>OY776081.1:21692315-23018033 GCA_963675205.1 Catocala nupta
GATAATTCATTTTTACCCACATGCGAAGAAACATGACATTTGATACACAGCATGGATGAATTGATTTGTTAAACTATTGAGTTAACTTGGATACATATCTGAATTATTTTTTTTCGCCTACCGCGATTTGAACATATACATACTTAATATAATTTTAGACAACCGGTTTTACTTGCGATTAAGTTATCAAAAGTAAAATACCTATTGATTACCCGCCGTTACAAATGTATTGGGATAATAAGCTAATATGACGGCACGGAAGCCGTTTATAAACTTTACCTGCATGCGGGGTAATAAAGTAAGCGGACCTCGCTACAGCTAAAGCATCAAGTGTTATGGGTTCAATAATCTCCATACCGATGGCTTAGAGTGCAAACCTCGGGTATGCAATTTTAGGTTAATTTATTTATTTTATTTCTGGAAAGAAAACCTCTTAACGCACAATCATGTTTCACGCAAAATTTGATGCCATACTTATAGCGTCATCTGTGATCTTGAATGCATACCTTGTAACTATTCGCTCGAGTCAGTTTGGTGTGATAACCTCGCGACGGCGCGTCAAAACTTGTCGAAATTATTTAAGAACAATATTTTCCACTAATAATCTTTAAATATTTTTAAATATTTGAATAAAATACGTAGAAGCACATTTAAATTACATGATAATAAAGGTCTGATTTGGTTTTCTGTAGGAACAAAATTTAAAAGGGTGCAGTTTTTGTGCCTCCTGAAAAGTTACATATTTCGCAGTTACGTGTTTTTCACTATAAGCCATCGATACGATAAGCCATCGATTTTAGGCTTCTGTTTTTATAGCCGCCTGCAATATAGGAATTATTTTCAGTAAAATATCTGGGTCTTGTCTGATTTAAAAATGGCAACCACATTATCACATTTATAACATAAGTCAAAATATAATAGACAATTTTATCGTATAAAAATGTTGTCATACTCGTCAAGATCATAAATCTTCCACGTGAATAATCTAAAGCATTTTATCCTAGCTCCTTTCGATGCAACATTGTACGACACTAACTTATATTAAAGACACAATATATTAGCAGACAGAGTGTAAAATTATGACGCAATAAACGTGGCACATCCTTGAATAGGCCCCGCTCACAGTAAATAATGGCTCCAGATATAAGATTTTGAACAATACGTACCGCGCTCTCTGAGATATGTTCCTAACTCAATTTCCTTACAAAAATATAGCAACTTAGCAAATCGTCAGCACACCTGCTCTTGAATAACGTTTTCCCATTTCCCTGTAATATGTTTAATAAATTTGAATACGGTGAAATATATTCATACCTCCATACTTATCAATGATGACAAAGTTTTGGCTTTTAAATAATATTGCCTCCGTCGCGGTCCGCTTGTGTTCGGAGCAATTTTGAGCTCGAAACATTTTGTTCTGAACAACTTTGTTGCCATTCAAACACGAGCTGATTCTCAGTGAATAATTAAAATATTTGTTTTAAATGTATGCATGAATGTCGACCGCATATTTTCAACATATATCGCTTGATTAAAAGCCACAGACGGAATTAATTACAAAATACATTACTCATTTTGTTGAATTTATTCAGTTTTGTACGTTGAGGTAATTATATGAAGACAATTTTATTCGTTCGTTAATTTTATTGTGTACGACTATATGCGAAATACTTTTCAGTACAATTGACACGTTTATTGGAAACTCATTATGAATAATGAGTGACGTGGAATGTAAGTTGTATAATTTTATTATGTGGGGTATAAGCCGATTGCCGTGTTGATCGCATATCATTATCGTTAAGAGGGTAGGCAGGGATGTCTTACAAACACTTACACTTATCAACCGAGGTAATTACCAGACTTTACGTTTGCTACTAATATTTCGTTACAGAAATAACCAATAATTAATAAATGAATAATATCAACTCTGTATATAGACTGTCCCACTGCTGGACATCGGTCTCTTCCCAGGGTTTGAAGTTTTAGGCCATAGTCCACCACACTGGCCTAGTGCGGGTTAGCAGATGTCACAAATCTCTGAAAACATTATGGAGAACTCTCAGACATACGGGTTTTTTGCCTTTACCGTTATAGCAAGCGATAAGTAGCTATTTATTACACACATAACATCAAATTCAGAGGTCTCAAGATCGATCCGAAGGCGCTGCGTGTCTTTGGATCGATCTCGAGACCTCTGTGTGGCAGTCCAACGGTCAACCATTAGGCTATACAGAAATACCCAACAAAACTATCGACTCGAATATCAAATCCTATCTCATACTCAGCCACACGCTTAAACAATCTTATACCAGAGGACCAATATGACAGGGAGTAGCGTTATACTCATGTTTAAACTAAGAAGGCAATTTTGCAACCGTACTCATATTCAAACCTGCATAATGGTCATTCACAATCTTCTGATAGATGGATAATCCTACTACCTTATTCAATAGTAAAAGCCTTTGTATGTAACTAACATAAATATGTCCACCGTAAACCCACTAATCAATAACTCGCATACCTCGACGTATTAATCAAAAGATATCCCGTTTTTTTGCAACCAAAGGGTGATGTTTGAATGGCACCCCTTCCAAATATTGGTTTTTGTCGGTCCCGTACCCGAAGTCCAGTAAAAGCAAAGCCATGTTTTTCCATTTATAGCGATATGCACGTTCGCGATATCTTACGCAATGGATAAAGGCTTTATAGTGAAATGTTTTATAGTGCTATGTCATTAAACTCCGAATATAAAGTGGGGGTATGACAAAACATGAATTAATTTGAGATATGTCACACGGTACGATGCACACCCTAATATGTGATACACACGGCTGACAAAATCTTAGTCAACAACATATTCGTATAATTGATTTTACTTATAACAAATATCTGTACCTGTGATTAACCATTAAAATTGCTAATTAATTTAAATAATACGTCACTTAAAATATAACTAGTCTTAAAAGTTACAACTAACAATAATAGATGTCTCTGCACTCAATTACATACTCCATACAACTTGTACTAGAAACTGAATCACCCAAGTTTGTTGTACGAGTCATTATAGATACATGTGCCACTAAGAGGAAAATAGGCTCGACTCCTTATATTCCTTTTATAAGCGGGACCTAAAACAAGGTTGCTCAAATATAATCTCTTTGAGTATATACAGAGGCTATATATAAATGTATTCACTATTTATTATAAAACTAGATTTCTCTCACAGCTTCGCTCGTGTTACTGTAGATTTGTCAACAAATTTCTATCTCTTGGGACCATTCCTTTTTTTCTAAATGAAGGTACCCTATGTCCTTTTTAGTACCCTGACGTTTATGCGAAATTTTATGATGATCGGTCTAGTAGTTATGGCGTAACAAACAAACTCACATTCGCATTTATAATATTAATAAGGATGATGTAAAAGAGCGTACTCCTTTTTAAAAGGCGGGCAACGCATTTGTAACTCCTCTGGTGTTGCCGGTGTCCAGGGGCGGCGGTAATCGCTTACCATCAGGCGATCCGTCTGCTCGTTAGCCACCGTCATATAATAAAAAAATTTAAAAAAAATGTTATATCAACACTCATTAACATTTTCTTAGTAAGTTCGTCAAACAAGAATACAATATGTCACTATTGTTGGTTTGTACAATAACACACCCTGTGAGGGAAAGCGAGGAAATTCGCTCAATTATGTCGCCCTACAGCTTTTTAGCTTATTTATCAATCAATCTGCGATTCGAGGCTGATAAACAACACCTCAATGTCAACAGACGTGTGTTCTGTCGATTCACTATAACTAATGGATTTACTACTTAGTCTTATTATAATGTAGTAATGCACTTTGGGGTGTATGTGGTAATGCCGTCTTAACAATTTCCTAATCGAAAATTAGACTACATTACAGACTAGTGTATGGCATGCGTAATCACGACTAAAATGTCGTCAAAGGGTAGGCAAATGATGAAAAGTGGCCAGGCAATTTATATAAAAATAATTAAGGAAATGGTAGTAATGTTAAGACGCATTTAGTTACTTATCTCTTTTACTGTTAACCTTACTAATACAAGGTAAAAAGGTTTACCTTAAAAGGTTATACAATCATACGAAACCTAAAAACGAATATTGTATGTCAAAAATTGTAATAACCAATGGTGGTTCTACGAAAAAATTAATAAATTAAATAACTAAATCTCTTTTTTAACAACATTTCTAATCTCTTGTAAATTATCTACTCAATACGTAAGCTCACGATTTATTATTTTCTGAATCGAACTTGAAAACCAACGACTGGCAGTTACTTGTAAGCTTTCATTTCTGATACTCGATCAGCAAAACAGCTTATTTTTCATTTTTACTTATAATTATACCATCTCTTTAAAGTTAAGTAATAAATATGGCTCCTTAAAGCAAAATATCTGTATTACTACCAAGGCCAATATATAAGACAGACAACTATTTAAAACTAGGTAATTGTAAAGTTAACATGGCTATACTAAACATTTCTTATTAATAAATGGAATTATCCTGAAACTAATATGAATATACTGGCCAAATACAACAGTCGCATTCACTTCGTCAAAAACGCATTATCCAATTCTAAAACTAAAAACAATTACTAGGTGCACAGAAATCTAAAGTGATACACAAGACACTTTTCTACCCTTTGCTTGTCGATCATCAAATAGCTCGTGCCAATTTGCCAAGCTCTCCAGACACAGTATTACACATTAGAGGTTATGTCGGCGCGTGGCTGACGCGTGTCGGGACGAGAACACGTCATTAGCTACACGGCCGTCTCCGGGGACCACTCTGATGGTTTTTTGTTCATAATAACTTGTGGTGTAAAGGAAAAGATGTTGGTGAGATTTGATAGATTGTTACCAGCTTATAAATTATTGATTATATTTTTTAGAACAACAGCTCCCGGTGGGTTTAAATTCTATATTGCAGCGATTTTATAAATATAAAGAAGAGCACCCAAACTCGCCAAAAATGTTTGAGAATCATTCAGATATTTGGGTGAGGTTCGAACTCAGATCAATCGACGCTTTGTGAGGATCCGCTGGCCATTCATGCAATTTAGTTTCGTGCTTGAAAAATATTCATCGCTAAAAATGCTGTTAGCTAAAATCTTAAATTATAAATTACCAGTTGCATGGAAAATAATATTGCGTATGTTTAGCTTAAAAATACAAAACGTTTTAAAAATATAGTCTATATGTTTTTATACACTACTATATAGGCTTGGTCCATGCAATGCATTCCGGAATAAAAAGTATCCTTTTATTTTAATCCAGAATATGGTCTTGCTGTGTTTCATTTAAATCCTTTCAGCGAGATTGAGTAAAAGACATTTAAACATCTTTATAACGCGACAATATCCGTATAAAGATTTAATATTAATAATAAAAATAGTATTTATAATATTATTAATAATAATAAATAAATATAGGATTAAGATAATACGATGGAGTCGCTAATTTTACATTTCTGAAAAACAAATCCACAGCAGATACAAAAATTAAACTCTAAATTAAATTACACGGTACAATTTTCTAAAACAAAACCGGTAATAAAAAAGTTGGAACGTCCAGAACTTACGCGGTTCCGAAATTGTATTGATATTTTACGAACTATCCGGCAGCCATGTTATCTTTATCTCTTCGCTTCTATAACTTGAGTCTGCCAAGGATCACGGTAAAGGATACTACTAGCTTTTTAAATTTGCAACAGAGCGGCAGTTGAAGAACGCTCATTATTTCGTAATTTAGTCATTAACACTAGCTGAAATTAGTTTTAAAGTTACAAATGGAGGTTTATTTTGTGTGGTATTTATTTGCTTTTATTTAGTAACGGCGTTATGCAATTAAGTTAAGGATACTCACCCTATAAATGTGTAGAATCACGACTACGATCTCACCTTAGGGTAAAAATGTCGATGTAAAATACATTTTCGCATATTATGTGTGAAATATCGAATATTTAACCCTCCCCATAAGCAAAGGCCCATGGGACATTTCATAAACAAGTCTGACATTGTTATTACTTCTAACAATATCCTAATTCGGAATGGAATTCCGGAGCTAACGATTGTCCGTAATCATAAGCACAAGCGTGCGTAGCGAGCTACACAAGCTAATAAGAGTAATTTAAATTATATTATGCATCGGTTAATAATGTAGCTTTGTTATTTATTTTAAACTTGTTTAAAGCCTTTAATATACCTGACGGAGTGGGCAGTAGTATGTAGCTATGGTTTTAGACCCCACGTTATAGGTATCAAGTCTACTACCATCTACTACATATGGTTCCAGATTCCGTGCTGAGAATTCCTTGACAGAAAACCCAAAAAGACTTTTCTTGATCTGAAAAGCGAACCCAAGAACTCAATCAAAGCAGTCATATTCACTACAGCCACACCAGGCAGTCAGAATTAAATAAATACATCAACACAAGGGTTTGCCATTAATAAATAATAATTAGAAAGATACCAAACCATTATACGGCCATCGACGTTCCAATAATTCATTATGCCTTATCTCGTATCCCAGATATCACCAAAAATAATAAGAGCCCTCATAGATTGATGACGGAAGAACTCCTTTCCTGAATAATGGCTGTCGACTTCCTGCGATATATTTCCGCTATCTCGCTGCCAACATGGCGTCCGCACTTCCGGTTGACCGTTATAGAGTGTTAATCGAGCATTTTGTCTGAACAGACGAAAAACTATCTTTAGAAGAGGGGTTCGAGTGGATAATTTTTTATTGATTATTGATTTATGGTTTTAATTATAGAACTTGTTGTATTGAGAAATTTTGTGCTTAAGTTAGAATTAATGAGAAATCAATCAATTATTTAACGAAAGAAAGAAGATAGATAGTGCAGTGGGTCAACTTACCAATGCCATTGGATTAAGTGCAATGAGTTCGAAACCCAGTTACGACAAATAATTAAGTCGGGTCGTTGTTGGTTGGACATTGAAAACTAAAAATCTTTTGTTAGATTTTCGAAATTCGTATTATATTTAAAACTGCCTCGGTAACGTAGCAGTAGTAAATGTGACTGCTGTAAGAGAGGTCTCCGTTTCTATTCTCGGATCGTGCAACGTGTTATTTGCCTTTTCTATCAAAGAATATTCAGTCAGGGCACTGACTCTGGCATTATCGCAAGTAGACGATAATAGGCTTGCTGTAGCTAGATGGGTGTAGTATCTAGGCCAGTCTATTGATCTACTGGTGTTAACCCTTAGCCAGAACATAGCAACAACGTGGTTACATAGCCTCATGCCATATCTTCAAAGGTGTAGACAGAAGTGAATAACACACCCACATTTCGTCATATAAAGATTTAGGTCCTACGTAATAGAAGGCGAGCTTTTTATCCGGGCACATTGCCAAACACCGTGCTGCAACTGGGAAATTAAAAAAAACCCGATAACATTTTGCCCGACTCGGGAATCGAATCGGAGAACTCATGCACAGTAATCGCACTCACTACCGCTGCGCCTCAGAGGCTAATTATTAGAAAGCGGAAGCTTATAATGACGGCTAAGCGAGCAGCAAATTTGCAATGTTACTCATCACATACTATCAGTATACACAAAAGGTATTGAATTACATCGCTACGTCATACAAAAGATAGGACTGACGTAAAAGATACATTATCCTTATAATTAGGCATCTTTTAAGCTTTCCACGACGCTATTGATTTTTGATGACGTGAATGGAAAACATCCGAGCGATGGTTTCATAGCAGACGTCATTGTTTGCTTCCCCCGTACAGTCTTTTGTTACTGCAGCCTTACCTTCAAACAAAAGGACTCGCTAGACGCACAAAGACGTAATTACAGGCAAGGGCTGACTAAGAAAAATCTTAAGATTATTATCTAATTTTTTACTGCTGCTATCCTTAAAGTAAATGTTTCTTTTGTAAAATTATTCGCTGAAAAGATCAAAAGGTGAATTATTTTTAAGCAATGTCTTTGTTTTTTCGGTAGCTGAATCTTTTTTGTTGTGGTCATTTTTTATTTGGATGTGGCACGCTTATCTGGTTAAATTATGGTATATTGTGGCGCTCTTGTGCTTGTTGCCGGTTTCTTGTATTTTAGAATTTGTGCGTGTATTTATAATGATTTGTAATTTATTAGGCATAGCTATTACGTATATCTCATTTTATTATCAATACAATGTAAATATGGTTTATTTTCTCTACAAAAATGATTAAGTACTAAGTACAGGGTATATATTATTTGTCAAGTACATTTATGATATTACGATATGTTAAACGCGAAGTAAAACAATTAATATGTTGTTTCTTTTCTGTTATAATAAAACTGATGCAACAGAGTTCCTTATTTCATTTATTTTGTTATAACACTACTATGTCGTAGGAACCAAAACTTTGGTCCAGTGGTCTACTACTAGTTGATTTTAATATCCAATGCTTATAAAATGACGCAAACATTGCATCATATTATCATAAAAACTCCTGTAAGATTTACGTTTTTTTTACAAGGTTTTTTAATCACAAGGTTATTTCATTGTGTCACGTTACCGGCCAATTGATGAGCCTTTTTGGCATACAAACTAAAAATATTTTTTAGCTACAACTTTGGTAAGCTATCAGACAGTGGACATAAAAATTATATAATTGAAAAATTATAGGTGAAATAAATAAATCGCCAAGTGGATGGTATTAGATGGTGACTTGTAGCAGCCCGACATATTCACTTATAGCAGGCATGCGAATTTTTGCTCAAGGCTTCTTAATTATTGTAAGATTTTACAATTTAAAAATCACTTTTTCGTAAAGCACATTTGAAGTATCCTAATCTTTATTATTGATCGAAATTGTTGCAACGATAGTTCCCTTATCACTCGATATAGGTATAATTTTTTATTGTAATTATGTATGTAGCTATTTTTAACTAGCCTCGCTAACTCCTACTTAGTAAGTTTAATGCAGCGTATAGTTATGCGCCAGCCAGGTTTCTGTACGAGCCGACTATATTTGTCAGCTTATACTCACGGGGACTAGTAAAACTGAGGATTATAATAGCATCACATTTAAAAACATACATACATACATAAATTCACGCCTGTTTCCCAGAGGGGTAGGCAGAGACTACGGATTTCCATTTGCTACGATCCTGACACACTTCTCTGGCTTCATTCACTTTCATAACATTCCTCATACACGCTCGCCGGTTTAAGGTGCTCTTAACCTGGCCTTTATCCAGAACGTCTCCGATCTGATCAGGAAACGATAGTTAACGATAATTTAAAAACAGCACTATTATATAAAAGTATTTTATGTATGAGTGTAATTATTTATAACCATTTGCCAAAATTTATATTATTAATAAAGTCTATCCTGCATTGACTGCAATCTGTTTTTCTTTTTATTTATAATTTAACATTAATGACTATCTTAGTTCATATTTCACGTTACCTAAAAAATTAACTAAAATTTGATGTTTTTCTCACATATCACGCACTTTTACAATGTTTTTACCATTTGAGTGAAAATAATATAAAAATGACAACAATTGTGTAGCCATCTACAGATTTCTTGTATTTTCAAGTATATATTGAAACATAACTATAAAAATCTTAAGCCTGAATCGTGGGAATCGTACAAACGTCATATCCAAACTAGGTTCTGCTAAGACGCCTAAAAGTCTGCCATGTCATATAATTTTCCCTCGTGGGAACGCCAACAGAAAGGCACTTAGACATATGACATGACGAATGAAAAGTAAAACAGAATATCGCGAGTTCGATTTCAAACAAAAGCGGCAATGTAAATTACAAGTTGAGCTTATTAAGTATTAATTATTATGCGGCAATGCAAAAATCAATTGGAAAAGGTGATCCACCTTTTGTTCATGGGTACAATATGCGGCGATACAGTTGACAACGATTTTTCAATTACTGAGAAGGCAAAGCGCATTGTGGTCTATAATTTAGCCATTTTTATACTTAGACGTTTTCCTTAGATGATTACGCAGGCTTTAATATTAGTGGTTGTTAGCTAGTTGAAGTAATATTAGGGTAAAAGACAATGGGGTGGCCGCGATTGCCTCACGATGGTAATTGAAATTGCCAGGTTGCGAAGAAATGAGCTTTTGTTTTCTATTTATAGTTTTTACGTTAATGGGCGTTGCTTTATCGTTCTTTTTCTGGAGAGTGATTATAGTGTCACGTTTGTAGAATTAAGAAATTCTAATTGTTTTATTAGGTAAAATGGCCAAAATGTAACTGAAAATGCCAATACCGTTTTAAACTAATACAAAATTATTAAAAAAGGAAATGAACTATTGAAAAGTAAAAAAAATATGCGTTTTAAATGTGGCTAGAGAATTTAATTTTAATAATTATAATATTTTTATAATTAAATTTATTAAATGTTATTATGTTAAAATATTTATTGATAGACATTCACACTGAACAAGATAGGCGATATTATTATTGCTTTATCATGTATTATTTTATAATCAAAGCAAAGTTCATTCTCAATTTACGACAGCCGCAGTAGGTAAAAATTGTTTACTTAATTATAATTTACAACTACGATATAGCAATTAGAAATTTGTCCATTATTGGCTACATACATATGTCACTGACCGTCCTACGAATCCTTAATTGGAGATACCTCTAATCCTAGTCACAATGTCATCTATTCCACAAGCGTAGTACTTATCCATTAATCTAATATTGGGTTATCATTAGTCTGGAGTCTCTAGATCGGTTGTGACAATATTCGCTTTGTTAGCTTATGGAGCATAGGTTCTAAGTTTACTAGCTATATATTTGTAGCCATAAAGTCAAGCTTATGGAAGATGATATCTAAAGCTTGGTATATTGTAAAATTGAATCTTTGTTGATGAAAAAGACAAAGGTTTTGCTTATTTTTGAGTCGAGATCTTCATCAAGCGTAGCTTAGAACTCTCATTACCTAATAAAATACGTACTATACAGGTAAATCAGTTGCTAATTAATAGACTGCCTTGCAGGCATAGTGATAGGGAACGTATTTGTCTTGAAGAGTACCGAATCGTATTTTATCTGCAACGTAATATTCATGTAAAGTAAGTAAAATGTTGCTAATAATGTCGTTCATTAAAAGGAAGATATAACCAGAAGATATATAGAGTACAGACAGTGACACATCAACCTAGACTGTTTGGACTTTGAACTATTAGTAGTTGAACGCTGCGAATCGTGCGAGAGAGTACTTTATATTTTTGTTATTTCGTCCTATTTCACGCTGAACGGGCCGCACGCGTCGCCGCACGCGCTAGTGCACCGTGATGGGTCTACACCACTATGCACTGTCCCTTACCGACAATTCTCTATTTTGTATGTAGCGTGGTTATGCGTATATAGGGTGTCTAACTTGATGTGTACCCGTGTGTACAGAAGCCAACCACAAAAAAATAAACTTATAAATATTGGCCATAATTCTGTCATATAAAGTCTGCAATGCATTTTTTATCAAAAAGACAACTTGCGTACTAGGAGAAAATTTTTGTCGCGGGGGACTTTACAAACATTCAAACAACGGATTTAAAGAACACCCAGACTCGGAACAATCATTTGTGAATTACACAAATTTTTGACCCGTGTGGGATTCGAATTCACAACACTCGGCGCAATGGCAGTAGCGAGGCGACCACTTACACCATTAGGCCATCCGTGCAATTATTACATCACGTAACATAAAAAAAAATACATATAGCTGATATTTACTGGTTGACCTCTCTCGGTTCGATTGGTCGTTTGCTGTCAAGAATGCGGTAGGAGCACATAGCATGGAACTGTATCTGGTAATGGCAATTTTTTTTATACCACTAACTTGGCAAACAAGCATACGGCCCACCTGATGGTAAGTGGTCACCGTAGCCTATGGACGCCTGTAACACCAGAGGTATCACTTGCGCGTTGCCGTCCCTTTAGAAAAGGAAGTGGGCACGAGAAGGAGCGGGAAGTGGGAAAGAGGATGATCGGCCACCGGCACCTCACTCACCGAACGAAACACAACAGTAGGAATACTGCTATTTCACGTCGATATTCTGTGAGAGGGTAGTCCTTCCCCGGTCGAGCCGGCCCATTCATGCTGAAATTAGCGAGGCTCTACTACTGCTCGCCCTCTATTACGCTAGACCTTAAAAAGCCGAAATCTAGGTGTAATACACCTCCGACTACTCCTTAGGGAAGTAGGCGATATACTTTGTATGAATAGAAACAGCACTCTTTGCCGAACTACATGCATTTCAGCAATGTGCGCTTTTCGCCTTAGATATTTACGCACAAATGATCTTACCAGCTTAGAGTAGAAAGTAACTAACTAAACTATTTATTGGCTAAATTAAGGTTACTTCGTTGGTCGAGCAATGGCGAGTTTGCATTTCTGAACTCCAATGTTTGATTCTCTAATAAAGTTATATGGATCGTCCGGTTGTATTATTCCGTCCCGGACTAGGAATAATTACGGTAATGCGAGGGACTTTATGATAGAAACAACGGACTCAAATTACACCCAGATTCGATACACAGAAATTTAAGTCCCATGTGGGAATCGAACGCGGCACATTGGCAGTGGCGAGGCAACCACTCAATCCAACATATATGTTATATAACCAACAACACATGTGTTTCGCTAGCTATGTTTAAGTCCTTATCCTCATAACGTACATCTCTGCCTACCCCTTCAAGGATACGCACGCAACATCGCATTAGAACACCTGGTCTGTACAACCACACAGTTTTAATTATAGAGAAGCCAGCCGCAGTTCCCGTCTACACGCAAGTACGATGGCAACAAAAATCCATGTAAATGTGACCCACTTCATATGTACAGTCAGCAATATAAGTAGCTGAACATTAAACATTAAATATGTTATGAATTAAAAATTCTAGTTATCATTCTGTACTAGCCTAGACTTTGGCCACGACTTCGTTCGTATAAATGTAGGCTATGTATCCTTTTTTTCCTTTGGAAACACTCCTTCTTTCTGGATGCAAGGTAGGTTGTCGTTTTCTGTACCCCTGACAACGCGTATAGAAATTTTCCACAGACATGTAGGTTTTTCACGATGTATTTCTTCACCGTCTACTAGACTACTATTTTTACCAAAAATATAGTGGTTAAGTGGTCACTTCACCACTGGTCCTGTGGCGAGAGTCCGATCCTTACATGGGGAAAATTGTATGATTCATAAATAGTTGTTTGGAGTCTGGTGTTATTTGTATCCGTTATTTCAGTCGTAGGGCCCCAAGCAGGTACATAAATGTCTAGTAGGATTGGAAAAATATAAAAAGAGCGACATAGAGGAATTTGAAATCTTTCAAGTGTGAATCGACTTATGTTGCTGACTGTGCCATACATTACCCGCATAAATATTATATTAAATACTGAGTTGGTCCTCATGATTTATAATTCTGTTTGACCCACACTGAGACGCGTCGTTATGACAGATTATCTTCATGCTACCGGATTACTACGTAAAGTATGTCAGCAATGAGATATTTATGGCAAAAGGCTGTACGGAGTTTTGGTACACACATACACGTACGGGGAAATTCAAGAAAACGTGGAAGAATGACTTTTATTATTGCTAGTAAATTTAGTTGCTATTTTTACTGCCATATTGGCCAAAAATCTTACAAATCTGGTTGGTTCTTCTCCAGTAAAGCAGCCTCAGCTAGCTGCCTCGTTTATGGAACCGCCTGTTATAAGTTCTCTGCGTTTAGTGCAATGAGTAACCATTGCACCAACCATCTGTCTCCCTCTTAGTCCTTCATTCTATTCTTTTTTTTATTTGGGTCAACAATGCGTGAGAGTAACGGTGGTATTGCAAGTAACTATGGGCTACGGTGTCTCTATATGGTTATCGAGCAAGCTGTTAGTTTCATTACCATCTTAATAATATAGAAAAATGTAATTTGCTACCTATATTGCCAGTACTCCTTAACATACATGACCTTTTAAATGTTACCTGAAATATTGGACGTATCATGATTATAAATATAAATAATCAAACAAGTCTGTAAATGAGCCTTTTGTTATTTCAGATGTAGTTCACAACGACTTAACTAAGTTCTTAAGCCAGACTTAGCCCATAATCCTACACTTACACGCTTAAATAAAGTCTGTGTAGCTCACAAGTGTGAATTCTTTGTTATATGAAAAGCTTAATTAAAAGCCTTACGTCTAATTAGACAGGGGGCGCACAATGTTCCCAGAACTTGTAAGACAGTACGGGCAAGTAATTAAAATATTACCGTACAAAGTCAAATGTTTTTGGCCGCTTATTGCCGTGGCTCAACAAGTTGGGCTTTATATTCTGAACGTTCGCAAGACCGAAAGAAAATTTTGTAGATAAAAGAATTTTTAGACTAAGCTTTTGTGTGTAGAATAAAAGTAGTTTTAAGAAATGTGAAACCTTTGTGGATTTTTGTATTTAAATATGGAATTTAAAATACGTAGTCAAAATTGCAAAATTATCAAATTTGGAAAAGTTAAACTGTTCCAAATTTAAGAACAGACAAGTATGTCTGCACCAATAAAGTGACTGGCGGTCAAATATTATCTTGCTTATGTAACGTATGCACGAGATACAGAGAGAGAGTTACAATACTTTTATAACTCTTTGAGGGAGTCACCAAGTAAAAAACAAATGAGAACCGATCTTTGAAGTACCTTGTGTTGCGTTGCTGCAATAAGTAGGGTTTCCAAGTTAGTTCCTTCTTAAAATCCTTTTGGTAAGTACTGGATCAGTGTGATCTATGTGCTGCAAGCGCAACATTTATTTTAAGGTTTGACTATACGCAATTTGATGTCCCAGTATCATAGCTAATGATTACAGGCTATGGAACTCAGTATAGAAAAGTAACTTTTAAACTAGTTTATTACTTTATGGGTATATGTATATTATAGTTTAATTCTGTTTGACCCACACTGAGACGCGTCGTTATGACAGATTATCTTCCTGCTGCTGGATTACTACGGAAAGTTAAAAAAGATTAAAATGTACCATGTATAAAGTAGGTGATAATTAATATCTTTCTTGTCTTCTTTTCTTTTCGTGTGGTTAGTGACCAACCTGTTGTCAAGAGTTGTTCCAGCCGCCCGTAGGCCTCTGACATGGGTTAACGACTGCTTTCAATTTGGCAACAACCAGGACCGACTTTTTACGTGCCATTCGAAGCACGAAGTCGCTCAGATAAAATACCACTAAGCGGTCACCTATCTATAGACTGACCGCACCTAACCTTGCTTAACCACGCTAATCGTTTACCGATCAGTCTTTATAAATGACTTCAACAAATTTACACTAAAATCCTAAGCAATATTACAAATGCGAAAGTGATATTTTTTTGTTTGTTACGCTTTCGCACCGTAAATACTCGACTAATTATCATAAAATTCGCATACACTTTGTCAAGGATACAGAAAACGACATAAGGTTCCTTAATCCAGAAAAAGTACTGTTACCAACCTCATTTTTTTTTTGTTAGTGCGTACCACAGCCTAAAGCGATAACCATCCGTACGGTTAACCTAGTAAGAAATTCTCTTTCATATCCGAAAACAAAAACATGTTTGTTAAAACATCAACATGCAATGTTTTTGCAATTCTGTATTTTTTTAACGTGACGTCACAATATTTTCCGTCTGGCTAGAGGGGTATAGTCGCGACCACGTTTGTCTCTATGTTTGGCCACGTGTGCGTTCCCACAAGCTTCAACTGTTGGCATAATGCTAATTTTGTACACACAGTATTATTGTTACTAACTTTTGTACTCTACCCTCTTTATATTTTTATGCCACCCTTTTATGAAATCGTACATTAACTTTAAGAACTTTAATACATACATATACTTGCGCTTCTGTCTTTCTTAGAGAAAAACCAAGAACTACGGAGTTGCACTAGTTACTTCATATACCCATCTTTATTTTACTTGCGTCATACACACAATTATCTTCTAAATTAGAGCTGCGTTTTTTTTAAAAGTATTATTGTTAGAATATTTGCATGAACTGCCTCTACAACAATAGTATCGGCGATAGCTATGCATGAGGTTTTGGCTTGGATGCCAGGGTCAGGCAAAGTATTGTTTAGTTTTCTGTCGAAGAATACTCAGAATACTCAGTGGCAGCTCGTTGTCTGGATGTGCACCTGGTAAACGGTAAAAACATACTTGGCGATATGTTGGTAGGAACGTAATACATCTCTATTACTTCGTTTCATAAAAGCAGTTCAGTGCCATAAATGCATACAAAATAATTATATAATTATGTAAATACTTATATTTTTGTCTATAAAAAGCATTTTAATGCTTCATATGAACAATAAATATAAATTAATTCCGAAACTAGGATAGATTAACTTGTTAGCCAGTAGACCGGGGTCTCGGGATTCTGAGATTCAATTACTCCAGTACAAAATAAGCGCAATCTTTACCTGGAAACCACTATGGCAGTCAAAACATTGAATCTTTAATTCATTAATATGATAGGACTACATTTATACAATTCTGTTAAAACATACAGACTATGAAACAGCTTGTTTAAATTGTCAGTGGGCAACTCTACCTCGTATTTTATTCAGTATACATTGAACTCGAATTTCGGTCAATTCGACGTATCACGTTATTGGAATCATGCCCAATGGATCAAATTGGTTAAATGTGGCACACGTTAAAATCATTTTGATAGTGGTTTTATATCGACCGCTAAAATGTTACAGTATTTTTCAAAGAGTTTTTTTCTTTGGTGATCATAGTGAAATGCCTTGATAGTTCTAAGGCAAAGGATTTTTTGCCTGCTATTATAAGGATCTCGGTTTTAACATGGTCATGAAAGCGTAATTGCATTATTCTAAAAGGAAATTCTTCGTGTCTTACAATACATAGTCACTGGAAATAGAGTTGACCCTCATTATGCGGAGCCTAAAACAGCTGGCTAAATATTGACATAATAATCAGCTTAGAGCTTTGGAGCTGGATAGATGGATAGATGACAAAGATGGATATCTATGTTTAGATTTCTTAAATATATATCCATCCTACCTCCATTGAATTTTGAGGTAAGGCATAGCGGGAAAGGCCTATGGAATTGCTCTGGTGAAGAACGTCCACACAACTAAAGAAGCAGATAACAACATTGAGTTCCTGTGGTAAGTAGTTTTAAATTCCTATATGGTGTCCTATACGGTACCAGGTGCTCTTTAAGTCTTTGCCCCTTGTTCTGATAGCTCAACAACTCTTTGAATGGCAATACTATTGAAGCCATCCATAGGCTACAAGAACCATTTCTAGTTGCATTCTGATGGCGATGTTTCCTCTATAATTACAAAAAATTTCTGTGAAAATTTTAACTAGATATTACGGTTCAAAAGACTGTACTTTGTAAAGATAGGACAGAAACACAGCGTGGACTTAATAATATGCCCAGTTGGCGTCGTTTGAATACGGAAACCTAATAAAAGGCAATCTGGATATAACAATAAACGTCTTACCTATATCCAAATTACAGTTCTCAGTGTTGTAGTAAGCGTGTAAAAGGAAGCAAGTTTCCACATAACTGTCTAGCCCACAATACAAGTTTGCGCACGTAGCACAAGTTGCGACACCAACTTTGTCGTGTATAAACAATCCATGTCTTCAACAATGTTAGAGACAAAGTCTATTGGAGAATTAGGATAATATGAAAGCTTTAGTCAGATTATCGTTCTGTATTTTGTTTATTTTTTCTACTCGTACTTTTATAGCATATGTATATGTGTATGAGATTGGGTTAAGTGTTACCTATTTGGTTTTTGTTTTAGAATTTCTTTATGAGTCTGGAAATGTGCTCTGTTAACAGCAATAGGTTTGTCCAGTTACGTAGGCCTTAGACATGGTTGACGTATTGTGGATGTAATGCACTGCTGTGATTCCGGGATAGACAAAGAGATTTAATTTAAATGTTTTTGGGAAGAATTTACAGTTGTAAGGTTATATTTGTAATTTGCTTTTATAATGCTAGACAAAAGTGTGAGACACATGTGTGTGCGATTGCTGGTAAAGCCATTAGCGAATATCCCTGAAACACGAGCACTGAAAACCGACGACTGTGAATAAAATCCGTGATGAGAGTGCATTATTCTGCCTAGTCTTGAAATGCCAGTTATAATTAAATATCTATTGTGTATGGATGCCAATTTGCGATTCCATATGTTAAGCAAGTGAGGTAGGGCTAGATTACTATCTGCCCTACTGGGCAGATAGGTAGCAAGTGGCACGGGTACGCCACGATCGTGGCGGTAAGTTCCGTGTTTAAGAAGTGGCTAGAGAGGCGGCATGGCGCTCTCACCTTCCGGCTGACACAGGTAATGACTGGCCATGGTTATTTTCGCCAGTACTTGTGTCGCATAGGCCGGCAAGAGACGCCCGGTGGTCACCACAGCGACGACTGCCGCGACGTTGTTGAGGATACGGCGCTGCACACTTTGGCGGATTGCCCTGCCTGGACATCGCAGCGCCGTGAGTAGATCGCGGCAGTCAGATTGGTTGCCCTCTCGCTCCCGGCCGGAACGCCGTCGCCTTCTTCTGTGAGGAAGTGATTTCCATCAAGAAGGCGGCGGGGTGGGAGAGGGATCGCTTAAGCCCTCTCCCCAACCGCAGAGCCGGGCGCCGGAAGGCGCGAGACGACCTCCAGCCACCTTGAGGTTTGACCTGGGGGTGGTGGGCTTCGTGGGCATCTGATCAGTACCAGGTCCGAGAGGCGGTATGCGTGTTTCCCTCGCGCGTCTGTATCGTGTTCGTCTCCCTTCTAGGGGAAGGATAGTAGGGATTTTAAAAGTAGTGGTGACCAAAGAGTAGGTCTTATCGTGTAGTGGCCTGCCGTTTCATACGGCGGGCCGAAACCACGGCGGGGTCGCGACTGCATGTGCAAGTGATTCGCGCGGCTCCGTCGATTGCGGTTTTGTCGAGGAACACCGTGGTAGGTTTAGTCGGTATTCCGGGAGGTCCATTATCATAATTTCAACATCTTTCTTTTACCTCGGTGAGACCGTCATAACACCTTCGCCTGCCCCCGTGAAGAGGAAAAATGTTAGCAAGTGGAACCTATAATTTCTACCTACATAACTTCTCGACATAAAGGCACCTATATATACCTATAAGAAAACAAATTAAAAACGCATATCTAAAGATAAATAGGGAAAGGTACAAGGAACGAAAATAATTCCACGATAAATATTCCCTCCCAAATCCAATAGCGTCTAAAACTTATCGGTGGATGCAAGGGGCGCATCAACCCCGTCTCATTTGCCATAGACAGTAAAGAGGCGGCACCGGCCGTCAGCCGACTAGCGCACCTATTCACTTATTTACGATAATTGTCAACCGCATTTGTACCGATAAATTACGGTATCTGGAAATACAATGATAAATGAAAATTGAAAATTTTCTGATAAAAGGAAATAAATTGTCAGTTTTGTTGGAAAAGTGACGTCAGTCTTTGTTTGCAAACTCGCAAAGTCAGTTACCACAAGTTGGTTGTTCACCCTTTACTAAAAGGTTGCTGGGCTGTTAGTGTTAGGAAAAAAAAGATAACTCATTCTGACAGCCATTACATCTCTTGGTAGAGCACATAATAAAGTTATTACTATGTGTTAATTAATGCAAGTGCATTACGAATGTCTGTTCAACATTATCACCGTAAAATACTGTAGCGATTTTAATAAAATTTCTTATGCTAAAATTATTTGAAGATTAACTTAAGATGCGTTTAAAATGGAGTTAAGGTGCGAATAACCCGCACCATTTATTCGAGAATACCAGCAAACAATGACGCTTCTTCAAACAAAGCTTTAGAAATTTTATTGTAATACACCTTTGCCTAGTCTCTTAAATATAATCGAAGCGCTATATTATTGTTATTGAAATAAAAACAAATATTATACACAACAGAATACGAAACACGCTAATTTCAATTAGTGACGCCTGCGTTCGGGTATCTATCACTTGCCACAAATAATATTACTAACGAATAGGTACGCGGCTCCACGTCTGACGAGTAACTTTTGAAGTCGAAGTGTTTCACGAACTCCTCGGCCACCGCGGGAGAGAATTTATTTCTAGCAAAAACACAGCTTTTATAAAATATTAACTAGTTAACAGGATATTTTATTTTAAATAAAATATTCTGTCAACTAGTTTCTTCCCGTGGCTTCGCTTACGTTAATGTAGATTTTGTCAATAAATATCAAACCATCGGGTACTTTTATGTACCTCTGACGTGTATACGAAATTTCACGATGATCGGTCGAGTAGTTAGGGCGTGAAAGCGTAACAAACAAACAAACTCACATTCGCATTAATAATATTAGTTAGGATGGTATTCGCTCAGGGTTATGTCCACAGAACATGATAAAGTTACGTCCAATTATACTTCGTATCTCTCCTAAAGATGATTACATTTTGCTGATGCTGATCTCGCATGCAGCAGCACGCGAGATCATGCTGTCCATATCACACTTTTAAAGCTATAAAAAAAATGCTTTGAAATTTAATTCTTAATTTATTGACCCATTTCTCCCGCCAGGTGGCAAAACGCCGCCATTGCACTGCGCGCTCACAGACGCCATTATGTGATTTTGTGTTGTCAGAGTCACACGTAAAATTACTTTTTTCTGCGGAACTATTTTAACCTCGTCAAAAAATAAAAGTAAATGGGAAAAAAGGAAGCGATCCGATTAAAGTGACAGTGATTGTCAATAAAATTTTCAAGAAAGTTATAAATTATATGGAAAGTAGTCTAAAACACTCCCCAAATAGTCCACCTACATACGTTACTCAAAGGTCTTATTTTAATCGCCTACATAAACATAAAACTATACATAGTAAGTTCAGTTATAAATATAATAACATCTTTTAATGATGAAATCAAATATTAGAATATGATTGATTCGTTTAATATGTGGTTTTATTGTTTACTATGTTCAATATATAATATAAATAAATTCTTTATTGTAACAAAAAGGTATATACAATTAAAGTGTAAGCCCTGAATCCCAAACTAGCGTGAGCTGGATAATGGCAATCAGTTCCTCCCCAAACAAATAATAACAAAATTGTTACAAAAAGCATTTGGAAATAAACATAGTTTAGAACATACTTAAACTATAGATTTTGTTAATTTTGTGTACATATGCGTATGAGTGTATGTGTGTGCGTGCGTGTGTGGTGTGCAACATGCCAGCGAGGTTTTGCTATACAAACAAATTAAAATTGTACAACATTAATTGTAAGGATATTTTGCGAGACTAGCATTTGATGTATATAATAATAATAATAATATACATTTTTTACATAAAATGTGCTAAATCAAACGTTATTTTTACAAACTGTAGGTTATTACAGTGTTGTGACTATCTGACACCCAAGCTAAGATTGAGAGAGAGGTATTAACGCGATCATGCATGTTTAAGGTTTTATGCTTCACGTTTCGACCAGGTTACACCGGCTGTGGTCACAAGCTAACTGGTGCGGCGATGTCATGTCTCCATTTGTAAGGCAGAAGAATCTTGATCGACCTTCCCATTTCGTATGTCTTTATTTGTCCATATACTGTAACAGACTACACTCACAGTATCCTTATTACGTACGCTAGCTGACGTGTCCGTATTTTGCGATTTCCCCGACTGTACAAAAAAGCGAAGTTGCGTATCGTAATCACGGGATTCCACGTTGCGGATAATTAAAGCCATCTTCCTTCTTGTAATTTTTATGTTTTTTGATTTCAATATACATGCGTGACCGTGTTAATACCCGTTACTTTTATAATTTAATTATATATCATGCAACGCGAAAGTTTCATTGTTATAATAGCATTTGATGTAACCAAAATACAAAAAAAAATTAAGTATCCCTTTCATGTCTAGAAAAGTACGACGCGCAATAACTCAGCTGTATTTCACACAAATATATAATCTGTTTAATTGATTAAAATATATATGATGTTATATTGCAATTAAAACATCGTTGCAATTCGTTCAGAATCAATGCATTCAACAGGTCATCCTCATCAATCAACTTACATCATAATAGTTACGAATGCAAATCTTCTGAATTTATAATAACAGCAAGTCATCTGGATGGTTTATTGAACGGATTTTGCCAAGTGGAACTAATCCTGTTGTTATGATCTGCATCCGCTCAGGAAATTTGTTTGTTCGATTTTTACTTAGCATGGACATTTCCAGACAAATCCACATAATAATAATTTAATACTATCAGCTGCTTTATATACATATATATGACTATCTGCCAGATATTATATAACTGTTTATTGTAGGATATAAATGCTTATAATAGTAGGATATGACTAGCCAGTTGACGACCACACAAAATATATGGAAGTAAGAGTCACTGTACTGCAAGCCGAAATGCTAGCGGACATGGAATACCCAACAGCTCACACATTTGAATGCAAGAGCGTGCCATCTTTAAATTCGATTAAATTGACGCTAAACGAACACCCAACAACTCATACAGTCGAATGAATGTGGTGTCATCTTCAAATAATCCGATTACATTTTTAGTAACAATCAACCTATCCAAATACTATTATATCACCTAAACCATTTTTCAATTTTGGAATCTCAAATTTCAACCATAAAAATAATATTAAGACTATACAATTATAATGAGTTGCAAATTAAAACCTCTGCTAGCTCGTTACTAGTTACTTTAACGTCTTCTCCTACGGCTAGTAAAAGTACCACAACATGTGAACAAAACGACAAATGAAACGCACATTCTTTAAGAAACGATTACTATACCTTGGACGGACACGTAGTCCAAAAACGTGTCGTCGGTAGTAACAGTCACAAATTGTGTATATTATTTATTACAAGTACACGACCCTAGCAATTTTGTTCAAACTTTCCCTTCCTTCCTCTCATACCAATTTCGCAATGTAAGAAAAATATGACGATATTATTGGACGAGGCAAGTTATGAGGACCGGTCAGGGGTGGCTTTATTTAGATCCGTGATGGAACATTTTTGGACGCGTATGTCAAATATGAATGTGAATTAAGCATTTATGGAGGCAGGTTACGTATGTGGGATTATAATGTTTGTGCGGTTTTTGATGGGATGCGTAAGCCGATTGGGATGTTTGGTCTGTAGGTTGATTTTAATCAAAGTGTTAATTTTTATATGTTAATGTCAAGTCAATAACAGTAAAGTTAAATACATGACAATGTAAATATCGTACAGAGAATCTTAACTTTAGATAGTTACTATTCATTAATTGGATTCTATAGAAACTGCCGAAATACTTTTAATTATAATGATATATGATATATACAATAGTCACTTTTTAAGAAAGCGTTGCTATGTCTATCTTTAATACGAAATACCATTTAATCCTAGAATACAAAACTGTAGCGTACAGACCAAAGAAAAAGAAAGCGCGGCCATAATGAAATTAAAATAAGAGTTCCTTATTTGACTACGAACCCTTAAAATATGTACCTACAATGTATCCGCCTCTTCTTTTAATAAGACGTCGTATTAACCCCACTGCGACTGGTATCCAAATTATGTTTTAATATCCGAGACAAGATTGTCACTGTTATTTTAAAATTGAACTACCCACTTATTTAATACCAGTAGGGATTCAAGAGAAAATTAAATTCCGAGACGTCCTTTCTCATACCATAGACCTGGTATTTTTAACATAAATAATAAGTGTACATTTTAAATCTTTTTTACTTGCTTGGCTGGCACGGGAGATATTTAATAAAAGACCAAATCGACCTTCTGCTTACACAAATGGAATTCCATCTTGACCTTTCAAAATTTCTTGCATTTTATTATTTCTGTTGTGTTCTGAGGCGCACCGCATTTGTTACGGTAATTACATATTGTTTTTGATTGATGTTCGAAGTTTGTAAATGGTTGACCGCATCTATCTATCTATCTATCTATACACACGAAATTTCTTGAAAGGCTATAAGCTTTCTTTCACTCAAAGAATGACATGCTTTTATTGCATACAAACCATTTATTGTCACCATAGTTAGATTAGACAGGCTGGTAAATTTACTGACTGCAAAATTGACCCTGTAATAAATATTACAATAATTTTATTACAGGGTCAATTTTGCAGTCAATATTTACATCACAGGGTTTTTTGTAAGTACCTGTTTTTTGTGTTTTGTCTGTCATCATTGCTACAAAATCAAACCGTAGACGAAACACGTCGAAAACTGACTTAAGCGGAAATATAAAGACTAATATTTATTTGTCCTATCGCGGCGTATCGCGTTTACCTATTTGTTTATTTTAATTACTCTAATTTTCTATACGTTTTACATAAATTATCAATCAAACTAACGCTCAATCTAACACGTAAGTACGCAGCATCAAATTCAAGTTGACCTGTTTACAAGGGGAACGTTGGAAATTTTGCATCCGCGACTACCAACATTACATATTTATGAGGCTCTAACCGAGATCGCGGAGAAAGTCAAACATTAATGAAAGCTTAAATATTCCGTACATGTAGATAAAGAAATGAATTTTTACATCATAATAGGGAAGTATTGGAATGTAAATTGGGTTTGCTTGCGTTTTGTTTTTTGGTGTTTTGGTATTTGCCGTTGTATGTACCTGAAGAATTTTTAGACCACGCCTTTTTTTGGAGGCTTGTAATGGATTTCCTAAAATAATGCCTACGATCATGCGTAAAAAGACATACACTTCTCTTTACACTACTAAAGAGCAGGCAAGCAAGAAACGCAGCCTAAGGAGGCAATTACGCCGCCAAGTAAAAAAAAAATGTCGTGCTGTTAGCAGACAGGATAAAATATCATGGTTCATGAAGCCTTTCTACTGATTCTGAACATTATACTAATTGAAGTAACATATACATGGTTGTTATACTAAGATCTTTTGCAAATTTGATATGTTTATGTTGCACGCATGCTTTTGCACCCTTGAATAAAAATCCAAGTTTAGCCGAGAGTCTCTTTGTGCCACACATCTCTTACATACTGTTGCATGAGTAGTTACTTGACCAAGGAAAACCTAATAACTTAAGAAGTAGTTATAATATTTTTACGATATTGCGAGTATTTTTAACAATTACATAATATAGTTACGAGATTTCCAGACAAAGAATTAATGCAAATCAACACTGATAAAATGTTTATGTATATATTTGAAATCATACTCATTCTTAGATCCTTTTTCAAAATCTCCCAGTAGCATTCATCCATTAAATATAAGTCTCGCTATTACTGTTATTTAGTCTAGTAAGTATTTTGAACTTAGAAACACTATTGGGTGTAAAACCGGCCAAAGACGTAAAATATTATTTAAAGAAAATACCAAGTATTGACATACCAGGATACATCAAATACTCATAGAATCGAAAACATCATTAAAATTAATTGTTAGTATGTCTTCAAAGTGTCTCTTAAAAGTATCATACATATACAATTTTGATCAAAAAGAATCAGAATATTACGTCATAATTGAACACCATGCGGTCTTAAGGCAATATGATCTTGTTATTGCTCTGTCGGAGGTCCAGTGCTCACCCTCCTGATAATAATCTCTTAATCGTTTCTAAGACACCCTTGGCCAACCAATACGGTTGTCTATTTCAACACTAGTTTCTATTCTATTGCGTTTAAATTATGACATTCATGTTGATCGTGACATTTAATGGGCAATTCTTATAATAAAAACTGTTCAAAATAGAGTTTCGTTTCTCTTCCTAACGTCAAATGTTTACACACATCGCATTTCAGTTGACATTTGATGTTTGTTAATAGCCAAAATCGGAATTGCATTTAACAGTTTTTAGTACGAGAAAAGTTTATCATCCGTCATGGCAAGTGACAGAAAGTATCACTGGTGAAATTTGGATATTCTGCACTTCTTCAAGAGCATATAGAATTACTTTTTTTTATAAGGAAATTAGCAAATTTGCACAGTACACCTGATAGTAAATGGTCATCAAATGACCTTTGTCCGCCTGTAATAACAAGAGTATCTCCCGCATCCTACCAACCTTATGAAAATGGAATTAACGATATGTACGAAGACAAAATAATGAACACTTGATACGTAAGCCTTCAGGACTGTATTTTACTCTGACACTGGTTATCAATAAAAGTATAATACTTCCCCAAGCGAGCTGGCTCATTCATATAGCCACCAAATATTTGGCGTTAATGATATGACTACTCTACCAACAAAACTTTCCATTTACCTAATTAAAACCTTCCATTGACTTAAATCATCTAAAACTACAAAGTATACCCATTAACCTATCTAAATCTCAAACCACATTAATTCGCAATAAACAACCACCACTTCCTATAAACCTAAATACACACAAGATCCTAAAAACTCCACATGACATTAAGACCCTACTGATTAGCTATGATTCATTGAGCGATTAACTGACCGTGGCGATCGAGCACACACAACCGGAAATACATTCTCCGGAAGTGGTCGGCCATAACTCAAAGAGAGAACGTCCGGTTTGCAGCTGATAGCGCATCCTAGTTCGACCTGAGAACCTCCTTTTGTGGTTTTAAACGATGGAAGGCTTTGGTATAAAGGCTGGACTTGAAAATATATTTTCGAAGCCAGCTAGAATATTTATGTATTGGTAAGTGGAAATAGATTTTGCTTATATGAGAAAAGGATGAAATCTTATTAATAATATAGATCACAGCACCAGCAATGTCAAAGACTGTTAAAAAAGAACTAATTCAGCTTTCCGCTGTGTACAATTGCAGTTAAATTAATCACACAATCACATTATTGTGTGCATTGTATCCTTGATCTTTTGAACGACTCTATTCAAGAATTATTCGAGTGTTATTAAGTGCATCAGTATAAATTGTTACCATGAATGGTATACAGATATTGCACGTTGCAAATTGCTAAGATACTAACATATCCTTAAGGCTATTTGCTGAGGAAGAAGAGAGAGAAGTTATCGCAATATGCACGACTGCATTCGTATATAATAATAATAATAATATCAGCCCTGTATTAAAGACCTCTTCCCAGTGTGAGAAGGTCAAGGCCGTAGTCCACCACGCTGGACCAGTGTGGGTTGGCAGACTACACGTATCTTCGAGAACATTACGGCGAACTCTCAGACATGCAGGTTTCCTCATGATGTTTTTCTTCACCGTTAAAGCGAGCGATAAATAATATTTTATATTCTAATATTCTATCACATACACACAACACCATCTAGCCCAAACTAAGTAGAGCTTGTACTATGTGTACTAGACAATGGATAAACATACATATATACTGATTTTTTATAAATGCATACATATTATACATAGAAACACCTATACCAAGGCAAACATCCATGTTCATACACACAAATGTTTGACTTGTGCGGAAATAGAACTCGCGACCCTAGGCGTGACAGTCGGTTACACTAACCACTACGCCATCGAGGTACTATTTAATACGCACATAACTTCAAAAAGTCAGAGATGTGTGCCTTGGGATTGAACTCAAGACCTCTGCATGGCAGTCTAACGGTCTCCCACTAGGCTATCGACGCTATGTTGTGTTATGCGCTGTATTCGTATATTATTATTTTATTTTTATTCGATTGTAGTATTTAGTATTCATCACAATTAATAACTGAGCAAATATGCTCAGTTATTAATGGATGATGTTGACGATGACTTGACGAAGTCAGCATATTTGCTTGGACCACATTTTTGTGCTTCTTGACCATCTGGTCAGAGGATGAGATGAGATTTGATAAAAGTAAAAGTCAGGATTGATAAGTGACAATCAATATTCTTTATTAAACTAAGTATTTTGTCGATCGTACAAATAAACAGCATAATAACATATTAAATATAAACAATACGAAGTACAAAGAATCTAATTCTAGATGCATAATACAGAGCTCTGATTTTCAACTGTAAAATAATATAAAACTGTAACGAGGCTCTATCTGAACAAAAGAAATATTTGAAAGAAATTGTGAATTTGACTATTTTTAAGATTCTGAAACTAAAACAATAATAATAATATCAGCTCTGTATATAAATTATCCCACTGCTGGGCACGGGCCTCTTCTCAATAGAAGAAGAGTAAGGCCATAGACTAGTGTGGGTTGGCAGACTTCACACATCTTCAAGAACATTATGGAGAACTGTCAGACATGTAGGTTGTCTCACGATGTTTTGTTTCTGTTCTGTCCTGTCAGACATGCATAATCTAATCCAAAGGTTACATCAAAGTAAATTTTAGCTTACGTATACGAATTTAGGATCAGTACCCTAGACTGTAATATATGTAGTCTAAAGGAATAGGTATCTATGAGACACAACCGCAATAAAATAAAACAGAGTACCCGCCGTAAAAATTAAATATACCAGACGCCGAATTATCTCAAGTAAAACATAAAATACAGTGGATAAGTACAAAATTGTAAAGGGCACTCCAAACATATTAACGCCGTACCTAATTTGACTTAATCTTTAAGGAAAAGCGACCGTTCTCACATTTTACGACTTAAGAAAAAAGAAACAAAATAATATTTTTAGAATAGGGTCTCTTAAATAATTACCTACGTGTTGTTTGACCCCTCGTTTTGATCTACGGGAGGTACGAATGGTGTTGCCAGATTCGGAATTGTGTCCCTTGATTTGTCGAGGTATGCAGGAATTCTTTATTTACTTCCAGCTGAATTTTGACAGTGTTAATTCATCAATGTCAAAATAATTTTTAATTCTAAAAAATAGGATATTTATTAATCGTGATATCCCAATCCTATAAATACAAATGTGATTTTGTTTGTTTCGTTTTCATGCCTTAAGTACTAGACCGATCATTATGATATTTCGCATACACGTTGTCAGGGAAAAATACACTTTTTCCCTGACACCATTCACTTAGGAAGAAGTATCGTTATTGAGGGATAAAATATTTTAATAACTTACATTTAAGCGAGCGGAGCCGTGGGCAAAATTTAGTACAAATATAAATGAGTAAAAATTTATTTGTTTATATGTTAGTGAAATATTTAATACTATTGAACTGATTTAAAACTTCTTGAATTTTAAGTATGACTATCAAAGCTGTTTTATTGACATACTAAGTCAAAAGCTAATATTTGAAAATAAATTGTAATTCCAAGCAGCTGTCTGTTCACGAAATATTAAATACTTTGATGTTTATTACAGGGTAGCTTTCCACCGCGGTTTCACCTACGTTTATGATTACTGTTCCGCTACCGTGACCTGTAGTCTAATCAAATTTGGCCTATAATCTTCCTCAAGAATTCTGAATGACTGATAATTTCAGAAATTAGCGCTCACAAACAAAAAAAATACAATCTCTTCAGCTTTATTATATTAGTCGATATAATAATATACAATAATTAACTAGGTATATAAGATACTAAAACTGAAGCGAATATCTAAGATCTTAAACCGCACTAGAAATAAGTACCAAATTACAAAGACTCAAAATGATTTTTTAAATATTATATTAAACAAATGTTACATGTAAAAACTAGCAAAAGGCGTAATTTCGACATTGAAATCTGGTAACCCAGTACAGCAGGTCGTGCGTAACAGCTTGCTGTAACAGATATTTATGAACGGACCCGAGATTCGGGCAGTTAAAAAAAGTTTTTCCATTACCAAACTTAACCGAAATACGGTGCAAGATACCGAAACATGAATAATAATTACCGTTTTTTGTTTTAAACGTGAAATTATAGCTGCGAGTTTGTTAACGCACTCATTAATTCGTTTTTAAAAGAAAGAAAGAAATAAAATTCATTTGAATGAGTTTCGTTATCAGTTCATCCTAACTTCCCAACTAAAATTATAAATGGGAACATGAGTTTGTTTGTTTGTTACGCTTTCACGCCTTAACTACTGGACCGATCATCATAAAATTTTGCATATACCTTGTCAGTAGTACAAAAAAGACAGATGAAAGTTTCATCCAAAAAGAGATAGAAAATTGACATAACCTACATTTACATGAGCGAAGCCGCGTGCAATATCTGGTAAGTAATAAATGTAAAATAGCTTTACATCATGCCCGTAAACCATCCTAGGGTAAAAAGCGATGCTACATACTTTGAGCATCGCTTACGTATTACTGGTTACAACTAATGCAATATGCAATAGTTCAAATCTATATTGTTACCTGCAAATGGCTTTGGTACACCAAGCGGGTAACATGCGAAAGTTGATGTACAGATACATCAATTGGGTAAAAAAACCGATGCGAGCTAGTCTTGCAAGTTACCGGTATTATTAATTCACGTATGTAGCCCGTGCTTCTAGCTGGCGCGGGTTACATGCGCAAGCTACTCGCACGACCTACATGCGTGAGTGAGACGAATTTTCTTTGTGATATTTGACTTAGTAGATTAGAATATCATTAGAAACACAGTAGTTATCAATGACATTCTGCCTCTACCCAAGAAACGATTTTGCAACACAGTAAATGTAGATACATGATATATTTCAAGAACATTATTTTTTTCTGTCAACTTGTGTCTGTCGCTAGATTGGAAATAAAGTAATATAATACCTCGAGAACAGGTAGTCTCAAAAAGACTATCCATGGATCACAAAAAAATTAAACTGCTAAGAAGCTAAATTAACACATCTAAACAGAAAAAACGCCTGATAAATAATTCATAGCAAAATTGTTTAGAAGTAAATACATTCTTGTAACATTTACAAAGGCGTTCTCTGCCCCATTTACTCACTATTTTAATAGCAACAGCCGTATTTAGGGACTTGTATAGGAAGGTTGTGTGTCTTGAATAAAGCCAGATGTGCCTCACGATGAACAGGGCTCGCCCTAACACATAAATTAAGGCACGTCGGGCCCTTATTTCTACGTGAACGTTGAACATTATTCTACGTAATAACAGTCTGTTGAGAATTACCGTGATGAGATAAAGATAATAACGCGAAATTAAGATAAAATTCGTAAATATTACCCTTACACTTTTACCCTTTATTACTGGCCATGTTTTGTTAAGACTCTTCCTTGAGTAATTGATATTTTCTCTGTTAATAAGGTGAGGCTGCAATAAAAATTGTAAAGGATTTGTTAACGCGTACCTTCTATATAATGGTAGAAATTTTAATGAATATCAGCTTTTAATTACTTACTTAAATTTTTTCGAGATTAAAATCATAATACTATTTTTATAATGAAAGTGGCGTTACTCTTTTGATGATTTTAGGGTTAAGAAGATATGCCATTTATAGGGTTGACAATTGGTGCTTACTAATTTTCGCTAGCTGAGTATAACTTATTTTTAAACCAGTTTCAAACGAATTCCTTAAAACAATTATCAAGTAGTGCTTAGAATAAATGAAACAAAGTATCTGCATGTAGTTATAGACTGACATACATATTACTATCGAAGGTAGAGCTCAAATATTGAAACCCAGCTTTCATTGTGTCTATGTGTTTATTTAATTACCTTACCATAATATCTACAAAAGCTTAGTATAATGCTTTCTATAGATATTATTAGGTGTTTAGTTGTAATGAAAAACCATGTATTAGCTGTTTATTTTAAATTATCATATCTTAGCCAACTTCTGATTGAATTCCAGAGTTTCCCGTTTTTGGCAGATACACAAGCTCAGCATATGCTAAGACTTTTGATATTATATTTTTGTCTGAAAACTTCAAGTATGTTTTGCTGCCAAAACGCCGAACATTAGCGAGTAAGTTTCCTCTAGCTCTAATTAAGTATCTGAAGCTGGTTGGCTGCTTAATTGTGTAAAATAACAAGGCAGATTGGCTTGGCTCATAGCCGGCGGGTGATGTCGGGCTGCAACTTTCTTACAACTTAGTCTAACGGGGACGTGAGGTTGTAGTTTATTGTGGCTTTTCGCCGAGAAAATGTTATGTAATAAGTCTTCTTACGTGTTGCCCTTTACGTTGTGGTAACGGTAAATTATTCTACTAAACACGTTTACTTATATAGACTTACTTTTCAGGCGTGAACGTGCTGGATAATCAATGTGTAAGAATAGAATCTTCATAATCATTAATATGAATAAATCTTTGATAAAATCCTCACTAATATTATAAATACGAATGTGAGTTTATTTGTTTGTTGCCTTAACTACTCGACCGATCATCATAAAATTTCGCATACGGCATAGGTAGAGCTATATAATATATATATCTCTCTCTCTCTACCTATACCTTTGTGGATATAGACATGAGACTATGTATGTTTGACTGCAAGCATGGTATAATGGTTTAAGTAGTCATCTAAAGCTGCTGCACAGTGTATTGTGGGTTCAATCCCCACACGCGACAAAAAATTGTGCTATCCACAAAATGTTGTTCCGTGTCCGTGTGTGTTCGTGTGTTCGTGTTCTTTGCATACCTTGTTTAAAGGCTTCTATAGTAACCTGTGACACAGCAATTATTCCAAGTGTCGGTAGACTTTAAAACATTAAAAAAACACAAAAGAAAGCATCGAATGAGTATATTTATATGCTCTAACATTAATATGCTCTAACGCCCGTTATTTAAAAATATGAACGCAAAACTAACTATAGTTAAGGTAGGAAGTAACAGACACATAGCGTCTTAATTAACGAAAACCACAATATTCAGTTTTACAACACTATAAACGCTTAATTTCTTAATCATTATAAGCGTTTAAACGATTTAGAATTACCAGCTCTAAGTTTAATTCTATAACTGCCTCTAATGGTAGTGTTGTGTTCGCATTTACTATCAATTTCTTGTTACGAGGTCGGCTTTAGTATGTAATGGATAGTTTAAGTGAGAGATTAATTTGATAATGTCTAATTTAACACTTTATTAGTTGTTATTATGTGCCGAGACATTGGATTAATGACTGTTATATGTGTTTATATGCAGATAAGACGTATTTAGTTATAACTATCTACCTATGTAAGGTAATTGAAGAAATTTATATTTATTTGAAATTGTGAAATGTTTACATACCTACTAGTTTACATACATACTGTATAAAGTTGACATACCTGCACGGACGACTCAGTACATTAATTTGTTGTCTCGCCACTCTTACCTTTTTTAAGCATATGGGGCGCTTGTAGAACTGTCTGATTTAGCATAATTTAGGTTTATACAGAGAATGAGGTTAGGAAAAGACGAACATTAAAATAATATATTGGAATTAGATAAATTAAAAATAATATATAATAATTAATTTTTAAATTCATGAAAGTCAGTTCAATTTCGATCACTGGGTTATCTCAAGTAATTATTGAGAAGCATGTAACGTGCCGTTAAAAGAGAGCTACAGAGATGTTGTGATGTTTCTTAAGTACAAGTAAAGCTAGCTAGAAAATACATTAAAATGTATTAGTATAAAAATCTTTCACTTCATACCCCACAAACTTTCACGGTCACGACTGAAAAATACTTGAATGTAATAGATACATGTACTTATATAAACAGCTTTTAAAAATGATCTAGGAAATAATAAGGAGGCAGCTTAGCTCTAAGCGGAGGCAGAACATTGTAAGGTTACGAAGGCTTCTATCTCAGGGGACTCGTAGCGCCTCTACGACCCGTAGCACAGTCGTAGCGACTACGGTAACGAAAATAGAGTTAGTAAAATTTCAGAAGGTTAATTTGATATAATTTATTTGTTTGTTGTCCTTTGTTGATTGTATATTATCTGCTGTTAATTTCGAATTTAAGCAATAAGAAAAGAGTTTCTAGTATTTATTTGACCCGACACGTCGTAAACCTCGTTTTAGCTGGGTAGGTGTTATATTTAGCTGTATAGGAACTGCATATAGGTATAAAGGGCGACGTCCGTAGACTACAATATACAGATGCAGGTATATTTATCGCGAAATGGTTAAGCAGAGGTGTGGCTAACCTGGGTACTTAACAGTGCTATAAGATATTAATGAATTAACCGGTTATAGTTCACTGCATAAAGGCTCTTTCAATTGCATTACAATTTTTCGTTCTGCCTTTTACGTCTTATTCATCTCAAGCTTCAGGACCGTCCTTTGATAGGTTACTTTATTTCTTCTTTTGTCACTCAAATTTCTTAGTTTATTTCGCTACATAACGCACTCCATAGTTCATACTCCATATTTTTCTACGTAGCCTTATTGTAAATATTCACGTGACATCAGTGACATGACGCACTAATTAAAGATGTTAAGGCATTACTACACACACTGTAAATCATATTATTATGAGCATTTTGACTTCACATGTCAGTCAGTCTAAGAAGGGTCTACATTAACGTGACATATAAAGTCAATGTCATTATAGAAAAAAAAATAGTCAAGTGTTGCGTTGTCCATATCTAATACATTGCTAGGTCACAGTCGCGACGAACGTAATCAGTATCGTTCATCGCCCCACGCAACCGGTAGTTGGATTTCTTGAACCGTGAAATTTTATCAAGTGAATTAATCTCGTGAAACTTTCCCCTTGGACACCGGCTCCTTTTATTTTATAATTCAAACGAAATTGATTTCAGTTATTTTTAAATTGACCTTAAATATTTTAGGATATACAAAGATTCAGCATTATAAATTGACGACTCAAGCTTTAAAGTAAGGATGCTCTCCCTTTGCAATTATTTATCTTATATTTGATGTTTGTGTTGAGGAACACGAAATACTTGCACTTGTAATGTTGTGATTGATACATTGCTGTCGCAAGTCTAGCTTGAGCAAGACTGTGACGACATGACGCTTTAGACACACACCTAAATTGTTCTACAGTTGAGTAGTAATATTAATACAAGGTATGCATATTCACTATTTTGAAAGTGGGTTAATTAATTTATACTATTCTCTGAGTTGGTAGGCGAATTAGTTCGATATATCCGCTTACATAGGTATATATAACATAAAGTTGTCACCAAAAGAATGCGTATGCACGTGCATGAGAGTCCTTCATAATGTTGGTCAAAGATATTTGAAGTCTGTCGCTGGGCTAGCGTGGCGGACTAAGGCCTTACTCTTCTCACACTGGGAAAAAGCCTGTGCCCAGTAGTGGGACAGTTTAAATGCAGAGCTGCTATTATTTCATATTTAATTAAGGTGTTTTTTTATTTTTAATTCAATCTCTCGGTCTAAAATCAGTAGCACGTTAAAAAAGACTAATATTTTTAAATTATATACTAAATAATGGACGGTATATTGGTTTAAATGAAAAGCTCGTTACTATAACGTTTAAAGCGTTTTGATTTAGATCCACTCCAGTAGCACTCCAGTTGTACGCTGCATGAATTATTACAATTACTGGATTACTCTTATTGCCATTTAAATACTGGTCACCATACAAACTACCTGAATAACCCATTTCCTCCTCAATGCAAATCAATAAATAAATCGTAGTTTATATAATATAAAGAAGACAGGCAATTCATAAAATGTAAAATGCCGTGAATTCATTGAATCGTAGAGCACTTATAAGGAGACGTATAATTATGATTTGCGACATGCAAAAGGCGTTGCTGTTTCCTCCGTGTAATCACATAGAAAGTGCCCTGTATACTGGCATTCCGACATAATTATGTGAACGTTGAATTGATATTTATGATTGACTCGAAAGCCGTTTTTAAATGGATTGCAGTTTTTATACCGCATTAGTTATTTCTCTAGTTTTAAGGATATTTTTATAATTGTAATAGCTTGTCCCAAAGACGGCAGGTGATATCTATCTAAGTATGAATATAAAATACTTCAGAGTATTCATATAGTGAGCATATCCCTTACTGACTATTGCACTGAGTGTGTGGAGCTTTTGCTAGAGTCAACATAAATAAAAGATATACTTCTATTTCTTTTTCTTCAAAAATAAATGATTGGTAAACTATAATGCATGTTTGGACTCTTGCCTTAAAAAAATAAATGGACATATATAGATTTTGTCGTTATAATAGATTATAATACTGTTTACAATGTTCACGGCTGCGCTAAACTACTCACGCTTGTAAATAAATATGTATAATATCCTATGTATTTACAAAAAAAAAGTATATATGTATGTTTATCCATTGTCTACTATAAGCTCTGCTTAGTTTGGGCTAGATAGTGTTGTGTGTATGTGGTAGAATATTATTATTATTCTCTTTATTTAAATATTTTCTATATATTTTTCATTTTTAAATATACATATATCTATAAAAATACATTTGAAAATATAAAATATATGGTACCCCACCGGCATCGGGAACAGGGTCCAAGCTGCCGGTGGTTAGGATTCCAGAGATAAGAACCTCCTCACAATGCGTGCTGTATCTAAAAGCACTGCCTTCTGCATCAAACCCTTGATCCAAGCACCCAACGCGAGCCTCTTTAGATGGTGATCGAGGCTCTTGGCTATTAGACCATTGACAGATATGACTATCGGCACAATGATTGCCGAATCAACATCCCACATGTCAACAACCTCGCGAGCCAAATCGAGATATTTAATTTGCTTATCTTTTTCAGCTTTCGCGAGATTGCCGTCATGCGGAATGGTGACATCGATAATCAATGCGCGGCGCTCTGATCGATCTATCACCACAATGTCAGGTTTGTTGGCCACAACAGTCCTGTCTGTGATGATAGTTCGATCTCAGTACAACGTGACATGACCATTTTCGAGAACTGATTCAGCTACATACCTGTAGTACGGCACTTCAACATCTACAAGTTTGTATTTCAGAGCAAGTTGCTGGTGAATAATCCTGGCTACTTGGTTATGTCTGTGCAAGTACTCGCCGTTAGCAAGACGAGAACAACCGGAAACTATATGCCTGAGGGACTCACCAGGTAGGTGGCACGCCCGACAAATGTCAACCGTACCATCCCTCAAGATATATCTCCGGTAGTTATTCGTCTTGATAACTTCGTCCGCAATAGCACAGACAAACCCTTCGGTTTCCCCAAAGAGGTCACCGAAACGTAGCCAGTACGTAAACGTAGCCGGAGGCTAACAGATCTACATCAGTTCCATATAGAGCCTTGTAGAACCTACCGTGAAGCTCCTTGCTCTGCCATACATCCCTGCGATCGTTAGTGCTAAGTACTACAGGCTTGCGCCAGTTCTCTTTAGCCAAACTGAGCGGGGTGAGTCCGATGTCTACAGCAACTACATCCCGATGCATACCCACGTCTGCCTGATGAAAGTATTCTCTGAGGTTGCATAACTCGCGGTTATGAAGGGCCTTGGCATTCAGAAAGCCTCGGCCTCCACATTTCCGCGGGATATACAGTCTCATCACAGACGAACGTGGGTGATGCATACGGTATGCCGTCAAGAGTGTACGGACTCGCCGGTCCAGGGCATCCAGTTCAGTCTGAGTCCACTTAAGTATGCCAAAGGAGTACATGAGCACCGGCATGACCCAACCGTTACAAGCGCGCACCTTGTTGCCACCTGATAAAAGACTATTTAAAACTATTTTTAGGCGACCAACAAAACGCTCCTGCAACGATTGCTTCATGTCAGCCTCATTGATACTTAACGCCTGTGACATACCCAAGTACTTGTAAGTATCGGTTACAAGAAGTGATCGTAGGTTAATGGAATCCGAAAGTTGTGTTCCTTCGGATTCCACTATCCTGCCTTGCTTTACATGGATGACAGCACATTTGTCCACACCAAAATCCATACTGATAGACTTACTAAAAGTTTCAGTTACTTTAAGTAAATCCATCAACTGTAATTTAGTGTGGGCAAACAACTTTAAGTCATCCATATACAACAAGTGGGATATCACTCCACCACCTCTATGTAACCTGTAACCTAGCCCTGAACCCTCTAGTAATGTACTAAGAGAATTCAATGCTAGGTAATGTAGAACCAAAGAGGACTCAGGCTGTCGCCCTGAAATATACCCCGGTCAATTTTTATCAATTCGCCATTCCCAGGGATCTGTCGACATCCTGGATAGCTAAGAACCGTTTTCCATTGCCCCATGCATGACTTCAAAAAGGTGCGCAGAGTTGTATTTACTTTATACAACTCTAACACCCTCAAAAGCCATGTATGAGGCACCGAATCATACGCTTTCTTATAATCTATCCAACATGCCGCCAGATCCCTTTGTTTACGGCGAACCTGTTGGCTAATGGCCATATCAATGAGGAGGAGCTCCTTAGTGCCACGAGCCCCCCTCTTACATCCATTCTGAGAAGCTGACATTATTGAATTTGTATCAATATGTTTAGATACCTTGGCTCTCAAAATAGATGTAAGAAGCTTATAGATCGATGGCAAACAAGTTATCGGTCTATAATTATAATTGCCGGGCTCGTTGGTACTACCTGTTTTATGGAGTAGGTGGGTTATTCCCGTGGTCATAAAATCTGGTAACGATCCAGATTCTAGGGCAGATTGAAATTGAGCAGCCAAACAAGCATGTGAGCTACGCAGCCATTTCAGCCAGAAATTGTGCAGTCCGTCCGGTCCTGGCGATTTCCAATTTGATAAGGATCGGACCGCACTAATTACATCCTGGCTATCAATGACCACGTTTTCCATTTCTGGAATTAGCTCACTTGCTCGCTTGACCTCCCGCATCCATTCCCCCTCAGTGTGGCCGACGGTTACCGACCAGATGTTCCTCCAAAACGTATTTGTAGCATCAGCATCTGGTAGCCCCACATCGGCCACACATTGATCTGGTCGTTCCCAGGTTCTATAAACCCATCTTTGGTCACTTTGAAACGTGCGGTTGATGACATACCGGTGCACGCGTTTTTTGTATCTGCGCAGTCGATTTGCCCATGCATAGACTTTCTGCTTCAGGAAGTCAATGCGCTCTGTGGCTCGAGATACGTATTCATGAGGACTGACACTAGTCCCCAGAAAAGCCCGGCCCACATAGCGCATTACCCTGGGCCGTGTGTTCCCTGCCCTGAAGCAGATCAGCTTACCGATGAGTGTCCTTGCCTCAGCAATACGCCGTTCAATCCTGCACTGCCAAGCCGGGGTGACAGATGTTTGTCGTATAGCAGGGACATGTGTGGGTAACTTGATGCCCGCTATACGACTTGCCGCCACAGCAGCACAGTACAGGATCGAATGAGTATCGGCAAGATTCTCGCTATTATCTAAATAACTAGATAATAGCGAGTCCAGGACACTCACCAATGCTATTTTTTTTTATGTATAGGTAACCGAGGCAGACGGGGCCGAATCGTAAATTGCATGTACCGGTATTCCTGAATCGGACTTTCCAAAGCATCCTTTACCTCCTCCTTGTACTGAATACTTACATCATTTGTCATGTCATCCACCTCCATGCTGGCACTATTGCCCGTCTGCGTCGCACCAGGTGATAGTTGCGTAACTGGGGGTTGGATGCGAATGGCATGGCTCGTAGGCAAGTATTCTGAGCGTAGCCTATCAAGCACGGTATCATCCAACTGTCGACTGCGTTGGATAACCCGCATTTGATCCGATATTATTATTATTATTATACACACGAGTTTTATAGTTTACTTAGATCAACTTTGAGATACTATAATTCCAGCGTAAAATATAGTTAGTATGTTGGGTCCATAAACAATAAATGAGCGGCGTGTGAATACAAATCAAACATGTAATTAGTTGTCGACCCCTTTTTCCAATGATATGTGTTTATTGTGCGTCGCGCGTCTACCTTCAAACTACCACTTAGTAGCTTTTACATCGTACTTAGTGAATAAAGGTTTTTATTTCAGGGAAGTTTTAATGTTTATTGACTTTTTAGTTACCTTTGACCACAGTGCAAAGTCGTATTATTTCGCTTGAATTATCATTTGTTGGAATGCCAGATATAATTGAAAAGCAATCGTGTGTTGTTACCGACGGGCCGCAGCCACTCAAGAAGGGAAGGGAGGCGGCAGTAATACAGCAATTACTAAATAGCAGATGAATAAATATTGGAAAAGTATACCGTACACTCAACATATCATAGTGGTTACTCGTAAAAATATTTTAAATTTGCTATATTAAAGTCAGTAAAGTGTCGTTTAAAGTGAAATTAATATTAATACATCCTATCTTATTAACTCAATAGTGGAAATCGAATACTAAATGTGCATATTTCACCAAAATTGGAACTTTTCTAAACATAAAATTATCCAAGCTACCGCCAGTAGTAACTAAACAAGGCATTGCGATAAAACGCGTAAGCGCCTTATGTTGCACGGCGTTTACGACCTTTCTCTCGCCAACTCGAAGGGGCTCGCAGTATCGCTGTTGCCGTATGAAGTTGTGAAGTACTACAGTGGGCCTTTTTTAGTGTGCTATTTTGCTGTTATATTCTTACTGGAGCTGCGTGGACCTTTTATAGTGTGCAATTTGAAACTAAGTACAACATAATGCCAAAGGTTTCACGTACTCCACCTCAGTCTGTGATGGCTGCCGAATCTGATGACTCGGAACGATCAAACGTATCGCAACGTATGAAGCGAAGACGGGAATGCCTCTCCCCTGGCAGTGGCTTCGACCAGTTTAAAGATGAAATTACTCAAATGCTACGATCTTGGAAGAGTGAACAAGATGCAACATTATCAAAGTTGGTTTCTGATATAGCTGATATGAAAATGCAATTTTTACAAGTGCAGAAGACCAACCTAGAAATTGAGAAGAATATCCAATTTGTTAGTGAAAAATATGACGAGCTGATAAACAAAATAGAAGTTATTGAAAAAGAAAGAAACAATCTTAGAGATAGCTTCAATAATTTGGAACAACGAGTTAATGATATTCAATACGGTCCACGTTCAGCAACTATCGAGCTACGAAATATTCCTGAACAGGTAAACGAATCGCATAAAGATTTACAAAACTTAATTATGAGCGTTGGAAAAGTCTTAGATACCGACGTTCAATCGTCCGATTTGCGAGATATCTACCGACTACGTGGGAAAACTAACGGTAATAAAACAATTGTGGCTGAATTCACAAACGTTTACACCAAAGACGCACTCATTTCTGCAGCACGAAATTTCAATAAAAATAAGAATGTTTCGGAGAAACTACACTCAGAACACCTTGGTTTCGCTGGTCAACGATCTCCTATTTATGTAGCTGAATATCTCCCACCAAGCGTCAAAAAGCTTTTTTATCAGGCACGTGCATTTGCCAAAGAAAAGGAATACAAGTTTTGCTGGTATAAAGGAGGAAGAATCTTTTTACGTAAGGAAATTGGTAAACCACATTGTTTAATAAATTCTGAGAAATGTTTCACCGAACTTAAACTTCAACAATGACTACATTTTGTAATTATGCTAATAGATTTGTACCTGTATTTTGTTCTGCATGATTTATACTTATATTGTTCTGAAAGTCTCTATAAACTTTTTATCTTTATTTTGCATGTTCTAGTATCCGTAATTTTTGAAAAATCTCTATACACTATCATCACACTATATATTAATACAAACTCCATTATTCTAAACCCACAATCAAACACTAACACGGTCAATATCATTCATACACAAGTATACAGTACATTCAGGTATACATGCCTTATACACAAATATATACACTCGCCCTCAACACATGTTAAAACTGCAGTTGATTCCATAATTATACAGTTCAATCATATCACCTTTGGTTTTTAAATATTTCATATTTTAATAATGGTTAATCTAAATCAGTTAAATTCAGATATTTACTCGTTCAATATCTCATCTTCATATAGTTGTCAACCTGATAAATGTGCACAAATATTAGACGCAACAAACAAGCAGTCTTTAAAAATAATACATTTAAACATACGCAGCATTAATAAGAATTTTAACGGCTTTCAAGCACTTTTAGCCAGTATTAAAATAAACTACGATATTATGCTTCTATCCGAATGCTGGTTAAAACGGGGCTATCCACTGCCGGTTCTTAAGGGATATAGCAGCTTTTACACAAAATTAGTAAACAATCAGAATGACGGACTTGTTCTTTACGTTAGCAATAACATCACGTGCTCAGTCAGTGAACCTGTATTCATTGACGGAAATTGTCTTATTTGTAAGCTCAATAACAGCATAGTGTTTGTGGGAATATACCGCTCGCCATCCTATAAAAATATAGACAATTTTTTAAACAGTCTTGATAGCGTTCTCGTTTCAATAAAAGCCTATGCAGATATAATTCTAGCAGGAGATATGAACATTGATATTAATGCTGGCAACATTAATACACGACAAACCAATGAATACTTAACTCTGGCCGCTACTCATTGTCTAATGCCCACACATTTGTTTCCTACTAGGTTAGATAATTGCTTAGACCATATCTTACTTAAGACTAACAATAGGGCGACTACCATAGTAGTAGAAGCAAGTGTGACAGACCATTATCCAGTGATGTTGTGTCTGAATCTTGGAAAGGTCCGCAATAAGTCCAGCGCCTATAATACGTTTGTGAATTACGCAGAAATAAGACACGCCATTGAAAAAACAGACTTTGGGCAGGTACTATCCACTACGGACGCAAATCGCGCATGTAATGTATTCATTCGCATTCTTTCGTCAATAATAAAACTTAACACCCGAGTTTTAAAGGTTTCATCTAAATGTCGTATTATAAAACCGTGGATTACGGTTGGTCTATTGCGTTGTATTCGTAACCGTGATCAGATGCATATTAAACTTCGAAAGTCGCCAGACGATATAGTTCTAAAAATTACTTATGTTCGGTATCGTAATTTTTGTAATGGGTTGCTACGTAGACTCAAAGTAGCGTATGAGCAACGTGAATTTTCAAAAGCTGAAGGCAACCCCAAAGCCACTTGGGATACTATCCGTAAGATCACAAATACGAAGCAGGATAAACGTATAGCATTGGAACTACTTAAAACCGAAAATCATCAACCTAATCAATCGGTAAATTACGTGAATTCTTATTTTGCTGGGATTGGTAGTGACCTGGCTAATAGAATTTTATCATCAGGTCATATTCATAGTCGATCCTTGGTATTACAGGACAGCTCATCGCCAGTCAATTCTTTAGTTATATTACACGTTGACTGTTAGAAATAGAAAGCATTCTAATAAATCTACGCGAAAACTGTGCAGTGGGTTGGGATGGCATCTCCTCTAAAGTATTAAAATCCTCATTGGCCACTTTAGTACCTGTAATTACATACATCTGCAATCTGTCCATAGATACTGGTATATTTCCTTCAGCTCTAAAAAAAGCTGTTATAACTCCCGTATACAAGAGTGGAAATAGAGACAGTGTAAATAACTACAGGCCAATATCGGTACTACCTGCACTTTCTAAAGTTCTAGAAAGAGTTCTAAATAACAGATTAGTCAAATTTCTACAACAAAATAGGATTATCTCGGCAAACCAATTCGGTTTTCGAGCGGGAGTGTCTACGGATGATGCTATAATAAGTCTTACTGACTCTATAGTAAAAAACATAGATAATAAGCGCAAATGTGTTGGGATATTCCTAGATCTATCAAAAGCTTTTGACACTGTCTCTGTGCCTATTCTTGTATCAAAACTAGAAAAAGTTGGAGTGAGAGGTATAGCCTTGGACATTTTTAAAGATTACCTGACTGGACGCACGCAATGTGTGAAGATAGGTGGTTTTACCAGCGAAGATAAATCGCTCCTGTATGGGGTGCCACAGGGCAGCATTTTAGGTCCAACTCTCTTTCAAATATATTTAAACCAACTCTGTCAACTAAAACTGCCAAACTGCGAGGTGATTGCATATGCAGATGATACCGCTTTAATAATATCTGGTAAAGATTGGGCTGAAACTAAAAGTAATGCTGAAGCAGGGCTCAGAGTGGTAATGGATTGGTTTTACAGAAATCTTCTTACAGTTAACCTACAAAAAACAAAGTTTATAACTTTTTCAAATTCGGCATCGCATAGTCCACCGCAAAATTTCGTTCTAAGAGCACATGCGTGTCACTTTGTTACTCTTGAAAATGATTGCTCATGCGTTACATTGTCCCGAACTACTGAAATTAAATATCTAGGGGTGCAGATAGATCACCGTCTAACTTGGCAACCACATATAAAATCACTCGCTTCTAGAATAAGAAAAATAATCTACATCTTTAAAAAATTGCGTCAATCAGCAAATGAACATACGCTGAAGATGGTCTACCTTACACTATGTCAATCTCTTCTAACATACTGTACTGTGGTATGGGGAGGAGCATCAAAGACTGTATTTCTAGAACTTGAAAGAGTCCAAAGGGCAGTGTTGAAGGTTATGGCATCGAAACCGTTTCGATACCCTACTACTGACCTCTACAAAGAATGCCAAGTTCTTACTGTCCGGCAACTTTACATCCTTCGCTCTGTATTAAGAAAGCATAAGACGTTGACATAAAGACCGGAACAATTAAAAGATAAACGCAGAAGTCATACTGTTTGTAAAGTAGTAAAGCACAGAACGACTGCCGCGAGCCACCAATACTACGTCTTGAATGCACGCCTATACAATAAGGTTCATAAAACCTTGGGTATTCACTCACTGATTTACAGGGAAGTCAAATTTAAGGTTACAAAATGGTTGATGTCACTTGACTATGCCTGCACTGAAACACTTCTAAATAGTATGTTTTGCACACAATGACCCATTTTAACATCACTCGGCCTACATAAATTAAACAAACACACACGTGCGTCTACATACCGTAACATTTAATCATACACACACACACGCATACACTCACACACTATACACACACACACACCATACACACACACACTGAATTAGTATAGATTCTGTATTGTAACTAAATATTAAGTGCAATGTATGCTTCGGAGGAATACTGACTCCCACAATACAGGTTATTACCTAGTTTGGGAGGCAGCGCTTTCAACATTTTGTTATTAATTTGCCAGTCTGTATGTACCTTTTAAGAATCTATGTACATTGTGCCTTATCTGGTATGGAAATAAAAAAAAAATTATTATTATAATATAACCTGCGTGGCAGAAGCTTGCTCGTATCTTGGTGTGCAATCGCGAAACATCGGATTCGATTTCGGGTAAAGTATCATCGTGTTTTTCTATTTGAAACCTCTGAAATAGAAGCAAAATATCTCGTAATGTGCCAAAAAGACGCCAATAGGCTCGCTCCGTGGTACCTATAACATCAAATGTGGGAGTAGACCTCTACTTATCCATTCGTACACAGGCGACATATATTACCAAGATAGAAGTAAAAAGCTATTATTTTTGTCAAAACAAAAGAAAATATACATCATGAAAAGCCCAGCAAAAAATACGTACATTAACCATTATAGGAAAACTTGTTTTTATTCGAACATTAACAAACCTTGGGAGACTAACGTAGAGAGCTTTTGTTCCAGGGAGGCGCTCATAAATAACGTTGAAGATGTTGAATATTTTATAAAGCCTTCCGCCATTATCGGATAGGGTATAGGGTAAAATGTCCGCCCAACTTCGATCCGGAAAATCTGTTGTTACGATTGATATTTCGTGTGAGTTTCCATGTGTGTTGGTTTATTGAATATAGCGTCATGTCTCTATGTAAAGAACGGTTCGGTAGGCAAGTAAAACATCTACATTTTGCTAGCTATGTTCAGGTCTTACGTGAAAATGACTTTTTTTATACAATTCAATTAACCAAATTTCAGATTACTCGAAACAAGATCTAAAGCAAAACTCAAAACCTCGTGGATTGTATTGTTGTGATTTGCGCAGAGAAAAGGATGCAATGTATCTGAAGAAGACGTCAAGGACCTAATCCTTGTAGTGGAATAACAACTAAACCCTACCACCCTGTTGTAGTGATAACATTTGGGCTAACAAGTATACGACCCGCCTGATAGTAAGCGGTTAGCGTTACCAATACCGCAATAGCGGTATTTTAAAAGAGGATTTAATAATATAAAATTTAAACGCCCGCACTTGTAGTAATTTTAGTGCCGCGGGGAACTATATAAACATTAAAAAAAATAACACAAAGAACACCTAGACTCCGAACAAAATATTTGTACATTTCACAAGCTTTTGTGCCGTGCGGGGGGGTCGAACTCACAACACCTGACGCATTGGTAAAGACGAGGCGCCCACATAAACCATTACGCCACGTGCAAAAGTTTCTGTCAGTGCAATGTTTAAATATTTACGTATAGTTTCCTGCTAACAGTACATTACATCTCTCTAAGGTTTCTTCATAACTCACTGTAGGAACACAACGCAAAGTTGCTGAGCTGTATTCTTCTGTAAGATACTGTACTGTCCCAGAAGCATTGCTCGCCTTATGGTCACCGGTAGCCATAGAATACAATCCCTTGCAACATCTCACCACTATCGGTTTCCAATAAACTCAACTCTATAATGTCTTACTTCTCAGGGTACTTAGCCGAGTGAGTCGGCTTATTCATACCGATACGAAATAATAACTAAAGATGGACAGTATTAATCGAAAATATGCACGATATTATTATAATAGTATCTTATTTGAATTGAGGTTAATCAAAATCATTAATGTATTCACTTCAAGCTATTTATAGGTAGACCTATACTATAGCATTATCTCATATAATATTTCTGAGAATACGAATTTATCGGTATGGATTAGGTAGGTAACTACACAGGTATATAATATTCATACGGTATATACCTGACGGTAGATATTAGGACTTTGTGGAAGTACACACATCTACCTCGCTGGATCACTCTGCATTTGTGAAGCCAATGTTGTTCAGCTGCTTATCATTAAAATTCCTACCTCAGCCAAGAGTGTTGTACCTGGAATTTGGATTAAACAAAAAGCTATTGATATTTTATTTTGTATACACCGTGTAACAATATGGTGCGATCATATTTTTAAACCGTAGAGTGGATCTTATTGCTAACTTAAAATCCTCAATATTTTGTAAAAATCATCATAATTACTAAAACAGAAAAGAAATTTTGAAAATTAGCATGCGCTTAAAATTTATGTTATAAAAATATAGTCCATATAGCGTGTTTTTATTAACCTGTCTGTCTGACATAATTAAAAACTTACTGTGTCTGGCCGCCGTGCGCCGGTGTGCCGTTGTGACTCAATAAGTTAAACATACGAGTTTAATTAAATTATTTGTAGGTGATGATTTTCGTGGGTACTGATAGCGTGTCAAATTTGTCCGGAAAATGCCGAGTAATAAAAGTTAAGTCGTAGGCGAAGTCAAAGTCGTAGCCGAGATCAAAGTCGTAGCAGTCGTAGCCGAGGTCAGTCTTAGTCAAGGTCAAAGTCGTAGCCGAGGTCATTCGTAGTCAAGGTCAAAGTCGTAGCTGAGGTCAAAGTCGTAGCAGCCGTAGCTGAGGTCAAAGTCGTAGTTGAGGTCAAAGTCGCAACCGAGGTCAAAGTCGTAATCAAGGGCAAAGTCATAGTTAAGGTCAAAGTCGTAGCTTAGGTCAAAGTCATTGCAGTCGTAGCTGGGATTAAGGTCAAAGCCGAGGTCAAAGTCATAGTCAAGATCAAAGTTGTAGCAGAGTCAAGGTCAAACTCCTAGTCAAGCTCAACGTTGTAGTCAAGGTCAACGTTGTAGTCAAGGTCAACGTTGTAGTCAAGGTCAACGTTGTAGTCAAGGTCAAAGTCGCAGCCGAGGTCAAAGTCGTAGCCAACGTCATAGTCGTAGCCGAGGTCAAAGTCGTAGCCGAGGTCTGTTGTAGCCAAGGTTAGTCGTATTAGTAGTAGTCAAGGTCAAAGTCGTAGCCGAGGTCCAAGTCGTATTTAAGGTCAAAGTAGCAGTCAAGGCCAAAGTAGCGGTCAAGGTCAACGTCAGTCAAGGTCAAAGTAGCAAAGGTAAAAATAGTCAAGGTCAAGGTCCAAATTTCTGACATTGACATACACAAATATAAAAATGTGTTCACAATTATTGTGTATATTAATGCGAAATAATCTTTTTACCCCTTTAATTAATTGATATACAGATAAGTATTTCTCCAGATTAAATTTGTAAACAAAATATAAATCTGTAAGACCTTTACTAATCATTTATTTTACCATTAAACAAAATTAAGCTGCGTGAACTTTGTTAGTTTTTTAAGTTTACCCGTTGATATTCCCAGGTTATACCAGGTTCCCACCTGGTGTATAGCATCCACATTTCGCCAGCAACGGATTTAGCTACCACTTAATACAAGACTTTACCGTTTACGGGGCACGGCGCCGCACTCCGTGCTGTTACTGAAAATTTATAGCCATAAAACCCAAGAACGCTTCAGAAGATCTGGAAGCCGTCCTTAGATCTCATACACAATAATTGCATACATCAGCGCTGTACTACCTAGACAGTAAGATACATATAAAATATTATAATCTAAAATCCGTGGTACGTGCGAATAATAATATGATGTCGAGACCGCTGTCCTTGGCGATCGAGGTGTGATCGAGTCGTATCACCGGCGACTTATAAAACATTCATGACCTCTCCCTTACTCATTCATGATGCTCGAAGCCGTGCTCCGATCACAAAGCGGGATAACGCCACGTTTATACCCACTGCATTTAAAGTTTCAAACATTTTGTCTCACTTTTTTTGTTAAGTAGATTTTCGACGTTTGCTAGAAAATATAGAAAACATACATATTTTTTATTGCACGAATATAATTATAATACTCTGTATAGATAATATGTACAGACTTACCTAGGTACACACCTATATATCTCTCTCTCTTGAATCGATGGCATCGTATTGTCATTGAGAATTTCCTAACTGAAAAACACAATAACACTTTGCCCGAAAATCAAATTCTGTACATCTCAATTGCATGTAATCATAACAGTAAACTTATGCCGTGACACGAACGAAGCAGACAATTAAAGATTTGTTGTAGAATATATAGTTGATAAAATACATCAGCACATTATATATATGATTTATTATATTTTACGGTTCTAACGAAATGGTGAAAACAAAACCTTTACGGTGCAACTATCTTCTGTATATCCGTCCGTTACTCCACCTGTCACAACTGCTTATAATAGCAATAACTACTATCAATTTAACAGTACAAAATAAATGTTAATAAACATCTGCTTAAGTTACATTTCAAGTAAACTTACTTATACGATCGGTATTCAAGTATAACGTTTATTATGAACTTTGCTTATTAAATTTAATCATAATCATAGGTGTGCTCTAACCGTACTCAGGATATCGAAAATGTGTAAAAACACAAAAGAAGATTGGGCTTACACGGTTACCGGAAAAGATAATGTACATATTTCAATAAGACTACACGCAAATTACTATATTTATAATTCAGACAGCCAATTAAATATACTGCAAGGATGGTGTAATGTTTTAAGTCACACTGTGCCGATGTTGTGGGTTCGAATCCCACACGGGAGAAACATTTTTGTGATCTACAAATGGTTGTTCCGTGTCTGGGTATTCTTTGTGTCCGTTGTTTAAATGTTTGTATAGTCCCCCGCGACACAGGAAATCTTCCAAGTGCGAGAGTTGTCTTTTCTAAATAAAAACAACAAAAAATATGCAGTTCTATTTTAGTCTAACAAAAAGGGAAATTAAATGCAATTTATGTTCATATTTGACATTTAATTTCGTATAAGAAATTATATTATTATCACCTGTGATATTTATGGCATTGTAACAAGACCTGAACGCCATTTTAAACATGTTGTCGCGTTATGTTGTCATGTATGTCAGAGTACAATCTAGCGGCCTTAAAGGTTGCGATATTTAAACGTAGCGTGCGCATCTAAGTTTTCAATATTTGTAGCAATGTTACAGGACACAAAACACCACACAAGATAATTTATTATTTTAAATATATTAAATGTTTTAATTTATTTATAAAAGGATCTCTAAAAACTACACATTTTATTCATTAAAAGCTAATTACAATCGTAAGTGTGTTGTGTTTTCTGATTGACAAGAAACCACAGCATGCTACAAAGAAGTAATTAGACAGGGTACATACGATACAAAACTACTATTAAAGATTAAATAAGAAATAATCATCAGAAATAACAAAAAATGAAATTATGACTATTATATAATATGATTAACACTAATCAAAATGAGAAAAGTGATCTCTTCATCAACACAATTACTTCTCAAGTCAGAAACAGTAAGTATTTGTTTTTTGCTGATGATCTCAAATTATACAGAACTACGAGTATATCTTTTAGCGATGCTGTTGCCCGTGTTCAAACAGATTTAGATAACATTCAAAACTGGTGCGATAATAACTGCATGACTCGTAATGATAAAAAGTGTTGCCATATAAAGTCAAGAGTCCAATTACCAAATATACGGTGTTTCTCTATCGAAAGTTAATGAAATACGTGATCTCGGGATGATAACGGATAAGAAATTAGAATAGCTTAGAATATGGCGATATTGTATGGAACCCGCATTACGCTATTCATTCTCAACGAGTTGAAAATATCCATCGAGCATTCACTCGTCACATAGTCTCCTCTAGTAGTAGTAGTAGTAGTCCTCTTTCCTAACATATCTCCAAGATGTCCATACCAGCATCGGCTTAATTTTAATGGAATGAACACTTAAGAGATTTTGTTACTCTTTTATATTATAAGTGTTCGTGTTTTGTATGTATTTACATACAAATATAGTGTCACTGTTGTCCAATCAAAAAGGGTGTTCTTGTAAGAGATATTTTTTTTTTTTAGCCATTATCATTATAATTTATTACCATTTAACAAAACATTTGGTTGTAATAGAAATATACAAATAAAGATTTTAGGTTACGACATAATAATAATAATAATAATAACGTTTATTTCATAAAATTTATACAATCTATGTGAAGTCCCTGATACCTGTGCTAGGTGATAAACCCGAGTTACAGGAATCAGTGCCCTCTCCCTTACTTAGGTACAATAATAATCTTATGTAATAAGGTCATCATCAATTAGATACACCATAAAAAAAATATATAAAAGTAAAAAGAAAATAATGAGAAGACAACTGGCAAAATAAAACGAGAACAATAGTGTAAGATTTTAAACTTAACCTATGAGTGTGAGGGTGTGTGAGTGTGTGTTTCTATGTGCATGTACCTATGTGTGCTTGTATAGGTGTGTGTTTCTGTGTGTATGTGAATGAATTTCTATGCGTTACAAGATGTTAAGAAACTGTTGTTATTATTTGTTCAGTTTCATCATATTTTAAAGTTAACAACCATGATTTAACATTCTGTTTAATTTTGTAAAGTGTAAGTTTATAGATGGTTAGTGCCTTGTTTACTCTATTATAAATTCGAGAACTTAGTGCATTGAAATGTCTTTGAGCAAGAGCTGAGCGACATTTAACCATCGGACATACTGGAAACACAGCTCTTCGGTAAGACAATGTATTTCTGTGAAAAGGCAGCAATGAGTGTCGACGTAAAACAGTACGAAGGATGTAAAGCTGTCGCACTGTAAGAACTTGAGCTTCCGAATACAGTTGAGTAGTTGGGTAGTCTCTTTTTCTAAAATTCATTACTTTAAGGACGGCTCACTGTGACCGTTCCACCTTAAGCATTACTGATTTGAAGGTTCCACCCCATACTGGAACACAGTATGTAATTATAGATTCACATAGGGAGTGATAAACTAGTGATGCAGTTTCAATATCAGCCGAAGGTCTCAGTTCTTTAAATAGATAAATAAGTTTCCTAATCCTAGTACAGAGAACTGTCGTGTGTGCACGCCAATCTAACTTTTCGTCTATATAAACTCCTAAATATTTAATATCAGTAGCCGTTGTTAGGCTCACGCATTTGCACTGTAAGGAATTTTGATATATATGCGCTTTTATATCTTTTGAATCAATCGGTGGTGTGGGAGTATGAGATGGGACAAATTGAATAATTTTGGTTTTATCAATATTTATAATAATAATAATAACGGGGTGGAACTTCAAGAGCGCCCGCAGGACTCTCAACTCTGGCTTGCCTTGGTCGGCCGGCCAGAGGGAGGCCGCTAGAGCTATATGCTTGGGGGTGGAAGTGTCATTTTCAAGGGCATAACTACGGGGAAACCCGCTCTGGGTCTCCGTTGTCACGAGACCCGTGATGGTGAAACCGGCGCCGCACCGCTCGACACCCCTAGCCACTTGCACTGGTGTTGCCCTCTGCTGCTGGCTTGTATGCCTATAGTGGCTTATCAGGGGGCCCATCTAGTGAGTTGGCGATTCACCGTCTGCCCATTGCATTGATGCTATTAGAGTATTCAGGGCAGACGCCGTTTTTCATCCAGAGTTAGCAATATACCGGTCCACCAAAAACCCATACCTATAGCCCATATATTAGAATCCATACGTAGCAATAGTCCTACGCCTGCTGCGGCTAGTGCCGCTGTAGGTGTTCCATAACACCTTTGATTAAAACTCTCGAAGGGCCTCTTCACGTTGGACCCGTGTCTCCGTGTAAGCCTCCCAAAGGGCCAGGTATTTTCTAATATAATATGTTAGAAAGTAACTGTGATAAGAGAAACATAATAATAATAATAATATTCAACCACATACACACAACACCATCTAGCCCAAACTAAGCAGAGCTTGTACTATGGGTACTAGACAATGGATAAACATACATATATACTTTTTTTTTGTAAATACATACATATTATACATAGAAACACCCAGGGTTAGTAAATTAGAGTACAGCCAGTCCATAACCGTTCGCAAAGCATTTTCAGTGTCCTTTTTAGAGTCGTTCCAATCCTTATCATATATTAATAAAGCTGTGTCATCAGCGTAAATGAAGATGTCACATTGATAGAGCGGTAATTGACACAGGTCGTTGATATATATTTGGAACAGTGTCGGACCTAAAATACTTCCTTGAGGGATACCGTAACTTATTATCTCTTCCTTACTAATAATGGATAAAAGAAACTCCGGAATAACTTTCACTGAATACTATATTGGATAATATGAAATATATACGATTTACTTTACAACAGGAGGAAGACGACTGTAGCGAGGGGCAATGTAATGACGACCGACACTAAGAGTTTCGCAACAATGTAACTACTCGTAATACATTGACTCAGCGCCGCTACAAACAACCTTCGTGACAGGAGACTGATATGCGGTTTAATATTTATTCCCAAACTATTGCACAATAAAATAGACAGTAATTATTTGACCTCCAATGTAACCATAAATGTACCCAGAATACCTCCTCGTCACGCCATTTGCTATAACCTTACCACACAGTTATCTAAAACCAACCTTGGACTGAACGCACCGTTAAGTAGAATGTATAGCGATTAAAATTCGTTCATGAAGATTGTGCCTGATGCTGATGTGCATCACGATAGTGAGAACCAGCTCTGGATAAAAATAACGGAATCACTTAGAAAACACGATATTAATAAGCAAGCATAAAGAATAAGCAGTGTTATGTTTTTTGGTTTTTTGTTTTTCATTAACGTGTTTATATTTTTGTACTGTTTAAATTTTGAAACCCTATCTTATGTTATTTACATTTAAGGTTTACTTTTTATGAACATTGTTTGTAAACTTTTTACATAATTTTGTTGTCTCAACTATGAATGCTGTATTAACTCGTAAGTGGCAGGTATATTAGAACCCTGTAATCTAAATTTTCATTAAATTGTATCATATATATGCTGTGAGTTAACCAAATAAATAAATAAATCTACAAACCATTGTCCGTCAATCACTTTTCTCATTTTGACCGCGAATAAATGGCAATAGCAGTCTTGAAATTCGTTAGAAAATTATTTAATTACCTAAATCTATGTCCTCCGAAGTCTGCTAAAACATCATCAAAAAGATAAGCAAAAAGAAAATAAAAAAATAAAATTATGACTTTTGACACTGATATTTCATTTTGTCCTGCCGGGTGTTTCTTTTAAAAACCAAACTCACACCCGAATCAGCTGTTATTTGTTGAGTTGTATACAATTACTATGGCAATGACACACAGCAATGACAGTTGGTTGGTACTATGGTTACTGGTAAGGCGACTATCGAGTTCGAGATGAGTTTTTTGCACGGCTGGTAGTAAATTGGGATTACACAGACATATATTTTTTTACTTGGACTAAGACTGACTACTTCCTAGTATTCCAGTTAAGCCAAATGCTTGAGTCACGTGGGTTTACTTCGGTTATGTATAGAACTGATATCTCTCAATTACATTTCCAATGCTTTAACTATTGGTCTATAGCCGTTGCCTCGACACTCGTACACATTTCTTAGAAAGCTCAGCATGGTATATGAAATCTACGAATTTCTGGCTCTAAACGTATTGCTCTAAGTAATGAGAAAATGTATAATATTGTCTTCTGTTAACGCGAATGTTATTCATTGAAATTAAACTACTATATACGGATTTTATCGCGTTGTTTATTTAGCACTGTATTACAAAATCTTGAAAATATTACACTACTACTACTATTGATTTTATTTTACTCATTTATAAGCTAATAAAATTATTTAAACTATTAAATCTATTTATTTTTGGTGTACACTTTTCAAAATTTTGTAATACAGTGCTAAATAAACAATGCGATAAAATCCGTATATAGTAGTTTAATTTCAATGAGAAAATGTATTTTTAGATAAGACCACCCACGAATACATTAACACGTATGGATGTATTTGTTTTCCTTTCTAATAAAATCATAAGCCCAATAAATATGGAGTATGTTTATAGATTCTAAGATGGAAACAGTGTTTATATAATCATATTTTTTATACAAATAAATTGTGTACCGAATTTTAGTAGCAGTTTTCATTGAGTTGATGTAAATGTGTACCTACTAAGAGTATATTAAGGACTTGGGCTAATTTTTAAATCGTCAGATAAAACTTATTCACGTGATAAATCCTTAAAAAATTAAAAATGACCGTTTTATAAATAAAATAATCTAATTGTATCACTTTTTTATTTAGTCAGGTTATAATTTATTTTATAAATAATAATAATAATATAATATCAGCCCTGTATTAACTGCTGGGCAGGGTCCTCTTGTCAGTGCGAGAAGGGTTTGACCGTAGTCCCCCACGCTGGCCTAGTGCGGATTGGCAGACTTCACATATCTTCGAGAACATTATGGAGAACTCCCAGACATGTAAGTTTCCTCACGATGTTTTCCTTCACCGTCAAAGCGAGCGATATTAACTATTTAATACGGACTTAACTTCGAAAAGTCAGAGATGCGCGCCTTGGAATCGAACCCGAGACCTCTGCATGATAGTCCACTAGGCTATTTATTTGATAGAAACCTTTTATCTGATGATCAAATAATCGGTCCTTAATGAAAATTACCATATAACCTTTCTATACATCATACTTAGAGAAAAAGTTGTTAAGTAAGGTAAAAATAAGTCACAGATGAAAAGTTATTAGAATTTTTAATAACTCCTGTATAATTACCGATATATGTAGGTACGTATATTTATCCCAAGAGGATAGGCAGAGGTGTTTATGATTTAAGTATAATTTAATAGGGGACGATCTTACTGCCGTTTATAGAGCAAATTGCACGACTCCGTACTGATACTGAGATCTTAATAACAGTCAAGTACAATAACTTAATCCTTTCTGGGAGTAAAATCAAGTTAAGGACCTCACAATCGTAAACACACTTATGCCACAGGGTTAATAAGTCAGTAGAGAGACATTGAAAATACACAAACCTAAATAAATAAAATCAAATCGATAATATTGATTTTATCCAGCTTCACTTTAAACAACGCTGAATCTACTGACTGAATGGACTGAAACTAGGTCACAGTTTTGTTATAAACCTACATAATATCACGCCTGTAAACCTAAGAGTGGTATACAGTATAATGTTTCATCGGCTATTTGTTCTTGCTTGGACTGACTAAGAGTTTCCTAGCAGAAAAACCCAATAATGCTGTCACACATGGATATCGAACCCGGGATTTTACAATCGATCGCAGTATTATATTCCATTATTAATAAGTCGGTTAGATTTTTGAACATAATCTCATGTCTATATCTCCTAAGGGGCAAGCAACTACCATAACAATTTGCTCAACCCGGAAATCAAATCCTTCATAAACAACAATCGCCTTTACAACAACAGCAAGGCAGCCATTTAAAACCAATTTGCAAAACACAAAGCCTTTGTCTTGCAAGCAAACGGCAACGTTCATTTTAATTTATTAATACCTTCCATTGCAGAAATGCACCGCCATACTTATAATACTTCAGGGGAAAACTATCCCGTCGGAAATCCCCACTTTAACCATTACGAAATCAAACAAAATTATTACGTTGTAAATCGGATGTCTTTAACATGCATACGGAATGCCCTTAAATGCACTCAATCAATATGTGCGACAGAGCAAGACTATATTTATATCCCAGAAATGTTTTGTTTTTGTTTATCGGTTATGACTTTTAGTGATGTTCGACCCTCAGGTAAATGTAATAAGGGATGTTTCAACTGCGCTATCTGGATGGTCGTGCATATCTGTGTTGATTTTGATGAACTGCGCAACTCCGGTGAGTTGCACCCTCCACCAGTCACCCTCCGTCGCACGGGGAGAAGCGACGCGCGCCCGCGGGATCTGCACCCGGCCCTTTACACACTGATATATTAATTGAAGTGCAACGTACGTATTACATTTTACCTACATTTCTAAATATTTTGTAATCGAAAAATGTAATTTTGAACTAGATTTAGCAAATGCTAGTTGCCGTTACGGCGTAGCCTTGATCTCTCTCTTTTTGTTTCTATCTTTGTACCAGCGCGTACGGTTTGCAAATCAATCGCTTCATATTTCGCATTCGGAATTTAAGTTGCAAATGCAGTTGGTTTTACTGCAAATTCTTGCTGTTTCCTTTTTGTTGCTTTCATAAACTTGTTATCTAAATTTGTTTTTGGGTTTATGATATTGATTTTGTAACAACCTTTAGTATCCTACCTTATATTTACGGCAATGATGCAATTAAACGATTAAATGATTAATTGTAAGTTTGTGTTTAAAAATAACAGCAATAATATTTGAAAATGTGAAGAGATTTATATAATTTTTATTATTATATAATATTTATATAATATTAATTAATAGATATACACAAACATATTTTACTATTTATGTGACTTTATTTGCAAGCCGTACCGTTCGATTTCTATTCCGATACGAACTTCCGATCAAACATATACCAATCAATTAAACTTCTCTATCGCTACAGCTCTTGCATACAGAATATTTGATAGTTATATTGAAGCATATAACAAAGTGCCTAGATCTAGTAAATCCAATTTACATTGCTTAATTATAAAGAAGCACGATTAGAGGTTAGAGGTTTTATAAGCAATTATCTTTATCCTACAGGTAATGGAGACAGATAAGAATAAAGGACACAACTCTGAAAACGGTTCACAAAAGAACAAAACAGAAGAAAAAGAAAAAGATAAAGGCGAACCTAATTCAACAAGGAATGTTGCAGCGACTGCAAAAATGAAAGGAGCTGAAGATTTGCAGGCAATATTGCTCGCATCAGGATCGGCTTCCGTACCACAAAAAGGAGTAACGAGGATTGGTAACACTACTTTCTTAATTAATGGTCGGCTACTCACGCCTTTAGAAAACCTAGTCGCTGGTAAGCATATAGGCGGGCATTGCCATATCCCATATATTTGGAGCAATAAACCGCGCCATCAACAAATGACATTTCCAAAAAATATGGCACCGTATCAATGCGGAGCACTTGGTATAGCTAGAGATGTGGAAACAGAATTGGCAGCGTTTAACATATACTTCACCGAAGATATGTTGCAAACTATTTTGACTTATACCAATGAAGAGATTAAAATATCAGAATATTACATTTTGCCTAAACCAACTTACGGGTACCCGTTGACGTTAACAGAGCTAAAAGCTTTTATTGGTATTTTATTTCTTACCGCTGTGAAAAAAGATAACAAAATATTGACATCTTTTCTATGGGGCGTGTGTGGTAGTGACATTTATAGTACCGTCATGACAAAGGATCGTTTTGAATATTTAATCAAATGTCTCCGATTTGATGAATACTGTACAAGAAATATTAGAAAGGCAGACGATTCTTTTGCTGAGATAAGAGACCTTTGGGAGGAGTTTATTAAGAAATGCTCCGACGTTTATCGACCAACCGTAAATTGCACTATTGATGAAATGTTTGTTGATTTCAATGGAAACTGTAATTTTAAATGGCCTATCCCGAGACAACCGAAAAGATGCGGTATAAAATTGATTCTTTTGTGTGATGCTAATAACCGATATATAATATCTGGTATGCCATTTTTGGACAAAAATAAAAATGGTGCAGTACCTATAGCTGAATTTATGGTGGAAAAACTAGCGACACCCATTTGTGGCACAAACATTAACATAACCTATGGTAAAGAGTGGTTTACTTCAGTACCCTTATCGAAAAGGATGTTCAATTACTACAAACTTACAACAGTCGGCACTATGCATACCAACCAGCCTGAAATACCTCCAGTTATGACTTTAGAAGGAAATAGGCCTGTGGGAACTTCTATATTTGTATACAATTTTGAAGACAGGCTTCAGCTTTGTTCACATTATTCTAAGAAAGGCGAAGTAAATATATACCTCTCCAACATACATTTTAATTCAGTGGTTGACGGACCAGAAGGAATACCGGAAGTTACAGGATATTATAAGTCAACCAAAGATGGCGTTGAAGCTATCATGAAAATGGCTTATGGTGTTACTTGTTCAAGGCAGAATGCGCATTGGTTCTTAACAATATTTTTCACAATGTTGGATTTTGCAGGCATAAATTCACTCACAATTGTCAACTTGAATCGATCAAAGTGTGGTAAGCCCCCAATTCGGCGTGTTGATTTTCTTTACAAGCTTGCGTTAGATTTGATGCTACCATTTATGAAAGAAAGGTTAAATGATCCAAACACTACTGATACTATAAAGAATAAAATTAAAACTATTATAGAGGAACTGCAAAACACAAATACTATTTGTAATTCACTAAGCCAACTGGAACAACAAAATAAAGCACCAGTGAAAATAGCGCCTGCTTCTTCTGTTGATCAACCAAAGACACCAGTTACCCTAGATGTCAAAACTGAAATCGATTCAAAAATATTAACAAAGAAACCTGTCCAAGATCCAGATAAACCTGTAGTAGTTGAACCGATTACGTCAAAACCATCCAATTTATGGGAGGAAATTCAAGCCCTGTATCCACTCGTTCCGGGTGAGAATCCAAAAAATCCAAATCTACCAGCCCTGTTTACAGAGCCATATCGACCGGAACGCAGAAAAGATCGACTCAAATCCTCGTACTTACTACCCATGCAATATAATGGCATACAGTTGCCATCGATGATACCATATTATAATTATGGATTAACTCCACAAGACTTTTACATGCAACAAATCCAAGGTATGAATTACCCTTTTCCATCTATTATACCAATTCAATGGATTTTACCACATCAGCATCTAGCTTGGAATCCATCAAAAGTAGCTGCAGCTCCTCAAATTCAAAATAGATATACACTCAGTGCACCCATTAAGAACATTCGACCAATTAGCTCGGGTCCGAATATGCAACAGTATATACCAAATCAAAAAACAGCTAACAACCAATCCAGCTCGCCTATGAGACCAATAAAAACAGCCATATCAAATCTGAATACGCAACAAAATTTGCCAAACATTGTAATACAACAAATAAAAGTGGAGCAACCAACTGGCCCACCTGATCAGTCTTGTCAACCCAACACATCAGTTCATAATACTCCACCAAGTCCACCAAGTCATCAACTACCCAGCCCGTGTAATTTACTAATTCAACCAGTAGCATCAATCCCATCACACCAGAATGCTACTAAGTTAAGAAAAGAGTTAAGTGTGTGTGGTATCTGCTGTTATATAGATAACAGTAATTTCTTTACTGAATGCTTTAAATGTTCAGTATTGTTATGCATGGTACATCGAAAGGTTGTTTGTACTAATTGTTATAAATCAGTTCAATCGGCTTTCTTTACTCCAGTTATGACTAAAAGAGGCACGTGTGGAATATGTGACCCAAAAGGAAAAATAAAATTTTCGACACAATGTTGTAAATGCTCAAAATTTGTATGCTTAGTACATCGCCACATTGTGTGCGTATTTTGTCTTGAAAAGTAACTTTATCGTGATCATAAAATGCTCAAAGCATTTTTTATAGTTTTTAAGATTTTGACGTATACGTACATAAGTTGTTTAGTTATAAGAAAATATAGAGTATAAGAATGGTAATAAGGACACAACAATAATTAATAATTGTCAATATAGTGATATACCTAAATGTGATTTATTTATAATTTTTATCAGTAAAGCTGAAAAATCTGAACTTTCTATATATTTTTGAAAACAGATTTATTTTCCGTATACCTACCTATAATTCAAAAGACTGTTTCTAAAAAATCTTTCTACAGGGAAATAAGACATATTGTTTAGTAATATATTTCGAAAAAATTATTCCTATTTATTAACTTGTCAATTGTTCTTATTTACGTAAAAAGTATTTTTAAGAACTAATTGTAAGTATTTATAACTTTATATTGATGTGAAACATGCGTAGTAGTTGGTCAATGACGATAATAAATATAATTAATTCGTCTTTGGAGAGTATTATTTACCTGCCTACCGTTTATACATGAAACTGCAAGCCAATATTCATATTACTCTAAAATACCGTAAAAATAGCCTCTTCTCAAAGTTATAAAAATATTATTTCGCAACAGATAGTTATATATAAATTTTTAATCCTTTGTACATATATAACAATACATTGTTGAATTAAAATAAAATTTTGTATTTTGTATTTTACCTGAGAATTGCAAAGAATATCTAATTCTAGATGTTAAAAATCTTTAAAACTTACGCTTAGCGATAGCGCTACATTCAAAGTTAATGGCAATCTTTAGCGCCTTACCTGACGATTCTTGATTAAAAATGCGACCGACCACGACCAAGCATTATGAAATTTTTCAAAATGTTGTTCTGTAGCCTTGCTACAGAAAATGACGTAGGGTACTTTTCATCTAGAAAAAATAACTGCTCTTAAGGCTTGCAATACTCAGAGCATCAGTCGCACGCTGCTGATTCTGACGTCACGTCGGTACTACGGTATCAATGTGACTACGTAACTCGTAAAAACGAATGGCGGTGGCCTCACCCCCGAGAAAGATGAAACGACGATATGTATTTGTTTCGCGTTTTCGCCTTACTAACTCGGAGTCGAACAAAACCGGAGCGTGTTTCTTGTGACTTTAGCAACTGATATCCCTGCTGACAAAAAAACGCTTATTTATTTCTATAAAACAGTTTGAATACCCTATTTGTTGCACACATCGTATGATTTTAAGACCCAATTCTATATAGGTTGGAGATAATTTCTTAGTTGGTGGAGTAGTTGCTCCAAGTTGTAACGAAGTTGGATTGCCTGTTAAGGTACGTTATCTTTTGAGTATAGAAGTGGTAAGTATTTAAATAGGTAAATAATTTTCTTTTTTAATCTCGAGACTATATTCCCGTAGGAATAGGCTGAGGTATATTAATTTCTCGCTTTGCCAGCTTTGTTTCAAGGCCCACATAATAAAGGGCGAGCAGCTACTGATAATTTCTTGTTAGATACGCACAGTAACACTTAGGTCGAACACGACACCTCATGCACAGGAGCCACATTCACTACCGTTGCACAACCGAGGTAGTCGTTTTATTCTTGTAATCGTATAACTAGGCAATCTAACCCGTGTTCTTATAAGTCATATAATCGTGAGAAGTTACGGGTGCGAGTTTTCAAGTTCATCTAAATGCATCGTCTCGCCGAAAGAAGACTTTAAAACAAACTGAGGAACGCGTAATGATATTCAATACTTTATTGTGTTTCACGATTTTCTTAGGTAATAGAACTTAAAATTAAGTATCATTGTAATTATGTTTTGCAATATGATTATCAAAACAGATTTAGTTTACATCTTTCCTCAGTGTAATTCAATCGTAATAGAACTCACAAAAAACTTACTCTAAAAAAAGCTAAAGAGACGTTTATTTTTAAATAATGATTGCTCGAAACGAATCAGATTCGTTGTACAATAGAAGAATCCGTGGCGAGACGTCTCGAATTTTCATTACCAATACGAACCGGGTTGAATCGAGGGGTGGATTATAAATGCAAGAACCAGTTTATTGCCTTCTTATTAGAACAGCATCAAATAAGAATGGACGTCTGCCTGTTTGTTTGACGTATTTTGTGTACAGAGATTAACAATGGAAGTTAATGTAACGTGTGGATTTACATAGGTTTTAATATTGTTTTTAAGCTGTTCTTTAATCTTTTGTGGGCTCGCTACTCGACAAAAGTTTGTATGATCCTCAAATTGTTCAGAATCCGGGTGATATTTATGTCCGTTGTTTGAATGATTATAACGACCCGTACATACTGTATGTATACTCATAATTTACTGCCATTGCGGGAGTTGTATTTAAAAATACAGGTTTTTGCCAAATTGATTAGTTAAGCTTAACATTGCGTTATAACCGAGTTAGGCAGAGATTTCACAACAGAGGACATCACGTCTTTAGGACAAATAGGCGTAAGTTTATTAGTATATCTATGCATGTATTAATTTATAAGGAGGTAAATTAGTTTCTATATAGACAGCTTTGGGAGCGCAATTCTAGTTAATGCAACTATTGTGCCTGATTGTTATTGTGCTGTGCTTGTCATTTTATATAATACTAGGGAAGTAAACGCCCAGTTTGGGTAGTTTTATCAAGTTTTATTGAGAGTGAAACGTGCGAATGAATTATGCCCGGTTGACAGCAATATGCTTCCAACCTATTGAGTGCCTCGTGAGTCCAAAATGTGAGTATACACGTCTGCCACTTTTGTTATATGCGTGAGACTATACAACTTGCTAATATATGTAACTCTACAATATGTCATGCAAACAATACAAATAGTTTTTAATTATATTATTCGAAGCAACCTTTTATGTTTAGAATAATATAACGTAAAAAATAAATACTAAACAAGTATCCGTTTCAAGGACATCCATGTTCCTTACTCGAAAGTTATTAATATGCACACCGTACCTGTGCGGCTAGCGGCTAGCTCGCAGCGCTTCGCTGTGGACCTCGGTTTAACTGGCGAGCTTAAGGGCGGGTCAGCGCGTAGCGGGGGGAGGGAAACGGGGGCCTGTTGTGACCACGTCTGTCGGGACTTATGCACAATGCACTCGATAAACGAAACGATAACTAAGATTTTTTATTGGAATATGTTTGGACAACGATTAACCTTACAAAATTCGATGAGTTGATTTTTGGTATCATATACAGGTTGTCCGGTAATTAATGGATAACCTGGAAATGTCTTATAGTGGAACTGATGGCCGTTCAGAAAAAAATATGAAATAAAATCTATCTATAAAAAAAACACATATCTCAGGTAGTAACCTGAGATATGTGTTTTTTTTTTAATTACCTTGTATACTACGACCATAAATGAATGAAATCCATCGGTTTTTGTTTTTTATTATTAAACACTAATTATGCTAATAGATAGATAGTCAAAAGTATGCTATAACAGCTTGCACTCTTTAATATATATAGATATACTTATTTTTCTTTTTTTCTGAACGGATTTCAGTTCTACTATAAGACATTTCTAGGTTATCAATTAATTACCGGACACCCTGTATATTATGTATTTATACAATATCAACCCTGTATATAAACTGCGCCCTTGACTGTTGCGACTTAGACCCATGCACGATCCCTAACCTACGGTCTAGGGGTCTTGCGAGGTGCCACTGCGTGTCAGTCCAACGGTCTCCCATCAGGCTATCGGTGCTATATGTATCTATGATCTGGATTAAACCTATTCCTGCTTTTTGTAGTTTATATTTGCGTATATACGCCTCTTTTTTATTCCCGTTCCGAAATGTTATCAAAAGAGAGAAAAACACCAGAGGAGTCACAAGTGCGTTCCGTTCCATTTAAATTTGCCCCCACCCGAAGTAAATACCTTATCCATTAGGTTACCGTCGCTTGCTAGTACCAGTTATAAAGTAAATTTATTTTTATTTTATCCATAACTGTTTTATTAATAATGGATGATATCGCATTTGAACCTATATCTATGGGGACTTTACAAACAATGAAACAACATATATGAAAAACACAAATGTGCAAATAAATATTCCGTATGGGGATCGAAACCACGATATTCAATGACCTGGTAATGGCGAGGTAACCAGTTAATCTGATACGCCATCCGAGTCACTAATACCTGTTCAGGTATCGTGTATCTCTATAGAAATCATATGCAAAAACGGTGTCTATAGCAGTGCAGGGATAATAATCCTTATAAATATTGTTACGTGCTGGGTTCGACGGATAAGAATATAAAACAATATTACCGACTAAAACGTTTTATTCTATCACACAATTAAATTTAAAACACGACAAACACTATACTACACTTTTCCACTGTAACTGCTTCAAACTCCGTAGTATTTGCGCTTTTCCGTTCGCTTCGATAAACACTTGATCGCTTACGATAGTAAACTGACTCGGCGGTGCGCGTGCGCTCTATTTATACGCGGGTAAAGCGCTTCTGGAGTTTTCCAGAAAACGTCACACACGGCACGCAACAGCGCGATGGTTCGAGAATGTGCCAGCGCTTTCTCCACTGAACTCGTACCGACAAATACGTAGTTCCGTAAGATGTCAATAGATGGTGCTGTAATAAATTATTATTAGAAACTGCCGACTCTTCCCCACAGTGCCGACAGAGGGCATTAGCCGTAACAATATCATAAGAATCCTTAGCAGCGAACAAATATTGAAGAAAGAGAAAAAAAGATAGTTTAAACTCGGTAATGTGCTAATATAAATTTTTGAAAAAGTAGTTGTATATTTTTTGTTCATGTTTATTGTATTAGACATGTTCTGTGCCCATGATTTTAAACGCGCTAAATCATATAGTCTGCGTTGCCTAATGCGCTGTTTAATCGACTTTTGTTATTTACCAGCTTAAATAAAACAAACAAAAAGTTTATTTTTTATCTGGATGCTTTCTTATGCAGGTATACATAAAGATGCGTATAGACATAAACTAAATACACATGTTCTTCCGTTTCACTTTAGCAACGAGTAATATAAACGTTTAATTTTAAAATTGTTCTCATGCATATCTAAGAGAGGAGGCTAGTCGGAAAATCGTAAATATTCGGTGAGCAGAATTTTCAATTAAATTGGCATGTGAAGTGTTCCAGTAGCTATCTTGAAGAATGTCTGCCAACAAGATTAGCTTCTGCTTTAATAATGCATAAAGGAATTTCAAAAGACACCGTTGCTATAAATTGAATATCATCCAATCGGATTTACGCGGGCTGTATTTTATTAAGGTTTAAAGGCAGACTGCCACGTTGGATTCGAGGCATGAATTTGGGCTTATGTGTGCTGGTCTCGATTATGATTACCGCTTCCGCCAAAGTTTTATTAGGATTTTCTTTTAGAAAATTTAGAATAGCAGTACTGATTCTGATAATGTACCCGGTAGACATTAATAAGATGACCCCTTATTGTGTAGGATCTGAAAATCAAAGTTGGTGAAATGTGGATGAAAATACATCATTAGATCGAGAGTATTTTTTCAAACATGATCCGTGCGATACTTAGTTTATTCGAAAATTAATATCAGCTAGTATTTAAAAATAATTTATCTTATATTCTTTAGCCTACATTCAATATTAGGTATGTCTGATGTTTATTTAGATTTTGAAATGAAATAACAATCGTATTTCTTGTTTTCTCAATAAATAAGTATCGATATTTTCTCGCTAATAATTCAATTTCCAGTACAAGCAAAGAAATTATTTATTTCATTTATTCAATATGAAGAAAAATACCAGTACGCTCTACGTACGTTTTGATTGAAACGTAGTCTCTGAAGACGCAAAGGAAAAGATAGATTGCTTGCGATAAAGTCCGCTTTATCGAATGGAACAAAAATTGAAAAATAAAACGTGTACATTACTCTTTCAAGACCTTTAGACCTTTAAACCAGTATGAAAAGTGACTCAGAAAGTACATTAATATAATAATGAAAACAAGAACAAAAATAGTTTGAAAGCAGAGAAATGTCCAGAGATTCACAGACTAAGTTGCAAAGTATTTGAGTGTAGGAAATTTTTAATTAATTAGTGGCACTTCACCGCTGAGGGGCGCCTTTGAGAAGCAGTGACTATTTATTTGCACCTTAAAAAGGCAACTCCATTAGGAGAATGAACGCGGAATGAATAGGTCATTCAGAAGATGTCGACTGTCGCGAAGAGCGAACGGGACGGGAGGGGTCTGCGTGTGAATGTAAGTGTGCATGTGTGTGTCCTGCTTTAGGTTGTGAAAAAAAAACTTGATGCTTTCCAGTTTGTGCATAAGTGAAGATAGACATCAAAGATGAATGTATAGTGTCATTTATATAATAGTGAGTACAGTCTTCAAATATTTCATAATAACTAATTGAAATTCTTGTGCATTTGTTTACAAGCTATCCTGTATGTACATACAATACTGTTAAATTGAGAAGGTAGGGGTTCATAACATTTGTATTAATCGTATGAGGAGGTTTGGAGGAAATACTCTAACACACTACATGTTTAGCTTAAGCAAATCAATCATCCAAAGATGCATTACGCAGACCTTATATTGCACTATAGACATTTTTGTTCTTAATTTAAACCTTGACTGTACAGGGATCCATGCTTGGGCTAGAAAAGAAACGGTATTATATACTCATTTCTGATCTTAGAAAAAAGGAATAAAAGGAAAGGAGTGGGAGAGGTAGGTATCCTCTTCTTTAAAGGCAAATCCCGCATAAGATACATAGGTACAGGAATTGTCTATACAATTCCTGTGTCGTCGGGTACTTTATAAACATTCAAATAACGGATTCAAAGTATGCCCAGACTCGGAACAAATATTTGTGGATTACAGAATATTTTCTCGCATTTGGAGATCGAAACAACAATACTCGACGCATTGGCAGTGGCGAGGCGACCACTTTAATCAGAAGATTTACTCGCTAGATAGAACGTATTAATAATATTAATAGTTAGTTAGTTTTAAAAACAACTCCCGCACAAGGTACAATTCCTGTGTCGCTCGGTACTTTATAAACATTCATACAACAGACACAAGGTACAGGTAAAAAAATTGTTGCGTGTGGGGTTCGAAACCAAAACACTCGGCGCATCGGCGGTGGCAAAGCAATCAAAAGATTTCCTCGCTAGACAAAACGTACTAATAATTTTATTACAACATATTCTTACCTAATAATATTTCTAAAACAAATCTATATCGTCAGAAAACCAGCATATCCAAGTACTCACTATAATTTTCTTAAAGTATAAAGTTTACCGAACCGACATTTTCAAACTACACCTTGCCCGCCTCGGAAATTAAACTCGACGGGTCACTTAAACAACCTTAAGCCATTAGTTCAATGTGGTAGTTACAAAAATAAAAACCACTGATATAGCCCATTATGATTCGATGTGATCTATCCACCCTTAAATTATTGCTTGTCCACTGGTACCCGACATACAGTATATTGAGCCGCTATCGGTAATAAATCAATTGTGACGGGGAATTTATTTATGCTGAGTGAGCCACAGTTGTTGCTTTACTATTCATATGTATGTAGCACTTAAAATGTATCATGTTTAGCCTGGATGGTGCAGTGATTGGGAATGTGTCTGAGGTTTGATTTGAGCAATGTGTTATTGAGTTTTCCAGTCGTGAAATTCTCTGGAACAACACAGTTCGAAACTTTGACTCGTATTTGGCTATAGTCTCGCACCCTATTACGTTGGACCTAAAAGCAAACCTGATGAAATGTGGGTGTAATTCACCTTTATCTAACTCTTGTGGATTATTACAATATATATATTAATGAATTGCGATTTGCACTGATTGCCCTTTGACAAAGGCTCGCATACGAGCCGCTACATTTGTACCGGCTCGGATACGAGCCACCAACTGCGCGCCACTTTAAAGCTTATTTTATTAACCTTAATGCTTAAAACTGACTGTTCATCGGCTACGAAGGGATTTTTTGGGTAAAGGATATATCATGAGGTATTACGAAAATATCACCATACGATGGGTATGGAAGTGTGGTCTGTTACTTTCATTCAATTATCGAGTCAAGTTTAACTTTTAACACGCACCAGGATTTATTTATGTTATAAATGTTCAAGAGGTTTGGTCTGCTACCTCTACCATGTCTGTATATATATGAGGTATGTATATTTGTAGTTAACAACAAACATTTATTTAAATCAGCAAATGATGTAAATCCCAGAAACAGACGAGATCCTCATAAACCGGTATTAAGTGATTTGCCAAGACTTGCGAAATACAACAAAAACTGCCTTGCAATGTGCGTACGTAATTATAACAAAATACCAAGTCGCTTTAAAATATTGAACTCGAGAAAATTTAAGATAGAATTACACAAGTGGCTTATTGAATGTAATTTTTACAATTTAAAAGATTTTATGGATGTGAGATGTTGATTCCTTTTGTCAAAATATAAATTTTTGCATGCTATGTTATATCTTAGCGAAACATGTTGAGCTACTGTAATAATATTAACATCAATGTATACCATGTTTTTACGCAAATAAATGATTTACTTATTTACTTACTTTAAATTTACCAAACTAACATCTAAGACTTTAAATAAGTTGTACAGCTAATTATTTTTTAATACATCTCCCGCACTAAAATAATTCTTGTGTCGCGGGGGGTTTTACAAACATTCAAACAATGGACACAAAGAATATCTAGACTTGTAACATCCATTTGTGGATCACATAAATGTATGTCCTGTGTGGGATTCAAAACCACAACACTGGGCGTAGTATCAGTTAACGCAATCCTGTTCAATGATTATTAATTTCTAGTTAGGTCGTTTTAAAGACTTTGGTGGTTAATAAAGTAAACTTCCTACTATTACAGTCTTAAACGACAAAAGAGTTATAAAACACTTGAAGTATTTCAAACTACTACTTCAAAAAACCAGTGACTGCACTAATAGTCAATATGCTCTATATTGACTACTAGCCGACCCCCGCAACTTCGTCTGCTTCATATAAGAGAATTTTCCCCGTTATTGCAACATTTTTCATTGCTGCGCCGCTCCTATTGGTCGTAGCGTGATGTTCGTGATGCCTTCCTCAATAAATGGGCTATCCAACACTAAAAGACTTTTTCAATTCAAACCAGTAGTTCCTGAGATTAGCGCGTTCAACCAAACAAACTAACTCTTCAGCTTTATAATATTTATAGTATAGATTGCAGTGCAGTCTAAAGATGTATTTGCCTCTTTGTAGATGCAAATACATTTATATATATATATATATTTGCTTCTATATTCTTCTTCTATGAGAGTTAAAAGGAAACAAGTAACAATATAACCAAAGTTTTAACTATTAGATACAGGTTTAAGCTATAAAGATTGAAATGTACTTCTTAAAACTACTGCTCTAATTCTTAATTCTATTCTACATACCAGTAATCCTACTTCTTACTACTATTATAGATTTGAATGCGAGTTTGATTGTTGGTAACGCTTTCACGCCTCAACTACTCGACCAATTAACATTAACTTTTGCATACGCGTTGTCAGGGGTACAGAAAAGGAATTAACGTAAGAGAGAAAGACGCGAGTGATGCCACGGGCAAAAGCTAGCCGTTCATAAAAGTTTTAATTTTAGTGAACCTAACTATTTCCGTTCTAACTACTATTCAAATCTACATACAACGAGTAACATACTAAATGCACTTCTTGAAAGTACTTTGTTCAGAATCGGCTACTGAAACCATTTCTGACATTTTAAAATAGGTATTTTTTTTGTTCTAAAATAATTAAAGCAATGTAAATTATAGTCATCCTTTTCTTTGAACAGTGGTAATAAACGAAAATGTATCATAATTCAAGGCAATAAGGTTTTTGATGCAATAAAGGCAATAATGTTAGATTTATTGTAATATACCCATACTATCCGCGCACAATAAGGAGAACTAATTCGTTAAATTAATATATTTAACAACATAAAAGTAATAGTTTTTTAATTATTATTATTACTAAAACAAAAAAAAACAATTTTTTAATATGATTATATTAATTTAATGATTTAATAATCTAATTGGGGTGTTTGAGGTTATATGTTATATCTGTGACACGTTGTATTTCCATAATATCACTTACAGTTATAATACGAAATGATATTTAGTTATTTTCTAATTTTAACTGCCTATAACTTCACTTAACTCTTACTTTAAACAGAGTTCAACAGTCCCATCCCCTCTATGCCATCGGAACGGATGCAAGTAGGCAGCCGGATACGGATATGCGATAACGAATGCAATTTTCCGTCTCCGTGAACAGAGTTTAGGCGGGGCCCGCACTGATCCGGTCTCTTACTGATACCTGAGTGGCACTGTTTGCTGTCTTATTGCGTTGCTAGGCAACATTGTTAAATAACAGAGGTTAAACAAGTTACAAAAAGGTATGATTAGTTTACGTGTGTATCATGTATAGGATGAGGAGATTATGTTAGAGCATAGAAGATAACATTTTAACTTATTAACGCAAATAAAGGCGTCAAACTCACTTTAGGCCATGTCTTAAATTGTCAGACATAATATTGTCTTCTGTTTACGCGAATGTTATTCATTGAAATTAAACTACTATATACGGATTTTATCGCGTTGTTTATTTATCACTGTATTACAAAATTTTGAAAATATTACTCTACTACTACTATTGATTTTATTTGACTAATTTATAAGCTAATAAAATTATTTAAACTATTAAATCTATTTATTTTTGGTTTACACTTTCCCCGTCGTTTCGGGTGCTTTTCAGCAGCCATGGTCACGGGGAGACTTAGATGGTAGTTGTCTCAATGTTCCAGTGTAGTTATTTCAAAGTACCTGAACATAATTTAATTATTGGTGTTTCTATTTACGCAGAATGAGCTCAAAGTATCATGAAGTCTAGCTGTGGTTTGTTTCTTCTTGGGTTTGCCTATTTGAAGTACTGGATCCCAAGCTGGTGGTACATTCCAACCATCTTCTCTATTGAAATTGGGATGTTTTTTAATTTCAATAGCCTCGCGAAGCATCCTTGGCAGGAATCGGTGTTCTTTAGCGAGAATCTGTAGTTTGTCAAATCTCAGGTAGTGGTTGGTCCCCTGTTGTACGTGTTCACACACAGCAGACTTCAACGAGCGTTTGTGTTTTACGTCAGCTATGTGTTCTTTTATGCGGGTGCCTATGCTTCTCTTGGTTTGACCAATGTATGAGAGTCCGCAGTCACAATCTATTTTATAGACCCCTGCATCTTGTAAAGGTAATTGGCACTTGACGGATGGTAAAAATTGACTTATCTTCGTTGGCGGCTTGAAGTATGTGTTGATTGAAGCTCGCTTCAAGATGTAGCCAATCTTGTCAGTGACACCCCTTACATAAGGCAGTATAGCAGGCTGGCGCTCGACTGTGGCTGGCTTTTCTCGGGATCTGTGACAGCGGCGCGGCTGTTGGAGCTTGTTGTCTTGCAGTACTTGCTTGACATGTTGAAGCTCGGCGTCCAGGTGTTTCTTGTCACAGATCCCGTGGGCTCTCTGAAACAAAGATATTCCCACGGTAGCTAACTGTTTAGGATGGTGGTGAGATTCACCGTTCAAGTACCTATTTGTATGGGTCTTTTTCCTATACACGGTGTGGCTCAAAGTATGATCAGGATTCCTGATGACAAGTACGTCTTAGAATGCTAATGAATTATTTGCCTCTAATTCCATAGTAAATTGGATGTTGTTATTAATGGAATTAAGATGTTCTAGGAATACACTAACACTATCTGTTGGTAATATTGTAAAAGTATCATCTACAAACCTCTTATAAATCCTGGGTGTGATGGGGCAGTCTGTAAAGCTCGAGCCTCGAAGTCCTCCATATATATATCGGCAACAACAGGCGATACTGGGGAGCCCATTGCCACACCATCGACTTGTATGTAGAATTTATTGTCCCACAACAGATAGCCAGTTGTTAAGCAATGCTTAAGTAGTTCTGCATATTCCTCAGGCATATTGTACTCTATTAGCTTCCTTTTAGTTATTTCAATACAGTCATGTACAGGTATGCATGTAAATATTGACTGTACATCAAAACTAACCATTGTTTCATTGTTAGTGAGACATAGGTGTTTAATCTCACTCACAAAATGGTATGAATCCTTTACATGTGCTCTCGAGTTGCCTCTGAGTGGTGAGAGTATCTTCGCTACGTGCTGAGCCAATCTGTAAGTTGGTGTGTCGATCTGACTCACAATAGGACGTAGAGGAGCGTTTTCCTTGTGTATTTTTGGTAACCCATACAGCTTTGGAGGTTTTACGCAAGCTGGTATTAATTGTTTAACGTCTAGATCTAGTCTTTCGGAGTATTTATATATGATGTCTTTGGTTTTGTTTAATATTTTGTTTGTAGGGTCTGTTTTAACCTGTTTATATGTCAGACATAGTTAAAAACCTATCCTGTCTGGCAGTCGGTGTAACCCTGTGACTCAAAAGTTAAAATATTTAGTTACGGTATCGTTTTCGCAAATACATCTTGATAAATCTGAAGATACTGAAAACGCGATTCGGGATTTTACGAGTCAGTAAAAGTAAAAAAGTACTTATAAAGTATTTTAAATGTAATATTCTGAATGACGACAGCTCAGTGGGGAGACCAACAGACTGCAATGCAAAGGGTCTCAGGTTCGAACCCACGTTACGCACCTCTGACTTTCCGAAGTTATGACTTTTCGAAATTATGTGCGTATTGATTGACAATTATCGCCTGCTCCGTGCCTTGGAGAGCACGTTAAGCCGTCGGTCCCGATTGCCATAAACATCTATGGCAGTCGTTATTGGGAAGTCAGTGCCTTATTATATCCTGACACTGGTCTAGCCTTAGGGTTGCGGAGGTCAGGTGGCAGCCGCTCCGTGTAAAAACTGATATCCAGTCAAATCTGGTTAGACCAGAAAAGCCGATCCCAATTGACTCGGGAATAATAAAGGCTAAGGAGAAGAAGATTCTGAATGACCATGTAATTATCGGGATTGATCTTAAGCTTGAGGCCTCATACACGAACCTTAAATATGAAAACATATTATAATAATATTGTTTATTATAAGTTACCTCTTTTACCTTTTATATTTTTCTAGCTTTTGCCCACAGCTTCGCTTGCGTATAAGTAGGTTAGGTTATGTTAGTAACAATACCTTTTTTTAAATAAAATATAGCCTGTGTTACTTAACTGATAAGTGATAATACAGCTTTCTAATGATAAAAGATTTTTTAAAATCGGATGCTTAGTTTTTGAGTTAAATCATTACAAACAAACAAAAAATCAAACCTCTTTATAATATTAGTATAGATTATTACTTTTGTTTAACGTATATAACACAAGTTATGTAAACTACAAAATATAAGTTACAATTATAAAGGAGATTAATTTTAAAAATATGGCATGTGGAATCTGATTCACTTAACTTTAATAATTCTTTTAGATGGCCTGTCATTAAAGTCGCAATGAGGTGTGAAATAAAATCAGCGTAGCACACAAACATTCAGAAAGTGTTCAATAGATGGCGTTAGTAGCAAAATATTTTAATAGACACCGGTGCAACAGCTGGTATTTTTGTATCCATATAAGCTCTTACTATTTTGCATATCATTTAGATGTAAAAAGCATAGGGCTAGCCTGATCGTAAGCAGTTATCGTAGCATAATGAACACCGGAGTAAGGTACTTCAAATAACAAGTCCTTCTGCTACAGAGATCGATTAATGATTGTAAATCGACCGCTTAAAACCGTGTCTGACCCAGTGCCGCGACTAATAAACTGTTTACGAGATAACAAAAATAAATAACATTTTGCTCAACGTAGAAATTGTACACGGAATATCACGATCGGCAACTATTGCAAACTTTTGTCATAGCACTCACCAAAGTCAAATAAAATGTTTCTGAATCTAAATGTTCTTTGTGTGTTCTTTTTCATTCAATAGTTTGTTTAATCATTATAGACCTTGTAGTATTTTACATACATACATAGACTCACACCAATATTCGCGAAGGTATGGACAAATCAGTATTATATTTACACGGCACGTGCTATGCTAGGTCCTGCGTAATATGGAACATAGTACCAGAATCTATATTGCTACTGAGAATATTACGGCCGTTCTTTTTGTGTTCTGTTTTTTTGTCACGACATTCCTTTAAAACAAAGTCATAAATAATATTGTCTTGTATTTTGCACGAATGTTATTCATTGAAATTAAACTACTATATACGGATTTCAACGCGTTGTTTTTTTTGACACTCTATTACATAATTTAGAAACTGTTACATAGCCATGGTCCCCGCAACCATGGCTGCTGAAAAGCAACCGAAACGTTGTGGAAAGTGTAAAATTAAATCTAAATAGTTTAAATAATTTAATAAACTTAAAAATTAGAAAGTTTAATAGTAGTAATATGTAGTGTAACAGTTTCTAAATTATGTAATAGAGTGTCAAATAAACAACGCGATAAAAGCCGTATATAGTAGTTTAATTTCAATGAAAGTCATAAATGCAAGACCTATTTCACGAGGCAAGGCGGATAAAACAAGGATTAGTTGGCCAGCGGTCTCAAAAAAAAACGTTATTGGTACAAAGGTTTATAAAAGTATTTTATAACAGTATCTTACTTAGCAGCAGATGAATTTCATAAATTCGCTCTGAATGTTCGTAGATCGAAAGAAAAAGTGTTCACACGATTCGATAGTATACAATTATCAGTATGAATAAGCGTGATAATTATATATTTATAATTTAGATATCGAGAGATTAGTTAGATGTCGATGTTAGATATTTATAATTTAGATGTCTCGGTATCATTGTGTGTTTGATGACAACCTAACTTCTAAAAATGTGAGCATAAATAATTGTAGTAGGGCACATCTTTTAAAGCTTCGTTTTGTAGTTGGCTACCAATCCATCGATCAATAATCCAGCATATGAAGTGGAATATCTCATTGAATCACGGTCAAATGCATTGAATCAATCAATATTCGCACAGTTGGCGAGTATTAAAGAGCTTACAACTAATTCTATATGAAATAATCGATCGCCCTCCGATAGTTCGGCCGTTATGCACATGCGATCCCTTCATTTAATTTACATGAAAGTATTGGCTATTCATTTTTCTGTAAAAGGGGATTATCCGTACTAAATAGTGTTCCCTCGAGTATTGTGTACATTATTATACTCATATATGGAAGTGTGCGATTGAATGACTGTAGTAGAAGCAGAAATAAGGAAAAACTTTGTATTTTAATGTTCATTCTTTGCATATAAAAAGAAACTGATGGACTATTCGACTTCTAGGCGGCGTAAAGTATAATAATATATCATATTTTAAGTTAGACCTCCAACAATACAGCCGAATTCAGTTTTGTGAAAAAGGTTTTGAGTGATACGCGTACATACATACATACAGATAGACACAGAGAAATTCTAAAATAATTGTTTTGACTTTTAAAGTTTTTAGAAACATTACATTAAATGTGCTAAAATATCTCCTATGCAGCTAGCAAATTATATATTATATTATATCTGTAGATTTAGCAATTTATTTTTGTCTCTTATTGGTAAAGGGGTAATAGGAAATTTTTAAGAGTAACCGAGCATTAGAAATCCTCTACAATAGAGATGATAATTTCGCCTATTCAAGAATCCTAAAAATCACAGAACATATAAGAGTACTAATGCTCTGTAAAATGGTATGTCGCAATTTTTGAGTTAATAATACACTTTTACATTTGTGTTTTTATTGATGACAACTGGGGTAAATCTTAATGCCGCAGGGGACTTAAAATTATTCATGCAATGGACACAAAGAACTCAGATCAACTATGTGTGGATCGCATAAATTTTTAGCTAGTATAGGGTTCGAACCCCAACTTCCATCGTACTGACAGCGTCAAATCGACTGAAAGTCTTTGTCCTAATTTTACAGTATGTTGTTTTATCAGTGAAACGTTAAGCACCCCTAAAACAAACTGTATCGTTGGTTCCATGACTTAGATTCAACCTGCGTCTTAGGCCTAATCATGAGGATCTGAATTTTGTTTAAAGCAAATAATTTTCGAGTTTTACTGATAGAAAATATTTGGTAGCAGCAAGATGATTGCAATGTGCCCGTCAAATGAAAAAGGCTCGAGCCAGCCGCTCGTCTCCCGTTTAAGCCTAAAGTTAATATAAGTATGAAAATCTTAATTAGTTATATTTCCTTCAGGAGTATATTATGTTGAATTATTTCTAGCAGTGACAATGTCCATTGCTTCTAAATATAGATTTTGAGTTACGATGCTATATCATATCTGATTTTTTATCACCATAATTGCCTTACCAGACTTTCTTGCTACTCATTATATCGTAACCTATCGATCCTTCAACACAACACAATATAAACAACAGCTAACCAACCTCGATCGCTACAAACATTATTCACAAGCGCGTACCACAAATCAAGCACCTACTCGAATCCGTCAACACTCTAAACCCATCGTCTAAAGTTATTCCCGTCGCACGCACATACTTTCCCGTTAAGCCCGAAAATCGATGGGGACGCCGGTGTGGTCCGCAAGAAACTTTCTAACGACATAACCGCGTGCAATTGATATGCCCCAAGAGTAGGAGCCATTGTAAAGAAAGGAAAATCCCGATCCGAAAATCTTGGGAGAGTTAGGAGCCACGAATGCATCAGTATTCTGAGACCGTAGTCTCCCCGGTGTTGGTAGCCGCCCTCTTCAACCCTCTGGATGCGGTAAACTCCTTCAGTAATTTGACTTTGTTGTTATAATTCAGTTTTAGTTGTTTGTCGTTGGCAGATTTATTGCTTTAGTGAAATCCGGTAAACAGTGACAAGTATTGTTGTGTTTGAATGTAGCGCTCTGTCGCGCCGGCTAAGTACTTGTGGTTTTTGAAGTTCATTGTACATTGTGATACTGCTGAGTGGTACGTTCAGTGTGTCAAGTACAATAAGTGATATCGTTTAAAATTGTTATATTAAGAATTTTTGTATGATGTAATTGTTTTTTCTGTTAGGATATACTTAGTGGCAACTTTGAAGTTAAAATGTGACCGATAAGATCACCTCTTATTACATAATTAACATATATATATCTATATATATATATATATATATATACATAATAAATCTGAGCTGTATAATTCTGTTTTTTACCCTTTGGAGGAATACAGGTCTCAAATAAAGTATATATAAATTACAATAAGTATAAAATATATTTGAACGGCAACGAATAAAAACAAAATATTATAAAATATTTAGATCGACTTAATATTCTAATTATAATATTTTATGGAAGCATATTATTATGCCCGTTACTTTGTCCATTTGGTTTACAGTGCATCCGTACCATTCCGTACCATTTACGCGTAACAAACCACGTTTCTTAACACCAAACGTAATGAGCGATGAAACGCAATTTATATTTGTAAACCTCATGAAAATCTATTCAGTGGTGACAACCACTGAATAGATTTTCATGAGGGTTTCACATGATAATGTGAAACTCTAACAAACATACAAGAAGAAAGTCATATTCAAAAATCAATTCTACCATAAAAAAGACCTTATAAAAAGTGTGTTGCTTTACTAAAGTTACCAAAGTTACACTTTATGTTAAATTAGAAGGTTCAGGCAAAGGGTTACATTTCGAAACACTATCATCACGGTAATGTTATCTAATCAGAAAACATTACCATGCTATTACGACCTTTGCGTATGCCACAATTGTTAAGCGTACCTCTAACAACATTATCTTAAGATGATCCACTGTACAGAAATTATGTTATCAATATACCTAACGCTGTTTGCTCACAGGATTGATATCATTCACGACAATTTTTAAGATTTCAAATTCTTTCCACGCTCACATGAAATTTTATCTTTTAATATTTTAAAAGATTAACTTTAATGCGAGCTTTATTAATTAGTATTAAACTAAGTACCTAACAATATATTTCAAACAGAGCCTTGTGTGGTTGAAATGCTGTGTGTTATTGAACTTCGGATTCACATAATGATAGTATATATTGACTTAATGTATATTTTGTTAAATTGTAACGTGTAAGAAAAGGAACTTCCTACAAGAACATACGTCCTAAAAACATACAGCTACTCTTAAAAACATTAAATCGTGGCGTCAGAAACCTAGATTCTCTGAGTCTGTTTTACTTTTAATAATAATGCAATTTATTTACAGAGTTATAACAGAAAATATATTATCAAGTAGATATACATATATTTACAACAAAATTGTAACATGTCAAATAATATTATGGAAAACAGCGCTATCTTTACGATATAATTGATTTACATTAACAGCGTTATACATACCTTTGTTGTGTCTATCAAGCCTACAAAGCCAGAGAACCTTTGATCATATCTTAAATTCCTCTAATATTAACTGAATTACTACAAGCCGAACACATCGAGAACACGACAGAGGTACGTAAAGTACGTAAACGAGAATTTCGTAGCGGTTCTATTAAATCATGGCATTGTCGTGGCCAATCCTATTCAGTTTGAATGGAGTACACCGCGTTGGCTTCATCAAATTGCACTGAATGGATGTTAGAGCACTCATCGAGCATAGCCACCGTCCTGAGGGTAAAAATTTGAATGGGATATAGGTACAGGGTGGCATGAAAGGCACTGGTGCCGCCCACTGTTCGTTCGTCGCGCATACTTCCGACCACTCGGACGTAGCTCACAATAGATCGGCACGGACTCAATCTGATATTGAAATTGGAGCTGAACTAACGTCGATTTCCTTTTATTCGACCCATGGTTTAGTTCAAAATCCAATCAGCGGATATGTAATAGATTTTTTTTATAGAATATAGGTATTTTATTTTTCTACGTAAGATTTTAATTTAAACTTTATTTCACGTTTCCATTGCCGAGATTTCATTAAATTTCGAAAAATTTTGAGCAGTGTTTAAATCTGGTGTCTGTAATTTTTCCATCGCCTGGTGTGCTATCAAAAATTCAAGACATGCATTATAATGTTTTAATTTTGGTCCATGCGTTGTATGAGCTAAATGCTTTATTATTCTGGACTCCACTTTAATATAGATCTTGTATCCTCATCGATACATAGATATAAATAAAATTATTATGCCTATAATTAAGCCACGATTTTTTAAGTTCTACAAAAACGTTGCTTTTTTTATTTTTGTTTGTTTGTCTTCTTGACCATTTGAGTAAATTTTGATTTCGAATAACTTAAGTTTTAACTTAGGTTTTCGTTAAACTTGGCAGAGAGCATATGAAGCACGTGTCTCTCGCTCTCTCTCTCTCTTCCTAGCTATGTATCCAACATGGTGGTGAGGTCAGCTTTCCTTATTTTTCTCCTCCACATCGCTCTGTCTTCGACATCCATCATCGTCATGAAGCACGTGTAAAATAATATATTATTTTATATACTCATACCGAATGCCATGATTTACTTTTCAAAATATCACCGCGCAAAATTTCAGGCATGTTATAATTAATATACCACTCCACCTCTAACAAAACAAATTATCGCCACATCCAAAATAACTTAAAATCTTATAAACAAACTTCAAATGATGCTCAATGCATTCAAAGTCACGGCCTCCCCCGATCGGCCAACATTAATGATGCCATCCCTTATGCTAAGCAGTAATGTAGGTTACTGTGCAAACAGAACCGGGGTGGTTGCCCTTTACGTAGGTTGAGCTTAAGACGCGGTATATGGGGACGAAGTTTATTGTCTATTTTAATTACGAGCTTACGGAGTTTGTCTCTGCTATTGATGTATGGAAATTCGAGGTTAGTATTCCTGTGTTTAGTCGGGATGGTTTTGATTGAATGGTCTCGACGATATTCTGTGATACTGTTCGTTATTCTGGCTTTGTTGGAATACGCTTTGGAATATGCAATGCGGTGCTAAAAGCAATTCCTTAAGGTAACTTTAGTAGAGACAAGAAATTGGATACGATGCATAAATCTTCTTTTGTATCGTCTAAATCTGAGGATGAATTATTTATTTATACATGTCAAAGAACTAAGTTTGTACAAGGTATTTAAAAAAAAGATGCATATTATATAACGAATTCTTAGAAATTAGAGTCAGTCTTGTCTTGGTATTTAAAATGATACCTACCCCACTTTAACAAATTTTACATAGACCTGGTTGTATCTGAAGTATACATTATTCCAGTCCGACTTTTTATTGCTTTCATAGGCTTCTTTGCAAACAGATAAATTGTTAATAGTCACTCGTATATATATAGGAATTCTTTTTATAGATTCTTGCTATCAAAATATTATAGACTGAGTTCGGTTCATAACGATTGATAGATAGATCGAAAAGGCAAAATCAATGACATGAATAAAAATAAGCCAGTAACAAAATCATTCCCCGTTTAATAGCGACTTTATTATTTATGCCAAAGCAATAAATGTCAGACAATGTTTACACACATCGCTTTATTTTATTCGAGCTTTTAGATTTTAATCTAGCTTAATAAAAACGCGTAATAAAATATTTATCTAACAATATAATATTACTGGTAGAACTGGTTGGTTTGCATACAATCCCTTATAGATAACTTGAGTTGTGGCAAAATTTATGGCCCGAGAAAATAAAAGGAGACTTAATAGGGCATACAATATTTAAGATAATGTCGACAATGGATAACCACCCTTTCTTGGTGACCATAAATTAAATGCACTCGTGTACCGAACGAATGCATAGACCATTAGAAGCCCCTGCGATAGATGCGTGCACAAATCTGTTACCCTGGTCGCGTGCGCATTTGTTTTAAGACAAACCTTTCTAAGCGAAAATGAATCGTAATTTTAAGGTGCTAGAGTTGAATTTTCTTTGAAGGGTGATGTTGCATTTGAGAAATATGGAAATTGAACTTTATGCAAACCAAATAAAGGGATACAATACAATGTTACTAGGAAATCATAGATAACATAGTGACCTACATCTCTAGAGAGGAGCTAAACAGCATTAGAGATCCTTAGGGGGACATTTATTTTGTGCATTATGCACATGACACTTTTATGTTTTCGGCGTTCGCTTGATAGAAAACTATTGTTAGTTCTTTTAGGGGTATTGCAGAATTCGCTTGCAGAAATCATTAATCATGTTTCTTCGATGGCATCGCTAACGTTTTATATGTGCGTTAATATTGATGAATGAAGATTTGAATGTATATTGTCATCATACATTTACATAATGATATTATATTTGGTTTTACGCAGCGTTGAGAATCCTTGTGGTACACTAATAACTTCGTAATAAAAATTATACAGATCGGGTAATGATACCCAGGACCTTATAAAACGCTGACAGATATACTATTGAGTCTCTACTTATAAAATTCACTAAGAGGACCGACCCTCACTAAGCGTGGTGGACTATGGCCTAACCCTTCCCTATCAAGAAGAGGTGCGTGCCTAGCAGTGGGACAGTTTAATACAGGGCTGATATTATAAGAGGACTTTCTTCCGCAAATGGAATCTTTTTATGCAAATTTATGATAAAAGTTACAATTACACCCATATACATAAACCTACCTCGTTGGTCCGGTGCTATATGTTGCAGCTGATAGTAAGGTATTACGCTCGATTCATAGTTCGGGTTGAGTGTTATAGGATATTTCTTTCAAGAAATTCTCGGTAGCAGCACGGAGTCTAGAAATGTGCTCGTTACGTGGGACCTTCAACCATATTGTCGAAATAAATTATCAAAAACAGTCAAACCGACTAACAAATATTTATTTAGATTATTAATAATATGTGTTATATACATAATCTTAGCAGATAAATGAAATTTGAAGATAAGTATTGTATTTTGTATACGAATCACAAAATCCTAACTAACATTATAAATGTGAATGTGTGTTTATTTACTTGTTGTTGTTGTTGCTTTTACTCATTAACTACCTGACCAATCATCATGAAATTTCGCATACACGTAGTCAGGGGAACAGAAAAGGATAATTATAAGAAAAAATATTGTTACTAATTTAACCTCCGTTTACGCGAGCGGCCAAATATAATTAGTTTTATAAAGACTAGGGTTATTTTGTATTTTTAATTAACTCTGCCCTCCAAGGGCTGTAAGACTCAGGTGCCTTATAAGTCACCAACAAAACAATAGGCCTTTTAGTTCTTGACGTATCCCGAAGAAACAAGAAATTATTGTTTAATTCTTGCCCCAACTTGAAAGGGCCGGCGCAGCTGGCTTTCAATTGTCTACCAAATTGCTGTTTGGATTTCACTACAATGTTATTTGCACATGCAAATCAGCATTTTGTTTTCATCTTGGAGAGAGATGATGTTAGAAAGAGACAGAAGATTTACTCAGGAACCGTTTGACATAGATTTGCATAAACTATTAAGAATTAGCAGCTGAGGCTAATATATTCTCGCGTACGAATGTTTAGATGGCGTACAGTTTTCGTCCTATTTGAATGAAGTGAGCATGTGTGGTCGTGTGATATAGTTAAATGTTTATACGGAAATGTGTTTGTTTGTCCTTAATTTACTTTGAACAGCAATAATATAATAGGTGTATATTATAGTGCTACCACAAAAGGGGATTGAAGTAGATGCGCACTACACAAACAATACCTGTTATTTCAGTTGCTAAAAGTTATAATATTTCTCGTTGGTACTATGGCATAAGTTTGCGCTTTATATCTGCGGCAGATCATAAGGTCCTGTTTCATTTCATCATTATCATCATCATCTCAGCTGAAAGTCCACTGCTGGACATAGGGCTCCCCCAAAGTTTTCCACGTAGACTGCTCTTGGGTCGCCCACTTTCCGCGAACCCTACTAGGCCGACGGTTCACCTTGTGGCTTTACCCTGCTGTGTCTGGGGTTGCATGGCCACTTCAGAATCTTTCGGGTTCGAATAATATTAACAAATAACACCTTTATGAAATTTTTCAAGAGTCAGGCATTGTGCCTGACAGATGACAGTTGGTTCGCCCTTTCTTATGGTGGACTTAAAACTATAGAACGTGAAGTTGCTGTAGGTATATCTACTGGTTCTTCGGGGTAATAGGCGTAGCAGATGTTGAATGCTTATATTTCTGATATACTTGGCGGGCGATACGGTATAAGGATGGAGGCCTACTGCGTCTTCCGTTACGCGGTTGCACTTCAGAAGCTTTAGATCAATTAATATTATAATATACAAATTTTATACGCAATTTTAGTAAGAGCCCGTGCTGAAGACTAAGAATCCGTTGTCTGGCACTGTGCCTGACGACAATAGAGTATATTAGGGTGGGCTCAAAACCATAGGTTGGGTTAGTCTTCGAGGTTATAGACATAACAGATATTAAATGTTTATGTTTACGATACTAGTCGGGCGATGTCGCATGAGAATCCTAATTTATTGAATTAACAGGCGAGAGTCTGCTATGATTTATTGAATTAATTGCTCATGAACTATTTGTAGGAAGTGCTAATGGCGGTAAAGATATCTAATTAAGTGAGTGTATTTACGGAAATTCTGCACCCAATTATAAATGCAAATATAATTAGATTCAGTAATATACAAAATGTTGACTTGCATTCAGGCCATATTTAAAGAGGTGATTATGCTGCTTATTTTGAACATGAAAGAACGAAAAACCACTTACGCAAAAATATGAATGTGAAGCTGATTTTTTAATATTAATTGATAATAAGTCGAGTTAGTGTTGCAAACCTTACCCAAATTTAACTTGAATGAAACGTTTCTTGACGACGCCGACAAGCGTTGCCAATCTACAATAACAAGGAGTACACTAAACTGTGTATACATAGTCTTATTTTTATTTACTCATTTTTCTTATATAGCCATTAATTTAAAATTGGGTTAGGTATAAAATTAATGCAGAGCAGTAAATTTTTTTGTATGATTTAACAATGCTGGTACCTTCATATGGCGGCAAAGCAGATCAAAACGTTGTATATACATACAAGTATTACTAAGTAGCAAACTTATTTTTTTATTTAATTCTATGTTTGAAAAAGATTATATTATAATTCACTGTATGTAATCAATAAGCGGCAGTTTTATGGGCAAGATGTCTAACTTACGTTTCATCTAAACTCAATACATTACTTATTTGAACTAAAAACTGAGCAACAAACGATGGATTCTCGGACGATATCAAAATTGATGTGATTGATAGATAAAATTACCCCGAGTCCTGGAGTTCTTAGTGTCTATTAATCAAAAGTAACACAGAGATTATCCATGGTTTATTAGTCAAGCAATTCATAGAAATACGATTTCAACGGCGCAACAGTAGTGAATGCGATTTGTTTCGATCGTTCGTCACTCTAGCGATGTGAAGTTCGAATAATATTCGAATATATTGATATTACTTTAGTGGAGCAGTGGATTACCACTCGAAACCGAAATCTTATGTACTGCGATCGCTGTACATAAGATTTCGGGTTCGAGCAATAACCATATATTGGTGTTTTATATCAAGAAAGTCTCATTAGTTGCTGGTTGTTAGGAGTTGTGGTTTATATAATACGCTTGGCCTCTATTATTAGAGTGCACTTATCTCTAACTGCCCATCTGACTCTGCTTACCTCCTTCAGGACAAAGGCGTGAGACTATGCACGTATGCACATCATCTGAAATCATACTGTGTCCGTGGTGCAGCGGTATTAAATGCGACGCATGCTGTGCACTAGGTCTCGAGTTCGAATCCCGGGTCGTGCCAACAATAAATAATTGGGTTGTTCTGTTAAGAAATCTCAATTACTGCCCCGAGTTAGATAGTTGCCGATTTGAGACACTCCCGTGCCGTGCGAAAAGCACCTTAAAGCGTTGGTATGCGCCTGATCTCTCATGAGAGTTAAGGAACCAAGAGTGCTCTGGTGTTTGCGTTCGGTCTGGAGGACATTATTATTGTACACATCATCTAATGTTAATACAAGTGTCGACTAATTTCAGGAAGAAACAGAGTTAATAATACATCTAATTAGAACGCATTTAATGCGTAAATCATTTACAAATGCCGAATGTAATGATGCTAAGTATTAGCGAAGTTATTAGGCTTAAATTAACAGTCGCATAGTGTGTTTACTTATTCAAATATCCATTAAGCAAGCTCGCGTATGTGCGGTTTAAATATAGACAAAGTTTACTACTTTAGTTGCCGTTAAGTTTATTTCGTAATAGATTCAATGCGACCAAAATATCAACAAGTTAGGTGCTTAAGAGGAAATGTGGGCAGCGTTAATTCCATACAAAAGTTTGTGTATTAATAATTATATTAGAACTAAAAAGAAAAGAGGTATAATCTATATCTATGACTGCTATGTTTCTATGATTTGCTTTGGCTGATAATTAAATTATGATAAGGGTCAGAATAATTGGAAAATTACTAAAATAATACAGTTAGTGTTTATTTTCAGATTTCCAACAAACGAATGAAGCTTATTTAATAAATAACAACAGACATACCTACAGATGTAAAAAACAAATACATAACAACCTACAGATGTTGTTATTTATTTTCGTCGTCTGTACCCAAAATCCTTTTCATATTGTTTATAAAAATGTGCATATATAATGCCAATTACTATTTAGCCTATGTGAAGAAGAAGGGCTTAAAAATGAGGCAAGAACGGGTCAAGGGCGTGATAGGGCCTTGTTGCTCCACTTACGAAACGCAACCATACGTATAATACTGCTAATGTACATTGATATTTTGAGAGGTTTTCCCAGTGCGAGCAGGCTCAATAAATGTTAAATCAGGGCTTTGTTACTTCAAAAATCTATCAGAAAATATATACCAATAATCGCACACATACACTCTTACTACAATTAAAATGGACCCAACTTTGAAACTGTGCTCAATTATTTTCCAAAAACAAAGTAGCTAGGGGAGTGCAGGCATTGTATGAAAAAAAATCAATAAAATATAGCGGCCCCTCTAATTCAATGATGGATTGTACATCACTTATCTGTGTGCGACATCGCTGACCGTGTGAGGCTGTACCGATGCCTTTTGTTGTGGCCAGCTAGTGTTTGTGGTGTTCATCAATCAGGTGAACGGGTTCCTTTCACTACAGAAGAAAGGGTGAGGTCCTGATAGCAGATAATGCATTCAGTATGCAAGGTTTATTTTTTGCTTGCAGTTTTAACTGTATTTTCCGGCTTTACCATTCCGTGACGTTATAAGTTTTTCTATGCAATATTGTTATGATAATCAATATCACTAAACTTCACTTCAAAACAAAGATGTAGAGAACATACAAAATATATTTCGTGCTAACTATTAATTTGATCTGTGCACGGGGTCTGGGTTTTAATATTCAGGTCGGGATAAATGTTATTGGGATTTCCTCGCAAGAAATTTTCACCTAGACATGTGGAACTCTGACCTATAGACCACAATAGGCTTGCTGCGTGAAACTTAAAAGTACAATTGGCAAAATATGAGTAAAAAGATATCTATCCATTTAGAAATATAGTATTATGTGTTAGACTACATATGTATATTATTGTATTGTACTCGTATAAGAAAACAGTCAATGCCTCTTTTATTTCATGCTTTGAAAAGCGCCTAGAGCCTAAATCTTACCATGGTTATCATCCTTCCTCTCCTTGTAAAAAGAGAATGAGATGACTTAAATTTAGGCAGTCCGAGATCCTTAACACACATGCTTAACTTCATCTTATGGCCAACATATGTGTCCAACCCAGACATTTATGTTACAAATATAATAATAATATTCTATCACATACACACATCATCTAGCCCAAAGTAAGCAGAGCTTGTACTATGGGTACTAGACAATGGATAAGCATACATTTATACTTTTTTTTTGTATATACGTACATATTATAAATAGAAACACCCAAACCAAGACAAACATCTATGTCCATGCACACAAATGTTTGAATTGTGCGGGAATCGAACCTGTGACCTCAGGTGTGGCAGCCGGTTACACTAACCACTACGCCATTGAGGCCGTATATTTACTGTGCTTTGCATTGTATTTGGCTTCTAGCTAATTAATTATTTAATCCCATCAGTAATTACTTTTATTAAATATTTCCTTTTAGTATATGGTCCAAGGTAGTCAAGGTTGGTAACAGAATCTTAATATAATTGAATCCTATCCACTTGCTTCCGTTAGCTACTTAAACTGTCAATTCATTTCATATCATATAATGTAATCTAAAGCCATTAATCAAACAAAAAACACTAAAATATTCCATTTAAACAATTTCACTCAACGAAAGCCGACGAGCATCGCGCGAGTTAAAACGAATTAAACACAACTCGTTATTCAAAATGAGGAGTTTCAGCGGCATTCAAAGTTTCGTACAATGAATAATTACAGTCGGCTACAAATGTATGCCATATTTACGTGTCTAGACGCCGTACTGTTGTGGAGACTGACTGGTGAGCAAAGTTGGGTACGATCATCCATTCATTCCCATGTATTAGTGATGCGCACGCTATTTTTTATGATGATGGAATCGTTATTATGGCAAAATGGGATTTGGTTACCTCACCGCTGCTACCGCATTGAGTATGTGGATTCGGATGACACACAACCTTTTGTGATTTACAAATGATTGCCGGAGTCTGGCATCGACGAAATAGGCGTACGATACACAGTTTACCTCTGATTACACCTTCGGGGTTCACTTATTACATGGTTAATAGATTTTTTACGTGTTCCGTATCACTAATGATATCATTATTGACCAGATGGCACGGATGGCGTAGTGATTTAAGTGTTCGCCTTGCATTCGAATGCAAGAATGCAATAAATTTGAGTGATCCGCAAATTATTGTTCCGGGTCTGGATGTTCTTTACGTTCGTATTTTGAATGTTTGTAAAGCTCCCGTGACACAGGAATTATTCCTAGAGTAGTAGATATGTTGTTGGAACGAAGTTCCTTATCGCGCGTTGTGAAAGGGGGCTAGACGAAAAAAATTCTTACGAAAAGTTGTCACGACACTTTTTGCTATAGTAAGCTATTGTAAGCTGTGCGGCGTGCGTAAATAGTTACGCTATCTCGCTCGCACTGTTCATTCATGCGCCAGCAGATTACTTCATTATGGAAAAAACGCGTGACCTTGTGGCCAGCTGCGAGCTAACAGACTTCTTATTATTATGCACGCGCCATGTAGGGTGTGTATCTTTTATGGATTTTTTTAGATTTTCGGAAATTTATAAATTAATTAATTTAAAAAAATTTATTACAATTCCTTCACTAATTAATCGAAAGGAACTTCGTTCCATCCGTGTGTCCCTTGACATCTCTCAAGTTTTTTTTTTTGAAGAATTAGACTATTTATTTTATTAATAAATAAAATTTAAACATTTCGATATCAATTACTACTTATGATATGAAAAAAGATGCATTTATATGCATCAAAACAAAACCATTCAAAAGTTTTAATCTTTTATGAAATAATATGAAAACATTAAACTTTCGACGTAAAACTCGTACCAAAAACGTTCCATTTAATCTCAAATAACTAATGTTACAAAATTTCCCTTCCACTTACACTCTGATCAGATACCAAGTTAAATTTCGACGAAGTGGTCCTCATATTTCAGCGCAGCCGTCGGAAAACTTTAATGCGATCAAGTTTCTGAGTAATAGAGGCTTGTTGTCGACACACAGGCTTAATCTGGCGGTGGAACAAAATCTAGCCGACAGACAAAATCTGACCGTCATTATGATGTTGGCAACTCAGCTTTTCAACTTGCAAATTTAGCCACTTTGTGAGGTTTTACGAGTATAGTTGGGTAGCTGCGATGTTAGTGTTGGTGAATTTAATATGGCTTAACATAAAGTTTTGGGGTAAAATATAGTTTCTGAAGATTTCTTGAAGTTTGTCATACAAAGTAATATAATACGGAAGACATAAATGTATCTATACTAATATAATAAAGCTGAAGAGTTTGTTTGTTTGTTTGCTTAAACGCGCTAATCTCAGGAACTACTGATCCGAATTGAAAAATTATTTTAGGCTTGGATAGCTTATTTATCGAGATAGGCTATATAACATTACATTACGACCCACGGTAGCGACGCAGTAACGTTAAACGTGAGTGAAACCGCGGGCACATCTAGTGTTTTATATAAACTGAAAGATTTCTTCAATTCGAACCAGTAGTTCCTGAGATTAGCGCGTTCAACCAAACAAACAAACTCTTCAGCTTTATAATATTAGTATAGATTGTAACTATAATATGCACCTATGACTTGCAGGTTTGACTTGTCTAATTTTTGCATAAACGTTTGGCGATATGACTTATGTACATATATGGCTTCCTTAGTTACGTGTATTGGTTTATTTTTATATAAGCTATAAAGTAACTAGTAGTAGATATAATATATACAGATACCTAAATAAAGTATTATAAAGATAAACCAGTGATTCCAGAGGTATACCGTTCTAAATTGCTGAATGCCACTGAAAAAAAAGTTTAAGATAGTCAATCAATATTCAAGGCAACTAGTAAATAATAAAAGTTTAAAGCTATAACCCGACTATGTAAAAAAAGGGATCTAAAAAGGACGTATTTAAAATTTATATAGCTTATATCACCCGGGACATTATTACGAATCTATTGACACCTCATTAATTAAAATCGGTTCAGTAGTTTAGGCGCTACAGTGGAACATACAAACATACATACCCAGACTGCCAAAAACATTACCCTTCCTTTTGGCTTCACCGTAGTCGGGTAACAAGAAGGTATTATGGTACAAATACTACACAATTATAATATTATAATTTTCTTTGTTGTCTTGCATTTAGTATAAAACTTTGGCCAAGCATTATAAAGCAGAAAACTCAAGACATATAGAAACGTCTGTGAATACCTAAATAAAACGCATCCTCATAAAATAAACAAGATTTAGGCGAAAGACTAAAGTAGGAAATGTATATTAAATTACGTTACATTATATTTTGTAGTCATTCATAAATTTGCACATTTGAGACGACTTTGTGCTTGATATTTTAATTCGCCTTATTCTGCAGTTGCATCCGTCCGTTGTTTCGGCTACATTATGTCGTAAATAAAATTTGTAGGTACATTGTTGCAATTAGAGAAAGAGGCTAATGATAATGTCTTTCAAAACGATGTTTTTCCAACGGAGGCAACTAATCAACGCAGGAAATATAAAGTTTGCAAGTGAGTGCACAAAGGTGGCATCTCTATTTGCTCACTCTCATAGCCCGATGGAACAGCAATTCGGCACGACCGGTGAGAGATAAGGTGCAAGGCTTCAAGAAAAGAGTCGTCCTACCAGTGCAAACAGTGGATATCATACTGGCTACAGTTTTGCTGCACGGGCTCCGGAAATAATCTGGAATTCTCACTCACCTAAAAACACAATTCAAGTTGACGAAACACAGCTAGACGTAGAACGTTGACACAAGAATAATAATAATAATAATAATAACGTTTATTTGGAACAAATTAAGATTACATAAATTTTACAATAGAAACGTTGATAGCTGCAAAAGTTTTAAACTGTGGCACAGCTATCAGCGCCCAATTCCAGGAATGGTATACAAGGAATGTCCCAGACTCCATTATGTATAGACACAGTAAAAAATTAAAATAATAAAGTAATGGAAAAGGTAAACAATAAAAAGAAAATTATTAAAAAAATTGGAATGAAATTTAAAATTACTTTTTCAATACAGTTGTTGTGCTTGAGTAGAGATGGTTTGTGTGTGTGTGTGTGTGTGTGTGTGTGTGTGTGGTGTGTGTGTGTGTGTGTGTGTTTATGATACCATAAGTTGTTCAGTTTCATCATAAGTCATAAGTTTCAGCCAATCAGACAAATTTCTGCGAAGTAAATTCTTGGTTAAAGGGTATATGTTAATTCTTCTGTTGATGTTATTATAAAGCTTAGAACTGATGTGTTTGTATTGACGACTTACCACTGCCGTTTTGCAAAGTACAGTTTTGCAGATTCTATCAGAGCGCCTTTTAGTGAGATAGTCAGAGTCAAAGTATACGGAGCTATGTTTTTTAAGGACTGCCTGAAGTATAAACAGTTGTCTAACTGTGAGGACATTACATAGTGAGTATAGATCAAATGTCGGAAATCTAATTGGTTTATTTGCTAAAACTTTTAGGACTGCCCTCTGAGCTCTCTCAATTCGTAACATAGACGTTTTGTGTGTACTCCCCCAAGTTGTTATGCAGTAACTGAGAACCGACTGTGCAAGAGCAAAGTAAACCGTAATTAGGCATTGAAAGTCGGCGGCAGCCCTAAGCTTTTTAAATACATAAATTAATCTTCTGATACGAATCACATTACACTCTACCTGCTGTTTCCAATTTAGAATATTGTCTACTATTACACCGAGATATTTAATACTTTCGGCGCGTTCTATTCGTGAGCAGTTGCATGAAGTGGGAGCTATATTGTTGAGTGGGCAGGTATGTGCTTTGATTTTAAATGAGTTTGGCGGTTGGCTAATGGTACTTGGGGCGAATGTTATGAATTTAGTTTTTGCTATGTTCAGCGTGAGAAGGTTTGAGGTTTGCCAGTTCATGATCACCTTCAAGGCCGCTTCAGCATTCTCTTGAGCTTCGTACCAGTCTTTGCCGTACGTTATAAGAGCTGTGTCATCCGCGTATGTGACAATTTCAGTTTGAATTAAAGGTAACTGGCACAACTCATTTACATAGATGAGAAATAGGGTTGGTCCGAGAACGCTACCTTGAGGAACGCCGCAATTTACATTGGCCTGAAAGAAGAAAGAAGCAAGAAGCAAAACACAGCTAGACTTCATGATACTTTGAGCTCATTCTGCGTAAATAGGAACACCAAAGATTAAATTATGTTCGGGTACTTTGAAATAACTAGGTACACTTGAGAACATTGGGACAAGTACCATCTTAGTCTCCCCGTGAACATAGCTGCTGTAAAGCAACCGAAACGTCGGGGCAAAGTGTAAACTCAAATATAAATAGTTTTAATTAAAAATATATAGCTTATATAGTAGTAAAGTTCAATAATAGAAGTGTTAGAGTTTTCAAAATGATGTAATAACAGTGTTATAAAGTAAAATAAACAACGCGACAAAATCCGTATAGTGTTCTACGCTAAGTTTTCAGTGATGCTATCACGAGATTGTAGGAAGGCCAAACAACATCGTCTCAAAATCAATCAAATCATTTAATTGACTGTTGCCAATTTAGTCAACCAATCTCAGTAGTTAATATGCGTTTGGCAGTCTGTTGACAATTTTTTAGCGTTAGTCTGCCTTTTCGAAACTGTGTACTTTAAACAACTGTTCTCAAGTCAATTTTGTAGCAACTAAAACATGGTAATTGTTCCAAAATTATTCTATCAGGTATAAGCTATGTGTACCTATATAAAATCAACAAAAAACACATTTCCTCATTCATGATGTCCAGTAATTTGGAAGGTTTTATATATAGGTACAGGCACAACCGTCCACACGCGAACAATAGACAAAGCCATTCAACACCACTTTTAATACCGAATAACGCCGTAGATTTCATAGATAATCCCCAATCCAACCCTCCGATATTAACCCGTCCGAGCTAACGACTCCACTATCGCTCATAGCCACACACATGCGTCTGACAGAACTGTTATTACGTCATTAATAAAATTACAAAAGTACTGCCCCATGTGCTGTCGGTGTTCAAAGTTTAGAACCCATTTTGCCCCAACGCAGAAGGGTTGGTATGCACGGCGTAATTAAATTTGGGCAATCGTCGCAGTGTTTGTAAGGATGTCTGCTTTGACAGTGACCCCGAACGGAATTAAATGAATTAAGTTGAAACACGTCCGGTTATCATGTGATGCAGGCGTGAGTTGTGCTTATTTAGCGTGTTTATGGGACCGATTGACTTAATGTTGAGTGAGTCGTCATTACTTTTATGAACCATTTTAAATGATTTCTCAATATTTCCTTTAAGTAAAGTAATCTAATTTAGAACTGCTTAATAAAATTAAATAATTTAAATATTTTATTCTTTTTTTGCACGTCTATTGGTTTGTAACAGCTGTGGCAAGGTTAAAGGGTCACAAACTTGCAGTGTAAAGTTATTTTCAAGACACCAATTATATATCTATAATCTTCGGTGCATTAATTAATTAATAATAATAATAATTTATTGCTTCTTAATTCACAAGACACAAGACATAACATAATGAACAATAGTGGGAGTGCGTGTAATAATTATTTGGTATTTACTCCCAATGAGCTACATATATTTATCTTGAGACCTTCTAGTTTCTTTTTGTACCTATGTGACGAACAAGAAGGTCGATTTATTAAAATATTAAGCAGTGATAATTTCGTAAAGATACTTTTTGTTGGTACGTTCCTCAAAAATGAGGTATTTCAAGCTAATACACATATTGAATAGTTCATTAGAATTTCAAATTAACGAGAAATTTAGCATCCCTGATAAAAATCAAAGATGTGTGCTGTTTGCCAACTTGCATCTGCGCACGACATTTATGACTTGGCTCGTGACTATCATTTATTAAATGTAACAGAGCACATTCTTACTTAACATTCACGAGTGTGCGTTCTTTCTAAAACACAGTCAATTATGTTGCACCTCTGTGTGAGAGAACGCAAGCCTGATTACGGACATCGTGGCTCGTGAAATTTCCAGAAACTTAACAGTCGTGAGTGCAAAAGGATTATAGCATATCTTCTTTAATGAAATATGATGGCATTTTAAAATAAACTATGCTTATTTTAAGAAAATTTTGTAATGGTAATGTTGCCTCTTTGGCAGCTGCTGCATTAAGAGTTAGTTATGACCAGTGACTTAGTGTACGAATTTGAAATATATATTAATTTTACATTAGTTGAGTTACGGTAGCTTAGTAGCCCTCGGGCACGCCACGATCGTGGTGGTAAGTCCCGTTTTTGAGGAGTGGCTGGAGAGCATGGCGCCCTCACCTTCCGGCTGACACAGGTTCTGACTGGCCACGGTTGTTTTGGCCAGTTCCTGTGTCGTATACGCCGGCAAGAGACGCCCGGTTGTCACCACTGCGGCGACTGCCGCGACGTTGTTGAGGACACGGCGCTGCACACTTTGGCGGTTTGCCCCGCCTGGGCATCGCAGCGCCGTGATTTGATCGCGGCAGTCGGATCGGTTGCCCTCTCGCTCCCGGCCGTAGTTCAGTCTATGGTCCGGAGTGAGAGGTCGTGGAACGCCGTCGCCTCCTTCTGTGAGGAAGTAATTTCCATCAAGGAGGCGGCGGAGCGGGAGAGGGAGCGTTTAAACCCTCTCCCCAACCGCAGAGCTGGGCGCCGGAGGGCGCGAGATGACCTCCAGCCACCCTGAGGTTTGACCTGGGGGTGGCGGGCTTTGTGGGCCTGCCCGCCATCCGTTCAGCACCAGGTCCGAGAGGCGGCGTACGTGTTCTCACGCGCGCCTCTGTGTCGTGTCCGTCTCCCCCTTTAGGGGGAGACAGTAGGGCTTTTATTTTGAGTAGTGCCTATTTTGGGTAGGTCTTTCGTGTAGTGGCCTGCCGTTTCATGCGGCGGGCCGTAACCTCGGCGGGGTCGCGACCGCATGCGAAAGCGATTCGCGCAGCCCCGTCGATAGTGGTTTTGGCGAGGAACACCGTGGTAGGTTTAGTCGGTATTCCGGGAGGTACTTTACTATTATTTCCATCTTCCTTTTACCCCGGCGAGTCCGACATAATCCCTCCGCCCGCCCCCGCGGAGGGATATGCGTCATAGAATTAGTGTTATTTATCTGTATATTTAGCTTAATTGCCATCTATCCTGCCATTCCAAAGTTTTGATTGATAATGTTGGGAACATGGTATCCAAAAACAGGCTTAACTAAATAAATGACATAAAAAGGGAGTTATTGACAGACATGTTAATATTATGTTATACTTTACATACTTTGAGTTTGATTAAAATTTTATAATAATACCACACTAGATTATTTGATATACCTGGCATAAAATAAAATAAAATGGTAAAGTCAACATCTCGATTTCTATCCCAGGTCGCGAACCTCTCTCTTACTAAAGTTATTTATGTGCATATGAAATACTTTAGTAATTTTCGCTCACGTCAACAAATGCCTTTAGGTTTCCATAATTTTCCCCATGATTTGTAAAGTCTGCTAATCTTAAATAGTCCATCCTTATTATAGCTTATACCATTTCATATTAAAGAAATATCCGTGTCCAGCGACACTATTTATATAAAAATAGCTGATAATTTTTAAATAAACGAGGTATTTTCCTCCTTAATATTTCTAGAAATATATATTTATTTTCATAAATATTATGATATCATTGATATAAGCATAGGCATAAGCATACTTGCCGATTGTTAGGTAAGGTTAGGTTTCCATTCAGATAAGATATAATTGTATTGTATCTTATACACTATTATTCTAGTATTTGTATACGAGCAAGGTAGAACATAGTCTATTTCAAAAATACCAATATAACGCGGATGACATTTAAGTTTCCATAAGTTTTACAACTCAACAGTGACAATATCAAAGAGCTACATTTAAAACTATATATCATCCTTAAACATCAACATAAGCCATCGTAACCTAACCGAAGCACTAATATCCTTCAACACAAACACGAACCGATCCATGCAGGCTTTCATAAAAAGAATACTGGATTTAACTGCAAACGCCATTAAAAACGGTAACAGTTAAGAGATCCGATAAGCACGTCTAGGGGCGCGATATTAAAAGGCTTAAGAGTGTTGCATGAAAAGCCTCTGAACATTTCTGAAGCTCGCCCACTTAAGCACAGTATTAAGGGCACTTTCGGCTTAAGGACCAACGTATATTATGCCTCCATATATGATAGGCTGGCTTTTTATAGTAAATGCATTTGATTTTTTAATGTACGTCTTTTAAAGGTTTTGCTTCATGTTTCAATATCAAGGCCTTGCGTTGTCATGATCTGTATTAGTGACGCAGCGATAGTGATTGCGAGGTACTTACATGAGGTCTCGGATTCAATTCTCGAGTGGGGCAAAGTCTTGGGTTGTTGTTTCGAGACATTTTCAGTATCTGTACCGAATCTGGAAAGTAAACGGTAATAAACCATTACATGGAATTTTGACCCATAATTGGCGAAATACATATAGCTGTAATCTACATATCACTGCCTACCCTGGAATAAAGATTGATTGACTGATATAATGCACGGATGGCGTTAAGTGGTCGTCTCGTAATTTCCAGTGAGCCGAGTGTTTTGGGTTCGATCCTCAGATGAGACAATAATTTGTGTGGTCCACAAATAGTTGTACCGAGTCTGGGTGTTCTTTTTTTTGTCTATTTTTTTTATAAGGGTTTTTTTAAACATAAATAGAAACAAATAAAGGCTATGCAAATGATTTCTTAATCGATATTTGTTTACACATAACGATATGACACACAAAGACTTTACGAAAATGCTCATACCATTTTTAGGACAGGCAATTTTAAAATAAATAAATAATGGTTCCAATTTAAGGTAACTCTCATTTTGTTAGGAAACCGGACTGGAGATGATTCGTTTTTTTTTTGGGATTATGGGTATTTTTCGGCACATATCCGGCTTTTTTAGAAGCTTACGTAAAGATAATATGGGTTCAACAGGCTTTCGGACAGTTTAATTCGCATCTAGTAGAATGGAACATTTACTGTGGCCTTTATGCAGTGCTACTATAGGAGTATGGTCATCAAGTGCACGTTACTACTATAATAATAATAAGCTAGAGCTATATGCTTGGGGGTGGAAGTGTCATTTACAAGGACATAATTACGGGGAAACCCGCTCCGGATCTCTGTTGTCACGAGACCCGTGATGGTGAAACCAGCGCCGCACCGCTCGACGCTCGCGCCGTGTTGCCCTCTGCTGCTGACTTGTATGCCATGGTGGCTATTCAGGGGGCCCATGTAGTGAGTTGGTGAGTCACCGTCTGCCCATTGCATTGATGCTATTAGAGTATTCAGGGCAGACGCCGTTTTTCATCCATAGTTATCAATATACCAGTCCATCAATCACCCATACCCATAGCCCTTATATTAGAATCCATACGTAGCAATAGTCCTAAGCCTGTTGTGGCTACTGCCGCTGTAGGTGTTCCATCCCACCTTTAATTAAAACTCTCGAAGGGCCTCTTTCCGTCGGACCCGTGTCTCCGTGTAAGCCTCCCAAAGGGCCAGGTATTTTTCTAATATAATATGTTAGGAAATACCTGTGATTAGTGAAACATAATAATAATTAAACTGACTGCAGCACAGGCTAATATGGCTGAACTTTAATAAAAAAAATTGTCTTGAGCTACTTTTAAGATCGATATTTAGCAGTAAGCGTTAGTAATCATAATGGTAATCATACGGTAACAGTATGCCAGCCCGTATGATTGTGTGACACCTTGATAGTATACATAAATTGTGTATTCATAGAATAAGTATTATTATAATCTGAGGCAAACGATTATTTGCTGTCTCGTCAGCTAGTTTTCTGCCGAACTATAGCGATATAAGTAGACTTTAAGGGTAGCCATTAACGGAACATCCTTCAATACAAACGAAATCCAGTTATGATAGTTCAAAATAAATACCATTCGAATGATTGTCGTCCAGCTTTGGATTGCCAAATTTGATGGAAATGCATGTTTCCATTCCAAACGGTCATAGCCACAGCCTATACTGTCAGTATCTAAAATGTGAATCGCGTCATCGGAAGTATTCCAAATAATGTGAATGTGTGAATACGTAGCCTAATTTTTGTGTAAATATACATATATATATTTGCTAATGCTTTGGTCGATTGATGGAGTTAAGTAATTGAGATTGTGGTGGACTTGCTTTAAAAACCTTGTATCTTGCAATGACATTAAAGAGTGATGAATTTACCTATTATGCAGTATTTCCATTTAAAATTATACTTAATAAACTCTCATCCTCATTGCTCTCTCATCAATGGCTCAATAGACTACCATGGTATCTCAAACGTTGTAACAGCAGCTTCATTTTTTGTAAATACTACCTGTTAAAAGGAAAACCTAGAGTGAGTTCTCTATACATATATCTATGGCAACAGCTATGTTATCCGCTTCAAATTCGCAATCGAGTAAGAAATTGAGTTTCCTGAACAATTCTGAATGACTCTGTGGAGCAATCTGTATCACGTTTAAACCTACAGAATTTAATAAAGTTGACTTGGATCAGTCTAGCCAAAAAAGTACTTAATCGGATGATGGTAGTCAAATCACCTTGTGTTGTGTTCCTGTCATATAGGAGATATGTGTGCTGACAGCAATGCGACTCCTCGTAATGCAATAGGATACATATTCCCCTTTTGGTCCCGTTACATTTTTAACTTTAGATTGCGTCTGATCGTTACTTGCTAAGCGTATTAGGGATGTCAGATTTCTGAGTTATTATATGAAACGTAACATTTTGCAATAAATTTTATTCATCAATGTATTTACGTCACATGGTTTCATGTTTGCCCTAAATTATTTAGAAGATCAGCATCAAACTCTAATTTTACTAGCAATACATATGAATGACCTGATAAAATGAGAGTATGATGCTGCATACTTGATTTTACGAAAAAGTTGTAAGTGGAAAAGTCGCTATTGCAAAGTTACGCCTAGAAAATATCACCATCTTATTGGAAACCAGAAAAAGTTTGAATTTCGGCCGGCTTGTAAAATTACCTGCATGTCACATACCTATCTACCCCATGCCTTTGTCAGTCCATTTAATAATAATGTTATCTGGCGGGCACAGCTCCAAATTCCATACTCCCAACAATTGCCTGAATGTAAAACCCAATAATATTTCCTCTACTATCATTTTCATTAAACAAAAATTAAATGTGTATTCCCCTGCTTACGCCCGCTAATTGATTGACAATTTCACCGATCAGTTTTACACAATCCACTTATACGTCATCGGCATTGACTATACAGTTTTCCATTACCTTAATTGGTTCGGAAAATACCTTGCCTGATCAAATCATATCGGGCAAAAGGACAAACTCGATGCGGGACACACTTCATTTAGCAATTAACCCCTAATTCAATCACATACGTCATTGGGCATGGCTTCAAGTGGATTAACCGATTTGATATGTATTGACAGGGAGTGGATTTTTATTTTTTGGTCTGGTTTATGAGTTCTCTGCTTCATTAAAATAGTATTAGTGCTTGCCAATCTTGAGATTCTGATATCGATTTCTGAATCGGTCAGTTATTTATCGAAGATTATGTTTGTTTCTTTTTTAGTTTAGTGTTGTAATATGCTCGTTGAGTGTTTGGTATATTGCGTAGAATTTAAACGTTGTTAATGTAAATTTGGTGCGGTACATTTCTGAGTAAATACTTGGAAATGTACTATCTAAAGATATAACACAAAAAAGCATATAAATTATAATATTATAAAATAGTGTAAGCAATTATTGTAATAAAAAAAGCCGCGGTAATTCCGACTATTTTTCTAAATTTAAAACTGTAGGTTGTTGTAATTAATTTTCCGTTACAAATAGCCGATATAAAATAAATACATAATAATATAATAAAATAATAATGATAAATTTATTATTTTTTATATATTAATTAAGTAACGCCTACTTATCGGTTTTGATCGTATCAGTCTGACGATATTATAAAAACAGTTAAAACTTTTAAACTTTGCAAACGTCTGAGTGCAATGTCTTCCATCCCTAAAACTGTTTTATTAACCAAACAATTACTTCGATAAACTAAACTATATTTTTAAATACAAACATCATAAATCATGTATTTTATTTATAAAATTTTCAGAAGAGCTATCAAACAAAATCAATCCCACTCGCCTGAAAGTCATAGAACTGCATATGAAATTACAGCAGCATAACGTTCTATATATCATTTCAGCTGACACACAGTATCTAGGCAGGTCGTTTCATAAAATATAGAGCACACACATAGAAAAAAACGACATAGTTTACTCCACAATCGTATATCTCAATTCTGGCGTGCATTCTCGAGCCCTCGCTACGCGGGCACGTTGATCAGTTAACTTTTAAACCTCATTAAAATAGATGGTTCATTCGTTTCGTGTAAATTTTCAGGCTAGCGGAAAATTAAAATGGCACCCGGGGCCTCATACACCGTTGCCGTACCCACCCATTGCGGGGAATATGAAAAAAACTGGAGCGAAAGAAAAAGCTTCGCGTGTTTTCATACGTTTACTTCGTTCTAAAAGTTTATCGGTACTGGTAGTTGGACGGGTTTCGTTTTGTTCGAATTGTATTTTCAATTCAAACTGCGCTGTGTAATGTGTGATGTCCGTTGGGATGTTTTAACGTGATATGATTGTGTAAACAGACGAAAATTTATTTAATACTGGATTGTTTTTATTGTGATTTTTTTATAGGATTTATCGGTGATTTATTCTGAAAATATTGCTTTTATTAGTTAAGATTTAAATACTAATACTGACTATAAAATACGTTTGCATTAAAGTTTCATTATCCTTTATCATTTCGACACCATGAAATCAATTAAAATGTCTTATACCGAGTACGCAAAATACTTTAATAGATATTAAGATATATTTACAATAAAGTTGGCATATAAGGTAATAAATAAATATAAATAATAATATATATAAATAATAATAATAATGTATAATATTAAAGCTTTTGGCTCGTCTCTGCCCGAGATACTTCGATAAACACGACTTAAATTATAAAATCGTTATCTTCTACCACTTTTTAAAATGAAATAGGTATAATATAAATATACCAGATATACCAGAAAATCTCGTACTGTAAAATACTCCATATACAAATCTGGGCCATAGTCTACTCGCAAGCGAAATTTCATCAATATCCTTTCAGCAGTTGGATTATGACTGACTAACGAATAAAAATATAATTTTACTAGCCTACTCCAAAATGCCGGACATTTTTTCATTATTCAGAACAAATAATCTTAAATATAAACGTTTGGATTAGTGTGATTACTAATTTCGACCATTAACAACATTAAAACGTTCACATCTATATCTTAGAATTCCAACATTATTCAGACGAAACATGCAACCATCTCACAACATTAATCTAATTACACCAAACCAACTCACGAACAAAATATTTATCCACAATTGCCTTCAGAACCGTCCCTCGGAGCAAGACAAAGAGGAATTCCGATCGTCATGTGCGTTAATATGTGTGTTAGTTATCTGTGAATTACAGGCAGGCGGACTGTCCGCAAGCCCGTACTAAATACCAGTCAATGCAGTACTTACGATGCCTGTACGACAGAGATTTGCGAATTCATAAATTGAATGAGCCTTTTAACAATGACTGTTCACGTTTGCAGCGATTTAAATTTTCATTCACACGTAATGCTTTTGTTGGTGGCAGCCATTGAATTTAATTACGGGAATTAGATAAGGTTGACAATGATGTGTTGACCGGCGATTTGCGCGCACAATTTTATTTTGAAAATTAAGCACGTTTTTGTAATTTTTGCTGGTTATCGTGCATGAGTTTGGGTTTTGTTCATTTTTACGAAATTGGGGTGTTATGGGATGATATCTGATAATGTCTTTTGAAATAACACGATTTAAGTTGATGACTGCAAGGATTATGTTTTGATAAAGTTTTTCTTAATCGACTTTTTAAATACTGTATGAAATATAGTCATATCTGCCTCTGTGGCGCAGCGGTAGTGAATGCGACTGCTGTGCATGAGGTCTCGGGTTCGAATCCCGGGTCGGGCCAACATAAAGGTATTGGGTTTTTCTGTTAAGAAATCTCAATACGAGCCCGGAGTTAGGAAGTTGGCGGTGTTAGACACCCCCGTGCCTCGGAAAGCACGTAAAGCCGTTGGTCCTGCGCCTGATCTCTCTCCGGTCGTGTCGGATTATCCGTCCCATCGGATCATGAGGGTAAGGGAACAGAGAGTGCACTTGTGTTTGCGCACATACTTGTGCACTATAATATCTCCTGCGCAGATGGCCAGTCTCCGTTAAGATTGGCCGCCGTGACCGAAAATCGGTCTGGAGGACATTATTACAGTCATAGTATACATATCAACTGCATCGTTCAATCTACTTCCTTATGTATAGGGCTTCCTAGGTCAGGTCAACATAAAAAATGTGTTTCTTTATCATGAAATTATCAGGTGTAGCTGAATGTTAGGCGGTTGGCGGTGTTCCATTCTCGTGCTTTGAAAGACACGTAAAGCCGTAGGTCCTGTACTTGATCTCTCTCCAGTTGTATCTTGTATCGGATTGCCGCCTCATCAGTCAATGAGAGTAATTGAATATATCGAGGATAGCGAGTTTACTTGTCTATGCGCATACACTTGTGTACTACATATAATCACCTGCATCGTTGCCTAGTATGGTCTGTTTAAATGGTCGTGACTGATATTCATTCTGTCGAAATTCAATGTTCTGTATATTACCTGACTTTTAACCTAACGAATCGAAAACATTCACACGTGATGCTATGGTATAGATGTTAATTAACTATATTCTAGTTTATAGAGTAAAATTTAATGATGACATTATATTTTTATCTCTCAAATTACAAATCAAGCTGATGAAGTTTTAAAATGAATGTGTACTATGAATACGTTGTATACTTCATACGACGATTGCCTCTTTGGCTCCCTGGTTCCGTGGCTTGCGGTTGTGGTTACGTTTGTAGCAAATCGCGAGGACCAGCGTTCGATACTTGGATCAGGTAAAGTGTTATTCGATTTTCTGTTTAGAAATTCCCAGTAGCTGCTCAGAATTTGGTAATGCTTCTGGTTAATGGCAAATGGTCATACGGCCGTCAAAAGATAGGCTGTTGTTACCAACAGCCCATCTTTTCAGGATTTCTATGCGTGTATGAATTTATTGTTGTGATTAAATAATAAACTGGGCTTTGATTCTGGAATATATTTTTCAAATATTACTGTCAGCAGCATAAGTTAATCACACCTGCTAGATTTCGATTTCCTTATCTTTTAACATAAAACCAAATGTTCGTTTGTTTTAAAAAAAGAATTAGGATATTTGATTACTGCAACTTACTTTAACAAAATTCTTTAATTTTCTGTTACTTATGTTGCTGACAGTACTATTGTTTCGAAACAGAATATATCTTCTATTACAGTCACTGCAATGATCATGACGTATCAATCCCTACGGCAGTCTGAGTCACTTCAGAGAGCAAGTTGCATGTAGGTCTAGCTAACGGCTTAAAATAGTTAAACCATTGCACGATTCACTCTATCAAAAATTTGTATCGTTAAATTGGTTCTTTGACTGCACAGAAGGTGTAATGGTTTAAGTATTGGTCGCTTTGCGTCTGCTACTACCTGGAGTATTGTGGGTTCGATTTTTGTCCCATGTTGACATGGGACAAAAATTTGTGTGTGCCACAAATAGTTGTTTCGAGTCTGGGTGTTATTTGTGTCTGTACAGTATGTGTTCCGAGATACTGGAATTATTACAAGAGCGTGAGTAATGCTTTTAAAAGAATACAATTCTAGAGATGTAATTACTTACTAGATTGCTAAGCCGTAGCGCCATACGCGCAATGGCTTAAGTTGTCATGCCTCTAGTGTTAGTAAGCATAGCACAATGTTGTGAAATGCTTTTTATAAAAATATTTATATCTGCTTGTTAGACATCGTGACATTTCCCTCTCAGATCAAACTGTTTTTCTGGGTTTTCTTTAAAGAGCATCTGTAATAGCATGCAAGTAGAGATTTTTCCGAGGATGACAATAATCTCACCTTTGGATCATTACTGGTCAAAATTGAGATTACTGTATGATCAGTGTAAGACACCTGCTTATCAAAAGAGGCGTAAGGTGTAAATGATTATTTCAATTGAAATTAAAATACAATATTAGTATTTAAATTATTTTATTAAAAATAGGTATCCAAAGACTAATACAAAAATTAAAATCCGTCAAAGTTTATATAATTATTGTGTTGATATCTATTTCAATGTATGGTCTTATCATATCGCACACAAAAATAGGCTTTCTGGGCATGTCCCAATGCGTTTTGGTATTTTGATAAAAATATTCGCACAGACACCTTGCTCAACTGTATGGTTTTTGTTTCAATCATTTTCGGTACTATCTGAAGAATCGATCTACACACTATTTTTAAAATATAAGAATTTGAATTTATATTCGTTTTGGTAAAGTAATTATCAAGAACAAAATAGATCGAATGTACATAGCTATCATCGGAAGTTCAAGGCAGTGTTTAAAAATTGTAGGACGATTACACACCAATATTTTCCTAATAAGAACATCTTTAACTAATCACTGTTTTTCTTATAAGATCGTTTGTGCATGTCAAATCCATTTACAACGTAACAAAAATAAATTAAATTTCATGCATTTTATCGTTGCAAATGTTTGACACAATAGTCATATTATTGAACCGTGTAGTACAAAGTAGACCTGTCGAGGCAGATCGAATTGAAATGATCTTGAATATTATATAAAAAAGAAAATGTGTGGCTTGGTACAATCAGTACATCAATGGTGGTCATACAATCACAAAGCCAGTCTGTAGTAGTGAAAAATGTCCGATTGATGATGTTACGAAATAAAAAACTTATTCTTATGAGAAAATGTTACAATGTTGCGGTCGTGCTAAAAACAATAAAAACTGTTCATTTTATTGAATATAACCTTAACACGATGTTGTATAATATAGTAATAGTTGGACCCATATTAATAGTAATTAAATAATTTATAAGCAGTTGATATTTTATGTTAATACAATAATGAATTGTAACTCTCTGACACCTTGTACAGATATGTGTAGATCGACCCTTTAGCATAGCATGAATATAAACAAAACATTTAATTTGTATTTCTTTGACTCATAAATTAATCATAATCAAAATCTGTAATGAACAAATGATTGGTAACTATCTCAAGTCACAAACATCATCTATAAATATGTATAGACATGCTTTATAATACTCGGTGAGATATGAATATAATTAATAATAGTAAATAATATATTATTATTCATATTATTATGTGAAATGCCTATTGCCCACTTGATTACTTTTGAACGTAGTGCGAAAATAGGAACTACGAAGAACCATTCTGTACCAGAAGCAAATTGATCTGCAGTCTAACATCTAATTTATATGAATTGCTGTACATAGCAAAGCAAGGTATCTAATTAAGGGCAGTGAAATGTTATATGTGAGTCGCGGCGTCGAGGCCAAACGGTCAGGAAACACATCAATTTAAACGAATACACGAGGGTATTCCTTGATGAACGCGCATTATACCATTCGCGGCATGCTCTTCATTTAAATTAATGCCCGGTGCCGTTCGGTCGCCTGTCGCCACGACTCGCGATCCTTCTGATCTCCGCCCAGAATAGTTCGTATAACAGTCAAGAATTAAAAAAAGAACAGTCGATACATTCAAGTTGAAGTATAAAAGGCGAGTCAACTCCATTTGACGTATTTACAAAATGAAGAACGATTACACGTTACGATATTATTTTTCTTTGTCAGATATGGAAGCATCCTAATTAATAACATTTTTAACTATTACATGACTAATACATTTGATATGCAATACAAGTCGTGCTATTTAATATTATAACAAGTGGCTATATAAAATCATATCACATTATCTTACGTAGATTATAACTTTAGTTTTGTAAAAGCTTCCTTTGAATTTTATTTCACAACTCCAATGTTACTTCATTATTATTTAGCTATGAATTCCTAATTATGGCACGTGAAATAAATCTAAAAAAGAATACTAATTTAATATAGTTAATAAAACTAATAATTATTTTGTCAAATAAATTATTCTTCCTAAAACTGCAAGTACATCAAACAAAATAAATATTATTCAAAGTTTCAAGTCTATGTTATTTATATTTACAATGCTATGAACTTCATTTAATATTTCATGTTTATGTTATTTCAAATTATTGCCAAGCGTTAATTTGTTGTTTCTATTTTTATTAATTACACTTACACTAATGATATAGGATTACAAATTCGTTTATTGATACTCAGACGGACATATCAATTGAATTTCCAATTCCAACAATAACATTGTAAACAATTATCAGAATTGTTATTTTAACTTTATCAAGTTTAGTTACTCCAAGAACATTAGTCGTATTTGTTAAATTAATAGACTATTTACAATATTTACATTTTTACACAAAGACTAGGAATACTTTTGTTATATAAATTATTTAAAATAAAATATAATCATTGTCAGTTATTGTGCGCTGTATGATAATAGGCCAGTCATTCACTTTATAAGGCCATAACAGTCCACAGAAATGAAAAATAAAAATCACTCACTGCCACTTCAATTGCCCATTACACGAGTATATTGACACTGTACAACGTGAGGAAGAACTACGATCTGTCTCAGTGACGTCACTACACTATTAGGAAAGGGTATCGGTCTATACGTCCGTTTGGCACAGGTCGCCGAAAGCCGGCAAAGCGTGATACTACCGAGTCACAGAGTCCACCCGAGGGTGAGGCGCGGGAGGCGGGTGCGACGGCGCGAGGGACGGTTTCGAACCACAAGTCAGATTCTGACCCTGTCTGAATGACGTCAGACGAGCCAAAGTCCTGGTTCCATCGTTGTCAAAGTTAGGCCTTTCGTACTGATGCTGTGGTCTCTGTCTTTGCGGCTGCATGGCCTGCAATTCATCGTAACCACCGTCTTCTGGATAATTTTCCTCATCTGTGTCCTCTTCCCCGAAAGCTCTGTACGTCGATTCGGTCTCAGAGTTTTTCCTAGAACTAATTCCGTAAGTACGACCTATAAGCGATTGTGTTACATCAGTCTTAGCATTTTTATCGCCTTTTCTTTCATCTAAACTTTGGTTATATCTCAATTGGGCCTTCTGTGTTTTCTCTAAAGAGGGCAGGTCGTAAAACTTTAGTACATTGGGATGACCTTGAAAGTATTTCTCACTGTAAACATTTCTGTTATAATAGCCCCCGTTGCTGGCCGGATACATTTCCTCTTCAGGCGCATAACGGTTGTCGAAGGAGTCGACATTTTTTCCCGTAGGTGGAAACCAACCCTGCAGAAAAAAAACACAATTACTAATTGCGGAAACCGTCAAACTAACACGTTCTCATTAAATGGAATACTAATTAGCTTAGGGTCCAATTATACTCGCTGCATAAATCTCTTTAATTTAATATTACTTGAGCAATATAATAAAGTGGATAAACTAAATGGCACAAACTTCCAGTTGGCAGAACTTCAAATTTTCGAAACCGAGTACATTATATAATTGGACACTTACCAATGAACTCACACATTGCCTGGTATTGGCAACGAGAGTAACTGAGGCGTACGCCGCTGGAGAAGTTGCAGTTTTACTTGTGTTCCATTCATTTGCATTCGCTCGTGAAGACGTCACTTCAGCATACTCAGGTAATTGTTGAGCAACTTTGTCGTATTCAGAATTAGTTTTCTCTTTACTCTGATTTGTTTGATTGCCGGACATGCATAATCCCGGTTGATTCTCCATCCACAACAGTGACTCAGTCTTAGTCACGGTGTTTTTGTTATAACAGCTGCTGAGTGGATGTGACAAGGATACGGCCGCTTTTATGTTCATTTGAGTCACTAAGCTCGTTCCGTTGGAATCTAAAACAACGACACCAATTAGGCGCATCGAGATTTGCATCATTATAAAGCTGTTTGTCAACAATTTCATAAACCGAATGCAAATGTTCTCGTTTACTGAATACTTAAAAGATGTAAAACGTAATATAAAACAAACAAAGCGAGGGAAATTGGCTTAAAGGTAACTGGATGAGTCAACAAACGAATCGCCTGGAGAAAACAAAATAGAAAACATTTACATTTACTGGGTCTTTATTTCTCGGATTTGTATCATTCCTTTGTGCCCCGAACGTGAATGCAAAGTGAAAGAGATCCACTGCGCTCACGAGAGGGCTCGCGCTACCTTTCAACTCGAAAGTAATCTAGCTCCCCTCCCTTACCGTCGCATGGCAAAGCCTCCATCAAACAAACGCTCGGCGCCCTGCACCACCCCACGACACCCGAGGAATGTTTTTAATTTTGAAATTCTGATGCTGATTCCACGGAAAAATAGCGTTTCAAGATAAGCTAAATAACTGTTTATTCTCGATTTAGCGTCGGTTGTTTTATGCGAGCACGATCCGCTCCGCACAATCAAAGATATACGCGAGGCATTTATTATTATCGTTGTAAAGGGTGGCACTTAACAATATACTCTAGTTACTTACCATAAATGTTTGGAAGCGCTGACTTTTTCGCGAAAATATTGTGTTTCCGTACGTAAATAATGCCGCCAATCACAATTATTTTGAACAGAACAATCGCTCCAATCAAAAAGTAAAACCATGTTTCCATAACGAAGTCCCCTGCCACTATGGACACTTCCCCGTTTATCGGATATCTGAAATAAAATAAATACGTCAGAAACGTCCGACGGATGTTACGTGTAATGACATCTCATTTGGTATTATCTTTCGCCGAGCTTATTTTTGTGTAAAATTACCTCAATAAAGGGTCCAGTCCGACAGAGCGAGAGTCTATATTCAAATATACTTTTTGACTGAATGGTCCGAGTCCAACGATGGTTTCGGCAGCTATTTGAACCGAGTAACTGACACCGGACGTTAAATTAGTCATAATTAGGCTCGTTGTTTGACGGACGGTTGTGTTGATGGCCACCATGGATTTGTTCGCAGGTATGTCCAGCCAATTAACCACGACATTGTAGCCGGTTACAATTCCGTTTTGTAAATGGGCCTCCGGAGGGGACCATTTTAAATGAACCGTAGTAGTATTTAAAATGAACAATTCTATGTTAATTGGTGGGCCGTCGGGAACTGTAAAAAATAATATATGTGAGCAAAAATGTTTCTGCAGCATCAGTGTAATATAAAATTTAATATAATCTAGGTATTTACCGTCATCCAATGTTTGAGCCACTCTGGAATTTGACGGCTTCCCCTCGAATTTCTTATAAAAAGGTATAAGGAAAAACTCGTATTTTGTATATTTTCGCAAAGACGTTATTTCATATCCAGAGACGTCGTTGGAATGCAAAATAGTTTTCATTTCATACTCGGTCGTTATATTGTCTAGGGGTCTGAAATATATGAATAAACCTTCCAAGTAGTAGAAATTCAGTATTTCCCACATAAGCTTTATGGTTTTAGAGTCAATAGGCGTAGCTTCGATAAGTTCTACAATATTGTCGGTTAGAATATTATTTCTGAATTCGGTGTTATTAGAGAATACTCCGGTTTCCCATAAGGAATTGCTGTCATCACCAATAGTGACCGCGTCAGATACGGGGCTCGGTCCGGATAGCCCATGGGAATTTTCCGTCCGCACGATGAACATGTAAGTCACCCCAGGCACTAATGATTTCGCTACGAATTGGGTCTGATGAACACGCCGTGCTAGTACCATCCAACCTCTTGAATTCCTTGGTGTACTATTCCCAGATAAGGCTTCTCTGGAAAATACTTCTACTTGATATCCAAGTATTGAAGATGATCCAATTTTATTGTTTTGATTCCAAGTTATTGTGACAGTTGACTCTGTGATGTTGTATATTAGTGGTTTTGTTGGTGGCCCTGGCAATGATGATACATCGGCAGCTCGAAAAAAGTGTATATTTGGATTAATGGGACTATCTACAAGTAAAACGCCGCTCCATACATATTTGCCGTGATAAGATGAAGCCACACACGTGTATGTACCGCTATCATTTTTATCCAAATCCTTTAATATAAGAGTACCATCATTAGTAACATTCCTTCTATGATTTTGTATTAATGCTTCCCCTTCGAAATACCATGCGATGATTGGTTCAGGTGCGCCGACGGCTGTACAGGGGAAAACTGCCATCGATTTTATAGGTAACGTTTGGTTAGAGGGCCCGTTTGTTATGATTGGCGGTGGGCGGTCATCGTCTGACGTCACGGTTAGTTTCCCTCTGACAAACGAACTGCCAGCAAAGTTTACCGCCGAACAAACTATCGTGTTTCCACTATCGTTTTTATTTGTATCGTTGATTGTTAGTACAGTGACTCCATCGAGTACAACCGTTGCGTGGTATTTATCTCTCGACGTTCCGGGGAATATAATAGTTCTGTTGCCTTCTATACTCCAAAACATGGTTGGTTCTGGTCTGCCTGTGGCAGTGCACGTAAATGTCGCAGATGTTCCACTTTCGACGTTCACTGAGTTTGGTCTCAGTGCTATTGATGGAGGATCTATAAAATTAAATAGTACATAAGTATTAATGGTAAATTAGTCCAGCGTTAATTGAAAGGAGATTAAAGTGCGCATTATATGTAAACTGGATTATTTTTAAATTTATCGGCAAGCGGAACGTATTGCTATATTAATTAATCAATCACTTAATTGCGTTATATGGGCAGTCGGATATTTTTTGTGTATTTTGAAAAGTATTTATATAAAAGTTATCACACTACTTATTAGTTACTTATTATGCATACTTTTATTGAACTTATTCGGGGTATAAACATGAGGGCTATTTTAAAGTTGGTATAATATGTAACCATTAATTGACCACATTTTATGTTACACGCTATATATTACAATCAAAAGAAGAACTACATTAGTTACATAGATAACGTACCGTATACAGTAAGATAACCGCTAGCGCTCACAGCACCAACAGAGTTATCAGCGTCGCAAATGTATTCTCCTTCATCCCCTAAAATAACATTGTCGAGTCTAAGGCTTCTGTCGTCAAGAACTTTGACGCGACTAAGTGGCATGTTCCCTCCTCCAGCGGTCCTCCGCCATAACACGTCCGGGAGGGGATCCCCACCCACCCGACACTGGAATGTGACACTGCCGCCGGTCTCTGCCACAACGTCCTCGGGACCCGTGATTAAGTACGGCTTAACTGTGCAATGAGAAATATCTCTTAAATTACATGACAAAAGTGGATAGCCTAGCGGTGTTGCAAATTATTCCAACGAGGTAGAAATTACAGTTATGAATTGTAAACGACATATCTCCGTAGATATGCGAGCAGAAATTCAAGTTACGCAATGAATCGTCGAGTGTGGCACTTACTGTGTATTCTGAGCATGGCGATAGCCGATTCCCTCGTTCCCGCTGCATTCCTTGCAATACATTGATATCTGCCGGCATCAGTTTGCCTGGCGTCTTGTATTACGAGATTGCCACCGTCTACTAAATGCATCCTGTTAATAAAACGACTACTTTATAAGCACGTATTGAACATTTGTTTCAATATTCATAATGAACCTTTTTATTTCTTCGAACAAAACGCATAGTAACAAAGTCATTCAAATGTGGGGCGGAATAATTGTATAGGAAATTAACATTTAATAAAGGGTCCGGTGAGTCAGAACTATTGAGATTTTTACTTGATTGCTTGTCGAGCTCTTCAAATATCCCCTTCTTTTATAACTTTGATGTACCTCCCTTATGCGTACGGCTGTTAATTATTGTTATGCTCCACCATACGTAACAACGCGCCCTCAAGATGTAACGCTCATAAAAATTCATAGAGAGTGAAGTGAATATTTGGCAATAAAACTTTTGAACGATATTCAATTCGCATCAGGATTAGATAGCCCTGCTACGGTGAATTGAATTTGGTTTTTAAACAATGCTGGCAAGTCAATCTTGTTTTGTTACCGAATAAAGTTTTGAAAGCATTTTTATGTGATAGTACTTAAAGATTAATTTGAATAAAAAGTTCACGAATACATTTACTCAACTTCCCAATTGAATCCAATACGAAATTACTATCATAAGATCTTAATCAAAGCTTAAAAGGTCTTAAAGGTTCTATAAATACTTTCTCAAGAGTCCATTGCGACGATTACAAAGTCGTTTCTTAAAAGAATGTACTCGCTCCCGCAGTTAGGTCTGCATAAATTAGCTAGTTTGATTACTTGTGAACTGCACGATAGAATTTATATGGCATACGAAATATCGGATATCAAACGGCTCTATTCGAGTAGCTATTCAAGACTATCACGTTTCCACCTTCCCACTTGGGTACGTAAGAGCACTCACACATACCCTCGAATTTACTTCAAACTACCCTTTATCATGAACGACGTAACTTTTGTTGGAAACTCCCTTAGTTTCAATTGCAAATTTAGTATAAAAGGTACAGAGTAAAAGTGGTATAATTTCTGTAAAAAATGATAATAATAATAATATAGGATGCTGACCTAGAATCACCATCAAAATGTAACATCTGGCCATTTTTTTTCCAATAGACCGTTGGCTCTGGAGAGCCTCGAGGTGGCGAACATTCTAGTATAACGGTTTCACCTTGCGCCGACTGTGTAGTTACCGGTTCCAATCTGAATTCCTCACGTAGAACTGTAAACAATATAGCTTTATACAGCACCGGTAGTAGAAGATCACTACATATAATATACCCTTAGTTGACTTTCACGACTCCCAAAGGAGGTAACAAGGCCCTTTATTCTTAGCTTCAGATCATACGTTCTTTTGTGGCCTTACAATGTAAAAGGTTATTGTAACGTTAAAAGTAGGTTACTTGTATTTACTTGGGGCATTTATGAAGCAATATTTAAACATGTATGCGACCCAGTACCGATGCGCGACTGTTATAAGTTTGCTGTAAGGAAAACGCTTGCAAAATGACTGCATAATTAAAACTTACCAGCGACATGCAAAGTGGCGTTTCTGCTTCTTGCTGTTCCATATGGATTTGTGGCTTCACACCAATACACGCCTGCGTCTGAATGTGCTCTTCCGTGGGTAGTTCTTAAGAAGAATAGTCCACCCGCGGGAAGAAGACTTCTGTGCGTATCAGAGACTACAAGGACTCCGGCTTTGTACCATCTGATGGTTGGTGGTGGTGTGCCTCCAGCTCTGCAGTTGAGGGTAGCAGGCTGATGACGCGCCACTGTAACGTCGATAGGCTGTTCGATGATGTATGGCGCCTCTCCGCTACTAACGTAGTCATCACTCATTCCGCCTTCTACTGGACCTGTTGAATGACACGTAATTAATGTCCTGCTTTAAATGCTTTAGAACGGTTTTTGTGCATGTTCTAATTATTTATGTAAAGTGGTATTCATATTACAAATTAGATATTATTTTTAGGGATTTATTTTTCTTAGTTTTGTTATATACACCGAGTACCAGGTTCACCTTCCAGGTTTAATATTTTTTTTTGTAGTAGTACAAAGTTGTAGCGCTATAGATTAAGGGCAGTTGTAAACGTAAAATTATTCTGCATATTAGATGCCGAGATGGAGATACCTTTTTAATAATATAGTAATAAACTCTTGTAAAGCTTGTTGTTTGATCAGATAAATTAATTATAATTTCATTGATCAATCTATGGTTAGAAAACTGGTTAATTTTGCCGCTTTGTGGCATGCACACGTTAGGTAAATGACATTTCCGTTATCCTCACATTTTCGTGATAATATCATACATTTTTTAGAGTACAGGGTGACAATACATTTGTGACAATATTTTCTTTAGCGAGCATGAACTTAGATCAAGTTCGTGAACCTGAGTATAATGGCTGTGAACTTCGTTTATATTCAGATACGGCCCTTTGTCTCGTTGTGGTACATTAGCAGAGGTACTTGTACGTCACCGGCATCGACCCTAACAATATAAATTACTGTGTAAACACTTATATTCAAGTGTTTATGTAGTAGCGTGTTGGGCAAGCGTAATGAAAGGCGACGCTCGCTTCGACATCGAACCCACCCACTAGCAATTTCTCACTACACACAAGGTTTATTTTAAAATTTTGCACAACAAAAGACCTTTCTAGGCTACGGTTTATTTTAATAATAGGTGGAGTATGTCATTTGCAGTTACTATAAAGCGGTGCACAATAATAATGAGCTATAAACACAGGCTTGCCGATACTGGGTCCCCTAAGGATGACGGGGTTGCCCCACTATTTTACTCTGTTTACAACGAACGCGCAGATGTTAGTTTTTGACACTCGAATTGATGTATGCCTTTTGTTACGAGGAACTATTGTAACGATGTAAAAATCGATGCCAAAAAATTTCGTTTCGGTGTCCGATTTTAGCAAAATGAACCTTCATAATCGATATGCGAGTCGATTTCATACGCGAAGTTGTATTTTGCGAACGAAATCAATAGGGATTAATCTTTTGTATGTCGTAATTGTGTTTATTTATTCACGTGTCCCAACGTTGTAAATGCGGTACGGTACAAGGGCTAATCTATAATTGAATCTCCATTCGATTTGGTATCTTTCGATTTTTTGTATGCCTAGCCTTATTTTTATTACGTATTTTAGGAAAATACTGTATTACCCAATTATGCAATGAAAATAATAGTAGAAAACCGTTAATTTTAAAAATATATATACAGAAGTTGTTATTTAACATGATCATTTATTGCAACCTATTCGAAAAAGAAACGATATCGCAATCTCGAGATCAATCAATATTTGACAATATCTTTGATTGACTGATTACAATCGTGCAGACCTATTTCTCAGGTTAAGTATGATGTTGCTAGTTTTCTTACGTTAGAAACTTCTTTTAGTAACAACAGATTTAGTACGGTTATCGACTAAAGACTCGTTCCCTATTACATAACTCTTAAACGTACTTACCTCTGTTAAGCTTTTGCGAATATACAAGCTTTATGACGTTATGATGATGACCTTATTATGTTATTATATACAGGGTGTCCGGTAATTAATGGATAACCTTGAAATGTCTTATAGTAGAACTGAAGACAGTTCAGAATAAAAAAAATATATATATATATTATATTGTCTTCTGTTTACGCGAATGTTATTCATTGAAATTAAACTACTATATACGGATTTTATCGCGTTGTTTATTTATCACTGTATTACAAAATTTTGAAAACTACTACTACTATTGATTTTATTTTACTAATTTATAAGCTAATAAAATTATTTAAACTATTAAATCTATTTATTTTTGGTTTACACTTTCCCCGACGTTTCGGTTGCTTTTCAGCAGCCATGGTCACGGGGAGATATATATATTAAAGAGTGCAAGCTATTATAGCATACTTCTATCTATTAGCATAATTAGTGTTTAATAATAAAAAACAAAAAACTAATGGATTTCATTCATTTATGGTCGTAGTATACAAGAAAGTTATACATGGTAATTAAAAAAAACACATATCTCAGGTAGTAGTTAGGATAGATTATTTTGCATATTTTTTTCTGAACGGCCGTCAGTTCCACTATAAGACATTTCCAGGTTATCCATTAATTACCGGACACTCTGTATAACAAGAGTGTATTAAAGCAAGAACTAACTATTTCTTGCTTTAATACACTCTTGTTTTACACATTGATGTATACTTTTTAAATTAAGCTTATGCATGTAAAGCTAACTTAAAGCTGTCCGTTTGAACGTGCATATTTACAAAAAAACTTACGAGACGTTTCAAAAACGATTCAGATATTAAAAAAAGTTTTAAAAGCTAACGGTGACAGAAATAATGGCCGTATCGCGTGATCACCTTCCTTCTAAGACTATAATTCTTTGTAGATATTGCGTAGCTTTGAAAGTTCAGAGTAAATAACTTCAACTTAGTTTTAACAATGTCGAAACGCATTTGGTTCTTCCTACTTTTTGTGGTGAGCAACAATTCCAGTGTCACGTAGCTTGCAACCAGGTTTGTTTTTTATAATATACTATGTACTTCCAAATTAGGGTAATAACTCTATTGCGATTTTACAAACATTTAAATAAGAGACTCGAAAATTTCATAATCTTTTTCATAGTGTGGATATCGAGCTCATAACTCTAGGCTGAGTGGTCTGACGGCTACTTAATTCATTTTGCTTTTACTATTCGGATGTTTTCTGTTACAGTACAGCAATTTACTACGTAGAGGGTAATACTGAGACCCTGTAATAAGAGTCTGTTATATTAAAAATATAGTTGGCTAATTGGCAAAATTATGCTAAGCACATCAATAGAAAATGTTTTGAAGACTGATTGGGACATAAGGCTATAATGTATTGATAGCGATAGAGAATTTTTATTTACTTAAAAATAAGTAAAAATCATTTACCTACTTGATTTTTTGTAATATCGCATAAGTTTCGGAATGCCTTACTCATATTCATTCTATCCTTATTTACTCCTATCAAATTATGCACATGCCTGTCAGTTTATATTTAGCAACTTAATTTTCCAATTAAATAAATATTTTATAGGACATATAAAGATTATACGGTGAAGCAGTAAACCCAAGGAAGGATATATCAAGTGTAATGTCCAATAATCGATAGAGTTCTAATGCACAGCCGTGCGATAAAGTTAGTTTTATGTGCGATAAAATAACGTATAGATAAACATAAACAATATTTTATGTAGCTCGCAATCTGCTAAATCTTATTTTTATCTCTGCACGTCTAGGAATGTTGGGCTATGAAATTAACGGTTATGATATCCTCTAGTTGACGGAACGGAGATTAAAAATAGTGTTTATATTTATATCTAGCCTTCTTTATTTATATATTATACAGGTTATATCCAAAGTTTAATAAGGATAAGTAAAGTCTATCCCAAGGCACGCACCTATGCCTTATCGAAGTTATGTGTAAAGAAGATAATTATAATACGCTTTAACAGTGAAGGTAAAAATCCCGAGGAGACCTGTATGCCTGAGATTTCTCCATGATGTTCTCAAAGATATGTTAAGTCTGCCAACCCGCAATGGGCCAGTGTGGTGGCTAGAAAGACTGTAAAAAGACCAGTAACCAACAATGGGATAATTTATATAGAAGTCTGCTATTATTATACGCATAAAGCATGTCACTCCGTTGCTACTTCAAAGATGGACAAACCAACAAACAGTTCCGGATTTATAATATTAGTAAGGATAAGGTAGTAAGCATATGTTTTCTTTCAGCTAATTCATTGTGTATATAAAATCGCATTAAAACAATCGTAAAGATGTTGTGAGCTCGTCGAGCGAGAATTGCATTGATTTAATATTTGATTAGCCGGCTCTCCGTTACTTCACCTGTCAGTTAAGTTGACTATCGGTGATAGATTAAGATTAGCAAGACTTTGATATTATTATAGTCTAGTGTATTGATGCTCTACAAAACACAGTCTAGACTTCCTCGTTAGTCCCATGGCATAAGTTACCGCTTACGCTGGAGTTGGATCCCTAAGGTTCGATTCCCGTTTCGGAGTAACATTTTGATTTCTGTGATAAATTTAGTAGCAGCAGAATATGGGCCCAATACATGATATTAGACTAGCTCTTTATCACATCGAAAATAAACACAACTGCCACAATATACATGCAATACATCTCCAACCTCGGTCTTGTACGAGCATGATTCTACGTGCAAATAATATTTCTATGGCTTTATACTAAGGGCTGATTTTTCAATCGTCAGATAACTTTTATATGAGGCATAAATATGTCAGTTTGATATATTTTCTGTACATAAGCTGTACGTCAAACATATTCCTCAGATAAGTGTTATATGACGATTGGAAAATATACCCTAATTAGGGGTATCGCGTGTGAACTCACCACTAGAGGTGCTAGTGGATAGTGAGGTATCTAGACGTCATACTCTATAGGCACTTTAACAGCAACCATAGAAGCCGACAATTATTATCGCCAAATACAGTTTCTGACAACAGCTGACCTCACTCGCTAGTGGCGCTGACTGGTGAGCACAAAAACGATAGCCCTCTTTATTATTTAAATATAACAAAATTCGATTTCAGAAACAATGATATATAAACTATAGATACGTTACCCGCGCTCTGTAGTGGCAACATCAATGCAAGGTAATTACCAGAAGTTCATTTATTCACGTACCAACCAGTACCGCGGGTGTACGTGACATTAAAATAACTTGAGTGAATAACTTCCTCAAACAACAAAAAAAAGAATGCCGTCCTGAGTTTTTAGGACATGTAAACATTATACTGCAACTGTGAAAGATAAAAAGTATCATTTCATGCGTAAGTATCAAGAGAAATGGATTTTATTTTATTATTTCGATGTCTTCTAATGGCGGCTGGTGCCTGAGGTAAGTCGTGTTTGCGCTTGGCTAATGAGCATACATCGCAGAGTGACAACGTAATTAAAGAAATATATTTATCTCTCTCTAACAAGAGGAATTAGATGACATTTAATTTTCTTTCCCTTTCTTCGTGCGTCTAAGTAGCTGTCTAGCTACCGATAGTATTTACGCTGTTTTCGACTGCCGTGATGTTCATGCATGACGCGTCTATTCATATTACGTCATTGTTCAGAAACGCTCATCGCTGTCCGCCGGTTGCATGGCTCACCATTTCGTATCTATGTAGTGAACCGTATCATATCGGAGTATTCTTTACGACGGCGACAGTTAATTTATAGCTGTCACACTAGCGTTGTATGGACAATATTTTTTGCTCCACATTCATTCATATTACTACTCATGGGTGCTATCTATTCTTCTAAAGATATTTAGGTTAGGAGGCAACAAAAGAAGTTTTTATGTACTCAGTATTTTATACTGTATACTGATGGATATTCTAAATTTAAAATGAAATTTTTTTTTTCTACTTTAAGTAAGGAGTTTTACGCATGCAGGATCTATAATAACTTTCAATTACTATAAAAAAACTATTAAAAAAATGTAGTGAGTATAATAATTATGCTTTTATATGGATAGTTACGATGGCGCAACAGTGGTGTATGGTGTATGGGAACATTGTGCATGAAGTTGAGTTGGATATTTGGGTGGGGCAATATGTAAATGGGTTTTGCTGTTAGGCAATTCGCAGTAGCAGCGCGGAGACTGATATTGTGATTCCTAGCGGCGATAAGATGGTCTCCTATTACGTAGAACGAAATAACTTAAATGGTGACATGTGTGATTACACTCTTCCTATTTCTTCGGGCATAACTCTACGGAATTTATAAAGTACATACGTTGCTATTTATTAAGTGGTAGAGCGATAGAAAATTTACATGATTATTTAAAACCTAAACAGGCGTAAAAGCATTTATACCCTTCTGGTTAACTGCTCGCAATATTTCAAACGACATGCTGTGCTATTGATAGCAGTTAATAAAATTATATTACAAATTACGTAAAATATTTTTGAATAGACTTGACTGAATTCCATAAAACCATAATCCTAACTAATATTATAAATTCGAATGTTACTTTGTTGTTACGCTTTCACGCCTTAACTACTTAACCGATCATCATTAAATTTCGCATACACGGTGTCAGGGGTACAGAAAAGGACATAGGGTATATCTAGATAAAAGTACTGTTTCCAAACGAAGCCACGGGCTAAGGCTAGTAGCAAATAAGTACATAAAACATTGCAATATTAGTGACGCTTCAAAAATATTGTTATTTATAGACTCTACCCACGATACACGCCAACGCCGCCGGGAGTGACTTCACAGCTCACACGCAAGTAGTTACGTTCTATTGTTCAAAAATCTTTGTTAAAAAAAGTTCGCGAGGGTGATTCGTGTCCCCTACTAATTTACTGCAGGCACATGTCGACACGCGTCGCGAGAAAAATAAATAAAAAAATATAGTAAGAGACACGGGTTTCGCATTTAAGTCGGTTGACACGCGGCCGAACTGTTGCAGACCGTTTGAACTCTATCCGTTAATGTTTTTTGTCGGTTCGAAATTGATAGCTCTCATGTGGACACGTTCGAACTAATAAAATTTTAGAACATAGTATTGCACTTCTTTCAAACTGTTTGGTTGAATGTGTAAACCAGTAACACTTTTAAGTTAGATACGCCATGGTGTAGTAACAAAATAACTTAATGGATGCGGCATTTAACTTGCGGCACTGTCACAAGAACATCGAAATAAAAAAATGTGTTAATACATACGTAAACTCGTGTCTGTATATTATCGAAGGTTAAGGTAAAGGTGGCATTCATCCGCATTTTACTTGCTGCATTTAAAGTCTCATAAAATAAGGGTTGAACCTATTGTCATCTATCGGGCACTATTTCCAGACTCCGTGCTGCTACTGAGATGGACTTATCATAAAGCCTAAATAACATCTTGTGCAACACTGGGATCGAATTCAGAACCTTACGATCATGCCCAAACTTTTGCCGCGGGATCAACAAGGCAGTAAAAATATAACTTAACCTGATCATACTATGAGATACCAAAACAAATTTAAATACACCACTCGTAGTGCTATACAAAATTATGATTATTTATTATAATTAATTTTTTTTTATTTATTTAATTTTTATGTTTTATTTTATTACTGATTCAAAATATTGTAAACTACTCCCAAGTTCTACAGACGTGCCGTTAATTCTATTTCATCCGTCCAGAATCATGGCATGTGCAAAGCAACCGTATGTTATTCCTTCGTCTTTACTACTCTGTGGATAACTTTGATACTGTAGCATGTCTGTAATTGAATTTATAATCATCAAAGCTTTGAGGCTCTTTGATCTTTGTCTTTGCCCTATTTTACAAAAAAAGAAAACCAAATTGCATCTATGTAATTGCGTAATTACGAAGTGAGTGAACATTTTGAACGTTCATAACTGTCACCCCACGTAACTCGATAGCCGTTTGAATTTCGAATATCTAATTCTAATGGCAGTGATTGGCTCCCTTAGGAGGTAATCATGATTTTTCGAACGAACACGTGTTCAATTTTGGACCCCTTTGCAATATGAGGCGCATGACGTTATTAGTTGGCAGTGCGTTGGCGACGTTTCAAACGAGTGCACGCAATTAGTGCAAAATTAAAACATATTTTTCGCTTTGTTCTACATCGCCGGAGGCATTGGCACTCTGCATTATAGACATGTGTTATTAATTTAATATTATTTTGTAGCTATTGTCAAATAAAATTCAATCAACAAAATTAAAACTGTATCATTAGAGAACGGTTTAGAGTACAGTACAAGATACGTAGATTTCTTTGGCACCCGAACCAGAAACCCTCCAAATTATTGAATCGGCTTTCTGGTCTAACCAAATAGGATTGATAAACAGATTTGTCCACGGAGTGAATTCTGTTAACAATTCTGTACTGGTCTACGTCAAATATTTCATTCAAAGGTGTACTTCTAACGCCTCAGAATCAACTATTCTAGAACCATTTTTTCTACTGGGTTTTGCTTGCATAACAACGAGCATGGTTAGTTGCCATAGCTGTTGCGGTCCTAATGCACTAATCATGAAAAGATTGAAATTAACTTTTATAAAATCTGATCCATCGAGTTAGGATATCAATGTATTTGTGCAAGTTTTAATTAGATTTCAAAATATTGTGTCATCCGTTCGTTTTTGTCTATGACCACTGCTGTACCTATACATAGAGACGAGATAATCCCTATATTGTGGAGGATTTACAAACCATTTAAAAAACAACTATCAGAGAATGTTATATATATATATAGAGTTATTCCGCGCTGGGATCAAACCGACAACAATGCGTATGGCAATAATAATATGACCACTTAAAAAACACCATCCATATAATCAAATATTCATCTCAAATCGAATTCAGTTTATAATCTCAGCCATAAATCGAATAATCCTAGCTAAAAGACTCTAAAAGCCAGATAAAAAGTAGCTATAAAAAGCATTATCCAACGTTATAGCGTTTTATTAGGAGATTTCACACATTTGGGTCACACTGACACGTGAAACTGACGTCGAAATAAATGGACCTTAAGCACAAAATAGCTAACATTGACACGCTCAATGAAACAACACTTAATATATATTTTACGGTGCAAAAAACTACAGCACATGTGCTAAGAATTAGCTCTGAGACGGATGGACGGATTACTTAAATGTGTATTCCGTGAGTTACACTGTTTGTCTTGTAAGGCGTTCTAATGCATGAGGGACAAATTGTTGACATAGTGTCATCTTTCTTAGGGACCGATACCTGGCTCGAACTGGGGCACCCGTGCAATAAACTTTACGAAATACCTGAACTGTCATTTGAGTTTAGACTCTATATCGTTGTGATAAAGTTAGAGGTTTTTAAAGCTAGCGGTAAAGTTTGTTTGGTTTTGCGAGTAGCCATTTCGTGGCGATGTTTACGGAAATGCGTCGGCGACAGTCGCGCCGCGCGCCGTCTCCGTGTTTTGTTATGTGACTGGCGCGTGGGTAGATGGTATAACAAACTTTGGTTCCACAAAAATGTGTTGGATCAAAAATTCTACGCTTCGTCGAATAAATTCAAATCCTACATGTAGTATTGTGTTAGACGCCTCTCACAACAGATAAAATATTATTTGATGTGTGCTGTAACATTGTCTACGTGTTACATGCGCCATAAAATTGAAATGGAACTGTATTTCCATTGTGAAAGTTTCATGCTAATCAGATACGTCTTTGTTGGATATATTTCTACTTGAATAAATAAAATATTTTAATTTCCTTATATATAAGTTTTATGGGACAGCCACAGTGTTATACCATCATATTTTCAATGTATTTTTTTATACTCATGTGAGGTACCACGCAAGACGATTTATTTTGAAGGGTGTATATAAAATAATAATATTACAGATTTTAATTTGACAAAAATCTGATTAATAAAGTTTTTTATAAATGCCTTGGTCTAAGGGACACTTAACCAGGCCATTCTCCTTATATACTAAAGAACTGAATCATTGTGTCTTCAGTTACTAAGATAAGAAACTGTTATTGAAATGCTATTGTAGAAAACACACAAATTATAAACACTGATTGGGGTTTGAGTTTGGGAGTGTAATTTAACAGGATTGCACAACAAATTTTAGCGAAATGCTAGGCACAATAAAGCCTGGCGTAAAAAAAAAATAATTTATCAGATAACGTTCACTGATTCTAACTGCCCTTTCACACTTGCTTTATAGGTATATTTGCAACATTGATACAAGCATATTTCTGCCAATAATCTAACGATTATAGAATAGTAATATAAATTATATAATGGTATCCAGTTCGTTCTTTTTTTATAAAATAATGCTTTCAAGAAAGAAAAATAGCACTGAAGTTTAAAAGCGTGTCGCTTAGACGACAAAGTTTATACCTTTTATATAGAACCTAACATAAGTGGATATGATAAATCCCTTGTACAATGCTTTAAGAGATAAACTAAAGAGATCTATACCTAAGCATTGATACGGGAATACAATTTAATGCTTGTGAAGTACAAGCATTCAATTGTTTTTTCGTATCAAAAATAGTCAGGCGTATTTTCATATAAGCATGTTTATTTTTTTTGCATTAATAATAAAAACTATATTAACCAAAACAATTATGTTTTGGCTAATATAGAGTTTTTTAAGAATAATACGATAGAGATCTGAAGAAGTTCTCTCACTCCTGACACAAGCATATTAGTTTAGCTAGAGAAGAGGTCATCACTACTTGCAACTTGGCTTATAAATTACTACTCGTCTATTTATATAAAGGTACTGATGTATATCAAATAATACCTAAATTGCCTACCTACATATACCATGACATTTAAAAGCAAACCCAAAAAGCAATACAACAATCTTGAATCTAAAATCGCGCAAAAATAAAACAACAATGTTCCTAATAAAGCTGAATAGAATCCAACACAACGCAAAAAACGAGAATCGGAAGCCATTATTAACAACCCGGTATACCTTCCATGTTATTTATATAACACAAAAAGGTATAAGTTTTGCGAATGAAAGTTATCTGATCAACGGAACAAAAAAGTTTTTGGAGGCCGCTCTTTGCTTACTGATTAACTAGTGACGTCTATATTTGTGAACATGATTAAGATCGATTGTCGACTCAACAAAAGATGTCTTGTCAATTCTAGTCTAATTTTATTTAAGCCTATTTGTATTGTTAACCTTTGAAAAAAATACATAAATGTAAGTAATATATAAATACATATATATATTGTGTAGATTTGCAAATCAGTGAAAAGTCTAATTAATATAATAAATGCAAAATTGAGTTTATTTGTTACGCTTTCGCGCCATAACTACTCGACCGACCGACGTAATATTAGAATGACCGTAAGATTCTTGTTCGCTTCTCATAAGTTCAATTCTTGCCTTAACCTAGAAATTCACTGAACTGATTAATCTTAGTGGTTATTAAAGTAATACCTAGAATTGCTACTAGTTACTGAAGTATTACATAGCTGTTGCCAAAACATTTCAACAAAAATCGGCTTAGCTGTTAGATATATCAAAGTGTGACAAACAGACAGAAATAATTTCGCTATTACATCTCTCTGGATATGAATTCTTTGAAAGAATATTTGAAAATTTCCTACATTCAACGTTGAAATATCAAATAATCCAGTATAAATATTCAAAAAAGGAATTTACATTGGTATAGATGAAAAAAATTGTAGTTTTATGGAGGTCAGTACACGTGTCAACGTTCATAAATGTCATAGCATTGTTTAGAGTTGTTTGAGATATGACGTTATACGAACTGTCGAACAATGAAGGCACTAAACGTATAAAGCCCATTGTGTCCTGTTTATTTCTTTGGTATACCAGTTTTTGACTTCTTGATTCTTTTGTGTAACTGAAGTACAAATATCGAGTCGATCATATTTATTTATCTGTATGTTGACAATTCTTTTTTTAAACGACTATAAATATTCTTGTGTCACAGAAAATCGTACACAAACGTTGACAATAATTATTTTATATATAATATGTTATAGATAAATGCGAATGTGAGTTTGTTTGTTAGACTTTCACGCCTTAACTACTCGACTAATCATTATATAATGTTGCATATACATTGTCGAGGGAACAGAAAAGGACATAGAATACCTTTATCTAGAAAAACACTATTATTATTAAAACTTTTTTTTACATAGGAAAATGCTCCTGATGCTTACTAATATATCGTAAACTAACCTACAATTACGTGAGTAAAGCCGCGGGCAGAATCAAGTATACTGTATATTAGCCAGTAAGCAATAAATCAATGGCATATCATTGCGTTTATATTTGTGGGCAATCCTTAGGTCCTGGGTTTGATACCTGGGTCACATAAAACGTAAATGGAATGTTGAGCCTGCAAACTGTTAGAAGCGGTACAAAATTTGTAATTGTGCCTGATAATCAGTAATAAGCTCTCTCCCAGATAGAGGCTCGCTGCTGTTGGGTTTAATATATGTACGTCTGTCTATAGTTTCAATGATATTCAAGCCTTCATATACCAGATACGTCAGTACACTTTAGTTAATCTTGTTATAAGCCTTTTATGGCCAGTGTTTTCACGGGGACACCAATAGTCCACTATGAATACTTTTACAGCTTTGATAGATCGGTCTGTAACACAATTTTAACTAAAACCCAATCAATGGATCAGTGGACCAATAAAGGAAAAATCCATGTAACCTAGACGAAAACGTTTTATGTATAAATATTTTGGAGACACCCAACATATAACGCGTATAGGTTCGAAGGTTGATTTAGAGAGCACGTATGACGTAATGTATTAAGCGGTCGCTTCACCACTGCTACCACTCCAAGTGTTATGGGTTCGAATTTCACTCGTGACAAACTTTGTGTTATCCACAAATTGTTGTTCCGCGTCTCAGTGGTTTTAGTATCAGATGTTTGAATCTTTGTAGAATCAATGTTGGATTAATTGGTCGTTACAGCTTTATCACAGTCGTTATTATTTTCACTTTCTTTATTACTAACTGCTTATTTAATCTAACAAATAATGCAATAGATATGGTAAAAGGTTACGTGAAAGAGATAGCTATCATTCGAACAATTGCTCGTCAAATGTTTTGCCAGGCATTTTGGTGAACCGATTTTGATTCGGATTGAACGTCAAACAAACGTCACAATTCGATAATTGTTGAATCTTGACTCTGAATGCGCTAGTAGCATATATTTACGAATATTAATAATTTTATCGGTTATATTTTCTAGGGTGTCGTACCCAAAGGGTGATAACGAATCCTATTTTAACCCTACGCCGTCTGTCTGTCTCATATACACACCTTTGCAATGTATACTGGTTGCACGTGAATCAGCTCATCTTATCACTTATATCTCTCATTGTCCCCATCACATAAATTTGCGCTTATGGTTAGGCATCGTAGATTCGAGTCTCTTGTTAGACATATCTGAAAGCAAAACCCAACGGTCTTGCTGCCAGACTTGTTTCCTTACAATATTTTCCTTGACCATTTAGGCAAATTATTAAATTAATTATTTAATGCGCACGTGACTTCGAATAGTTATTGGTGCGTGGAATGTATTCGAAGTCTTGAGCTCAAACCCATTGCCGACCGTTGAACTCAACGGTCTGCCCACTAAACTATCGCTATTTAATATTATAATGTGCAGTACAGAAATAATTTATATTATGCGTAATTTAAAAAAAGTATAAATATATTCAGTTAAATTTAGACTTATTGATATTATCGGCAGTCTGTTCCGTGTTCTAAAATTAGTGTGAAAATGTTTGAGATATTTAACGCTTCCGCGTAAGTCTGTCTACTGAAACATCTAATGCAAAAAGCTTTATACTTTGCTGTAATAATAATCAGACGTTGGAATAAAAACAGTTTTTTACTACTAAGTAAGTTGCAATTAATGATTAAAATTCCTTAAAGGTAGATGCAAGATTAAGTAAGTTTTTGCGTGCCTCCGAATAGCAAAATGTGCAACGAACCTCAAAATGTGTGCTGTGAGCTATCGACATAAGTCACTGAACATTAGAAATATTTTAAATTATTCTATCATTGAAAGTAATCATTGTTCTCATGTTATTACAACAGTTATACACATTATAATAATTTAAATCACCAATTGTACTATAGGTACATAAAAGATTTAAAAAAATTGCGGTGCAGATTTTGGGGACTGCCGATAGAAGTGAAAACTAAGTAACTAGCGTGCGGTAACGATGACGCGAGTTTCACTCTTTATGTTCACCCAAAAATTACACATATATTATACACAGTAGATATACATATAGTTAATGGAAAGCGTTCGGTGACGATGACGCGAGTTCTATGATTTTTGTTCACCCAAAAAGTGCTCAACGCGCCTAAAGAAGTATTCACTTCAATAAAATACTAAAATCAGACGAAATAATAATAATTAAATAGAATTCAACCATAAATAGTGTTATACTATTCAACATTAGTAATGTAACAAAAAAAAAATTGCCTATATAAATCTCTATGTTTGTAAATTAGTTCCAGTGCTTTTGTGTATGTGCGTGTGTATTTTGTTACGCATTACACACAAAAGATAAGCGTCGTTTAACATTAGCTTAACTTCTTTACGCTTTGATAGATACCATGGGCGCGAGACCCCGTTTAGGGTTCAGTGAAAGAAATAATAGAGTCGACACTTTTATTCAAATAGTCAATGGCAAGCATATTTTATTTCAGTGTCTATAATAAAATATACTTTTATACATACAATGCCGTTCGACTCTCGCATAAATCCTGTAAGAGATAGGCAGAAGACATCTAGACTTCACCAGCCCCACGTAATAGTTAGCAAGCTTTTTGCCATCTATCGGGTACAGTACCAGAATTCGTGCTTATTTTCCTAATACGTGCTTGAGTTTTCATGTATTGCAATTGTATTCACTATAACTACGTACGTCACCCACGCATATATATATATATATATATTTATTAGTATACATTACTTTACATTCAGTTAGGTTAGTTTAGTATGCTAGGAGAACAGGACGAGTCCATATCACACCTACTGTGTGAATGTGACGCGTTGGCCGGACTAAGGATGGGTCTGATGGGATTGGCATCTTCGAACCCTGAAGACTTTAGGCTTCTCCCTCTGAAGTGTACGCTGCGACTGATGCAGTACATTCATAGGGAGATAGCTCAGAGATAAAACTGGGGGCCGACACAAAAGATCCCACTGGGTCGAAGTGTCGGTCGGTCTACAATGACTGGCCCCCGGATCAAGATAAGATAAGATAAGATGCTAGAAGAAAATCGTCTTGCTGTTTACCAAACATTATGTCTTGATGTCTCTTGATGTCGAAAGCATCCAAAGTATATTGGTTGAACCAGTAAGTAAGGCGGCAATATGTATCCTAGTAAGTTAATCGTTATTTATTTTTTGTATTGTAGTAAAAGCTTAGGTTACAATGGGACGGGCATATTGCAATAGTAATAGAAGTACGAGAATTAATAAAGGAATAAAAAAGGCATGTAATTATTACAAAACTACCTTTTTCTCTTAGCATTACTTAAAGAAATATTTACTGTTTTGCTGATCTTAATATTAGCTACATAATATCTGAAGTCTTGTTAGAATAACAAGGAAAGTAATTACGCGGCTTAGATACACAAATCTTAATTTTCCTCAGAAGATATCATAACAAAAACGTTTATTCACGATACTAAGATTTTTGCTGTCTGTATTATTATCGAAAGAATTCGTCCTAAAATTAAAACGTCTTAGTAGGCGTTTTAAGATCTACTTGATAAAATACGTTTACATTTTATTATCATCTTTTTTAGTCTTTATTTTGTTGCTAAATAGATTAATAATTATTTTATATGCCCTTACTTGAAATCAAAAATAATGATCGAAATATAGGACATTTCCAATGTGGCATAGTGGCAAGTGTGGTGTTTCAGTGGCATATAAAATAAGAAAGATTCACCAAAAATAAAAATATAATAAATAAAAAACAGTGATACTTTGTTTAAAAAAAACATAATCAATGTTATCTTTATAACAATATGATTCATCAAAGAAAATCTTTTGTCTGAGATTTTGTTTGTTCCGTTCGCCGTTATACCTACAATTTATAATAGTGCAGATGTAATAGTTTTAATTAGTACAATGGATTGATGAGGTAGTCGTTTAAATAGTCGCCGTTACCTGCTACGCACCGAGTGTTGTGGATTCGATCCCCAGACGGGACAAAAGCTTGCATAATTCACAAATAATTATGCCGAGTATTAAGTATTATCTGTGTCCGTTGTTTAAATGTTTGTAAAATCCATTACTCAGGCGAGCATCTTAGTGCGGAAGTCTTCTCGTTTTAATTTTTCTTTGACATCTATTTTAAGCTTCAGGATACAACTATTTTTGAATGTGAGAATGAATACTGACTAAGCTGTAATATCTGCGAAAGAACTCCACGTTTATAAGCTAGACAATGTCCAGATACGGTGTTTTTATTATCTAATTGTAAAATACGCTACAGACAGATGCGGGACACACATGTGTTATGTTAACCTAATGAGATTTGTCAATAAGTTACGCTTCCCGCCTCGTATTAGCCCCGAGTGTATCATTATACACTGTTTATTTGTAAAACACGACTTTTACCGACTACTCGGCGGTTTTTTCGGAGGACTTGGGTTTTTTATTAAGTGTTATTTAATTTTAGTGTATGAAGTGAGTTTTATTATGCGGGATGTATCTTTGTTTAGGATATAAATATGGTAATCAGTTTTGTGAATGTTTGTGGTTTATGATTAGTTGTAAGGGGCGCCCCGGTAGTGGGATTATCAGTATAATTTGATTGACAATAATAAGTACATATATATAGCGTACATTAACAGGTAAGTAGATGCATATTTCATCCAAATGTTCCAGCCCACGTCCACGTAATAGAGGCAAGCCTATTGCCGTCTATCAGACGCAGTTTCTTACTCCACGTTACTAAGAATTATTTGCTTGACAGCAAAACATAATAATTTGACGGCCTCGATGGCGACCGACTGCGACGCCTGAGGTCGCGGGTTCGATTCCCGCACAAGTAAAACGTTTGTGCGCATGAACATGGATGTTTGTCTTGGTCTGAGTGTTTCTATGTATAATATGAATGTATTTACAATAAAAATATTATGTATGTTTACCCATTATCTAGAACCCATAGTACAAGCTCTGCTTAGTTTGTGCTAGATGGTGTTGTGTGTTTGTGGTAGAATATTGTTATTATTATTATATGCTGAAGATGTAGGCAGCGGTGTATTATTACTACATTAAACCAATTATGAATTATTTATCCGATTTGCATTCCAAATCTTAAGCATAGCAGTCGTATTCACTATCGCTGATTAATGATAGCTGTGCCATTTAAGCAGAGATATGTGAGAACCCTTTACAACGGTTCCTAACAACGGACATAATATATAAGACCCAGTCTTGGCATAACTACTTTTACAGAAATGTTGGTCCCTTGTGGCAATCGGACCCATAGCATTAGATGCAGTGGCTTTGGCAAGGCGACAACTTCATCAACGCCATCCATGCACGCGAAATTAATTTTTTACTTTAATGTTTTAAGCGGATCAATTAGATCCTCCATCCAACAATTTCTTTACAAATTGCACCCTAAAATATTTCAATTTTCGAACAACAATGCAAATGGCGGGACTGCGAGTGGGATTACTCTCGTAATACAAATGCAATCGTTTCAAAAAATGGCCAATTATACCAAATTACTTGTACAATTACCTAAAGATTCGGTAGAGTCAAGGTTCACCCTTAATAGCCGTTAGTCCCAGGGGGCTGCGGTCCCCTACAGATATTTAGTGCCTTGCCGTACCATCTAAGATTTGTGGCAACACTTCGCCACGAAAATAACTATGTCATTCCTTGTTGCTTTTATTTATTGCTTTACAAAACTTTCTATAGAGTAGCTACTTAAGTTTCACGACTTGAATACACAGATGTGTAGCAAACATTCGAGGTAATATATCAAGAATTTAACGATATAATATGTACACAGATACCATTTTGTCCTTGTAAGGGGAAGCAAAGGTGATATTCACTCACATTTCGTCAGCTCGCCCCTATTACATAGGACCTAAAGGATGGTCCTATGTAATAGGGGCGAGCCTATTGGTGTACACCAAGCTAGTATAGTATTATATTATCTGTGACCAGGCTCTTTACCAGAATGCATCTAATCAGTTCAATAAAACTTTGCCCGGCTAAGGCAATAAGGTAAACTTATAAAACAATAAAAAACATTATTAAGAAGATTAATTATTTAGAATAGCCCATTTGTCTTATAAGTTAGTTAGTGATGTTTACGGTCACTCGCGAGGTCCTAAGTTCGATTCGATCGAAGGCAAAGTATTATTGGGTTATTTCTGTTCCGGTAGATGCCAATAAGCTCGCCTACTATAACCAAAAATTTTGCTGGCGAAATATGCACGCGATACACTTATGCTTACCACTTCGACAGTGAGTTCATAAATGTAAGTTTAAAACGTATAGAATTCATTCTTACCTGAGTAGAAGCATATCAATCCGAGTAGGTACGCCACAACCGTCAAAATATCCATGCTGACAGGCCACTACCACATTTTCAGCTTAACCAGTGATGTTGCACAAGAAGAGTCTTTAACATTTTCTGCCCGTTCTTTCATCTGTAACAAATATAACAATAAGTAATTATTCTAATACGTACTTTTGCCCGTATTCTACCACGCATAATTCGATCAGTAGGTAATTATAGCTTGCCTAAATGATGAAACATCGTGATGAAACCTGCATGTTTGAGAGTTCTCGATGAAAAGTCTGCCAGTCTACACCTGGGCTAGCGTATTTAATTTAATTCAAATAATTTATTTGCGAGAACATGGAACATATAACATGTGTTAAAATCAAATACATAGTTCACAACATATTCTGTCTGATGGAAAGTGCAAATGAAAAACGATTTACTACATAATAATACAATATAGATAAGCACATACACAAAAGAGAATAATTAATACGAAAGGAAAGAAAATAACAATTAGTCTTAGGATTCATCCTCAAAGCATTCCTTAATGTTTCATAATAATTTTTGTTTAAAGGCAAGCAAGACTATACTTTTTAAAAAGCCCATTGTATTCAGCAGTACCCTGCTTGGTCTGTACATTCAGTTGAGTGTCTGTTTATTAAGTGCAGAAATTTATGCACATGATAAGTTTTGACTGACATGAAATTAATGTCTATATCTAAATTCATTTTATGGTTATCATAATATTGACATTAATTTTGTACCTGTTATGTCAGGTTATAAGTAAAATAATATGTAGATTTATTAAATAGATATAGTAATAACTATTTATAGATGACAATTTCGGAGTCATAATATTTTTTATCATTTAATTGTTTATTTTCTATCTTTATTCACTTGAAAGTCTTTACTCCGTTTAATCTTATTTATTTATATTGTTTTATCACTTTATTACTTCGACATATAAGCTATTTAATTCCTCCTAAAAAAACAAAAAGAATACAACCTAATTCAAATTACTCCCCACCAAAAATAGTCTCAACGTTGACCGCTCGACGCAAAATCTTGAAAACATTATTCAAATACGCACGCGTTAATTTCATTACGTTCATCAGTTTAGAACCTTCGTAATTTGGTTTCGTTATACATTGGATTTGGTAAAACCCTTGCCTTTTATTCAATAATATAACGAGATAACCGGGCCCCAGGGTCCGGTTGTAAATTTAAGGAGTGAGCGTTTCCGTCTATTTATCTATTAGATACAGCGAGGGACTCGAATCAAATTTATCTCTCATATTTTTTATCGGCTAGTTGAGTCTTACTTCTTAGTGATATTATAAATGTAAAAGATTTTTGATATTTGGCTGTTTGGTTTTTAATTACACAAAAAAAGTTAAACGGATTTTTATGAAACTTGTCACGCAGATAAAAAATGTCTTGGTTTAACACACAGGATTTGACACATTTTATCCCGGATTGCGTTCCTGTTATTCTTTTGTTATTAAATGATCTATCTATTTCCCAAGTTTCATCCTACTGAGTATTTTCTTTAAGCGTGATCGAGTCCCAACCATGGAAATATCTTTACAATCATTCACTTATACTGTCAGAAGCGTTACGAGGATGATACATTGAAATAGCGGGGTAGTAACATCTACGTTGCTTTACATCTTTATTTGTAAGATTAAAGCCACGACCAAGACGTCTCTTGCGTTAGTGCATTATATTTTTCTAACATCTATTTGTAATTGTACATACACACTTTATCCCCGAAGAGGTACGCACAAACGTTTTGCTAATCGGATTTAGGTTCCAAGAAATAAAGGGCGAATCTGTACCGTCTACTGGACAAAATTCTACAGGTCGTGCTGCTATTAAAAATTTCAATTTGCCCGACCCGGGAAACAAATCCAAGATCCACTCCAGCACAGTAGTCAAATTCACTATCAAGCCGTAGTGAATTTGACTATTGTGCTGAAGCCACCGAGACTGCCATGATATTTGATGGTAAATTACATAATTGACTAATGCAATATGGAAGCCAACGAAACATATACAATATTGGTCAGAGTTTTATGTGGCGGCACTTAAAAAAAGAAAACGAGGGTGGCTCAAGTGATATCCACCCCACAATGGAGTCGCGATGTCAGACATCTTGTAAACTCGTGAAAAAGTCAACTAATCATAGGAAATTGTGTACGTCACGACATCGACTGGTAAATTTCAAATGACTAACATAATTTATACTAGCGGTCGCCTAGTGGTAGAAACGCGACCATAATTGATTTAAATTTTAAGTTTGATCGTTATTAAGGTTTTATTGTCTATAACTAATTAACTATACCCTTATAATCACATTGCACCTAGATTTCGCCAAGGCTATTTCGGTTTACCTACCTTTTTTAAACCAAAAATATATTATAAAAAGCAACATAAATTACAGAATTATAACATTTAAACGTATCTTTCTATAAAGTAATCGTAATGACTATCAAAGACTAGCTTCTACCCTCAGCTTTGCCTGCACTTAGCCCCACAGGACATAATACCGGGATTAGAAATTTATATATCAACCTGGGACATGATCTATCTGTGTGCATAAATTTCATCCAATTCGTATCAACAGATTACGCGTGATAGAGTAACAAACATTTTGACAAACTTTAACATTTACAATATTAATACGGTCACATTGCATCGAAAACACAACTTATCATAGTATTTAATATCCTTAAGAGCTTCAGGAAGGATCTTCAATTACTTCGGAATATGAAAGTAAGGGTCCACCCATCTGTAACAGTCATCTGGGTCCCTTAAATTAAATTAATAACGATCTCTCAGCCGAATGACTGACACTTGCATAAACGTAAACAAGTCAGGAATGTTTATTTATATCATAAGGAGTCTGGCGGTTGTTTACAGTACGTAAACAACTGTCAGAAAGATTTGGAACTCTTATAACTGTCTCGAAGTAAATCTTTGACAGTTTGTCGCAAAGTTTGCGGTTAAACAATTTATTCTAGGGTGACAATTTGTCGACGAATATTCGGGATAGTCATATGTCTTTAAAGTGTTTAACGTTGTAAAGGTTTATAATAATAATATAATATGTATCGATACATATATAGGTATTTCTCATTTCTCGGTAACGTAGCGATAGTGAATGCGATTACTGTGAACCCTCAGGTTCGATTTCAGGGTTCGATGAAGTATTTTTGGATATTTTTGTCAAGAGATTCTTACTAGCAGCATGACACCGGTAACGTATTAATACTGTTCCCAACCCGGCTATTGAAACTGAGGCCTGACGATTGCACGCAAACTTAAGTGCTAACTTCTAATGCGACACCACGACCACCGACAAGAAAATAATATTTTAAAATCGCAATTTATTGCTTTAGTAATTCATGTAATTAAATACTAACGCTGTATAAACAAAATTGTCTTTTTAAAAATGAAACATTTTGTTCTAATATATTAAACACATTTTCCTAGTCCTGATCAAATGTGTACCCCAGTGATCTACCACACAATTTATTTTAATACACCTAACAAAAAAACCTATACATTTTATTCATCATGTTAAACATTTAAATCACAACCATTTGTCGTGCCATATTTGCGTTCGTTTCAATAAATGTCATTCGTACAGAAACAGTTTCTAATATATGCTGTGTTTACAAAATGCACCAAAAGAAACATGAGTTGAAAGAATTTTAAAATGGTGATTATTAATTTTACTTCACCTAGTTTTAAACTGATGGGATTGAGCAACATTCAGCAATGCCAATGTTTATTTTACAAAATTGTTTATTATTTCAAATTGGGTAACATGGAATATATTATATTGAATGCGACAAATAGGATTAAACATGGACGTGTATTTATAAATATTGTGACGAAATATTGGCTCGAAGTAAATCAGTTGATTAAGAAAGTCTTTGATGTGGAGAATGGGAGATCAGCGATTCATTTCGATAGAAAATATCTACACTAATTTTGTACGTGAAAAGATTTTCTATTTGGCTTGTAATTAGTAAACTCGAAAACTATTCGACTGATTTTACACATTATTTTAAGAATGGCAAGTTACTTTATCCAGAAGTAAGATAGGCTCAGGGCTTGTCCTACCACCTCCAGATAGCATTTATCTATAAGATAAAAGTCTCGCCATCTCTCTTCTTTAACCTAACATGAGTGAGAAAGCATGCGATTTATCTTTTGGATAATTTTTACTTGTCAGTTGTAGGACTGGCCATTAATAATATTACGCTACAAGGTACGGTAAGCTGAGTTAATCTGCAATGGACAGTTAGTGTTACTTAAATTGTGTATTTAAATTTTATTACAATGTAAAATATATAATATAAAATCATATATACTAATCTAATGTATGTATATCTAATGTACCGCTAGCATAAAATATTTATTTCAGCATAAATCGTGAGAAGGCACTGACTTCTGTAACACAGGTAGTTCATACCTAGCTCAGACACTTCAAATATTCTGTGTAATCATTTAATGCAAATAAACGTTATATTGTCTTATGTTTACGCGTATGTTATACATTGAAATTAAACACTTTATACGGATTTTATCGCGTTGTTTCGGTTGCTTTCCTAATTTCAAGAGGATGGTTGGAATGTACCACCAGCTTGGGATCCAGTCATTCAAATAGTCAAACCCAAGAAAAAGCAAAACACAGCGAGACTTCATGATACTTTGAGCTCATTCTGCATAAATAGGAACACCAAAGATTAAATTATGTTCGGGTACTTTGAAATAACTAGCTACACTTCAGAACGTTGGGACAACTACCATCTTAGTCTCCCCGTGAACATGGCTGCTGTAAAGCAACCGAAACGTCGGGGCAAAGTGTAAACTCAAAAATAAATTGTTTTAATTAGAAAATATATAGCTTATGTAAATAAATAGTAGTAAAATTTCAATAATAGTAGTGTTAGAGTTTTCAAAATTATGTAATACCAGTGTTTAAAGTAAAATAAACGTTATTTATTTTTATAATAATAATAAATAACGTTTAATTTAGATGAAATGTTTGGTATAAATAAGCTATAATACAATACTCTACTTTTGTGCATACATACATTTATAATCTTTTTCAAACTATAGATTACAATGATGATGATTTAATAATGCCTGCTGAAAATATTGCTTTACTTAAGCAATATTTTAGCAGTCATTATACATAATATATTATATGTATACTACTCATACAAGCATTAAATCACGTCAGTGTCCTCAAAAGTATAGACAGAGGTGTGTTCACACAAATTTTACATCACCTATATTTTGGACCTCACATAAAAATGGCAGTAGCTTCTGCTGTCTACTGGGCATATTTCTAGACTCCCTATTGCTACTGAAAAATGTCTAAAAGTCAAATCCAATATTATTTTACTCAGCCTAAGAATCTAACCGAAACATATATGCATCGATAATATAATAATAAAATATTCAATCTCTTTGACAACATTTTCATATGACTCGGAATATGGGATGGAACCGACACATTCATACCTAGATACAAAAAAACGTCGTCTATCTCTAACATTTTACAAAATTTCAATACGGCATTTATTATAAAAACATCTATAACAGGTAAAATATCTTCTATAACCTAGTTTTTCTGAAGTATCAAATAAAGCTGTCAAAAGTAGTTGATGGCTCAACACTTCTTGATCCACGAGTAGTATAAATATATTTAGTACGACATCGGATTTACACGTTGAGCATCGAGACGCTACTGACAGGTTACTCACTTGATACTTGCACACACAGACCTCTTTATGTTATTTATAAACCCTTCAGTCAGAAACGGAGCAGTCGATGCTTGATGGCGTAGTGGTTATTGTAACAGACTGCCACGCCGGAGGTCGCGGGTTCGATTCCCGCACAAGTCAAACGTTTGTGTGCATGAACATGGATGTTTGTCTTGGTCTGCGTGTTTCTATGTATAATATATATGTATTTACAAAAAAAAAGGTACATATGTATTTTTATCCATTGTCTAGTACCCATAGTACAAGCTCTGCTTAGTTTGGGCTAGATAGTGTTGTGTGTATGTGATAGAATATTATTATTATTATTTACACGAAGGTATCTTTTTGATTTAGTTTCTTTACAGTGTTGTTGAAATCTAATATTGATTAATGATTTACATACACATACAATTTTTAATTATCTGATTTTGAGTTGTTATTTTAGGAAACCCTTCCAGCTTAGCTTAACTAAGCCAGACTACTTGTGTAAGGAGTGAGTTCACTTTGGTAGTGCAATGGGTGGGATTCAAATCGGCAATCTTTTAATCACAAGCCCAATGCCTGATTCAATTTTGCTGAAGAATTGCTCAAGCTATAATGTAGACTCTAAAGGAGATTGGGCAAACGTAGTATCACCCTTCAGAGTTTTCTAAAAATCTCGGAGCTTTTCGTAAATCATATTTATTTTTCTTTAAAGTATTATATTATACCCTATACAATTAGGTAACTTTCATATTGGCCAGAAAATAAATTATAGCCATATAAAGTGATACTGGAATCCTTACAAGCCAGAGCATTCTCCTTTATACGTATAGTCTTAGACTCCGTGTAATAGAGGGCCTGTTGCTATCTACCTGACAGATGATCTTACTGAGACTATCATTCTAAAATACCTAAGAACAATTTGCTCGATCCGCGGATCGAACCCGAGTCCTCATACCCAGCGAACCCATTCATTACCGCCGCGCCATGGAGGCAATCAAACCTCTTAGTAACATAAATGCTAAAACAACGCTTATCACAATGACGTCAACTAACGTCCACTTAATCTCAACCAAACAATCAGAACTGAAGTACAACGAAGCCACTTATGCCCTTCGACGAACTTCATAAGCTGTTGATTGACAAGGATGTTTCAATTAAAACTGACAGTTTCTCCATTGATCCAATAATATCAATACGTCTGATTGGTAACAAATATTCAATACTCAAGTTAAAGTACCATGCGGTTGTCATCCCTAAGAATAAAATTGAACTTTATAGTTATAGAAATAAGGTTCACTTTCGGATAGTGATAGGAGTAGCCAGCGGGTATCTGTTAACCCTATGAATGAATTTGGCGAGTTTTGTTGTTATACAAAAAAGGAAGTAGCACTCAAATCATAATTTGAATTCGGCGGTTTATTAAAACAAGCGGGCTGTCAATAAAATGTATGTCAAAATATTTGTATGAAATACAGTCAGCTGATTAGATATGTTTTGTTAACCTATTGAGTCACAGCGGCACACCGATGGCAAAACACAATTGATTTTGAATGATGTCTGGTATTCTAAGACTTTAATGATAAATCATTACATAAATATCATAGGTGGAAATTTGTAAAGCATATTACACTTACAATTTGCTAGATTTATATCAGACTAAGGAAACCTGTATGGCTGAGAGTTATACATAATATTTTTTAAGATTTGTATACTCTTTCCACCTGCAGTTTATCAGGTGGTGATTGGTGAACGATGTCCCACTTGAGGCAATTCATAAATTGGCCTGATGTTATTTTGGTCTCCATGTCACTATCCACCTGAACCGTACTACTGCTAAAATCTCGTTACTACAAGCACTTTGACCCAACCGCCACTAACAATTGCAGCTGCGCAGGCGCATGACCTAGCGTCGCGTCACTCATTATTTCCATCGCATAAGTTTTTACTTCTGTTTGCGTTCTATCAAGAGGTCATGGATTCGATTTCGGGTTTGGATGAGTGACTGTGAATTGGGTCTGTATGTTATGATTACTTATAATATTCTCAGTAACACGTCAGCCAGACAATGTCACAAATAACTGATTCTCTAAAAATAGACTAAACTTTTCAATCACTAAAACATACATGTTTTAGTGATTGAAAAGTTTAGTCTATTTTGAAAGGTTTAGTCTAAAAATAGAAATGTATTTCCAAAGTTATTGTATCTAATATTCACCTCTGCCTACCCCTTCAACGGAATACAGGCAACACTCCATGTAAAAGTAATCAGAAACAATATCACTTAAACTTCAGTTTACAAGTCATACGCGTGAACAGTACCGTATATGTGACCCTGATTTAACTTTTGAATGGCACAAATTAGTTTATCCGTACTCAAGTGGTCCAACTACTTCCGTTGTTGAGCGACTAGCTCGATTATTGCCTCTATGATTTGATATCAGATTAGATTGAGTAGGGAACACATAGATGATATTTTGATTTCTATGTATTAAATAGAGGGATAGATGAACGAATTGAAATTGAATTAGATGCTAGTAGTAGATTACTGTCAGTAATTATTTTGTTTTAATTTCTTTTAGTATTTATATGGGTAGGTTGAAGCAGCGATAGCTCAGTGGGGAGAACAACAGACTGCAATGCAGAGGGTCTCGGGTTCGAACCCACGTCGCGCACCTCTGACTTTCGGAAGTTATATGACTTTTCGAAATTATGTGCGTATTGATTGACAATTATCGCCTGCTCCGTGCCTCGGGGAGCACGTTAAGCCATCGGTCCCGACTGCCATGAACATCTATGGTGGTCGCTATTGGGAAAGTCGACACAAAAGATCCCACTGGGTCGAAGTGTCGCCGGTCTCTACTGACTGGCCCCCTCACAAGATATATGGGTAGGTTAGTGTTTGTTTTGTTTTAACAAAGATATGCCAATTTTAAGATTCGCTCAAATATGTCAAAAATCCACCCAATAAAGACAGGCAATGACCAATCTTTATCAGGCGAATCTTCCAATTATACTACATACATTTTAACATAGAAATGCTTCCCAGTTTGTTACAAAAAATGTTTTAATATTGATGGTTGGTAATATATAATTGTTTGCATAAAGAGCGTACAAAGCAAGAGATATGTCTATTATTATTATTATGCCAGAATGGTAGCTAGTAGAAAACAGTGGTCTTTGTCTACTCTGCCGAGTAATGGGCTAGAATAAATAAATAGAGCAATGCAATGCAGAGGGTCGCGCACCTCTGATTTTCGGGAGTTATATAACTTTTCAAAATTTGTGCGTATTGATTGGCAATCATCGCCTGCTCCGTGCCTCGGAGAGCACGTTAAGCCATCGGTTCCGGCTCCCATGAACATCTATGGCAGTCGTTATTGGGGAAGTCGACACAAGAGATCCCACTAGGTCGAAGTTTCACCGGTCTGTACTGACTGGCCCCCACACAAGATAAGATAAAAATGTGCTTGAATTGTTGTACGTATTAATGATATCAGCGTCTCAAAATCAAATCTTTTCTCTTTATAATCTATCTTAGTTATATTTATAATCTTTATATATATAACTAGCTGTCCCGACAGACGTAGTCCTGTAGAGGCGAAAAAAAAAATCTAAACCATCCTCGAATCCACTTGAACACATACAAAAAAAATCATTCAAATCGGTCCAGCCGTTTAGGAGGAGTTCACTGTCAACACACGTACAGAAGAATTATATATATAAAGATTCTCAGACAACGTCTGACAGGCGGCTAGTATAAGTATAGATATACTAATATTATAAAGAGGAAAGGAAAATTTTTTTTTTGTAACGGTTTAACTCAACAACTATTTTCTTCTTTCTCCATTTGAAAGCTATATTATCGCCAAGTGACATAAGCGATATTTATTTTAAAGAACTGTTACTAACACATCCTAACCTACATTTACGCGAGCAAAGCCGGGAGCAAAAGCTAGTAATCTATAACAGGATTATTGTAATATTCCTTAACAAGAAAGAGACAGAGAAACACGTTTCTTTTTGACTGTCTAAGCCAACTATTAACTTAATTGCTTCGGTAGATATTAATTTTAGTTATTAAAAGTAACCCTCCATAACTCTTATTTCTTAAGCTGCGTACATTAAATACCATATATATTCATCGCTTCATTTAAAATAAAAACAAACTACCGCATCCATAATATTACTTAGTAACTTTAAGTTTTGTAGCTTCAGTAAGCAATTTCAATTTTCTACAGCAAACAACTTTATAAGTAGAACAACATCATTGCCACAATATAATATACTTTCGAAAATGTTTTGTTACGATATTATCCTGTAATAAGGTGCTTTGGCCGCCTGATAAGATAGCGACTGGTTGTAAATTTAAGGATTAGGGGCACTTATTATTTTCTCTTTACATGTCTCGTTGGAGAGTGAAGTACACGAAATCGTGGGCAACTATGCCCAGCAGTGTAATGCGCACGTCACCGTGTTGTACATAGTAAAATGATTACAAACAGTAATGATATAATAGGGTGCGCGTTGAGATCTGATAATATGTAAAGGTTATGTTTGCAAGTGTATATTTTAAATAAAAATGTTATTATACATTAAGGATCAATCGCAAAATCGTTTCGTTAGAAGATTAGGTCATTGGTTATATAGACAGTTAAGGTACAGCACGGAATTGATATCGATTTCCGTATGAAAAAAATTTCTGCGGTCTGCAGATTTAGTTACATAAATAGCTCAGTGCTACACAAGCATCTAATGGTAGAATGGCTAGCTGCTACCTGATGGTAAGTGGTAACCGGTGCGCAGCGGTAGTAAATACGACTGCAGTGCATAAGGTCTCGGATTCGAATCCTGGGTCGGTCCCACAAAAAGATATTGGGTTTTTCTGTTAAGAAATCTCAATTGCAGTCCGGAAGTAGGGAGTTGGCGGTGTAAGACACCCCCGTGCCTCGGAAAGCACTTAAAGCCGTTGGTCCTGCGCCTGATCTCTCGCCGGTCGTATCGGATTACCGTCCCATCGGATCATGAGAGTTAGAGAACAGAGAGTACACTTATGTTTGCGCACACGCTTGTGCTCTATAATGTCTCATGCGCAGATGGCCTAGTCTTCGTTTAAGATTGGCCGCATTGACCGAAAGTCGGTCTAGAGGACATTATAAAAAACCCGAGACCTCATGCACAGGAGTCTTTTTCAATACCGCTAAGCTAATATATTCTCTCGTGGCAACCATATCTATACCAGATTTTATTAAACTGATATTACATATGCCTCGGTGGCGCAGTGGTAGTGAATGCGACTGTTGTGTACGAGGTATCGGATTCGGTTCCCAACTCAGAAAAAGTATTAGTTATTGGGCTTTTCAATCAATAAATTCTCAGTAGCAATACGAAGTCTAAGATAGTGTCTGGTAGTCGAGAATAGGCTCGCCCCTTTGTGACGTGGGATTTAAAACGATTCTTGGCGAAACGTGTCTGTGAAAATACCTATGCCTACCCTTTGTAGAATAATGGCGTATGATTATGTATTTATTAATAACTCACCAGGTAATCGTCAAACTAAAAATGTCGTAACAATTACACAGGTATTAGGAAGCGTCAACAAAACTGGTAATGAACAGCAACGGATGCGAATGCATTTTACGACACATCACGCTGCAATGGGAAATTGTTAACAACCAATAAACCTAATTGTATTCGACTAAAAATAGCCCCGATTTCAAGAAATCGACTATTGGTTCGTTGTGTATAAGGTAGGCAGAGATGTGTAACACCAACATTTTATGCCCTATAGCACATTCTTAACCCCCGTGATACTACTGAAAATTTTCTGTAGCAGAAAACACAATCAACCTTTGGTCGATTTGGCAATCGAACTCAAGAATTAAGAACTCACAAGTCTTAGGTAAACTTATACGAGAGGAGAAAGAAATAAAGTAAATATTTTATTTCTGTTTCATTGGCACATTGTTTTAATATAAAACAGAAGGTAATAACCTACTCATTACAATATTTATATTTTCAATGAATTACATTATCAATGAATATAATATAAACATAGCTCAAAATCCTTGAAATTAAAAATGAGTATAATAATCTAAATATACATTACATTAAAACGAACAGTAAATATAAATAAATTGTGCCGAGGCGAGACCAAAAGAAGGTCCTTGTCTTAGCTTATGCTATAACAACGGAGTGTTACAGTACTGGTTATCGTACAAGTCTTCAGACTAACGGGGCGTTTTTTTTGATAACAGTGATGAATAATCTCGAAATTGAAGTTTGATCTAAAATCAGTTACAGTAGCAATCGGGCGCCATGTTTTAGTTAGATGAAGTTTCGATTGAATATTCGGATATCGATATCAATTATGGAATAGCGTTCGTTTATAGCTTTTAGCTGCGCCTTTGCTTTTGTGGTTATAAGTAAATTAATGGTCTATATTCGACCGTAATTCATTAATTCAAATATTATTATTGTATAATTCTGTGCGCGGAGTATGCTTAAAGAGGAGTACAAAGGATTAATATGTGTACGTATTCATATAAAAAACTAATTGCTTCTATTTTTTATTAATCACGCACACCTAAGCTCGTTACTGGCTACAAAACAAAACAAAAGAAAGTGGGTTCACAAACAGAGGAGAAAAAAGATACTCAACTATTTTTATTTACCAATGTATAAATACATATAGTAATTACACAAGTGCCGTATATTTATTTATTTATATAAAAGGTAAAATCAATATGGGAATCATACACGAAACTTCGCGATGAGCTATCTCGGTTTCTTTAAAGCTTACACTGCTTCGTTAGTCTAAATAATAATTAATAATATAATAACTTATAAGCTCACTCCACATATTTATTTATACAACGTGTCCACTTAGTAAACAATCAAAGTAAACGAAATATTTAAAACTACCCACAAATATTAAAACATTTCTCACGCGCGCATATGCTCGCCTAGACCCATATGCGTCTTACGGTGCATGCATATGCGATGCGTCTAGACGCTGTACTTAAACAAACGGCCAAGGTTAAGTTTATAATTTATGGCCACTTGACTGTTGACAGTCGAGTTTCAGTCCAAAATTATTAGTTAAGTAAACAATGGCTTCTTTTAAAGAGAAGTGCCGTTAAATTATGCCATTATGCTAGTAAGCTTTTAAGGAAATTTGATTGCGTCTGCATGGCATCTGCGTGTTTAGGTTATGAATGTTCATTATAGTATGGGAATGGTCGTTGACTTATTTTGGTATAAAAAAGGAAACGTATTAACTAGGCGAGACGTAAGTATTATCGATGGGGTTATGTCGGTTATTATTTTATCTTTGTGAAGAAATAATCTGCGTCTTGTTGAGATGGTTTTACATACGTGTTGTTTTTTGAACAGTTTGTTTTCTAATAGTATCATTTTTTTTTATCATTTATTGAGTATCATTCTAATTTATTACCCAGTAGTGCTGTTCGGCAACATAGCAGTATGCAGCATAATATAATATTTTTAGTAGAACATATGTTATATTTTCTGTCATTGCTTTTGTCAGTAATTTGTATCTGAATTTGCCAATAACAGTTACTTTTATTAATTACTAATATTTCCTTTTACAAATCTATACTAATATTATAAAGCTGAAGTGTTTGTTTGTTTTCCTGAACGCGCTAATCTCAGGAACTACTGGTCCGAATTGTAAAATTATTTTAGTGTTAGATAGCTCATTTATCGAGGAAGGCTATAGGCTATATAACATCATATTACAACCAATAGAAGCGGAGCAGCAATGAAGAATGTTGCAAGAACGGGACAATTCTCTTATGTGAAGCAGACGAAGTTGCGCGAGACAGCTAGTATTAGAATAAACGACGCGCGATGCAAGTAACCGTTAGACTAGGAACTATATTTGACGTACATATATGTTTATGCTATAGTGCCTAAAGCGATAACCGCACATGCATCCATTAGTTGATGGCATCTCTAGTTACAGTTGTATTGATCCACCGATTCCAAAATGACGTCGAATATATTGTAGAGTCCGATATAACCCTTTCGACTTATCCATGTTAAAAAACCAGGCACGTTTTTTCACATAGCGAAGTTTGATATCTGTGGCATAAATATGGTAGTTGCCTAGTTAAAGGAACGACAATGATGCCATTTTCATAATGTCAGCTACTGGTATAAGTATCTTACTATTTTAAACTGCTAGCAAATGTCATTCATTCAAACAATCATTAATACATTATAGTCCAGTATCAATCTTAGTTTAAGGATAACAATAGTTAAAATCAATTCTTCGAGGAATTTTACTCGTCGCACATTTCTAACTAAAACTGTACATCAGAGATTCGATTCGTTGGGTCAACAAATAGAAAAGTAATATTATTACATATGAAGTAATATCTCATGTGTATTCTAGTAACAAACAACAGCACCAATAAGTGTGGGTGGTGTAAACTCGAAAATAAGTTAGGAAAACTTATAAAACTCTCATAATATTATTTTAGGAAGTAGATGTGACAACAATCGTGTCTAGTTCGGACGACACTTTAAAGCATAATGCGACTGTTGACTTTTTAAATTCAAGGTGTAGCTTAGGGATAAGTTTAGCAAACGCACTAAGCCCACAGAAGCTCATACTGTTTATTCTTCACATAGTAACATCATCAACACTGGTTATTATCATTTACAACTAAATAAGGAAGCCGTTTAAAGAAGCAACGGTTTCATCACAACAAATTCCTCAAAATAATATAGGTTCTCATTTTGGAAGTGTTATATTTGCCGTATCGCAAGTTCAACTAACTCACGGCCATATCGATTGAAATATATGAAAATATTTTGACTGCAACCTTAAAAGTTTATAGGAAAGTCTCACGAAACCTGGCAGCTCGTAACGATCACACGCGGTTGCTTTAAACGTGGGTGTTATTATAAAAATAAATGAAAACATACATATTGAATAATGTTTGTTTTGAAGGGCCGTAACTGTGGAGGCGGTGACGACGCGGACCCACACAAAGAGGGATTGATCGTTCGAATCTAGTAAAATATGAAGCGTTCCACTTTTGGAATTGATTAATTGTCAGTTGCGCGTAAGATGCGAGTGCCCGTTCCAATTTGGGAACAGTCCCAAACGTATTTGTCGACAGCGCTAGTTTTTTAATTGCTGGTACCATCAATCGCTCAATGCCGACGTTGATTTACAAGCTAACGATCAGTCGTAATGGACAATCGGAATTTTAAAAGTAAAATAGACATTTCGTGTGAAATGTATTTGACAAGGGACGATTACTTTTTTTGGGTATTGCGACATGCTAAAGAGGGTATTGTGTAGGTACTTGCGTCGGTGCGTACAACAGAAATTGCACAAGTTTTTACGAAAGTTTTGGTACAAAGCGCGGCGCGTCGCTCATCATGGTATATTTTTGTTCGTGCGGTCTGTACTGACAGTTCGCGTGATGTATTGGGCTTGGGTAGAGGATTATTTTTACCCATTTCACGAAGTTTGCATGCATCTATTGTATACGACGGAAGCGGCTTCACAAAGCGCCCAAAAGATTATTGTTAGGGAGAATTTTGGATGCTTATGAATGATTGGGGATTTGAAATATAATATTTGCTACGTATAATCAGCTTATTCCCTTTGTTCTCGTAAATGATTGAGAAGGAAAAAAGAAGTAAATACGTACTGATGAAGAGTTTTAGTAATAAATGTGAAATTCTAATATGCCTGCAACGGAGTAATATAAATGTCGCCGGCATATCATTCACACCAATAAAAGATGATAATTCTGGAGATGCAACAATAAAAAACTCTTTCCACAAAAAATAGGCCTGCCGACCCATCCAGTAAGTAAATAAAAATAGATTAAATGCGGAGGTGTCAAAAGAAAACATGGTCATTTACAAAAAAACAACAATAGGCCGACTTAACACTGTATTTATCATTCTGTATTATAAAGTTCGTACAAAAATATATACCTATAGAGTTGATGTCACACCTGGTACAAACTACAGTTTATTTTTTTGTACCTCTTTGTTGTAAATGGCTCATTCGTGAACCGTGAAAACGTTGCAATGTGTTTGCTATTCATTAAAAGTTATTTGTTTAATTTTGCGCTACATTAAACTTTTGAATGACGTGAACGATTGTGTAAGTTTATGAGGTATTTTATTACAGAAATGTCTGCTAGTAGAATAAAAAAAATATATTTTTATTAATTCAAAATGGATCTCTTTATAAAAATACAATTCGTGCAGATGGAATAACCTCTATGTCTCGAGAAACTTAACAAGTATTGATACAACAAACACAAAATTCTCCTAAATGCAGAACAACTATCTAAGGATCATCATATGGCGGCCTCGATGGCGTAGTGTTTAGTGTAACCGACTGCTACGACTGAGTTCGCGGTTTCGATTCCCGCACAGGTCAAACATTTGTGTGCATGAACATGGATGTTTGTCTTCCTCTGGGTGTTTCTATGTATAATATGTAAGTATGTACTTACGAAAAAAACAATTTACATATTATTATGTAAGTTTATCCATTATCTAGTACGAGCTCTGCTTAGTTTGGGCTAGATGGTGTTATGTATATGTGTAGAATATATATACATATATTATTATTATTATCACTCAAACTTTTATCTTGTGTAAGATTTTCACCGACGAAATTTAGTTGCAATCAATTATATAAACACACCAGTATAGGGTGTATATTGGAATTAAGCTGACAATATCTTTCGATAGGGAATATGATTACAAGTAGTAAAAGAAGAACGATAATATAAACAAAGGAGAATAGAACTAATTTAATTGATTACTTAATACAACGCAAGAACATACTGAAATAAACGGGAATGGGGACAAAAAAGCAAAATTTTAAGAAATATGAATATATTAATAATGGACGTAATCGTATCATAAATATAAAATATGATAAAGATTGCTTCACCAGATAAGCAATAAAAACAAAAAGAAATCACTCAAGGAAATGTTTTTGATACCATCAAACTTCTGCTATTTGGTAATAAAACTGCAATAAATAAACAAGAAAGTATAAATAAAGGAACTTTTTGATGTTTTAACGATGATCAATGTGCGAAAACTAATGAGAAAATTGTCTTTAATGATCAACCATCAAATGTTATTGGGCTATAAAATACCAACAGTATTTGATCAGAAGAAAAAAGTTTCAGAAATCGAATCCTCGCCACATAGATGCAACCGTCAAGAAATAAATATTATAAATAATGGCGAGCAACTTTGATGTCTTTCCAAATTATGTCAAAATGGCTAAAGGAGCAAAAGTTTATGTCTACTCACGTTTACCGATCAAAGTTCGGGATTCCTTTGCGGTTCTTGTGCGATGATAAATTTAATATAGGTGTAAAATATATTTTATGTTCTCTTTTGATTTTATTGCGTATTCGTGTGATTGGTGGTATTGGTCGTAAACAAACTTGTGATATTAATAGCTTATATTATATAGATACTAATCCTTTTTTTTATTCGTTGACAACGAGAAGGGAGGACAACTCTCTAATCATGTCATCTAAAGTATCGCGTGATACGCTCTACGAGTGCGTCAATGCCGTCCTCCAGGCATCAAAGGACAAGAAATGCAATTTTTTGGAGGCAGTCGAGCTCAAGATCGGTTTCTAGAACTATGATCCCCAGAAGGACTAGCGTTTTCTCGGGCACCGTCTAGCTAAAGTACATCATGAGGCCAAAGATGCAGGTATGTGTGTTGGGTGAGCAGCACTGTGATGAGGCCAAAACACAGAGTTTGACATGTATGGACGCAGAGGCCCTCAAGAAACTGAACAAGAACAGGAGACAACAACCAACAAGAACAACCAACAATATTTATAATATGTAATTAAGTACTTAGAACAACCCTATATCCAGTGGTGGACTGCATTAAGCTGATCAACTGTTTGAAATATTCAAATAACGATATATTTATACTATATAATATATATATATAAATATATATATACGTCGGCTTCGATGGCGCGTGGCATAGTGATTAGTGTAACTGACTGCGACGCCTGAGGTCGCGGGTTCGATTCCCGCACAAGACAAAACATCCATGTTCATGCACACAAACATTTGTGTGCATGAACATAGATGTTTGTCTTGGTCTGGGTGTTTCTATGTATAATATAAATGTATTTACAAAAAAAAGTATATATGTATGTTTATCCATTGTCTAGTACTCATAGTACAAGCTCTGCTTAGTTTGGGCTACATGGTGTTGTGTGTATGTGATAGAATATATTATTAGGTATACTATTGATGTATCAATCAAGCTTTATATGATTTAATTTTATAGTACTAAAACAATAGTATAAGAGATTTCGAACTACATTACGATATTTAAATTAATACAAATTACAAATGCAAACAAACATTAATTTAAATACATAGAATGCAGTCATTCAGCCAATTAATCGCTCAATTAACACATTACATACATAAAAGCACAATATTAATTGACTCTATTAATATTTTCAATGGTTTTGTTATTTATCATTGAAACAACAGAAGCTGCCTGTTCCCAACAAATTGTCCTATCGAGATAATGTTGAATAATTATTACATTAGATAACCTCTCGAATAGATAATCCGAGCCATTATCGTTGAGTCCGATCTCTCAATATTAGTGACAATGTTCGATGTTGTAATGCTCGTGGAATTTTAGTTGACCTTACCTACTATTGCAAATGTTACATTAATTAGCAATATATCAGCTATAAAATACCTGTAGATATATAATATAGATGCATGCCTGTACAATGTACATGCTTGAATGAGTAAATAGATAGACATAATATAAACCATTTATTTTTAAGCAACCACGTTAATGTACATGCTTGAATGAGTAGATATATAGACATATAAACCCTTTATTTTTAAGCAACCACGTTACATTTAGAATTGCCATCTATTGGAGATATTGCCAGACAGATCTGAGAATTACGTAACTTAGTCATCAGACGTAAACGCAATTTAATAACATAGGGCCAACGAATTATTACAAAGCCACGAAACATTCTAGTATTTATTAAACCATTTTTGATAATTGCCATGCCTGCCTCCTAGCGTAGCTGTGAAAGCTTATACTACTGGTCAGCTTTTGAGTTCATTTTCCATTATGTATAGTTTCTTGTAAGAAAATCTCAGTACCACCAAGTGTCATGCAATTATAATTATTATTATAAGCGTATTTTTAAAAGGCGACTATTCGCTACTACTATTTCTACTATTATATGACTCTTAATGATATTATGCAACTTTTACTAGTGAATAGAATAGAAGCGATAGCTCAGTGGAGAGACTAACAGACTGCAATGCAGAGGTTCTCGTGTTCGAACCTACGTCGCGCACCTCTGACTTTCGGAAGTTTGACTTTTCGAAAATATATGCGTATTGATTGACAATTATCGCCTGCTCCGCGCCTCGGAGAGCACGTTTAGCCGTTGGTCCCGGCTGCCATGAACATCTATGGCAGTCGTTATTGGGAAATCAGTGCCCTATATTATCCTGACACTGGTCTAGCCTTAGGGTATCGTTAGCCTTCGGGTTGCAGAGGTCAGGTGGCAGCCGCTCCGTGTAAAAACTGATATACAATCAAATCCGGTTAGACTAGAAAAGCCGATCTCAAGTAACTTGGGAATAATAAAGGCTAGGGAGAAGATGCAACTTGTACTAGTTACTAAACTTTATAATAGCTTGTAACTAGTAAATGTTGCAGACAATCACTGGTCAGCTTTTGATATGGAGACGTGTTAAAGCGCAGTGATTTATATTAATTAAAAACGCTTAGTATTCTTAGAACTAAATTTGGATAATTTTGGTAGATTACATTTAAAACTTATGCTTGAATAATAATTAATTCATTACACTTCCTATGAAAACCCGCTCTTGAAACAAGCCTTAACTTACCTGGAAGTATTAACAACCCATAAAAAAACGAAAAGTTATAAACCGGTTTGCCAAAATAAATGGACGCTGCCTAAATATACATTTGCTTCCAAAGATAAGCCTTAAGTATCAACTATGCCTTTTGTTACTTATAAACGTCTAAAAGCTTTACCCAAAGGTTTATGCACCTGCTATTGTTTTAAATTCCCATGGGAACGTGAATTTTCCCCGGATGTTATAGAAAACACGATCATCTGGAAGCAATGGATAGTTTCGGAACACTTTGTTAAGATTTTTATCAATTAGGTATTTTATATCGGTAGCTTGTTCTTTAAGACCAAGATTGCATTATAGACAATAAGATTTGAAATGGCAGGTAAGGAAAGATCAGAATAAAAAATAGAGCGCGAAATAAAACAGATTTACATTAAAAAGCGTCGTAAACAAACTTTTGTCCGTTTTGTTCGTGCTAATCTCTGTAAGGGCTCTACCAATTTGGATGGTACCTTCAGTGATGTTTTTTTTTATTTTCAAAATTCAAATTTATCAAGGCTTGTAATTAATAATATAGCAAGTATGTCAGGATATGTAGATAAAACATGTTGGCGCTCATGAAATCGCCTTTAGTTTTATAGTATACCGTTCATTATAAAATTATTTGTTTGGTTAGTAGACCAATCCATAATATGACACCTTGTTACCCTGCGATTTCCTTCCCGGGTCGGATAAAATGTTATTAAGTTTGCTTGTCATAAAATTCTTTACATGGGTTCTGGAGCTGTGTCCGGTAAAAGGAAACAGGCTGGTAATAGGGGGTCTATTCATCATCATCATGGCGGCCTTTTGGTTATCCAGTCTTGGATGTAGGCCACTTTCCTCTTCTTCCACTCCTCTCGATCTTGTGCCCGAATCATCCAGTCTCGATCTCCATGTCGTCGGATGTCGTCCACCCAGCGCTGTGATGGTCTTCCGCGCCCTCGGGTGTCCACTCTGGGTCTCCATTTTAGGACTCGTCTTGTCCAGCGGCTCTTGTCCATTCTCGCAATGTGCCCGGCCCATGTCCATTTTCTTTGCGCTATTACGGCCATAATGTCTCTAACTTTGGTCTTACTTCGAATCCAATCATTCCATTTCCGGTCTCGTAGGGTGATCCCGAGCATAGCTCTCTCCATGCCCCTCTGCGCGACTCGGAACTTCTCGGCGGACATCTATGTAACAGTTATGGTTTCCGTACCATAGGCTAGTATTACTCCCTGGCATGACACACTGTGTTATGCCAGGGGGTCTATTACGCGGGAAAAATCAAGATCAAGAATCATAGCCTCCGCTTAGCTAATGTCGGTTTAATACACCCTTGTCAATCCCTTTGTGCATAAAAGTGTGCGAGTATATATATACATAAAAAAAAACATATGTACATATGTACATAAATATAATATTTGTTACAGTTTAATTGAATAAATCAACACAGATGAAAAAAAGACTGCTACTAGAATTCATACATATACTCTAAAATAATAACAGTAATCGTATTTATTTATCATTAACTACAAAATAGCACAATATTGAAACATAATAAACTAAATAAATCAATAAAAAGTTCATTCATTAGTCAAAATTAAGATTTCTACCAATTGCGAGGCGTGGGCGTCAAATTAAGATTTCATTTCGCCTCGTAAAATAAGTTCAGCTGAAATAAAAACCGATCTTTATTGTAGTGAGCTGGGCAAGCCGATATATTTCATACTACGTCATAAGTTGAAGAATTTAAGACGCATTGTATTATGGATTTTTGAGTTGTTGGAAAAGAAAGCTATTTTGGCCATTGGTGCCTTTATGTAAGCTTAAAAGCCTGGCTGACTCTAGTAAAGTGCCTGATCAAAAATATTATTTACAATCCTTATTACTATAATTTTTGGAATTAGTACTAACTTACTGCCTTGAGCAGACTAAAAGCATGCTATTATGCACTTGCTTTTTTTGGATGAGTTGACCATAGCGAACATAGTGAACTTATCCCTGTGGATACCCTTGTGGATAAGTTCACCATATATGCTATGGTAAACTTAAACTAAGGAAAAAACATGGAATTCAAATCTTTTTCTGTTGAAATACATTTATTTTGGTTTGTATTCTTGAAATACATAGTATTCATTGTATGAATACTTGTGTCCGAAAAATTAAATTAAGGCCTTCTTTTAAGTATATTATACTTAAAAGAAGGCCTTTACAATGTTTGTGTTTAAACCTGTTGATAACGAAATAAAGTATTTTTATTATTTATTATTATAATTCTTTTAAACCGACGGCCATATCGACAAGAACTTAACGTACTTTTAAAACTTGTCCTCATGACTATATGTATATTCCTTAAGTGTAGCAGCTAGCTATCTTCTTGTCTTACGTTATAGAGGGCGGGCTTATTGGCAAACTTCCAGACTCCCTGACTTTTCTAAAATTACCTAACAGAACTTTAAACGAAAAATCATTTGTAATTGGAAATATAGTTTTACAAGTTCTTGTTTATGTTCACGGCCGAGTGTGAGAATTCGAGTTCAAATCTCCATTCTAAAAAAAGTTTTATTAGGTTTGTATGTAAAGATACAAAAAATACTAAAATTATAATTTGATGGCGATTTAAAAGAGTGGCCTTGAGTTTCTTGCAGGTATCTTCTCATAGGCTCAACCCTTTGTCTGAACCATGCAACTAATATAAATATAAATTTAGTAAATGTAATAAACTCACTAACCCCCTTTGACGTTCATAAGTGTTACTTTGTGACCTAAGTGAATAAATGATTTTTGACTTTCACTTTGACATTGACTATAAATTACTGGCAGTACAGCGTTTGAAAATGTTCTATGTACATCTTCGTTACGAGAGACTTAAAACTTAGCTAGCAAAATGTGAATGTTACATACATCATATAAAGTATAGTCTATCTATAATCTATGCATGTATATATTTCCTTGGAACTAGTTGGCAGTAGAAATCAGGTCACATATGTATATTATATGTAGTACTGAAGTACAGCTGTGAACAACCTAATTGCGTGATGTCTGAAGCGTGAATGATTAATCAAGTTGTCGCCATGACAGCTAAGAATCTTCAGAGGCCGGCCAAGGATTCCTCGAATCACAATATGTCATCGTTTGGATTCCTTGTATCTTTAATTTAGAGGAGTGTTTTAAGTTGTCACCTCGTAACTGCCAGTACGCTTAGTGGAGTTGGCACAAAATTTTCGTGATCAACAATGATATTTTATGTTTCTTTTTTTTAACAGACTACGTGGCACTTTAGAATGTGCCTATGTCGCGTGGTATAGTCACAAATATTTAAACAAAGAACACAAACAATACCTAGATTAAGAGAGAAAATATTTAGATCACGCAAATCTTGTCTCGTATGGGCATTGAACTCATAACATAGAGTTGTGGTAGTTACGAGCTACGCAATTTAAATTAATACACCATCCTTTCATTCATTGTTCCATACATTTATCGGGTCACGCCTGTATCCCTTGAAGAGATAGGCATTTCGCCAAGTATGGTTTTAAATCCAGGAAACATAATCAGATGAAACTAAATTACCAACTACATGACCTGGATATAAACTCGATGTAATTGGAATTGCCTACAACAGCATTAACGTATGCCTAACCTAGAAGTCAATCTAGGTCCCCACGATTCTCATTCACACACAGGTTAATGCACACAGCACTAGGTTAACGAGCCACTAAAGAAAAATTTCGTAAACAATTTATGATTGCAATTTCCAGGTAATAAAACTACCGTATAAGCACACAGCTTAATAACTACAACAAAATAGGTATGCCTTTAATATTTTTATTATAAACGATGTACGGCCGCTTTATTTACCTTATAATTTTTAATTTGACCAAGTAAAGCTGGAGTTTTACAGTGAATTTACATGAAAATATGCAAAGTACGTTATAAGCCATAAAGCTGTGTGCACACGGTCGCATGTTGCTACATTGCCAAGAGGCACGAGGCGTTGAGGCGGCGAGGCAGCTGTGTGTAAATCTCTCCGGGCCGTCAATAAAACTCTGAATAATTTGACTCTCGCCCAACGCCCTCGGCCAAGTGTCAAATTTTCCATGTCATTAAACCTCACGTTCGAATTTTAAATTAGAGTTTAAAATTTTACAATCGTTTTTGTTATTTGCATTGTAGTTATCTAGTTGTAAAACTAAGTCAATGGATGTATTTTGTATTATTTTTATTGAATTTCATTTTTAGTTAAGGGGCTTAAGTTTGTTTTTATATTTGCGGACTATCGCTTATGGGGTTCAATTCAGATTCGGTAGTAAGCGGCAATAGGCTCACCACCACTCAGGTATAATGTTCTTTTGCCTACATTTCGACGAATACAGCTGATATTTATATAAAGAAATTTTTAATTATTGCGATGTGAAATCCTCAATACCTCATTTTAAAAAACGTTCGACTTTGTTATAATTTATTTGCTACAACGAAAGTCACAGATGAGACCCAAGAAAAAGTCATAAAATATTATCAGACAGTATATTCGGTACCTACATGATACCATAATTCGTAAACATCCAAAGTCTAGTCTACTCGCTTTTATATTGATGTTAGCAGTCCATGTACTGCGGCAGGGCTTCACTATGAACATCTACACCTAGGCGGCATACGGCTGTATATCTGAATTCAACGCGCCATTTGAATGGTAAAGCAGAATCACAAAATATATATTTTACCGTACATTTTTATATATATAAAGTATAGGAATTGACTTTATATGTATAGAAATATTATATCAAAACAGTCACTGTGAAAATCAGTAGAAAATAAATATTTTAACAATAACGGACATAAAAAATTCATTGATTCAAAACAATCACGCGCATTTGTTTTTTTTTTTTGTATTTTGTGGAAATATAATGTGCAGCATGATTGTATTATCTACTGAAACCACTATGTAATAATTACTGAAGTCAATCTAGGTGTGTAAAGAAATATATGTATGAGATCATTATCATATTATGTAGGTCTCTGCTATCATAATATACATACCTAATTAATACGCCGTAATTATGACTGACGTACAAAGACTCCCCGATTGAAATAACTGACGTTCCGACGATAAGGTACAAAATATAAAATCGTGTTCTGCGAAACTCCCCGCCTTTGATGTGGAGGAATTTCTCGAGTTAGCGGTTGATTCATCGTGGTGTATATTTTTGGCGCCTGAACACCGTGACTTATACGAGAGCGTGGCGAAAGCGCGGTTACATTTGTTTTACCGAGACGAACAGTATACATACCACAGCGATTAAACAACCATACGATGGTTGCACAATGTTTGACCACATGTTACAACCCATCGCACCACGCGCGCTATCAAAATATTGACCCTCTTATCCGCATCGAGGTTGCACTCTCATACTTTGTACAAGTGTGTCCACCACCTTATTTGCTTACCCTATTAGCGGCCACTTAATGTCTAGGCATGCAGCATTAAAAAATACTGACTTAAGTGGCGACTTGAGAATTATAGAATTTCCTCTTATCACACACGAATTACAACCAATTACGGCGGCTACCTACTAGTTTTTTGTTCTGCTAAACTTCGAAATCGCCTCGTTAAGGTCATTTATTTAGGATGATTTTTTGTTAAAAAGGGACGTGCTTAACCGTAAAGGGTGGACCGCAACAATTAAGGAGCCGTTAGAGCTAAAAAATGTCACCCGTTCAAAGCTCTTTGCGTGTGCATAGTCTAAAAAAGTGGACACTTTTTATCACCTGGGTTGGAAGTCACAAAATGTTTATCGCCACTCGACGGCATGTTGATTTATGTTTCCACCCCAAGGACTGGGACCCGACCGAAATGAATTAGATTGTTTAATTGGTCATTTATTTCTGATGATAACGTGGGTCGCGGCGTCGAGTGACTATGCCCCACTGAAATGGTGCTTGAACGAAGATCAAATATGATTTAAGCTCTTTTCTAAAATTCACCGAACAATTTAGGTGTAAAAGGTTAATGGCTGGAATTAATAAAATAAAAATGTATATATTTAGGCATCAGCTGTTGATCTAAGTTGAGATTTATTACACATAATTGCTATGAGGAGCACGATATCTCATGTATTATGGATTACGCTCGAGAAATATGATGTGCTTTAAGACAAAAGATACAAAACCTCGTACAAAAAGTGGCTAATGACTGGCTTACACTTTCTTTGAGCCCACCCGTGACGTAAAAATTAAAGGCTTATCTCGAATTATGCTTAATTGAGGGGTCTAAAAACACAGATTGAATTTCAAACGCTTTGATGGATAGCTTTTACGTTAGCGCAGCATTTTCGATAATGGTTGATGTAAAAATTCTCAAATTTATTATCCTAATTATCATAAGATAAGTTATACAGCGCAGCACTCACCAATAAAAATGTTTGATATCGACACCGAAGGTGTCCAAATGGATGGAATAATAAATTCAAAAAAGTAACTTTAGTAACTGATACATATTTCCATTTATAACAACGGAACTGAACTCAAACTGTAATAAAACTTCGGCAATAAATTCAAACAGCCGTATCCTTAATTAATTAGAGAAGTAGAATCGGATCATACTCTGAGGTAGGTAGATGTTAGAGTTGTGGTTTCAAACCAAATATTCGTACATATTACACACAATTATGATGACGACATGTAAGCACACATACAAAATGCACGGATCGACTGACAATGGAACACGAGACGTCGCACCACATCAAGGGAGGTAAATCCCTCTTAAGTAGGTAGTCTATTAAGTGACAATTGTGTGCTAGAACAACAAAACTCGAACCGACATCACATTTACTTTGTGTCTCTATTACGTCATTATCTTTGAAATGAGAACGTGAAGCTTATCATCGTAAAATGTCGAGTATCTCTTACCATGCAGTTTTTGCGTCATTTTATCGTTTGTAGTAATGTGATGTTATAATTCTTAGACCAGAATAATGCTTGTAGTTTTAATTTTAAGTTACCAGAGCTATTTTAAGTTAAAGCTTTAGAGTAATTTTGTAGTTCAATATTACTTTATTAAACAATTTAAAATTAATGAGAAATAAACTGGGTCGTGATCTCATGGCAAAGTTTTCACATTTATTTGCGGTCCATGGTTAGATTACATATTCGGTCACATTCAATACAAATTTAGTATATACGGAGTGTAAAACTATACCCATGACAGTAATATATTGCAATCCACATTCGAAATATAAATGGTGAAAACACACAGCTGCATACCCATTCGAACATACATAGGTTTGAGTTTTAAACGGACGGAGCGTTATCTTTTTAATAAGTATGAATTTAGTTTTAGCAAAGTATATAACTCCTGGGTAATAAATATACATAACGAACTATGGTATTTTACCTTAATGGATTAATTTATACTAACTGTTATCTACAGGTTAGGTATTTTGAAACAAAGATATCATTGTACTACTTTACGATTATGACAAATACGAAGCATAAACTCAATATTATTATCTCAAATTAATGTTTGTAGAAAAGATACTCAGTTTCAAAGAAAAAGTAATCTCTCCACAGCACATAATACAATGTCAGTAGATGTATTTTTTGCCTCTAAAAACGGGCAAAACGTTTCAGTGCCGTAATCAAATCCCGTTAATATTCAGAGCTCCGGTTTCACAACGAATGCTTTATGAATTCGGTTTAGAGATTCCATTATGTTATTTATGGTTGATTCAACCATTATTTATGGTACAACTAATTACGTCCATTTGCATTTTAGTGTTTGTTTTCCAATACGTTTGTTTCCTGTTTCATAAATTATTTTGTAATATTATATTGTTTGCGTATGTGGACTTGGACATCTGTGATTAGGAAATAATAATTTAATTTTTGTATTGATTGGATTTATAGTTTGGCAATAGCTGTTGATTATGTTCTGCGTGCGTTGTGTGTGTTGTAATGTCGAATGTTTTAGGTTGTATTGAATTAAGGAATTAGAATAATATTATGAAGATTATGGATAAATGCTTATGCATTACATAGGGTAATTTTTTGTTTCTGTAAGAGAAAATTCCCGTACTTGGTGTGTGGTTCGCTTGTATCGCGAAGTTTAGTCGCATTCATAAAACCAACTCAAAGAATATTTACACTCGGGACAACTATCACTGGCTTCGACAATTTTCTGTCTGAAATGGGATCGAACTTACAGTACTTGGCACACAGGCATAGACGAGGCGCCCACAATCATTTCACCATTCATATGTTTTTAGTAGAACAACTGAAGGTACTTTTCAATGTTCTATCCATGAACAGATTCACTCTCTATTGGTAGTAATTTGGTAGGCATACAGACAATTACAAAAAATATTCTTTTTTATACATCAGTAGTAGATATTCGGGACGGTTGTAACCAGACATCGAAGTACGTTTGATATCAATTAATAGAATTCATTGTAAGATTTTCTTACCAAATTTTAATCTGGCTGTGTTGACTTTTAATAAACAAAGAAATCACAACTTAGATCAATATAATGCTATCGATCTTTTCATTTTTCCTTAAATTATAAATATACCTAATGAAAAACCAGTTCTGTGAATATTTTATTTTAAGGAAGTATTTTTATAATCACGAAGTTATACTTAAAAATTAATATTTCACCAAATATAGGCAACATACTTTTGGATCATAAACTTTGGTTTCATTATTCTCTAATAATGTACAAAATGTTTTAACTTCCATTAATTTATTGTAGATTACGCATATTGTCAACTACGAGTATAAATGAATACCAGTAACACATAATAGCCTAAATGAATGTAAACCTACAATCTCATTTCAGTAAATAAATAAATTATTATTATTATTATTTACACTAAACAAGTAGTCTTGTAAATAACTCAAAGTTTAGTAAGTACTGGATCTACCGTCAAATACTCACAACCCTAAAGAATTTACATAATGCCGTACGTTCCAAAACTCCAGTTCGCCGAAAACAAAACAATACAAAACACGAAACGGACCCTCAGTGAAACAGTTATTAACACAAAACCTCCACCTTTAAGTCCTAAAACAATAGAACATTGTTTCCCCTCACAACGCATGCACTATTCTACCTAATTCATACTAAATCTTCCAAACGAAGGACCGTCTGCGATCCGTGAATTTCAATAACAGACGCTACAGTCTCATTTTAATTAACTCAACAAAAACTTACACTTGAGAAAAGTATAAAGGCATGTTAAAACAACAGATGCTTCAACAAAGCTACTTTTATTAGGTTTTGTGCTTGTTTAAGAAAGTGCATGTGTTTTTCTTGAGAGGTTCTTTTTTTCGTCTGAATTTTTACGTCGTTTTTACGGAAGTTCGTTTTATTTTAGTGTTTAGGTGGAGGTGGTTCGTTCAATGCTAGTCTTTGTGTGCGTTGAGCGGTGAATATGTATCTCTATCATGCCTGCACAGCCCCTATTCCTATAGGTGCATTTATATAGCACATAAATGTCGCACAGGTATGGCTAGATTCCACGTAATAGGGGGCTAGCCTATTTCCGGTTACTGTAGCTACAGTGTTGATGTTGTAGACTCGTTATTGATACTAATAGTACACTGTGTTTGTACACTATGGCGGGTACACAATAATAGGTTTGTTCTTAGAGACCACACGTCTAAACATTTTAGGAAATTTAATAGCGCTTTTATTAACTTTAAATCGAAATCCAGTAATATTCTCTTATGCTTACGCGAATGTTATGGATTGAAAATAAACTACTTTATACGAATTTTAAGTTAGTAACGTAAATTATATGAAATACTCAAAGGCAAAATTATCACTTCATTGTATAAGATTTTATGGTGTACGCTAAGAGGACATTACAGCCATTATCGCAGTTCATGATCAGTAACCGAGACCGATTCAATAGAACACATAACTTTGTGCGAAATGTGATGCTCTGGCCACCGTCAATGGGGCGAATTGGACAAAATCGAGATGGCCATCGGATGTGGGCTGGAATGAGACAGTTAATTCTAATTATGGCCGTATTGTGCGGCCAAATTTTATTGCTATCTCATTGGCGCGCTCATTACGTAGCCCGACGTAGTAATTGTGCTCTATTGTGCTCTACTGTTCGGCAGACGACAGTTTTTTCCCAAACCGTGTGAATCTGGGGCGATGGGGTCGTAATTTGCGTGAAGTTCGCTGACTTTAGTGTAATAATTGAAACCTCGGAGATTTATTCATATCGATTTCGTTGCTATATTGATTTTTGGTTTTTGGAATGATAAAGCTCAAATATCGAATACATGCATTGTGTGTAATACACAATGATTATTTATATATTAAACACCACCTACATAAAATTTAGTTGAGCCAAAAGATTGACCTTTCGGCCAATTCTTGCTTCTCTTTAATTTCTTGCTACATAACTTGTTCCTAGGCCAGTGAATTTGTGAGTCGTCTAGTTCATATATCTTCACTTGGGTAAGCCACTAGCTTTGTTAAATAAGCTAGTCTTACCTAACCAACAATTATGTCCTTTTATAATAAAACACAGCTTAGTTCGGTAGATAAAAGAAATGGGTCACACGATTTAAGAGCTCACATCACTAAAAAATCTTTTGTTTTATAAAAAACGAACTGGGAAATATAACGAACATCATAATAGCTTTCAGTTAATCCGATAAATCGATTTTACAACATCGCATTCATAAATCGAAGACGTTCAAATCCTTGTTCAAACACAGAATGCGATTCGTTAAAAGTAACGATCTCTCTAGGGCTTTCGCTAAAAGGATAACAATATAAATAACTGCTTTTATTGTGCAGCTATTTTTGAACACACGTTGGCCTTTTAGAAGACCACTGATGGATTCTGAAGTCTCATCGCGGCCTGTCGGAGCGATTAGCACTCTGACAGCTAATTTATATACTCAACTTACTGTTCTATTCCTGGAGGGGAGGTTGTAGACCTCGTTACGTGTAGACGCGCCAAATAAAATTGTTTGAACTAACTTTGGATTTAGTTCAATAATATTTTAATTTGTTTAACGTAAATACGTATGTATTAACGTCTGTGAATCTATTTTCACTATTAACAGTCATTTGTTGTTGTATCCATGGTTCGGTACTTTTCAATTATATGCTTTGCATGTATTATACAAACAAACCCAACGATATTACTGTAGATAACGAGATTTTATAATTTATATCACTATTCAAGGCAGATTGCTAAGCAAAGAATATGGATAACTACATATATAAGAGTTCTACCATTCGGTCATCTATAGTGAAGCTATAAGAGTGCCATGTAATAAAAAATATAAGCGTATAATTATAATTTCAATTATATGTTAGTATGTGTAGCCAAGTAAGAAAACTAACTTCGCAATAATTTAAATATCAAATTACAAACAGATAGACGGAAGAAAAAGTAAATTTAACACTAGCTTTCCGCCCACGGCTTTGCCCGCGTGAAATTTGGTTACATCGCGCCTTTTGACCCCTTTCACCCACTTCGGGGTGGAATTTCCAAAAATCCTCTCTTAGTGCTCCCCTACACTCTCCAAGGAACATACATGCCATCTTTCAGCTTCTTGCGTTCGGTAGTTTCGGCTGTGCGTTGTCTGTCAGTCACACAGTAACCTAAGAGTTTTATATATACAGATAATGACTGTCACGTAAAAGACACAACAGAAATTCAGTTGTGTGCATTTATGGAGGTTGAACATCCCTAAAATTGTTAACAACTTAGTTAGAAATAATATCACAACACAAAATTAACCATTCACTTACTGATATATCTACTACTGTAGACTTTTATCAAATTAATTAAAATCTGTTTAAGCTTATAAAATACTTCAAACATAATCTATCAACATCTAATATTAACACAAAACTCAATAAATTTCCAACCCTAAAGCGCTCGAACCAATAAAGTTGCATTACCGACCGAAAATCCCCACCAAAGTTAAACTCCACAGCACATTTAAGCTTCTGACCACTAACGTTCACTAATAAACATACATATAATAACCGTATTAATTTCCATGACAACCAATCGCTATCAGTATCGTAAATTCTGCTAAAACCAGCGGTTGTATGCAACAACTGGTCATTATCGAACAAAATACTGGCAGATGCGCCAGACTCACACCTCATTGCTTTTTCCATGACATTGCACGATGCCATAAAAGATATTGACTTTTATAATAATGGCACCTTGATTTATGATAGCTTGAAGATGGTATTGCAACTTTAGATGAAATCTTAAACACTTTTGCACGTTTTATACTTGAACGAAAATATGGTTGTGATGCAGTTTTGTGCTTATGGCTTAGAAATATGAGTCTTTTAGCAAAATCTCTGGAAATATTACTCTTATGACCGACTACTTCGTTCAGTGCGATACGTTTACGTTTACTCATGATCGTGCGAGCCTGGATTTGAATGCCAAGGGCAAGACAAGCTTTATTTGTTTTTCTATAGGAAGGACTTTAGAAAAGATTTGACTCGTGCCATCGTAGTTTTGAATCTCTACAAACAATTAAGATAAATCTAAAAGTCCCTTGAACAACAATTTTAATTAGTTTCACATTAATTTGTTTTGTTGTATCTACTTATTGAAAGTGTCTTAGAATGTGTATGAATTGAACATTGTGAAACTCACTTTCGATTACAATGTTGTGTTTACCTTTAATTTAAAAGCATAATAGGTATTATAGTATATTTTTAAATTAAAGGTAAGCAAAAGATACATAATTGTAACTTGTGTTATTTTAAGCCAATGTTCTGAGCCAATGTTCTGTATGTATTTTAGTTGGTAAGAATAAACCTAAATAAATAAATAAATATTATTCTAATAACGATGGTCCAAAGATGTTCGTGATTATATACAATTAAAAATGTATACTTACATAGTTATATGACATTGGTTGAGACAGTTTGTAGATAGTTAGACAAATGCCAATTTTAAAGACCAAATTTTAAAATGTCATTGTTTGTGTCCAATTTTATTGACCAGTCCAGTAAGAGAAATCCAAGTTGACATTTCTGAGTGCGATTCTATGAGATTATTGCGGCAATAGGAGTAGACATTGTCTCAAATCGGAACACTGTCGGAGTATTCGACCCCTTTGCCTCTATATTGGGAACAATTTTCAGAATGGGCTGCCTTGACAAATAATTTGAGGACAAATTGGTCCAACAGTTCAACTATAAAATGGTTTTGTTTATGTAGTTGAATATTTTAAACGCCACATTTGTAGGAATAGAGCTTTTAGTATCTCCTTTTACGTTTACGGAATGTCAGTATTTATGTTATGACAAAAGTACATTAGCGTATTACGCAGTATTATAGTTGCGTAGCGTTGACTATGTATAGCTTGATTGGCGAGGTTAAGCAACTTTGCCACTGTCATATTTATAGATGGGTGTCTGTTATGATAAATTAAATACTACGTGACTCAAACAATGCGTAAAATCTCGGCTATGTAGAATATAATTCAAAACTATAAATAGATAAAATATCATATAATGTTTTTATCCAGAGTTGCAGAGGTCAGATAGCAGTCTGGAAACTGATATATTTTAATTTAATTTTATCGTCGAGGACTGTAATAGTAACAATGATCAAAGAGAATTACAGACAACTAATAGTCAGTTGTTCGGTTAGATTATAAAACCGATCCCAACACTAAAACCTATATCAGTACTTAATAATAAAAAAAATCTACGAAAAATATCTGACGTACTTATTTTATTTTATACCCAAGATATCTTCATTGAATAAAAGACATTCATTCATGAAGACATAAATAACTAGGCCTGTCACTTTCACTATGTTCGGTTTGTAATATATTACCATAACAATCTGATAACACAAAGTTAAAGGCCAGAAAACCGGTCAACAATAACAAAAATTTATTCAATTTAGCGCCCTGTATCTGTAGAATATATTAATCGCCCCGAGCACAATACCACCTACCTCACTAAACACCGTAATTTCATTTAATATGTAAGATCGCTATCGAAATACTTCGAATAATTTATAAAAGGGATACAGTTAATTTTCTAACGTTAATATTTCAAGTTGCTTTCCAAAACCCATGTGTGAATATCGTACAACCATCACTTATCATCTTTAAAGAGGCATAAATTTACGAAAAATCTTTATTCCAGACCATCACCCTAAAAGCAGGGCTGGTTGTGTGCATTGCATGCTCGTAAATTACCCTACGACGACGTACTAAAATAGCGTAACACCCCAATGCCATGGGAACGTAGGACCCACCCTACGACCTCACGCTAAATGCCTACAAATCTGTCGTACGGGTACGAATCAAAAAGACATCGAGATAGGCATAGCGACGCGATTAGAAACGCCCGTTCAATAAACAATTTATCGAGGATAAAGAAATTTCTCAAACACGAATGATAAATGCATCAGTCACGCGATGAAAGAACAGCGTAAATTGGAATGAGGCGGAAGGCCTAACAATGAAGAAGCAGGGACGAGGCCGGAAGGATCGCGTATTTTTCCCTGTTATCCCAAACAACAATGGAAGTCAGTTTCAATACTCACCTAGACTGCATACCGTCTTTTGTTTAATTAATTATCCAACGGACGGAATAATTAAGCTTAAATTCGAGGCCGTCATTAAACCCACTCTATTCTAAAATATTAATAATATCAGGTGCACATTGTTTGGTTGTTAAATGACGGTAATTATCTGTGTGCTCCATGTAAATTTATTGCACGAATTTTATCAAAGACCACCCCTGCGGAGAGTTATTCGAACGTATTTGTTTATTAAAATGTTTAATCAGTGCTGCCGTATGTTTTATGATTTCAATTAGAGCGATGTCGGTCGGTGTGAAGTGAGCGGGGGTCGGCGATCGGTCATTCAGTGACAGTAGTCTCGATGGAGTGACGGCCAATGGAGCGGGAAGCATCTATGGTTTCATGGCACCAGAGTCATCAATCAGTACGTTCGCAATACGCTGATAATGTATCGCCAACAACCCAATATTTAATTGTTGATGGATTGCTACCAATCCCCGACAGACGAATTATACGGCTGAGTATAATATTCTCGTGCGAAGAATTTTTTCATTCGCTCCAGCCGTGCATATTCGATACGGATTTATTATTTTCATCTTTACATCTTACCCTCTTTTGGGCTCGGAAGCGATACGTGAAATGACGGAAGATATGAAGGGCGGTAATGGGGGAAAATTGTACTTTATTCGATTTTGATAGACTGGATGGCGGATTTAGGTCCCGCTGTCACTGAAGGGTTTCAACGAGTTCTGATTCCTTGATACTTTTTTGATTATAAGCAATTTTCTATTTAGGAATAGTTACATGGAAATCGCTATTGAATCCAATTGCTGAAAATAAGCTATTACTACAGACTTTAAAGATTTTAATTAAGTAAGTTTTTGTTTTGCAATTTTTGTTCGAAACGAATTGCCCAGATACCTCTAAAGAAAATTATTTTTTAGAAATCTATTCACGCACTGGTAGTAATTTCTACATCACTTAACAAATATTTAAACGACAGGCATAAAAAACACCCAAACTCGGAACATCTATTTGTCGATCACGCAATTATTTTGTCCCGTGTGGTGATTGAACCCACTACACTCGGCGCAATGGCAGAGACGAGGCGACCACTTACATACACTACATCAACCCAGGGCCTTTACAGAAATCTAAATACCAACACGAAGGAAACTCAAAATAAATATCTGTAAATTCCATTTTGTTTTTGGGTATCGAAACCGCAATACAAGACTGCTTAATGTTAAAGCCAATGTATGTTGTCCACATAAACCACTGCGCCGTCTGTGCACTAAAATCATTAAACCTGTATTCGCGTTGGGTGTTCTCTATAAAACTTTTATAATATTATTTTAAGACGACGCTATCTTCATTCAACAAAGACAACTCCTGAAGTAGCATTTTGATATATTTGTCTCTCAGAGATAAGCCGCGAGCTCAAATGTCAGTCGCGACTTAAAAACGGGTAAATAGTTTTCTAAAGAATACAGGAGAATAAAATAAATATTATTTGAAAGAGTTCTTATCTTGGTGTAACGTTTAACTGGCTTAATGAGTCAACAGTGACCTATGACTTTAGGTTCGAAAGTTGAATAGGAATTATTATTTTAGAAGGCTCTTTAGTTTCATGGCAAAGTTTGCAATTATATACTTGTTCCTTTTTTTATACTTGCTCTATTATTTAAACTTGCTCCCTATTATGCACACTATTTTGTTATACTTGCCCCCTATTTAGTGCTTCTATGTAAAAGTGTTATTGATGGCTACAATAAAGATTTATTATTATTATTATTTTATAGGACCTGAAAACATAGCTGGCGATACGTGAATGTTATACATTCTGCGATATACAGGCGGTCACTGTATGTATGAAATGCAACTTTATAGATACCTATTTAGTAGCGACTATATAAAATATACTTAAGCAATAGATAATAATAGTCCTTATGTTTGCCTGTCTCGATAGCACAGCGTAAGTGTAAGCGACTGTTATGCACGAGGTCTCTGGAGCGATTACGTGTGGTGGTCAGACAGCGAGCGTGGATTCGTGGGATGTGTTATTAGATATTTCCGCCAAGAAATTTTCCTTATCGTATAATAGTTGTACATGTATGCGTGGTTGATGGGAAACCCCTATTACGTGGGACTTAACCATCTTTTAATCGATAATGTTCTCTAATAATTATGTATTTATGTATAGTGCTATAAGCAGTTGAAGAGCACGTAGTCTCATGTGTGTTATGTTTCCTCTATTATGTAGTACTTAGCAACTCAATGATGTCAGTTGTATAATTCATAAAATCAAAACAAAACCGTAAGATCATATATCGGCTATCAAACCTAATAAAAGCATGAAATGGGGCAGATTTGTATCATTTAGTCCAAACCAACGGATCGAGTTAAGATTGTATAATTTAATTTATGGTCTCGTATCGATAACCCATGCGTTATTGGAAGCGGTCGCCCACATTCCCAATTACCTATACGATAACCGACTTATTTACGAGCGGACCGGCTAAAGGAATTAAAATTCATTGTTTCTTATCCTGAAAATACATACCAATAGATAGACTAAGGTCAGCCAATATCTCCGTCTTATCTGTAACAAGAATAGGCTTTTAAAACGAGAGGCGTCTGATAGCAAGTGGAATAATTACGTGACCTCTCGGAATTGGAAATGTTCAATGCGGACAGGACTCGAGGTGATCTATTTGTTTCAAAGTAAAGGTGGTATCAGATTTCGTGAATGAATTCGATGTTCGTTACGATTATCGGGTGTTTGATGACGATACTCGATAAAGGTCGGTTTATAGTCGAGAAATTCTCGTAAAGAGACAATAAAAGTTTCATTTCATAGAGTGAAAAGTAAAATGTTCATCGCGACTGATTCTTTTGTATGGCTTTTTTATTTGTGTGATAACATTTATATTGTTTAGTTTGATATAATTGGGCTGTATTCTTATATGTTGTTGGTTTCGCTGCGGAAGTCATTGAGCATCAGGGCACTTACCTTATATCATTTAGATAAGATATTATATTTGATATGCCTGATTAAAGTTTCTATTGATGTATTTGATTTTATTAGACTATATTTTTATGGTATAACTCGGTCAAAGATTTTTAAGTAACAGACAGTAATACAAGTGTCTTATGTATCTAAGAAGGGGTATAATAATATCAGCCCTATATTAAACTGTCCCACTGCTGGACACGGGCCTCTTCTCAGTGTGAGAAGGGTTAGGCCATACTGCCCTACGCTGGCCCAGTGGTGGTTGGCAGACTTCACATGTCTTTGAGAACATTATTAAGAACTCTTAGACATTCACGCTTCCTCACGATGTTTTCTTTCATTGTTAAACCAAGTGATAATTAACTATTTAATACGCACATAACTTTCTAAAAGTCCTTGGGATCGAACTAGAGACCTCTGCGTGGCAGTCCAACGGTACCACTAGGCTATCGCTGCTGATAGCAGTAAGTAGAAGTGTAATATGCACATTTGGCCTTACGGTATTATGTAGAGAGCGAGCCTAATGCCACCTACCAAACAATTGTAGACTTCGTAATGCTACTAAGATATTCCCAAAAGTAAAAGTTAATAACACTTTGTTGGATCCGTGACCTAATGATCACACGTATACAAAAGCACAAAACCACGCCATAGGACTGAAAACATGGGACAGTCTGTCAGTCATATATTTCAGCTCTGTTAACTGTCCTACTCTTGGGTACGGACTCCTTATAATAGAACCGGTTGAGGTAATCTTTAAAAATATTGTGGAAATGTCTTAAATATACTACCATATGATATTTTCCCTTATGGTTGAAGCGACCGATAATTAATTAAGATAATCTTTATAAATTGAAAAGGATGTTGTTCTTTCGCCACGTAGAGGATGAACAACAAGACCAAAGGTTATTTCTAAATAACAAAGGGAAAAGAGTAGAAGTTAGTAACAATATAATCTTTTCAATTTTGGCTGGCAAACAGCAACATAATTTTACCTTACTATATAAAACCAAAGATAAAATATGTGTAATAATTATTACACATATGATAATAATTATTACACATATGATAATATTATTTAGTATAATGTGATAGACAAACGAACTGCCTTGGTGGCGCAACAATAATGAATGTGACTGGCAGTTTTAAACTTTAGGGTACGATTCCCAATAAAGGTGTAATTGGGCTTTTCCATTAAGCAATTCCAAATAGGAGCACGGAGTCTCAAATTGCACATGTAACTTAAATCATATCTACCAAAATGTGGTTGTAATATTCATTTGTAATAAAAGCCTAAAACTGTTCAAAGTATAAATTTTTGGCAATCCGCAGGCATGATAACAAAAAGTTTAATGCAAAATAATTCACCGGTTCACACGAGCATAACCCTTCCATTCCTTTATTAAAATCATAATTTTGTAAACGTTTCATTTCGCAAACAGCACGGCGTTTTAAGTAGTTAGTGGGTAGACAGAGATGCTGTAAATATGCGCATGTATTTCTCCCGCATTGTATGTAAAGTGCGTAGACTGTAGACGGAATAACCGTTGACCTCATACGATGTACAGATGGACGGATTTGAGCCATTAGAGTATTGTTACTGGCTGGAAATGGAATTATTCATTGATCTATTATGTCAGTTTGAATTTTTGGAGAGAGTTTGACAGCAAAGAGTTTGTTCACCAAGGTGTGACATCCTTTTATGTATGATTTTTATTGTCATTCGTCTTCTTAGTTCTAAAGTCTTTCTGAATATATAATGATATAGGCATATTGATTTTTAAATCGTATAGTTACAACAAAATTAACATATACGCCACAACTCCATATAAATTTAAAAGCTTGTAAAACTTTGCATGTGTCATCTGCGCTGTTTTTTGGTATACACATATTTTAATTAACTAAAACAATAACTAAACGTGTTTTCTCCTAATTTTAAATGCATAAATAATGTTGTTATGTTAATATTATCTAAATTGATAGACATTTTTGAGAACGTTACTTATGAGAAAACTATCACAGTAAATCTTATGTGTATCCAAGGATGTTGGGTTTTAGACGAAACTTACAGAAAATCAAAAAATTGTATGAACTTTTATTTTGATTTGTTCATGGTGGTTTTCGCTAGTAACTTGGCAAATGTATGTAATAATATTACAAATACGTTTAACGTTTAACACATTCATTCGTCGTACGTCAATGTGCGTCGGCAGTTATTAAATCTCATATTGAACCCTTATTATGACTAAACGGTAACACAAGCAAAGGACAAAATCAATTTAAAAAATAAACATGCTCTTTTTTATCGGCGCCTGTAAGTGAACGGTACAGAATTAAAGTATCAGATGTTGTTGCTACACGAACTAATGTATCTATTTGTATCGTGTGTTTCCGGCTTTTTGCTGTCCCGATGTGGAACTGAGCAATTACGTTGATTCATAGCACTGGTTCAATGCATTTTTTATAGCAAAGCAAACTCTTTTAACGTTCTGACATGTAGTTTTATTATAGGTCTGTCTTTGTTGAATGCTTCTGTGATGTTAAGTATAGGTATGATCGGCCAATAAAACTGCATGTACCTATTACGTGTCAAGTAGAATTGTGCTTTCAAAATAATACTATAATTAGTATTTTCTGGCTATTGAATTTCTCAATGGTAAGTTTATTAAATAAATACAAATAATTAATTAATTTACAAAAATTCAAACTTTATATTTAGCTTACAAAGTTACATTTATAAAAGTCAAAACCTATCGATTAGAGAGTTTACTAAGTTACTGAATCTACATTTAGGTAGTTGCTGAGTTTAGGCTAAGGGCATAGGAGAAGATAACGGAAAGAAACTGAGGGTCATTCTTGTAAATCGCTAATTAAATGTAATTTCAGTTTTTACAACTCATATCTACAAAGTGCTGTAGCTGTTATACCATGTATTACTGGTAATGTAATTCTAGAAAGAATAACAAAAATTACTTTATAAAAAGATAAAATAATGTACATAATTACTATTATTCAACATTAATATATAATAGACAGTAATTACTGATTATAAATAGCAAGCTTTGCTTTTTGAAATGGACGTCAATATTTTAAGTTTAATTAAAGTATTGATTATAATATAAGTTTTGTTTTTCAACCGTCCCATTTTTTACGAAATATTACACCACAGTCTAACACGCTTGTCCAGTGCGTGTTAGCAGAAATCACACATCTTTGAGGACATTATGGATATGCAGATTTCCTTACGACGTATACCGTTAAAGTAATTAAAGTTAACAATAATTAAATATTTAACGCACATAACTTTAAAGAAAAAAGAGATGTGGCAGAGGTGCGCTGCCTGTATCGAATTCCAGATTTCTGCTGCGTGGTAATCCTACAGTCTCACACTCAGTATATCGCTGCTATGATTAATATTATAAATGGAAATATGATGAAATTTGCTTACTAAGTGTTAGATGTTGGGTACGCTTACTATATTATTGCAAATCACTCTAAACGTCCATATTCTCATGCCTAAATCTTCGAAAATGTCAAATAGTACATATTACAAGCTATCGTCTTAGGTCTCACGTAAAGTAAAGAGCTGACCATATTGCCGTTTATCAGCTATTGAAAACTTCTTAACGGAATAACCCAATTTGCTTGACCCGGAAATTGAACTTGAGATCTCGTGGACAGCTGTCGCATACGCTACCAGTGTCGCCATCGTAGCAGTCACTTTTGGCTTAATTCTTTTTTATTAAATATATATATTACAGAATTATTCTGGGTTTAAATAGATTAGGTTTTCAAGTAAATGTAAAAGTTTAAGTAATAATGATAAGTAAAAAAGTAACATTTCGAATGCCATCAAATTATCTAACAGAGATCCAAATAATATAAAAAATACAAGTTTATATGTGAGGATGTTTGCAACTTATTACCTCATTAGCTGCTGAGCAGATTTTAATGAAATTTATGATACTTATTTATATCAAAACAATTTAAATGTTGCCAATAAGTGAAAAAATTAGAAGCCCCACTTAAAAATTTAAAATTGAATATAGATTCAGGGTCTCCAAAATGTTATTAAGTTAAACTCATACACTGTACAAAATATAGCTTTTATTAATGACATACAACATTTATTGACCTTAGGATGATTTTATTAGATCAGACAACTGAATATTGACATTTAAATTAATTTATTATGTCTGACATGGTTTAATAAATACCTATGTTTCTACATATATTGGACTGCACTGATTGTGTAGTGGTTTATGTGGCCTCGCACCTGCTACTGCGCCGAGTGTTGTGGGTTCGAATCCCACACGGGACAAAAAATTGTGTGATCCACAAATGGTTGTTCCGAGTCTGGATCTTTGTAAAGTCTCCCGCGAGACAGGAATTATTCCTAGAGCAGAAGATGTCTTCCTTTTTTAAATAAAATATAATATATATTCTATATCTGCAAGTTCCATGTTATTTGTTTAATGAATACTATTTATCATATTTATTATTTTTAAATTTTCAATTAATAACGTTATTGTATAGCTAAAACTTCTTTCGTTACAAACATCTTACATTCAAAACCTAATAGGTAGTTTAGTTACTAAAAAGATTAAAGTCCTAAGTCAATACTCTTTCTATTTAAATTTGTCCTTAAGGCAAATTATCAACGGCTGGCTCTATAGGAGGGTTCTCAATAAAAACCCTCAAGCATTTTGTATTTAAATGAAAAATTATTCATACTATGTATAATTACTAGTTGTCACCCGCATTTTAGCCTACATTTATGATTACTGCTGCGCTACCGTGGATTGTAGCGTGATATCATATGGCTTATAATCTTTCTCAAGAATTATACTCTAAAATACTCAATTATTTTTTCGAACTCGACTAGTAGTTTCAGACATTACAGCGTTTAAACAAAAATAAAACCTAAAGATCTTCAGCTTTATTAGATTAGATATAAATGCAAAGAAAACTTTATCTGCATGTCTCTTATAATTAAACAGCTAAACGATATAAAGATAATCATGAAATACGCGAAAAGACAAGGGCTGCTTAAAAAAAACTCAAGCATATTCTAGTCACTGCTTGTATTTTCATTATTAAACTAGTTTATATTGGTTTGAAAATACCATTCAAAGACAAAGTTAAGTAGCTAAGGAAATGATTTATATACCCTTCACGAAGCTAAAAGGGTTAGAGCATTTACAATACAGGAATTGGGCAATTCTAAGCATTTGGTTCAAAGAAAATATTGAATGAAAGCGTCTAGCAAGCCAATGAGATTATTTTATTTTCTACATTCAATTTATTTCTTAGCGATATTTTCGGTATCGATACTTGGAACGGATACCAAGAGTCATATATCAAGATTCAAGTTCTCATTTTCTCGTATACTTTCAGTACATTTTCGTTAATTCATCTCGTCGCGATGGCGTCGATAAGTGGTTGGCGGTTCGGCCGGAACTCCCTTTTTTCATCCCGCAAACTCTCAAGAGCACCGCAAAATGTCTTCGAAATGACTTTTTCTCATTTTAAGTACATTACGACATCTTTTTTTTTCTACGTTAGCACTTAAGTTTCGTCAAATGTTTGTGATCTTATTGGTGAGTGAAATAAATTTTGAATTCGTTTTTGATGCTTTGCTGCGTATGTAAGATTTATAAGTAAATTAAATATTTTAGCGTTGGTTTAAATTTAGAATCGCATATTTATTTAATTGACTGCAGCAACGTATTGCAAAATTTTAATTAATTATAATTAATTTAATATTAATTATAATTAATACCAAATATTAATATGAAATCTTTAGAGTATAAATAACTTTTACGTAAAATTTTAAATAGGTATGAGATGTGGATAAAATTAATAAAGTATAAATTGTACTTTAGCCGCAACATGACGTTAAAAAATTGATAATTCATTAGTCAACATCGCGAATTTAACACCCAATTCAAAAAATCACAAATAAACGCTTCAAAATATCCCATTTCATAAACAAAAGGATTAAAAACAATTCCTACTTACACTAAACATAAATCCATTTCAAGAAAAGTCTACATCAGCCACTAGAACACTCAACAATCCACTAGAATTCGAAATTCAAAAAAGTCACGTATAAACGCACTGACGTTTGAAATTCGCGCCAAACAATCGAAGCGCGGCACACCCTTCCCGTTCAACGGCTGGGAAGCAACTAAGTTGGTCTCGCCGTCAGTCTAGACGAGGACAGCCGAGGGGTGGACGTAGGAGGGGGAACAGGGCGAATCAACCCCGGCCAACATTTGCCCAGAAAACGGCCAAGCTCAAACATCAATAAGGAAGTATCTTATTAAGCATTAATAACGTCGACTTTGTACTTCAATTAGATAAAATCATTTGACGTGATATCCTAAACACAGATTTGAGGCTGAAGGCAATTCCGACGCAAGATAATTAAGTTCGTCGAATTGAAAACTTTGAGACGGTGGAAATCGAAGTTTGCATTTGCTACTTTATTTATTTTTGGGTTAGGTAGGTCTATTTATACTTTGTTTTGTCTTCTGAGATCAGATTTTAATCTCTTTTGATATCTGAATTATAAATAATTTGCCTAATTAAATAATGTATTTATTTATCTGAAGCGTCTCTTGTCAGAAACGGTTTTTCTGTTAAATATTTTGTTATATGTACTGATGTTTTATTAATTAAGAATTAAATGTTAGATGCCATAAAAAACTTAAGTGCATATCTAATATATAATTGCATTAGTACAAGGTTTGTACTTGGCTACAAGTGAGCAGATCGTTGGTCTGCTAGACAAAGGCATCAAGTTCGATTTAGACTGTTCGAAGTTTGTGCGTAATAAATACTTTTTTATTTAAATGCAATCAAGGAAATCTTAGGATCATTTACTAGATCCGTAAAGTAAACGATTACTTTGCATTATAACAAAAGAATCATCGTTTTGTTATTTATAGGTGGTTTACTTAGTATTATTATCAACATGTATCCACTTTTTGTATTTGGTTTAGTGACCTAGACCGAATAGTTAAAATGGAACTTACAACAAATGAATATTCGTGGGCCATATAGACCGATATAAATCCTGGTTTAATTTATCTTAGTTTTAGGAAGATAGTTATTAACAAACTTAATCGTTCGAAATTGTTAACGAAATATGAGTGTCACAAAGGTGCCACCGCTACTTTTTCAAGATATAGTGTTACATATCTATAGGTATATAGTACACGTTTATGTACCCCAAAAGGATAGACAGATGGGTCCATTGGACATTGTGCCAAACTTCGTACTAAAAATTGCTTGACATAAAAACTTAACTTTTTCGGACCGGGAATTGATCTCGAGACCTGACGCACAGCAGTCGCATTTAGTACCTCCATGCCTACGCCACCGTTATAAAAATGAGAATAGGTAAATTTATCAAATACATTTTAATACTTTGATCCTTTCTAACCACAATCCGATTATGTGCTAAAAAAAACCTATTTCTAGAACTCGATAGAACCAAAAGCAATATTATATTACTTTCCATCCATTTCTTTTGTCATCTTCGAAAATACATTTATAGATTTTTCTTATCTATGCCTAAATCTAAATCGACAGTGACTATGATATTATTACGTAGAGCCACGCCATCATTATCATTAAAACAAAATCGATCTCCTATAACGGCTCAATTTATAATGATTGGCGATGACAATAAGAACATTAGCCTAAATAGCTGTTTTTAATACCAGAGTGACAAACAAACAAATATACATCCAACTTTATTTAACTGGCTCTGTTGCGCAGTGGTAGTGAATGCGACTGCTATGCTCTTGCACAGTCACACTTGTCTCAGGTTCGAATCCCGGGTCGGGTCAACTAAAAGTTATTGGGTTTCTCAGTTAAGAAATCTCAATACGAGCCCGGAGTTTTGAAGTTGGCGGTATTAGATACCCCCGTGCCTTAGAAAGCACGTAAAGGTGTTAGTCCTGCGCCTGATCTCTTTCCAGTCGTGTCGGATTATCCGTCCGATCGGACCATGAGGGTTAGGGAACAGAGAGTGCACTTGTGTTTGCGCACATACTTGTGCACTATAATACATATGTCCTGTGCAGATGGCCAGTCTCCGTTAAGATTAACCGTTGTGACCGAAATTCGGTCTGGAGGACATTATTTAATGTTAATTTATTTATTTATATTTTACCAATGAACGGCAATAAAACATGGAAGTCTTCTCACCGCAAAAAAAAACCACGGAATCTATACAAAGTAATCAACTAAGCCGTGTCGCTTTAGTAACGGATAATTATATTAATGTGCTTCAATTCTACAATGTATTTGCTAATTTGGCTGATTATGGTGAGACTTATAAATCACTAGCTTTTGGGCGCAGCTTCGCTCGCACGGAAACAGTACCTTTCTCTACCTTCTTTTTTAGAACCTTGTGTCTTTTTCTGTATCCCTGAAAATTGATCTGACGTGCTGCTTGAGAGCGAGACAAGTGGCTCGTTCTCAATCAGAGAGATCAGGTATAAAAGAAATACAGCTGCTAGATTTATATTCTTTTTTCTTCACAAGGCAACTCCCGCACAAGGAAAAATTCCTGTGTCGCAGGGGACGTTACAACAAGGACACTACACCACCCATGTAGACAATTCGTGTAAAAACACCACCTATACCGCCAAAGGTCCAGGTAAGGCTGAGAAGTATAACACCTATATTTCACCAGATATGTATAGTTATAATTCTCAAGTAATTGATGGCGAGAGTTTTACCGTCTACTGAGCACAGTTCTAGATTTCTTTTTTCTTTTTCATACAACTAAGATGGCAAACAAGCATACGGCCCACCTGATGGTAAGTGGTCACCATAGCCTATGGACGCCTGCAACGCCAGAGGTATCACTTGCGCGTTGCCGACTCTTTAGGAAAGGAAGTAGGAAGGAGAAGGAGCGGGAAGGGGGAAAACGGGTGATTGGCCTTCGACACTCTCACTCACCGAACGAAACACAACAGTAGGATTACTGCTATTTCACGTCGATATTCTGTGAGAGGGTAGTCCTTCCCCGGTCTATACTGAGAATTGCTTGACCTAAAATCTCAATAATACTTTAGACCCGGAATAGGACCCGAGAACTTACGCTGATTGGTCAAATTCACAACTGCTGCGCTACCGAAGCAGTAAGACAGTGAAATCAAAGACTAAATTAAACAATACAATATGTGTATGCGGCATTCCATTACTGGTTTTCATCAAGACACGTTTTATTTGGATAAGACCAAAATAGCAACTGGTATCGTATGGTAAAAATGCGGATTTAAAGTTTCAGATTCATAATGTATCTACAGATTTTCATGCCTTGTGTATTCATCCATATTTTGTGACGAGAGTATTCCTCTTATTCGTTCTCTTTTTAAAAATACAACTGTTGCTAGGAATAAAACCTGTATTGCGTGTGACTTTATAAAAATCAAATAACGGACACAAAGATTTATAGGACACACAAATTTTCAATCCCAACACATCCCGTGTTACTGAACCCATAATAGTCGGCGCACTGGCAATAGCGAACTAACCATTCAAACCAATACGCAGTTTCTGAACCCTAGACTCGAGCCCAGCGGTGGCATTCACTACGACTCCGCCGCAGTTACAAAGTAACAACATTAACTATAAGCTGATAAACAATTTGTATTAAGTATACCGAACCTCATCAAATCGAAATACTCCATAATACATACGAATTCTATTAATAAAATGTCTGCCTCGCCATTGCACTGGAAGCTGAGAATAATCCGTATTGATCTAGTTTAAATTTAGTTCACTATAGTACATTAAAGGAAATGTTCAGTAGACAGGTACATAGAGCTGAAAATCGTTTAAATTCGGATGTATTTTATCGATACTGCTTATTCGATTTAGTTCATTCGTTTACTGTAAATAGTGCCCGTTGAAGTAAAGAGGACATAATAAATGTTTGGAAAACAAAAGGATACTGGCTGGCACAAATGTAAGGATTGGGCAGACCGGAATTTTGAATATAGAAGTTGGCGATTTCGCCGCGTTTTCTTGATTTTGCATTCGATCGCATCCAACTGCGCCAGGGTTTTCGTAGCATAAATTTGGGACTCCCAAACTCAATCCTCGGCAGAGCGTTAGGTTTTTTAAGGTAATTTTCAATAGCAAATAATTATAATATTTCCACGGAACTGCCTATAAATATCACTAGTAGACGTCAATAGGCTCCTATTTTATAATATCTAAAAGATTGGAAATAAGTATTAATTTGGTGAGTATAGACTCATGTTTTAATTTAGCAATCGAATACACCTACTAATCGAAGTGTGTACGAAGTCTATTGCGACATTAAAATCGCACATTTTAGCTAGTGTGCTGAAGCTTATCATGTGTAACTTGCCTGTATCTAGCAGCCTAAAAATTACACTATCGCTGCAATTTTCGTTGGTATTTCATTTTCATCAACTAACTTCCGAAAAGCAACTAAGTCGCCAATAGTAACTGAAGCAGCATGTACGTTTTGGCCCTAAGATAAATACGAACCTTTTATTTTAGTTCGTTCTTCTTTTAAATGTTTAAAAGCGTTTGTTTGTTACACTGTAGTCTAGAAATGTTAGTCTAGGTTTTCTTTTTAAAGTTCAATGAAACGGCATACGTTTAATTTCACTGCGTTCTAATTTTAAACGCTAGCTATTTTAGTTTTAGTGTATGAAGTTTGGTTTATTTGGGTTTGTTAATCCGGCGTTTATTTTAATTATCGTTTTTTTGCGTTACTTTGAATATTTTATTCGACAATTTTCTCACTGCCAGTATTGAGTTATGAAAGATGTAGTGCACTATCATTAGAGTGCGACTAATGGCATCATAATTAACTAAGTGTGAAGGAATTCAAATTAATATCTAAAATCTATCATCACATAGAGATTGTATCATTTATATGTGATTGGCTTGTCTTAGTTTTAATATAGTACAAACCCACTAGAAATCTGAGAGTTGCAGAATACTCAACATAAATGCCAAAAGGCGAACAAGCATTCGGCCTCTCTGATGGTGAACGATTATCGTAACCTATGAACGATCACAAAGCTAGTTACAGACAACCATTTCATAAAAAGCCTATTGACTGTACTGCGTCTTTTATAAGACTTGGTAGTTAACACAGCTATGTTCGGGATTTTAGATTCGATTCACCGATCAGGCAAAGTATTATTGGGTTTGCAGACCCACCCTACAGACCCAATTGTGGACGAGCTTACTGTCGTATACCGGGCATGGTTCCAGACTACGTGCTGCTACTCAGAATTTCTTGAAAGGAAATCGTAATAGCACTTACCCAGGCATAGCATTCGCATTCACTACCGCTGCCAATACAAAATTATTTTGATATCATTTAACAAAACTCATAGAGCTCTGACTTTGCTTTCCGTCTCCTTTCTCTCTTGATTATTTTGAGATAATTCAATCAAAACCTTTTTGCCATTTTGACTTTGATAAGTGATAACTTGAAACAAAGCGTTATGCGTGCAGTCAAACGCCTATTCAAACACCGTATACTTTTAATATATACATACATAGTAGATTACTTTTGCTGTATCATCACGACTCTATTATTCAGTGCCAGTATAAACTGGTGTGTATTAAAATGACGTGTCATAAGTGCATCAATTTGTCATTTCGCCCGCATCTCCTAGCGAGATGGATAACGTGAGATTGCTACTTAATCTTATGTTCCGTTGTTTTAAAGTATCTCTATATTGATGACTAAGGGCTTAACATTCCGGCTTTGTCGCTGAGAGAGTAAGCAGATGTGTACAAATAATAGCAGAGACATCTGAGTGGGCAGGCAGTTCGTTATCTACGGAAAGTTTTCGAATTCGATTCCACGACATGATCTCTACATTTTCGATCAATCCGCTTTACCATATTATTAAAATATAACGGTAGAAGCATTGAGAGTAAATAGCGGTGTCCGTACGTCGATAAGTGAATTATCGCTTGCTTTATCGGTGCAGAAACCCGTTGTGAGGTAATCTGCATATTCAAAAGATTTTCATAATGTTTTTGAAGATAGTTATGTGAAGTCTGCCGACACGCACTGAGTCAGCGTGGTAAACTAAGCCGACCCAATGTGTTTTGACAGAACACCTAACCCTTCTCATACTGAAAAAATATTTATGTTCAGTAGTGGAATCGTTAATGACAGTTTATAAACAGACCTGAAATGTGTTCTAGATAATTCTGTATCGCGATTATGTCAGACTATTAAAACAAAGCAAGGAAACAAGGAACGTATCTGTTATAATATACCTCTGCCTACCCCTTTGGAAACATACAAATCTATGTATGTGGGCAGGGTAGGGTACGCTTTCCTATAAAAACAGTGTACGAAATGTGACTGTAATAGTAACTCTCTGCCCATCCCTGTGGAGATATACAGGCGTGGCTATACCATATCACACATATACACACATGCACAGTACGTATATGTATGAAGCACTACGATATCGAATACACAAAGGTGTACCCAAACAAGCACAAACATTCACTATCCTTGTCAATACAATACCGTCTCCCGTTCCAAGAAAAGACACAGATGTTTACGTAAAGCAGTTCTGACGCGCTACAGACGAGTTAATCGCAAAGTTTACGTGTTAAATACTAGTACTGGTTAATCCTCTAAGCTCACAACATCTTCTAAAGATAAAGCTTCGACCGGCGTTATGGCGCCGAGTCATTATCTTTAGTGCATACATGAATTTTGTGTATATATTACCGTGAAAAGGTGGAACACGGATTACTTTCAACTATAAAATATGTTCTATGTGTAACATTCGCGTAAACATAGGCCAAAATTTTAATATACGGTAATTTAAAACTAAGTATTTACACATTCTCTGACGTCATGTCTAATAAAAAATTCTTTGAAATTAAACACTTTATACAGATTTTGTCGCGTTGTTTATTTTACTTTAAACACTGTTAATACATAATTTTGAAAACTCTAACTATATTATAAAACTCTAACTATACTACTATTATTGAACTTTACTACTAAATATTTAAGCTATATATTTTCTAAATAAAATATTTAAATTTAAGTTAACACTTTGCCCCGACGTTTCGGTTGCTTTACAGCAGCCATGTTATGTATTAACAGTTTTTAAAGTAAAATAAACAACGTGACAAAATCCGTATAAAGTGTTTAATTTCAATGTATAACATTCGCGTAAACATAAGACAATATTACAAAAAAATATTTATTCATTAGTTACAAAGTAACACTTATGAATTTTAAAGGTTATATTTTTTATGTTTTAGTCTACTAAAATCACTGAATTTACATTTAATTAAGTTGCTATTTTCAGCAATATAGTTATAATTCCATTTTTTTACTACTCGTATGTACTCAAATATACTTGACTTACTTAAAATTTTAGTTACTCCACGTTTTTACTTATTTAATACTTTTACGGTGACATACACATATGCTCTAGTCTGAAATAAATGTCGGTTAACATGCTAATACATGTAATAGCCATGTGCGACGTATTATTAAGTATTGAAATGTAAGAGCGTGATTAAAATATGAAGTGAAGACTATGCAAATGTACCAGTGAGCCTTTGTTTGAGGATATTTTTATAACTTCAAATGTCTAATTTTAGACTTCTTAAGCAACACGGTTTTTTGTATTTATGGTTAATTATTATTGCGCACACGCATCATAATAACTACCGGTTTAAATGTTATACTATTAGTTTACAAAAGCATATATCTTCCGCAATAGCTGTCATGGATATGTACATATGTCTTAATAGAATTTACAAAAATTTAAACAAGTGACACAAAGAACACCTAAACTCAGTACATCAATTTGTGAACCACACACATTTTTGTTTTTTTTTTTTGCGTGGGAGCCACAGCATTCAGCGCTTTGCACTGGCGAAGCAACCACTTCAACCACTGTCATCTGTGCTATCTTAGGTTTAATGTTAATAAATAAGCTAAGCATCAATAACTCAACTAAAATATTATATGTATAGAATGTGCGTGTGTTATGCTCTCACGCCTTAATTACTCGACTGATCATCATGAAATTTCGCATACATATTGTCAGGATTACAAAAAAGGATATAAAGACCTTTCATCCAAGAAAAAGTACCGTTGCGGCGGGCAAAACCTAATCAGATGTATAAAAAAGCTTAAACACTAAAAAGATGCGTGATATCGTATAGCTATCTAAAATAGCTTCTTCACAAAATCCCACCTCAATATTTCTTAATAAGCCCTCTTAAATATGTACAAACCAATCAAAGCTGTATTTTATTACGCGTTTGAAGTGTAACACAGTCAGCTAAGCTATTAATACCGTGCACACAAACGTATTATGTCAATGCTACTTCACGGAATAAAAAGGGCAATTCGTTGGAAGTGGTTCCTATTGAAAATCGAAATTAAACAATTTTGTGCGGATTTTATAAAAAACAACGGTAGCTTAGTGGGAAACCGTTGGACTGCCACTTAGAGGTCTAGAGTTCGATCCCAAGGCGCGCATCTCTGACTTTTCAATGTTATGTGCATATTAAACAGTTAACTATCGCTCGCTTTAACGGTAAAGGAAAACATCGTGATGAAACCTGCAGGTCTAAGAGTCCTCCATAATGTTTTCGAAGATATGTAAAATCCGCCATCACATTCTGTCGAACTCCCAGACGTGCATATTTCCTTGCAATATTTTCCTTTACCGTTAATCAAGCGATGATAATTATCTTTTTAGACGCACATAGCTTCGAAATGTCTGAGATACTTGAAAAGAATATTATAACCTCTGCAATGCAGTCCAACGATCTTTAGCTTGCCGATCGCTGCTTTTATAGCGATTCAATTTGATGTTTAAACCGATAGTTTATTTCAAATAACACCTTTTTTACGCTGGTAAAGCTATAAAATAAATGTAAATTAATTCAATTTTAAGTATAATACTCGCTGAAACTTTTTAAATGTATAGTTTGTTAAAGTTTTGTACTACCCGTACGAAGCCGGTGCGGGTCGCTAGTTACAGAAATAAAAAATTGTAGTAGTAGCTTGTGAGCTTATTAAAGTTACGTTTATGTTAGTTGGATTCAAGATCAGGGATGGTTGAACCTATAAGAAGATTTTATGGATTTTTCCATGCTGTTCAAAAGACCAGCTTGGTGTGATTCGCGCATGTCAGGAGTATGCCACATCCTTGGTCCTCTCTTTTACACATCTATTAACGTCGTGTGTGCGGCATCAGACACACAATAAAACAATAGGCGCTTCAGTCGGAAACGCTTCCTTCCTAACTCCATTAATTTAACAGCTGTAGACAGGTTTAGGAATCATAATAAAATTTAATTTAAATTGCCTCATCGGTTTCGTAACGTAACTGTTAATGCTACGCTTATCGCCGATTGTGTGGTTTGAAATTTAGACCCTTGTCAGGCAGAGCGTTGTTAGATTTTTCTGATTGGTGATTATCGCGGCGGCGAATAGATTAAGCTAGTTTAATATAAATAGATTCAGCAATTTAGCTGGGAAAACGTTACGTAACAAAAATGCTAAGTTGATGATAACGTGGTTTATCTGGTCACCTCGTATATCCTAGGTTCGATACCCGGACATGACAGAAATTTGTGCGACCGACAAATAGTCATCGTTTTTCTTTTATTGTTTATTTCTTAATTTAAAAAGACCACACTCAGACTAGAAGTAATGCCTGAATCGCGAAGGACTTTACAAACATTCAAACACTGGACACAAATCACACCCGGACTCGGAACAATAATTTGTGTACCACACAAATTTTTGTCCAGCGTTGGATTCGAACGCATACGGCGATGAGTGATGAGATAACTACTTAAATCACTATGCCAACCATTCAGTTAATATTAGTATATCGACTCATAGATATAAAGTTCTAATACTCAAAATATTTTGTAAAATAAAACATCCATTACATTTACGTTGCTCTACTACACAAAGAAACAGGTAAATTAATCAGTGCAACTAAAGACCCCTCCCTCCGGGTAAGACTTAACTAATTTAATTAATGTTCTCAGAAAAGTACAAGTTAATTAAAACTCAATTCGACTAAGTTTCTAATCTGAGACAGCCGACGATTTATTTAAACAGATAAATAGCACGGCTATATTTTTTGTTTAAACTTTTAAACTGCTAAACAAAATATATTAACTCTAGGAGAGAAATAGTCTTAATGTTTAGTGTATAAGAAACTTTGTATATTTATTTAAATTACATATATATGTACTTAGCCTCATGCATATATATCTAAAAGAATAGGCATAGGTATATACCTCTACCTATTCTTTCAGATACATATGATACCATGCACCCACATTTCGACAGAAGTGACTTTAGATCCCACATTAGAGAGGGAACTTGTTGCCGTTTACCGGGGAAAGTTTCAGATTCAGTGATGCTACTAAAAATTTCTTGTCAGAAAAAGCCAATAATACTTTGCCAGACCTGGGAATCAATCGCGAGAAACGTGCAGCAGTCACAATCACTACCACTGCTTTACCGAATTAGTCAGGTTTTACAAAAAGTTTTATTACTATTAATGCAGCGATTTTGGAGTTAAATTGTAATAAACAGCTACTTAAGCAATAATAATATAATTTATGAATTGATGTTGGGTATGCACTTCACTTTATTTAAGTAAGTACTCATTTTTGCTCGCGGCTTCGCTCGCATTAATGTAGATGTTGTCAATAATCCCTCGGAAACAGTACTTTTCTGGATGACAGGTACCCTTCGTCTGTACCATAACTTGTATGCGATATTACATTACGATCAGTCAAGCAGTTAAGACGTGAAAACGTCACAAACATTATATTTTCTTTAACTTTATAATTATAGAAAAAAAACTCACATTCGTGTTTACAATGTTAGTTGGGATTTAATGCAAATTCGTGTTTTGATAGTAATACTTAGATAGTCTTAAAAATAACTAGTAATCCTAAAGTATCTTATTAAATTACTAAAGCTAAGTCTGAATACAACAGTCAACACGTCAATCGAGCTTCGAGACTCCACTGAAATAGCGTAGAATGTTTGTGTTTGTGTTGTTTGCTTAGGAACACTCTGTATTGATACGGAACAGGCTCTACAGAGAACTTGATATGCTAGATTGTTAACGCAACACTAATTGGGAATATGCTATACTCCTAGGTTCGATTCCCATCTGAAGCAGTATTATTGAGTTTTCTATTTCAATATTGTTAATGAAGAAATGTGACTGGTAAGTAACATATAGGCGTAATTAACACCCTCTGCTGATCCTCTTCGAGGGATATGCATATAATAATATGATTGCATAGATGGTGCAGCTGCAAAAAGAGACTGCTGCTACTAGAGCGACAAAGTCGGGTTAATATTTATGTGGTAAGTAACTGCCTAGGTGGTGCAACGGCAGTGGAGGTTACTAGCTATGTGAAAGGTTTTGGTCTTCGATTCCCGAGTTAGTGTTAGTCGATTTTTGAAAAAAACTTCTAAGTAACTTTACGGAGTTTAAAACTGTAATCTGGTGGATAGTCCGATACGTAGGACCGACAACTATAGTTGGCAAATGTAGCTATAATATACCCTGTCTACTCTTTCAGAAATATAAACGGAAGATGATGTTTGTATATCTATACTAATATTATAAAGCTGAAGAGTTTGTTTGTTTGAACTTGCTAATCTTGGGAAATACTGGATCGAATTAAAAAAATATTTAAGTGTTTGATAGCCCATATATCGAGGAGACTATATAATATCACACTACGACCAATAGGAGCGGAGCATCAATAAAACATGTTGCAAAAATGGAGAAAATTCTCTTATGTAAAACAAACGAAGTGCGCGGGTCAGCTAGTAATAACATAAAGACACTAAATAAATCTACCTCAACATGAAAAACAAGAAAGGAATAAGTCTAGAACATTCTCTGCTATAAACGCTCCGGTGTACGAAGGTAGTTAATTTCACGCTATACATACATATATTATATTAAAATTCATTACGTAGAAACGTGGCGTTTTCGCTTGATTGATATTTATGTGCTTCATTGTATCCTTTAATGTATACCTGGTTATGAAACCTTAAGAGACAACTCAATTTACAATAATTCGTTTCTTAATTTAGTCTCGTTACTCCAATATCTTAGACAAGTATGGTTGCCAATCGAGTTCTCTGCTTTTATTTCTTATTCGGAGAAAGTGTTATTGATTTTTCTACCAAATTGATTCGATTGGTGATTATTGAGTAGCTGTATTCTAGTTGGAAGAAAGACATAGGTAGCTATTAGTATAGTCGCAGAGGTACCCCGGTGGACAGACACAATTGATTTTTAAGTATGTCTTAAACTTGACAGATTAAAACATAACGTATGCTACTCACAAATAATTATGCTTTTTAAGACAAGGGAACCCTCTTTTGATAATCTAGTCATTTTCACTAATAATAATAATACAGTTTATATATTCATAATATCACGACTATTTCCCCGGAAAGGGTAGGCAGAGTTTCATAACAACCACATCTCACCGGCTGTAGTTCTAGGTCCCGTAATAGGGATGACTCCATTGTCGTCTACAGGTCATAGTACCAGATCACGTGTGGTACTCAAACTTTAATGGCAGGAAAACCCAACAACTATATTTCGACGCGTGCTACAAACCCAAAACCTTATGAACAATAGTCGCATTTACTGTAGCTACGCCACCGAACAAAAGTCACAATACATTTTATTTTTATAATATCCTTGAAAATATCATACCTACCTGGTATGGTATTTTTCCTAATGATAACATAGAAAAAATAATGATACTTGTACTTTCTTTCTTTCTATTCACGGCTTTGGCCGTGTGAAATCCACGTAAAAGCATATACAGAATGTCCAGTAATTAATGGATAACCTGGAAATTTCTTATAGTGGAACTGATGGCCGTTTAGAAATAAATATGAGAAAAATCTATCCTAACTACTACCTGAGATATGTGCTTTTTTTTTAATTACCTTGTATAACTTTCTTGTATACTATGACCATAAATGAATGAATAAATAGAAATCATTTCCTATATTATACATATAAGACATGATTCATCCAAGTTGTCATACAATCCGTTCAGTGGCTTAGACATGATTGAGAAATAACCATCAAAACATCTTTACAAACTTTCACATTTATTACATTAATAGGCAGTAAGATTTCAAGACGAAAGCCCAGAATAAAAATGAGTTACAGACTCGACCGTCTGTTTTATATAAAAATAATAAATTCCCAACTTCTTTCATCACTATGACTTAAGATTCTTAGCATTATGCTGGCAACTAAAAACTTTCAGTTTACAACTTGCTGGATTAAGAAGTTAGAAGTAAAACAGAAGCGACGCGACGCGAATATTATAACATTGAAACTTAAATATTCACACGTATAGTGTATAAAATGGAGGTTTTATTTAGCTAAGTGCATACGTTGAATATTCTAGAATATTCCGAGTTATTCGAAGCACAGTGCCATCTTATTAAGTGACGTAAATGTGAAGTGATATTTTATAACCGCAGACGTTTTACAGCGTTCGTGTGTTTCGCTTGTGTTTTGAATTTATATTTTGTTGGGGCATTGTATTAAAATCTGTATCACAATGGAAGTTGGGAACATGACAACACATTAATGGTCTTATTTCCACTTATGATTAAGTAGAGCACATTAGACTAATGTATTAGTTCGACTGCAGAGATGGCGTAGCGTATCACCACGGCCATTAGTGTGCTAAACATGATAGGATCGAACACCATAAGGCAAAAAAATATGATCCACATATAGATGTTCTATATCTAGGTATTAATTGGATTGAAAACAAATGCCAACTTTCAACAAAAATCTCTGCTAATTTGAATTTCTTAAGTGAAGGAGTATGCAAGAATACTTCATGGGGTATTTATAAAAGGCGGTAAAATTGAGTATGATAGAGTAGTTATAGACATACCTAAATTATTTTTGGTAAGTATTAATCGTATCTAAGACAGCTAATATAGAATAATTTACCATAATTTTGTTTTTAAAATTAATCTATAAAGCGTTGAAACTTATAGAATATGTAATTGGGTTTACTCAGTCTTGCTCCTTTAAACCAAGAAACAGTACAAGCTAGCTAGCTACCTAGCGTAATATGGATGTGACATACATACATCTTTTTAACTGATTAAAGTTAAACAGACATACAAGGAATACCTTGTCATAAAAAATATACAATTCAGACGAATCCTGTACCAAAACAAAATAACTCGTATGGAAAATCATTGCATTCTTTTTCATCAGCCGATTGACTCACAACTCCAATACCAATAAAAATCAACTTAGCTTACAATCCATAATACAGACATAACATATTTATCCTTTAATTTCAAGTGTCAGTACCACCGCGCCAACAAAGCCGTAAACACAATTTTCAACCTCTGGTCAACTCCCAAATGTTTACAAGACATTCTGGAACTGTTCCAAAGTTTCACTAGCCCTCATTTACTGTAGTGGTGTTAACGTAGAATGCCCCTGAAATCTTTCTGTAGGCACTTCACTTGCCGTTTTAATTCTGTCCCGTCTGCTATAGTGCTTCGTTAATCTCAAGTGGTTATTTGGCTCATGTTTTGGCCGTTGCTCATTATTCGAATTTTGTTGTATGCGAATTACAGCCTCGAATTTTTCAGCTGTACTGCCTGAAATTTCCAGGATACCCTAGAAATATCAGACAATGCGATATTATGTTTATTTCAACCAAGTCATATTTTAGATTTAAAGTAATAAAGCTGCAAAATCCAAAACATGGCTTTTAGCTTGCTTGCTCGCTTCAATAAATACCGTTTTCTTTTTTCCAAATTCCAAATGGAAATCTTATCTAGGATCTAACAATTATTAGTCGTACTTGCGTGCATTAACGCTTATAACGTAGTCTACAGGAAACTGGCTCTCAACTTATTCCAGAAAAGGCAATAATAATCCTTACGTAAGTTGCAAAAGATGATTTCTAGAATTTGCTTCAAATAATTTCATCATTTGAACAATTCACATTACTTTTGCAGAGCATTGCGTTCGTTTCGATTAGGAATCTTCTAGGAATGTTGACAATCTTTTTGGACTTGCAGTTCTATACGCATCGCTTTTAACAAGTTGATGTGGCAAATTACAAATATCTACTTACAAGAAGAGAGTTATAGAAAAATTATATGAAAAACAAGAAAAAGACGCCGTATCGCAACTTCATCATTATTTTTCGGAACAACTTTCCTTACATAGTGAAAAGTATAACAGTAGCTTATCTGATTTTTTATTATTTTCACTCTGTATACTATGCACTAATAACAACAATAACTACATCTAATTTATCTGTTTCACGTGTTGCCAAAGAACCTAATATTTATACTTTCTTTTAGATTATAGTGGAAAATTTGGCTTGGTTTCGCACGAATTTGATCGCATATAGGATGCGAAAAGACACATTAAAAAAAATTGTTGTCGTTTCGCACATATGGAATATATTTTCGTGCGAATCGTTCCCGTCTCAAAAATCAGGTGTCCATTCGCACGTTTACTTTTTTATGCTAATAAAAGTAGAAGTATTGTACATTCGCGCACAAAGGTGATAGTTTTGAATAAAACAAGGTATACTATTAAATCAAAAAATATAATATTTTCTTAAAACAACTTTCTTACAAAACAGTGCTTAAAATACATATACATATTTTTTATATAAAACTGAGCTTTTATTGAGAGAACATAATAAATATTACTTATATGAACTTGAAAGTAGTGTATGCACGACTGTATTTAGATATTTTTCTTATTAAAATACAAAACGTGCGAAACAATACCTGCGTTTTCAGACGGGAACGATTCGCACGAAAATATATTCCATGTGTGCGAAACGACAACAAAAAAATATTATTTAAAGAAAGTGTCTTAAGTGTCTTGTTGCACGATCTGTGCGAACAAATTCGTGCGAAACGACTACTAAGGCAAAAATTTAAAGGGACTAGCAGTAGTTAAATGGATGGAAGGCCTTGGACTTGCAATCTAGAGGTCATGAATTGTAATCACTAACGACTGAACCGACTCTAAACATAAGCATATCAGCTTAGCTGACAGATTAACAAGTATATTTGTAATTTGCAAACAAAATTGTTAGGAATATTATAATTACAAAATAAAAGTTAATCTATTAGATGGATCGTACCACCTACCACAGATACATAAAAAGAAAAAATAGATTCTGTATGTTTTATACAATACAAAACAGACTTCAAAAAGAACTCTGATATCTCAAAAATACATGAAGGATTACAATCATTAATTCCATTTTATTATCGGTACGACTTCTATCGATGCACATACCACATTTCGGTCCGATAGACATCCTCTATAAAAACACAGCTGCTGTCAACAAAGAGCCTATTCCCGATGGTCACTTATTGTTCAACACCGGCCACGGACAAAAGCGACATCACAGATCACCCGTCTCCTGGCAACAATACAACTCGGGTTTTGTAATAAGCTTTAGAACCAATCACAAATACATATCCCAAACAATAAAATGAAATACATAGACTAAAATAGTTTCGTCGCGTCATATTGATGTACTGGTCGTATATTTCGGCTATGTAAAATATTTTTCTGTGTGTGATATACCCATGTTACGCGTAGGTCGATGTCGTTTTATTTTGACAAACGGACGTAGAATCCCTTTGTTGTCTTTAGTGCGATATATCAATGGTTGACACTTAATTCTGTACGAAAAAATACGTGAATGAGTAACTTTTTTCAAATGTGAATTGATAAACTTAAAAATTGATGATCGTGAATGTATCTTTTTCAATTTTATAGATATGGTCGATGCTGGCTGCATTCATGATTCTATTTTCAAAACGTTGTTACTTTTTACGACAAACCTTAACTGTTGTAAAACGTAGTATATGTGTGAGAAATTGTTTCGATTTACATAAAAATGTCACCTGTTGCTATCGTTATAATTAAACGAATGGCTTCTAATGATTTATTATCACACCAATAGAATTTCAATAGGCTCGACCACCCGGTGTACGCACTAACGATGTCGTTTCGTAGACAATAGTATTGGTACAATGCAAGAATAACGACCTTTCGAGACACTCCACCATTGATACTGATGCCAGCTAAACAGCCAAAAACAAAAGACGAATATAAATCACAGGGCCCGTACACGCGTCCGAATGCAAATACAGTTATTGTACATTCATGGAATATTTCGCTTTATTCCATTGGGATAAAGTCGAATATTCGAATAAAATATTTTTAGAGTTAAAATTCTGAATTGTGATGCTTAACACTAACCGCTTCTGTGTAAACAATGGTATTTTACAATGTCGGCATTATTACGTTGGTAACATAATTATAAGTCCATTGTTGGACATACGATTCTCCAAAATGCATCATGGGTGTTAAATATCCTTACAATTGGGTGCGGGTGGACGAAACTGGACAAAATATTTTTACCGCGGTGTGTAACGAATCGATTGTAAGTATATTCAATTGTGTTTTTGCAATGGTCTTGAAGGTCTATAGAGACAAAATTTAGTATGCATTGAGTGTAATTTATGGACATTAGTCTAAGTAAAGAGACAATAGATAAATATATCGCTTTAAAGAAAGGGGATGATGAATTTATAGATGATTTTGTTCACGTTGTGTAAAAACTTTTTTGGTTAGAGACTTTTGAGGAAAGAGGTTAGAAAGACGTTTTGTAGTTTTAAACGTGGATAAAAAAAATCAAAGGAGGGTGTTTTCCGAGACGTTCCAATATTTTGGTTAGAACGACCATAATGGACGTCAAAAATATTGAATCAAAGATTTCCTCGATAACTTCACGCGTATCTAAAGTAAAACTAGACCTACTTTGATCTATACTGCAGTAATTAAAATTGATGTCTCTATATTAATATGTATTTAAAGTCTCTCTTTGTATTTGTAACATTTTCTTATAATTATCAAAAACGTCTTAATTTGTTGGCCATTGAATTTGGATTGCCATAAATTAACTCATTAATAGATTGTGAAATACTATAATGCTTAACAAAATGGCCTCGGTCATGTATAGTTATAGCATACTAGCTTTTGCGCGCGGTACCACCCGCGTGGTACCTACATCAATAAAAAGCCTATGTCCATCCCCAGGTTTTAAACTATATCTGTACTAAATTTCATCTAAATCGATTAAATGGTTTAGTTAAAAGGTAACAGGCAGGCAGATAGACAGACAGACATAATTACTTTCGAATTTATAATATTATCAGTATATTAGTAAATTAGTAATATTAATAATTAGTAATTATGGATATTAAGGAAGTAAGGATTACCTCTTTAGATGTCTGACTTATAGTTTGTCAGCTTGTGTCTACAGCCAGTACATACAGGTTGTTGTTAAGTATGTTAGGTGCGTCAGCTTAGTCGCCTCGTCTTAATAGCCATGCATTGTGTGGTTAAATCACCGAATGAAATAATATATTTTCTACTAATTATTTCGTGTCTGCCTAGACTTTATGGTAGCGATATGCAACTGTTGGAGAAAAAGGAATTCAAATATTCGAGGATTGTAAGTTCCCGCATCCGAATGTTTATAAAGTCGTTGGTACTGACTATGATTCGAATTAAAATAGAGCATGACTGACACATCGCAGTCGATCGACCAATCGTGGTTAATGGTTTTGAATTTGCGTATGATTAACATCAAATTAATAAAATGTTGAATATTTTGATTTCCTTGTTGTTGTCTTTTTTTATCGATAATCGCCCAACGCTACCTTGTACCGTTTACCGTTACCGTTTTAATATTTGATACTTAGATTATTCTTTAAATAATCTAGATACTAGAAGTTTTACGACTCTAAATTAAAAACAACTTAAATATAGTAAATTCGTTGATCTAATGTAAAGCAATTAAGGATCATTTACGTAAATATTTTCAGTGTAGCTCGAGCAAAAGTAAACTCGTAAACTTGACCACAGCCCTAGCCTAATTACCCTATCTTTGCCTCTTTCAGTGTCTGGGGAATGGAGAGGGAGAGACAATTCGATAGACACCCCCTCACCAACAGTTTACGGACGAAGGCCGTCGCGTTAATCTAATTGGCGCTTTCACGTTTAGTTTCCATTGCCTTGACCTTCCGTAAATGCATTTTGTATGTTTTATGCCCTAACGTTTGACAATTAGGTACTTTGATATGAGTAAGTTTTAATGTGTTTTTAAGTTATTTGATGGGTTTGTGAAATATTAAGAGTTGTTGTATGAATTTGTTATGTCGTTTATAGGAGGTTGTTTTATCCGAAACGGTAATAGGTGTTGGGTTAAATTGAAGCTTGTTGCATTTGAGCGGTAGAGCCTGCCGTTGATAATAAATTAGTGGTAGTACCTTTTCTATTATTTCCTTACAACGCGTAATTTATTACTTTCATATTGTAGTAGTAAACAATCATGATCTAAAGAAACCGCTTATCAACATGTGAGCTACTTTCTTTTTTTAAGTAGCTCATCCTAAGAATAATACTTGGCGCAGTGTCACTGATAAGACAAGAACTAAAATCATTATGCAAACCAGGAGTTTAACCACCTTAGTTAAATTAAAAAATATTCTGCTATCCGTCACTACACGCTATCACAATTGTAAAGTAATTATGTATACAACCCATGTTGACATCAAAATTTCAAACCGTCAACGTTATCGGACACACACAATCGGACCACCGAAATATACAAAACAAAATCATTTCATGTTCGCTGCACAATTACCTACGGTACATCCCGATCACGTTAAAAAAACAACACGTCAATCAACACTGAAGGAAAAACATACAAAAGTGATTAGGAAGGCCTTTTTCTCCCGTGCACGCAAAACGGAATTGCGTGCATGGGCGAAAAAAGGCGATTGTGAAGACCCCCAATACGTACATTGTTGTTACTCATCGCATGACAGCCTAAATTAACACATCGTCCAACGATTGTGCATGTGTGTTAGTGAGGTATGTGACTATGTGTGTGTGAAAGTATTTTAGTTGATGAATGTAGCTGGTTTGTTTTTTTTCTTAACAATTTACGGCATAGGGTGTGAACCGTATTTGTAAGATTTCAAGTAATTTCATAATCATAATGAGCAAAATTGTATTCGAATGAAGTTCGAATACAATTTTGCAAAGTTTTTACAAAGTTGCAGCTGCTTGCAACTCATTAGAAAAATTTGAATACAATAGGATTTAGGTTTAGGGTTTAGATTTACGTCACAGTTTTTATCGTATAGGTATCCTTTTTCTGTCAGGTATTTTCTGTTACCCCTACTATCAGTTTTGAAATGCTTGTATCTTATTTATACTTAAATAAATATTACAAAAATTCTTTTTTTTTATGTTTGAGTGATGTAATTTTTTGACTTTTGTATAATAAAAAAAAGTGAGGCATCTACCCATCTCTATCGTTTACTATGCTATGTATTTATTATGTGATTGTATTTATTACATTAAAATTTGTTAGCAGACTATAAATAAATAAAAATCGTTTTGTTATATTTTACCAGGCATGAAACTGCGAAAACACAACTCATTACTCAAACTATCAACACATCATTCTCCACACGTAATGATTCACCGTGAGAATCGCACGTTCGTACGTTCCTACGTAATCTGTTACTATTACAAAATTTTGGTATCGCGTGCCGCAACGCAAGGGACGGGGCACGCGATCATTTTCTTTCACGAAGTAACTCTCCTGAGTTATCGCCACGCTTTGTATTGCGAATGTTTTAGTTGCTGAAAGGAGTTATGTGATTTCTGCCAAGGTTAATAATTTACTGACTGAATATAGGTTTATTGTAAGTTTATTTTGTTTGTTTTTATGTTACTGTTAGCGGGAAAATATTGTTCTTTTACGGGAGTTATCGGTTTTTAAAGTCAAGTCTTTTGTTTTTTTTTTCGGCAGATGTAGATAATACTCAATTAAATACTAGAGTTTTTAAGAAGGGAAAACGGCTAGTAACCACATAGTCTATGTTTTTTGGCCACGAGGTTCGAACTTCTTAAGACTCCATACTCTCTACAAAGACTGGGAAGAAGACCTTCGACTATATTGAAAGAACATTATGAATACCTTCCTTACTTATAAATTGTACATTATGATTAAAAGTTGTGCTTTACCCAGCGTTTATCTTCATCAAAAAGCTGTTATTTTAATCAATGTTTTTTCCTAAGTATATAAATAGACACGGCAAACTAAAGATTATTTGCTGAATAATATTATATTACTATTCTGATTATCCCTTCCCTCAATACAAAAATAATGATATCATGCTATATTGTTCTCTAGATATACATTCCCATGGCCAGCTTACAAGTCTAACGCTTATTCTTTTAAACCTATTGTATGTGAATGTAATATGGCGATTACAACTTAATGTTCTCCATCCAAACTAATCTGGTCGTTGGCACGTGACTTACAATGGAACACCCTCTATTTATATGTATATGAGTAAGCTGGATTGGAGCTCCAATCCTCTCTTAAAAAATACTAAATGAATATTGCACAAATGGTGAAGGAGACCATCGTGAGGAAACCGGCATGACTAACGGCCAATCCTACAACTAACAAGTAAAATTATCTAAAAGATAAATCGCATGCTGTCTCACTCATATTAGGTTAAAGAAGAGAGATGGCAAGACTTATCTTATAAATAAATGCTATCTGGACGTGGTAGTACAAGCCCTAAGAGTTCTAAATTATGTTCTCGCAGATGTGTGAATTCTGTTAACCAGCACTGGCCTGGCCGAGGCCTTTAGTGTAGATTATGGCTTAATCCTTCTCACACTGAGAAGAGGCCCAACAGTGAGACAATATAATTATATACAGCACCGTTATTAACTGTCCCAAGATTAGTTTCTTAGTAATCCTCCCGACCGTCTCGTAAAAAAATGCCTCTCGAGAGTTGTACTGACAAGTTTTAATTGTTCTACGTAAAAGTCGCTAGCCAAAGCTTCTAGGAATAGAGAACATAGAAAAAAGCCAGCCACTATTTAGACTACTTTAAGCCGTACAGTTTTATTCGTAGTTCAGGTAAAAGGGAGCAACAAGCTTATTCTTACATTGCAAATAATATACATACATATACATATAAACATATGTTTTTCAAATTAAAGATTCGAATGGCTAAGCAAAAAGGGTACAGTTATACACCTAGATTACGGACACGTTTTCAGACTTAGTACTGCTACTGCCAATTGCCTGACAATATTATACCATACCCGGAATTCGAACTATATAATATCTGCCCTGTATTAAACTGTCTCACTGATAGGCACGGGCCTCTTCTCAGTATGAGAAGGGTTAGGCCATAGTCCACCACGCTGGGCTAGTGCGTTTTGGCAGACTTCACATATCTTTGAGAACATTATAGAAGAACTCTCAGACATGCAGTTTTCCTCACGATATATTTCCTTCACTAAGGACGTAGTAATATGGGCTTCAATTTATGACGTTAAGCGCCTTAAGTTATCCGATAATAATAGATTTTATTTAGTGTTTGCTAAATGTTAAACCTGCGACTACAGAATTCTTTATTAATTTCTGCTTATTTAACTTGATATAAAAAAATAACTGTTTACTTGGATTGACTGTATATGATTACTGTTCCGCGCCCATGGTTTGTAGCATGATGTTATATGGCCTACAATCTTCCTCAAGAATTTGACCAACTGGTAGTTCTAAATATTAGCGCGTGGCGACAAAAAGCAAACAAATTGTTCAGTTTTATTATATTAGTACCTAGGTTAAGTTACAAGATACTTTAAATTCGAAATATTACTACAATGGGGTACTTACTTATAATATAATGGTTAATATACCAACTTCAATTTAAAAGGGTAGGTAGGTTATATTATGTTCTATTGCTAAAATCACATTATTGTTTGAGCACAGGAAACTAGGGTAATGTGTAAAAGCCGTAACTATTCGGTCCTCTCGCCCTCCCGGAAAGAAGTTTTGTGAAAACCTCGAAATTAATTAATATTCAAGAGAACCCAGGCAAATATAGCCCGGTATTAAATTTACATTTTCTCATTTACTGGCTACACTGAAATAATATGCAAATAGAACAAAAGGAACGGTAAGTACTAAACTTGTATAAAAAAATTATATGGATGATTGGTTGTAACAGAAACATCAGTTTCTGACTGCGGCTTCGCCCTCGTGAGTCCCACAGGAATGCAGACCGGAATAAAAGTATCCATTGAGTTGTTTGATTTCAGTAGTTAGGCAGAGATCTTTCACATCCACATTTCACCAGTTTTTTGTAGATCTTACGTAAAAGCAGGTGAGCATATTGCCTTCACAATTTCCTAACGGATAACCTTAAAACTAAGAATTTGCCTGACCCGGAAATCATACCCGAGACTGCATGCACAGAAATTTATTGTTATTTTGGATCTTTTTGCAAGTCTATATTTGCTTAAAATATTCTACGAGTAACTAACAGATATAGCCGACAAACAGCGATAGCCAGTGGGAAACCGTTGCACTACCACGCAGAGGTCTCGAGTTCGAACCCAAGTCGCATCTCTGACTTTTCGAAGTTCTATGCGTATTAAATGTGAATGGTGAAGGAAAACATCGTGAGGAAATCTGCATGTCTGAGAGTTCTCCATAATGTTTTCGAAGATATGTGAAGTCTGCCAACTCGCACTAGGCCAGCGTGGTGGACTATGGCCTAACCCTTCTCACAGTGAGAAGAGGCCCGTGCCCAGCAGTGGGACGGTTTAATACAGGGCTGATATTATTATTTTATTGACAGATAATTAAGATTACCCGGATGGCGTTGTTGTTTAAGTAGTCAAGTCGCCGCTTGTACTACGCCGTACAAATTTTTTGCCGCGTTTCGAACCCACTGTTCTAAACGCACTCGGCAAACAAAAATTGTTTGATCCACAAAAGTTTATCTGAACCTGAATGTTGTTGGTGTTCGTTATTTAAATGTTTGTCAAACCCTCGTTATGTAGGCGTGGGCCTTTTATTCCATAAAACATATGAAAAAGAAACAAAAAACCTGACATAAAACACAGCGCGTAATAGCAGTAATATCTCGAGCGTTTTAACAGTTACGTGCACAGCAACATTTTCTAAATTTTAATATCATACAACGTAATATTCCACAAGATAAACATCTCGAAGCTCTAATAGCTAGCTTAAACAATCTTAGCAATCTTGGAGGGAGCTCGCTGGAAAAATAGCGGGAGCATAACTCCTACTAATTGCATTGCACATTATGCCATATTTAACACGCCATGAATAGATTTTATGAGTCGTCTAAATTTGCACTAATGTTTAGAAATACTAATGCTTTTTAGTATATGAGGACTCTAGCACAGTTACCTACATGAAATTGTGGCTGCATTTTAGTAACAAAATTGTAGTAATTAAACAATGGATTTGTATCTAATTTTCAATTTTTACACGGTCTTTGTGTTGATATGACTCACTTTTAAGTTTTATTATATACCCGACAACGCTTCACTGTTCGATATTTTTAATTTCCGTTCTCGTAGGAACTTCGATATAAAGTACGTAAAATCACGTTGAGTATAATTTCACGGTTACTTTGAATCTAAGCTTCGTCGACTACTTTTCGAGTTTTGCGACATACACATATAAATATAAGAATTATTTTGATGAATTTATTACCTATTTATTATTAACTATTCTTTTTTATGAAATGGTAATGTAATTTGCGAATGCATAACTCTACTTGCCTAGACAAATACTTACAGAAATGTGTAATATATCTGATATATTAGTAACATTATTTCTGCTTGTCGCCTTGTGTGAAAGCGTTTCGCTTGCATATCTTTCTTTTCATTACAGCATTAACTCCTACTCCTTAAGGTTAGCGGCTTACGAGTGACTACTACCCCCATTTTTCTTTTATACCATCTTTAAATACTTAGTGTCAACAATAGCCAAGTGCGAACATAAGCTACGATAACTGTGTTTCTTAATAATTTGTTGTATAAAAACAAATCACAGTATAGCACTCTTCATTGATGTTCTTAGGACACAACAACTAGAACTTGTAATGTCAATTTCCCCCAACAGTAAGTGAGATTCTCTAATATTCAACCATCAGTCAATTTACAGAACCGCTTTCAACACAGTAGCCGTAGCATTATGTTTTCCTATTACAGTCATAATATTTATTTTACATGGTCGAAGCACGTTCAATCAAAAATGTACTTTACTTTTCACACGGTAACGTTCTTTTTCGAGGAAAATTTGAGATGTGTTAAGACTCTTTGTAGTTAAGCGAGTCCATTTCTTTCGCCGCCCATAATAATGTTTGGCGATTTATCAAATTGCAATTTCGTAATAGATACCCGCTTGATGTGAAAGAAGATAAAAATTATATATTGTCCTTTCATTTAGGCCAAATTGAAACGGCCATTTGGTCAAATGAATATTTAGTAGCCCAGTAATTGGGAATTAAGTACTTAATTTATAGGTATTGTTAATAAGCGTAATGTTACATAATTTCAGGAAGTCGTTGTGTCATTGTAATTATGACAACATGGCCGATATAATTTCGAACGGTTAGGCAACACTGGTATAAGGATTAGAATTTCTAGACTTGATGCGGGCAAAACGCAACGAATTGAATAAGAAGTATATGATAGTTGGAAAAGAATTCGCTCTTCCCTCCTTAGGAAAGCAGACACTTACATAATATATTAAAGAGTCTAAAAATTAGTTATATTTGATTCTATGTATAAGTATATTCTATATATACGTATGGCAAAAACGACTCAACGCCCAGAAATTCGTTTTACTTGTCTAAAATCCGCATGGCATGCAAATCCAAAGCTGATTTGTTAACTGTTAAACAATTTTATGTTCACAGTGCGAAAGACTACGATACCGCAGAATGTGATGGGTAGATTGTTCAAAATTGTTATCTGTGTCAGAATACTGTCATAGCGGTAATTTAACTAGCTTATACGAATACAATTTGCTTTCAAAGGGTTGATAGTTCTATGCGAGTATAAGGTAACTGACTGGGTGGTGCAGTCATAGTAATAATAATAATAATAAGCCCCTCTGGGACAGTCGTTATCTCATCATGAGACTAACGCGATATCGGAGGGCACAGTACACTAGCTTTAAAACTATCACCTTCGCCTTGTGATATAAACAAAAAATGTATCACCAGGTTAAATTAAAGCGCACAAACCGCAGGGCAGCTTGTGGCGGGCTGAATGTGAGTGGCGACACTGCGATCTTGAATGCCTCAGAGAGTTGGTTAGGGCCTCGTCCCCGGCTTGCCGTTACTGGTTGGCTGGGATGGAACTTCAAGAGCGCCCGTAGGACTCTCAACTCTGGCTTACCTTGGTCGGCCCGTCAGAGGGGGGCCGCTAGAGCTGTATGCTTGGGGGTGGAAGTGTCATTTTCAAGGGCATAACTACGGGGAAACCCGCTCCGGGTCTCCGTTGTCACGAGACCCGTGATGGTGAAACCGGCGCCGCACCGCTCGACACCCCTAGCCACTCGCACCGGTGTTGCCCTCGGCTGCCTATAGTGGCTTATCAGGGGGCCCATCTAGTGAGTTGGCGAGTCACCATCTGCCCATTGCATTGATACTATTAGAGTATTCAGGGCAGACGCCGTTTTCCATCCATAGTTAGCAATATACCGGTCCATCCTATAGCCCATATATTAGAATCCATACGCAGCAATAGTCCTACGCCTGCTGCGGCTAGTGCCACTGTAGGTGTTCCATCACACCTTTGATTAAAACTCTCGAAGTGCCTCTTCACGTTGGACCCATGTCTCCGTGTAAGCCTCCCAAAGGGCCAGGTATTTTCTAATATAATATGTTAGAAAGTACCTGTGATAAGAGAAACATAAGAATAATAATATTCTACCACATACACACAACACTATCTAGCCCAAACTAAGCAGAGCTTGTACTATGGGTACTACTTTTTTTTTGTAAATACATACTTTTTATACATAGAAACACCCAGACCAAGACAAACATCCATGTTCGTGCACACAAATATTTGTCTTGTGTGGGAATCGAACTCGCGACCTCAGGCGTGGCAGTCGGTTACACTAACCACTACGCCATCGAGGCAAACCATTATGCCACAAATCCCGAATTCGAGTCTCGCGTCGGGTAAAGAACAATTAGATGATAATAAAAAAAATTGTAGGAGCATGAAACCTACTAATATGCCTGGTACATAGCCAAATGCGAAAAAAGCTATAGCTGGCAGTTTATTTGAGTGTAATAAATCCTATATACTACCATATACGAAAAAAAACTAATCTACCGGGGATATAGGGAGATGCTTATTCTATGACTACATAATATATATATAAGCATAAAGATAGATAATTTATTTAATTAACTTCCCGAGAGATCCTATTAACGAAGTACGTTTATTGAAAAAAGAACAATACCGGCGCTCTTTTGTTTCATCCTCTTCAATATTTTCTAGAGTATTCGATGAAAATAATAAAACGAGTGAAAGCTCGAGGGCATTACAATAGTTATATATAATACTAGCTGCTGCCCGCGGTTTTGCTTATGTGAATATCACGTGAAAGCATATCGGTATATACCTATATTATCTTGATTTACTAACCACATATAGGATACTTTCTTGTGAGGTAACCTGCATGTCCGAACGCTCTCTTCATAATGTTCTCGAAGATATATGAAGTTTGCCAACCCAGCAACAGCATGGTGGACCATGGCCTAATCCATCTCGCATAGTAAAAAGTACAGTTTCTATACAATGCTTATATTATTATATTTTTTAATCGCCAAGTTTAATCTAAATTCGTTCAAATATTTGTTATTTATTTATCTACAACTAGACGTGTGTGTTACAAATATTCAAATGTATTCTCACCAACATTCACATTTAATATAATAAAGTGTACATAAAATAAGAATATTATGTACACAAATACACAACAAATAAAAGCGTAGGCCGTATTATACGTAATAATATCTTTTGTAGCAGCCTTTGTATCCCGCTATCTGTTTTATCGCTACCTCTGTGAAACTCCAACTGTAAATTTACAACCGAATTTTTCACTAACCGCCCCAAAAAATAAAACTATAAGGTCGATTTTCCGATATCTGCACTTTTGTGACTATTGTTTTCTTTAGTGATACACTAAGAGATGACAATAGATTTAAATGACTTTATTCGTGACGGCTCGTGTCCGGTATTCTCGTGTTTAAAGGCGTATTTTTATGTTGGTCTTTTTAAATTCGTGTTTGGTGATGTTGGTACAAGTGAAACAGATAGGGTCTAAGAATAATATTTAAATAATCGTGAGTTGGATCTCGGAGGGTTATTTTTGTTTGGCAATGACCTTTGCTTTCACAGCTTTACAAAAAAAAGTTACCATGTGAGGGATGTATTTTGTTTCTTTTTTATGGTGACTATGAATTCTTATTCCAGTGCAACTTTAAGATGATAGACGGTATATATATTAAAAGAAAATATAGCATTTTATTATATAAAAATTATATCGCAGTAGTGTCCCTAAATGTAGCATAATTAACACGCTATATGCCATAATCTAAAAAAGAAAATATTTGTTTTTATTTTACTAAATTTCATTGTTAATTCACCTAACAATATTTTAAACATTTTCAGGGGATTTCTATGAATATAAATGTTAAATTTATACCATTAAAATTCATAACTATATTGTGTTTCTGTTTCCGCAAAATGTAGATAAGTAGATAGATTTTGTAGTAAGCTACCAGAAATTTTACGTCGAACACAAGGATTCTAAAAATATACGCAAATTCAAAAAGTTTATATCGTATAAAATTCTAATCAGCACCTAGTCTACTAATACAGATTGTTTACAGCTATAGTTTTGGATTTTTTTTGTCCTATCTTATATTTTCTATTACTGTAAATTCCATTAAACCCTGCCCTTTACTGGAAAATCATATAGGCATTACAATATTTTAATATTTAAATTTATCTTTCAAGGAATATGCTTGTGAAAATACGTCTAACAATGGTAACATAAGCATTGTTAATCCACAAAGAGAAAGATATTGCTTAAGTTAGATCCCACGACGTTATCTGATAACTAATAAGTTTTAGTAGGACTGCGTATAGAATAGTGGCTTTACAAACAACATATTATGAAGTTTATTTAATACTAGGCCATGCCCGAGGTTCGCTCGCACGGTATGTCAGTAAAACGTAACCTTTATTACTCAGCTATTTTTAGGCTCCTATTTGTGAGTTTTTTATATTATTTTGTGTGGTACTAGACTTTACATCCTACATACAGAAATCTAATATTATCTTATTATAAAATTTGTAAAGAAAATATAAAGTCAAAAATATTTATAGTCTAGGAGCTTTATAGAGTTTAACATCTTGTATCCTGATAAAATATAATTACCCTTTTCCCTTTAAGCTTTCTACTAGTACAAATACACTTGTTGTTAATTATAATTGCAATTAGTCGTTTATTATACGTAAATAAAATAAATAACATTTTCTAAGTCCATTAACAAATATTATCACGGCATGGTTACGCTTTTATAGGTCGTTAGCATGCAGAAGTTTACAATTACTTGTTTTAACACTGCATGCTTCTTACCACTGTTATGGTTGGTTGTAAATAATAATAAATTCTCATAGCTTTATGATATTATGAAATCGAATAGAAAAAAAATGCAATGTATGCTTATCTTGTTTGACAAAGAGAGGGTTTATTGCCTATTATTAATAGGTTAACCACATACAGAATTTTTCGTAAAATAAATTCTTATAAGATACCAAAGGCAATTAAAATAAGATCTTACTTGCAAATGCGTTATCTAAAGCATCAGAATCATTCCACCCTTGAACTGTATTCGTTATAAATTAATTTTATTCCTCCAGATTTTTTAATCATATTCACAATATATTAAAATCCACTAAAAAATACGACAACATCCAATTAGAAAAATCAACACTTACTCCATACATCCATCAAACCAAGTCCAATCACAAAGTCAGTTCACAACACAACACTGAAAATGCCGGCGTTACGAATTCTCGAAGGCGGAATCGCCGCCTAAACGCGAGCACCCTCCCTGACAGGCAAAACGGTACTGAGGGGAGAGGGTTTCAGTGTTCCGAAGGCTAGACGCGCGCATCCGTACCTTAAGCTGTATAAGGGTTCCAAGCCTTCATATGTTAAGGTACTAGGACTCGAAAATGGTACAGCTGTTTCTTCAGTTTATGACCGCTTAGTACAGTTCAGAGCGGGATAAGGGTTTGCAATCTGAGGGTTCAGTTTATTATCTGCAAGAGACGACTGCTTCGTAAATGTACGTGGAAATTCTAATAAGATGTTTACTGTTTTGACAAACATACAATGTTTGTGTGTAATATCTAATGTAAGGGCGACTAAAGAAAAGTAGTATTGGAAAATCTTGTGAGAAAGTGCGTTGATAGTGTTGCGTTAATTTGACTATCTTGGTTTTGATTCAAGATAAATAAAGTGCGGTTTTCCAAGTACTAGGCCTACCAATTACACTGTATGCGAAGATAATGACAATATAATAATGTCGTAAGGTTTATGTAGATAGTATATTACTTTCAAATACTTAATGTGAAAGGGTTTCACGATTTATTTTTTATATACACCTAATATATTTTTGTAAGAATAAAAATTTATAACGCCTAAATGTTACTTTCTGCGTGACAATATACGCGACTAACTGAGTTTTCCAATAGATTTTGGCGTATTAGCGTAGAATTAGAATATTTTCGCTTCGTATATTCTTTGACTTTGGTTGTTTAGTATATACGCCAATAGCTTTGCGGTATTCATTTTTATTAAATCTTAGTGTTATAGCTGATTTGATACCAAATGTTAAAAATAAGACAATACTATGACCTGTGGATCGAAACTAGGCGTTTAAGTACGAACTAATTTACAGGTGACGGTATCCAGTGGATAAGATGCGTCATCTGGATTTGCAATCCAGAAGTCGCGGGCTTGAGGCTATATAGACATCGAAAGGCTGCCATGAGAATAATGCATATTTCATTTTATGTTTCATAATAACTTCCACGCAAATAAAAACAGAAATCTAAACGCCAACCGCAACTACTTCTAACCGCGTAATTAATCGCCCGAAGAAAGCAACGGAGCAAAATTTTATTGCCCTTAAGATAAATGCATTCATTGTGTCACATGTCTACTGTACGGACGATATATTTTCTGGGGAAAGGAAAAATTAAGCACAATAAAAACTTGAGTTTCCCGCGAAATTAACGATGTACCGGTTGACAGCGTAACTCGGCTTATCTGCGGTTTTAATGGCCGTGGTAAATTAATGTATACCTAGCTTACGTCACTGGACAAATAAAAAGGTAGAGAAAATGGTCAAGTGGAAGATAGGGAACTCAGAAGACAAAGAAGGTTATAAGGTGTAAGTTGTAAGAAAACAGAGGCAGAATAATTAATTTTCATTTTATCTATAAAAAATGGACACTATTAGGAATAACTTATTAGAGAGACAAAATTAGTGAAGAAGGGCAATATATTAACCGACTATAATAAAATATTTAAATAGACTAGCTGTCCCGACAGACGGTTGTACTGTATAGACAAAAAAAGAAAACAAATCTAAACCATCCTCGAATCCACTTGAACACACACAAAAAAATTCATTCAAAACGGTCCAGCCGTTTAGGAGGATTTCACTGTCAACACACGTACAGAAGAATTAGATATATAAAGATGGCAGTGACTAAAATTATGTATAATTTTCTAAATTAATATCTTACGGATCGGGATGACCTTGATTTAATATTATTCTAATGATTTGATCATTAGAATAATATCAAATCAGAAACATCTGTTGGTCGTCTTTCGATTTTATGAATCATTTATTCGCTTCGTAAGCTCTAACCTAGCCAAACCGCCTCATCGATCACTGCGCATAAGCTTGCAGTTCTATTTGCGTGCGATCGTGATCCTGGGTTCTAATCCCGGGTGGGGTAAAGTATTTTAAGTTTTGCTGATACGAAATTTTCAGCAGCGGTACGTAACAGGAAATATATCGGTTACATAACAATAAATTCGCGCACTATTCGAGAGATCTAAAAACATAGTAAGCTGATATACATACAATATGTATGTTTACATTGCGTATATAAAAAAGACTGCTGGCCAAATATACAGCATCCACGACGAAGGTTTTAAAAAATAAACATGTGTCTATAAAAGTACACGAGCAGCCTCAATCGATTCCAGTATTTATTTGACTTGAACTTCGAACCTTTGAAAGTTTGAAACTGTCTTGCCTCGCCACATATTTTCCCAGGAAGCTTATTTGTGTCACTATTCAAGTAACTTGGCAATTTCTTAGCTAGATATACTATACATTTACATTTAAATATTTTATATGATTGCCTTTTTACAACTCTGCATATTTTAGCTTAGTTTTATATAACTAAGGAATAAACAGGAGGTTTGTATGTATTTCAGTAGCTCGTTTTGGGTCATGTAATAGATATTTCAGGCTCCTTCCTTCCAATAATCATTACGGGCAATTACGTTTCCCGGTGTCACATATACGACACTATATCAAAATTACTAACTCATAACCATAATTATGATAGCTGCTGTTAATATTCGTTTTGTATAATATGTATATATTATATATTTTAATTCAATGAAGTCATATCGAAAGTCGGAATATCAGAACAGTGAACATCATGAGGAAACCTACGTGTCTGAGAGTTATATACAATGTTCTCGAAGATATATGAAGCCTGTCAACCCGCACTGGGCCGTGATGGACTATGGTCTAAGCCTTCTAAAATTGTAAAGAGGCCCGTGCCCAGCAGTAGGATAGTTTATAAACAGAGCTGATATTATATATCGATAGTCAACTTAACTTGCAATCAATATAATAAAATTTGCACTAGCACTAGCGTCGGAACAAATATGGCGGAAATCGCCCAGTATATAACGATAGGCAGTTGTGTTAGCATGCGTATACCTATAATAATAATAAGAAAGTTTATTACTCCATAAGAATAACACTTAATCTAAGTACAAAATTTAGGGCTTAAGTAATACATAATAAACTGGAGACCCTGACTTCTAAACTAGGTATGGACCTGTATCTTAAAAGCCAGCGCTACCTTCTGATAATTACATTTATATAAGCCTAACAAATGGTTACAATCATTGATATTCTCATAAATAGTGAGACAATACTAAATACAAAAAAGGGCTAATGAAAATGGAGAAATGTATCTTTTTTTAATGTATAGATTAAAGAATAATGATAAAAGTGTGAGATTTATGATTAATTGTTGTGTGACGTGTGTGTGTGTATATGTATAGGTGGGTGTATATAAGGATGTTTGAGTGTGTGAGTGTATATATAAATAAATATGAGTGTGTGAGAGTATTTTTCTACATAACTGTGTATGTGTATTATCCAACTGTTAATTCTCCAACAGTAGTTCCTCGGTTCCTCACTTATTATACGTATGCTAACACAGCTGCCTATTATATTATGTATATTTAATCTTAATAAGCTATAATGTCTGACATTCACAAAACCGCACAATAAAATATTTAAATGAAGCTCAAACTCATTGTGACGTATATTAAGTATGTTTCGGGTCAATATCTCTGCTTAGTCACATCACACCATTAAATATTTTCTTTTTTTTTAATGAAATGTTTCCACCATTTTAATTCTTTTATTTTTCCTTTAGTCTTCGTAATTTTTAGTAGCCACAATAAGAGGATTGTGTGTGCTTACGATAAAAAAGCTTCTAAACTTTTATCGAGACGGAAATACTTGAAAAGAAATTTGAAATTATAAGTTCAGGTAACATTTGTAAACACTTTTTTTGTTCCAGTAAGAGTCAATGACATTCAGCAACTTTTTGAAGGTGTCTGGTTGTTTAGTTTAGAACCCGACCAGGAAAGCATATCTTTAGGAGCAACTCGGGACATGACATCTTGAGCTCCTTCTTTCTCAAAACGTTTTCGGTTTTTCGAACTGTATTGTGGGCTGTTCGACTTCTTTAAAATAGCAAAGCTTGTTGTCAAAGGAATTTTGACACGCTTGTTGCCAACTAATTAACTGTTAATACGGCTACTACTAGTTAATGATCAATTAAAGGTTCGATGAAGATTTTCATCTTTTTTGAGAGAGCTCCACCAATTCTTTCCCTTCATAAGATCTTTAATTTATTTTACTGGACGTTGGAAACCTGCAAGCGATATATTTGGTATTGCAAGCAATTATTGCCAATGATATCACTTACTCTAGGCAAACTATGCATGCATACCTCCTTCATTACGGGTCTTTTTTTTTTATCGTGTCAGATACACTAACAGTTCTTTCGTGCTTTTCGAGTTAATTTTGGCCTCTTAAAGGCAAATTATCTATGAAAAATTTGGACATTACACCCCACTGCAGGTTAAAGATGAGCCCACAAAAATACCTACATAAAAATGTAGCTTTTCAATACAAAATTAAATAAAAATAAACCGCGATTCGCCGTTATCCACAGAAAGCCCTTAATACTAATAATGTGGCAATGACACAAGCGATTTCTTTAGAGCTCTCCTACAGAACTGAACGCACTTTTGAAAACACCTCACTGGCCAAACTAACCTGAACCGTGATCGCCGTTCAGTTCCACCTCGTAACTAATAATTTTAACGAGGGAGAGCGGTATGGTAGTTCTTTTTATACTGGTCTGGGAATAAAAAGTGAGATACATGTTCCTCTTTGGACTATTAATCAATGTCCCCTAAAAGCCTCTGTGCTACACAAAAAATTAACGCAGTACAATTGTATGAGAGAGAATGTGGTGTTCATATGGATGTACTTTTGTTATAGAACCTTTTATCTGGCTATAGTTATGTATATTAGCCGTTTTGCTATCCCTAATGGTCAACTGTGGGAGGGAAATGGGGACAAGAGTGTTCTTGCTGTCTATAGACCTGTTTTTGTTTAAGGCAATTTCAGTATTACGAAAAGGTTTTTGTACATTTCGAAATATATGACTTCGTATATTTGGAGACTTGTGCTTATTTGGCTCTAAAAGGTAGTGTATTACAAGCAACCATATCGTTATCGACTTAAGTATATGTTTTGGTCTCACGTAACAGAAAGTGAGTCTTATGGCATCTCAAAAATTATAATTCGCGAAATAATGGTCAGGCCACTTTCAGATACCGTGCTATTTCCTATTTAAAATTACATAACAGAAACACCCAATAAAATTTTAATTTCACAACCATCGCGGACTTGAATTAAAAAAGGAATTGATATACTATTACTAAAATCATGTAAAAATATACACTTCAAAATGCTTTACCAGCATCCTGTTTCGACTAACCGTGTTATTTATTTTATTATTTTCTTTGTAATGTAATGCAACTCGCGAGGCTAAATAATATTGTCACCGTCAAATAATATAAAGCAACTAAGAATAATGCTTAATTACCCTACGTATATAAATTCGCAAATATTAACTTGCCTTAAAATTTCATTATCTCCGTAACCTAAAGCAGGTTACGGAGATTAGATGACAGTTACTCCGGGGCTAAAGTGGTATCTGACTAGCTTAGAGCCGACCACAGGACGCTTGGGAATAATAATAGGGCTGACACAGTTTTGAAATTCAATCTTGTAGCGTGGTATATCTTATCTTATCTTGTGTGGGGGCCAGTCAGTACAGACCGGCGACACTTCGACCCAGTGGGATCTTTTGTGTCGACTTTCCCAATAACTACTGCCATAGATAATATTGTCTTCTATTTACGCGAATGTTGATGAGTCCACCACACTGGCCCAATGCGGGTTGGCAGACGTCACATATCTCCAAGAAGATTATGGAGTACTCCCTGACATATGATATGCTACACACACCTTCAGAATTGAGCTACTCCAAAAGCGTTTCTTAAATCATCTAGCCTACTCTACGGATGTCACAAAAAAACTACCAAGCTATTTGAAACGCTACAAATATTTCAAAATTGACTCATAACAAAAACGCAGGAGCTCATCTGAATTATTATTTTTATTTAAACTTATAAACAGAACTGCTATCTAAATTTAAATTGAAAATCCCACACAGCTATCCTAGAAAACCAATTATGCTGCTACATCCTCTTTTTCGTAAGTCTGTTTTAGGCTCCAACTCACCTGTTTCACTGCTAAGTAACATACGTAATCACTACAGTAAACAGATAGATATATTCAGCACAATATTTCTACGATTTAAGAACCGAATCCATAATTTTACCATCGATTAACCATCCACTAATTACTGTCCTATTCCGAGATATGTATGTACTATATATAAGTTTTGTTTCCCCTATACTTGGATAACTTTTCTCAATACTTATTTTCTTAATTATATGCAGGTATTTACCTAAATAAGTCGTGCACTTAGATTAAGCATAATACAATGTTCTGTTTTGTAATTAATGTTTTAGTGTAATAACTGCTGCTAAACTAATAAATAAATAAATACAGTTTTAGTCACAATATTTTTCTACACCGTTAAAGCAAGTGATAATTAACTAATTAATACGCACATAACTTCGAAAAGTCAGAGATGCGTGCTTTAAAATCGAACTCGAAACCTCTGCGTGGCAGTCCAACGGTTTCCCATTAGGCTAGTAAGCTTTTAACATAATATTATTGTGAATGAGATACGTCTGTGCAATCTCAGTAAATACCAACTATTGATTCAATAAAGTTAAAAATGGCGTGCGTAAGTCACCTTCTAACGTCACTATGACATCTAATCCATTTGCTTGAAGCTCTCGACTGCCTTGAGAATAGATATATAGACGTTGGATTATTACATTTATTGGTTGCAAGTATATTCACACTCTTAATAAAACAGCGACTTAACTCGAAATTTGAAAGTAAGGCAATTTTAATTCTAATTGATTGAGTATAAATTTTAATATTATATGTACGTTAAGTAATTCCAACAGCGGTTAAATTTGTTTTATTCATAATACTCAGATAGGTCTCTGTTTTATTAAGAGTGCCTGACTTAGGGTTATTGTAAAAGCTATGGTGTTATAATAACATACGAACATACATAGTCTTACGCCTATATAGGCGAAGGAGCTGGCAGGGGTGTATTAGATACACATTTGCTAGCAATAGTTTGACGTCCCACGTATACCGGACGAGGCTACTGTTTTGTACCGAGCACTGTCTCAGACTTAGTTCGGCTACTGAGAATTGCTGGATAGAAAGATCCTATAATACTTTGACTGACCGAGGAATCGAAATCCAAGACCTTATAAACACATTCCTATTTAATAAGTACAGCAGCGCCACCAAGGCGCAATATAATAATTGCATGTTGGAAAATCCATTCAGTTATAATTATTGCTTTGCATTATCATTGCTCCATAATATTGATTGTGGTTGAGAATATTGGAAAATCTGTTAAATTACAGAGAAAATTAAATTGAAGAGCATATCGCTACCAAATTTTTAATAGCGATATTAATGAGTGTGGTCTTGCAAATCATCAAATAAAGTAGTACTCCCATACAAGAAACAACCGTAAGAGAATAAACACTATAATTGCGTTTCTCCTCGAGAGTAACGGTCCCTAAGAATCATATATATCCATTTTTCTTATATCGTCCTTTCATTGAATTTATATCCCTTTTCAGCAACGCGCGAGTGATACTTTTAGTAATTACTAATAGCTACTTAGTTATGGTAGCTTCTCGTAACCAGGCGAGCAGAGAGCCTGTTTGCCACCACTCTAAAATGAAAAGAAAATCTTTAATTACCCTAGTTTTAACAATAACCTAGTTACATATACTTACTATTAAATATACATAAGACAAAAAGTTAATGTACAGAAATCATCAACACATTTTTCACGTGTTTCTCACAAAAGTAACATTCGTACAACTACATCGTATGTACGTGTAAACGAGCTCTTTATTCTGGATATAAAGTGGTGTTGCAGTAAGCTCCGGCGGTCGAGCAAGCCTATGCCCATTACGTTGTCTGGCTACACATCGCTCCGACAGAACTACCCGATAAATAACCCAACACTGTACGTAAAAGGTATGAAAATGTTTCTAGTACACCACTCTTTTGGATGATATTTCGTTGATGTAGTTTTTTGAACTACGTGGAGTAAGTGGTGAATATGTTGATTAATGCTACTATTGATTACTAGATGCTCTATGCTTTGCTCGCGTAAATTTAGGTTAGGTTAGTAACAGTGGGGGGGGGGGCCTGCTATGGATGAATCTTTTAAGCTCCCAACTGGCTCCCCCATTGGGTTAGAGAAGGAACACCCCAAGTTTTTTAGTAGGTATACCAGCACGTCTTGCTGGGAGTCCCACACACCCCGCCGGTGCCGTGCCCTAGCCGACGGATAGTGCATCAAGCACTTTTCCAGGAAGCCAGAAAAAAAAAGATTAGTAACAGTACTTTTTGTATATGAGAGGTAGTCCTTTACTGTACACCCCTGACAACGTATATGCAAAAATTTCACGATGATCGGTCAAGTAGTTAAGGCGTGCAAGCGTAACAAACAAACAAACTCACATTAGCATTTATAATATTAGTAAGTATACTGTTTTTACGCTGGAGAGAGGTGTTGTAATACAGTGACGTATCGATCGTCCGGTTAACACATTGGACGCCAGGCTAGTCATAAATGATCGCGAACAATACATTTTCTTTTGTTTGCTACATGACGTTAACGTGTTATATAAGTTGCTACTTGCATTTGCCATGCTCGTAGACGGGTGAACATGTTCACAAAAGCAAACCTCTGGCTCTTAAAGTCGCTTAAAGTCGACAGTTGGATGAATGTTTGTATAATCACCCGCTATACAGGAATTATTCCTAGCGCAGCAGTTGTCTTTCCAAAAGAAGATAGACAAGGATGTTCGGATTCGGTTCTCTACAGAATATCGAATTTAAACATCTTTGTGTATCTTCTCTTACGGTAGAAATATTTTCTCAGTCGAGCGATTCGACCATTTTGAATGAAATGTTGGATATACTCCGTAAAAATGTCCTGACGGATAAAGGTAATATTAATAGGTAAAGCTCTTAAATAGACATTAAGGTAATATTTTACGTTCCGCTTCTTAAGAAAATGTTCGTATATTTCCTAAGTTAAGGCATCTAAAAAGTAATCTGTCATAGCAGGATTCTGTACAACATTTTTATCAAAAACGACGTTTAGAAACCTCGTCGCTTTCGATTATAATATGCCTTGAACATGAATTTTGTTCTAATATTAATGACTTTTTATATTGAGGCTATTATTACTGGGCCTGAGTTCTTTGTTTTAATTATGACTAGCAGTTCATTTTAAAGTAGCAATCGTCATCGTTATTTGCTTTTACGATGGCTTGTTAAGTACGAGCTACAGTCATAAACAGCCTCCATTTAGATTAATATCTACGGAACTAAAATCTGTTTAGATCGCAGCCAAATAGCCTTGCATCGCTTTTCTGTGATAAATAGAGTTTCCAAAGCTCCGAGATATTAGTCCCTTGCGCTGTACAATTATTACTTTTTGTAAGATCAGGTATTGAATAATTCGTTAGTATGTAAACATGAAAACTTCATTAGATGACAACATTTTATCTAACTTTCGTTATGTATTTATACATTTTAAGGAGATTTTACTTTTGATATAGTAAACATCCATAAGCTGTATCTACCACGTATAAGGCTTATCTATGTAACTTTTGTAGTATACTAAAACTTATGTGATACATTTTTTCGGATGTTAGTTACTTAAATAATAAAAGCCGCTTTACCTGTTAAAGTGATAAAATGGTTTACCTGGATCGTAATTTTAAGTAATTTTCCATTTATATTGTAAAATAGCTGCCTACATACATATATCCAATTGATATTTTATGCCATGTACTGCTTCTACTTCTACGTAGACATTATCTACGAAAAAAGAAAAAGAAAGAAAAAAGAAAACTGGTTTAATAACTTGCTTTTATCGTCCGAGATACAGTACATTATGTCATTTAGATACAACCAACGTTATAACGAGACACACAGACACAATAAAATCAACAAAAGGTTATCGAATTCAAACAACACAATCAAAAACGTAAACGCAAACGCGGACGTTAATGTAAAATACCGAATAAAAATGTTAATGGAAAGAGAGAAAGAGATAACAAAAGATTTATGATAGCCAAACAGGCAAAATAAGAATCGAAGGATCGAGTACACGCAGAGTCCGGGAACGCGGAATTTAATTTTGAATAGTGAAGTCACTTGTGTAATCTGATGGGCGTTAGCTAAAAAATGGGTATTTGTTCAGTCGATTTTGCGTCTAGACGTGGGTTGAGTGATGTGTGCCTGATAGAGGCTTTTAGTTAGACCGTTGTGGGTTTTCGTGTTTAAATCGTTACGTGTTAAGTTGCGTAACGGCGGTGGAGAGTATATTAGCATTGGATATCGTGCGGGTGATTTTGTTGGTCAATTTTATGGCCGTGTAGTTACGTTTTGTTCTATGGCGGAATATTCAACATGATTTGGCAAATAGCGTGATTGAAATTAATCGATATGGCTGCTTCGATGTACGCAACGGTAGCGAATGCCATTGCTGCGCATAGGGTTTCGCATCGATACCATGCTGGACCTGGTAATTAAGGTTTTCTGTCAAAAAATTCTAAGTAGCAGCACGTAGCCTGGTTCTGTACCAGATAAACGGCAAAAGACTCAACCTCTATTACGTCAGCCATGAACTCCATTATTGGCTAAATATAATACACCTCTGCCTACACCTTCGGAGACTATGTATGCGAATAAACTCTGATTAGGTACTGGTTGGAAAAAGTATTATGACAATATTGTCATAATACTTTTTCCAACCCGAGACTATTTACGTCTAAGTGTATATACACTTAGACGTAAATATTGTTTGAACCAGGTACTATTGTTTCTATTAAACGATTTTGCAAGATAAATAGGTATAAGTTACGTACTTTTTTTATAAGATACTTATGCCTATCCAGTACCTAATCAGAGTTTATTCGCATACATAGTCTCCGAAGGTGTAGGCAGAGGTGTATTATATTTAGCCAATAATGGAGTTCATGGCTGACGTAATAGAGGTTGAGTCTTTTGCCGTTTATCTGGTACAGAACCAGGCTACGTGCTGCTACTTAGAATTTTTTGACAGAAAACCTTAATTACCAGGTCCAGCATGGTATCGATGCGAAACCCTATGCGCAGCAATGGCATTCGCTACCGTTGCGTACATCGAAGCAGCCATATCGATTAATTTCAATCACGCTATTTGCCAAATCATGTTGAATATTCCGCCATAGAACAAAACGTAACTACACGGCCATAAAATTGACCAACAAAATCACCCGCACGATATCCAATGCTAATATACTCTCCACCGCCGTTACGCAACTTAACACGTAACGATTTAAACACGAAAACCCACAACGGTCTAACTAAAAGCCTCTATCAGGCACACATCACTCAACCCACGTCTAGACGCAAAATCGACTGAACAAATACCCATTTTTTAGCTAACGCCCATCAGATTACACAAGTGACTTCACTATTCAAAATTAAATTCCGCGTTCCCGGACTCTGCGTGTACTCGATCCTTCGATTCTTATTTTGCCTGTTTGGCTATCATAAATCTTTTGTTATCTCTTTCTCTCTTTCCATTAACATTTTTATTCGGTATTTTACATTAACGTCCGCGTTTGCGTTTACGTTTTTGATTGTGTTGTTTGAATTCGATAACCTTTTGTTGATTTTATTGTGTCTGTGTGTCTCGTTATAACGTTGGTTGTATCTAAATGACATAATGTACTGTATCTCGGACGATAAAAGCAAGTTATTAAACCAGTTTTCTTTTTTCTTTCTTTTTCTTTTTTCGTAGATAATGTCTACGTAGAAGTAGAAGCAGTACATGGCATAAAATATCAATTGGATATATGTATGTAGGCAGCTATTTTACAATATAAATGGAAAATTACTTAAAATTACGATCCAGGTAAACCATTTTATCACTTTAACAGGTAAAGCGGCTTTTATTATTTAAGTAACTAACATCCGAAAAAATGTATCACATAAGTTTTAGTATACTACAAAAGTTACATAGATAAGCCTTATACGTGGTAGATACAGCTTATGGATGTTTACTATATCAAAAGTAAAATCTCCTTAAAATGTATAAATACATAACGAAAGTTAGATAAAATGTTGTCATCTAATGAAGTTTTCATGTTTACATACTAACGAATTATTCAATACCTGATCTTACAAAAAGTAATAATTGTACAGCGCAAGGGACTAATATCTCGGAGCTTTGGAAACTCTATTTATCACAGAAAAGCGATGCAAGGCTATTTGGCTGCGATCTAAACAGATTTTAGTTCCGTAGATATTAATCTAAATGGAGGCTGTTTATGACTGTAGCTCGTACTTAACAAGCCATCGTAAAAGCAAATAACGATGACGATTGCTACTTTAAAATGAACTGCTAGTCATAATTAAAACAAAGAACTCAGGCCCAGTAATAATAGCCTCAATATAAAAAGTCATTAATATTAGAACAAAATTCATGTTCAAGGCATATTATAATCGAAAGCGACGAGGTTTCTAAACGTCGTTTTTGATAAAAATGTTGTACAGAATCCTGCTATGACAGATTACTTTTTAGATGCCTTAACTTAGGAAATATACGAACATTTTCTTAAGAAGCGGAACGTAAAATATTACCTTAATGTCTATTTAAGAGCTTTACCTATTAATATTACCTTTATCCGTCAGGACATTTTTACGGAGTATATCCAACATTTCATTCAAAATGGTCGAATCGCTCGACTGAGAAAATATTTCTACCGTAAGAGAAGATACACAAAGATGTTTAAATTCGATATTCTGTAGAGAACCGAATCCGAACATCCTTGTCTATCTTCTTTTGGAAAGACAACTGCTGCGCTAGGAATAATTCCTGTATAGCGGGTGATTATACAAACATTCATCCAACTGTCGACTTTAAGCGACTTTAAGAGCCAGAGGTTTGCTTTTGTGAACATGTTCACCCGTCTACGAGCATGGCAAATGCAAGTAGCAATCTGATGGGCGTTAGCTAAAAAATGGGTATTTGTTCAGTCGATTTTGCGTCTAGACGTGGGTTGAGTGATGTGTGCCTGATAGAGGCTTTTAGTTAGACCGTTGTGGGTTTTCGTGTTTAAATCGTTACGTGTTAAGTTGCGTAACGGCGGTGGAGAGTATATTAGCATTGGATATCGTGCGGGTGATTTTGTTGGTCAATTTTATGGCCGTGTAGTTACGTTTTGTTCTATGGCGGAATATTCAACATGATTTGGCAAATAGCGTGATTGAAATTAATCGATATGGCTGCTTCGATGTACGCAACGGTAGCGAATGCCATTGCTGCGCATAGGGTTTCGCATCGATACCATGCTGGACCTGGTAATTAAGGTTTTCTGTCAAAAAATTCTAAGTAGCAGCACGTAGCCTGGTTCTGTACCAGATAAACGGCAAAAGACTCAACCTCTATTACGTCAGCCATGAACTCCATTATTGGCTAAATATAATACACCTCTGCCTACACCTTCGGAGACTATGTATGCGAATAAACTCTGATTAGGTACTGGATAGGCATAAGTATCTTATAAAAAAAGTACGTAACTTATACCTATTTATCTTGCAAAATCGTTTAATAGAAACAATAGTACCTGGTTCAAACAATATTTACGTCTAAGTGTATATACACTTAGACGTAAATAGTCTCGGGTTGGAAAAAGTATTATGACAATATTGTCATAATACTTTTTCCAACCCGAGACTCAAACCTGAGTCACCACGACACACACGACAGTCGCATCGATAACCGTTTCGCCACCGAGGTATTACATAGATTACGTAATTTGTAAGGCTGAACTAAATACTGTACACAACAATCGAAAATCCAGCAAAACGCAACGATTACCAAACAAATCCTACAAAAGCGCATCAGACACCCTCGAAATTCAAAACAAGGGAATTAATTAATTATTAAGGCGCATACTTAAAAAGTAGATGCCGTGTAAAAAGGCTTAAGCCTGAAGTTTCCCGGCTCCCGGGCCGTAACGAACAATCATTGACGTGCCTTAATCCCATAGCTGGCCATCGAAGCCCGAAAAAGTGTTGCCAACCGTTGAAAATTGGGATTACAGTTGTAATCTCGAATAATGCAACCGAAAATACAGAGCACTGTCAATGTATCGAGCTGGGATTGCCAACGTTAAATTGCTTTTATATGATGAATGAGATGAAGTGAACTATGAAATATGTTGGCTCCTGTTCGGCTGTGATTTAATTTTGTGCTCGTTTATATTTTTAAAATAATCTGGATGGTGGTGCAGATAGTTTTTATTTGGAATGTGCATGCGAGCAAAATTTCCGGGTTGAGTCACAGTTTTATTAGGTTTTACCGTCAGGAAATTTTCAGTTTCAGTACCAAGATTCGAACTGTAGGCCTACAGGTTCATCTCCTATCAAGTGAGCTTAAAATCATATTTGGTGAATTTTGGTTTAAATAGTTATTTAAAATAGCTAACTTTGACAGTGAAGAAAAATAGTGAGATGCAGATAAAGAATTCAAATAGGTAGGTTTCTGCATCTCTAAGAGTACGCCATAAGGTGGTCAACGGGTTGTATAATCTTGGTAGATTTTACCACACTAGGCCATCGTTGTGGACCACGGTCTAATGCTTCATATTATGATGAGGAGAGGCCCGTACCCAGCATTACAACAGCTTATAAACAAAGCTGATATTATTATTACATGCAAATTACATATTGTTACACCCAGTGCTATCTCTCGGCAATATGTGGAAGACTCGGCAGTTCCGTCTTATAAATTATTACAGCGCCATCTATTGAATACTTATGGAACTACGTAAATTCGTCGGTACGAGTATAGTAGAGAGAACGCTGGCACATTCTCGAATCTTCGTATTGTTTACATACCGAGTATGACGTTTCTAGAAAACTCTAGAAACGCTTTAACCGCGTATAAAAAGGGCAGGCCAGCGCTCGCCGGGTCAGTTTATAATCGTAATCGTACTTGACCAAGTATTCATCGGAGCAAACGGAAGCGAAAATACTACGGAGTTTGAAGCAGTTACAGTTGGAAAAGTGTAGTATAGTGTTTGTTGTGTTTTAAATTTAATTGTGTGTTAGAATAAAACGTGTTTTAGTCGGTAATATTGTTTACATTCTTATCCCTCGAACCCAGCACGTAACAGTATTATGGGTACATCTATTTATGTATGTTATGTTTTATATACAGGAGCCAATGTTAACAGGTTTTTAGGTAGCCTTGTGCAAAATGTGCCTGTTATATGTCTTTTCTAATTTAAAAAATACCTGCTTTCTTTTTTACCATATTATATCAGATTTAAGCGGTCTTATACAAGAGTTAGGTATGATTATCAAAGATTTTTATTTTTGTTCTATCGTAATAACGGTTTAACTTACAAACTTTAAAGATAGAGTCATAATAAAAATAAAACTTTAAAGGAGAACAAAAAAATATGTCTAATTGTAAGTAAAGCTCACGCTTGCTTCTCGCTCATAATAATTATTTTTCACAAGTACAAAATAGTGATAATTATTTTAAAAGCATCGCTTAGAGCTACTTAAAGAAAGAGTTGTTGCGGTAAATTTACCGCCTGTACCATCACATTTGTGAATGTATCTATTCTCCTATAACAAGTACTACTTTATTCACTAGCCACATGATGGAGCCTTTGGAACTAAATTTGTGAATTGCGCAAATAATCAGACTACCGCGAAGATAAAGAATAAATACTGCCAAGCCGATGGTAAGGTTACTATAGATTTGATCGCTATATCAGAGATATCACAAGTGCGTTGCCCTTTCAAGAGAAAAGGTATAGGAAGGTCAAATTAATTGGAAAAGCAGGTAATATGAGTGAGTATCGAGAACTATAATATATATTATACTATACTAAATATGCAAAACGCAGTAACAATATTATTTTCAGGCCGGTTAGGAGACCGGTATAAGAGTATTTTACTATAACACTGTTTAGTTACTGCGTTGAGAACGCAGTATAGAATTGTGAAGTGATACTTGGCTGGAGTAGCCGGCTTATACTCACGAAATAACTGACAATGTCAAACTCTACTCGATCTTCATTAACTGTACTTAAATATTATAGAAAAATAACATCAACATAAATAAAATAATAATAATCATATTCTCAGAATAATTAATTAAGAAGTCTATACCTACATGCCAGTCAGTATGACTCAATTAAATTCCAATTTCCACATACTTAAACGATTAAACAACGTTACAAATATCGCGAACAACAGAATACAATTGAACAACTTACTTAGAACGAACATCATACACGTATTTTAATATAATACGATGAAAATCACATCTTTCTCATGATGGCGCGTTTGCAATTAAAATTTTAGAACCCTCTTTTTGAAGAGTTTGAAGTACCACCTACACCGAAGGTGAAAACTCGAAATTCGAAACAAATTGTGTTAAAATGTAATAGAAACTCGTTTCCCGTAAAACTTTCCATCAGATTAGGACGCAAATTCAATATTTAAGATTGATTTGGGCAGATGTTTAGGGGGTATGGTGTCTTGCGAAAAGGGCAACGCTTTCAATGCGTGTAAGGATATATTAGTCTTTACGTCTTTTGTCGAGCAGATTTTCCGAGCAATCACTTAGAATTTGTGTTTTACGAGTGATTGTTGTAAAGTTAGGAAATAATTATATTTTTAAATATATGGGTAAGATATATAACATTAAAGTATTGTACATAAATAGACTAACACCTGTATAATTTCGCTAAAGAATAAACAAAGGTACTTTACAAATCCACATTGTGTTGGATATTAGACGTATATTATCCTCTAGTTTCGTTAATAGTCTTTGTAGCAGTACAAGGAGTAATAGACACTAGGAAAATCCTAAAAATACTTTACTTGATCTGTAAGACGAACTTCACGATAATGTAAGCGTAACCGCAAAGTATTAGGCCAATACGATAACCAAAAAGGGTCCAAAATAAAATAAAACCATTCTAATACAGAATACTCCTTCATAAAAAAGAATATAACCATGGAATCCGCTATCAAATCTCATATTCTATAACAGCCTGTTTGGTATCATTAAAGGCCTCATTTTAAAAGTATAATGTACAAAAATTCTCAGTCAATTAAGCATTCTGCTTGGAAAATAGTCGAGCCTTTGTTAACATTGTAAGCGAGACGAATGTAAAAGCATTTTTACGACATGACCCGAAACCCTAAGAAAATGAAAGGAAAAATAAAACGAATTTCATACTTAAATTTAGTGATGCGAACCATATTGTTTTAAAAATTCGAAATATATGTATCGTAGGTCTTAATCATGGACTGCCTAGTTTGTCCCAGGTATAAGTTTACGCTTGGGTTTTCATCAAGCTGTCTCAAGTTGGATTCCCATGTTAGGTGAAATATTGTATAAAATGACGTCGGTGAGCTATAGTTTTACGTGAAAAATTTAGCCGCAAATATAAAATTGATCTCTGTTTGACATCTCAATAGCTAATACATACTTATGTCAACATAGACACATTTCTAATTTCTATAGGTTTATAGTTTATTTTTTATTATTATATTTAACTGACAGTCATCAGGTTCCAGGCAAAATTATTTACCTCTTTATTGTTACAAAAATCTTCCACTAACAAACTTGCAAAGACATTCTTGGTCGAGAAACGATAGTGCACTCATAATACTTAATTTTTAAAACTTACAGCTAAACCTACCACTTTGGAAAGACACAGGCCTTACGTTATATCTCTTGCCAACTCAGTTCCAATGCAAACTCCATCATTACTATCTCGAAACAGAAAAGAAAACTAATCACGTACCTCGAGACTCGTGTAAGTGCAGACACAGATCTTCAAATCCACTTTGTGTATCCGAGAATCGAACGTATCGAGTACTCGGTCGGTAGCATCCCTACTCGAACTGTAGAAATTTGCATGATATTACAGCTCATCTGCCTCCGCGAGTACTGTGTACAGTACAACGGTAAACGATCTGAAACAGAATTTTTCCTTTGAATTACAGAAGAATTGCTAATTAGATCGGCGGTATTTCTCCACGGAAATCTCTTTTAAACTGATTCTGACTTAATGGTGCTCCGGCATTTTCATATTCAAAATTATTCCGTTTCGCAACTCTGTTTGGCATACACGTACCTAGAATTAGCCTTCGTTTTGTTGACTGCCAGCCGAAGTTATCTTTGCTTGTTTATTTCTTTCTCGTAACTTGAGGAATCAATTAGGCGAAGTAATGAGTACCTATCTCTGCTCTTAGTAAACAGGAAAAAGTTTTGTGAAAGAAAACTTTGGACCTTTTCGAGGTAACCCGTTCGGTATATAGTATTATATTCTGGCCGCTAGTGTGCTCTTCCTTAACAAATGAAGCGTGTCATCGTCGCTTGAGCACACACACATGTGTGTGCAGGTTGACCACGTTTATAAGGTGAAACGTTAAAACCTATTCGCGTAAACATGAGCAAACTTTATTAATAATACTATTAATATGTGTATTGCTTCTTTATGTTAGAGCGTTTGTAAAGTAAAAAGATTTTTTTCAATAATTCTCTAAGCAAATGTGCTTACAGAATTATTGAAAAATCTTTAGTATAATGATACTTGCCGAAAAGGATGATTTAATATCTATTTTATAGTTTATCTGGTAACGGCGCGGTGTTAGCTGAATTAAAACGGTAATTATTTTGTCTCGCTTATATTTGAACTGTAAAAATGCTACATGTATAACCACAGTGGCTCTACTTACTATTAGACAACCTTGATTGAATTTTGGATTTTGCGCTGCGTATGTCAAACTCAGCAACTGCGGTACATGCGTGAGCGATATAAATATGGTACAACTATAACCATATTCTAATTCCCCATTCTTTTTGTCCGTAAACGCCCCGAAGCGTCCAATTTACAGAAAAAGAATCCCACAAACACAGTGTTACCCGCTTCAGATCACACCATGCACTATTTGAATTTTCTCTCAAGGGAGGGTGGAATCAATTTAAATTTTAACTCACACTTAATACACCCTTGTTTGGTGTCTAAGTGGTGTGTTTGAGTCACCCTCTGTTTGGAGCGAATAATAAGTTGGGAAGACAACGTCGGTGAAATAGTCTAAACGAAAATTCTACGTGCTTTTGGTAGTATTTGTTTAGTGGTATGTGTTTGTGTGTAACTATGTAGGGTGGTAGTGTTAGTTACATTCTGAATATATCAGCATTTGTATAACCATGGTGAGAAAACAGGGTCCATATTAGAAGCTGGGAAGTGCTTGAAATAATTTCGCCATTAAAGAAAAGTATGTAGTCGCAATTCACAGTGGTATTTTGCTAAGTTCTAGTATATACCATTACTTGGCTGAAGTGAAGTTAGTCTATTAAATTGTGAGTGCAAGCTTAGACAATTCTGATATTGAATAATATCACTCGTGGTATGCTGTAAGATTTCACTATTCACGTAATTGAGCAGCGATAGCTCAGTGGGGAGACCAACAGACTGCAATGCAGAGGGTCTCGGGTTCGAACCCACGTTGCGCACCTCTGACTTTCGAAAGTTATATGACTTTTCGAAATTATGTGCGTATTGATTGACAATTATCGCCTGCTCCGTGCCTCGGAGAGCACGTTAAGCCGTCGGTCCCGACTGCCATTAACATCTATGGTAGTCGTTATTGGGGAAGTCGACACAAAAGATCCCACTGGGTTGAAGTGTCGCCGGTCTGTACTGACTGGCCCCTACACAAGATAAGATAAGATTCACGTACTTGTACATTTTATTATGATTTATTGTCGAAGTGATATTTTTCCAGTCTCCAACTGAGAAAATATGACATGTCAACAATATACCATAGCAGAAAATAATAATCACAAACTGTAAATTAAGAAACCATGATGAGTCGCATAACACAAAAGAAAATAATTATATCTAGAACAAAATTATTTTATTTATATAATTATAACAAATCCCAACTCGAAGTTGGTATTGTAGACTACAATTTCATAACTATTTTTTAAGAACTAACCTCAAGAAAATTGTTCGCGACAACGTTAACATTAGTTTAAGAATCGTATTATGATCATAAATTCAATACATGTTATTTAAGTATACCGTATCAATAAAGTTTATAGTTCTAAAATAGTGCCGAATTAGGTCACATATAGACCTAAATCGTATAGTTAAATAGTGTAAATAACATAATAATACATTTTCTATAGTTTATAAGAATATAATGTTAAACGTAAACATTATTAATAAAAATGTGCATTTTTCCCTGAAGTTAGGAATGTTAGGGTACCTAAGTCCTAAGGTTTTAATAAAAGGTTTCACCTGTGTATTTTATTTTATCCGCAATGAAAGGCGCTATAAAATGCTGAAGGAATTATATTCCTATATAGTATAGTCATAAAGTTATTAAACTTTATCCTTATATAACGTAATCGCAAATTAGATATTTAACACATAACATAGAATACCTATACCTAGACCTAACTTCCGACAGATAAAATATGTATTACTAGCTAGGTCTTTTCGTGCCCTATGCGGCACTGGGTATACCATCACGCTAGCTAGTATAGTTCCATAGTTATAAGCAGAAATGTGATAATTTTATAGTGAAAAATAAACTTGTTTAACAGGGATTTCTGGCCGGCTCTCGTTACGGTAAAGTTCCGAGGTAACTAAGCGACACAGTATCGGTCGTCTATAGGTGGTCAAGAAACCTCATCTTCAAGCCTCATGAACCAAATGGAGCCAGCCAGAAACCTCAAGAAACGAACAGACAAGATGTATATTATTTCGAAGCCCTGAATCCCACACCGTATGACACGTCTTCAGAGCCTCCGCACCGTAACCAGTAACCGCTACAGTACAGTCCACACATCGTGTATAGGACGTCAGCGACTTGTCGGTTGATCTTGTAACCATCGCTATAGTAACCTCAACCCCGAGTTCGCCCGTCCGGTACAAAAATGTATACCACATAATACATATTAGTACCGATTATACTTCAAAAATTACATTTAATGCGTATTTAGTTTGATTAAAAATGCCAATAAATGAATAGTGACATAATACATACTATAACGACTTACGCATGGCCGTATTGTAATGTACGAGAATGAGGCTCTCAAATAAAAATTATAAATCACTCAAACATTCTGCCAACTTGGCTCTCATCCATTTTCATTTTCTTAGATGACCTCCGTATAAGTAAATCTACAGTTTCATCTACGGCCTTTAATGAAAACGTCTGGGTGAGTCGCAGTAGGTTAAATGTTTTAAAGGGTAGAAAGTACCAATGACGTAGAACAATAACATTACGGTTGGGACTAGGCTGACATAACGTGAAAGGGTTTATTTGTCTTTCTTACCATGAGTTTAACACAAACAATTTTAAGTAAGCATAATTAAAATTAAATATTTAAAAGTAATATTTGTATATTATATATTATTTTCCAGTTTTTTATTTTTAGTTCCAATAGAGCTGACCGCCTAGCTAATGGTAACCGGTAACCAATCGTATTTGGATTAGGCTGTGTTCCTTGCAGTAAAGGAATCGGACTAAACAACGGATTTTGCATTTCTGCAGACTATTGGGTTAACGTAGTGGATTAATGGTTGCCATTTAATTGTCACTGTGCCCAGTGCTGTGAGTTTCATTCCTACATGAGACAAAAAAATGTGTGGTCCAGAAATAGTTGTGCTGAGTCTTGGTATTCTTTGTGTCCGTTGTTTAAATATTTGTAAAATCCCCGCGTCACAGGATCCAGTTCCGTGTGCAGTAAGACTTTTTTGAAAAGAAAAAGAAAAGTTAAATTAAATATGTCATACTAGATTTTGCTTGCGTCTTTGCTCATATAAATATAGGTTAGGTAAGGTAACAGTAGCTTTTTTCTGGATGAAAGGCAAAGCCCAAATATGTCCAAAGCCGAAATTTCATGATGGTCGGTCAAGTAGTTAAGGTGTGAAAGTGTAACATAAAAACAAACTCAATTTCGCATTTATAAAATTAGTTAGGATTATAAATCGCAAATGTAACGCTTTAGAAATATAACTTATTATCATTATAACAAAACGCGCTGGTGTGTAGAGCACCACATTCTCAGACATGCATTCTTGGACCATTAACAAGTTTGGAGACACGGCGGCTGGGCGAATCTATTTTATATTTCCGTGTGCAGTCTTTTTTGAAAAGAAAAAGAAAAGTTAAATTAAATATGTCATACTAGATTTTGCTTGCGGCTTTGCTCATATAAATATAGGTTAGGTAAGGTAACAGTAGCTTTTTTCTGGATGAAAGGTACCCTATGTCCAAAGCCGAAATTTCATGATGGTCGGTCAAGTAGTTAAGGTGTGAAAGTGTAACATAAAAATAAACTCAATTTCGCATTTATAATATTAGTTAGGATTATAAATCGCAAATGTAACTGCTTTAGAAATAGAACTTATTATCATTATAACAAAACGCGCTGGTATTTAGAGCACCACATTCTCAGACATGCATTCTTGGACCATTAACAAGTTTGGAGACACGGCGGCTGGGCGAATCTATTTTATTTAGTTTTGTTTTCGATACATTCCTTTAATAAAACCTATTTAGTATAATGCGTTCTATGTGTGGACAAATACAACGTCCACCTATTTTATATTTATTTAAAAGACATTGACCGTAGAAGTAATCTCTGCGTAGCGTGGGACTCTACTAATAGAGAAAAAAAGACTTATAAGAAAAGTTATGTAATAAGCTAACTGAAAACATCAGTTGCGCGCGAGCGGTTGTATGAGACGCACGGCTGTTTGGCGACCGTGAGCGTTAGCGTCGTATTCTACCCTCACTCGTTTTTTTTTCTACACTACCTCTATGTTGGTTTTGTGGTGTGATCATGGATAGTTTTGCTCGATCAATAAGTGTTAACTCTAACGTAACAGATATGATAGATGCGTGTGAACAAAGTGATATAATTATAAATCAAACTGAGAAAGTGTCAAGTGATACTCAAATGGGACCAGAAAAGAGATTAAGAGAAGATGATGAAGAAGAGAACCAAGATGGTTTTATTACTGTGAACAGAAGACCAAAGCGATTATTACGTAGTTACTCTGATAGTAATAACCAGAATAAAAATACAGGAGAAGATGCTGAGTCGGAACGTTTTGAGGTACGATTAACTTGTAATAAGATACTCCCTAAACAATTTGGTATGGCCAAGCTATTGAGGGCAGAAAATATTAATAACATCTTGACAATTAAATACAAAAGCCCATATAAAGTACATATTACTTTCAAAAACAAAGAAGATGCAAATAAAATGCTATATTCTCAAAAATTTTGTGAACCGGAATATAAGTGTCAAAGTACGAGCGAAGTCACACTTTCTTATGGAGTAGTCAGAGATGTAGACCTAGATATTGAAGAGAAAGAGATTATTGAACAGTTTAATTGTGAACAAAAAATTGTGGCCATGAGAAGACTCAAACGTTTGACTGACGGCGGGCAGTGGGTAGACAGCACCGTGATTCGACTAGCGTTTAAAAGTTCTTCTTTACCCCCGTATATATATGGATACGGGTGTCGGTTTAAGGTGGAACCCTACGTCTTTCCGGTCACTCAATGCTCAGGATGCTGGAGGTTTGGTCATGTTAAAAAGTATTGTCCTACAAGGAAGATGAAATGCCCTAAATGCGGTCAGGAACATGAAAACTGCGAAATAAAGAAATTCCTGTGTATTAATTGTAAGGGAGAACATATGGCGTTAGATAAAAATTGCCCCGTATTCATTAAAGAAAAAAAAATTAAGAAGCTAATGAGTGAAAATAACTGCACGTATAAGAACGCATTAACTTTATTCTACCAAAGTAATGTCCAGTCAAGAGTTAACAATTTCCCTCCAAATAACATGGATTTAAATGAAAACCAAATGTTAAATCTCCCTACTTATAGAGATATACTATTGAAAGATAAAGATATAACAGAAACTGAGATGGTCATAGAAGAAAGTATTAATGAGATAAATAAAAAAGTAAAGGTGGGAAAAAACCGCACGAGCACTGTTAAAAAAAATAGGCCTAAGAAAACACATATTAATCAAACAATTAGACAGGACACAGATGAAGAGCAAGAACAGGAAGTTATTTGTCAAAGTGATGGATCAATCGATGCTTCGTCATCGGAAGAAAACACAATGAAAACAAACAGAGGGGTGTTTGCGAGAGTGCGAGTACTCTATTATAAACTTAAAAATATTATTTTATCGAAGAGAACACTAGAAGAAAAGGTCTGTGTATGTATACAACACATTATTACAGAAGTCACTTCATTTTTAAGTGAAAAATTCTTGAGTGGAGACTTATTAAATCTTCTATTTAAAAACATAAACAATGGCTAGAAATTATAACTTTAATATTAATATAGCTCAATGGAATGCACAAAGTTTAAAGCCGAAGTTACCTAATTTTGAAATTTTACTTAATAGGGAGAAAATCTATGTGGCAATAGTAAGCGAAACATGGTTAGAACCAGACTCGCACCTAAGCTTAACAGGGTATAATATATATCGGCAAGATAGGTTAGACGGCTATGGTGGTGTAGCAATAATATGCCACAAATCTTTAAGAACTATCAGAACCACTATTAACGTAAATAATTCTGGCATAGAGATTATTAGTATTAAAATTTTAAACTGCAAATTATTACATAATATTGTCTCCATATATTGTCCATCGTCTGTTCGCACTTCTCAAATAGACTGGGATGTTATTTTTTCAAAATTTTTTAGGAATACCTTAGTGGCGGGTGATTTTAATGGCCACCACAGTAATTGGTCGAACAGAAATGATTCACGAGGTAATCAAGTATTTGATAGTGCTCTTGACAATGGTTATATCTCACTTAATAATGGTAAAACCACTAGAGTAAGGCTTGTGAATGGTGTGCTACAAGAAACTTCTCCTGATATCTCGTTTTGTTCCGTAGACATTGCTGTAAATGCTGAATGGGATGTATCCAACGAAAGTTTAGGTAGTGATCATCTAATTATTAAAATATGCTTAAGATATGAGGACTCTTTACAATATACTACAAAAAGAAATTTTAAACTAGCAAACTGGTCTAAATATAAAAATATGATGACAAATCTAACATCACAAATGAATAGAAACTGTGATAATGTCCAAGATTTGTATGATAGTTTTATAGCTAATATTAATCAGGCAGTTGAGCAAACTATTCCCTTTAAAAAATATTGTATTAATCCCGTCCGTGTGTTTATTCCTAAGGTTTACTGGAACCAAGAATTATCAAAGGTAATAGCACAACGTCGTCTCGCACTTAAACAATTTAGACGAAATCCAACTCCGCAAAATTTATCTAACTTAAACTTAAAAATTTCTGAAGCTCAACGTTTAGTAAGGCGAGCCAAATCTCAGAGCTTTCACAACTTTTGTGACAGTATCGACGAATCTACCTCCTTATCAGATATGTGGCGTAAAATGAGATGGATGAAGGGAATTAGACAAGCTAAGTCATATACCTCCGATCAGGCTAAACTAGATCTTTTGTGTTCTTTAGCACCCGATTACGTAATTGACCCTCCTAGAACATTTTCATCGACGAATCTCAAACTTGACTCGAGTTTTACTCTACAGGAAATGGAACACTGTTTCAAGCGCAAGGATACTTCACCTGGGCATGACGGTATATACTATTCTATGATCTATAATCTGCCCGATATAGGCAAACAAGTGTTACTTCAACTGTATAATCTTATATATAGGACTGGTTATGTTCCTATTCAATGGAGAAAGATACAGATCGTGCCAATACCTAAACATAATAGTACTTTAAATTCTAAGCTTCGACCTATTGCCTTAATCTCGTGTCTGTGCAAAATTTTCCACTTGATGATTGCTAGACGCTTAGAGTGGTTTACGGAGCATAATAATATTTTATCATCAAATACAGTAGGGTTTAGGAGAGGACAATCGTGTTTGGAAAGTTGGCTCGTCTTATTACAAGTATTCAAATTGGTTTTACGCAAAATATCCCAACCATCGCATGCTTTTTAGATATAGAGGGTGCATATAATAATGTTCTTGTAGATAAGGTAGTGTCTATTTTGGACGATTTACATGTTGGAGCTAAAATGTGTTCATATTTATGGGAGTTTTTGAAAGAAAGGCATCTTCAAATTAAGTGTGATGAACAAGAGAATCAGGTATTGGTGAGATGGACTAACAGAGGAATTGCTCAGGGCGATCCCATATCTCCTTTATTGTTCAACATTGTCACTATTGAGATTTGTCAGAAAATCAATCAGACATTCATAAGTCAGTACGCGGATGACTTTGTCATATTTGCAAAATATAACAGAATAGAACATAGTGTCTCCAACATACAAGGATCACTCAACAGTTTAGTTAGATTATTGGAACAGCTTGGTTTGGAGTTGTCGGCTGTTAAATCTAAGTACTGCGTTTTCAGTAGAGCTCGTAGAATTCAACAGGTTCAAATATACGTCAAAAATTCATTATTGAGCTCAGTTAATTGCATCAAATATTTGGGGTTTTGGTTAGACAGATCTCTACGATGGACGAAACACATAAATGAAATTCGTGAAAAATCGTTAAAGTTCTTAAATCTGCTAAGGGTCTTAGCGGGGTCTAATTGGGGTATACATCCTCTACATCTACGTAGAATATATATAGCTATAATTAGGAGTCGGTTAGATTATGGTAGCTATTTGTATGATAATGCAGCAAACTGTCACACGATTAAGTTAGACAGACTACAAAACCAAGCCCTCAGAGTTATTGCCGGCTTTATTAAATCGACTCCTATTCACGTAATGGAGAATGAAATGGGTATTCCCCCATTGAATACGAGGAGATTATACTTATCTTATAAGTATTGTATAAAAAATAATTCATTACCTTATAATATTAATATTGAACTTTTTAGAGAACTTAATAGTTTGCTCAACAGCAGATTTTGGCTACATAAAAAGAAGCCTTTGTTGGCGATATGCTATAATGAAATAAAACAAGATACAGCTTCTTCGCCGTATCCTGTTGAAATGTTCAATTTGGATTTCTGGCTGTCTAGTATAAATCTGAAAAATATAGTTAATTGTACTTTAGATAGTGTAAAGGGATCAAAGTCGCAGTATGCAGACCGTGACATTTTGAAACGAGAGGTACTACACGAGTTACAACAAAAATATGATGGATATTACTTCATTTACACCGATGGTTCAAAAACGTCAAACGGTCTTGGTATTGCATACTATGACCCAATATCTAACAATTATGAAATATTTAAAAGTAAAAACAAACTTGTCTCTATTATGTCTGCTGAGCTCTTTGCGGTGTCACAGGCCTTATCCTACGCTGCTAATTTAAATATACCTAAAGTAGCTATATTGACGGACAGTCAAAGTGCTCTGTTGCACATCGTGCGTTGTGCCTCTGGTAACAGAAGTACTTCGATAGCATACAGTATTTTGAATAAAATACACAGAGCTTATAGTAGTGGTATAACTTTGGCACTACAGTGGGTTCCGTCTCATATCGGGCTATCGGGAAACGAAGAGGTTGACAGCTTAGCAAAGAAAGCTATAGTAGAGGGACAGGAAACAAATATTTTACCTAGTTATTCCGAAGTTTTAAAGAAATATAAATCTAAATGTTTAGAAATATTTAAGGAATATTTTAATGAACGGTCAAAACTGAAGGGCATTTGGTATAAATGCATTCAATGTGAACCTCTTCATGTCCCGTGGTTTGCTGCATCTAAATTAAATCGAAAGCAAATCGTGATCAAATGGTAGATGGCGCATCGCGGCCGAGTCAACAATAAGCTCTGTGTATTTTTATTATAAAAAATAGTTAAACAAGTTCTACGTGTATAGTTTTATGATATAAGTGACACATATAGCATAAATAAACAGTGGTATTGTTCTACACGCAATAAGTGATATTCAATAAAAAACTTACAAGAATAGTGAATGTGATCAAACCAACTCAAACAAGACTATTTATTAACAAAAATAGTGTAAAAGTAATAAAATCTAATAAAACCCCAACCAAACTACGTTAATTATAATCAAAGTGTATTTAAAAACATTATAAATACTACTTATTAACCAAAAAGTTTCGTTTTTACCCTAAACAAAAATTGTCAACAACGTTAGTTGCAACTTATAATATAAATATTTGCAGCATGATTCATCATAAGGAATCTGTATAATTGTCGACGAAAGCGGTTGACAATTTAGATCTCACTGATATGTGTTTCCGTGGCGTATTACGAACATACTAAGACTGCGGCGAGCGTATACTCGAGTTCGAAACCTGCCGACGCCGATCTACACTTTTTAATACATCGTCAATATTGACTTACATATACAGTGACTACAAAGGAGCATATTGGCATTGGCATCGACAACGCATGCAATCACTGAGATTTTATTCGAAATACAATACAATGGACAACGATAATATCTGTGATAATAACAATATTACTTATCGTAAACCGCTTAGAACAAGCTCATTATCTGACCTAACTAACATGACAAATGAAAAATCTATATTTGACACGACTATGTTGAGTATACCAGACAGTCTACACGACAACAGTGACACATTAAGTAATTTAATTGAACAAAATAAAACACTTTCTATGCAATTATTAAGCGCACATCAAGAAATCGAAAATCTCAATAGTGAAAATGTTCGTCTTAAATCTGATCTACAAGATACGCTAAAAAAATTGAACACCTATAAAAAGATATGCTCGACGCCAGGCAAAAAAAGTGTAACACCAATTCGCAAAAACAAACCTTTGCAACAAAGAGACGTATCAACTTACGATAATAATAATTATGATCGCCCGACCGTCATGATCAGTAAGGAAACACAAACAATTAATACCAGTAGTCAAACACTAAATAAATTGAAGGAATCATGTAACTCTATACCATATAATGAACAGTTAAACCAAAATAAAAGAGGAGAAATATATTATAACATTACAAAGAATACACAGAGGAATAAATTATGTGTTTTAAGTTCTTACAAAACCAGAGGGGCCTTGTCGACAATTGGTGACGTGTTCTCAAAATACTTTGATTATTGTCACTATATAACGTTTAATTCTACTATAGTGGATATATTGAGGAACATCGAACAGAAATTAAAAGACTTCACACTTAAGGACTACTGTATACTTTTTATAGGGCGAAACGATATCAGAGAAGAGAGCAACTACATAAACCTAATTACGACATTAAAAAAGTCTTTACAGAAAGTTACGCATACTAATGTAGTTATTTGTGTCCCTACATACATAATGGGAGCTCCAATATATAATTTTAAAGTAGAAATGTTTAATAATCTACTTCATTTGGACTTACAAAATAATGACTACGCGTATATATTTGACTGCAATAGTGACCTGTCTCCCAATATGTTTTCCAACGTGACTGGCATAATAAATAAACACGGAATGCATAATATATACAAGGGAATAATGAAAAATATATTAGTAGATATAAATTTATTTGATCAGACCGATACAGGACACATTAACAAGAATTCACAATACTTTATTTCTGACCCGCACATAGAAAACGCTAGTCACATGCAGACTTCGGACTTTTTTCGTGTACAATAATTTTTATGTCCTGCATCAAAATATTGCTGGCTTATTAAATAAATCAAATGCATTGTCAATTTGTCTGGATGAACTTGTTGAAAGAGACATAAACGTTGAAGTATTATGTATTACTGAGCACTTTATGATGGCTGGTTATGAAGCTTATTTAGATATGCCAAACTATTCACTAGCTGCATGTTATAGCAGAAGCCACAGCAGACGGGGAGGTGCGTGCATTCTCGTGAAAAATGGTAATCAGTGCAAGGAGTTACTGGAAATAAAAAGACTCTCAATTTCAGGGCTTTGTGAATGTTGCGCAATAGAGCTTACTGTTTATAGGATTGTTATTGTATGTGTTTACAGAGTGCCTAAAGTAGAAAATTTAAACACTTTTTTTAGTAGGTTAGAAACCATGTTACAATTGTTAAATAAGAGATGTTATAAAAATGTTATAATCGCAGGTGATTTTAACATTGATTTGTTGAAACAAAATAATGTAACTTTGGATTTTGAAACTTTACTGATAAATTATAATATGACTTTAGCTTTAAAAGAACCTACTAGATTAATAAGTAAATCTTGTATTGACAATTTTGCTCACAATTTATCGAAATCATGTAAGACGGAAGTGTTAGAATTTGCTTTGTCAGACCATACAGCACAGCTAATACAATTTAGAATAAAGAAATCTTTATTAAAACTATGGCGAAAAAAAAGTCGTGATTTTTGTGCTACAAATATTCAGAAATTTAACGAATGCCTTAGTAATTTATCTTTTTCCGAGTTGTATGATGAAAGCGACCCTAATAGAGCATATAACTATTTTATAGAGCACTTTAAACTGTTCTATGATCTGTGCTTTCCTTTTAAAATTATTAATATCCATGTTAATAGAAAAATAAAATGGATATCACGGGGATTAAAGAGATGTAGTGCAAAGAAAAAACAACTATTGTGGAATTTTCGATTAAAGCCGTCAAAGAAAAATAATGATATTTACCAAACCTATACAAAGTTGTTTAAAAAGATAATCATTCTGACGCAACGTGCACAAAATAATTATAAAATAAAGACTTCGGTAAATAAATCAAAGGCTACATGGAATATAATAAATAATTCTCGGTTTAATCTTCCTCGTGATAATATCACTAAAATTAAAGTAGATGGTAACGTTATTACAGAGCCAATTGAAATTGCTAATGCCTTCAATAATTATTTTATTGACAGAATAAAGCCCATATTGCAAAGTGGCAACAATGTGACATCAAAAATTAAAAGCATGACACACTCTATTTTTATGACTCCAAGCATACCAAATGACATACAAAATATTATAAATGGACTGAAGAATACCAATAGTGTAGGTTTTGATGACATATCAACCAAAGTAATTAAATTTGTTAATCAAAATATTTGTAGACATTTAAGTTATATTTTAAATTTATGCATAAGCAGTGGTATATTTCCGGACAATTTGAAAACGTCAATAATAAAACCGTTGTTTAAAAAGGAGGACAAAGAGTCGATGGAGTTTTATAGACCAATAGCTTTAGTTTCAATTATTTCAAAAATTTTTGAGAAATATATTCATAGTAAATTGTATACCTACTTAGAAATTAATAAATTACTTTGCCAAGAACAAAAAGGATTTAGACAAAATAAGGGTATTAACTTAGCTGTGTACGATTTCTACAAAACAATAATAACAAATGTCGATAAAAGGTCTCCTATTTGCGCTATATACTGTGATATGACGCAAGCCTTTGATTATGTGGATCACGGTATATTGCTAACTAAACTGGAATTCTATGGTATACGCGGTAATATTTTAAGTTTAATTCAATCATATCTTTCCAATAGATTACAAATGACTAGCATTTCTAGAATAAATTCACGAACTAAGCACGAAGAAAAATATTATTCAGAATCGCGGTTAGTTAGGTATGGTGTACCTCAGGGCAGCGTTCTCGGTCCACTATTGTTTCTTCTTTACATAAATGACCTGCCTAAATGTACGAGCCATCCAATGTCCTTGTTTGCGGATGATAGTACCGTTTCAATTCAGTGTAGAGCAACTGACAAATATCAAGCCGATATAAATGATTGTCTGGCTTCAATTATTCGTTGGCTAGACAATAATAACTTAAAAATAAATTTAACAAAATCCCAAGTCATGCATTTCAATCAAAGACCCAAGCTGTATAATTCTATTAATGTCCGCTATGATAATCAATATATAAGTGAAGTAGTCTCGGCTAAATTTTTAGGCTTAGTCATTGATAGCCAGCTGAATTGGAAAGACCATGTAGCTGAGCTATGCAAAAAGGTTAGCAGTTCTGCTTACGCTCTCTACAAATTATCTTCAATTGTTAATACTGATGCTGTCCTTACTGCTTATCATGGTCTTGTGGCCTCAATATTACGATATGGTATAATTTTTTGGGGCAATTCCACAAACAGCATAATGGTTTTTAAAATCCAGAAGCGGTGCGTACGAGCCATGTATGGTCTGAAGTCATCAGATAGTTGTAAGACTTATTTTATCAGAAACAACATCCTGACACTTCCGTCTCTATACATACTGGAGGTAGCTTTGTTTGTCCATAAAAATCCTCAATTATTTCAGCGCATATCAGATGTTGTGAAGCGAAACAGGCGCAACAATAACAGATTATGTTTACATAGCGCAAAAACAAGTCTGATGGCCAAAAGCCTGTTATGTATGGCGCCAAAAATTTATAATAAAATACCATGTAACATAAAGCTGTATAATATAGAAATATTTAAAAATAAATTAAAAAAGATCTTGACGGAGAAGTGCTATTATAGTATTAATGATTTTTTGAATGACAATAATCTTAAATAAATGTAACTTTGATTTTTTAAATTTGTATTAACATTTACATTTTGACATTTAATTTATTTTGACTCTTACCCAATGACATTTTTAATTTATTTTTATAATTTATTTTAAGTTTTTCTTTTGACATACAAATGTATTTATCTAAATGTATTTTTAGTTAGTTAGGCATGAGATTTTAACTTAATTGCTTACATTTTATTGATTTATTATCTAAATATGTAATTTGATAATTTAATGTTTTTATAATTTTTTTTATACTCGACCCGTTCATACGCCTCCACAGGCAGATTTTGGTGGTACTAATTTAATAACCTTTTGTAATCATGTAATACCCAAAATGGATTGAATGAATAAATGATTTGATTTGATTTGATGATTTGATCGCGTGTAGATTGCGTTCCGGACACATTCCTGGTGGAAGTTTTGCGTACTTAATGAAAAAGGTAGACTCGCCTAATTGTGACGTATGCAATAAAAAGGATGATGTGTATCATCTACTAATGGAATGTGTCAGGTATGCTGATAAAAGAGCCCATTTAATAAATAAATTTAAATTAAATTTATACGATGTCGGTATGTTTCATAGTATTCTAGCTGAACCAAACTCTGATACAGCTAGAATATTATATTATACATTTAATTACAGTAATTGTGATTAGTAGCTATTAAGATTAGCCTATGTTATTGTTATAGTAGTTATTTCTTTTTTAGAATAAGGTACGATGGGATTGACATTGTCATTATTTTGTACAAAAATCCCTTATAATAAATAAAGACAAAAAAAAAAAAAAAAAAACTGAAAACATAAAGAATTCTTTATCTATTAATATTTTTAAAAGTAGATATATAATGTACTTACCTATTAAACAAAAATTTTGTTGACAAACTTAAAATCGACTGATCGAATATAAAATGTTAGTATGTACTTGCTATGTTATAACTGTTAAAAGTTGCTCTTATTTTAAGTGAACTATATAATATTCTATTTTGAGAGATAGACTTTTTAAACCGAAATGTAACCAGTGACTTTGACTGCACTCAATATAAAAGTTGGTAAGTGTGAAAGAGACGTCTATTCCATTAAGTTCAACTCAAATTTCAACTAGTTGAACTAACTTAGTGGTTAAAGGGTAGGGCTTTATTCAGTTAAAACAACATTCTAATAGTTTTCGAATATAATAGTAATATATTTTCAAAGCATATGACTGTCGTTTATGTAAATAATAAATATGCTTTCAACATTTGATATTAATCAGTCGGTAAATAACGAGTCCTTTAATATTTAGCATAACATATAAGGATATTATAAAAAAATCAAATCTAACTTCAGTATCTCTGATAAAAGAACGTCAAATCAAAATTTACTTCCATATTTTCGTAACAAATAAAAAAGCAAATATAAGGCAAAATAATACTGACGCAAAAAGGTTGCCCATACACCTGATCCTTAATAATCCTCACCCTTCAGTTGATCCCATAGAACATAAGCTTGAAATATGCTTGAAGGCATATCCTTTGTTCCCATATCAACAACAATAATATATTTTAAAATAATATTTACAACACGTTTGGCAAGTGCTTCAGACACGTCTCAAGCGTTTGGATCTAAAACAAACAGAATACATTTAAATTCAAAAAACGAAATTCATCTAGTTAAACAAACAGTAATATTTATGTTATGTGGCTGCTTTTCTATCAAGTATTGTCTCACGCCTGTATACTCGAAGAGGTTTGCTTACACAGGCTCAATTTGCTAACCTTGTATTTAAGAACTATGCAATAGGGGCTAGTGTACTGCTATCTATTAGATACAGTATCAAACTGCGTGCTACAACTGCGAAATTCTTGACAGAAAAAGAGAACATATTGCCCAGTTCAAAAACTGAACCCTATACCTCAGTCACGGGTCGAAAAGTGGTAGCGTATGTGAATTGATTTCATGAGCAGTTGCAAACACAAGCTAGCAATAAGTGAGACTTATTTCACAGGACCAACGGAGCAATGCTCTAAATATAAATATTATATCCGATATTATGAAAAAATATTTATGAGCTTAATATAACTGCTATCTGTATAATTTAGGTAAATGCAAAACATCACATTACATAAGTATTTATTTGAGAGAATTACATGTGTATTACACATGTATTAAATTAAGATCATTCTCTCAGATAAACAAACAGTTTGACAAATAAATTATTCGAATTTAGTTTCTGATATCGATTTCGGCCCAGCGTAACATTTCTAGTCCGAGAGAAGGGAAAAATGTAGGTACCTTATCTTAATCATTTTATTTTCACTCATTTACTAAGTGGCTTAATTGCTGGAGTAATTGAGATGATATAAATACTCGTTGAACGTCACGCGTTCTGATAAAAACAATTAGTTTATGGTAAAGTTTAATTAATGATGCCATTTCTTCGTACAAGTTAAGAAAGCGATAAAATTAAATAAGTGGTCTTTGATGTTGGTTATTTTAAGACAGAGTACAATATAATGATATTATTAGCATAAATTCACACTTATTTATTGAGTAGCAAAATAACTATGTACCTACAGGGATTATCACGTGGTTGCCGCAGGTGTAGGCAGAGATAATAAACTTTTAGTTGCCAGGATCCTGATGTAGCTATTTTATCTAGCTCTTTTACTGTTTGTGTCTTTGTGACACTCTTCTCTGCTTTAAGGCTTAAGAATGTCTTAACTGAACGTCTCTGATCTGTAGTACGATCCAAAACTTTCGGATAACTAATCGTACAGAACGATAAAATAACTTACTCGTATTATAGATACAGTCAGCAACATAAGCAGGCAAAAAAATATAGATTGTGCTTTAGTTTGAAGGAAAATTTGAATTGTGCCTTCTCTTAAAGTAATGGCACACAATTTTTTTTAATTCTGTGTTATTTAATGGAAATTTATAAATACGTAAGATTTACTATTAGACATTTTGTCTAACATTATTTATATAGGAGGTAATAAAATAATGTTAGAAATGTTGTAAATGAAATTATAATTGAATTGCCGAAGTACTACATAACAGTGTTGGTTAGAGAACGAAAGAGATATTCCTCTCTAAACCACCGCATAACATTTCTTAAATTTGTATTTAATCATTTATTTATACCCGTAAAGTATCGTAGCCGAACAATTTTGGGTTATCACCGCGACGATTAGGGTGTCCAGACTTCATGATGAAGTGAATGGTATGTTGTAACTAGGTTCCCTGTGCGACCTATATCCCATGCAGTAGTAGGCCAGTGTCTATTTTTTTAAAGTTTTGGCAACACGCGAACGATACCTTTGGTATTGAAAGCGACCATAGATTACAGTAAAATTCTTGTTCTTGTCTCACCTGGTAATATAAAATATATTTTCTCCGTCAATTTTATTTCCACCTTATCCCGCCCTCCCCTTTCCTATCCAGAACAACGCGTGCTGGGCTCAGATGCCATCCTTAAACGGTGGAGTCGACTAGAGTGCGTACCAACAAGTTTGGGTCCTCATACCTCTGCCGAACGATCAAGGCATGGAATTCTCTGCCAAGGCACGTGTTTCCTTCTTCCTTCAATCCTGGGTCCTTTAAGCGGGGCGTGAAAAAGCACCTTCTCAGGCCGTCAAAGTAGAGACCTCAACATCGCCTCGGCTGCTATGAGGACAATGTGGAGGCCACTGCTCTTAGACCACACGACTGCTTACCATCAGGCGGAGTGTGGTCATTTCGACGAGCAAAATAAAAAAAAAAAAAAAGGAACTGCGTTACATCCAAAACAATAAGATTTTCAATGAACTTCATCAACTAAACTTGATATATTCATGTTCATCAAATTACTCAAAGTTCCTCATAAGCCAAGGCGAGTAGGCACATAATTTACTCGTCAATTTACCATGGTAATTCGCCATTCAAGTGAGAATGGCCTCTGAATGCAGCCGGCGCCTTCTGCAATTGGCTCGAGATGTTTAGCATAATACCGTCATACTGTTAAGGCACAAAAGACCTCCGAGAATCGAGAGGCGACTTAAACGACAGTAGAAAGCGTCCAAGCGAATGTACAAGGAAAATAATCTGCATAAAAACAAGGTATAATTTAATTGGTATTATAAAACAAATATAATCAGATTGCAAGCATGGGAATGGAGATTAAAGTGAGACTAAATGCTTTGCGTGACTGCCTGATATATTGTACAACAAGTTAGTGATGGTTTTTACTGACGAATTAATTTTAAATAAAAGTTTATAGACTATCGCGATTTGTACATATACTTAATATAATGATGGACAACGGGTCTTACAAACGATGAAGTATTTAAATGGTAATAAATATCTATTGATTGCCCGACGTTTCGACCGACTTGCATCGATCGTGGTCACGGGTTGACTGATGTGAGCTCAGCGGCGCCTTCGTGAAGTGCGGGTTTCGGCAACTACCCTCACTTGGTCACTATTATTTATATTCGCACTGTCGGTATTTCGACACACAACACTAACAACGTCTACACACTGGTGACCTTAGTCACTACGGGGACGTTTACATTTGCTGATGACTGGATTCCAAGATGTAGACAAACAGTATCCATCCTCCCGGTTGAAATCAATAGGTATTTATTACCATTTAAATACTTTATCGCGAGTAAGACTCGTTGACTACTATCACATTAAGAATTAATTTGCGTCTTTTAAATATGTGTTTTCTATTATTAACATGTAAGAAAGCAACAATCATAATATACTACTGAATTAATATTAACAAACCTAATTACTTATAATTAAAACAAAATGAAATGGCATAAAATATGGGACGGTAAATATAAAAAAAATGGAGAAAATGGCTGGAATGGAATAGCTGCTTGATAACTACATCTCTGAACTAATATTAGAAGTTTGCATTTCATAATTATAATAGATTCCCAAAACGGAGAAAACTAGTAGATTGCCCTCAGTCATTGTAATATATAATTCTGTCTTCACAATAGATATCTAATTGAGAACGTAAGTTTTCAAAGTAGAAGCTTACTGTTACGTATGATTATATCGTAGTATATTTTTGAGCTACGTTTATGTTCTTGATAAGAATCTTCGCGCATTATAAATAACCCATGTATTATAAGAGATTCAACATAAAACAAAATCTCGATAGAAAATCCAACCAAAAACACAGCTAGGTTTTGTATTTCTTCTTACTTTTTTGTTTCTAATTAAATCAAAAATACGTTTCCTATAGAAGCTGAACTTACGCAATATCTATCTTCAGAAGACTCTTCAAAATTTAAATACACAACGGTTGACAGAAAGCAACAAATCTCCTGCAAGCTTAAGAGTACAATTATAATAACAATGATCGCAATCTGAGTGGCTAATGGCCACTTAACTGCCGTATGCAGGTGCTTTTACTATTTATTTATTCAGATTTTAGGAATCTGCCTCACTGATAGCGATAAGCGAGAAGCGAACTAAGCTAGACGCAGTTTTAGACTTCACAAAACGATTTATTAATAAAGCTTAGTGGTAAACGGATAAACTACTGAGTTTGGGTTTTACATATAATAAATGTTACAATCGTTAGGCGTTCGTATTAGTACCGATTATTATCAGGCGACGATCTTCTTTGATAATTTAGTCACTGAGCTAATAGCAAGTGTACGTAGGCGAGAGGCATATGTTCATACTACATAGCAACTACTCAACCACTTACATTTACGTATGTATCCAGCAAGTGCTTTTCAGTAAACCAATAGAGAAGTTTTATCTGCAATAGTCTTTGTTACTGCCACACATTCTTGGAGGAGTGTATTAGAAAACCCTACAATTTTATGTCGCAACGGACCGCGGTAACGGCAAGATAGCCATTCAAAACTAAAAAATCCACGCAATATACGCTATCCATACAGTCACACAGTATACAGTCATATACGATGCGGTCAGTCTATAGATGGGTGACCGCTTAGTGGTATTTCATCTGAGCGTCTTCGTGCTTCGGAGGGCATGTAAAAAGTCGATTCGCGGTTTTTGCCAAATTGACAGTAGTCGTTAAGCCGTGTCAGAGGCCTACGGGCGGCTTGAACAACTTTTGACAACAGTTTGGCCAAAAGTCTACCTATGTGGGAATGTACAGACGTCTATCTTTACACCTAATATACCTACGCTTTTTAAGCGATAATGTAGTTCGCCACTCGCTTCCTTGTAAGCAGTGGGACCATTACCTTAACCCGTTACGACAGTGTGTGCACAGTTGCCAGTAATGCCGTGGGAGGAGCACCGCTTTCATTATAGCCAAGTCCTCATGTTTTCTTTTGTGTCATTATTAAAATTTACGCCCGCGCTTTTATGGTGGTGGCGTTTTTTAACTGGTTGTATGGAGTTATATTAAGAAATATATGGGAGAAATGCAATATCTCTTTTTTAAATATGATATATGTAGGTATATGTTCTGGTTTGTATAAAAAATAGACAGTTAAATAGCTTTAACAGTATTTGCATGTTGTGGCTTTATTTACGGATCTATAGTTATATCTGATGCAATCCATTGTAGGGATATAGCAGTTGAGTAACTTAAGTGCTGAAAATCTGATGACATAAATCCGATATAATTATTACATTTAAATATAGGTACATACGATATTCAATCGCGGATGCATCTTTCCAAAGAAATAGCTTAAGGTGTAACACACCCAAATTTCACTACGCCGTAAGTCCTTCATAATGGAAGGGTAAACATATAGAAACAAGAAATCAATTACTCACATATTCACTATGTTGCAGAAAAATATTCACACATTTTGATGTAGTTTTGGAAAACAAAGGTTATTTATAAATCCTTTTATCAAATTTTGAGGGTTATACTTTTACAGGTACACGGTATTAATACACGACCTTAAAATATGACGACAACTTATACTGTCACACGTTGTAAATAACGCATTAAAAAAATATATATATGTATATATATATATATATATATATATATATATATATGTGTGTCTTCCGCAAAGATAGCAATATATTTGGCTATGGACACAGCCAACTATGTAGTACAACTTATTTATTTACATTTACATTTCTAAATCTAGGTCGACCGCGCATCGCCGTTTTATTCATTCACACACTACAGAAACCTCGACCAAACTTTTCTATCACTCTTAAATCAACAAGACCATTCCAACTCCGAACAATATTGAAACACAACCAAATATTTCCATAAACGGAATTTATCGCACATCTCGAACAGATACTGAGATAAACGAAATTCAGAGATATGGAAACAAAAACGAATAATAGTAAAGGCGGTTGTACACGATGCAAGTAGCTAAAGTAAGAAAAGGTGCAATGCTTATATTCAACTGACTTGCGTGCTTTATATGCATAAGTTACATACGTGCTTTATATGCATAAGTTAAAGTTACATATCCGGTATATATAAAGGCACCAGCATTTTAGGCTGGGTACTTGCGCAGCATAAATACCTTGCTTATTTTGCAAAGCATCTTGTACACGGTGCCAATTGCTTGAACAAAGGAAGAGCGTCTTGCGTGGGTTATATATGTACTAGGCTAAACATCAAGATATATGTACAAGCTTTTTTACTATTTTATAAAATTATCATAATTATTAATTTTCATGACCGTTTCGGCATTTCTATACTAACTCAAAAGATCCATGTCAGAAGTCCTCGTACACCGTTGGTAGTGCGTATTTCTAGCGCGAGTCGCTTGTTTCATGCTTTATATTGCATCAAACAAGCGACTCGTACACTTTTACTACAGTGGTTTACATGAGACATACAACTTGCATAAACAATTCAACATGCGCATGATACCCACGCCGTGTAAAAACGCCTTATAAGTCGCCCGGAGCATATGCACCGGTGCCTGGTTCACACTTGTTTTATGATCATTCCATTTATCAGTTAGATCCGAAACACGAAACACTACTTCGTACGTAAGTGTATGTTGCCTCAGGATACATTAGTGTCCTGATGTTCGTAGTCGAGCGATTTCGTTTTCAATCCCTGGAGGCATTTTTAAAGTAGCTGTCACACATCTTTGGTAGACTTAGTGAGACAGGTGAGGTAAAAATTGAAATTCACGAAAATAGAACGTGGGATATTTTAAACAAAGAACTTAAAAATGAAAATAGGTTTTATAATTTTTAATATAATTTTTATTTTATTTTTAGGCTGTTTATCTTGAATTTAAATTAGTATTTCAATACTAGATTTTGCACTCCACTTCCCTCGCTTTAATTAAGATTTTGTCAATAAATTCTATCCTTATGGAACAGTACCTTTTTCTGGATAAAAATTGTCTGATGAAGGCTCTCTGTACCACTGAAAATGTGTATGCAAAATTTCATGATGAACGGTTAACTAATAAAGGCGTGAAAACATAACAAAAAGCAAAAAAAACATGCTTACGTTCGCATTTATAATATTAAGTTAGGATTAGTACGTGTAGAATAGCCAATTATTTGGGGAATCAATTATTTGGCTAATCTAATAAAATAACATTAACCTGTAGGACTTCGGCGATAGAATACTATAACTGTTACTATGATACGCCCAATTAGTAAGAGTACCTAATTTCTTATACCTACTTTGCCACCTACCAATTTTTATTTCTATTCCTTAAAATCGGGAATACACGAGTGATACTTGTACTATTTCAAACGATGATAAGCTATGGTACTTGCTTACAATGAGGTGGCCCATATTATGTTTGTTTGTTTGCCATGTTTGTTCTGTAAAAATCATGCATTCAAGCGTGATGGATATATATTGCTAAAAGCTAACGGCTAGCGACGTTATTCCGCTTTGGACAACTAATTCCCCAATTTAAGGCAAACATAGTGAACTCTTCGACTGTAATAAATCAAAACAGTTTCAGTATAAATTTAATTCAACACAGTGAGCACACAGCTTAAGACGAAACACAAAATTAAAAGTTCACGGCAAAATGGCCGTCTAATTCTTCGAGCGATAAAAAAAAATATATCAGACAATCGTCCATTGAATGCTATTAGACGATACAAAGATTATTTTTGAGATACGTACATATAAAATACTAGATAAAGTTCTCTTAAATAAAAAGATAAGATAGTGAGACGCTGCTAAGTGAGACGTTCTCGTGTTTCGAATACTGATATTAGTTTCACAACGTAATAGACTTGTTTCTTTCCAATGGTAAGCACTACTAGAGTTTCGGCACAAATATTGAGTTTGGTAAACTTGTATTTACTGATACAAATATTTATGGTTCTTGTACACGACGTGCGTAAAATGAGCATTATACAGGTGATTTTGAAATCGTGTAATTCCTTTTAACCACGCATTCTACTGGTGATATAGAATAACCCTGACCATATATTAGGGTATATTATATCACTAGTAGAATAAGTGGTTAAAAGGAATTACACGATTTCAAAATTACCCTGTATACGTAGATTTAATTGCATTTAATGATTGATAGTTTTACTGAATAAGCAACGATAGCATAGTGCATGATGGTTAGATTTAGATGGTTAGATTCTCAAGTTCAAACTTTAGGCACGCACTTCTAACTTTTGTAGTTACACGTATAATTTATTTAATTATCGCTCCTTGTGACAGGTAAATAAATATCATGAGGAGACCTGTGTGTCTGAGATTTGATATGATGCAGAAGCATAATATTCTCGAAGACATGTGAAGTCTGCCAACCCACACGGGATCAACGTAGTGGACCTAATGCTCTTTACACTGAAAAGAGTCTCATGCGAAGAATTGGAACAGCTTCTATACAGAGTTAATATAATTATTATTGATATTATATTATTCAATAAATATATTTACTGAATAAAATATATCCTTAAATTAATTAACTACATTATATTAACTAGCTCTACATACGAGCAATAAATATATCTATCGTATATAATACTAATATTACTTAATTAGTAACATATTTGGCCAGTAATATCTTGGTATTGACTTTCCAGCGAAACCTTTATCGGCAAGGTCAAGGTAATTTAGCAATCTGTGGCCGCCTACATCTCGTCCCTTGAGACATTATATCTAAGATTACATGATTACCGAAATAAGTGGTTCTAGATACAGCTACTTATTTATATAATTTCAATATGGCTTCTCTGTTATTGGTTTCTGATTATAAGTTATCTTCTGAAAATTAATCAACAAAGAGGTAATATTTACGGTATATTTAAAAAAATATCCGCCTGTGCGAAAAAATATATGAAACTGATATAAAGAAATATCTAACTCAGAACCACTATTCGCGTGGCTCAAAAATGTGCCTGTTTGGTGGTCAAAACAAGGCTTCATCGCCTTGAACAAAGTACAAAGATAATACAGTACAATATTCCTATATTGTAAGTGGTTGGCTATTAGCAATGAGCGCTTGATATACCGATGTTCAGAATACACATTAGTATTACGTAACCAAGGCAAGGCTCGCTCGCTTCTCTTGCAATAACGGAGTATCTACTATAGCAAAAAACATAATCTGCTTACCGACAATGTGATGAAAGCTAACCCATCGTATCATTAGACTTTTTAGCCACTACAGAAAGGAAGCTCGCCTTTATCAGTTATTTGGTGATAAAATTGATATGCTGGCTTGTCTAGAACAGTACTAGCCTCTTGCAGGTAACCGGCGTAAGAATAATATAATTATTACTGGGTTACACACTGTAAGTAAGAATTCAGGAGACTCTCAAACCTTGCACATTTCTTTCGTCCTTTCTTTCTATTCTTATAGCAGTGTATACATTATCATATGGCAGTGCCATAGGCGAGTACAAATCAAACCTCAAGTTGACACAAGAGTCTGAATCTCAACATCCGAATACAACTTTTTATATCAGCGATAACTACAATCCATAAAAAGATAACAGCTTCGTACAAAAACACGACCGTAAACGCGTCCGTATCTTTGTTTCCCCACAAAATATGAATTAATAAAACAAAAGCCGCGATCTAGTAAAAAGTCAGATATAAAAAGGAAGAATAAAATTTATGCCGAAGTGTTTCTTTTATCGCAAGCTATTCAGTACGGGTAAAATAAACCAGGGTACAAACTGTTAGACAAAAGGGTCGTTCATTAGTCCCCGGGAGAAATCTGCTTTTTTATACCAAACGGCAAAACTTCTGCCCTCCGAGTTGGCGTCTATAAATCACTTTAATTTATAGAGACGAAAGCCAAGAACACTTTGGGTTGTGGAATTACGAGTACGCTATTAAGGTTGACGAATGTTACTTTGGAATGACACATTCAACTTGTTGCAATTAATTGCCTTTTACAAATTAGAGTCGTTTGCGCAACAAACTTTGAATGCATCAATTTTCTTGGAAATATGTTTTGAACTGTCGTTAATAGCTTTATTGTACCAATTTTATATGATAGGGTGGAACTTAATGCTACTTGTAAATCAATACATAATTTATTGAAGAGGTAGTCAAAAATGTTGTGGTCCTTGTGTATTTGAGTAGTAAGTATTTTCGTGGTTGATTAGTAAGTAAGATTTCATGTACCAATACCGAAACTAACACGATACCGATCAGTTCTTGTTAAATGGTGTACCTTCTTAGTTTATATAGTTCACAAAGTGCAAATGGTTCACACGAATTTTTTTCCGAATATATTCCACCAGTTAAACTCAAATCAAGAAATAATATCAGTCCTGTATGCAAGGCTTATATAATTTTGATTTATTAGGGTATGGCTGCGATTTCATACCCGGTCCACAAAATATCTAAAAGTAAACTATACTTTACAAATGTTAAAATTCATTATCATAGGATCTAGAATTCTAACAAGGTCATTTACCAGAACTTAAGATTGGATCAACTATTCCTAAGATTAGCTTGTACAAATAGCAAACTATTGTTTTATTAATATACATTTATAGATGGAAAAGAATATAAATATTTAATGGATTTTTGCGTATATAAAACTAATACATTTAAAGAATTCAAAAAAAAAAACAATTCGTCCTGCAAATAATCGCTAATATAATTTTGAACACTAATGAAAGCTGTTACGCGTGCGATCTACTGAAGGCAATTAATAAAGTACGTACATACAATTACCTATATATGACGCTAATGGAAAAATATTGTCTTCTTTCATACGAGAGTATGGATAATAAGGTTTGCTCTCTCCTCTCGTGTATCTTTGACTTATATTCAAAGGTCAAAGGTCAGTTGTTCAGTATACTAACAACAATATTACAAACTGACAGCTACCTAGAAATGAAATTTTATGTAAGATTTTCGTGGAATACCTGTTTAAACGTTAACAATATTTTTGAAACACTTGGTTGGAAAAGTTTCCAATAATAATTAATTGTTAAGAAGAAATCATGCTTCTTTTTTTTTACTTATGCCTGTCAAAATGACAACACTCTGCTTGTTGGTAAGCAGTCTTATAGTTAACGAATAGAACCATTCACACCACATTCTCACGTGAATTGATAATTAGGTCTCTACTTTGACTGTCTAAAGAGGTGCTTATATAGGCCCCGCTTGAAGGACTCAGAAACGAAAGAAGAAGAAAACATGTAAGGGACTTAGCATTAGTTAGTTAGTAGTATTGCCTGTCATCATCTTTGAAGAGGTAGGCAGAGATGTATTACACCTGCATCTCGCTACCTATAGTTTTGTGCCCCATGACATAAATAGTCAGTTGCCGTTTACCAGGCTTCCAAACTTCGTACTTATTACCACTTCGCCATTGAAACAGAAAAGGAAAAATCTTAATATTAACCAAAATTTTATCAGCGATCGAAGCAATCCAAATAATAAGTTTTAAAGACCCACATTTATTTTATTATGAGGTTATAGATAGCCAATCCTAACTAATATTATAAATGCGAATGTGAGTTTGTTTGTTCGTTACACTTTCACGCCTTAACTACTCAACCAATCATCATGAAATTTTGCATACACGTTGTCAGGGTTACAGAAAAAGACATAGGCTATTCATACCTTTCATAAGGAAAACCTACATTTACGCGAGCGAAGCCGCAGTTTAAATCTAGTATTTAATAACATTCTAAAATCCTGACCTTTCTTTAGCATGGCTTAATTTACTCGTTGGTTTATCGGCAACTGTAACTGTAGGATTTTCCTTTCCGAAATGTTGTGAAACTCAAACAAATCAAGCGAGCACTTAGAGCGAGCAGGCTTCTGTCTGCAGACGTCAAACTTTAATTGTTCTATGGGCTTTTACTTAACCTGCTTTTGAAGTTCTTTTGTAACAACCCCCCCGATGTAATTGTATAATAGCAGTTAAGTAGAATGTCCAAATACACTTGCCAAAATTCGTTCCCGAGTTTAATTATTAAGTTCATATAGAAAGAAAATGTCTATTCTTAATTGACATGGTAGAAAACAGCTTTGTAAATGTAACAAAAAGAAGATTGATAATACCTATATTATAAAGTATTCATGTGTAAAAGACATGGATCTCTTACTCATAAATACCTGATAAGATTTTGTGTGATGTGGCAAAAACATTATCAGCCCTACTGGCAGATACTCGAACCTATTGTCTTTATATTATAATATTAATAATAATAATAATATCCGGGCCCCCGCTGCCGGTGGTGATGTGCGCCGCATGCGATGGACTCAATCCATTAATGAAAACGTCATGCGGGCATATTTTGGGGCTACAGAGGGAGGAACTAACCTCACTGCGTATCGCAGCCGCATGCTTGTTCTGTTTCAGGCCTTTGAACCAAGCGTCAACGTTTCAGCACAGCGATTATCGGATCAAGTGCGGGTTATCCAACGCAGTCGACAGTTGGATGATACCGTGCTTGATAGGCTACGCTCAGAATACTTGCCTACGAGCCATGCCATTCGCATCCAACCCGCAGTTACGCAACTATCACCTGGTGCGACGCGGACGGGCAATAGTGCCAGCATGGAGGTGGATGACATGACAAATGATGTAAGTATTCAGTACAAGGAGGAGGTAAAGGATGCTTTGGAAAGTGCGATTCAGGAATACCGGTACATGCAATTTACGATTCGGCCTCGTCTGCCTCGGTTACCTATGCATAGAAAAAATATAGCATTGGTGAGTGTCCTGGACTCGCTATTATCTAGTTATTTAGATAATAGCGAGAATCTCGCCGATACTCATTCGATCCTGTACTGTGCTGCTGTGGCGGCAAGTCGTATAGCGGGCATCAAGTTACCCACACATGTCCCTGCTATACGACAAACATCTGTCACCCCGGCCTGGCAGTGCAGGATTGAACGGCGTATTGCTGAGGCAAGGACACTCATCGGTAAGCTGATCTGCTTCAGGGCAGGGAACACACGGCCCAGGGTAATGCGCTATGTGGGCCGGGCTTTTCTGGGGACTGGTGTCAGTCCTCATGAATACGTATCTCGGGCCACAGAGCGCATTGACTTCCTGAAGCAGAAAGTCTATGCATGGGCAAATCGACTGCGCAGATACAAAAAACGCGTGCACCGGTATGTCATCAACCGCACGTTTCAAAGTGACCAAAGATGGGTTTATAGAACCTGGGAACGACCAGATCAATGTGTGGCCGATGTGGGGCTACCAGATGCTGATGCTACAAATACGTTTTGGAGGAACATCTGGTCGGTACCCGTCGGCCACACTGAGGGGGAATGGATGCGGGAGGTCAAGCGAGCAAGTGAGCTAATTCCAGAAATGGAAAACGTGGTCATTGATAGCCAGGATGTAATTAGTGCGGTCCGATCCTTATCAAATTGGAAATCACCAGGACCGGACGGACTGCACAATTTCTGGCTGAAATGGCTGCGTAGCTCACATGCTTGTTTGGCTGCTCAATTTCAATCTGCCCTAGAATCTGGATCGTTACCAGATTTTATGACCACGGGAATAACCCACCTACTCCATAAAACAGGTAGTACCAACGAGCCCGGCAATTATAGACCGATAACATGTTTGCCATCGATCTATAAGCTTCTTACATCTATTTTGAGAGCCAAGGTATCTAAACATATTGATACAAATTCAATAATGTCAGCTTCTCAGAATGGATGTAAGAGGGGGGCTCGTGGTACTAAGGAGCTCCTCCTCATTGATATGGCCATTAGCCAACAGGTTCGCCGTAAACAAAGGGATATGGCGGCATGTTGGATAGATTATAAGAAAGCGTATGATTCGGTGCCCCATGCATGGCTTTTGAGGGTGTTAGAGTTGTATAAAGTAAATGCAACTCTGCGCACCTTTTTGAAGTCATGCATGGGGCAATGGAAAACGGTTCTTAGCTATCCAGGATGTCGACAGATCCCTGGGAATGGCGAATTGATAAAAATTGAGCGGGGTATATTTCAGGGCGACAGCCTGAGTCCTCTTTGGTTCTGCCTAGCATTGAATCCTCTTAGTACATTACTAGAGGGTTCAGGGCTAGGTTACAGGTTACATAGAGGTGGTGGAGTGATATCCCACTTGTTATATATGGATGACTTAAAGTTGTTTGCCCACACTAAATTACAGTTGATGGATTTACTTAAAGTAACTGAAACTTTTAGTAAGTCTATCAGTATGGATTTTGGTGTGGACAAATGTGCTGTCATCCATGTAAAACAAGGCAGGATAGTGGAATCCGAAGGAACACAACTTTCGGATTCCATTAACCTAAGATCACTTCTTGTAACCGATACTTACAAGTACTTGGGTATGTCACAGGCGTTAAGTATCAATGAGGCTGACATGAAGCAATCGTTGCAGGAGCGTTTCTTTGGTCGCCTGAAAAAAGTTTTAAAAAGTCTTTTATCAGGTGGCAACAAGGTGCGCGCTTGTAACGGTTGGGTCATGCCGGTGCTCATGTACTCCTTTGGCATACTTAAGTGGACTCAGACTGAACTGGATGCCCTGGACCGGAGGGTCCGTACACTCTTGACGGCATACCGTATGCATCACCCACGTTCGTCTGTGATGAGATTGTATATCCCGCGGAAATGTGGAGGCCGAGGCTTTCTGAATGCCAAGGCCCTTCATAACCGCGAGGTATGCAACCTCAGAGAATACTTTCTTAAGGCAGACGTGGGTATGCATCGGGATGTAGTTGCTGTAGACATCGGACTCACCCCGCTCAGTTTGGCTAAAGAGAACTGGCGCAAGCCTGTAGTACTTAGCACTAACGATCGCAGGGATGTATGGCAGAGCAAGGAGCTTCACGGTAGGTTCTACAAGGCTCTATATGGAGCTGATGTAGACCTGTTAGCCTCCGTGAACTGGCTACGTTTCGGTGACCTCTTTGGGGAAACCGAAGGGTTTGTCTGTGCTATTGCGGACGAAGTTATCAAGACGAATAACTACCGGAGATATATCTTGAGGGATGGTACGGTTGACATTTGTCGGGCGTGCCACCTACCTGGTGAGTCCCTCAGGCATATAGTTTCCGGTTGTTCTCGTCTTGCTAACGGCGAGTACTTGCACAGACATAACCAAGTAGCCAGGATTATTCACCAGCAACTTGCTCTGAAATACAAACTTGTAGATGTTGAAGTGCCGTACTACAGGTATGTAGCTGAATCAGTTCTCGAAAATGGTCATGTCACGTTGTACTGGGATCGAACTATCATCACAGACAGGACTGTTGTGGCCAACAAACCTGACATTGTGGTGATAGATCGATCAGAGCGCCGCGCATTGATTATCGATGTCACCATTCCGCATGACGGCAATCTCGCGAAAGCTGAAAAAGATAAGCAAATTAAATATCTCGATTTGGCTCGCGAGGTTGTCGACATGTGGGACGTTGATTCGGCAATCATTGTGCCGATAGTCATATCTGTCAATGGTCTAATAGCCAAGAGCCTCGATCACCATCTAAAGAGGCTCGCGTTGGGTGCTTGGATCAAGGGTTTGATGCAGAAGGCAGTGCTTTTAGATACAGCACGCATTGTGAGGAGGTTCCTATCTCTGGAATCCTAACCACCGGCAGCTTGGACCCTGTTCCCGATGCCGGTGGGGTACCATATATTTTATATTTTTAAATGATATGTATTTTTATAGATATATGTATATTTAAAAATGAAAAATGTATTGAAAATATTTAAATAAAGAGAATAATAATATTCTACCACATACACACAACACCATCTAGCCCAAACTAAGCAAAGCTTGTACTATGGGTACTAGACAATGGATAAATATACATATATACTATTTTTCTTTTTTGTAAATACTTACATATTATACATAGAAACACCCAGACCAAGACAAACATCCATGTTCATGCACACAAATGTTTGACTTGTGCGGGAATCGAACCCGCGACCTCAGTCGACTCAGGCAGTCGGTTACACACCACTACACCATCGAGGCCGACTACTACTATTTTTATATTGATGTGTTTTTATGAAAATATTAGAAGCAGGCAGAAAAATCTACTTAAGGTCGCAATTAAATCTGATTATTTCGTAAGTAACGCTGTGTTGCCTCCAGGAATGAATCCAGAAGATTTATGTCCGGCTGTTTAATAAGCTGGTTGGTAAGAACTTTTTGAGCAAGTTATTTTTCAAGCTTCTAGTTTGCAATTGTCCCATGGGCTACATAATATATACCACCTAAAGCCACCTCAAATACTTGCTAATCATCTCATATATATTACCAGAAGTATAGGCAGATTTTGCCTACACTTCCAGCAGTCAATAGCTATGTTTTAGGTCCCACATAATAGAGGCAGTCAATTTAATTCGCCTTTTCAATTGTTTATACATTTGAAAAAGCTAATAAAATTGATGGCCTTTATTCAAAAGTTGATAGTTTACTAACCATAGACTGGTATTTAATCAATACATTCTGGTACAATTTTTCTTGAAATAAGGGTGGTCAAAAACTAACAGCCTGGGCTATAAATCCTATGAACACATACATATGTACACCGTGCAGTGCACTAATTATGAACACGTTTGCTGGCCAGTCCGTGGGATGTTTCAATTTAACTTTTTGCTAGCGCCGCCGTACGGACCCGCGCGATGGCTTGCGGCTTTTTACTCTTACTTCGTTAGGGCACAGCTACATGTTAACGTTGAGTACTTTTGACGCGAATAGCTGCGGATAGATTTACTGTATGAGATTACTTTTCCTAATAGTTAACTGTTTCTGTGAGTTATACTCGTACATTGAAATAATATTATTATTTAGTGAGGATGCAAATGAGTTGTCTTGCTTTGAAAGGTACCACTTTCTTGCATGAAACCGGGGTACGAATAATAATACTATTTCTGCTTAAACACTTACCATCAGGCGGGCGGCAATAAGACCGTTCCTCACTTTGGTAGTATGAAAAAAAACACAACAGGCTGGGCGGACACACCATATTTCGCCTACTCTTTAGTTTTTAGTTACACTATACCAATTGGTACGAGTCATCTATTATATTTCCTGACTCTGTGCTTTTTTTTTATTACTAAAAATATCTCTCAGAAATTCTCATTAGTTTTTTACCCGACCCAGAAATTAAGCCCGATCTCATAGTCACCCACAAACATAAAAGCAAATTTATGTCTCTTCCATTTCTGCTATTGAGGCAGGTACTATCAAACTTATAAACAAAATAATATGTAATTTCTGCGAGCATATTCACAAGCCAAATAACTATCTAAGGAGCTTGTACAAAACACATGAAGCTTGCGCTGTGTGCGTAAACTATTCACGCAAACTACATGCAGTTTATCATGAGGACAATATGCCTGAGTGGCTAAATATACGCATATTATTCATTCATCAAGACATAAGACATTACTCAATATTTTAAACGCTACAATAACAAATTCAGTCACAACGCATATAACTACCTTCTCTAACACTTAAGACAGCATAACTCAGCTCAAAAATCTTCATAGATAAACACAGCACAACGTATATAGCTGTACTCCGCACATCATAACCGTACACAGCTTTATCAAAACAGCACGTAACGTACAAATATGCTTCGTCTTTAACCCCTTAACGAGACGTAGGTACACTTTTTGTTCGCGTCCATGTTATGAGTTTTGCAAAAGCAAATATAATAGAAAGTCCCGTCACGCGTTGACAATTTTTTGTATCATGTTCACAGCTTTGCGCCTTAATTTTTTGTCTCTTCTGTGACCCTATTGTTGTTATAAATAATGTAAACCGCGCCGAAGCCTGTTTTGTTTACGTACATAATGTATAGCTTTTAAGTTGGAAAGAAATCTTGGCAAAAAATTGGATGTACGTGAGCGAAATGTAGTCTGAACTAACGATTATATAGGAAAAAAGGGTAGCTGGATTGATATGATAATTGGAACTTGACTTTATTGTTCAGTTAAATAGTTTATAGATATTGTTTTTATTTTCAATTAATAATAATTTCTATACTAGTGTACTATATATTATATCGCATGTAGATGATATAGAGGTGTAAAATGATGCCTCATTTGTGTCATGGTTTAAATATGCATAAGATCATGACTCATATTCGATAATTGGACGAAATAGTATTTGGTTTTCATGTCATGAGATTTTAGTAGCAAAATGACACATTGGAATGTGTCCATTGGACAGCAATAGGTTATACATTCTCTATTGCGTGTGACCTAAAATCTTATATGACGAAATATACCTACACTCCTTTAGATATTTATTTATTTACTTTAACGATAACTCTAGTATAGCCAACACAATAATTAAATACATTAAACAGATTTCAATTAAGAACTAAAATAGATAAAATAAAACAGAAAAGTAAAATTAATTTAACATATTATCACTCACCCTGCAAATGCATGATACCGAAAACTTTGCAAATATGTTTTCAAGAGTTTTAACTATACAGATGGCTTAAGTTATCACAATTTCACTGCCAGGATGCGTCAAACATAAAATAAATAATCCGAATGGTGTAAATGATTACTCTAGTATTAGGTACAAGCGTCTATAGTCTTCAGCAGCCGCTTACCATCGGACGAGCCATGCACTTACTTGCCAGCTCGTTCTCTGTAAAATACAAACAATGTTCTCGGAGCATCAACCTCCACATGGGTACATATATGATACAATGTCTGCAACACATCACTTGTAAATACTATTTGTAAAATATTGCAACATTGTAACTGTTTTGCGGTTTAAAAACTTGGTTTAGTTTTGCTCATAAAAGCTCTTTTCACATTCTGTTTAGGTAACTGACAGTTCTAACATATTATTCTTAAAATTTGGAAACGCTACTTTGTAGACAGATAGTACTCACACCTGTTTAGTGTATATTCCCAAAAACATAGACAGAGATCTATTACACCAACGCTTTGCTAGCCATGTTTGTAGCTTTCACGTAATAAGGGGTGACCCTAAAGCCGTCTTTTATATACACTCATATTGAGAGAGTCCGTGCTACATGGGAATTCCAATAATAGTTCATCCATCCCAGACAACTGGCATAAAATTATGTCTCAAGGCAGTCAAAATAATTGAAGAATGTCATTAACGCGTAAGTATGTGTTTTATGCTTAATGACTATTTTTTATATTTTATTTGTCTAGAACAATAACGATTTCTATGTATTGTCTCTTGCTACCAGTACGCTATTTTTGTATACTAGATGAGACAACTGATAAAAAATCGTCCATAAAGCTGATATTGTAGTCACAAATTTTCGGATCCATTAGGAAGTACTACTACTTGTAGTACTTCCTAATGAGTTTATTTTACCAGTTACGTAGGAAGGAAAACGCTAGCCTCACATTTATTGAGACATAGCTAGCAAATATTTGTATAATACAGGTGTATTGTGCCTACCTTTTTAGAAATATTTATCCGTGAGTCCATATTTGTAAGATCGGCTCCACTAATATTTATAGCTAGAAGTAAAAGTTTTATAAAATCAGGTTGATAATAATTATACGTTTAAATATATCGTAAGAAAACGTAAGACTAATAAAGGAAACTCCATTTTCATGAGATAAATGACTTCGTTAAAGGATACCGTGACATACTTTTTAATTGAGATCGAAGTCAATTGGGTTCGTTTGATACAGAATCCAAAGATAATTAGTATCGTTATTTGATACCAGTTTAATGAAATTAATCGTAGACGCTACGGTTACTACGTCGTAGAATGTTGCGTAGACTTCGTAGACGACGATTCGGTATTTAATTTTTTGTTCTACCGCTTCGTTGCTCTAGGAGTTTGTGATACACGGCTGAAGATTATGAAGTCCCGGGTTTGAAGCCTCGGTTATGCCAGCAAAAACTTATTGAGATTTGCCGTTAATTTCAGAAGCCCGAAGTTTCATCACCGGATCTCCAAAGATCTGTAAGTTCTGCAACGTGCATCGTCTTAACGTGCATATCGGTTTCGTCCCATCAGAATATGAGAGCAAAAAGATAGACAATACCTTTCTTAATATCCTGGTATATTTTAAATACCGAAAGCAAGGATAAAAAGACTTATATCTGTCCAGCTATATTTTTAAATGTCACGTAATAGGGAGCCTATTGCTGTCTAAGGAGCAAATTTTCGAACTCCGTACTGGAACTTAACATTTCTTAACAAAAACCAATAATACTTTTCGCGGTACTAGAATCAAATGCGAGTTTTCTTGATTGGGTACAAACTTATGTTGCGAATCAAACGAGGCAAAATTTTCATTACTTTTAAAAATATAACTCCTGCACTCAGTTCAAATCCTGTGCTGCGTACAAACATTCAAAACACGGAACCAAATAACACCCAGACTTAGAACAACCATTTGTGCTAAGAAAATAACAAAAAAAAAAATATTTTCAGAGATAGAGATCTGGATTTTTATTTCTGAATATATTTTCTTTTATTTCAAATCAAATCATTATTTAAAGTTAAACCGATTGTTTTACACAATCGGTTTAACTTTAAATAATGATTTGAACGTGTTTGCTTTACAGATAATGCAGACTTGTTTTCAATGTGGAGCTTATGGAGAGTGTTCACCTGATTCTAATGCTAGGGTTCAAAGGGTTCGAGGTGAAAGCAAATAATATTAAAAAGACTTTAATATGGAGCTGGCTCGTTGTCCCTCCTGTCTAATTGCTGACTGTAGAACATACATGCTATGGGATTTGTACATGTAAAGTTCGATGAACTCTTATTAAGCTTTTATTTTGATTCCAACTTTGTATGTTTGTTGTGTTGTAGGTGCAAACTTAAGGATGACATGCACATAATAACCTGGGTTCAGTTGTTTATAAGCAAACTACCTTTTTTGTCCTTTTGTGCATGTTTGTCGTTAGATATCATACTCGGATCCCGGATTGGTAAAATTGCTTTAGGGATTTTTGCAAATAAATTGCAGTAAATTAAATTGTAGCATCTTGTTGCGGCGTCTTGTATAAGTACACAGTAGACGGCAAAGTATGAGTATTACACATCTCTGCCTACCCCATAATACGCGTTAAGGTGTGAGTTTATGTATGCAAGAATACAATCAAAAGTAGAAATTGGAACTTCTTACAGTTGCCATCAATACTATCTTACTTTAACACGTAAAACTGCTACATAGTTGAAATAGTGTGTATTTGATCTGGTTCTGCCTATTCCTTTGGAGTTATACAAGCATAATATTATGTTAGTTTTCATTTTAAACCTGCTCCTATCCTAGACCTAAGTTCATTGCCTTTTCTTAAAGTGTATGACTGCATTCAATATTTTCGCTTACTCTACACTGCATATTGGAACATGAATAATCTGTAAAGTATTTCATCCTTTATTTACATAAAATAGCGTGCAATTTACTCATGAATATTCAAATACACAGAATCTTGACTTAGTCACGTATAAATCTGTCAAAGTCTTAAGTTCATCCCCCCTTGTAAAATTTTGACTTTGTCTGGGTAAACAGTGTTATCGTCTTTTAAACGCTTATAAATGAGTGATAAGATTGCAATTATGAAGAGCTAACGTATTTTATTTGGCAATTATCTATAGCTAAATAATACTTTAGAAATCAACTTAGAGGAATCATGAGTACATTATTAAGCACACGTAATCTAATATGAACTGTGATCAGCTTAACACAGTTATGAACATTGTAAATACAAATTTTTTAATTGCTTTGTTGTGTGTTTTAATAATATTGATTGTGTCACTGATGCAGTGGTAGTTAATGCGACTACTGTGTGTAAAATTTCGGGCTTGATTCACAGGTGGGCTTAAGTGTTTCTGGGCTTTTCTGTCAAGAAATTTCTTAAAAGAAAAGCCCAGAAACCGGAGTCCGTGCAGGTAAGGAGAATTCTCTTTACTTGCACGGACTCTGGAACAGTTTCTAATATTTTAGACTGCCTTCTATTACGTGGGACCTTAAATCCATGGCTGTTGAAATATGGGTTCCATATGTATATAAACCCATATTTTAACACCGTGCCACCCTTATGGATATACGCATATACGCGTGGAACTACATTCATATTATGTAATGTATCAGGATCAAAAACATATATAACTAATTGACTTAATCATGTTCATAATCATCAGTATTTTTATTATACTGCTATGGTAAATAACAAACATAAAGTTCGCTGATGATAAGCACGTACGATACCTTGCTAAGTCAGGATATCACTCACGGATTACATTAAATGACACAAAACATAGAGACTCGGAACGACTCTTTGTAGTTCACATATTTTTTTACCACATTTGGGAATTAATTTCAAAAAACGACGCACTGTCAGTTCCGATCACTTAGATTTTCGCAGCAACAGTGCAGTCAATTGTATATATTTTACCGCATGAAGGTAGGTGCAACAATTTATACCTGTAAACAATTTCTACGACGTTCATATTATATTAAATGCTTATGATTTTTCATAAAACTAGAAGAGCACTTTTACCCCTCATTCTCCAACGTTATACAAAGCCTATTTTCCCCGGTGGGTCGACGGCTGATTTCCTTCGTATATTTTTTACCCGGCTGCATATTGCCGAGGGCAGGTAATTCTATTTGCTAGCAAAAATCTTATCTAAATATGTTTTCGGTTAGAAAATAATGCAGGCTGTGATGTCGTTTAGAATTAGGACACCTTTCTATAAACTTTTATTTGGCTGTTTATAATTGATTTTAAATATTTTCTTTGGTGGTGGTTATGGTTTTGCTGTTTAATCTAATGATGACTTCTTCAACAAGGCTTCCAAATATGAAGTAAAAATTTTACAGACTGATATATTTGTGTAGAAAGAAATAATAGTCGTAGTATAATACTTTTTAGAAGAAGCTCTTGATTAAAAGCTATATATAAAAAACACTGGGAGCTGAGATTTAAGAATATTTCCTTGCCGGTAAACTATATAAAAAATAATGTTAATGATATTATAGCGTAATATGGATATTCATGCGGTGAGCGTCACTTATAAGAGGACGCAAGATATCCACTTAAAAACCACAAGCATACAAATTCTTCGACGTCATTTCATAACAAGGAATACTAATCAACCCTTTGTAATTTACCCCAGTATAGACGCATTGATAGACACACGTGTAATGCAGTTAGAAGGGAAATCGTCGTCGAGTATTAGGAAATAATGTCGTTAAAACACTGCTTTCGCGACGTGATTGATGCGACTTCGTTTGTTCTTCATTACCGGTTTACAGCGACCGTAATGATGTTTCGAAGTGATGGATTTTGAAATATAGGAAGTCATTGAATTGATGATGTTAAAGTAAGCATCTTAATTTATATCTTCTTATATTAAGTAAAGTATGCTGTTGGCGCCTTACATCTGGTCACACTCGACTGGGCGACAACGGGGGACACCGTGAGGCGCGGGGGGCGTGCCGGAGCTGCGCGCGCGCGTTGACCCGACCGTTACTCGGCTCTGAGACGCGCTGAACTACGGGCATTGATGAAAGCGGAGTGAGGGGGCGTGAATTTAAAACTGCCTCTATATGAGTGAGACAAGTAACCATCTCCTCAAAAGTGAAGTGTGTAAGATGCAATAATCTTTTTAAGTGGTGCTTGCATGATTTAACCGCAGCTTCAGCCAGTGAATTGAATTGTGGGCTGTATGCGGGCGTGAAATGAAATTCAATCCCCTCTTGCGCTATTTCAGATGCAACATTTGACGAATGTAAGAGTTTATAAATGTCATTTGCTGCGCCTACGAAATTCGTTCCGTTATCGGACGTGATGCTTCGAGGCTTGCCCCGACGCGCCACGAAACGATTTAGAGCAGCCAAGTAAGCCTCAGTTGTAAGGTTTGTCACGAGCTCCAAATGTACCGCTTTAACTGCTGAACAAACAAAGATGCACATATAAGATTTTGTAAGTTTGCAACCGCGACCTTTGCGATCGGCTACCAATACTGGCCCCGCGTAGTCAACATGACAATTCAAGAATGGAAATTCTAAATTAGTTCTTGAATTAGGTAGCTGACCCATTATGGGTTGTACATTTTCAGCCTTGTGTCTGAAACATTTAAGACATTTGTTCACGACAAATCTAGATAAGTTTCTACCAGCTAGAGGCCAATAAGTTTGTCGAATATGCGACAAAAGCAGCTGAGGACCAGCATGTAAAAGTTTTACATGTTGCATTCGAAATAAGTGTTTAGTAAAAATGTGTTTACTACATAAGACAATGGGGTGTTTAGTACCAAAGTCATAAGGTGAATTAGCAAGCCTCCCGCCCACGCGAACGAGCTTATGATCATCAATGAATGGAGTTAGACGAAGCAATCTACTTTTGTGCGACAATTTTTGTCCAGACTTCAAACAATTATATTCCTCAGAAAACATTTCAAGCTGTGAATGATGAATAATTAAATGTAATGAATTTTGAAGTTCTGTTGTTGAAAGATTGCCACGCAATTTATCCTTATTTTTTAAGTTATAAATAAATCTTTGTATATATGTAAATATTCTTTGTATTTTATTTAAACTTGAATGATTTTCGAGTAAATTATGTATGACTGATGAATGAATGGTTACGTTTGAATGGTAAATGTCACATGAATTATTATTGTCACTATTACTACTAATGAAATGAGTCACTACTTCCGGCAAATCCTGTCTCCGTGGGTTTGGTATTTTAGGCCACTCATTTTCATCATGTAATAAAAATGAGGGTCCGGTCCACCATAGCGGCGTCTCCTTAATGATATCAGCTCTAAGACCACGGGAAACTAGATCTGCCGGGTTGTCCTTCGACGGTACGTAGCTCCAAGTATGACCACATGTACTTTCCTGGATCTCGTTAACTCTATTTCTAACAAAAGGTTGCAACTGATTAGAAGGAGTAGAGAGCCAACCTAAGACGATAGTGGAGTCACACCAGAATCTACATTTATGAATGGGTATAGTAAGCGATTCTTGAACCTAAGTACACAGCCTTGCACCCAACAAAGCCCCACAAAGTTCAAGCCTTGGCATTGTCGTTGGTTTGATGGGTGCTACACGATTTCTAGAGACTAGAAGTTGTACACCTGTGACTCCAATGCTATTACGCGAACGAATGTAGACACAAGCGCCGTAAGCTCTTTCGGACGCATCGCTGAAAACATGTACTTCATGCGTTATAGAGTCTTCACGCAAAACCCAACGAGGAATTTTTAAATAATTTAAACTTGTAATTGTATTTTTAAATATAGACCAGAGTGTTTTGATTTCAGGCGATACATCGTCATCCCAGTCGTACTTGTCAAGCCATAGACGTTGCATAATAATTTTTGCTTCGACAACGCACGGACCTACGAGGCCCAATGGGTCAAAGATCTGACTGATAATAGATAGGACATGACGTTTAGTGACTTTAGATAATGGTGTTATATTAATAGTGTAGGTAAGTAGATCAGAGTCAGAAACCCAGTCAAGGCCTAGAGTTTTTGACTGTGAACAATTTAAAACGTGCTCAAGAAATTCTGACGTATTATTAGTGTCATTATTATTTGTAATTTGTTTAAGAATATCTGCATTATTTGATCGCCATTTACGCAAGTTAAATTTAGCAGAAGATAGAACCGAATGTACCTTTTTTGACATTTCAACGGTTTCAGCCTTTGTGGAGCCTCCGCTCAAAAAATCGTCGACGTAGAAATCACGTCGTATGGCGGATCGGACACGACTATCCTCTATGTTATCAGCCAGAGTCACAAGACATTTTGTGGCTAGGTATGGAGCGCTTGCGGTGCCGTAAGTAACCGTGTTTAATGTATATGACCTAAGAGGTTCTGAAGGTTCGAATCGAAAAACTATTTTTTGTAATGGTCGTTGAACTGGACTTAATTCTATGGCTCTGTACATCTTTTCTATGTCACCTGTAACCACGTACCTATGCTGTCGAAAACGTATTAAAATGCTAAATAGATCGTCTTGTACTACGGGACCGACCATCTGAATGTCATTAAGAGACACCCCCGAACTGGTAGAGGCTGATGCGTCAAATACTACGCGTAGTTTAGTAGTGGTGCTAGAATTACGAATGACTCCATGATGTGGTATATAATATTTGACCACGGAGTTTTCAGGTGAGGAAGTAGAATTGTCAGGGTCTAATGTCATGTGACCTAGACGTATATATTCTCGCATAAATTCAAGATACTCATTTTTAAATGAATGATCGCGTTTAAAACGTCTCTCTAAAGACAAAAAACGTTTTTTAGCATTTTCATATGAATGACCTAAAGTACTAGGGTCTAATTTTAACGGCATTGTGACAACATACCTCCCACCATCTTTGCGGACAGAAGTTTGAATGAAATGTTGATCACACATTTTTTCTTCAAGAGAATGAATATGTTTAGGTGAAACATTATCAAGGTCCCAGAATTGAGTGAGATCGGGAGTGACATTGGAGTGGTGGCATAAATGAGAGAAATGAAAATTTGGCTGTTTCGAAATGCTACCTGAGACCAACCATCCAAATTTTGTTTCACATAGTTTTGGTAGATTTCTGCCTAAATCTATCGTATTACTGCCTAAGATGTTCCAGAACAATTCAGCTCCTACCAGGATGTCTATGACCGACGGGATATTAAAGTTCGGGTCAGCAAGCTGAAGACCTAAAGGAATAGGAACGTGTTTGATGTCGACGAAAGAAGACGGTAGAACCTTTGTAATTTCGGGTAAAATATGACACTCGATATCTACAGCGTAAGCTCAGCATAAAGAGTCTATAGTGAGGTGACAAGACTGTGTACTAGAGGATATGTGATTATTAATACCCGTTACCTTGGTGCTCGTACCGCGCCGTGACAAACCTAGCTTCTCTACTAAGCTCTGCGTGACAAAGTTTGCGGTACTACCATTGTCCAGCAACAGGCGCGCATTGTACTTCTTACCGCTCGCGCTGGTCACATTCACCACAGCTGTGGACAGTAAAACATGCGCAGAAGTAGCAAGCTGCAAGGAATTGGCAGATAATGCAATTTCAGACGCAGTAGCCGAAGCAGAAAGCGTGACAGGCTGCATAGCAGAAGGCAATAGATGTAAATCAGGTTTTGTTTCATGATTTTCTAAATGTAAAAGCGTATTATGTTTTAATTTGCAATATTTGCAATGAGATAATTTGCATTGCTTAGCAGAATGTCCAAAGCGTAAGCAGTTAAGACAGACATTGTAATCTTTTGCCTTTTGTATGCGATTTTCTATTGACAAATTTCTAAAAGATTCGCATTTATAAAGGTTATGAGCTTGAGAACAAAGTGGACATTTATTTATTTTATTATAATTACTTGAAGTTTTATTGATCTTAGTAGTTTTAGAAGTATTTAATTGATTGACTGATGCATTATTATTTTTATTTGCATAACTGTTATTTAATGCAACAACAGTTTCATTATGAGCAGAACTAAGGTTCGATTCATGCGACTCCAACCAGTCTGCTCTCTTGCTTAAAAAGGAACAAAAATCTGTTAAAGTAGGTTCATCGTTAAGCATCGTATTGCTGTACTTCTCCCAGTCACGACTAGTTATCATATCTAACTTTTTTGCCATGATATAAATGATTAAATCATCCCAATGTTGAGTGGGTCTTTCTAACGTTGTAAGTGCCCTAATATTTTTATTAATTACGTCTAAAAGATTTCTAATTGAGACACTTGATTCCTTGTGCACTGATTCGACATCAAAAAAAGCTTGTATATGGTTTTTAACTAATTTGCGGTTGTTGTTGTACCGCTCACACAACATGCCCCATGCTATCTTGTAATAGTCACCTTTGAACGTAGTGTTTTCTATTACTGAGGCTGCTTTTCCGTGTAGTGAAGATCGCAAGTAGTGGAACTTATTAATGTCGCTAATACTAGTATTGTCGTGAACCAATGACGTAAATGTGTCTCGAAATTCAAGCCAGCATTTGAGTTCCCCATCAAAACGAGGCAAATCTATTTTGGGCAAACGAACAAAATTATTCTTATTGGAATTTTGTGCACCTGAGTCAGCATCTTTGAAGCTCGTATCAGACCGTGGGGTTTCATCATTGGCTGAAGTACCAAGCAGGCTGCGCGTGACTGCTACCAGGTGGAAGTATTGCCGGTCAAACTCCTCACGCTCAGCAGATTCAGCGTCGATGTTCTCGCTAAGCACTTCGATTTGTGTCTGTAATTCGTCAAATAGTGCATATAAGGTCTCGAATTTCTTTAAACGCTCGATTAAGTCTGTGCGCTGCAAGTTAGAAATGTCGGCACTACTTTTAATTAAATTTAAATAATTCGAATAAATTGTTAACCTTGATTTGCCAGAACCACGTTTTTTAAACAAGATTTTAAGATCCGCCATTTTGTAAATGCTTATTTTGAACAAAGAATGCAATAATGTAATTAATTTGATGATAATGATATATGATAATGGTTTCTTTTAATATAAAAGCGAACAGCTGTGCGTAAACAAAAGATCAATGCAAGCAGATTAAAAAATGTGTCAAGGTCAACGGCCTAACATGTGGCGCGATGCGCTAATCACTTGTAATTATTATATTTCAACAAGGATCGGTAATGTACAAGCAGTTTGAATGAAAATACGCTGTTATAAGCCACTGAATTGAATTATTTATGTAAGTACGCTATGCACGTGGAAGAGAAATGAAACGATGAAAACGATTTTTACGGCAGGAAATAAAAACAGGATTATACTAATTGGAACGAACTCACTCAAATACTGTGTTTATACTCCCACAAAATGACATCAGCGCCTTCGACGATGTAGGCTGCTACAGGAACGACTTCTTCCAAACCGCGTGGTCACGGGCAAAGTCCACACGACAACGACGACGGTGTTTGTTGATATTTGATACGGCAAAATATGAAGATTGGCAAAGTATTAAGATCCGGCTCGAAGGACCAATGTTTAGGCCATATACTTAGGACGTTAAATAAAATAGCGTGGACTGTATACAAATTTGGTATATTTCAACCGTACAATAATTATGAGAAATGCCCGTAGTTCAGCGCGTCTCAGAGCCGAGTAACGGTCGGGTCAACGCGCGCGCGCAGCTCCGGCACGCCCCCCGCGCCTCACGGTGTCCCCCGTTGTCGCCCAGTCGAGTGTGACCAGATGTAAGGCGCCAACATATGCTTTTACGTTTTCTATCATAAAGTCGCCTATTCGCTGCCAAAGTAAATCGGCTAACTGTGTTGTGAAATAATTAATTAAATCCTTTAATATTTATTATAATATTTCGGATCATATTCATTGAGTTGCCTATATAATAAATATGTATATATAGTGTGTATAATAAACCCTGTCCGATCCATTAAAGGCTTGTTTCTCTCATAGCAAACATGCTAAGAAAAATAACAAAAAAACTATATCATCGTAAAACGTCTTCATAATTGTGATAATATAAACAGTATTGATCAGCATTTTACCGGTAAATTAATGAAATTTCGCACAGTCTAGCAACACTCCACTAAACTCGACAAGGACAAGAGCGTGGCATACTTTTGGCGGCAATTTTCTAAGGCATAGGTAGGTAGGCGCGGCGTAGCGCGGCGCAGGATTAGTGAACCTTTATGAACTTTAGTGTTACCTATTACCTAGGTATTATGGTTAATAAGTTATCGGTGTTGCCATAAGTAATATATTAACATATTATTTTAAATAAATTTAATTTAATGGTGTAATTTTCTTGATCGATTTTTATAAAAGGATGTCACTTACGTACTCATAATAAGCTACTGTATAACACCTTTAAGGACCGGACAAGGTTTATTATACACACTGTATATACAGTCCCCGAAATGTTGTAGTTATTGGAATATTAGATGTAGCCCACAGCTTTGCTCCCGCAAATGTAGGTTATGTGAGGTTAGGTTAGAAAAATATTTTTTCTGTTTGTAAGGTACTCCTATTCTATATCAGTGACAACGTGTTTGTGAAGTTTCATGATGATCGGTCACGTAGTTAAGGCATGCAAGAGTAACAAACAAACTCATTTTCGCAATTGTAAAATTTGTTAGGATTAACAAAACCTAAAATTATAAAGCAATAGATTATGCACAAAATGTTAGATTTTCTTTAAAAAAGAAAGAAAGAAAACTTTCATTTTATGCTAGTTACTATGACTAGTAAAATATACATATGTATATATTATACACTTTTATAATACATACACATATTTATATATTATAATTTTTATACGAGCTTATTGTGTGCAACCATTCATATGTATATTTTACTAGTCATAGTAACTAGCATAAAATGAAAGTTTTCTTTCTTTCTTTTTTAAAGAAAATCTAACATTTTGTGCATAATCTATTGCTTTATAATTTTAGGTTTTGTTAATCCTAACAAATTTTACAATTGCGAAAATGAGTTGCCATTGAGAATTTTACAGAAAAACTCATTGACACCTTATATGAGTCGTATTTATTATCGCTGCACTACCGAGGCATTCAGTATTATAATTTCCTAATTATAATATTATAAAGGCGAATGTGAGTTTGTTTGTTTGTTTGTTACACTTTCGCGCCTTAACTACTCGACCGATCATCATAAATTTCATAACAGTTTCGTCAGGGGAACAGAACAGGACATACGGTTCCTTTCATCCAGAAAAAGTACTGTTACTAACTTAACCTGACCTACATTTACGCGAGCCGAAGCGAAGCCACGGGCAAAATGTAGTATTTAATCATTATTATAAACTAATTGGAATTTTAACAAAACCTTAAGTGTATACATACTACAATATATATAGGAACAAAGTATATAAACAGTAGTAGTATATTCGAGCAAATCAATGTAAAAACAAAAAAAGTCGATTTTCCGAAAGAGCTATTACATTATGCAAAGAAAACACATCAGTCACCGTTGTACCTACACACTTCTTACCCTTTCAGCGATATTAAATTGAAGAAAGAACTTGCAACTCAAATGTATTAGTTCCCTTATGAAACAAGTTTGGGCCCTTTTGTTGTTTATTTGTTTCCATCTTGTCTTTTTTCTTACATCTTCTCTATAATAAAGTTCAATGTTACATTACACGTAAAAAGAGTATATTTTTGGACATTTATAACGATATCTACGTATTTTTATGACAGGAAACTTTTACACTTGGGATTATCACCATATCGCGGGGAATTTAAAACATTTAAACAATGAATATTAAGACCCAATCACCCTCTTTCCCCCTTCCCGCTCCTTCTCCTTCCCAATTCATTTCTTAAAGGATTGGCAACGCGCAAGTGATGCCTCTGGTATTGCGGGCGTCCATAGGCTACGGTGACCACTTACCATCAGGTTTAGACAAAAACACAGATTTAGTACGACTACGTAAGGATCAAACAATATTTATCTAGTATAAAGATCCCGGCGTAAAATTAAAAATTATTATCTTACTTTTCTTAGATTTATACCCGAAAGCCGTCGATTGAGAAGGCAGTGATCTATACATCTACATACATGCCAGCTATGATTTTAAGTCCCGCGTAATAAAGAGCGTGCCTATTGCTAACTACTGCTTAAGTTTCAGACTCCATGATGCCGCAGAACATTTTCTGATACAAACAACTCACGACTCCAGCACTAGGAATATTTCCTGGGTCGCGAGGGACTTTACAAACATTCAAACAACGGACAAAAAGAACACCCAGACTCGGAACAACCATTTATGGATCACACAAAGTTTTGTCCCGAGGGTCGAACCCACAACAATCGGAGTAATGGCAGTGGCGAGGCGACCACTTAAAGCACAACGCAAGCCGTGCAGACAATTAATTGTTTACCAGATGTTGAAATCAAACCAGAGACCCAACAAGCACAAGCGTAAAAATATGCCACAGGATACCAAATATGCCAACCTGATAGTCTAATTTATTTTAAATTGTAACATATTTACGTAAACGTTGATGAACATTGTTTATTAACTGCGCAAGCTTTTCCCGTTTATTTAAAGTCGACGTTCAATGTAATTAAAATTCGATTAAACGGGTTGCTAACTTATAATTTATAAGCGCTCGTCTGGTCCATTAATAGTTTCAATTTGCCTCGATACCGATCATTTAAGTTACACAAATGCATTAATAATAAAACCTAGTTTCTGCTCACGGCTTCGCTCGTGGTCTGCACGGGAATGCATACTGCAACAAAAAGTACCGTATGCTAATCCAAGTCATGGTCTATCCACCTGCCAAGTTTCATCCAAACCCATTTATCAGTTACACGTTATTGAGTAACAAATATTCAAACATCATCAACATTCAACATTATTTAATAAGAAATTGATATCAGTTTAAATATGTTATTATAATAATACCGTTAAAGTCCTTTGTGTATGTGCGTTTATTACACGCTCATCTCCACAATGAGTAAACCAATTTGTAAAGGACCAATATTTGTACATCTACATTTATTGTTAGTTTAATTTCAAATTAGATCGTTTAATAAGTTTTAGAAAATAAAATTCTCTCTGTCTCATAATGGTGGCAAAGACTTAAAAAGAAAAATAGTAAAAATAAAACGACATAAAAAAAAATTATATCTAATGCATTCAAATAGAATCCTATTACATAGACAAAACCACGTAATTATTGTGTGCCAACATTGTATCCTTCATAATGATGTTCATGTAAAATAAGTATCTCGATGTGCACAATTCGAATATCACTAAAATGCTAGAGTGATGTATCACAAGTATATGTAAACTGATATTAAACACAATAAATATTGCTATTAAATTATATAAAATTATTATTATAATACTAAATTTTTTATAACGACGTCCATATTACTCATAGTATTATTCCAAATGTATCGAGATTGACTTTTTAGTTGAGTAACAAAAGCGATTTAAAAGTTGCAGTTTTGTATGCATGAAACAACTTACAAATAAAACAAAATTAATGCAGCTTCAAAAATATTGCTAGGCTTCAGATTTGAATAATATTCCTAATATAAGATAATTACTTGTTCAGATCTGGTAGCAGTGGACTGTGGGGAATGTTGCTAGGTTGTTGGTAGGGCAGGAAGGCTTCAGTCTTTGGTGAAATAAAAATCTGGAGTTACAGACACGTCCATTTATTGCACAGTTTGGTTGGAAGAGAGCGATACAATGGTTTCCACAGATAATACAAACATACATTAAAAATGTTGATGTTGGTGTTGCCAACATGCTGCGGCCTGCATAAAGCTATTTGTATAAAGTTATTTCAATTTAAATCTTGAGTTTTATTACATAGTTACCTACTAATTTAATTGATGAACTAACTAAAGACAAATCAATTTAGCATTGTTTAAGACTATTTACTTAATTAGGTATATTTTTTATTACTGTGCAACTATGCATCTTACAATTAAACTTACAGAAAGTATGAGTTACTGAAACTATTAACATCTAAGAGTTATTACTGTTATAGGACACAATGTTACATTTAAATATTGGTGATATAAGAAACTCTGATGAAGAACTATTACAAACATCATTAATTACTATAGACATTAAATATAGCAATAAGAAGTGTTTTCCATTTTTAAGAAATTAGTTAATAACATGCACTTATATCTATTATGCTTATTATCTAGTCAACTTACAACTACGGACTAAATGTATCAGTCTGTTTGATCTATAGGTAAAACACTAACTTTAGTTATGGAACGTACATGAGTTTTTCCATTAGGAGTTTTTACCTCCACAGCACTAACTTTCCCATCATGACCTGGAAATACATTTGTTATTCTTGCCATGGGCCAAGATAAAGGAGGGATATTATTCTCTCTAAGTATAACCAGACTACCAATTTTAATGTTACACATACTGTCTAACCACTTAGGCCTATTTTGCAATTGATTCAAATACTGTTTATGCCACATTTCCAGAATGATTGTTTTAAGTTGGTACATTGTTGCCAAAATGAAAGTCTATCATGAGGAACGTTGACAATATCTGAATCTGGATACATAGTTAAAGATTCACCTGTTATAAAATGAGCCGGCGTAAGATAACTAAAATCATCTACGTCTGATGCAGACACTGGCAAAAGAGGGCGTGAATTCAACACGGCTTCTATCTCAGTTAAAACAGTATTAAATTGCTCGTACGTTAAAATGTTATTTTGTAAAATTCTTTTTAAATGGTGCTTTGTACTCTTAACTGCAGCCTCCCAAAGACCTCCAAATGTAGGTGAATAGCTTGGAATGAAGTTAAAATTAATGCCTTGTTGAGCCGCATGTTCATGAACCTTGCTCTGGTGGTCCTTGGAAGTCTGCAAATTATAAAGCTCAACCAATTGGCTCCTTGCGCCTTTAAATGTACTCGCGTTGTCACAGTGGATCTCAGTGTGCAAACCGCGTCTTGATATAAGCCTTCGTAAACATGCAAGGAAAGTGTTGGTAGTTAGATCTGAAGCCAATTCTAAGTGAATGGCTTTTGTCGTAAAGCAGACGAAAACGCAGATGTAACCTTTACCTATTATTGCTCGCCTCACACGGGAGTTTTTTACACTGATTGGCCCAGCGAAATCGACACCGACTTTCTTAAAAGGACGGCTGGTTGCATTCACTCTGTCGGCAGGCAAGGATCCCATTAGTTGTCTCGAGGCATGAGCCTTTTGTCGGAAACAAACTATACATTGGTGAGTGATTTTCTTTATAACTCTTAGAGCATCAATTATCCAAAATCTTTGATTTAAGTTTGATAACAAAAGTTTAGGTCCCGCATGAAGAAGTCTTTCATGCTCCTTTCTTATAATAAGATATGTAATCTGAGAACCTTTAGGTAATAATACAGGATGTTTTTGTTCGAAGGGAATATTGGCATAATGAAGTCTGCCACCTACTCTTAACAAACCTCGCTCATCCAAAAAGGGGTGCAAGCTCTTTAGACTACCCTTATCTTATCTTATCTTGATCCGGGGGCCAGTCATTGTAGACCGGCGACACTTCGACCCAGTGGGATCTTTTGTGTCGGCCCCGAGGTTTATCCTTGAGCTATCTCCCTATGAATGTACTGCATCAGTCGCAGCGTACACCTCAGAGGGAGAAGCCTGAAGTCTTCAGGGTTCGGATATGCCAATCCCATCAGACCCATCCTTAGTCCGGCCAACGCGTCACATTCACACAGTAGGTGTGATATGGACTCGTCCTGTTCACCACAGGCTCTGCAGATCGAATTGTTTGACAATCTCAATCTGCACAGGAAGTCATTGGTGCCAAAATGACCAGTAAACGCTCCTGTGAGTAGGCGTATTTGGCCCTTGTTGTACCCGCAGAACTTCCGGGTAAAGCCCGTGGCTCTGTTTGCAATGAATTTCTTGGAGTGTTCCAGACCCCTAAGGGCCATCCACTCCAGCCTGTGTTTATCATTGCCATGTGCATTGAAAGCTGCCTTGACGGTACTCTCAGAGAGACCTACGAATGGCTCGGGGCCCACAAATTGTTGCTCCGAGCCCTTTTTGGCTAATACATCAGCCTCCTCATTACCCTGCACCCCTGCATGCCCCGGAACCCACACCAGCCTGACTGTGTTTTTCCTGCCAAGTTTGTTAAGGGCTTTAACACAGTTCAGGACTAGTGCTGAGTCCACCCTACAGGAGTTCAGAGCCTTAAGAGCAGCTTGACTGTCACTGAGTATATAAACAATCTTGTCAGTGACATTGTTGTTAATATTCTCCTGCGCACAGGCAATTATAGCATAGGTTTCCGCCTGGAAGACCGTTGCATATTTGCCCATGCTTTGGTTCACCTTGCAGTCGTTGGCATAAATACCAGCGCCTGATCCTGTTTCCATTTTGGAACCATCGGTGTACCAGATGAGACAACCCTTGTCAGGGGATCGTAGACCTCGTCTCCATTCGTCCCTTGTGGGGACCTTTATTTTAAAATTCTTTTTGAATATGTGCATTGGTTGCATTTTGTCACATCCCATGCTCATAATCTCTTTAAGATCCTTCGAGATCTCCAGTTTTGTGTGTCGAGTTACTGGCATGTTGACGCTCCACAGCCCATGTATAGATAGTCTATGTAGCGCCTTCATCGCCTCTAACTCCACAACAATGTGTAGCGGCGTTAGGTCCAGCAGGATCTCTAACGCAGCCGTTGGCGTAGTAGGGAACGCCCCTGTTATAGCCATGCAGGCTAATCGCTGCACCTTCGACAGCGCTTTCCTGCATGTTTAGACTACCCTTAATCCTTGAATTATTTATTATTAAATCTATTTCCTTTTTATAATGAATTTGTTGCTCATGTTTAATTATCAACATTAAGGAATGCCTTATTTCAGTGCTAGTTAAATTACATTACTCCAAGAAAGAGGACTAGTTAGCTTAACTAATCATTAAAATTGTTCGCTATCGGAAACTTAGTAAACCGCTCATAATCTTGCACAGAAGATGTACCAAGACTCTCGTTAACACTATGCCTATATAGTTATTCAAGCAAGTATATATATATTATAGTATCAGCTTATATTCATCTAGCTTGTTTACATTTATTTTCTAAAGTATTCTTGGTCAAATTTATAAATATTTATTCGCGTCTGTCATCTTTGCAAAGCGGCTGTAAATTTTCCATCAAGTTTCCATGTCGCATTGCCGCTTCTGCATCAATTAAGCTGGCTCTAACTGATGACACTTATTTCTCGGTTAAATATTTACAGGCCAACTTAGCGGTTTCGGCTCCGTAATTAGAAAACTTTTTAAAACCATAATTACGAATGGTGGCGTCAGAAAATTTGTAAAATTCCCTAATAATATTATCGCAGAAGTTTGTGATTTTAAATAGCATCATTTACCGGGTTGTTGGTCGTTTGGAACTTGTTTCAAGCATTAAGAACGCCTTTTTTCGTGTTAGCTTACAATTTTAATTGAAATATATTTTGCACCTCGTTTATTTTTATGATATTAGCCACGCCAATTGAATTGACGAAGGAAGACGCTAATCAATTTTAAAATTGTCTTTTAATTTATGATTAACTTGTATATTCAATAACGTGGTTATATGAGTTGCAGTCCCTCGTTAAAAACATAATTATCCTCGAGATACTAATGTATGCTTGGGAAAGCAAGATTTGGTGATAATAATTCTCACAGTAAGGAAATCTAGTTTTTTACCGTTGGTAGAAATAAGTATTTACATTTGCGTATACTTTAATAATTTACTAAATATAAAAAGAGGCACAAAACGTAACAGAACAAATAAACCCAAATACATATTATTTCACAAAGCAAACAGAATTAATATTGGGGCTTTGCGCCAAGCATCCCATTTATATTTACAATTTGGTAAAATTGCACAGCGAGCTATTAATTTGAACCCAAGCGTTCGGTGCAAGGAGTAATCGGTAATATGATAAAGCCTCCCCTCTCATAAGTTCTCGTAGCAATTTCCCCAAAAAAATTGAATTAATTTTTGCCAAACAATCGAAGGCATCAATATTAATGGGATGTAACTCGAGGATTTTTTGCTCATTTGTTCTTCAGAATACTTACGTATTATGTGAGTATGCATATATTAAGTTACATTTGTTTGTTATAGAATATTTACAGTTATTGTTTAATCATCTTCTGTATAATGTTATGTATGACATGTTTAGAATAATTTAAGTATTTTAAATGTAAAATGTATGTATCACATTCAACATAAATGATATTTTGTTATGAATAAATTATGTAGGACTTAATATGCTAACATTTTATATTCCATTATTAATCGATTCCAACCAAAATATCTCATTTCAAATCCAGTAATTACATTTGCAACCCAAAACTTATCTGCAATTGCATATCTACAACAATACAATAGCGGTCCCAGAATAGTTCCCTGGTGCACACCAACGTTTAGTATTACATCATACTCTTATCTCTAACACAGACACGTGCCATACATGTCGATACAGGCTTAATCCATCACCCCAAAACTCTTTGATGTTGTACCTATAGAATAGGGGATAGCTTTTTTTAGTTTTCCGAATGTGAGATAAAAGTTTGTGTAGTTGGTGAAGCTTGAACTGTTGCAGATTGACAGTGCATGTAAATAAAAGAAACTGAGTTCCGCCAAAGCTATTTTAAATATTTTATTTGTTTTAATGCTATTATTTGATTCACTGAACTGTATAACACCGCACTACTATATAATATATAATTAATCTAAGGCAGACATTTAAATAACTATAGTGCAATATTCACATATTTTATTATGGATGTTTATATCGTTCCTTGTTTAAACGCGCCTTGCATAACCATATTATTCATGTTAGCGGAAGAACAAAACCAGGTCATGCCTATATTCTTAAGAGGATAAGCGGAATATATTAAACCACAATTCACAGCTATGATTTTAAGTGCCATTGCCCTTCACCGATATCAGTTCCAAACGTAAGCAGCACTGATGTTGCTACTAAAATGCTTTGATAAAAACACAATAACACATAACTTAATTCATGGAATAAATCCTTATGGGCGGCTATCGCCTTCACTACTGCTATGCTCCGAGGCAGTAATAGCTAGCTTCTTAAAGAATATCAAGATAGTAGTTTAAGTAGTATGCGTAACTAATTTTAATGTTACTTAAGTGCAATTGCCGGAGGCTAGATCTCCTTAAAAGCATAAAAAGATAAAGATAGTTACCGTCATAAATAAAACATTGATTCGTTACACACGCGATAATAATAAGATATGCACCGTTTTTTGTATACTAAAGTCAATTCCTTTGTTGTAATCCACAATAATTTTAATCCTAATAATTTTCTTTTTAAGCAGTTACAAAAACGATACAATCATTTTAAAATAGCCAAATTACTGAACTTGCGTATCATTTTAGTAAATTTAGTCAATTTATTTTTAAACGTCTTTAGTAATAAATTAACAACACAGTAATAATTTCATAAACTTTTGATGTTTGTGTTAAATATTTAAAGTAATAATAAATAATACATTGAATTGAAGTGAGATTTCTGACAGAATTAACAATATTTTTGATATGACGCCTAAACAATGGCGATATTTAAAATTTTTACAATTTTATAATAAGCAAGTCACTCTCTGTCTAAACAGAGATTCGATATTTCTGCCGTGAAAATGACATAAGTTAATTTTATTAGACACATTTGTCATGTAGGTATGCTTTACGGTTGAGGGTTCTTTTTACATAATTATCAACTAAGACATATCGACAATTGACTCAAAAATGTTTTCCGCTTTTTCCCGCATTTAATGTATGTACGTAATTATATGTATGTTGTGTCCATTGTGTTAATAATTTTACTTATGTATAAAGCATATACTACTTAATTGTGTTTACTGCATCTTTTTTCTTCATCGTTAATTATTATGTCCTTCTTTTTCTTTTGCCCTATTAGACGGTGTACTAAGTGTTTTTGCAAGGTACAGAATTACACTGTCACCGTAATGCAATTCTTTATTACCCCAGTCTTAGTTGGGCTCCCCATTGTGCTAAATGTTATAGATACCGCGGATAAACGTCGCAATGTAATGTTTTTATTTGATTTCATTGGGGTGAAAACCGAGGGTGTTCTCTGTCATATTGACCGTCGCATGTCTGTCTATTAGGGAACATAAACGGTGAAGTTATCGTAATGGCGATTTTGAGAGACGTGCGTTTGAATATTTTAGATTAGTATAGTGTGATTTAGGTTAAGATGATAGGTAAGATGATAGGTCATGCAGTGAAAAGATAAATATAGAATGATTTCTTCATACGCTTTCTTAATACTTTTTGTCAGCTTCAATCGACACATTCTTCAAGCCGCCATCGAAGATAAGTATTTTTTTTTACCATCCGTTAAGTGCTAATTACCTTAACAAGATGCAGGAGTCTATAAAATAGATTATGACTGTGGACTCTCATTTATTGGTACCAAGAGAGGCATAATAAAACAGCTTAAATCGTAGTAAAGTTCAATAATAGTAGTGTTATAGTTCAAAATTATGCAATGAAAGTGTTTTAAAATAATCAACGCAACAAAATCCTTATAAAGTAGTCTAATTTGAATGTTTGTAAAGTTCTAATAAATATTCCTAGTGCGGGAATTATCTTTTTAACACGCTTTTATTAGCTTGGTATGTATCTATGAATCTATGTAACGGAATCTTTGAACGTGATTGTCAGCCCTTTCAAACCGACGGATTGATTTGAAATTGTGCACACTTATCGAGCACTTATGACAATACAATAAATTAAAAAAAATAATAATAATACATAAAAATAAAAATAAATAATAGTTTAAAATACTAAAAAACACAAAAAGAAGCATCCCACGGTGTTTTTAAGATATTTTGATGACGCTTTTTAACATTAAAATTATTAAATTGATTTCTACTTTTTTTGATAAAGCGTGTTTTGTAGTTATTTTAATCTACTATTTATTTAGAAGATATAATTATTTTAGTTACAAGCCATTTAAAAAACGTACGTGATAAGGCTGAATACATTTTTCCTCAAACAATAGTAGATATTTGGACTGGACCATGACAGCATGGTTCGTCCCGGACTACTAATGTCGCTCTCGAGACGTCTCTAGACGTTTATATCTGGTCCTGTTCGACTACGTAACGAAGGGTTAAGGTAAAACTCTCAGTGAGCATTTCTGTAGTTGAAATTAAAAGGATTTTTAATAAACGTAAATGCTATTCCTTAAAATCAAACTTCTTTGTAAGGATTTATCTTATAATCATCAAAGATCAAAAATATTATCAAAAGATCCCAATGGGTCGAAGTGTCGCCGGTCTGTACTGACTGGCCCCCACACATAAGATAAGATAAGATAAGGATTTATCTAGTTGTTAATTAGAAAATTACTACTTTAACATAATTTCAAAACTATTATATATATATATATATATATATATAATAATATCAATTCATATCGATAATACTATGTCACTCTTCCATACTCACAATCCAATTAAACGAAAGTAGATGAAACGTGTTTAATATTTTGAGTTTAATTCCAAGCTTTCAAACTGTAAAAATCGCACCAAAATCCATTTTATTAATTGATGTCAGTATGTGGTGATGGAACAAACAGATAGACGAAATTCTAAAAGCTACCGTTTTTAGTTCACTCCTTTGTAAGTAATGGACATCGATCACCTTTTTAACAATATCTGCTATATATAGACTTGTTAAAGTTTTATAAACATATTATTATAAAAACTAGTTCAATCCAGCCACGCTTCACTGCTGCTCAGGCATATATTTTTAATTTCCCGTTCCCGTGCAGGAAACTATATGTATATAACACTCTAGATATGGAAAGTGTAAGAAAATTTCAAATCACTTCATCGTCTACTTTTCGAGTTATGTTGTGTACGAGCTTCTACTCTATTCATTTATATTTTTTTATTTAATAGGTACTTACATTTTAGGCCAAAACTAAAACATGCACCAGATTTAAATTTAAGCCTCCAGCAATTAAACCATATTTGTAATATGAATATATCATTCATGTTGTTACAGTAGTTTTTGGGTGACTCGCGTTCAAATATATATAGACAGACTAATTAAAATTCTACATATAATGGTTTTCTTAAATATCACCGTTGTACAAACATCGATCAGTAACAATGTTATTGTATATAGATAAAGATTGAAGAATGGTTCACAGAATACACTAATCTTTAAAGTAATATCTCTGAGTAAAATAGCTTTCACCTACGAACGGACTAGACAACATTTTAACAGTGCTGTTTTTAAAACATATAGCCAAATAAACACACTGTTTTGAAAAACTTGCTTACTTTCTGATGATTTATATAATACGAAGCCATTCTATTTCAGAAAACATTTGCCCGCATAAACATGACTCATGCAGATCAACATTCTTCTTAGATTCAACTACATTATAAGTTTTAAACTCAACCAGTGAACCATTCAAGTCGTTAACACTTCAACCGGCTCAATTCTTATTCGCTCAGTATCCGGGGCACTTACACGGGCATATCAAACCGCAGCCCCGGGCTGGCGAGTATAACTGAACGGTAACACGTGACCGAAATATCCAACTACCCACGAGGAAATAGTCGAGACTAGTTTTTCTTTCAACTCTCTTAATGCTCTCTGTGTAATTTTTTATGTATTTTGCATGAAATTTATTCGTTCATATACAATTATTCATATGCAAATAATATGTAAGTAATTTTAAATTTATAAGTAATAAGACACGAATTAAAATCGCCAAACAATATAATAATAATAAATAATAAATATTATACCACATACACACAACACAATCTAGCCCAAACTAAGCAGAGCTTGTACTATGGGTACTAGACAATGGATAAACATACATATATATACTTTTTTTTGTAAATATATACATATTATACATATAAACACCCAGATCAAGACAAACATCCATGTTCATGCACACAAATGTTTGACTTGTGCGGGAATCGAACCCGCGACCTCAGGCGTAGCAGTCGGTTACACTAACCACTACGCCATCGAGCATTATGTTAAAGTATATTTTATTTTAAATATATTATTAATCGCTGTTTTAACACAATATTTTAATACTACATTAAATGTAGAAATAAATTTTCTCTATACGAATTTTTTTAAAGGCAATTACTTTTTATCGCATCTCGGAGATCTTTATGACTATTTGAACAAAGAATATAACATTATTTTAATGTTTGTAAAGACCGAGCAAAAGGGAAAGATTTTCGGCAAGTATTTTGTTCCAGAGATAAAAAAGAATTATAATGCCGGTAGGCCAATGGTTAAGAATCGAGAGGTCTTAATTTCGATCTCGATCCATCGTAATCGCCCAATAAACAATAAACTCACACCTATCACAAACATTATATTGTAGATCGCTAAAACGTTCAAATGACATAAGTGGAATCTGGGGCTTATAGATCTCAGAATCATAAGACCTACGCCATTATAACAAAGCTAAATTTTAAATATGGATGTGTATGATTATATTTATTCATTCTTAATTATTTTTATTTGTTTGTTTGTGACACTTTAACTACTTGGTCGATCATCATGCATTTTTGCATACACGTTGTCGAGGTACAGAAAAGGACATAAATACCTTTCATCCAGAAAATACATATTTAACATACATTTACGCAAGAGAAGACGCGAGCGAAATCTAGTAAAATAATTTCGCGTTATGGTAAAAGCCCCAAATTTTGTTTTCAAATAGTTATTTTAAGACTATCTTTATGTAGGCTGATCGACAAGAAATATCCAGCAGCTTAAACAAATTAAAATGTTTGAATCTCAAAGTACTTATGCATTCCTTTTTATCTAATTGTATAAATATGTCTTCTGTGACGTGTCTTATTAAAACTATCTGTATTTGTGTAATTTGTGACCTCGTAGCATTTTTTAGTACCGAAGATGGTCAGCATAATTGTGTTGCCTTATTTTAGTAAAATATACGAGTACTATAATTTGTGTTATGTTACTGTATCACTTGTCTCAAATATGGAAACTAGTAAAAAGAGAAGAAAGGAAAGTAGTTGAAAATACTTTTATCTTCAAGCCGTATGAAAATAATATACATAGATAATTAACTATGTTATCATGTTTTCAAAAACCCGCTTAAAATTATACTTAAGTAATTTCGTATGAAAAAGAAAAAGGTTCCAGATTACTAGCTCTCTATTATATTTTAATAGAGACAAAATGTTTTATTGGCTCCATATATCTTTATAATTTTTAATGAGATCATAAGTTTGAATCACGGTTAGATCAGATAGTTTTGTTTATTATTTTATAATATTGATAATAATAATATAATATAATAATATTCTATCACATACACACAACATCATCTAGCCCAAACTAAGCAGAGCTTATACTATGGATTATACATACATATTATACATAGAAACACCCAGACCAACACATGAGTTTACACAATTATGTTGAATTCAAGCATCGTTCACTGATTTAATACATCTTTAAATTGCTAAGAAATATCTCTCTAGAATTCAATGATACATATCAACTTCGATCACAAAAATGCTCAAAAATATCAGCTAAATTTAAACCTAAATTCTATACATTAACCGAACGAGCCTTTAAAATTTAAAAGTACGAATGCCAACTCAATTACGTTCTAATCGCTTCGTTTCACCAGCCTTTAGCAGTACATTCATAAGTAAGCAGGAGCCAGGTAAGCAACAATAATTTTTAACTAAACTTGGCACGGGTGGTAAGGCCTAAGTAAGATTAACTGGGGCCGGGGCGAGGGCAGTAATTACAGACATTATTGGCAATCGATGGGATCCGCAGAATTAGTGGGCCGACTTACCACCGCGAGGTTTGGCGCGCTCGTAGCACTGTTTGTCTTTATTTGGATGTAATCACATTTTGATGGCTTAGTGCATAGGATTTGAGTTTATAGCGACTCTTTTTTTAATTTAACCTTTCTGTTGTTGAAATGCGAGACCTCATTAAAAACCTATTTTTTCTAGCCGCCGATGTGCCGTCGTGACTCAATAGGTTAATAAGTAGTTATGTTGTCTTTTGAAAGTATAATGGTATTAATTGATTATTGCAAGTGCGATTTGTATTTTGCAATATATTTTAAGCATAAAGATTTTTGACGTTAGTGACGAGAACGTGGAAAATTTATATAATTAAGTGGGAATTTTATATTCAATATGTCCAGATAATTTCAGCATTTATCGGTTTATGAACCTTACTTTTAACTGTGACAGAATTACTGATACAAAATATAATGACTTACCTTAAACAAAATCGTTACATTAAAAATTCAATCAGAATATCATTTTATTAGCCACCATTCCTTTGTTGTTCTGTAAAAGTACCGAAGTACTACTGCCACAGTATGTCTGGTACCTTTTTGTAGCAAATACCTACTTTGTGCTAGTAGTAGTAGAAAGCACCTAAAGAAACCGGGACTTCAAAAATCACCAACAGCCGCCCTTCTGCTGCAACTTTACAATTTATCTTCATTGGCACTATAAACAAATATCGCTGAAATCTTACATATTTTTGTCTTATTAATCTTAACACCCTTTCAAGGACGGACATCAGGATATTTAAAAAGTACTGACTTTCTTTTTTTGACTTTGCGTAACTAAATCAAAAACGTGTCTTGTGGTATTCAAATTCACTCACTTATTATCTATTAAACAAAACAGCACCAGCTGCAAGAAAACATTTAAATTTGACTGACCGTCATATATTTCATGTCCACGAGCAGTAAAATCCAGCTGAAACGTGTTCCTCACGTACACATACAAACGTAATTTCCTCCCCCAACCCTTCCCTCTCTTCATACGGATGCAGATTCATAAATCATTAGACCGTCACATTATTCTTGACCGCCAGTCGTAGCCACATTCGGTGCGACACTTTATCTTGCCACAAAGGCGTAGGAATTATTCTACCCGCATCGGTTTGATGACAACCTTCATGGCTAAGTGGACTCGGGTACTAGTGTGACCAGGACTTGGGACAATTCGAGATTAGTCCGAGGAATGGCTGTATTATAATAATATTGTGACAAAGGCAAATTTGCAAAGGCATTCTTCGGTCGGCATTGAGGTGAAATTTAAATTAGATGCAGATATTGGAAAAAGAGTTGTGTACTTTTTTTTATTAAACAAAATAACACCCGCATTAAGCATAAATTCTCCTATCGCGGACAACTTTACAAACATCGAAACAACTTTTTTACTTCATCAATTGGATTTGTAGATCACACAAATTTGTTCCGTGTAGGGATCGAACCCACAGCTCTCGGCGCAGTGACAGTAGCTAGACAATCACTAAAACCATTACGTCATGTGTGCAGCATTAAAACTCGGTCTTGGATCTTGTAATCGGTATCTTGTGATTCGTAGTCGATTATGTGCTTATAAAACTGTATAGAAGCGATAAGGTGTTAAGATGTCTTCGTATCCTCGTCTTCTCAAACATTATTATAATATAAAATCGGTTTGATTGGTAAAAACTTGCTGATTTAAATCACTCATTCTTGTCGACTCGACCTGAGCAGTGCCATGCTCCTACAGAATATACATGTAAGAAGGCAGTCGCATACTATGGTGTTTCGTTTTGGGAAAGAGACCGCTGGCATTATCCGTTTCCTCCTGCTGCTCCGGCCTTCAATCCTTCCTCGTCGTCTTAGTACTGCAAGTGGATATAGACTACAGTAACTGCTCACCATCAAGCATGTATGTAGGTATTAATGCTTGCTTACCAACAATTTGTACAGTACACTATTAACCTGCGAATTGTTGAAATGCCAGATATAATTGATAACCTATCGTGTCTGGCTGGTGGTGTTCCGCTGCAACTTAATATATCAGAGACTTGCATAGGACAAATTAAAATATCCTACAATTTAATTACGTGTAGACACTATAGCCGATCGATGTATGAGATTTCGTAGCGTCAAGGAAATATAGCCTAACGCTGACTGAAAGCCTTTTATCTCCGCTGACAATTAACTTAGGCCTAGGGTAGACATTATCTACTGATGAGTTATATCAAAGGTCTTTGTGCCTAACGGCGACTGTGGGTTAATTTGACTAAATGTTAAGACTATCACTAGGCCTATCTCTGATGCCTAATATACAAAGAGATAGAGAGTCATAGTCATAAATCCCTCAAGGGGTAAGCAGAGCAGGTAATATATGACGGCCACATTCTGCAATCTTCTTTTGACTATAGTAAAGCTCTTGTCGTCAACTAGAGACATTTCTAGACTATTTACTGATTGAATTTTTAAGATCTCTAATGCTGTGTTTCTCTATCAGTTGAGTTACTCTATACCGTATTTTTACGCCTGACTAACTAAACATAACGACAGATTGCAAACATAAAGGCAAATTCACGATACTGGCAATACAGACTTCTATATCTTACTCTAAAATATACAACCAAATAAACAAACACAATGTTCATATAATAAATCATAATTGAACAAAATTTTGCAACCTCTCAAAAAGGGGAAATATTATTTAGGAAAATCTCTATCAAAAGCTTACAAAGTCTTCAAGTTGAACATCGCAACACGTCAAAAATATTCAGCACGATAACAGTCCAGTCGAATAATGTAGGAAGGCACTATCTTGCGGCTTTTCCGCCCCATTGGCGGCGACGCATAGGGGAAGATGACGCGTGAAAACTGCCACCCCTCACAACAGGTATTAGCTTAAAGATGAGATTTGAAAGCAGCTAAAACTCAATATGAATGTCAAGTTGAGGTATTGAGGTAACTTTCTTTTTTTGTTACCACTTCCTTATATTCGATTGTAGTCTTTCTAAAAACTGATAAAAATTTGCATACATACACACAAATACTTCAGAAAATCGGTTTAACGGCAATGGTAAAAATTCTTAGGAAACTTAGTCTTATTATTATTCTACAATGTGTAATATGCGTAGGATCGTAAAATATTAATGATGAAAGGCATCGTATGCTAAAAAATAAATTTGTTTCCAACATTGTTTTACCCGTGTTAATTTTACATTGAGGTACATTCTTAATTCAGTATTCGATTTACATGTCTATATAGTACCTAATTAAACTTCTTAATTTTACTCGATATTCCTGAAAATTTGGTACATCGTCTTCGATAGTTAGAACTACAGTTAATTGCTATCAGTTTATTTATCAGATAAATTCAATTTATAAACATTTTTAAGGTGCACATATATAAATAAACGTGATTTTTGTTAAAAATATGATAAATGTCTGTTGCACTGGACCCTGTTATACTCGTACACGACAATACTCCTCTAGACCTTAACATAGTATGTGCCAATAAACAGTCAAGATAATCCAATTACTTAGCAACGACCCACATTAGTTAGTTTCCATTTGTAGCTACATAAAGATATGAAAAATAATATATTACTTCTTTTCTTTTTAGTGTTTTTGAAATCGGCTTATTTGTTTTAGTAAAAGTTCTGAATCTGAAAATAGACTACCTTCCATTCAGAAAAACAGTACTATTTTCGAGCGAAGTCGTGGGCAAAAGCGAGTAGTAAATTATATAAAAGAAGACATATATTATATGACAATATATTACCATTTCACAGTCAATATATAGGTAAAAAACAATAATACTTTTCGGTTTAAGCAGATCATAAAAACAAAATTCAATGTACATTTTTACAACACGTAATATCTCCTTAAATTACACAGGCTCTAAATAGTCCACATTAAGTATACTAAATACTCTCCTTGAAGCAAATTTACTTGATCCTAAGTAAATTCCATCTTTATTCCATTCACGCGCTCTTTAGGCAAACAATTACTTACCTGTCCATTAGGTTCTCTGGCCCAAAACTTAATGTATCTATTCTGCTTTTTACTACCATGAAATAAATTATTTTGTTGCCTTTTGTACCTTCAAAATGCCGACGGCTAAATACGTATTAAGAAGCTTTTACATAGAACTTAAAATACGCATATATTTTTATAAAACTAAATTTAGATTTTCATTACAGTGTGTTATAGAAAAGTCATATTCTATGATTGAAGAGAAGTACGAGGAGGGGTATAAATCACGGCGCTGCACACTTTGGTGGATTGCCCCGCTTGGGCATCGCAGTGCCGTGAGTTGATCGCGGCAGTCGGATTGGTTGCCCTATCACTGCCAGCCGTAGTTCAGTCTATGGTCCGAAGTAAGAGGTTGTGGAACGCCGTAATTTTCATCACGGAGGCGGTGGAGCGGGGGAGGGAGCGCTTAAACCCTCTCCCTAACCGCAGAGCCGGGCGCCGGAGAGCGCGAGATGACCTCCAGTCACCCTGAGGTTTGAACTGGGGCCTGCCCACCATCCGATCAACACCAGGTCCAAGAGGCGGCGTGCGTGTTCCCACACGCGCCTCTGTGTCGTGTCCGTATCCCCTCCAAGGGTAGTACAGTAGTGTTTAAAGTGAGATGTGGCAAAAGGTAGGTCTCTTCGTGTAGTGGCCTGCCGTTTCATACGGCCGGCCGAAACCTCGATTTTAAAATTATATTAATATTATTGGTTTAAATACCAGTAGACTGTCTAAGTAGCACAGCGGTAGAAAATGCGATAGTTATAAATATTAGGTTCGATTACAGAGTAGGACAGAGAGTTATTGTAATTTTTTGCAAAAAAAATATTAAGTAGCAGCATAACTTTTTATTTTTATAATTCTTACACTTTGCCCAGAAGCCGACAAAAGGCTACCATTTCGTGATACCTAAAATATTAGTAGTTCTAATGTAGTGTAATACTTTCCTACCCATTCTATCGGGGATAGAGGCATAAGGCTATGTAATACAGGTTATTGAACCAACCTTATCCATTAAAATATTATAAATTAGAAATCGTATCCTTTGGATTGTCCGTCGTTTACGTCACAAATGAGATATACAGATAACTGTTGAGCCGGATAGTAACATACCTTATTTTACTGTTAAAGCTTTGCCCTAAAAGTGTATTTTCAGGTTAAATTGCCTAAAACGAAATCTACAGTTCCTGTAAAATAGATATTTAGAACCAAATGTCTGAAGCCACGGATAAAAGCAAGTAATTAATTAATTAAAATGTTGTTGATAGAAATGTTTAACAAGGATCCAATAAAATTCTTTCATTTATCGGACATATTAATAGCTATCATATTTTAATTATATTTACCAAAAACGTTGTATAAAAATGTATTCACTTTTTTTTTATGGTTTAAGTGTACGTAATTGTGTGAGAACTTTCTTCAATATTCCGTTGTGTTATGTGTTTTTGTAAAATATAGTAAAGATTTTGTAATCGTATAATAAATGACGCTAGCGATCTGAATGGGCGAAGTAAATAAAAGAGATAATATATTCTTTTTGCAAGCAATACTTAAGTATTCAAATTAAAAAAGAACTCAAAAGAACAAATTCGTATAATACTTTCATACTAAGTCCTAGCAGAAATCTTTTTGAATTCAGATTGTCGAAAACTTAGTCTGAAGTTCTAAGAAAATCGAAGAAAGCTTCGAATTTCAAATGCTTAGCATAAATCACAGACTGTAATCACAGAATACCATTAGTTGGATGTCCGAATGTCCTAGAGTTGGAACAAGAGGTTTTTCCTATCTAAAGCGTTCTGGCTGCGCGCCAGATATCGAGCCGAGCCCTTATTTATAGCCAGTTAATAATTTGTTTCAATTTATATTTTTTGAGCACCTCGTAAGTTTTGTTGCTGATACAGTTTTTCTTGTTATTATTTTCACTTACATTGTTTCGATGGCGGATTAATATTTTTTGTGCCATTGTTGGGTAAGTATTTTATTACTCTTTCATTTTATTTTCGTATCTGCAACGAACTCTTGTAAAGCTTGTATGCAATACTCCAATTATTGCTGTGTGAATTGTTACGTCGTAATTAAGGTAATACAGAAAAGGTACGATGGACTTGGAATCAATATTTCATGTACAATTAGCATTTTTATATGGCTTCTCTCCCTTGGTTCTAAAAATGACAATCTTTGTAAGACAAAATGCTAAATCACATCATTCCGCTCTCTTTTGCTGCATAAAAGATGGACAAACAAACACGCTTTTACGTTTATTATATTTATACTAATTACAAAAAATATAATGATCATAAATAAATAAAATTTTCAATTGATTTTACGAAATCAGTCGAACTTGTAAACAACCGAAATTGTTTGTATTTAAACTTACTAGCGGTCGCCTAGTGATCAAAATTCGACTGAGATTAATCGTAATCAAGGTTTTATTATCCATAACTTTACCCTTATAATCACATTTCGCCATTTCATTTAGATTTCACCAAGGCTATACAGGTTAATTTACCCATCTTTTTCAAACAAATTATTATTTACTTAACTATACTCTTTCATTGACGATATTTCTAAGCTTGCTACTTTGTTTTCTTTATTTCATATAAATAAGGCTCAGAAAATAAGGTATATGTAACCATAGTTAACGAAGAATTGTACGACGTCAGACGAACAATGCCGAAATACTACGAATGCGATTCGACTGCGTTTCATGTTTTTTCATCTTATAAAAATTTTAGAATTTGCCACTCCGTCTCCATATAATCTTTAACTGTGCCACATTGTATATGGTTCCGTCTGCGCAGTTTTCGTAAAAAGTGGTACTAAGTTTTCGCTTCACGTATTAATATATAGATAAGAAGTAGCCTATATTACCCCAGTAACATAGACTACGTTTTATTAAGTAAGTTCCCACACTATCCTAGGAATAGTGAAGATTTCTATTAGAGAATTGTTTGTCGAATAATGCTATAGTTCTAGATACTAACACTGTATACAAAGATAAACTTAATCTCTTAGAATTTTAATATAGATACAGCTGGTAAGAGAGCGTACCTGCGTTATGTAAGTTTTAATTTTGGGTAATTTTTGAGAATACGACAGCGAAATTTAGTTGCTCGCTCTTAAACTTTCGAGGTAATGAACAGTGACCTACTGAAAAGGCCAATAACACATTATGTTATGAAAGCTACAGTACACAAGTATTCATGAATATCTTCACATTTTTTCATGCCTTTCTGTTATAATATAATGCATAAATAAATGCATAAACCACTAGATTCTATCACCAGGGCATTTAAAAGATTTACCGTTTTCATGTAAAAACTATTTTATCTGTATAATCAATATTGTGTGTTAGCGCTTAGGTTTAGCAACGTACAAACTAATCGTAAACTGTAAGCACTTAAAAGAGACAAAGATTTATTTGTTAATTTATTAGACAAACATTTGGAGAGGATTTTATCGGGCAATGGATTTTAGCTCTATGCAAGGATTTTACAATTAAATAAGGTAAAAGATTTGTTTAGGGACAACTATGTTCTCGTTAACACATTGAAATTAGGAATACTTGCATATGCAAGAAGACTCTGCATCCTGCAAGTATATCCAACAGTAAATAAGCATACTTGCAGTATCTTCTAGCTGTCTAAAACCTGGCTTATAATATTGTTATTAAAAACTTACCAGTCGCTTAGTTTATAAATATAGGTATGTTAACATTTACTTGAAAAGGTACCTTATTTTCTCATCTAGTAAGAGTTAAAACGTTTGTCATCAGTTTTTAGTTATTTTAAATGCGTCCACATAAATAGTTAAGTTAAACTCTCTGTTGTCTAAACAATGATTAAAATTACAAACCTACTTAGGTTTGTACTTAAACCGTCGTTTAACACACTACAGCACTATAAAGCAGACTTAGCTAAGCACGTTTTATCAATACCTATTGAAGTGTTTTTACTGGGTATATTTCTGCGTGGAATTCTTGACATAACTACTGAAAAATCCAATAACTACAGAAACACAACACTACATAGAATTCTCAAACCCTAGAACAGAGACTCATGCCTAACTTCTTAGACTAGATTTAGGAATTTAGTTTTAAAATATCAAATGTAGCCAATTTCAAAAATAACAATATATTCAGGTGCTTTCAAATATCTCAAAGTAAACTTATATTAACACTTAAAACATAATTCCGCTGTATTACAGCGCCAAGCTATATTTAAAGGCTAGAATAGAGATAAATGTCATCAGAATGAGCTATGTGCTCACTGGATCGCATTCAAATTACTCCAGTACCTAGCTACGGTACGTGCTCAGTATATCAGAGTTCATTCGATAAATCAAATTCTTGTAATGAAACGTCCGAATTTAACCGGTACGCTGCGCACTAACAACATGTTACAAGTTCCATTGTATTTTATTCGCGAATACAATGAATACAATGCTTCGTAGAAATTAGAATAGTTGGATTCGGTGGTTTTCTATTAACGTCATTGTGTTCCAGGGTAGGAAGGTTGTAATGAAATTTAATTAGATAAAGTATTTTTTGGATATTTTAATTAAGATCTTAGTACTAAAAGAGATAAAATTGATGCTAGCTAATGGTGAAGAAAAATTATAAAATTAACTTTTGACATGTAGGAGGAACTGCAGGGCATTTAATAACAGTTATTTGTTTAAAATAGACCAGCCTAATTGTGGAGATACTATCACCTTACAAAAGATCGTTGTGTTGTGTTCTTGCAATGAGTATAGTTTCTCGGTTCGTTAAAATAACGCTGCACTATTAGTAGTTTGGGTTTGCGATAGTAGCTTAACGATTCTAATTTTGAATGGTAGGCAGTGCACGGGTGATACCTTTGTAGTAGTGTTCCTAGTACCCACGTTAGTACCCAAAGGCTACGGTAACCGATTACCATCAGGCGAGCCCTAAACAGAGTGTAGTGGTTTCAATCTTTGCAACTGCCACTCAGGTATAATCCATATCGTGTAAGTATTAATAATAATCATATATATACTTTGCAACTACCAATTTGGCTCAATCTCATAATTAATTATAGAAGTGGAAATCCAATCCAGCCATCAAGATTTAGCTTTCAGTTTCGACGTAACATTATTCACATTTTTTGTTAATAATCTCGCGATATTAGAACAAGATATTTTAAACAAAGTAGCTACACAATTCTCTATGCCTCAGTAAGCACTTAGAAGTTGTTCTCGACTAAGCCTAAAACTTGATGAACCAATTCTCGAAAATATCCTAACGACTACAGATGTTAAGCCTCCGATTCCTCGAGTACCTAATAATATAAGCCCTGTTTATAAATTGTTTTGCTGCTGGGCACGGGCATCTTTAGAATAAGTAGGATAAGGCGCCACGCTAGTGTGAGTTGGCATACTTCACATATCTTTGAGAACATTATGGACAACAAATCGTAAAACCTGAATGTCTGAGAAGACATGTAGGTTTCGTCACAAAGTTATTCTTCGTTGCTAAATTTAGTGATATAAGACTCTAAGTCGAAAAAAGAAAAGTAACACACTTTACAAAGGGCAACATACTTCTACGCAAATATAAATAATATAATTTAAAGTGTAGGCAGAGCCTGAAGCGCGTTACACCGGCGTGTACCGCATGTACCGCTAATGGAAAACAGTTGTGAACCAATCAATATAAACCTGTTTCGTGCAGATTACACCGGCGCACCCAGGTGCGTGGATATTTCGGGAACGGAGTCGATAAAGCCGTAGAATATTACATTAAGATATGTCTGAGTATGCTGTGTGTTAACAGCTACAAATGTGGGTATTAGGTGCTGTAAAACATATTTTGTAAATAAACTGAAATTACAGATTAATATAATTTCTACCCTGTATTAAACTGTCCTACTGCACGGGCCTCTGCTCAGTGTGAGAAGAGTTAAGCCATAGTCCACCTCGCTACCCTAGTGTGGATTGGCAGAGTTCTCATCTTTGAGAATATTATGTAAAACTCTCAGATATCCAGGTTTCCTCACGATATTTTCCTTCACCGTTAAAGCCAGCGATAATAAACTATTTATTACGTAAATAGATATATAAAGCGGACATCTATACATTGTACCACATGGTTGTACATTTTATATCATAAAAAATTTAAGTGTAATATTGTAACGAATGACAAAAGTTCAGCATAAATGATTAAATTTTCGGAATTGCGGGCCCGATTATAATTATATTTTTTCGTCAAATGAAGACAGAAGCTAAATCTAAATAAAATAAAGGAGAAAAGTACCATGAAGCATGTCTTAATGCAACAAACTTGCCAAATCATTTTACTAAATGAATAGTGTGTGTGCATGGTTGTAGAATAGAAACATATTTTAAAAATTTTTTTCCTCCTTAATCTGCTTTGACGCATACCCCTCCGCGAGGGCGGGCGGAGGGGTTATGTCGGACTCGCCGAGGTAAAAGAAAGATGTTGAGACAATAAAATGGACCTCCCGGAACACCAACTAAACCTACCACGGTGTTCTTCGACAAAACCGCTATAGACGGGGCCGCGCAAATCACTTGCATGCACATGGTCGCCACCCCGTCGAGGTTTCGGCCCGCCGCCGCCGTATGAACCGGCAAGCCATTACGCGACAAAACCTACCCTATATGCATTACTCACTTAAAAGCCCTACTGTCTCCCACTGGAGGGGAGACGGACACGACACAGAGGCGTGCGTGGGAACACGCACACCACCTCTCGGACCTGGTGTTGATCGGATGGCGGGCAGGCCCACAAAGCCCACCAGCCCTAGGTCAAACCTCAGGGTGGCTGGAGGTCGGTATGCGCTCTCCAGCGCCCGGCTCTGCGGTTGGGGAGAGGGTTTAAGCGCTCCCTTTCCCGCTCCACCGCCTCCTTGATGGAAACCACTTCCTCACAGAAGGAGGCGATGGCGTTCCACGACCACTCACTCCGGACCATAGACTGAACTACGGCCAGGAGTGAGAAGGCAACCAATCCGATTGCCGCGATGCCCAGGTGGGGATGGTTCTAGAACCTAATGTAACAGTGCATGATGTCAATATTAAATTATAACTATAATATTATAAATGCTAATATGAGTTTGTTTGATACGCTTAACTACTCAGACAATCATGATAAAATTTCGCATACACGTTGTCGGAGGAACAGAATTGGTCATACTAGGATACCTTTCATCCAGAAAAAAGTACTGCTTCTAATCTAACCTAACCTAATCTACATTTACGCGAGCAAAGCAGCGGGATAAACTGAGCAACTAAAAAAGAAGGAGTTTATTACAATTTATATGGATTTTGTATATTATTATTATTGGATATTATTATTATTATAACTTTTGTTACATAATTTTAAAAACTCTAACACTAACACAAGTCAATTTTTACCATCCGTTAAGTGCCAATTACATTTACAAGATGCAGGGGTCTATAAAATAGATTATGACTGTGGACTCTCATACAATGGCCAAATCAAGAGAAGCATAGACACCCGCATAAAAGAACATATAGCTGATGTAAAACACCAATGCTCGTTGAAGTCTGCTGTGTGTGAACACGTGCAACGGGGGACCAACCACTACCTAAGATTTGACAAACCACAGATACTCGTAAAAGAACGCCGATTCCTACCAAGGATGCTTCGCGAGGCTATTGAAATTATAAACCATCCTAATTTCAATAGAGAAGATGGTTGGAATGTACCACCAGCTTGGGATCAGTAATTCAAATAGTCAAACACAAGGAGAAGCAAAACACAGCTAGACTTCATGATACTTTGAGCTCATTCTGCGTAAATAGAAACACCAAAGATTAAATTGTGTTCGGGTACTTTGAAATAACTAGATACACTTCAGAACATTGAGACAACTACCATCTTAGTCTCCCCGTGAACATGGCTGCTGTAAAGCAACCGAAACGTCGAGGCAAAGTGTAAACTTAAAAATAAATAGTTTTAATTAATTTAAATAGCTTAAATTGTAGTAAAGTTTATTACAATTTCAAAATTCGAACAATACTGAAACCCTATTCAAGTATTTCAAAGTGTTGCCATAAAGGACACTCTGTTGTTTTACAGTTGTTATTTTTAAAAACGCAATCTGCAAGTTTCTTTACGACGCCGGGCACATTTGTTATTACGAGCCGAGCAGTGGGAAGTTAGTCGTCGTTTTTATTGCCCACTCGACAAGCGCTCATCCGTGAAACTTGGGTAGATAACTCTCGTAACTAAGTAAAGGTAGGATTTCTTGAAGGCTTTTTTTGGCTCTATATTTTCTTGTATCTCTGGATCAATGGCTTAGGTATCTTGGTATAATGCCTGTGCAACAATAACTTCACTTTAGAACACTGAGACAAATACCATCTTAGTCTCTCTGTGAACATGGCTGCTGAAAAGCAACCGAAATGTGTAAACTTACCTGAACCTAGCAACTAACCTAAATGTAGCTTCAGTAACTTAGTAAACTCACAAATATATATGTTTTAACGTTCATAAGTGTTACTTTGTGACCTAAATGAATAAATGATTTTTCACTTTGACTTAAGTATAAATAGTTTTAATTAATTTACATTGCCTAAATTGAAATATTTCACAATTATGTAATAAAAGTGTTTTAAAATAAACAACGCGACGAAATCCGTATAACATAGTTTTATTTCAATGTACCAATGTAACATTAGCGTAAACCTAAGACAATAATTGTTTATGTTTTAAAGTTTTATATATAAGTACACCTTTCTATTACAAATAGTAGGTATATAATCTTCACCTTCTACGTAATAAGCCACAATTTCCCCACCAATAGTTATTTACCCCACAGCGTGCAAGCTCACGTACCCACTACAATTTATAAAGCAATTTTAAACACCGTCGATCCACAATAAATCAGTGTTGTTCCGAAACTAGCCGTTCATCTATAATGGTTAAAGGATGAAAAACGCCAATACATTTACGTAACCAATTCACGAAGACCCCTCAATTTGTATGAAAAACTTCACTTGAAACTGATATTTCTTAAAAAATTGACGAGCTAGGGATCAGGATGACTGGCTTTCAAAGCTTAAAATAAAGTTATAGATAGTTTTTTTAGAAAAAGCTCTTATGCAGATTACATCTGGTTTAGTGTCTGCTTCGATTCCCTGTGGTATTATTTTCTTTATGTTCTGTAATCTTCAATATTTATTTAGCAAAAGTAATATGAACTTTCAATACACTCTACAGAATAAAAATCTGTATAACATCGTAACATCTTTTGTGTATTTTATTGAAAGGAAAAATATAGAGATTTTTCAAAATATGAGACATTGTAATTGTTAATATGTGTACAACGAGGTATAATTTCTCATTTTTTAATAAAATGTGATGTGGTCTACATATGATTATAAGGTTAGTAATACACGATTGTAATAAAAAAATATCGATTTTTTTTATTACAATCGTGGTATTTGAAAGATGATTTATGCGATGTAACTGATTATTATTCGAATTACTAATTGATGACGAATAAGATTTTTGTTTTGTAATTAACTGTATTCATGGCTTTTGCCAAAAACATTTATGTTATCAGCTTGCGAATATTTAATTATATTACAAATAAAATATTATATCCTCGAAAAACGTTCGATATTATTATAACATATTCGACTCACTCAATAAATTATTTAAATACTACCTTGTAAAACTTGATTGATAACTAACCTTATGTTGTGTTCTAGAAGTAGACAGAGTCTCAGCCAACGACAGGTGTTGAACTTTCTTTCCTACGCTGGTAGCATAACGGCTCTCGTTTTGTACAGTTACGTGTGATACTTTGATCTGAAAAGCGTTCATAGTTGAGGAAACTCGTCTACAACCAACCTACGAGTCTGGGAGTTAATTGTGTCTGTTGTTCGTATATTAGTAGATTTCCACAGCATAAGGTGATTTATTTTGATTGCGAAAGTTAATTAAAAAAACCTCCAGAGTTAAAACTCAAAAGAATACTACTGGTATACCACGGTACCGAAGTAGTCTTTTATGAAAAAATATATAATAAGTAGGATTGAAAGAAAACATATGTAATGTTTTTGCGCTTTGCTTCGGGTTCAGAGAATTCACTTGTTTCACACTCTATTACTATATGAGCAGATGTGACACGAATAGCCTAAGGCTGCGACTTGCTCCTAAAGAAAAGACAAAAAGGAAACAGTGAGGAAATTCTCAGATTGAATAATAAATTCTTAGCACGTGTTAAAGCGACGATATCGCCATCTGTTATGTTAGGGTAAAACTACGTTGTATACGATACAATTTGGTAAAAGAAAAACGCTCTCAAGGTTTGTGGCACTCCTTAATCATGTTCCATACTTTTACCTCACACTTATATCTCCGAAGAGAAAGGCAGATAGATGTAACGTCTACATTATTTTCATCAACTTTGAATTTAGGTTTTATTGTTATAGAGTCTATTGCCCTCTACTGGATAAAGCTTAAGACTCCATGCTGTTATTGAATATTTCTTAACAGGATGACCCAATGTCACTTTGAGTCAGTCGTATTCACTACCATTGCTCTATACAATAGCACCGGGGCGCGAGGCAGTCATGAGTTTTCCAGACAAATTTTATAATATTAATTTGCTTTTGTTTGAGTGCTGTCATCCGGTTACAGGCTCGATTTCGAGGCCGAAAAAATATTATTCGTAATTCTCAGCAGCAGCACGGAGTCTGGAACTGTATCTCGAAAGAAATCCAGATATCTTGCTACTACTGAGAATTTCGAATAATATTTTTTCGGCCTGAAAATTGAGACTGCAGTCCGACGATAGTACTCAAAGAAAAGCACAAACTTAGACGAGACCAATGACTCAGTCATAACATACATAAAACTCACCATAAAGTGCAACGGGTCGAAAGTTTTATCCCTATTTTCCGACACAAGCTTTTCTACTGCACGTTACATATATCCCACTTACACACTGATAGCTTTCATCAGGTCCATGTCTGTCAGTGAATTTCAGCATGGTGTTCAGATCGATAGCTCTACAGGCGCGACGCCTCGTTAGGGCTACGTGATCGCAATCGGGATTGCCTATTTATACACATTGTCGGCTTCAACGGCACTCCCGACTTCCGACGTCATAACCAACGCTAGAAGACCCCTCATAACCATCAAATACACACCTGAAATCCCATTTTATGTAACGGCAAAGAAGGGCGAGGAATGCCTTGTAAGCTGGATGGCAGATGAAAAAAAAATAGCGAAATGAAGCAGTTTTCGCGAATTCGATCGGGATAAAAAGACTGGCATGAAACTTAGTTGGACGTTAACTCAGCGATGAATGGGAACTTTTCATACGGATAGTGATTACTTTTTAGTTTTTATTTTCACGTTGGATCCAATCCTATGGTATTCATGCCATTTTAATGAGTAGATACTGTTTTTATTTTTCAATTTATTTGAATTTAGAGTTTATTTTCATAGAAAATTTTAGCGTGGTATCAATATATAATATATATATAATTTTATATATGTATAGACGCCTCGAGGGGTATTTAGAGATTACGGATGCTACCTCTTGCTGCAAAACTTTCTTGCTTCATTTTGTTGCATTTAATTTGCCACGTTAGCTAAAATCTAAGGATTTAGGTTTTCTTAAACTGGCCTTTTACATACTGTTTCTGACTGTCATTATAATTCCGCTTGTATCTTTGTCCACGGGAATATCGCGGGAACGCATATTAGGATTAAAAAGTCCCATGTTTTAATCAAAGACAAATCCGTTCAGCGGTTTACACCGAATTAAGTAACAAATATCTAGAAACAAACTTTTACTTTTAGAATACTAGCAAGATTATAATTATACCAATTCATATTAACAAATTGATTCATTAAACCGTAAAAGTATGACAAAAATAATGCTCACAATTCGACTAATGTAAGCTTATTTTTTAATTTTGTTTATCGATTTGATTTGGTTTATTAGACAATCAGGTCTTATCTACGATATAAGCGACAGTTGACTTTTACTAAATAAATAAAAGAAATGCTAATCTTCGAATTTGTGTACTAAATTTCAGTGCAAACTATATTCACTTTATGTTATTTATACATATTCAAAAGAGAAAGAAATAGACAGACTTAAGTGTTGCCCAGTGAGATAGATAGAGACTATAGGTTTCAACTTATCATCTAATTCACTTATGATCTAAACTCCAAATTTATTTTCACACACACTGATTTAGCCAGATTTAATATTTGATTTTATTTATTTATTCGGAATAACAAACAGCTACACATTGTATAATACTAAATTTTATAAACATGATACATGTACATAAATGTGCACTCACAACGTTATCCACTTTATAAATTTATAATATAATTAATCAAGTAGTGAACATGACAATTTTTATTAATATTAATAAACCTTCAATAAATGGAAAACTTAAATACAAGTTGCAATCAATACAAAGTAAGATAAGTTTAGCGGGAATTATTTAAACATGATATTAAACTTTTCCGAAATGTTGGTGCCGACATATTAAATATATCCAGTTCAATGATATATGTATTAAAATTATGACATAATCGACGTAGAGGTGTGCGACCTCCAGCATTGGTACGACCGCGACAGGACGAGACAGCAAAGAGAGGACGCGCACGCACCCCACGCCTATTAACTGTTCTAGGAACAACATAGCATAATTTATTAGTTAATATTAGCTGCTTTCGCAACATCACCGATTTAATATTGCATTTACACTAACCCACTCCACATTAACCAATTCAAATGAAACCATCTTAGTTTGCACTTAAATTGACAATATTAATTTTACTTAAATAATTATTTTACCCACCACACATTTATTAAATAAATGTACCCGCTATAGAAATGCTATAGAAATATTTAGACAAATAATTTATACATATAGACAAATAATTTTAATTTACATATACAACACATTTCCCTGAAACTATCAACCAAACACTCCTATCCAGCGTCCAACTAATTACGTGATTAAAAACACGTATTGAAAACCAGCCAATCAGAAGGCCGCATTTGATCGAGAGCGGTCCAGTAGAGCGTTTTCGTACGACACAAAACGCACGTAGGATTAATATAATCGGGCTTTCGGACCCGTCCAGACACGGCTGCACGCAAAATGACCTGAGCTGAATACCAAATCGGAAAATACGGCACGTAATACGTACGTAAATGCAGTATTGGATGCATTAAAAGAGATTAGGCTTAATAAAGCCGAATGGAAAATATGTAAAGCAGTGACAGGGGTCGAAAATATGACGTGTACTAAATATTACTTTGATATGTATAGAGATTTATTACATACGTTTGAATTTTCTCGTAATTGTATTCAAAAGTTTAGTTATGATAACAGATGAAGTGTTGCTGTTTTTAAGACAGAAAATACTTCAAGGATTCGACAGCCTTAAGGCACACAGATTCTCTGCAACAATTATATTCGGTAAAAGTATTTATCCTGACTGGTTGAAGCACAGGAACGGTCCCTTAGATATGCTACAATAGCTTATTAAACCATCGAAAAAGTTAGCAAAATCTATAAAAATTTAGTGTCTGCTTAGCTTGTTTATTTCTACCCTCTTTTCTATTACTGATGGCTGGCATGTTAATTGGTATTTCTCACTTAAAACTGGCTCCGTGAATGTTGGTACCACTATTATAAATATTTTACTCACCAATCAGATTTGAGTTCCAATTAAAATTAGTATTAGAATATTAGTCCTTCATGTGCCTCTGTACTTTTACGGTAGACAGCCGCTTGGTTGTGTTTCTTTTACAATACTGCTGCAATATCAATAAAGCATTGGCTTTCACTATGTTCGTTTAAGAAGTCCGCTATCACTACCAATGCTGTCACTAAAAAAAATATGTAATTTTGAGATTGAAGCTTATGATGTCTGGCTATCTCTAATTATAAGACTAGAAGCGATCGACTAACTCATTAGTCACACAGAAGTATTTTAAACATTGACAAAGTCCCAACACGACAAAGTCATCTCGTGGGTGAGACGGAGTGTGTACGCTTACCTTCAACGTTTCTATGTAACCTATGGCTAAAATTATGCTTTGTTATCCTGTCAGACAATAATCAGTAGCAGACACAATAAGATCATCCGATAGTAAGTTAGTAGTAATTAATAAATGCGGTACTAAATTCACTTATTCGATCTATCGACTTTTTCAGCCTTCTCGTTTACGGAAAGTTAATATTTATTCAATAAAAATGGATGTCATTCATTTTAACATAAAATGGAATACAATTGTTGTATGACACACAATTATATATATATTCTATTCTATCACATACACACAACACCATCTAGCCCAAACTAAGCAGAGCTTGTACTATGGGTACTAGACAATGGATAAACATACATATATACATTTTTTTTTTTTTGTAAATACATACATATTATACATAGAAACACCCAGACCAAGACAAACATCCATGTTCATGCACACAAATGTTTGACTTGTGCGGGAATCGAACCCGCGACCTCAGGCGTAGCAGTCGGTTACACTAACCACTACGCCATCGAGGGCGACCTATTAATTATATTAATTCGACCCAAACGACACGGTTTGTCGTGGTCGCAGGTACTTTATGGACCGTCTTATACCCCATTTAATTAACATTGTAACCTAGTATGAGTATTACTTAAAATAATTAATAACATACGAAAAATATATTTAATTCTTACAAATCTCGCTATATCACCAACCGATTTTAAGCAGTGTACTTCAGTATTTGGCATCATCCTTATACCACCGAGTATTTACAAACTGACACATAACGGAATCAAACCCGACTCTGCCAAATATTTAATTTCGCGCATAATTCATTGCACCATCCATGTGGCCGAAATTTATTCAATTATATCCAAAAAATCTTTTTATTCATGTTTTATTTTCAAAGACAAAATTCTATAATTCACCACAACACAACCTCGTTTTGTATTATTCAAAGTCCGGCTACTCAGAATAAAATACAACAACCTGCCCAGACGTTCCGAAGCGTCTAATTCCAAATTCCAAATATTCCGTGTCCCATTTAAAAGTGGAATATAACAGCGTGCCAAGTGCGAGCGGTAAACTCGAACCATCTCGAAGCACCTCGAATGCAGCGGCCATTGTTCGCGTGTCTCCGTATCATTATCCGAGTTTCTGAGACGAACCTCCAGGGAGCTGACCCATTTCGAGCCATATCCCTAAGTGCTTACGCATCTAGGTTATTGTGCTATAACATCGACGCCGTTTGTATTCGACGGGTACCCATTATCAGCTATTGGGATATTGAAATTAGGCTTTGAGTGGATATTGGACGTTGAAGTTGTGTGGCCGGTTTCTGATGCGTTTCAAACTATTATAGCGCCTTTGATCGCGACTTAATCACCTATACTGTTAAATTAATTATGTATCCGTACAATTTAATAGATTCACACCCATATATCTCATTTTAGTTTAGATAGAGTATATAGCAACATTACTATGTTATAGGCCCTACGTAATTGGGCGTGAGCATTACAGATTTTGAAGATTGAGAATTATGTTGAGAAAAGCCAATAACATTTTGGCCGTAATCGATTTCATGCTTTGACGTTGCATGGTTTATGTAACAGTGAGACATTAAAGCGATCATGCTAATTATTATATACATAAGTTTTGAAAGGCCAGCTATTTTCCTTTTATTTTTTCTTTTAGAAACACTACATATACCTAGCTCGATTGCGTTAATGCCTGTTTTTTAATACAAAATACATGTTGGTTGATCTGGGTATCGAATTTAGGACCACACAAATGGCTGTAGCACGAAGCGTATACACTAAGAATAACAAGACAATATTATTTATAGGATATATACTACTACGATACTTTAATTATATTTCAAGTAAAAGTACCCTGTTTAAAATAATTGTTTTTGTATCCTGTTTCCAATACCATAAAAAGTAAGTCAGTAGGACAAGGAACAAATCGCCATGCCAATATTGAAATCGATAGGCTGATATACTGTATCGAGTACCACACGCTCTTACCACAGATTGCGTAAATGGAAATGTGGCTTTCGAGCAGAAAAAACAATGTGCCTCTGCCAAATCGAGCCGGTTTTGTTGTCGAATAAAAATATCGTTATTTTGTGTCAGTATATTTTATCTTTTTGAAAGTATTTTAAGTTAAAATTGAATAGATTTTCATAATGTTGTTATTTTATTTCAATAGGCAATTATGCATTAAAAGACTTATTTTTTATCAGAATACAATCTATTTTGTCTTTCGGAAGGAGTTTTTATGATGAAAGGAACTGTTTTTGTATATTTGACTATATTTTGCGCGCAACTTCATTCGCCTAAATGTAGTTTAGATTAATAAAAGTACTTTTTCCTGGATAAAATGAAACCTATGTTCTGTTCTGTACCTCTCAGAACATGTGTGTATAAGAAATCTCATGATGATCGATTGAGTAGTTAAGACGTGATAACGTAACAAACAAACAAAAAATCACTTTCGTATCTATAATGAAGGCCTTCATATTAATTACTGATACATACAGCTCCAATTACATCCTATATGATATAGGCCAGCTTGACGCAAGGATTTTGACTGGCAAACCAACACAAAAATGTTGCCAACCGGTCGAAGGCATATAAACTGCTAGGATTGGCTAACTAAATTAGCAAGAGCTAATCTAACCATATTAATTTTTAGGCTCTACTGTATATCCCTATTAGAAAATACGTGTGAGTCTATATATATATATATATATATCTATATATATATATATATATACTAAAAAAAGAACCTAAGTCAGTCTGAATTCCTTCTAATTTGTTAATAGTAAATATCCTGTTTTGTTATTTTGGTAAAAGGTCTCCCGTATAGTATTCCACTCAGATTATTTTCAACGTGGCGTGTTTGTTGTAGAAAGTTAGAGATAAAATAATTATTGATAAACAATATACAAACACATGTATGAGGTATTCGGTTCGTTTTCGTTTCCGGTTTGAACAAAGTGTCATATTGTTTAAAAATGTATCATTGACAGCATAAGTCTGTGTCCGATAGACGGCAATGCACTGAATTACATAGTCAAAAATCCATATTGTTAATATCTGGGTGTATTATATCTCTTCTCACACATTTGGAGATGAAGGAGCGAGACAACGTAACATACGAACAGTAAATTATCTTAACAATTCTATTACAAACACAAAGCTTATGAACTAGTGACATAAGCATTATGTTCGAGCTCAAGACATCAGCTAGCACTCAAAGTGCTCTTAGAACACAGAACAAGCTGTCTACACACTGCGAAAGTGACTTGCAAAGTTATACATCAACAAAATCTCAGCGAGATTACAAAAATCCAATGCAGGGAGACTTTGTAAACAGCCTTATCTCTGCTTTTAAACGCTTACTAGTAAGAGATACCCTATTACACGGCAAATCCCATGATAGTTGAGACTAGTTGCATTGTCAACTCTCGTTATAAACAACAATATTAATGCAGCTACTCAATAAATTGCCAATCCATTTTCGAATTTATTCCGACGCAATTAGTGTCATGTGGAGTTTTGTTACCAGCAAAGCAATCTTAGTTGATACAAAGCAGACTAATGCTGGCACGTGGCGCAGACGCAGCCCTGTTTAATCTTCATCCCTTGCCTTTGATGTGAACCGTCCCCATGTTTGTCTAAACACCGGTTTAATTACAAGCTCATTAATTTTGTACTATTTACCGTTGAAGAAATGCGTGGACGTTTCGGTGACGGTGAATTACTGGCAATTGTAAATGCAAATGTAAATTGTGGCAATTTACTAAATGGATACTTCGCCGCTGACTTTCATGTCGGTGGACCGAATCCTATGTAACATTTAACATATCTATAAACAACGTTCGAAGTGTGTGGTTTGGTTTGGAGTCCATAGTATTTAAATTGGGCTTTTATAGAGATGTGTTATAGATACTTATATTTAAGCTGAGAGACATATGGTGGTGTTCTAATATAGGCTATGTCGTTTCTTAGTATTTAAATTAAACTCTTTTATATTAATATATTACTATTATTGTACATCGTTGTTTTAGCATTTAATATTAGTATGGGTTTTATAAGGTAAACTAAAACACTAGGAATAATTTACGTGATGCAGTCATCTTTACAAACATTAACCTTTTAAAAAACCACCGCTTAAATGCAACACTTTAAATTCTAGCCAGCAATGCGTGATTGTTACGGTAAAATATATCGAATTGTATCTCCCGAATCTCGTTATAATTGATTACATTATTATTAGAACCATGATTTGATGATACACATTAATATGACGCTAGCTGTAAAAGATAGAACTTAAATTTGTTTTGGTTGATATCTATTTAAATCTAGCGAGACTTATAGATCCTAACTCAATAACAAAACTTGTATTGCTACTAAATATTATTAATATGATAATTATTGTGAAAATGTTTGAATGATTGTAATTTGATCACACGTAAATCATTTTACAGATCTAAATTAGACATAACTTGGCACATTGATAGAACATGTCTCGATTAACAAATAGGATACTTTTTATTGAGGCTTTGCGTTCCCGTGGGCTCTACGCAGTTCAAGAGGTAGGCAGAAACAAGTACAACATTATTTTAACATTTAGTATGACATTCGCGCCCGCGATGTCTGTAAAATTATGTACATTCTTAAACCACAAGGCATCGTAGATTAGACTTCATGACTACTCGCAATATGGATGGCAAGTTCCATGGCGAATTTTTTTACGTGTGGATACTTAGATAAGTATCCGTCGCACTCAGTATCATCCAATACGAAATGCAAGGAGCACTTTCTCTAAACAACTTTTCATATGAGTCACAAAGCATCAATTTGCGCTTACTCACTGTGTTTGCGACCATGTTATTGTGGTCATCTTCTTAGAGTTTCTCAGTACTAGCACCCTTTCGAGAAATGTGCTTGGTAATAGACTTGACTAGTAATTAACCTTTTAGTACATTAATTCTTACATAATTTCACGTCTTTATTTCTAAAGAGGTATGCAGATGTGCGTTTTACCAACATCGACATCTTATTAACTGGTACGTAAAAACAAATGCTGGTAAAATGTGGCGTACTGCATTTCTTGCGCTTCAGAAATAAACAGACGTCAATTATTGCATGTAAAAATGAATTGCTATACCTTTGAAATTAAACTACTATATACGGATTTTATCGCGTTGTTTATTTATCACTGTATTACATAATTTTGAAACTATTAGACTACTAGTACTATTCAATTTTACTAATTTATAAGCTAATAAAATTATTTAAACTATTAAAACTATTTATATTTAGGTTTACACTTTCCCCGACGTTTCGGTTGCTTTTCAGCAGCCCTGGTCACGGGGAGACTAAGATGGTAACGTGATTACGTACAAGCATGCATTATAGTTTTTCGATACAAAAATAAACTTATACAATCAGAGGCCATTAGTTAAATCATGCCGGAAGAATTCCAATGTGGGGAATTACAAAATGTAGCAATTTTATCATTAATTTAGGAAGTCGGATTTAATATCACAAAATATGAATCTTAGCAATATACCTTTTCGGCATAAATATAATATTTCTTTCCAGAAACGACAAGTGAAATCAAGACTACACCGATGGCGCTGCAGTAGCGAATGCGGTTGCTAAGTATGAGGTCTTAATTTTGATACCCATCTCGAGTAAAGAGTTAGTGAGTTCTTCAGTACAAAAAAATCTTAACAGACTCCATGTTGGCTGAAATTGTATCCCATAGACGGCAATATGCTCCTTAATACCATAGCCAGTTAAAATGTGGATGTAATACATATCTGCCTATCCTTTCTAGGATACCGCAGTGAGGCTATGTATGTATGTATATACACAAATACATATGTGTAGGTGATGAAGCCAAATTCCTTCAAGAATATATTTTATTATTATATTTGTCTAGACATCATACACAACTATCCTATTTATTGAGTATGAAGATAACAGCAAGCACTTACTTCGAATTGCTTGGTTGACAACTTCATTTATAGCTTAATAAATTTCAATTTGAGTGGTCCGTTTTGGCTGGACTCCAAGGACGAAAACAGGCATCCTAACATCTTTGGGTATGAAGGAATATTTAAGGACATATATTGAGCTGTCAGAGGATGGTTAAGACCGACCACATATATATGTCACATCGCCAGTTTTTATTCACGCAGTCATTTACTATTACTGATATATGTATAATTTACTTTATACATAATAGTTGACATGACTGTCTAGTAGTACATAGTCTCGTAGCATAAGTTTTTACTTATGTTTGCAACTGATTACGAGGGCCTAATTTCGATTGATGTATCGGGCAGTGTTATGGGCTCAGAGTCTGGACACATTTCAGGCAAATGGCGATACGTTTATCACCTATTACATTATAATTTTATTCTTGTAGGACTACTATTGGGATATAAAACATATAGGAGAGGAGGTATACATAGATAAATCTATGTATCTATAAAAGGCAAAATATATTTCAGCGCGTTCTATTCCAATATGACCCATACATCAAAGATCACACTATCAGCGCCTTTAAGTAATTCAACAATAGCAATATATAATCATACAATATTTATTTCTACTTTGCAGGTACAATCGTAAATCATATAATCCTGGTATAGTATATTTTTTTAAATTGTCTAAATTACTTCTACAACTTTATAGGTACAGTTATAATGTATAACTGACACACAAGATCGTATGATATTAAGGACCGTTAAGTAAAAAGTCCTTATCGTCCAGAGAAAATCCAAAATAACAACCGACACGAACCTTTCTCAAATCTCATTAGTCTGAAGCTTTCACGCACCAAAACTCGTATCACTCCGTTTTATATCTTTAAAGATACACAAATACTTCCCAACACTCTTATATTTACTAAATTTATTCTACTTTTAAGTCTCTTTTGTCACACTCAACTTTTATTACAATCCTAACTAATATAATAAATGCGAATTTGAGTTTGTTTGTTACACTTGCACGCCCTAACTACTCAACCGGTCATCATAAAATTTTCATAGACGTTGTCAAGGGTACAGAAAGCAGCATAGGCTGCCTCTCATCCAGAAAAAGTACTATTCCCGAGGGATAAATTGATTAACAAATTCTATATTAACACGAGCGAAGCCGCAGTCAAAATGTAGTTTAATATATATTTGATCACTTTGAAAGCATGATGCGATATATGATATGATGCTTTCGACTTGTGACGCCCAAACCTCTGAGACTCTACCATTAGTTTCTAAAGATCTTGACACGATCAACAACATGTTTAAATACCTCTACCGTTTCTAAAAAACAATTTATATATAAGAAGACATTACAAAAATTAAAACAACGGACAATAAGGGCACTCAGACTAGGATCAACTAATTTGTAGATAAAATAAATTTATATCCCGTGTCGCATGATGGTAGTGGCGAGGTAACAACTTAAGCCACATTTGTACAGTCACAGATTTTCTTTAGTACCTAAACATTTTTTTAGAGGCTTTTTTACAAAAACACGATATGCCGGTAATCAGCACGTGTTTTAATTGCGCTACAAGAAGTTACAGAAACCCCGCTGGTTGGTCAACAATAAGACCAAAACAACTAAAGGTTACATACGTATAGGTTAACAAAACGGAGAAGCAATTTTATTTGTGTTAAATTAGTGCATGCATAAATTTCATAGCCGTAAAATTCGAACTAATATCTTTATTTCAAGTTTTACAGCTATGAAATGTTATAATTTATTATTGGTTATATTACATTTTGAATGACGCACTTTCTGTGAAAATTGATGGATCTGTTTAAAAAGCTTATAAGTTATAACATTTGAATATACCATGTTTATAGCAATCAAAGTTTATATTTCTATAGTAATTTGAAACACTAAAATAGCCTCCGTCAATAGAATAACTGCAGCAATAATAGTTTAACTTTGCTGTGTATCTATTGCATACACTAATATTGACGTAAGAATAGATAGAGAAAATATTGACTGTCCAACGCATTCACAAATATTGTGTCAAATATTGACCAACCGTCTGCTGCCCGCTACATTTTCCTGTATATTAGGGTGGGACTTTTGTTTGATTGTGCAGCGTCAAAGAGTTTCCTTTTTAAAAGTAATTAATATTACGTATGAATTGCATATGACTTTTTGTAGATATGTAGAGTCTGTCAACAAACAAGGTAATTGTAGATACTTGTTATGGGTAGTATTCCAACAATATATTACTGTAACTATTATTTTATAAATGTTATTTAAAATAAAATAAATTGAGGATATAATATATATAATAATAATACTAGCCCTGTATATAAACTGTCCTAACTGAATGTAAGAAGGGCTAGGTCATAGTCCACCACACTGGCCCAGTTCGAATTGGCAGACTTCACATACATTCGAGAACATTATGAAGTATGAGTATTCACCGATATGCAGGTTTCCTCACGATGTTTTCCTTCATCATTAAAGCGAGCGATAATCCTATGGTGTCCCATTAGGCTATCACATGATGAATGTAAAAAAAATGAAAATTGAATACATGTTCTAAAAATATTATATATGCAGTGCTAACCCTGTTTGTCAGTTAGGTTTAATAGTAAAACCACTGCACCACTGGACTGTGGTTTGATCCCGATACAATATCAATATCACATTTGTAGACAAGGCTCCTTCTACAAGTCAGAAGACAAGTTAATTTACTTAAATAGTGAAAAAGACTGCTTCATTGGTCTCGTAGCATGCCTCTACATTTATGTTCGTGATTCATTTCGCTTCTTGGATCGAGCAGTGTTATCTTATAACAAATTCTTAGTAACAGTATAGAATTTGGAAATGTGCCAGGTAGAAGATAATAACCTCGCCCCCTATTATGTGGGACCTAAACCATTACTGGAGATATGTGGATGTTATACACAACTACCAAGCTTGAATACCTTAAAGAAATATTAAAGCGTAGGAATAAAATAACAATTAAGAAGTTTATGACTGTAACTTACCAAATCACTCCAAGACAACCCACAACCCGTAGCTAATTTATAATACGAGCCTTCATAATATTTTTACGTACAGGATTACCATACTCATTGACAAGCACTTTCAATTTCACATTACCCATACTTCCTTTATCTTTATTCATTAACCGAACCTTCGCACCGCGAGCCGTGTCAAATCACTATAATTATAACAAATTTCGTTTGTCTCACAAACAATGCTAATTTGGAAACATCTGCTCAGCATGCAGGCAGGGTGCGCAGTTTGCGCAATTACAGGGATTATTGCAAGAGTCGACTGGCCATTAAATAAACGTTAGAACTTTCCTTACGCGTTTTTGTCTAGGGTGAAGCATCGGTTGTGACGACCAAGATGTTTGCTTTGTATATGCAAATTGATTTAACTTTCTGTTGGTTTAAAGAGGTTTTGATTGCGTGTGGTGCCTTATCTCTTTAATATGATGCAGTAAAATTGGTAAATATAAATGAGCTTAAATTGAATAACGGTTGATTTTACTTTATAATTGCGCATTTGAATAATAAAGATAGAAAAAGAAAATAGACAAAATAAAACTACGCCTCAAGTCTGCCTCACCAGATATAAGAATTCTTTGAACTTAGGTTTAATATGTGAGAAAGTTTGCTATTAATATATCCAATATATGTATTTGATTACCTTTTGGAGATTTAAATATATCAGAAAAATAAGTCATGTTAAATAGGTATTCTGGTAGATTAGGTTTCTGGTAGACCTAATAATTTAATAATACTATGGATAGAAGTTAGCCTAGTTTGATTTTGTACATTATTTTACACACAAGAGTACATAACAATCAAAAGAAATCAAAATTGGTTGTAAGATAAGGAAGTTATTAATATAATAAATATTGGTATAAGAAAAAGTGAGAATGTATTAGGGATATCTCGCTATCTTCCTCGAAGAGCTGCGTTTAAATAGCGGTTTTGTCATAGTTTGTATTGTGCATTCTTTTTCTGGTTTTTGACAATTACTTCTACTACCAGATTTAAAACGCTTGTATATTATTAACCTCTGAGTCTTCTTCTAAGAGGTTCATGAAAACACTATGTGGGTCTGTGTGTCTGTCTGTTAGTGACAGTTTGTTAGTGACAGGCATAGCTCTGAACTCGGAACTACTGGACCGATTGACTTGTAACTTGGTGTACAGACACCTTGGGTCATCTCTCAGTCGAGTTTGAGTATGGGCACTGTGGGTTAGAATACCTCTGAGATACCTATATATACCTATATCTTCCCTGATCTTATGACCTTGTGACTTAGGGGTCACAAGGTCATAATTTCAAGGGATATCCACCAACAGAGTGATTTGTAAGTCCAAGGGAGAGGCTTTTGCCCAGCGAGGGACATTACAAAAAGCTGATGAAAAATAAAAATAAAAGTTCACATGAAGACGACGAGGTTGAATCCTGAGTTTTTACACCCATCTCGTTTATTCTGGAATAAATTTCTTAATTTCTTTGTACTTTAGAGTTTATGTGATGTAAATAATTGTCATGAATAATAAAAAAATATGAGTCAACTACTATTCAAACGTCTTATTATTAGGCTATAGTCATTCTGTCCTATTCATTACTTTTTGTAAGAATTCAATAATATTATATATAGATTGTATAACGTATTAAGTTACTTACTTCAACAACAAGGTGACTCTACGACTCTACAACGACACTTTAAATTACAATTCCATTCAGTTAAATATTAATGTCACTTCAGTCTGTCAAACAGAAAAGTTTTTGGTACGTGAAGGCTTAGCACAATCTACGCTTAATATTCGGGACAATTACGTAATAAATTACAAGTAATCTCGTAAATCACAATGCTAAGTCGTGCAAGTTCGTCTGTCATTACAAACTCGTATTAATCAAAATGAATCAAAATGTCTAGTAAATTACAAAGCGGGGTAAAGAGAAAACGTTGCTACTGCTAGTGTTATCTCTTAAAAGCAGGTGACATTATAGGGTTGTGCTGACCCAGTTTGTTATCGATGTTTGAGTTGTAATCGGTGTGCAAGTTTTTAATCGAGTTAAGGATATAAGAGTACTTGGTTTATTTTAAATCATATAGTCAATTTGTGACATAAAGATTTAGACCTTATAATAAATATTATACTCGTTAGCGAAAAACATATTTGTCATACATATTAAATAACAATTAATTATGTAATTTTAATATTAGGTAATTTTATGTAATACTAGCTGACTCGCGCAACTTCGTCTGCTTCACATAAGAGAATATTGCCCGTTCTTGCAACATTTTTCATTGCTGATCCGCTCCTATTGTTCGTAACGTGATATTATATTATAGCCTATAACCTTTCTCGATAAATGGGCTATCTAACACTAAAATAATTTTCAATTCGAACCAGTAGTTCCTGATATTAGCGCGTTTCAGCAAACAAACAAACTCTTCAGCTTCATAATATTAGTATAGATTAAAATTATTAATGAACGTTTTCAGATTAGGGCTTCGTAAGTTGGCTGTTGGTTCTTTCCAGCACAAGATCTATTATTATTTGAAGAGCAGACATGGTGTGATTTATACCACTGATCCATCTTAAATGCATAACTGTGCTTCTCAAGTAATAACTCCTAAACAATGATAAACGAACTATAGTTTATGTAATCAAGATTTAAACCATTTTTTTTGCATTTACTTTATTCAAAATATCAATTCAAATTAACAAGTTTATTTACTACGCCTTCCATGAAATGTTTTATAACAGTACACTTTTGCTGAAACCTATTATTTATTTAATTTTTTATCGAATCGATACTCAAAGCCTTTCCCAACCCTTGTCGAAAGCGAGAAAATAAAGTGTCCGACAGTAGTGTCGGACATCTCGCGACATTATTCATGTTTATCGCTTCAATGCCGGCCGTACGACGCCGCAATTAGAGGATTTTCTTCCTCTCGCTTTGTACACAGAGCCTTTTAAACGGGATGTTTTTGTTTTTAAATGCGTTGATGCGGAGAAAGGCTGTTGGGTGTATGAAAAATGTTTGTGTGGAAATGTTTTTGTACCAGGCGTTTAAAACTCGAACTCAAAAGTGCTCATTACCTTTAAATGTTTTTAGGTCTTTGGATAGTGTCATATGTTTATGCAAATGTTATACATAGAAATTAAAAATATTTTTATACGGATTTTATCGCGTTGTTTATTTAAGAATACTTTGTTACATAATTTTCAAAATTATGTAAAAATGTGTTCTAAATTAAACAACTAAAATAAATTTCAATGTCTTTGAGTAAGGGTTATTTGCGCTTCAAATTAAAAATAAATTAGGCTAAAATATTTTATAGTAAAGTTTACTATACCATACGTCTCAATGCAAATCGTTAATATTAATTTATAAAACCAATATTTTATTAATTTGATAACTGAAAATAAAATATAATAATATTGTTATTATAAATTAATTTTAATCTTAACGCGTAATGGCGTTTATGTATAATGTTTGCGAGTCGGGTTTGGGTCGGTTATAAACAGTGCTAGTGAAATGGTAGTTTAATTAGTATGGTAGGTATTAAAACTCATCTGCCTCTTCCTTTAGAGATATGCCAGCGTTAGTCTACGTATGTTTGTATGAACTAATTATTTAAAACCAAAACTCACTCTAGTATAATTATAGTGCTTTCTTACGACCTTCTGATCTTAACTTTAAGATTATATCACTACCACCTTGTGAGTGTCACGTTTATTCTGAAGACCTAGTTAGGCGTTTTAAGATTTAAAATGAGAATCTAGTATTGCATATACCTCCAATATGTTTAGACAATATATGTATAACCACCTATACGCCATATTCTCTATATGACTGGTATAATAAAAAGACCCTCCAAAATGACCCAGCAAAGTTGGTTATATTTGTTTAGCTGGTACACAATTTAATTTGGCGGTCCTTCGTCCACTTAATGGTTTACATATCTACCAACAAGGTTACTAATTAAAACAAAAACAAAACGGCAGACACAACACATTCGGCAAAGTTTTGGAATATTAATGTACTAGATGGTATACTCTAAAATAGTGCTGTCATTTAACGGGACGTAGGCCGTCCCGTTCCGCAAACGTTTTAATTTATTTGTCACAGAAATGGCACATCAGTTTAAATTATGAGAGCTTAGTTTGAATCGGTATATTAAATGGAAGTAAGTTTGCCGTCAGTGGATTTGTGTGTTGTTTTTGATTGTTAGTTTGGTTTTGTGAACGATTTCTGGCTTTATCTGCTTGCTTTAAACTTCAACTGTAAAAAACATCTCAAATAACAGCTATACTATGCACTACAAATTTTGAGACCTTTTATCAATGTATTAGAGAACAATAATTATAAAGAATCAAACATATATCTAGACGCTCGGGTCGAGTCCTTGGAACATGGGTTTGATGCAGAATACAGCGATTTAATACACGGCACGCTCTGTGAGGAGGTACATCTTTTATTTAATGCATTAGTATTTTACTAATATCACAATGTTATTGGTATATATTTTGCATTTTCATGCTATCCTGCAATGAATTAGACAAAGCACCTAAATTAACTTACGGATTAAAATGAGCGATTCTTTCCCAGAAATTATTACAAGATTATGTTACGAGATATTATCTTCTAGAACGTGGTTAAGTAATACACTGTTCACATTATAATAAAGTTATATATCAAAGAAACAAAAGGGAAAGAGTTTAGCTACTTCTTTATAAATTGAAGTCTTTGTTGAACACGTTCTATATATCCTGAATAATCTCAGGTCTGGCTAGTAATCAGTGAATCCCGCATTTTACCAGCACAACACTATGTCCGATGCGCGAACCTCTCTAATACTGACGATCACTCTAGGTAGTGTTAACCTGATAAGTCCTCGGACCAAAGCACCGACACATCTAATAGGATTACACCAACTTTGTTGCCTGTTCGTGAATTAATTATAGGTAACCAATGTTTTTGGTGACGTATTTTGCGTTTGTACTCTTAGGTATAAAAACTCACGCCTGTACGTTATAGGGACTTTGTTGAGTCCGCTTCTTACTTATTTAAGCATTACTTCAAACGGATAGTTAGGGGACTATTTCACGTACATTTGGACGATTTATTTAAGTTGCCACGTTAATATATGTGAGTCTTGTAGATTGCCAGACTAAGTGCTCCTATTTAGAATTTTCAAACAGAGAAGCCTAAGGATACTTTCTATACCTGGGACATTACGATACGCAAATATGAATGCGCTGTATGCGCTTATGCTGTGATACTAAAGAAACTGTCACTTATAACAATTTGCAACTTCTTAAATATTTGTTAAGCTTGTAAGTACCTCTTAATCCTAATTCTTACTAATTTTATAAATGCGACTGTGAGTTTGTTTGTTCGTTTGTTCGCTTCCGCGCCTTAACTATTCGACCGATCATGGTAAAATTTCGCATACACGTTGTCAGGGATACAAAAAAGGACATTGAGTACCGTTCATCCAGAAAAAAGTTCTGTTCGGCATAGTAATTTTTTCTGGGCTAACCCTCGGGATATAAATTTATTGAGTTAACCTATATTAACGCGAGCGAAGCCGTAGGCACAATTTAGTAATTACATAAATAAAATACCAGCAATATTGAATATTCTGCTACTACTGGATAAAAGTAACACATGTTCCATCTGCCTGTATATTCATTTATTTATTTGCACAGTTCATATTTTAAGGGGTAAATAAATAACCATCACAATAATATAACAACACAAAAATAAAAACAAGCATAAAAGCCAGAATCTTTACTTCCTTACATCAAACAAGATCACGATATCCCCCACGACTTAAAAATTATAGAACATCTTTAAAGGTGTTCAAAAACACACTTCAGTTGATTATTAAAGTGCAAGATAAAAAAAACGACATCTTTGATCAACTCCTAAACGTAAGCATATCTATAAACCGCTACATCAAAGACTAACTCCAAATTATTTCACTGAACCTTAAGTAAAATGAACAGGCGACACCGCAACGCCCCTTATTTTTCCATAGATTAACAGTCGCCTCACCTTAGGGTAGGATAATATAATTACGGCCAATCGATGCCTCCAGAGTACCCACTGTGTAGGGGACTGACAACATGCTGGGATATTTATACGAACATTTTAAAAATACTGCAATAAAGTCGCTTGCAGGTTTACTCGATTACACCAGTGTTTTTTCTTTCGGCATCATGCGGTTATGACAAATAAATGGGGGCAGAAGTCCTACGTTTATCACGTCATAGTTATTGTTGAAATGGTAAATTAAAATTACATACAATATAGTGTCAAAACAAAAAGTAATACTTTTAAATTACGAGAGGCAGATTTAAAATATACTTGCGATTTTTATAAGTTGGTATTAGATACTTACCCTAATCATTTAAGATAGGAAATACATACATATGTTAGAGATCTTTATGTTAGAGTTACTAAGAGATCTGTCTCTAAGCAAATTAAAAGTGCATTGATAGATTTTATTATATTATTCTATTTTAACAAAATAAATTATTTACACATATTAAATGACCAAAAATTATAAAAAGATATATTAAAAATATTTTACCATTTTGTCCAAAAATTTACTCTGATTTTTATAGGCTGCATGATAGGCATATAGGCTGCACTTGATTTCAGCGTATCTTGTTTGCCACCAAGGTAATAGAAAGTATACAAATGTATTATTTCCCTGGGTATCAGTATAAGCATCCAAAGCTAAGGTAAGGCATAGCACTTACTAATGTATAAATAAGGAATATTCTAATTTATGAAGCGCACTTTGTGTACCCAACTAATATTTGAATCGCCAGAACGCCTTACAAATGCAAATATGAGTTTGTGTGTTTGTTTATTTGTTACGCTTTCTGCCTTAACTGCATGACCGACTATCGTGAAATTTCGCATACCCTCAAAAGAAGGTTTCGTAAAAAAAGATCTATCCCTCGGGCACAGCACTTTTACTAGGTGAACCAAAAAGGGCAACTTTTATCCAGAAAAAATGTTGTCTTCGAGGGATAGATTTTATTTTACAAAATCTTTATTTACGCGAACAGTGCCGCATAATCTGGTTATCTATCTTATATCTTCAAGCTTCCTAGTTTAAACTCAAATATAAACAATAACTATAATAAATATATGTATAACTATAATAAAATGTAACACGGTACAAAAATATGTGACCCCGGAGAACGTAACACATCGCGTTATAGCCACGTTGACGTCGAAAGAAGCCAATTGGCAAAGTAACTGTCAATTTGGGTCGGCCATGTTTGCCGAGTCTAATATGACGGTAATGATGTTTACCTTTAGTAAAGCGACTTATATATCGCTTTTTTGTGACGTCATTGTCATGAAAACACTTTTAACATGCCGTAACGTCAATGTTGTTCTAAATTTGAAAATTTTGATTGTCTGACAGTTCGTCATAATGTCAATCGAAACTAATCCACCATTTTTGTAAGAAAAATATCAGGTTGGGTTTCACCTAGGTTAAATGATAGACAATAATTTCGAATAAAAATAAATGTTAATATCATAAAAAAAGCAAAATCTTTGGAAATCTTCTTTTTAAGATCAGGTCTTTTTGAAAGCTAGATTTTTTTAATCCGATGTATTATCTCTTTTAAGTCATTATGTTATATTTATGAACGCCAATACAAATATCTTATATTTTCAATTCGTCAATGGCAAGATAGTAAAAACAATATTTTGAACTACGTGATAGCGAATTTACTGAACACATTGCCACACTCCGTACTGCTACCAAATATTCTAACAAACAACCATCAACAAACCAAATAACACTATCCAAGACGGGAATCAAATTCAAGACATCACAATTAAACTTAAATTTAAAACGGTCAACTTACATAATACAAAATTTTGAATTGATTAAACTGATGAATTTCAGACATAAGTGAATTGGCATAACCTGTATTAAAATCAAATTAGGCGTTACTTGGTCGAAATACATTGTAATTGAATAATTGCGGATAGAGGAACTTACAGTCACCCTCATTGCACACCCCTTCTATTGCAACAAAAAAAGGTTAACTCAGGCATCGTGTGATCAGGATGAAGAAGTAGAATACTGCAAGTCGGGGTACTACTTGCTAGTCTTCAAACACAAAATATGCTTCGACATACGCAAATGTGCTTCGTCTTTGCGCGAGGCATTCTTAGAATAGTTGTCAACAAATTACTGATAAATTACTGTGTGTGCTTTATAACAATACATTATTCAATACGTAGCCACAAAATACTTATGTACAAATGTATACATCAATACGGTGTGCGAGTACAGACACACAGATATCTATGAGCAGTGTTTTCAGATCAAATTGGCTGAAAGTCAATTACTACCCACATTCGGCTGAGTTGATCCGAAATCACTGAACTGATCGCGATGGCCAGCCATCTGTGTCTCAATGTAATTTGTGACATAATGATATCACGTATGCGCTGGGTTTAAACGAAGTGTTTAGAAAGAAAGAATGAGAAGTGATTTATTAGACACACCAATAAAAACACAACATGGTAACAGTCTGTACAAGTATTTACTATTACTAATAATTACTATAATTAAAACAAAGAGAAAACCAAACAAGAAGAAAAATAAAAAAAATTAAGTAAAATGTTGTGTAGTGTGTCCAAAATGATCCAGCTCAGCCTTTGCTACGGATGACCACAGTGCTGTTTTTCAGCCGAAACCCAAGGGCTAGTCACGGACGATTATTCGGCATACAGTTTATAAACATACTTAATAGTTAGAGTAAATATGTATAATTTTCTTTTTATTTTGCTCGTCAAAATGACCACACTCCGCCTGATGGTAAGCAGTCGTGTGGTCTAAGAGCAGTGGCCTCCACATCGTCCTCATAGCAGCCGAGGCGATGTTGAGGTCTCTACTTTGACGGCCTGAGAAGGTGCTTTTTCACGCCCCGCTTAAAGGACCCAGGATTGAAGGAAGAAGGAAACACGTGCCTTGGCAGAGAATTCCATGCCTTGATCGTTCGGCAGAGGTATGAGGATCCAAACTTGTTGGTACGCACTCTAGTCGACTCCACCGTGTAAGGATGGCATCTGAGCCCAGCACGCGTTGTTCTGGATAGGAAAGGGGAGGGCGGGATAAGGTGGAATAACTCTTCAGAGCACTCCCCGTGGTATATTCTGTAGAAACATGCCAAAGAGGCAATATCCCTACGGAGTTGCAGAGGTTCGAGTGAACTCGTGACCTCTGGATCTCCGATGATACGAACAGCCCGCCGCTGTAACCTGTCAAGAGCGTCTAGCAAGTACTGCGCGGAGCCATCCCAAATATGAGAACAGTACTCCACGCAAGGGCGCACTTGTGCGTTATACAATAGGCATACAATTACATACGTGTGTAGAACTGGAGATCATATTAAAAACACGGATAAAAAATATATATAGATATATAATAAACATAAATATATCTAAACGCAATATATCTAGAAAACAATTAAGTGCTGCATTTTTGTTCAGATAAATATAATTTCTTTAGCCGAAACCTGAAACTACTTTACTTACTGTTTCACACTCTTATTCTGACTAGTATGTCATAGTTTAGTAAACCAGAGTAGATTTTAATTCTATGTTTTAAAAAGAGTACGCTATAGATACATACAGACAAAATTTTGACTTAAACACAAATATGATACTAGAGTTTATAGTTACAGTATTTAACTGCCAGATAGTTTATTGGTTTAAGTGTTCGCCTCGCCGCTGCTGCCGCGCCGTGTGTTGTGGGTTCGATCCCTGCACGTTCGTTGTTCCGAGATTTGGTGTTCTTTGTGTCCGTTGTCTGAATGTTTGTAAAGTCCCTCGCTACACAGAAATTATTCCTATTGTCCAATTGTATTTTTCAAAGAAGAAGAAAAAGAAAGATGTTTTGTATTATGGTGCTCGCCCAGTAAATCTTATCTTATCTTGTGTGGGGGCCAGTCAGTACAGACCGGCGACACTTCGATCCAGTGGGATCTTTGTGTCGACTTCCCCTATAACGACTGCCATAGATGTTCATGGCAGCCGAGACCTACGGCTTAACGTGCTCTCCGAGGTACGGAGCAGGCGACAATTGTCAATCAATACGCATATAATTTCGAAAAGTCATATAACTTAGGAAACTCAGAGGTACGCGACGGGGGTTCGAACCCGAGACTCTCTGCACTGCAGTCTGTTGTTCTCCCCACTGAGCTATCGCTGCTCTCGCCGCCCAGTAAATAATAAGTAATTCATTTTAAATTTGTAATAAACTTACTAAACTTCTTTTAATTTTGGGTCAGATTGACCGAAAGTCAATTACTAAATTCAGCTAAGTTGAAAATCACTGAACTGATTCAAATTTCTAGCTGCTGCTGAAAATTTCTTGATAGAAAACTCAACAACACTTTTGCCGATCCAGGAATCTAACTGTAGATCTATACACAGCAATCACTTCACGGCCACAGCGCCACCGAAATATATAACTTCATAAAATCAAAGAAACTTGTCTAGGGACCATACTCAAAACCCCTGCATAACAGTCAAATGATCTCTTCATTAGGCTAGGTCTTCTAGTATGGGTCCCACAAAAGTATAGATTCTGCAACACGATTGCCTTAGCACTATTAATATCTATACTCGAGGAAAACGCTATCTTAAAAAGCATACGCTCCAAAACAAAACATGTATGATCACCGTGAATAAGTATGAATAAGTTAAGCATCTTCCAAAAGCTTATAACATCTACTCAGTGACACCCATTCAGCGCCTCACATTCGTCATCCAGTACAATGTCGAAGGGAATCGCGGGAGAAACGCAAAAAGATTTCGTTCACTCGTGAATGGAATAGACCGGCAATCCCTTGAGCCGTCCTGTGTGATGAATGATGTTGTTCTTTTCATTCGTACTTAGAATCGTGATCTGTGGAATATCGCGGAATAAATAACGCGTTTCTCGAGTGATAAAAAGCTTGAAATGTTGTTGTTATTGATGTTTTTCATTATGTGTGTTGTGTATGAAAGTTATGTTTTAAAAGTAGACTGATAAAATGTATTTTGATTGCAGAACTATGCACTATTGTGTGTAGTGAGGGAATGGAATAAAGAGGCTTCCCGCAGTGTGATTTTACGGGAAGCACACAGAAGACCTCGCAGTCGCGTTTCCATAGAAACATACACTATTATAAGCCACGATGACACAATGTACAGCGCATATTTTTGTATTTTATTTGTTGATATATCTACAACTGGTCACATGTCTCAGAGGACGAGCGGTCGCCTCATCGGCATCATGTTGTAGGTCCGAATCTTTAACCGAACATCAATTATTATGAGTGAACACACATTATTGTTTTGAATCTAGGTGTACTTCGTCCCCGTTAATTGTATGCTTCTAAACCACCCTTGATACAGAACTCAAACATTAACCAGTTGTTAAATTTATAAATAAATCTGCTGCATAAAAAACGTTAGACCTTTTAGAAGTGATCGGACGGATAGACAATATTAACATAGTATTGAAGAATTTCATTCGCGCCCTTTGGGTAAAAGGTCTTAAAAACAATCACACATTTCAATTATTTCATCCGCACTCTTAATATTTATATATTAACGTTAGATTTATTTGTTTAATTGTTTACAATTAAACAAATAAATCTAACGTTAACAATTAACATAAAAAGGAATTCTATAAACGCAATCTGTTATTTACCAACATGAGAAACTAAACAACAAGAACAAACACAAATGAAAGAGCAAAGGAAAACTAGCAGTATAAAATTAATTTAAAATGGCGGACAATGGTTTTATCTAAAGTAGGGCGGGTAAACGTTGGGCTGAAGTATCCAGGTGACGCTGAATATAATACTGCTTTGCATTTATTATACACTATTAATATTATACATTTATTTGCGGGAAACCGTTTTTAGATTTACTTAAGAGTATAAAGGCTCTGCCGCGGCAGCGATAGCTTAGCGGAAGACCATTGGACTGCCATGCAGAGGTCTCGAGTTTGATCGCAAGACGCGTCTCTGAATTTTCGAAGTTATGTGCGTATTAACTGATTAATTATCGCTCGCTTTAACGTTGAAGGAAAACATCTTGAGGAAACCTGCATGTCTGAGAGTTCTCGACAATGATCTTGAAAATATGTGAATTCCACCAATCCGCATTGGGCTAGTGTGGTAGACTATGGCGTAACCATTCTCACGCTGAGGAGCGGCCCGTGCCCAGCAGTGGGACAGTTTAATACAGATAAGCTGATATTATTATTATAATAAAGGCCCTTTAATAACGACGAAAATTACTAAGGCAGAAGATTTATTTTAAGGCTCCACTTTACTCACACTTATTGATTGCCTCTTCAATGCCGTGGCATAGATTTCAGTTAATTATCGCGTGTAACTGTGAGGTCCTGGATTCCATTTACGCGTAGGGTAAACCGTTTCAGAGTTTTTATTTAGGCAATTGCAGCACGGAACGTGGCCGGAAAATATCCATAGGCTTGCTCTCTTGAACTTAGTAATAAAAACATAACCAATAAATGTGTATATATTATTAATGTGGTAACTGAACTATGTCTGGTAAAAGATAAGATAACACCCTATTTGGGTACCGCAAACCATATAGGTACTTTAGGTTCCATGTAATAAGTGGGTAAAACTGTCTACCAAGCACATTTAAAAGTTAATCTCTTTTAAAAATGTCCTAACAGGCTTTACTGTCAATTACACTTTTTCAATGCGTAATGGAATCACGCAAGATCCAAAAATCTTCCTTATATGTCATATACATAGTTCGGCAGCTAAGTTCTAACGTATAAGTGGGAAATTGATTGGTTACCAATTCATAACTATTAAGATTGATACTAACGTATTCTCTCCAATTAGAATTCACTGACGGTCGATTCAATATTCATAAGATATATCGAATCACGACTACCCTTACGTTTTCATCCATCAATGCTTGCACACAAACTTACAAAGTTATCGAGTCAATAATCGATATCGAACGATAACAAAAGTTAACAACTGCTGCGTCATTACCCTTCGACCCTTCAGGGGTCACCGACCTTGACATTCGAAACAAACGAATATCTGTATTCAAATTCAAACATCGAGCGTTCCATCGGCCATTTTGTGTGCTTAATTTAAAAATATCTGACGTGTACAAATAAAAGGTTTGTGTCCCGCTGCGCGAGGGCTTTCAAATCCTAAATATACGGGTATTTAGAGTTCTCATTTAATCTCTTATTTACGGCGTTCGTCAGTCTAAATAATTTTCGCGGGCTGGACACGGCGTAGGATTAATTCGAGCACGAATACAATATGGCGGCTAACCAGGTAGAGTTAAAACTTCACTCCAGTACAAGTTGTAGCGGTAAGCAGGGATTATGAAGTGTTGAATAATATAATGAACGGTGCATCTTAAAAGGGTAGAGCCGCGATTAAATAAATTATATTCGTTTATTATGTACGTTTATATTAGCACGTCTTGTATTATGCATTTTGTGGTGTAAAATTATTTTGATTTTGTGCTTCCTTGTTGATTTTAGCTAAAAGGTTTTGAAGCCTTATCATGTATATTGGTGGACTATAACAATAAGAACTGTAAAATATGTATATATTTATATTGTTTAGTTGGCCTCATAGTACGCACCTGTTAGGCGTGTCGGCCGTTAAATCTGCAGTTCAATACCCGGTTAAAAAAAAGATTTATTGTCTTTTTTGTTATGAATTTCTCAGTATAAGTAGCATATTAAAACTTTTAGCAAGATGACAGAGCCCAGTTCACAAGTAGATTTGTGTTAACATTTGGCTATTTTAGCCGTCAAGTAACTCCATTGCTTATGATTAGAAATGTTTGTCCATCCCGTACGGTAGGCAATAAGTAAGAAAGGTGGGGACAATATATACCATAATATCACAAGAATTTGATACGGATAGCAACTAGTATTGTCATGATAACGCAAGTCTTAAAATTTTTATATCAAATTTTCTACCGTAGTACTCATGGTAGTAATACTAATTTTCTGCTATGAAAACTCGATAGTAAGCATAGTAACCAGCTGTTTATTGCTATGGTTACGGTAGAAAATTCAACTTATAACAGGCAACTCGGATCTGAGTTTAGTAGTGAAATATAACAGAATTGTACAGCAGTTAAAGACTGTTTTAGAATACAAGTATAAAATTTGTATCGCCTGTGTAGTTGCTTATATCTTGGATTGTATATATGTACACGTACGCGCGGGTTGTTAGTTACAAGAATATTGCATCTCATTATTCAACCGATTGAGATGAAATATGTATCAGTATTTAAATTAGAGTAGCAACTCTACATAAGTATGAATTATATAAAAAGCCGTCTAGCCATTCTCATTTTTTAAGAGAACAAATATCCATACACACGCAATTGTCAAATAATAATAATAATAATATTCTACCACATACACACAACACCATCTAGCCCAAACTAAGCAGAGCTTGTACTATGGGTACTAGACAATGGATAAACATACATAATTTTTTTTTTATAAATACATATATATTATACATAGAAACACCCAGACCAAGACAAACATCCATGTTCATGCACACAAATATTTGTCTTGTGCGGGAATCGAACCCGCGATCTCAGGCGTGGCAGTCCGTTACACTAACCACTACGCCATCGAGGCCGACAAAATACAACAACAGGTTCTTTCTAGACTTTGTAGCTAGGTTTCGTAAAAATCTATCCAATGTATATACTTTTTGACTACTAGAGCTTTATTATAGTAACTAGCAGACAGATCCTAAAGACGTTGCCTTACACTAAGGTGATCTTATAATAAAAATCACTTATCAGGTCCAATTATGAATCTAAACTAATAAGGAACCCACTCAAACACATACAAAAAAGAAAAATCGGTTCAGCAGTTTAGGAGGAGTTCAGTGACATACCTACATACAGAAGAATGATACAATAATATATAAGTTAGATGACAAGAGGATGTCTCTAGCTAAGAGCTGTATAGCCTGAGCACTGTGCATTCAACCAGACATAAACAATGGATCCCAACCAAATCACAGCTGAAACTTAAATAAAATATTCAGTTGCGGATCTTGGCTATCAAAGTGTAACCGTCACGTTCCAACTGGGGGAGAATGAGACAGCGCGAGCCCCGCTTGATTTATTCGCTGTACGCCTCGCACGTCGATGTTACCGTCGTAATTCGAACGTGAGCGTAAATCTTGTTAATCTTAGAGTTAGGGTTTACTGGATGAGGGTAAGCAGATGTTAAAGTGAAAGTGGAAAGATATAAAGATGTAAGCTTTCAAACTATGTTTTTAGTATTTAGGTTGAAGATAATTAGCTGCGATTAGGTTATAGTTACCACTACAGTATCACATGTATAGCACCGATGTGGTAGGCAGGAGAGTAATACATTCTCTTTTTACCACTCTTCCACTCTCCTTTAAGTTAAGATAAGTCTGTTATCGATAAGTCACTCTTACGGCCACTCCTACAACTTACAAGTAAAAGTTATCCAAAAGATAAATCGCATGCTGTCTCACTCATGTTAGGTTAAAGAAGAGAGATGGCGAGACTTTTATCTTATAGATAAATTCTATCTGGTGTGGTTTTTCAACAAGAATTTTGATTTTCAATATGGTCACGCCGGAACTACATGACAGTTTTGACATTTAGTTTTTTGACACAAATACAGTAAAAGCTTGGGCATTGTTACAATGAATTCAATTTCACTCGAAAAACGCATTAAAATAATAAAAATTCACTATGAAAATGGTGGATCTGTAAAAGTTACATTTCGTAACATTCGGGATATTTTCGGTCAACATAATCGTCCTTCTAAAACCGCTATTAACAATTTGAACAATAAATTTGAGTCGATAGGCTCGATACATAATGTGCCAACACCAACGCGTATTCAACCAGGTCATTCAAGTGACAACATCGCAGCCGTGAGCAACAGTGTCGAAGATGATCCGAATTTGTCAATTCCTCGACGTTCTCAACAATTAAGGTTATCCACAACAACCACATGGCGAGTTCTGCGTAAGGATTTGGCTTTTAAGCCTTACAAGGTGCAACTGGTGGAACAATTGAAACCGGTCGATCATTCACATCGCCGTTTATTCGCGCAACTCATCATCAAAGCGATTGCAGCCTTAAAATTCAAAATTCGTGAAGTGATTAACGAAATAGATCCCTTTGGCAAAAAGTGATTAAAAACTTTGATGAAAGAATCGACATCTGTAATCGTGGTCGTGGTGGACATTTATCAGATATCATTTTTCATTCATAATAGACAAACCTTACTTTTTTTAATACAATTATAATTTGAATCATTGTAATCTAAATTCATTGTTTTATTTTGATTTACAAAATAAAGTTCTTGTTGGAAAACCCTGTATATGATTACATAAGACCTAATGGATAACTGGCAAGTCTATGACGAGCTATCATATTTCTAGACTCTGTGCTGACATAACAGATGAGGTGTAACACGCCTTTATATAATTTTCTCGATGAATCTGAATTATCTATCTATCTAAAAATATTTAACTTATCTTTTTAGCAGTAACTCGGATTCTAAATACTTATAATAAACTCGCTATGCAATCAGCTCAAATAATAATAATATTATTCTATCACGTACACACAACACCATCTAGCCCAAACTAAACAGAGCTTATACTATGGGTACTAGACAATGGATGAACACATATATATGTACTTTTTTTGTAAATACATACATATTAAACATAGAAACACCCAAACCAAGACAAACATCTATGTCCATGCACACAAAAGTTTGACTTGTGCGGGAATTGAACCCGCGATCTCAGGCGTGACAGTCGGTTACACTAACCACTACGCCATCGAGGCTGCCAGATATCTAAATATATTTACCATTTTGGTGAGGTCGCAGCATAACCATTTTCGCAGTTTGAACAAGACGCAAATGGTACCAATTATATAGCAATCATCCATAGGTACACACAAACAGTCGCCTACAAGCAGGCGAGCTGTATAATGTACATATATATTGAGCACAAAAGAAGCATAAAAATAAAACTTAGCAATATTGTGGATGTTTACGAGATGTCATGCAATTATTATATTACAAATTTCAACAATTCCTTACTTTATAATTAACTGCTAAGAATATTCTAGAAAATCTATAGCCGTGTTCTGTTTCTAACCACCGATGTCGGATATTTGTAGGAAACGACAATACACTCGGATAAACTGTTTGCCCTCAAGACATTTACGAGACGTTAATATCACCCACCGCTTCCTACAGTTCTGTATACTGCTTTAATTTTATTTATATAATTATTATATTATATGGTCGTACACATAATATATTGAATAGTATTATCATATTATGACTATTTCTTTGGCCTTGTTACAATATGTTTATGTTTACGGCCAATCAGGTTTAATTCTCAGAGAAGTTATGCACTGGAACTCTTGTAACCTGGTTTACTGTAAAAGGTGACGATGTGGTGCTCTGGTGACAAAATATATAAGGAGCCAAAACATAGCTACAAAATATAAGTGTATGCGTCTTCTAACTCGAATATACAATCTCTTGATGTTAAAATTGCGCTACGATCACTGAGTGTAATATTTGCTACGCGCTACGTCTACGTCGTAGCAAGTGCTACGAAAGTTAACATCAACTTTGAACTTATGTTAACGTAAAAGTAAGTTAACACGTATAACTTTCATACAGTACTAATAAGAAAAGCTTTTCATAATGTAATGTAAAACGCCTGTGTAGCCTTGGTAGAGTAGGCAGAAGTATGTACATATATAACACCCAAATTTCACCATATTAGTCAATTTATCAGTTTGTTATTCACGCCTTTTTTATGCGATGAAGCCATTGAAATTATAATGTTAAAATAGTTTTATTAATCATACAATAATAGCACCATGTGCGTCGTGCTTTCAGTTCCTACGTTGTTATTGCGAACCCATAGATAATAAGTGATTCAAGCCTGAATACAGTACGCGTGTCATAGCTACTTATACCGTTCTTGAAGAAAAGTGTTAGTCGAAATGGTAGATAGACTTATCATGACACGTATACATACATAGTCTCACGCTAAAATCCTAAAAAGGGCAAGCAGAGGTGTACTACAGCTACATTTCACGAGCAATAAGTTTACATCCCACGTAATAGTCGGGGAGCATAATGTCGTTTAATAGGCACAGTATCTAGATGAGCTACGAGATTATAAGCTACATAGGTTTAGGTTCAGCCCAGGTTTACTTTTTCGACACAATATCCGAATGCAATTTAAACCAATATAATTTATGTCGAAATGAAAATAATAGGCTTTTGGATTTGATGTAATACCAAGTTAGAAGTATCCTCCTGTGAAAGTCCGCTAGTGCCCGAAGATGTGCAACATAAAGTCCTAGAAGTAATTCTAACCTGTACCAATGTTAAATCACTTAAAAGTAATCCGAGATTAAAATATTTTTATGAACGTGGAGTCTATGATCAAATTAGGACAACCTTAAATGAGATAGCCTGGGCGGATTGTTTGACTAATAAATCACTTGAGGAGGCTGTGGAATGTTTTTACAATTATTTATACGATTCAAGAGATAAATTCATACCTAACAGACTTATTCATTCCTCGTCTTGCCCGCCTTGGTATAATAAGTGTCTTAAAAAAATTCTTAAAGAAAAACACAAGTTTCATAAAAAAATTCGTACATATGGCAACTCGGATGACTATATCGCATTTAGCTTACTTCGAAAAAGGGCTAAGCGCGTTGAAGAAGAATGCTATCGCGCGTATATTAAAAATGTAGAAGATTCAATAATTAAAACACCTAAACTATTCTGGAGTTACATTAAATTTAATAAAAAAGGTGGTAATACTTTTCCTTCCAATATGACATACGAAGATAGATCGGCGAATTCAAATGGTGATATGTGTAATCTGTTTGCTATGTACTTCCAGTCGCAATTCCTACCCGCGTCTACTTATCACAACTCTTATGTCTCTAACAGTAACCATGTAAACTCGAACTGTACTCAAACAATATGCGACATTGAAATATGTCCTGTTAAGTTGTGCAAGTTACTCGGATCTATAGACCTCACTAAAGGTGCTAGTCCAGACCACATAGCACCAAGATTGATTGTAAGCTGTGCTGATCAATTGGCTGGACCGCTTACTATTTTATTTCGGCGTTCAATATCGGAAGGAATTGTACCCAATATTTGGAAGTCGGCCTTAATCACGCCTGTTCATAAAAGTGGTGACAGAGGAGATCTAACTAACTATAAACCTATATCTAAATTATGTATATTTGCAAAACTACTCGAGCGGCTGGTCTATAGTCAGGTTTATAATACACTATCGAACACAATTATACCCGAACAACACGGTATTGTAAAAAATAAATCTACGACAACTAACTTGTTGTCATTTATCGATTTTACTACAACTAATATGGTTTCAGGTGGACAAGTAGACTGTAGTACTGACTACAGTAAGGCATTTGATAGGATCGATCATAAAATACTTTTTCAGAAGCTATTACGTGCGGGAATACATGGCAATTTATTTAGATGGTTTACTTCCTATATTGAGAACAGATCTCAAGCGGTCGCAGTGAACGGTGCTATATCTACATGGAATAGCATCCCTTCTGGCATTCCACAAGGTTCCTTAATTGGCCCTTTATTATTCAGCATCTACTAGGCACTTCACCAGTCTCCATGTTGCTACTAAGAATTTTCTCACAGAAACCCAATGACATTTTATCCGACCCATGCATTAAACCTAAGATCGCATCACTGCCGCTGCGCCACTGGTGTAACAGTAGCGAACTCTTAAGCAGTGTTTATGTCTAAATCGACAAAAATCCAGCGTGCCGTCCCCTTCACCCTAAGTTTGCGACACCTGCCCGCCAATTTCACTGATGTACTAAGATATTATATTATGATATTATTGTCATAGATACTGTTTTTATTCGTAAAATTTAAAAGTGTAAAGTTACAATTTAAAGACAATTTCTGGACTAGGAATAATTTTTGTGTCGCAAAAAACCCTTTATACAAACAAATAAACAACGGACATAATGTACACCCAAACTTGGAACAACTCTACATAATCTCCATAATCTCCATATAATTATACTCTATGTAAATATGTAGATCACACAAATTATTATCTCGAATGGGATCGAGTCCACAACGGTTGGCGTCGTGAACATTGTGAGGCGATCACTTATACAACTACGGCATCCGAGCATTCAAAAAGGAAACTCTTATTTTAAATTATTGCTTTCCTGTTTTTTTAATAACTATCTCATAGTAGTAGACTGTCTCGTTTGTGATAGTGTATGCGATTGCTGTGCATGAGATCTCGGGTTTGATATCCGGGGAGAGCAGTATTATTGGGTTTTTCTGCTAAGGAACTATCAGTAGCAATACGGTAGCTGATACTGTGTATTGTAGACGGCAATAGACTTGCCTATAATAGGTGTAACTAAAACCATTTTTAGCGAAGAACATATGCTTTAGATAGTACGAAAGGTTAAGGATAGTAGGCAATGGGTTAAGAGGCCAACTCGCCACTATGCTGCGAGTATTGAGGTTTCGATTTCGTGATTCACAAAATCTCCTGCGAGACAGGCTCGCAGCAGATTTTGCGGATCAATGCCGTTTTTGGAGAAAAGAAGTAAATAATATAAAATCTTGTCTATAACTTACAACTTTCTTTCTACATTCATGTTCGACACACACGTACTGAGGGAGGTGGAATTTCTACCCTCTTCCTGATGATGCGCCAAGCTGTGATACTTCAAGTTTAAAATATCACTTTGAATATTAAATCATTGTTACATGTAAGCGTTTACTCGTTCTTTTCTTGCACTATAATATAAATATAGCAATAGAAACTAGGAAAACTATTATATAAGTATAGCAGCTGCCAGACACAATAAAATTTTGTTTCAGTTACCTATAACTTTTTAGCAATTGACAGGTTTAACCGCGAACATTGCAATTGCTCTATAAGGTTAAAATAATATGATGAAAGCGACGCGTGTTTGGCAAACTTTGACACGGTGACAAATGAAATTCTGGCTCACCAGGTGACACAGAAGATGCTTTGTCGCAGCTTCCTTACTGAATCTTTATATTTAATCCAAGGATTAAATATTAAATACTGAAAGCCAATTATTCTAATAAAATATTTTCCAAATAATGATCTAGTCTTATAAATGTCAAATGTGCGTCTTAAAATCGCTTTTGATGCTTATTTTATTCAGGAGAATATTTATGATATGTATTTTATTATGACATTTATAATATTTATGACAATGATACTAGATCACAATTCTAACTTAATTTTTTTACGAGTTTTGGTCCTCCGATGTTGCATATTAACTTGTTAGTCTCGCGAAAATAGTTTACGCTTACATTTGCAGGCGAATGAGGAACATTAGAGATTAAGATTTATGTCCGAATGGGGCAAAAGTTCACGAATCATTATTAGTCACGAAGTCTGGAAATGTGTATAATAGAAGGCACTCGGCTTCTGTGAGACCGTGAACATAAGCAAAATGTGTATGTGTAACACTTCTGCCTATGTATCCATTACAAGTTTAAAGTCGCGATTCTTATTATATATTACCAAAATTGTCATTACGGAGATTAGAAATGTTCTCCTGAGACAACGATAGTCTCGCTCTCTAATACAAGGGAGTCAAAAACATAGCTAGTGAAATATAGTTAGAAACATTTTTGCTTATCCCTTCAGAGATATAAAGATATGATATTATTACAAGTTTAAAGTCGGTTCTCATTTTGTATTACCATACTAACACCGTAAACCACTAAAACGATTATCGAATTTCTATCAGTAATGAATGTACGAACCGATTTATCGCTTGCAAGTAAATCACTACACGTCACCTGTTACATTGGACCGATATAAATAGACCTCTACATCGCCGCTGAATTCTCTTCTGCACTCCAAATTTGAGTTAACTGGAGGGGGGACGGTAGGTCATTTTAATGTGGTAAGGCCTCGGTCTTGATATTAATAAAATTAATTAGTTTGAGATAACGCCTTCGCCTGCAATACACGAGTTCATGTCATACTCGGGTGAAATAGTTGGCTAGTTGCTATGAGATGTTGTATGCTTTAATTAACAACGTATGAAATACTAACATTCTTCTACATACCAAACATAAATTTACGCTTTTACTTCTTAACTACTAAGACGACACATAGATGGCGTAGTTGTTTAAGTGGTCATCTCACCGCTATCACTGCGCCTAGTGTTGATTTGAATATTGGTGTTGTATTTGAATATTTGCAAAGACTTCGCGACATAGGAACTGGCTCTTTAAAACGTTTCCCGGGAGAGATAGGCAGAGGTAAAACACACATAAAAATATCACCTGTTATGCTTATAAATCACACCAAAATTCCGTGCTAGTGAGAATTTTAACAGAAAAACTCAATAACGAAACGGTATGTCTGGATTTATGTTTTGGACCAAGACTTAGGAACTACATACTACTATGCTATGCAAGCAATATTTTAGAAACATTACTTTAGCGTGAAAGTGTCACTTTAGGTACTCTTCTCAAATGATTGTTATGATTTTCACCTTCTTTAAAGATATTTAAATATTTGGAATTACCTCGGTGGCACAGCGGTAGTAAAAACGAATGCTGTGAGGGACGTCACGTGCTCGAAGCCCGTGTCAGCCCATCTAACTTATTGGTATTTTCTGTCAAGAAATTTCTATAGTAACCTGGCTTAAGTAGGTAAGTACGTTAAGCCGTAAGGTCTGATTTCCTTCTGGTCGAGTCATTGGATTATAAGAACTGGAAAATAAATAAATAGGTATATGTCGGAGAAGTATTGTTTTGTGTAGTGGGCGTCATCGGGGTAATATGCAAGCACAAAACACAACGATGTCGGTTTTACACTATTTTTATTTAGAATAAACCATATTTTCACTTCACAATAATTTCGAATGAAAAATAACAGTTAAGACCGAGCAGTGAGTTCAGGGCACTGATCTTAATTTTTTTTTACACAACTTACAACTCAACGTTCCGACTCGATCAGTCGCTATCGCTCAAATGTATCTCAACAACTGTCGGCCTTCCTAAAGTAAATAAGGCGCCTCGACCCCACGCAAGCACGCGCTCTGCTCTGATTGGTCATTACGTGAATTACAATATTCATAACTTTAATTAGATTAATAAGGATTTTGAGCTAAAGAATAAATTAACAAATCAAATAAAATTAAATTAAGAATTTTTAAAGTAATTAAAATGTAGACAATTTATATTGTGAATTATACGTGCAAACAACAATAAATCCGACTCATAGCTTCCTCCGACATATAGTAAAAGAATCGGTATAAAATAGTTTAATTTTAATATATAGTATTCGCGTAAATGGAAGACAATATTAAGTAGTAAGTTCACTTTCAAAGCTTTAAAGCTATGTCTATACTAAATATCATCTAATTTGTTTTAGTTTTTGTACATGAAAATATATAAAGATGTACATTCTTACTTATACGAGTATGTATGGTAAACATTAATATGTTCACTACAACTAGAAAATATCTACCTATTAGGCAATGTTACAGATTTTAAGTAAACCGAATATTATTAAAATCTTTTTTAACTGTCGTATCTTAGACCATAAGCCAATCAACATTCATCATGGATAAACCAAATAAAATTACCAACCTTGCTCAATTCAAGATTTGTTTGAGTATTTCCACAAAGGTTGGTAAAATTTGCGATGTTGAGTGGGCGTGAAGCCTTTCACTTCCAAATCACTCGCACTGCTGAATCTAACGTTTCTATTTCCGCTACAATATTATACTGCACAATGTTGCGAATGTAGTTTCCGACAGAAAAATGTATATAAAAAAATGAACCAAAACCAAATTAGTAACAACTGTTTTTACATTATATAGACAGTCGAATACGGTATTGTATAATTATCGATTTATTCAATATTTTAGAAAAAGTCGTACCTACATACATACAAACGAAGGTATTAAAACAAAACCTCTCTTTTAACCTTCAAAATTTTAAATGAGTTGTCTAGTTTCACTAAGTATTTATTATCTTAAGTAGTAGAAATAATCGTTAAAAACCCAAAGACCAGACTTTGACCGTTTTGGGCAAGACTTGCATCCGATAATAAACTGTTATTGTTTAATAACGATAATTATGATGATAATACTAGAGCAAGCTACCAATCTAAATATCACATTCAATTCTTACTTTGTCAAACACTTTGATACTCTCAGCAATATAAATTTTCACTAGACGTTCACTTAAAACGCAATATCTCTCTAATACAAATAAATTGTTTATTAATTTCAGCCGCTGCCTACTTAGTATGCCGCGTAACCTACTTACACAATATGGCTGACACCTGACCTCGGCTATGTAAATACACTTTACCTCTACTAACAGTTAGTATGTCACAGGCTATAGTAAGACTATTAAGACTTGTTGAAAATAATATCAGCCGTGAATATAAACTGTCCAATTGCTGGGCATGGGCCTCGTCTTTATATCAGAACGGTTAGGCTATAGACCCAGGGTCTAGTCCAGAGCGGATTAACAGACTCCACATAATTATCTCGAAGGATATAACAGTTTACATTATGTTGCCTCGTAATATTTTTCATCACCGTTAAGCAAGCGATAAACTATTTAATACGCAAGAATTGTTACCGGCTGACGACCAATAGGCTCGTGCCCATTACGTGTGACCTATAACCATAAGTGGCAAAATATAGATGTAATATACTTCTGCCTAACCCAGACCTACCCCCAACAAATAGTATGTGTATATGGAAAAATAAAATATGCAGGTGAATTTAGGAACATCTTCCTCACTAACGGACTCCTGACATCACCGCGACAGCTGCTTCTGACCACAGCCAGTGCAACCTGGCCAAAAGGTTTAGCCTTTCAAGAAGCTATGTATATTCTAAGACCAATGGGCTATTTCGTGTTATACATAAACTGATGTAAAAAAGTCATGGTGTTATTATATTAACAAGTTTTTCTAACACTTTTTATATATTCCCCACTGTGCACCGATTGCACTGTCAATCACTGCATCGCGGGAAGCCGTAGGGACTATCACAGTTCGTCATCAACACGAGGTGCCTACGTTCAACCGTCTCTCTCACTCTAGCTCTACCAGAAGGAGACAAAGTACCCCGGGTTCAGTTGGCACCGGATATTTATTCCGGATCTTATTTACTGCCTCAACAGCTTGCTGGAGCTGAATTTCATTTTCATATGCATATTGATGCATGTTCAACAAACGTATTACAGTCGTTACAGCGTTTTCGCTCAATGAATACCATTTCAAAGTAACATTGAGTAATGTATTTTTGTAATGAAGGGAAATTGGAATTTCCCGATTTTATTTTGAAGAGTAATCGCGATCGAGCTTTTTATTTTCATTTTTCGACTTGTACAAATGCTTTTGTTTGGTATTTGGGTCCTGGATATTATCGACATATTGTCGCTACGCAAAGGTTCCTTAGCGTAAAAAGATGTATAATTATGTATTATGTCAAAATAGATGTTTGTATTACTTTAAAGTATTTTGAACTCTAAATTTGGTGTGATTTACGATGGATTTGGGCAATGCACAGGCGAGTCTGCGTACATCTATGAAAAGTAAAGTTCTGCTTTTACGGACACGTGCCAGAGCGCGACGCATGATAACACAATCGCGATAATATTGACTGGCTACGTCAAAGAGGTTTCAAATGTCCACGTGCAAAAATAAGGATGACAACTAATTGAAACTGATATGTTATATCATAAATGCGAATGTGAGTTTGTTTATTTATCACGCTTTCACGCCATAACTACTCGACCGATCATCATGAAATTTTGTATGCAGGTGTACGGAAAAGCACATTCTTATACCTTTCATCTTCAAATTTAGTGACAGTATCTACATTAACGCAGGCGAAGCCGTGGGCAAAAACTAGTTGTAACTATATTATAAATGCGAATGTGAGTCTTTTTGTTTTTTATGCTTTCATGCCTTGACTACTTGACTAACCATCATGAAGTTTTGCATGCACGTTGCCAGGTTACAGAAAAGGACATAGGGAAGCAAGGTACTTCCAAGAACAAGTACTATTACCGAGGGAGCAAAGCCGTAGAAAAACTCTGTTTTTTGTAATAGGAAAACATACTAAGCAAATACTCAACAGCCTTCGTCACAAGCAAAAGATTCACTTTATACTGCATAAGCTGAAATTGTGTGTGGGCGTGCGTGGGTAATATTAAAGGTTCTCCGAATCAGTTCCAGAAATAACTGGACTGTAACCTTTAGTGGTGATGGTGTTTTATTTGTAACTACTGTTGATTCTATGATTATGTCGGCCATTATTAAAGGGGTATCAATAAACTGGGCTGTTATTTGTCTGAAGTTACGTTGGACAAATAAGGATTCATTTTTTATGTACTTGGTATCTATTTAATAATACGTAAAGAAAATCTTTGTATCCTTTTTGCTTAAAAGGGGTATAAATTTATTATTTGAACTTTAACTGTGCCACGCAAGCGCGTACGGTACAGTGTGAAATTTGACATAATATAAGTTTATAGCTAGACTGAAAGAAAGGTAACATTTAAGAGCAGCGATAGCTCAGTGGGGAGACCAACAGACTGCAATGCAGAGGGTCTCGGTTTCGAACCCACGTCGCGCACTTCCGACTTTCGGAAGATATATGACATTTCGAAATTATGTGCGTATTGATTGACAATTATCGCCTGCTCCGTGCCTCGGAGAGCACGTTAAGCCGTCGGTCCCGGCTACCATGAACATCTATGGCAGTCGTTATTGGGGAAAATCGACACAAAAGATCCCACTGGGTCGAAGTGTCGCCGGTCTGTACTGACTGGCCCCCGCACAAGATAAAATAAGATAACATTTATAATAAAGGAATTAATTATTACGTTCCATTCTGGAGAACTAGGCAACCACTAGTATATATAAATAAGTATATCTAAATAATATAATTGATAAATACGATTTTATTATTGCTTGTTGGTCTCAATGGTCGGGCAAAGTGTTATCTGTTAGGAAATTCTCAGTAATAATAGTGCGAAGACAGGAAAGGTGCCTGATGTTTCCAATCAAATCCAAGCATAATCAGGCTTTGATTGGCAACTTAATTATATCGATTTGACTTTCAGACGCCGCTTGTCCATACAAATGCTTTTTCATTGTGGCTAGATATAGTTATTATTTTCATTATTTTAGTTATTATAAATAAATGTGGAACTGATGCATTCATATTTTTAAGATCTAAATGGTTACATCATCTTACTTTGTCTTTGAGTCTGTAGCTATAACAAATTTCAACAGTCTGTATAAATGCCAACAAAAAGGGCAACAATAAAAAGTACAACCAAGTCATAATTGTAACTAACAAGTCTTCTAAATAAGCGGCATATGCCAATATTCAACTAACTTGGCACAGGGTATTGCCTTTTTTTTCTTAAAAACTTTACAGACTACGACGTCTGTTTCCAGTCAGCCTGCGGGGCCTTACGTCACTGTTTGCCTTTGAAACTTATTGCAACGATGACAAATTTACTGTATACAATTTCACAAAGTGTATATTTATGATATTTTATGTAGCGATAGCTAAATGAGAAAGACCATAGAACTGCCAAGCAGAGGTCTCGTGGTCGTTTCAACAGACGGCACATATGACTTGAGGCGCGTAATTGATAGTTAACTATCGCTCACATTTACATATCTAAGAGTTCGAACCGCACTAGGCCACGATGGCCTGGTTCGGTTTGATAATGGTCTAATCATTCTCACACTGGAAAGAGCCCAGTGCAGTATAAAACAGTTTTTACCCAGTTAAAACAGTTATAAACAGTACTGATCTTTATTCATATTAACTTGATCTTCTTCATAATTAGAGGTCAGTAAAACTTCATAGTACACAGAAATACAACTCGCCAAATGCGAGTTACCTAGCATTGTATTAAGTATGTGTACAAATTGCGATAGTCTAAAAATGTTTATCGAAATCACGTGTCTGTCCGGTTTATGCGTTTCATTGTCTTTATATGGATGAACTATTAAAGAAAATATAAGTTATAAGTACTTCAACCTCAATGGATGCAAAAGCTTCGCCAGCTAGTGCGTAATAAAACTATAGAATTTCATCTAAAACCCTTCACATTTCAAAAAGCCAAATATTCGAAACGCATTCAATAAACCAAAAATGTAATCTTATAACTGCGTCCCTCATATCGCTACAATATCTTTAGGCAAAGCAAATATTCACGTCGGCCGTTCATAGAATTCCTGTGCCATCAAAGCTTGCTTTTAGGGTGGCACAAAAAGGAAAATTGCAAAACATCCGGACCCCGGCCAGTGGTACTGTCAGTGTATGGACTGCATACACAAGGTACCAACTTAATGAATGCGACGTTACTCCACGTTTGACAGCCTCTCTAATTTGTACAGAATAAACGAAGCTTGAATTTGGAATATGTGTTCTTTTTTATTTTTTTGTTGACTGGAATTTTTTGAATGTTTAATTTGAGGTTTCGTACGTGGTCGGTGATGTAACCTCAAATTACTTACGGAGGGCATTTTGGGTAAAAACGTTCACAAGAATGAAGTTTATTATTTTAAATAGACATAAGTTGTAGTATTTAGCTTATGCATTATATCTCTTGAACAAAAATTATAGAAAGGTAACGTTAAATTCTCAACTACTTTTCCTCTTGGCTGCCTCTGACAGCCTGTACAGTCTTCCTTACTAAATGCTTTTTTATAATAAAATGTACCAATTGGAACTTATTTGCTGATTAATATTCCACGGCTAAACTGAAGAAGAATAACAAAAACAGCAGAATAATTAATTCTGATCAAATTTTGTATGCATTTTGTGAACCAGAGAAAGGTCAAAGAATAAATAATTACAAAAATTGGTTATGCTATAAAGTATTTCTACGTTAACTACTTTACAGTTATGAAATATAGATGAATATTTACTTACACAGACTGCCTTGCTGGTATCTCGGAATATATTTTTTTACCCGTATCTGCACACCATATTTCACGGTGACGTCTCAAGTTCAATGACCAGATTAAAAATATTATAGAATTCTCTCATACAGCTCTTAACAGCATCGTGGAGTCTGAACATGTACCGGGTGGACGACAAAACACTTGACCCATATTTAAATAATATGTACATTACTCGTACCAGTTTATAAACCTAAGAGATTACAAACATAGCTGCTGAAATATATATCTATGCCTACTCCTTCCAACATACGTGCTATATAATTTCGAACATAGTAAGTAATACCTCAAACCAACCCTGATATTATTTGGTAACCCCAAATGACGCTCGGACGTACATCAGCTACTCATAGTAATATTCTTACATACACAAAAATATACATAAGATATACATATAAATTATAATCGATCATATTTAATACATAACATAAATTCACAATGTATCACAATATTTAACCCATGAAACAAACATTCTTCCTATATAAATAATAACTTCTTCATAAATAAAACCTACGTTCTCACTTCCTACTTCCCACTACTTTCACTTAAGACCAAAAGCTTCTGTCATCCAACCACACTGACCAACATCATAACGAATTCCTTTAACACGCAACGTGGTGTTTAATTTTGCACCGAAATATTGTATACATTTTTAATAAACAAAAGCTAAGAGCTTCCATAAAGGGTATGAAATTCATTATGAAAATTGTTTTATAATTTCACATGAATTTTAAGCTACAAGCTTTAGTATATTTTTGTAGGTCTGTAGGTAAAGCAGCTTAATTCTGTATCCTCTTAACTATTCATGGTGTCGGTAATTTTTAATGGCAGCATTAATCTGAAAATCAGGATCACAGGGGAATTAAAATGGGCAGTATAATAAAGTAATTTTGAAACCAGTTAGCTTACATACAGAGTATTTAGCAATTCAATTATAATTATTTTTATCTAAGGTTGGATTGGCAAAATATATTATACAAAATATATCTTCAGATCCAATTAAAAATAAATAAGGTAAACAGCCTTCCAAACCTGGTAAAACATGTAGTTGTCAAATGACATAAGATTGCACGGTACTACGTTGTAACTACTATTGAAGTGCAGATATGCAAGAGAGATATTGCGGAACCCCACGGCATCAATGTTTTCATACCCCAAATAAAAATAATAATTTCTTCGCCTACATCTAATTTTGATTATGTTTCCACAAAATGTACGTTTAAGTACTGTTGCGTCCGAAATAACGAGCAAAATCAAACAGACGGCTCCCTTTAAAAACGGAAAATTCCACATAGCGAAAATCCGTTCCGAAAGACCGTAACTCGACTGCAAACTTACGCGCAAACGCATGAGACCAACAAGATACTCTATCAAATCTATTGGTAGACAAATTTGGATATACGTCGTCGTCCAACTTTGAATTTCCAAATGCATTGAAATCCATGCCTCCAGTCCAAATATGCATAGCATACAACCAATCAAAAACATAAAAACGTGACGAACACCATTTACAAACTATCCGTACTACCCACGAACGTGTGAATACGTATCAATATTTTATTCTTTATAAGGTCCCATACTAAAGTTCGGACGCACTAACACGGCAAGCGTTCCGTTTATACGAAATACCAAACTGGATTTCGCGCACGCGGCTTTGCTCGCTTCAATGTAGGTTAAGTTAGATTAGTAACGGTACGGTTTTCTGGTTGAAAAGTACGCTATGTCCTTTACTGTACCTCTGAAAACGTGTATGCGAAGTTTCTTGATGATCGGTCGCGTAGTTAAGGCGTGAAAGCGTAACAAAAAAGAAACTCACATTCGCATTTATAATATTAGTTTAAATTTATTGCTATATATACATTGTGAATACCCCTCGAGCTAAGGTAGAATGCTTATGGAAAAAGTATCACTATCTCTCTATTTCAAGTCCTTCGTATATTTGCTGATTTTAAATGACCATAAAAAATGTCGAGAGTTACCAGGTATATTAATCAAACATATCAAAATGTATGCATACGTAAATCGAGGAAATATCTCTTTATTTTAACACGCTTAAATGTTATCTATCACTGAAGTAAATGTAATAAATATGCTAAAAAGCCGCACCAATAAAGGGGTCGATCACAAAAATTTGATTTAGAACAGCGAAGGTGCAACATCGTAAATACAAATAACTTTTGCCAGTAACATTATACAGTGATATAAAATAACGTCATAAAAAAGGCTATACATATAAAAATATTTGAGGCTGTAAAAATTCACGACTGTGTATCGAAAGTGTTGTTTAAAAGCGTAGGCTTTTTGTTGAAATTATGACGGATGAAACTGGGAGATTTTGCGGTTTCGGCTTTGCGTGTCAGAAACGGTAGAATCCCTTGAGCTTTTCCAGTAAGACGGCACTCACCCCTCGGACCGACAACATTCCCTTTCTTTCGATACTGAGAATTGTTTAAACTTGTTTCAGTTTCGATGGCTGGGTTTAAAAGTTTTGTTTTGATTCTATTCCCTTATTCGAGGGGTGAAGTGGCTAACTGTGTTATATACTAACTTCTATTAGGGACTAAATTTGTGGTGTATTTTTTATATTTTATCTTTTAAACAATCGTTGACACTCATAAGTTACAAAATGCTGTTATTACTATTTACCTATTGTAACAATGTTTTGTAGACAAGAACGTCATGTACAATAATTAAAATTAAGGCGCTACCACAAGTGCTATTAATAAAATTTATTAGTAATAAATAACAACTTTTATAACACTACTTTGCCTGACCAGGGAACATCACAGTAATCGTTATCTCTACCGTTGCTTTATTATTTACTTATATAATTATGAAATATGTTGTGGTGATCTTACCACTCTTCGGTCTTGATAGTTGAAATGCGAGTAAAGAAGAGTCTCATAATTATTTTCTTATGAATAAACATCAGCAATGATTATCCTTAGTTCTATTCTCTAGTATCTAATCTATAGTTGTATCTCTAGTTACATATATCTAACAGTGTACTTTTAATTTTAATGTGTGTATCTAGCTATAAGGTACAATGGGATTGACATATCTTTATGGATAAAAATCCCAAATAAAAATGAGAAAAAAAAAAAAAATGAATAAACATAATATTGGCAATGTCAAACAGAACGTACCGATAAACATTTATTTGATAGGTTAACAGTAAAAAAGGAACTATCGTCTTCCTGAATAGCATCACGAAATTCATATAACTTTAACATCCTTAATTAAGTATACTTATGAATATTGAATAATACAGCTCAAACCAGTTTCCAAACACTTAAACTGATCTACCTATCACAATTCCCCTTTGAGACAAACAAATATAAAAGTCTAGACCCAGACAACACAGAGACGGATCATTTCACGCCATCTTTTATTCCAGACGATTTAAAAATAGACACATACATTATCACGTTCCGAAAATCAGCGTTCGCAAATTTTGCAGGTGGGATAACAATATCAGCGGAACACGAAAGACAAATAGCGGCATGCCGAAATGAAATAATGCTAAATAAGCAATATGTAAAGTGTTAGAGAAGGAGAGGAGAATCAATATGATGGGGCAGTGCAAGATATAAGCTTTCTGATTTTACTAATATAGGCGATATTACAGAATAAGTAAATTATGACGGCACAAAATACATATAGAAATCGGCAATTGTTTTTGTCAATCGGGGTAGCGGTAGTGCATCTGACTGCTGTGGGTTTATCCTCGGGTTCAATCCATGGGTCGAAAACGTATAATTGAGTTTTTGGGTCAAGAAATTTAAAGTAGCAACACGGAGTCTGAAACTGTGCCCGGTAAACGGTATTAGGCTCACCATATAGTTATAATATAAGTGTAATACACCTTTGACTACCTTTTGGATATATATATGTATATATGTATGTACGACTATGTATTTACGGATACTATCCATACTTTGCAGAAATTGTTTAGAAAACAGTTTATTAATTATAACAACTGTGAAATCCGTTGAAGAAAATATAGACTGAATAGACAGACAGTATGTTTTTACACATCTCCCACAATCCATATTCTTACTACAGACCCTATGATGCAGTGATCTTTGAAATAACAGACACAAAGCACATTCAAACTCCGAACAGCTATTAGATGACACAATTTTTTGTCCAATGTCAAAATCTAACCTACAAAACATTGCACACTACAAGTAGCGATGACACAATAAAATCCACTGTCTCACTTTCGCAGACAATAAATAAATACCTGTTGATAGCCCAAAACCGCTATCGACGTATAACTTATACCGATACCTTAAAGGTTAGGTTAAGGGTAAAGGAGCAAACAGCTTCAGGGTAAGTAAATACGCTGACGAAGACACGGGTGTACCGCGCCACAAAATCCGACGTTTTTATCTGTCACTAGCAGCCGTGGGCAGAGTTTAGTTGAGTCCTTTGATAGCGTTGACATAGTCAAGTTTACCCATCGTTAGTTTACTTTACCCCTATACCTTTATTTCGTAACGCCTGCGAATCGCAGAACCGCGGAAAGGATTGTTTGCTATGAGTAAAGTTGCAGGCGCTTTGGTAATTCAATAATATTTTATGAAATTTTAATGTCGCCACGTTTCAAGTTACGGTATGTTAACACGTATAACGATATGTCATTAGCATGGCATTAAAAAGGTCTATTATTAGACTATAATATTGTAGTTTATAGAATCTTGTAACGCCCTTAGCGCATAAGGAGACGTGTACATAATATCACACTGACTTCTTTTTTTAATAAATTGTAATACATTAACGCCATGTTATCAGTAGTTCGTATGATTGCCAAATTAGTCATAAACAAAAGGAATAGTTACTATTTGAACGATTGAATAGAGGCAGATTACTGTATTGATGGCCCAGTGGCTTAACTGTTCGCCTCACCAGTATCAGTGCACATAATTTTAGAGGTTCAATGTCCCACACGGGATAAAAAATAATGTGGTCTATAAGTAGTAGTTTCGACTCTGAATGTTCTTTGGATTCGTTGTTTGAATTATTGGAAAGTCTAAAAGATAGTGTGATGGCTTGGCCACCTTAGCAGTTAAACAAAAACAAGAACAGAAGAAAACATTTGAACAATCAATAATTTTGATGTAGGATTGTTAACTCAGAGTTGCCCATTTCATCTTCAATCTTTAATCCGGTTTCTGAAAGACTATTCAACGAGGTATTAAAATCAAACTCATGTCAATTTGCTTTTGTTAATTCAGAGAGTCTACCACAACAGTAAACATGCAGTTGACCGTATCTTAACTAATCAGCCTTAATGGAACCGAGAGTTATTAAGTTAAATGTTTTACTTATCGCAGTACGTTTAATCACACGCGTGATCCACAGGAAGTAAACCAGTCTATTTTTAAATATTACATGATTTGTTGTGACCAGACTGGTCACATTAACCGGATACATATATCTTTTTTATGACAACAATGTAATTTTATGTAAATGTAATAGTGACGCATTGGAATACAAGCACTTTGCATGAGGTTTCTGATTTTATTCCCGAGTAAAACTGTTATTAGGTTTACTGACAAGAAGTATCTGGTCAGGATCTGTGAATGGTAGACAACAGTTGGCACACCATCTATCATATCATATGGTGTATGACCTAAAATTACAGCTGGCAAAATGTGGGTGTGATACAATTTTATCATCGGGATCGAATGCAACTACTGAGCATGTGGTTTGTGATTCGATTCCCTCCGTCATAAGTCTCTTTTGTTAAGGGATTCCTAGTAACAATATGGAGTCCAGAACTGCGTCTTGTAGATGGCAATAATCTCGTCGTCTATCACCTATGACCTAATATTATCACAACTTGCGAAATATGCGTATAATAGACCTGTGCCTCAAATTATCAGTATTCTTATTAAAAATATAGAAAACAATTTTTTTAAATTGCTGCTCCATTGTTTACTCGTATTTATACAGACGTCACAAGTTTCTTATTACCTTCTACCTCAGTGAACTCATTGGCCATACAAAACACTTGACTTGCTTAAAGGGGCCGTCATGACGCAAGCCCTATTTGCCACGTCAGCGCTGCAAGATCGCGAGGGCGTCGCAGCCCCTTCTGAGACTTGACGATCAATTGTTGGGGATGAACTGGCGAATGAAAGGTTTAAAATAATGGTAGATAGTTCCGAATTTAATACTACAGTTTATTCATATATGCGTATCAGTCTTACGTTTGTATCACCGAAGTGGTAAGTAGAGATGTTAGATCCAATTTTCGTTACCTTTGTTTTAGATTGCTCGTAATAGGGTAAAACAGTACTTTATTCCTAGATGTAAGATACACTTGGTCTTTTTCTGTAGTCCTGACACCGTGTATGCAAAATATTATGATGATCGGTTGAGTAGTTAAGGCGTAACAGCGTAACAAACGAATAAACGCATATTCGCATTTATAAAATTAGTTATTGTTCAGTTTTATTTTTGCATTATCACGTAAGGAGAAATTTCTGGAATCTCAAAATATTGCACATTGCTAAAGCGACACTTTTACTTAGAAACATAAAATATATTTCAATAATATACTATATAGCTGCTAGTATTACTATTTTCAGTATCACGCACGTTAATATGTTTTAAAACAATCCTTACCTACGTTTGTTTATTTGTTTGTTACGCTTTTACGCCTAACTACTCAACCGATCATCATTAAATTTTGCATACACGGTGTCAGGGCTACGGAAAAGGACTAAGTGTACCTTTCATCTAGGAATAAAGTACTGTTTCCGAGGGATAGAAATTAATTAACAAAATTTAAAACTAGCAAAATCGCGAGCAATATCTAATCCTTACTAATATTATAAACGCGAAAGTTTGTATGGATGTTTGTTACTCTTTCACGCAAAAACTACTGGACCGATTGCGATGAAACTTGGTATGTAGATAGCTGGAAACTTGGATTCACACATAGGCTACTTTTTATCCCGATATACTCTTGGAACCGGTACTTACGCGGGTGAAACCGCGAGGAAAAACTAGTTCGAAATAAATTGGAAATGCCATAACAAACTAGTAGGTCAAGGATGGACCTTATCTCCTCAAAAGTTGTTACAATACTATTTTAATCAGACTTTTTAATCAACATCTGATTTAAACTACCATAATTTAAACTATTAGAAAGTATTCAACCAACATAAAGTAAGCCCAGGACAGTTCATCAAAATTTTCACAGCGGTAAAGTTCGGAGTGTTTCAAAAACGATTTAACCAAAACTGTCGCTTCAAATGTAGGGTGTCCATACGAAAGAATTTCCATTAGCGTGAGTTAGGGTGACCACGCGGCACCCACGTCGGCCCGTGTCAGTAATAGAACCAGGAAACATGGACCCTCTGCCGTTCCAAACTCGTTATTGTCATTTCTAAATGGCATTCTTTCGGTTTTGAGAAGTTTTGGACGGGCGGAACTAAAATCGTGGTAGATATATTCGGAATTTGAAATTTTGGGGGTAATAGACCAAGTTTTGATATTTAGAAACAAACTTTCACGAATGGGTGACGTCGTGTTTAGGCGATGGAACTGACATTAGCGATTAAATATGGGTCCATTAGGGTCAACACAGATATGCCATTTTCGGTATTAGCGGTAGGCGATATTGCGAATGTATTGATGCTGCAACGCATTACTCATTTAGTACATCATATTGGATTTACCAAATGTCATTTTCACAGATAAACGTTCAAGTATGTCTATATTTGTCCATGTATATCTTCCCTTTTGATATTTTTTAACCAATATCAGTCCAATGTGCTGATAAAACCGATGTTCATTCAGATAATTTTAAGCCGTGATTTAGTCTTATTGTCGTGCAGTTTACCATTTATATTATCAGTTTGATACCTGGAACCAAATATTGTCTTAAGTTTACGCAAATATTATGCTGTCATACAGGTCTCCTTGTACAGATACCAGTCTCTCACATAGATTGAATATCGAACTGATGTATTAATTAGAATAATATGTACCTACTATGTAAGATTACACAGATGTGTGAGAGAACAATAAATAAAATTATTATTATTATTATTATACATTCAAATTAAACTACTTTATACGTATATTATCGCGTTGCTTTTAACATTTTATTATTACATTATTTTCAAAATACATTACACTACTTCTTTCTTCTCCCTAGCCTTTATTATTCCCAAGTCACTTGAGGTCGGCTTTTCTGGTCTCACCGGATTTGACTGGATATCAGTTTTTACATGGAGCGGCTGCCACCTGACCTCCGCAACCCGAAGGCTAGCGATACCCTAAGGCTAAACCAGTGTCAGGATATTATAGGGCACTGACTTCCCAATAACAACCTCCATAGATGTTCATAGACGGTAGCCGGGACCGACGGCTTAACGTGCTCTCCAAGGCACGGAGCAGGCGATAATTGTCAATCAATATGCACATAATTTCGAAATGTCATATAACTTCCGAAAGTCAGAGGTGCGCGACGTGGGTTCGAACCCGAGACCCTCTGCATTGCAGTCTTTTGGTCTCCCAACTGAGCTATCGCTGCTTAATTACACTACTACTACTATTTAAGGTACCTAAAATTATTTGACGATTCGGTTGCTTTTTAGCAGCCATGTTCACGGAGAGATTCCCCGTAATAGCTACTACTAAACCGTTCAGTTATATGTAACCTAGAATGTAGATAGAACCAAAACCATCGTATATCCGTCCTCATACAAGTACAGATCGATAGTTCGGTTTGATCACCAAAACATCAAAGTATACTCTCATTCCGAAAACTCTATAGATTGAAACTATCACAAATCACAGAAGTAAATTGTCTGAATGATCGTAAATTCAATTCGTCAGACGATTAATGATCTCAGTAACATGTTAGTTGTAATTAGTCGAAGTGGCTCTGATCGTTTTTATTGCCCCTGTGAGAAATGCTAGGAGCTATTCTTAGTACTCCCATATGGCGTAAAATCTGTTACTACGTTGTGAGTCAAGTTATTTTTTCGATAGAGAGCATTATTTTCGAATGAGATTGTGATATCAGCTGTGTAACTTTGTAAAATGTTACTTTCAAACTCACTTCTGCAACCGCAGTGAAAGGAGTTTTCTATGGTAACTATAATAATAAAAGACGGTTTGGTATTGTGAATTAGACGGATTGTCTGCTAGCGAGGTCTTGAGTTCAATGCCTGAGTCAAGCAAAATGTTGGAATCTAATATCATAATATATTATGATGAAAGATGTGTTGCATCTTTTCCTATCCCTTCGGTGATATATGAACAAGTCTTATGATTCCTATGTACCTATGTATGATAAAATAATCAAAGCATCAATTTTAACCTCAAACTAGTTTTATGGTAGTTTAATATTAATTCTGTCCGCATTAAAGTAAGGCAAAATCAATATACTTGAATATCTAACTATAACGCTATAATTATTGATTAGTATTATGCAAACAGCATTAAAAAATAAAAGTCAGAAATTTCAGTAAAGATCTTAATAGATACAATATAAAAAGTCTAAATAATATGTTGAGATCTAAATAATAATAATTTTGCCGAGTACAAATAATCCAATAACAAAAAACGCTTGACAAGATAAAAAAAATCTAATCATTCTTATTGTTTTCGTTTCATATACATATATAACCAAAAGTATATATTAAAAATACATTGTTTTATTAAGTACACTCAAAGCCAACTACATAAGTTTAAGTATCGTACAATAAATAGAGGGTGACCGCAGACATTCCAATTGTCTTTATACGTACTTTCGACATTGCTACTGGCGATATAACAGGTTTTATGGTGACATCTTGTTGTGAACGTTTATTGGAGCAGTTACGAGATTTTGTTACACTTCTCAAACACAGTTAACAAGCTTTGTGAGATAAATCTAAAGAGCAGAAAACACTATATAAATACATTAAAAAACAATAACAGCCCTGTATAAAATCTGTTCTACTAGTGGCCACTCCTTAGTATGAGAAGGTTTAGGCCATAGGTGGACTATGGCGTAAACCTTCTCATCTCATCCAGGTTTGGCAGACTTCAGATATCTTCGACAACATTGTGTTGAACTCTCAGACACACAGGTTTCCTTACAATGTTTTCCTTCACCGTTAAACTGAGCGGTAAGGAACCATGTAAGACGCACATGTGTTCGAAAAGACAAAAATGCTTTTTAAATTGTTAAATATGCGTGGTTAATTAACGGTCCTCAATAGGCTATCGCTTCATACTCTCCTAAAAACTATAGCAATAGAGAAGATTAAACATTGAAGTTTAAATAACATGTGCACGGTATGTGGTGAGCAATGGCTTACACAAGGTTTGACTTGCAGCTTCCTCTTCAACGTACAATATTCACTAGCCTAAGATAAGCAAGGCAAGTATCTATTGTAGAGCGAGATAATGTGACAAACGTTGGCTATGAACATATATTGGTTTGTAGTATGGAGAGCCATGCAGAGAAAAAAATAGTGCGCATAATGAATAACTGACATAATACACATTTGAAACCATTCAGATGATTATATATACAGGCAGGAGAGAAGTGAACTATCAAGACATACTAAAGCCAACAATGGCAATCTCGCTAGCTATCTATCCGTAATTAAATTAAACCATTCCGTAGATTTGCTTTCAGGAGCGCTGTCGGCAACAGCATATTAATTAATAATCTCAATTCTCAATCTAGCTTTGAACATAATATACGTACCTAACATTTTATGATCGGAAACAATTTATAATTAAATGAAATATAGGAAAATTTATTGGAGAATAATAAAGCAATTTATCCAATAAACAAAGATGAAAATGTTATATTGGAAAAGGTTTATTAATTTCGAAATGTTCATAATAAACAAGATCGTTTTAATGTTAAGAAAGAAGTTTTAATTAATTTTCTAATCATAACTTACATGGTTGATGCTCACTCGCATCCCAACAAGCCCGCTGTTTGGTTAGCCAACAACAATATTTGTAGATGGTAGCACAAGTTGTTCTATCGTAGCGCTACGTGGGCGCGTGTTTGCTACGGTTCGCTCTGAGTGCTACGGTTTTCATTCGTCGTTCCAACATTTGGATTAGTGAATTGAAACAATGCGTTGTTTACTAACAACATTCAACTCATAATTTTGGTTATTTAAACTAACAAGCTCAAATAACTAACAAAAATGGTATTCAAATCAGTACCAACAGGCAAAAATATATCTTTCAAAACTAATTTGCATTTTGAATTATATGTTGGACTAGCTTTTGGCAGTTACTGTGTACACGAGGAATTTGTAAGTAGTACCTACTTACAAATTCCTCGTGTTAACGAAACAACACAAACACACAAAAAACAGTGTCCTTTTTTATTAATATTTTGTTTAGTTCTATTAAAATGCTATTGTGTAAGGATATATTTATATATGTATATAAATCTTCTGTGCGTGTTTTTGTAATTAAACTCCTCCAAAATGGCTGGACCGATTTAGATGATATTTTTTATGTGTGTTTATATGGATTCGAGAATGGTTTAGATTTGGTTTTTGTTTTATTTATTTAGTTTCCGTTAGTACAGGACAACCTCTGTCGGGTCTGCTAGTAGACTATAAATTAGGCAATCATCACATTTCAATCTTGAAGTGACATCTGTTAATAAGTAGCGGAACTAATTCACTCTAAAACCCCAAACTTTTATTTCCTTTTATTTTTTATAATATTTGATAAATAAGCTTATTTTTTTCTAGCGGATTTCTAGCTGTAACGCCTTTTCAGCGGCACAGCCGATTAAATATTTCGGATTTTGGGAATATGTACCCAAAGTCACGGTACAGCATTTTCTTAATCATCAGATACAATATAAATTTATTTAAATTAGCTGTACGTAATATCTTTCGAAAATATTAATAACAATACCGAATTCGCCAGGCAATATCCGAATAAAAAAATATTTTGTATTTGATATTGATACGCAAACATAATAAACTGTGTTTCGAATAATGTATCTATATAGCTAAACAAAATATGTTGTATAGAAATTTATGACACAGACACCTAATTTTATACCCCTACAAATATTTATTTGGATAAACTGACACGCAAATAAGTAGGTACATATACTTACTCATCCTATAATAAATCTTTATGTAAAACAGTCATTTGTGGCTGGTATAAGGATAACATAAAACAGTTGGAGATTAAGATCTTTATACGCTCGTTGCAATACTCCCCCTTTGATTTTGTCAAGGGAAAGGAAATAATAACATTCAATGTGACGTATGTGTTTTTGTACGTCAATTTATTAGTCGAGGCAACTCATAGTTTGTGGTAGATATTTTCCTACGTGACTTAGACTAGTCCTTCAAAATAATGATTATTTAAAATCAGAAAATCTTATAAATTTAATGCGAATGTGAATCTGTTTTTTACGCTCGCATACACGTTGTCAGAGGTCAAGAAGGGCCATAGAGTACCCTCCATCCAGAAATATTATTGTTTCCATAGGATATAGAAACTGATTGATAAAATTTACATTAACGCAAACGAAACTGCAGGCAAAATCTCATTTACTATATTCCTAAGACCCCAGTCTAGCTATTTACAAAGGTTAAAGATTTAAGGCTATTTTAAAGGTTTTTACAAGGTCGGCAAAGTGCAAGTGATGCCTCTGGTATTGTAGGCGTCGATAGGCTACGGTAACCATTTACCATCAGGTGGGCCGTATGCTTGTTTGCCACTTTAGTAGAATAAAAAGAAAAAAGTTTAGCTATTGCTATATTATACAGCCTATTAAAGACTGTCAACGATCATTAACAGGTAACACAATGTACCGGTTAATAATGTGTTAATATTAAGGTTAGCTAGTAATTCCCCCGCCCTTCTTGCACCGCATCCCTCCGCACAAATAGATTAGGACGATCGATAGTAGACTGGATAAGTTACCTTTAAATAGACAGTGCTAAAAGTTTTATACATAACTTATTGTATTTACTTATTATAAAAAATGTCAGGGCTTCTATTGCTACTTCTGTCAAATATACCATCAAGTAGAATGAATGCTTGTTTGCCGATTCACAAGTGTATCTTATCTTATCTTGTGTGGGGGCCAGTCAGTACAGACCGGCGACACTTCGACCCAGTGGGATCTTTTGTGTCGACTTCCCCAATAACGACTGCCATAGATGTTCATGGCAGCCGGGACAGACGGCTTAACGTGCTCTCCGAGGCATGGAACAGGCGATAATTATCAATCAATACGCACATAATTTCGAAATGTCATATAACTTTCGAAAGTCAGAGGTGCGCGACGTGGGTTCGAACCCGAGACCCTCTGCATTGCAGTCTGTTGGTCTCCTCACTGAGCTATAGCTGCTCTCTTCGCTTAAGTGTATAGAAATGAAGGCTGATATCACCTAAAAGATAGTCCGGTAACTGTTACTATCAAACTGACATCGGTTCAGACTATGACATATGCTATTGAGATTGTTAATTATACTTTGACTCACGTTAAGCAGTCATATCAACGCTTATATAGTTTGAAACTTAAGGCATACCTAAGTCGTTTTTTCGTCGGCATCCCTATAATATTAATAGGATGCCGTAAAGGTGAATGTTTGTGGAAGTGTTTGTTACTTAAACACGCTTAATCTGTTTATGATGATGATCTTCTATATAATCACACAGTTTTTATTCCAGTGTGTTGTTGATTTACGCCGGCAAAGGTGCGAGCAGAATATAGAATATTTTCATCAATGCGGAAGCAATCACGTGACCTTCGTAACCTTGAAAAGCAACTGCCATAACACAGGGAACTCATTTAAACTTTGGCAATTTTCATAAATAGCTATATTACGTGACACTCATAACATTTTGGTATAATATAATGTGCATCGTGACTTTTAAACAACAGAATTAAACTGTACTGGTATTATAAAGGCCAATGTACGCGTTTGTTTGTAACGTTTATATTAGTAAACCATTGAACTGATATCTATGAAAATTGGTATAGAAGTAAATTAAAACATGGCCTCATATGACTGTTTTTTATGAATTAAGGAACTGAGCGTGTTTCTTAGACTTGATACTGAGATGTACAGAACACGGATCACCCTTCATAATGGCTTAGCATAATATGCTTTACAAATGACTCAGTGACAACCACGCCAATACTAATGTAATAGACCAATCATAGAACTGATAGCGCAACTTGCGGAAGGCACTAATATTATTAATACTTTACCATGATGCTCAGTATTCTATTCTTTGCACAGCCTTGCTGTTCTGCTCAAAGACTCATCTGCGAACTCGATTGTCACCTCGTTAGTAACCATAGTAAACCAATATATTGCCACAGTTACTGTAGACTCGAATTATTAAAATTCAAATTACAACAGCCTACTCAGATGTAAGTTTGGTAGTGAGATTTAAGAGAATTGCATTAAGTTTGAATTGCGTGTCTAAACAGAAATGTAGAAAACATAAGTTCTAGAATTATGACGTTTTTAAAACATGTTTTATAATAAGGCTGTGAAGTATTATTCGATCTATAGTTATTGTCGATCTATAGTTAATCTACAATACAACGTATTCGATGTAATATTAAGTACATCTATATAATCTATATCGAGTACTAGGGGATCGGAACACAATCACAGGTTTAGTACAGTCCAAGGATAACTGTAACGCTGCGTTTACACTGCTTGTTTATGTTAACAATCAACAAAATCACGTACACATAGATTTGGTTGGCTGCCATCAATGTTAAAAACATTTGTATTTAGATCATGCTAAATACGAAAGCAAAAATGCGTGCAAAACTAACCTGCGGCAACTGTTTTATACTTTTGGACTAACCATTGCTAACCATCAAAGAGTATATAGTCACTTTTGCAGGCAGCAAAGTATTTTATTTTTAAAGGTTTTCACTATATGTCTGTTTTTCTTCCTAAGCTTAAATTAGCTAGACAGGAAAGTCTACCACTCTATTGCGTATCATTTAGCCACAATCGTACAAAAGATGATCACAATAGTAACAAATCAAGATAATGTAATAATGACCAGTACAAAAGCATTTGACACAGTACTCACATCAGGATCACAATACAATATTGTTTGCTTAATTCGTTTATATGCTTCGATAACCGATTACCATTAGATCACGATTGCTGTCATTTCAGTGGCATAAAAATATTGATATGTTTCGATAAACATTTTCACCGTATGTTACAAAGATTTGTCAAATTGAAATACAGACTGGAAACACGGCTTAACTCGTAACCTATAGCCATTATAGAGAGGGATTAAGGCTTTCAAGCTAAGTCATTAGTGTAAGGTGCTATTCAGAGTTGATTATTCGGTATTTGGCACGAGTGCGTAGGACAAAGCAAGCGCATTAGTGCACTGTTTCACGATTAATATGCTCTAGCTTATTGAATTGGCCGGTGCAGATTTAGATATTGAATATTTGAACTGGTATAGATTTGTACCCGTTCACTAGTGAGAATATGGTTTTAGTTAGGTTTATTATTGTTTTAATGAAGATATTGGAACGATCAAAATGATGCAATATCAAGCAATGACGTCATCAGTGTATGTTACGGTAAGTGATGTAATGTAGTTCCTTAAAGATTGGTTCCTAAAATAAATAGTATTCGACTATCAGGATAGCGTAACTGTGGCAAATGCGATTGCTGATGATTGCAAGAGGTTTCAAATTTGATTTCAGGGTTACGCCAAGCCATTTATGTAAAGAATTTTTTTGCAGCAGCGTGGAGTCTGAATTTGCCTGGAAGACAGCAATAGATCTGCTCTAACGTCCGACGTTAGGGCGAATCTATAGGTATATCATAAAGCTACATAGCACAGCTATAGTGTTGAGTTTTATTGACATTGAACTTTAGCTGGTAATTTCCATATAAGGATTTCATAATAATGTTACACCCAGTGCTATCTCTCGGCATTGTGTGGAAGACTCGACTCGTTTTAAATTCTTATACCTCGAACCCAGAACGTAACAATAATAATAATAATACCAGCCCTGTATTAAACTGTCCCACTGCTGGGCACGGGCCTCTTCTTAGTGTGAGAAGGGTTAGGCCATAGTCTACCACACTGGCCCAGTGCAGGTTGACAGACTTCACATATCTCTAAGAACATATAAGAATGTTTTTCATATTAACACTTAATAAAACTGGGAAAATGGGTATTACTAATAATAACTAATAACACATTGAACGGAAATATCGTTTATAAATGACCACGAAATGTACATCATCATATATATAAAAAACATATACTATTTTATATACGTGGTGGCTTTGTGGTCGTTTTCACACTAATGTTTTATGCTACTTAAATAGGAAGGAAGAGCAGTGCACCATCTACCGGGCCAGTTAGTTATAGTAGTAAATAATGTAGTAAAAGTAATGAATGCCTTAGAAATGTTATATATTATATTTCAATGTTACCTTTGTAAGTGTTTCATCAAATTCCTGATTTTATTATTGACCTGCTACATTTACAATTCTCGGGAATTCCCCGTTACTAACGGATGTGATATTTTATTACGACAGATTAGTAATACTGTAAATTTCCGGTACGTATAGTACATATTTACAGCAAATGACAATGTTTTATGGATGACTATATTTTTAATCCTATTAATATTAATGTAAATGTTTGTGAAGATGTTTAAATATTTGTAACTCAATCACGCGCAAACTACTAAATGGAAAACCCATTTAGTAGTATGAAATTTAGTATACGTGTAGACTATGTCGTGGATTACCACATTGGATAATTTTTTCCTAGTTATGCCTTATAATATTATAAGTCCGGCGTTAGGAAGTTGGCAATCTTTCATCGTTGTTTCTCAGAGAACACTTAAATGTTATTCAATCTACACGAGATCCTCTCAGTTGAGTTATTAGACATAGGACTGATTATAAGACAGATAATAAAGGGTACATTCGTTTTTGTGGACGCACTTAGTGCTCTGTAATATTTCTTGCGTAGATGGCTAGGCTCCGTGAAGGTTCACCGTTCTGACGGAAATTAAATTTGATAGACAAAACCACTAGCCAGTAATTATAAAATATCGTTATCTTATTATTACTGGCTAATTGTTTTGTCTTTTACTCGACCAAAAAAGTGTCTTTCTCCATCAAAAAACTTGACCTCACCAAATTCGCTTATTCTTTCATTCGCCTCTTCCACCAATTTGCATATCCATTGTTAGTCTAGCCTCCCTATACTACCTACGACAAGTAATCAATTAGTAATCAACGCACAACGTATTGACTTTACAATATGTACCGGTGTACGCGTATAATGAGGGGATGTTCAACATTAATTGGTTTGCAAATCCAATTAGGTCGGCACGATACGCATTAAGCACGTTCAGATCATTATAGATCTCTAATGGCCCGTCTGAAGTTCCACTACCATTCTAAATTTGTAGTAATTAATATGTTTTCGCGTACTAATTAAATTTTTATGGTGGTTTAATTTTAAAACTATTAATGGACGGTCAAATCTATGTTAATAGTATCGGTATACGACCTAGAAGAGATGTAAGCCACATCAGGATATCCTCTGTGCAATCTTTGGTTCAACTGTAAAAGAAGTTTTAGCGTATAGAAAATTTCCAAAGTCCCTTTAAAGACAGACATGAAATGTTTTTGTTATTTCAAAAAAAAAATCTGCTCTATGTTTAATTCCTGTGTCGCGGGCAATTTACAAACATTTAAACAACAGACACAAAAAACACCCAGATTTGGCACAACCATTTGTGGAGTTTTGTCCCGTGTGGGATTCGAACCCACAACACGCGGCGTAGTGGTAGTGGCGAGGCGATCACTTAAACCAATATGCCATCTGTGCAGTCAAGTATTAATAAATGGTGTTGCCTTGATTTCTTGCTGCAAAGCTTCGAACAGACTGGAAACCACTCTGAACATAAAGCTATTTACTTACGACTTTCGACATGGTAGCGATATTCCCTCAGTTCAGCAGCCAGTTAAAGTTGAGATTCGAATGTAACCAATTTTCTCATTACTTCGTACATAGACACTTCTAAACCATTAGGGGTAAATACAATATATGAAACAGAGAGCCATACTAGATTCATCTGTGTATGGTTCTCTTGCTTCATACAATATCATCATATTCTTTATATCGGTTGGTGTGTACTCCTTTCATCAAACTCGATTAAAATATGTATATGAGATCCCCAAAACCTTATCCAGGTCAAATCTTTTATTTTTCATTCTTCTAGGAAAAACACCATTCTATAAAAAAAATCTATGTCACGGGCGACTTTCCTACATTCAGAAATCAGAATTCCAGAAATAGACATTAGCAACAACCAGACAACTATCATATATCATATTGTGGATCACAAAAATTTGTGTACCGGTTAATCGAAGCAACAACGCTCGTGGCAGACCATTTAATTCACAACTCCATGTGAGCAGTACTAAACTGGATAGTACATATACAAAAACAACAACACAAACAAACAAAAACGAAACTAATCAGCGAGTATCACAATTTAAATCAAGGTGGTGTATTAATACGTTAGATGCAAAGCAAACTGTACGTTTGTTTATTCACTTCAAGTGCGTGCTCGTATTTACTCCGTATATTTGATTAACGGCAGCGCCCTGCGATTTTCATGCTTCTCTTGCGTCGTATTAATGAACGTGCTGTGAACGGGCTTCCAAGAATTTCTGCAAGCGATACATTGTGTTATAGAATATTTGTTTTTATACGACAAAGATTGGCGAAAAAGATGGATAACCTAGTCAATAGTTACCGTAAGCCATATATTTGTTACCAATGATATTTTATTTTATCTTTTTATAGAATACTAGCTTTTACCTGCGGCTTCACTTGCGTAAAAGTGGATAAGGTTAGGCTACGTCCAAAAAAAAAAGTTTACCAACCGTGATCGAAACCATGGTCGACAGCGAGAGGAACTGGATATCGGTCGCATCCTTCTGCGAGGACATTATCTCGCAGAAGGAGGCGGCGGAGCGGATTTGTGAGTAAAGTATCCTTGCGGATCCGAGCTGCCGCCAACGGACCAGGCGGCGCAAACGCGCCAATACACGCCTGATGTCGCCATAGTGAAGGCCGCGGGCAAGGGCACGAAGATCGCCCGTCCGTCAGCCTTTAGGTCGAAGCGACACTCTCTGTCGTGCCGGGGCTTGACCCAGGCATTCCTTGCCTGCGTTGGGCACTTCTGGGTGGGTCACTGATGTAGTTTCAGTTCCAGCGACCCACCCACCACTCAAGGCAGCGATCTAGCACACCATGGTAGATTTAGTCGGTAGTACCCGGGACATGCCATCCCGGGTGAGCCCGACATAATCTCTCCGCAACCCTTTACCGCTGAGAGGTATGCGTCAAAGCATTCCCCCAAATAAAAAAAAGGTTATCCTAGTTACAGTACTTTTAAAACGAATAAGTAATATAACAATTATACATGTATCTTTTAAATAAATAATCTGTTAATGTATTGCAATAATTCCAGGAATGACATTGAAATAACTTAATTATTATTCTCTTTATTTAAATATTTTCAATATATTTTTCATTTTTAAATATACATATATCTATAAAAATACATATCATTAATAAAATATATGGTACCCCACCGGCATCGGGAACAGGGTCCAAGCTGCCGGTGGTTAGGATTCCAGAGATAGGAACCTCCTCACAATGCGTGCTGTATCTAAAAGCACTGCCTTCTGCATCAAACCCTTGATCCAAGCACCCAACGCCAGCCTCTTTAGATGATGATCGAGGCTCTTGGCTATTAGACCATTGACAGATATGACTATCGGCATAATGATTGCCGAATCAACATCCCACATGTCGACAACCTCGCGAGCCAAATCGAGATATTTAATTTGCTTATCTTTTTCAGCTTTCGCGATATTGCCGTCATGCGGAATGGTGACATCGATAATCAATGCGCGGCGCTCTGATCGATCTATCACCACAATGTCAGGTTTGTTGGCCACAACAGTCCTGTCTGTGATGATAGTTCGATCCCAGTACAACGTGACATGACCATTTTCGAGAACTGATTCAGCTACATACTTGTAGTACGGCACTTCAACATCTACAAGTTTGTATTTCAGAGCAAGTTGCTGGTGAATAATCCTGGCTACTTGGTTATGTCTGTGCAAGTACTCGCCGTTAGCAAGACGAGAACAACCGGAAACTATATGCCTGAGGGACTCACCAGGTAGGTGGCACGCCCGACAAAATGTCAACCGTACCATCCCTCAAGATATATCTCCGGTAGTTATTCGTCTTGATAACTTCGTCCGCAATAGCACAGACAAACCCTTCGGTTTCCCCAAAGAGGTCACCGAAACGTAGCCAGTTCACGGAGGCTAACAGGTCTTCATCAGCTCCATATAGAGCCTTGTAGAACCTACCGTGAAGCTCCTTGCTCTGCCATACATCCCTGCGATCGTTAGTGCTAAGTACTACAGGCTTGCGCCAGTTCTCTTTAGCCACTACTACCTACATCCCGATGCATACCCACGTCTGCCTGAAGAAAGTATTCTCTGAGGTTGCATACCTCGCGGTTATGAAGGGCCTTGGCATTCAGAAAGCCTCGGCCTCCACATTTCCGCGGGATATACAATCTCATCACAGACGAACGTGGGTGATGCATACGGTATGCCGTCAAGAGTGTACGGACCCTCTGGTCCAGGGCATCCAGTTCAGTCTGAGTCCACTTAAGTATGCCAAAGGAGTACATGAGCACCGGCATGACCCAACCGTAACAAGCGCGCACCTTGTTGCCACCTGATAAAAGACTTTTTAAAACTTTTTTCAGGCGACCAAAGAAACGCTCCTGCAACGATTGCTTCATGTTAGCCTCATTGATACTTAACGCCTGTGACATACCCAAGTACTTGTAAGTATCGGTTACAAGAAGTGATCGTAGGTTAATGGAATCCGAAAGTTGTGTTCCTTCGGATTCCACTATCCTGCCTTGCTTTACATGGATGACAGCACATTTGTCCACACCAAAATCCATACTGATAGACTTACTAAAAGTTTTAGTTACTTTAAGTAAATCCATCAACTGTAATTTAGTGTGGGCAAACAACTTTAAGTCATCCATATACAACAAGTGGGATATCACTCCACCACCTCTATGTAACCTGTAACCTAGCCCTGAACCCTCTAGTAATGTACTAAGAGGATTCAATGCTAGGCAGAACCAAAGAGGACTCAGGCTGTCGCCCTGAAATATACCCCGCTCAATTTTTATCAATTCGCCATTCCCAGGGATCTGTCGACATCCTGGATAGCTAAGAACCGTTTTCCATTGCCCCATGCATGACTTCAAAAAGGTGCGCAGAGTTGCATTTACTTTATACAACTCTAACACCCTCAAAAGCCATGCATGAGGCACCGAATCATACGCTTTCTTATAATCTATCCAACATGCCGCCATATCCCTTTGTTTACGGCGAACCTGTTGGCTAATGGCCATATCAATGAGGAGGAGCTCCTTAGTACCACGAGCCCCCCTCTTACATCCATTCTGAGAAGCTGACATTATTGAATTTGTATCAATATGTTTAGATACCTTGGCTCTCAAAATAGATGGAAGAAGCTTATAGATCGATGGCAAACATGTTATCGGTCTATAATTGCCGGGCTCGTTGGTACTACCTGTTTTATGGAGTAGATGGGTTATTCCCGTGGTCATAAAATCTGGTAACGATCCAGATTCTAGGGCAGATTGAAATTGAGCAGCCAAACAAGCATGTGAGCTACGCAGCCATTTCAGCCAGAAATTGTGCAGTACGTCCGGTCCTGGTGATTTCCAATTTGATAAGGATCGGACCGCACTAATTACATCCTGGCTATCAATGACCACGTTTTCCATTTCTGGAATTAGCTCACTTGCTCGCTTGACCTCCCGCATCCATTCCCCCTCAGTGTGGCCGACGGGTACCGACCAGATGTTCCTCCAAAACGTATTTGTAGCATCAGCATCTGGTAGCCCCACATCGGCCACACATTGCTCTGGTCGTTCCCAGGTTCTATAAACCCATCTTTGGTCACTTTGAAACGTGCGGTTGATGACATACCAGTGCACGCGTTTTTTGTATCTGCGCAGTCGATTTGCCCATGCATAGACTTTCTGCTTCAGGAAGTCAATGCGCTCTGTGGCCCGAGATACGTATTCATGAGGACTGACACCAGTCCCCAGAAAAGCCCGGCCCACATAGCGCATTACCCTGGGCCGTGTGTTCCCTGCCCTGAAGCAGATCAGCTTACCGATGAGTGTCCTTGCCTCAGCAATACGCCGTTCAATCCTGCACTGCCAGGCCGGGGTGACAGATGTTTGTCGTATAGCAGGGACATGTGTGGGTAACTTGATGCCCGCTATACGACTTGCCGCCACAGCAGCACAGTACAGGATCGAATGAGTATCGGCGAGATTCTCGCTATTATCTAAATAACTAGATAATAGCGAGTCCAGGACACTCACCAATGCTATATTTTTTCTATGCATAGGTAACCGAGGCAGACGGGGCCGAATACTTACATAGTTTGTCATGTCATCCACCTCCATGCTGGCACTATTGCCCGTCCGCGTCGCACCAGGTGATAGTTGCGTAACTGCGGGTTGGATGCGAATGGCATGGCTCATAGGCAAGTATTCTGAGCGTAGCCTATCAAGCACGGTATCATCCAACTGTCGACTGCGTTGGATAACCCGCACTTGATCCGATAATCGCTGTGCTGAAACGTTGACGCTTGGTTCAAAGGCCTGAAACAGAACAAGCATGCGGCTGCGATACGCAGTGAGGTTAGTTCCTCCCTCTGTAGCCCCAAAATATGCCCGCATGACGTTTTCATTAATGGATTGAGTCCATCGCATGCGGCGCACATCACCACCGGCAGCGGGGGCCCGGTTCGAGGTCGGTGGGCCTCGGGGTCCCAAGCGGGTCGGTGGCCGGCCTCTTCCCCGCCGACGTGCAGGTGACGGTGACGAAGGCGGAGAGAAATATTCGTCGCTCGAGCTCGACGCAACTGCAGCGGCCGGTGATTCTGATCGATGTACCGACGGGTGCGAGGCGGAGCTAAGCGACGAACCCGGAGGTGGTAGCGGTGCGGCTCTAGATCTGGCTCTTGTTAACATCTTGTATTTTAATAAACTTAAATTCAGTCTCTGTGAAAATTTTCATTTTTGACGTTGTCATATTATTTGTAATACTTAATACTGATGAATATTTGCTTTTATGCCTGTAATTTTTATGTTTATTGTGCAATGCGTCTTATTGTTTTTATATGATTTGAAAATAAATGGATTTATATCAAAAATAAACTTTAAACTGAAAATAAAATATTTTTCTCTAAAAATACATAGACGTTACTTAGTGTTGCCAGATATTAAATTATAAAATTATTATTATTATTAACATTGACGTAAAATTATTATTATTGACATTGATATAAATTTATTATTATTATTATTAAACAAATAATTAGTCTGTATTATTATAAGTTTTAGAAGGACATTGCATTAACTTAATCTCTTAAAATATTTTCATCTAACTTTATATATTTCAATGCCAATCTTCATTTTGACTGATATCATGATTGATGTATACATTTTGCATGCCTTACGGTAGAATCACTTGAAACATGATCTTTTAATAACAGCATTGTAACAGTGTTTCTGCAAAAATTAATAATTTGAATTTGAATTTGAAAATTTGAATTTGAATATTACTCGGTAATAATATAGTTTACAAATAGTGAAAGTTTTTTTAAATCGGTGAAGTAGTACAACACTTGGCGTAATAACGGTAGCGGGGCAACAACTTAAAACTTACGCCATACGTGCAGTAAATTATCATTACTATAAATATAAAATAACTAGATGTGGCCGCGGTTTCACCTGCATTTATAATTACTGCGCCGCCCCCGTGAGTCGTAGCGTGATGTTATATAGCCTATAGCCTTCCTCGATAAATGAGCTATTCAACACTAAAATAATTTTTCAATTCGGATCAGTAGTTCCTGAGATTAGCGCGTTCAAGCAAACAAACAAACAAACTCTTCAGCTTTATTATATTAGTATAGATAACAATAATATCCTCCAGGCCGATTTCGGCCATGGCGGCCAGTTTTAACGAAGACTGGGTAATTACGCAGAAGATATTATAGTGCACAAGTGTGTGCGCAAACACAAGTACACTCTCTGTTCCCTAACTCTCATAATCCGATGGGACGGTAATCCGACACGACCGGAGAGAGATCAGGCGCAGGACCAACGGCTTTACGTGCTTTCCGAGGCACAGGGGTATCTTACACCGCCAACTTCCTAACTCCGGGCTGCTATTGAGATTTCTTAACTGAAAAACCCAATAACTGTTTGTTGGCCCGACCCGGGATTCGAACCCGAGACTTCATGCACAGCAGTCACTATCCGCTTTTAATATGTGTATACCATACTCATATTGTTAAAGGAAGTGATAAACGTTAAGTATTACAAACACACATAGTTTCAAGCCTACTTATTTTTTATACAACTAAGGTGGCAAACAAGCATAGGGTCCACCTGATGGTAAGTGGTCACCGTAGCCTATGGATGCCTGCAATACCAGAGGCATCACTTGCGCGTTGCTGACCCTTTAGGAATGAAAGAATAGAAAAAGGAAGTGGGAAGGAAAAGAGGGCAAGTAGGTGACTGGGCTTCCGACATTCTCACTCACGGAACGAAACACAACAGTAGGAATACTGTTATTTTACATCGATATTCTGTGAGAGGGTAGTCCCTTCCCCGTCGAGCCTATTCATGATGAAATCAGCGAGGCTGTATTACTCAACGTTTACGTTTATTAGTTTATTATTATTAACGTTGGTTAGTGTAACCGACTGCCAGGCCTGAGGTTGTGGGTTCGATTCCCGCACAAGTCAAACATTTGTGTGCATGAACATGTTTGTTTGTCTTGGTCTGGGTGTTTCTATGTACATATAATACGTTTGTATTTACAACAAAAAAAGTATATATTATGTATGTTTATCCATTGTCTATTACCCATAGTATAAGCTCTGATTATTTTGGGCTAGATGGTGTTGTGTGTATGTTGTAGAATATTATTATTATTTCATCGAAGGGGTAGGCAGAGGTGTACAACACTGGCAATTTTAGCTCCCACGTAATAAAAACCTAGCGTCTGCCGTCTACCGGGCACTGTTCCGAACTCTGTGCTGGTACTGAGAAACTTACTTACTTCAAAGAAAAACCGTAACTGCACGGATGGTGTAGCCGTTTAAGTGGTCGCCTCGCCACTGCCGCCGTGCCGAGTGTTGTGGGTTCGGTTCCCACACGGGACAAAAATTTGTGTGATCCACAAATTGTTGTTCCGAGTCTGTGTGTTCTTTCTGTCCGTTGTTTGAATGTTTGTAAAGTCCCCCGCAACACAGGAATAATTCCTAGTCCGGGAGATAACTTTAAAAAAGAACCTAATAAAACTTTAGCGATAGCTCAGTGGGGAAACCAACAGACTGCAATGCAGAGGGTCTCGGGTTCGAACCCAAGTCGCGCACCTCTGACTTTCGGAAGTTATATGACTTTTCGAAATTATGTGCGTATTGATTGACAATTATCGCCTGCTCCGTGCCTCGGAGAGCACGTTTAGCCGTCGGTCCCGGCTGCCATGAACATCAATGGCAGTCGTTATTGGGGAAGTCGACACAAAAGATCCCACTGGATCAAAGTATCGAATCCGAGACCTCATGCACAGCAGTAGTATTCACTACCAGTGCCGCGCTGAATCATGACAGTAAATTCGAAAACGCTCGCTGAGTATTCAATTAAGCAAATGCCTGGAAATATACCGGCCGATTCATAACCAGTAAAATACACAGAATACTTGACGCACAAACGTTTTACTGTTGATTAATATCGATATGCGGACACTGTTGACATTGCTTTTCAATCGAGTGCATTTCTAACCTACTTTGAAAATTATTATACTAGCGACCCGCCCCGGCTTCACATGCGTAGTATAAAACCTAAACAAATTATACACTTAAAACTTCCTCATGAATCACTCTGTCTATTGGTGAAAACTACATGAAAATCCGTTCAGTAGTTTTTTAATTCATCGCGAACAGACAGAAATTGTTTTATATTTCCTTTCTCTGTTTTGAAAAATGACAACTCCCGCACTAGGCATATTTCCTATATCGCGGGAGACTTTACAAACATTCAAACAACGTTCATAAAGAACATCCAGACTCGAAACAACCATGTGTGGGTCACACAATTTTTTGTCACGCGTGGCATTCGAACCCATAACACTCAGCGCAATGGCAGTGGAATGTACTGATAGTGATGATAGTGATAACATAATAAAGTACCTATGACACCTGTGTCATCCGCAAACTCGTATGCACAGTCGTATTTATAATAAATATAAATAATATCAGCCCTGTATTAAACTGTCCCACTGCTGGGCACGGGCCTCTTCTAGTGTTAGAAAAGTTAGGCCATAGTCCACCACGCTGGCCCAGAGCGGGTTGACAGACTTCATATATCTTTGAGAACATTATTGAGAACTCCTAAACATGCAGGTTTTTCTCACGATGTTTTCCTTCACCGTTAAAGCAAGCGATAATTAATTATTTAATACGCACATAACTTCCAAAAGTCAGAGATGCGCGCCTTGGGATCGAAGTCGAGACCTCTGCGAGACAGTCCAACGGATTCCCACCAAGCTCTCGCTGCTTTTTTTTTTTACTAAGACTTAAATCATATGGGTCCTCAATTTGTGTATTTAGATCGCACGAAAAAGTGCCCATGCTAAGAAGAATGAGCTCGTTTTGTTAATCTCATATTATGAGCGTGATAAAACTATTTTTGTAATTCATATGTCATGTCAGCAATGTGTGCTGGATGACAACCATCATCCGGAAAGGTGAACATACTTAAAAGTAGTACGGCGCATGTGTGTTTTAAATCAGTCGGCCTCGATGGCGTAGTCGTTAGTGTAACCGACTGCCACGCCTGAGGTCGCGGGTTCGATTCCCGCACAAGTCAAATATTTGTGTGCATGAATATGGATATTTGTCTTGGACTGGGTGTTTCTATGTATAATATGTATGTATTTACAAAATAAAAGTATATATGTATGTTTATCCATTGTCTAGTACCCATAGTACAAGCTCTGCTTAGTTTGGGCTAGATGGTGTTGTGTGTATGTGATAGAATATTATTATTATTATATTATTATAAATCTATGGTATTATACCAAATTTCGCTAGTTTTAAGCTTATCATAGGCAGCGAATCTTATCTCTCAGGATACAGTATATGTTTAAAGAAAAACGTGACCAAGGAACTATTTTATAAGTAAAGCTTGCCATATCAGTTTTGCCGATTATCGTAAATAAGACTGTGGAAATATATGTATAGATAGCAGGGACTGGACAAGCACTTCCCAGTGCCCACTCTCTCTCTTAAAAGTAACTCTAAATATATCTTCTAAAAAAGTAACTCCTTAAATTCCCACTTCAGGAGTTATAACCAAAAATAAGAGATCACCACTATCAACCATAACAATACAAGAATATGAAAAAATCGATCATCATTCAGCATTCTTCGACAACGCGGAAATCGATAATAGATTTTCGAATTATTCGATATTCTTGCCAACACTAGCGCACAACTACATGCATTCTAATGATCAATAGACGTAGGCCCCAAATAGCCGTGTCCGAGAACTCGACTATGGAAATACGACCTCTATACCAGCGCATTGATGCCTAACTAAGGTCTTTGTGCCAGACGTATTGCAACTTGGTAAACCATTTGTGCAGTGTATTCGGTACCGGCGCATAGCCGTTATGCACTCGGCTTTGAACCAACAATAATTTGATTGCTCCTCTCCCACAAGTTTCGGCCTCACTTCAATGAACGAACTTGTCTAGAACGGACTTAGTCTTAAGATCTGCTGAAGATGCATGCATTGAGATGAGTTTCTGTAATCAGAATGATAACCAACATAAAAGTATGTTAGTCAAAAGAATAAATTTGTTGATTTTGGTGCTAACCATGAGACAAATGTCAAAAATAAATTTAAAGAAATGTAATAAACCTATGGTCTTGTTTTATAATTTCCAGGTAGCAATCTATTAAATAAAATAAATGTCACGCTATCTCTATTTTCTGTTTAATTACATGATGTGATTAATATGCAGAATAACATTAATTAGTATGTGTAATACTTAGTTTTAGGGTTAAGAGTTCGATAATGTACATCTGTATACATTTGTGTCAAAGAAGAATTATTTATTTTAATAAGATATATCATAGAACACACACATTTATATATTCCCAAAGCGGTAGGCAGCGACGTGTCGATACTACATGTTAGTTCCCATATAAAAACAAGCAAGCCTTGTGCCGTCTACTGGGTTCCAAAGTACATGCTGCTAGTGAGAAATTCCTGACAAGAAAATCCACTTTCACTTGCATAGATTCAGATTTGAGCACCTTATTACCCTGACAAACATTTGGGTATATAATTATTACGGAGGTATTGTCACTACTGCAATTATAAGTTTACTAAATATAGCCCACGGCTTTACTCGTGTAGCTTAGTTTGAGTTAGTTTAGTGAGAGTACTTTTTCCTGGATGAAAGGTACCCTATGTCCTAGACTGTACTTCTGACAAGGTGTATGTGAAATTTCATGATGATCAGTCGAGTAGTTAAGGCGTAACAGCATGACAAATAAACAAACAAACTCACTCTCGCATTTATAATTTTATAGTTCGGATTAAGATAACTAAATATTTAATTTTGAATGATCAGTTATTTCACTAAAATAACTTCAAACTAAGCAATTTTATTTCAGTGACACCATTGGCTAAATTGATATCATTTTTTGCACTCAAACGGATACAGATAATACTCCTAATAGCCACATCACTGCATATGTAGTTCCATTAATGTATGTATGTTACAATATGTTTTTGATCTACCTATAACTATAATGTAAAATTAGCAGGAAACATTTATTACATAAGTGTCCTTTACGATTGCCTCATTGACGCAGTGGTTTTTGATTGCAACTTCTGTACGTGAGCACGAATTCAATTGCCTGGTCGAACAAAGCATTTTTTTTCAAGAAATTCTTAATACCAGCATAGAGTCTAGATATGAAACCTAGTGAACGGCTATAGGCTCGCTGCTTATTATGTGGAACCAAAAACCATATCCCAAATATTGGCCATATATGGTGATTCAACCAAAACACAACTTTCGGTAGAAAAGCAGAAACAAATCAATGTAAATGGCATAAACTGTCCGTAGCTTTTATAACATTTAGATGTGTCAGTGGTATATCTTAACAACAAATTGTCGTGTGTTTTGCCAGTCAAAGTACACAATTTGCATCGCCCGCCCGCCTTCCGCCCGGTGGATACTACCAGATCACATGCCACGGTTTCTATCTTTAGAATAGTAACCGTTTTAGCGTAATACCAACTGAGTATGTTGGGGTTGTCGACACAGAAATTACTTAAATTGGAGCTTTTATTGTTAGAAAAATGTAAGCCATTACCAAACTTGAAGAACATTTATAGTTTTGATATTTATATTTTGCTAACTTCTGTCCAAAACTGCGGTGCAGTTTCACTCCTGAGTATGATTACTGCACCACTCCCATTGTGTATAGCGTAATGTAATATTGCCTATAATATTCCTCAAGAATTGACTTATCAAATGGAAAGATGATTTTAAATTCGACTAGTGGTGCCAGAAATTAACGCGTTTAAAAGTACAGAAGGTATATAGATCAGCACTAACTAAATTCTAGCTTTTTAGTATTTTATAAAGAAATTCATGCGCTTATTCCTAATTAAAAATACGCTGTGATTCACAAACCTTCTACTTTAGTAGGCACAGAATACGATGAACAGATAAGCGATTGAGATACTGTGAGTTCTGTTACGACTACAGTTATTATTAAAGTTATTCCATTTTATGAAGTATTTTTGTACTAAGAAATCATTATATTAGTAACTCACAACCAGACCTGACCCTGGGCCTTGAGAGATCATGGGTTTTCATACCACAAGTATACAACATAAGGCTTTTTAGTGGGAGGAGTATTTTTCTAGTTAGTTGCCTACATTTTTCAGTAGGAGATTTAGATCTCCCAATGTAAAATGTAGGCAACTAACAAGCCTTCGATAGCTGTTGCTTTTATAGACTTGTGTAGTCAGGGTTACCAGCCACACTGAAAATCTATGTCTCCATAAACTGTCTGCCTGACTGGGTTGAATAGTAGGCAAGTCTCCACAAAGAAAGATACCAACTCTTTATAAATTCCAAAGAACTTCAAGGTGGAGTAATTTGATAAAATTATTTAAGTACCGGATATATTTTTACCGATAACGTTTTATGTGTATAGTGATTTGAACCAAATATGATGATATTTAAATCTTTCTGATAACATATCGCATAGTATTTTATATAAATTTTGTGATAATGTGTGGCTTAATGTATTTTTAAGCTATGCAATAATTCAAAACAGATTAGTGGGATTTTTTGATAAGCCATTCTACAAATTCTGTAATTAAATAATTTAAGATAATTAGTAGCTATCTGTACCTTCCTTTGCGTTTTAAGGTGGCCTATATATCGGAAATATTTTTATTTTAATGTGTGTACAAGTGGGTCCTTAAGAAAAACCATTCCAACGAACTCAACCCCTTCCCACATTCCGTCTGTGGCCTTAGAACTCCCGGTGACAGATATCCCGCACCTATCTATCTATGTATCTATAAGAACTAAAGTAAGGCTAGGGTTTTAGGGATTGTAGGGACATTAACGGCTAGGCTATTTGTAGTTGCGTACGAAGCGTTGGCCTGTATCACCGCATACCACCGTAATGCCACGCCAATATGCATCTTATTGCTAGGCAACTAGGTTATTTAGATATAGCGCTTAGAATTATCTAGGATATAAGCACACAGGTTATATAGGATAGGTATAGCGTATCATAGGTTACTACCTATAGTTACAGGTACCTACCTAAGTTAGGTTAAATTTACATGTACAGTTCGGGTTCTACCGACAGGTTAAGAGTCCACCTGTACAATGTGTTATGAGTACTGAAACCAGTATTTTATGTTAAAATTAAATTAGTGTCAATCTTTAAGATTCTCGATTTGTTCATTTCCTCATGTTTGGTAAGCAAATCGGAAAATGTAATGATTAATATAAGATGAGTCACAAGCATATTCGCCACTTCGGTAGTATAAAAATAAACCTAATTTCAACAACATAAAATAGTGCTGCCAAAATGTTAACACGTACAAGATATCGCTGGTAACATGATGGAAGAATGAAAAAAAAACTGTCGTTATAGTAATTCCTTCAAAGCGTCTGTCAACCCTACAATGCACGATCGTTTACATAAAGTTGGCTGTTCCGCCGCGCCGCTAGCGCCGCGCCGCGGCCGGACACGGAGGCGCGTGACAGATATTTTTATGTGCGGAAACACTCGCACAGTTTATTGCGGAACTACCCACATCGCCGCCGTGTCGCCATCTTCGTGATGTCACGTATCATAAAAAAGTTTTATATTTACGCTTTAGCTGCTTACAATTTAACCATGGTAGATTATTTCGATGTGGTTCTTGTTGGTAAATTTGTGAATGCATAGTTTCGCATCCCACCGTTTGACTTTGTACTTTGACTTCGAATTCCACCCACTGGTTCTAACACAAGCATTTTAGATTTTTTGGTATGGTTTATAAAAATAAGTAGGTACTAATCATTTGTAAACCAAATTGCTAGTAAACTGTTCCATAAAAACAGATAATCCTACATAACCAATTAATTGAACTTTAGGGTTAAATATGGGTCTTCACCAGTTTGGCTTTTAATTTTCTTTATGCCATTGAACTAATGAGGTCATATCATGCCAATTATATAGGTCATATTATTTAATTACATAACCACTTAATAACCTTACAAGGACAAACATCATAATTATTTCGCCAATTATACAAATTAGCATATACGTGTGACCCATAATTATAAAAATTATTACCTCGTTGCTCCCTTGGCAATAGTGTCGTTCGTATTAGCGTTCTGGTTAGTCAATGAGCATACGGTATTATGTAATCAAATTAAACAAACCATATAAAATCACAAAATATTTAATAAAAATTGACAAAAATACCAATAACAATCATGATCAATCTACGATAGAACTTAACATTCCAGTCCTTAATATTTATAATGCACACGTTTATAAGACAGTGTTTTAAAATCTATTGGATAGGCAGTGGTCTGAACTCTCACACTTTGTCAAAGCAAATCATTGCATAGTAATACGTACTGCATTTCGTTATTGTATAGACCAAATTTCTTCTAAATTTACTAAGTAGTTTATCTTATTTACCACTATGATCCAACATAATTATAAAAAATCGCGATATTCGACTTTATGCAACTCACAATACTTTGCCAATAAATTGATGAAGACCTTAAGGGTAGTCGGTGTTCACAAAAAATCGCATTAATGCAGGTTAATATCCACGTTACAAATGTTATTGCCTGGCCTACACATAAGAAAACTTGGTAGCTGAATCAAGAAGATAGAAATGCTGATGCAATCTTACATAATGAGATTCTTCTTTACGATCTTACATACTCTTAGCCCAATTCCAAGGCCTGATTTTCATGGCTTTGACATATTTATAGAATCAATACCTTAAGTGACTATATTTTTACTATAGAACACGAGAAGCAATTTCTTAAAGTATTAAATGGCCCGCACTGAAAAACACAATACGTTTTTCGTATTGTGTTTTTCAGTGGTTACAATGTACTCAAACAAGCCTGTGTGATTTTAAAGGGATATAGAAAATACAAAACAAAACAGATTTGATAGAAAATAGAAGATTTAGAATAACGATGTGAGCAAGATTCAGGCAAGAAATCAAATCGAAGTAATTTGTATTATTTTTTAACTTAGCACTGTTTAGGTGCTGTAATATATTTATACTTAATCTTTATCAAATAGTTGTAATTGCAAAACATAATAAACCATTATGAAGAAAATCGAATGTTTTAATGATAAAATCATAGTGATAAATTTGGTACAATCTGATAAGCAATATAAATGCAAAGTTATCATCTACATATATCTATACTTTAAATAATATAACGACTGATGTATCGATCTGATAATACTCAATAAACTTTTATTTCTAAAATATAAAAATATATAAAAATCCTGAGAATTATTATAACACTCTTTCTTATTTAAATGAATACGCACACATAGAATTATATGTATAAGATAAAATAAAGTGGTAATTTAGACTTACAATGCGCGATTGTTACGTCAAATTATCGAACGATTAGAATGTGCTGGTATCTATCATGCCAGTATTACTAATTTTGTTGTTACTGATTAATTTTATTACTCGAATTATAAAAGAATATACAGAATACGATTTAATGGATTTGAGGTATAAGGTTTTATAAGCTTAATATCGCTGTAATTCGTGTTCACATAATGCAATAATAACACTGCACAACAAAATTGCAACTTTTACTGACTGATAAAAAATTTATCACTTGATGTTTACTAATTCGACGATGCTGATTCTACACATACCCTCATTTTTTTTTGTAACAGCTCTTGTTTACGAGTTGTAGCTGCCACTAAATTTGCTGATAACTAGAACAATATTAAGTTTTCTTAATATAATTTGATATGGCATCGTCAAGACGTGTTTGTGTGAATAATTCGAATCATTTTTGTTTAATTTGCGAAGAGTATATAAATAATAATAAGCTCAGCTTTAGCAGCAAGGAAGTCAAATAAGAGAAAGATTTATTCAACTTAAGAAGTAAATAAAATATGTGTTTTATTATAAAAAGACCCATGTGTCATATTTTGTTAGACCTGATAGAGAAATTTCAGACACAGATTTGAAATTGTCATTAAATGTTGGACTAATATCATGTAATAACCAAATCATCAGACATGCTGTTGTGCAGTGTAATCAATCAATCAGCATCAACGATTAATATATTCAAATAATGATTAATATTTCGAAACATTCGAATGATTTGAATTTCTAATCGATAACCGCGCATCGCTGATGCAGGCACTAATTTTGCGATGAAGCTTATATACCAAGGGAATATGTAACATTATATACCATTTTCACCAAATTTATTTATGAATACAACAGTTTCTTTCATTATAATAGTATTTATTCTACTTTTATGGGAATGCAGATGTGTTTGTATGAACTTTTAAAATATAATATACAGTTTTACAAACTACTTAATATATAATAAGTTGTAAAACTGGTTATCGTTGATAGGTTCCTAAGTAGGAGTTACAGTTGGGGCAATAGTGGTCGGCATTCTGACATGAGTCTGTGCAGTAAGGAACACATACGCACGGCCAGCACCTGTAACAAAATAAACAAATATTAGTATACAGAGTAATATGAGCAGCGATAGCTCAGTGGGGAGACCAACAGACTGCAATGCAGAGGGTCTCGGGTTTGAACCCACGTCGCTCACCTCTGACTTTCGGAAGTTATATGACTTTTCGATATTATGTGCGTATTGATTGACAATTATTGCCTGTTCCGTGCCTCGGAGAACCCGTTAAGCCGTCGGTCCCGGCTGCCATGAACATCTATGGCAGTCTTTATTGGGGAAGTCGACACAGAAGATCCCACTGGGTCGAAGTGTCGCCGGTCTGTACTGACTGGCCCCCACACAAGATAAGATACAGAGTAATGTAATTTATTATTATAAAGGAACAATACTCTAATCAGGAACGTTGCACTATCATACAGAGGTATCAAGTTCAATAGTCCAGCACTCACGTCTGGACCATCCGCTCGTATAACTGGTGATACAGATTTAATATATGCATAATATATGCAGAGGCTGCTGTTAGACTATGGATGCACTTGCTTAGATGCATAGGCTATCAATCGGTGCAGCCTCTGAATAATCCAGAAACGATGAAAGAGGCACCAAGTAGCTTATTTCTATTAAATATATCAGGAGATTGCGTCGATGCACAGCGGTAGTAAATACGACTGCAGTGTTTTCGTTTTCGTCGGTCAAAGTGCTATTATAATTTAAACTAAAAAAATAAAAATTAAATTAAATTATAATATAATATAATAATATATTCTACCACATACACAGAACACCATCTAGCCCAAACTAAGCAGAGCTTGTACTATGGGTACTAGATAATGGATAAACAATCGATAACAAGTCGATGCACAGCGGTAGTAAATACGACTGCAGTGTTTTCGTTTTCGTCGGTCAAAGTGCTATTATAATTTAAACTAAAAAAAATAAAAATTAAATTAAATTATAATATAATATAATAATATATTCTACCACATACACAGAACACCATCTAGCCCAAACTAAGCAGAGCTTGTACTATGGGTACTAGACAATGGATAAACATACATATATACTTTTTTTTTTGTAAATACATACATATTATACATAGAAACACCCAGACCAAGACAAACATCCATGTTCATGCACACAAATGTTTGACTTGTGCGGGAATCGAACCCGCGACCTTAGGCGTGGCAGTCGGTTACACTAAATATTTTTTTTCAATAGATTTAGAAATAGATACCTATTTATAAATTTCATATTTGAGGTCAATGAATGAGATATGAGATACATAACACACTTAAGATGCCAGAACAGAAACAGATTTACGTAAATATTTATGATTCAATACGAGTATATGTACGCGCAATCTGTTAGTCTAATTAAGAGAAGTGAACTTTACAATCGTAAAATATTACTTAAAATGCAGCAATAGGACTGTTGACTAGGAGACTGTTGGACTCCCATGCAGAGGTCTTGAGTTTGATCCTAAGGCACGCACTTCTGACATTTCGAAGTTATGTGCGTATTAAATAGTTAATTATCGCCTGTTAAACGGTGGAGAAAACCATCTCGAGGAATTCTGCATGTCTCGGAGTTCTCTATTATTTGTTATGAAGATATGTGAAGTCTGCCAACCCAAGTCCGTGTACAGCAGTAAGACAGAGGCAGAGTTTATAAACAATACTGGCTCTATTACTTTTCCTGCTTTTTTATATATGCAAATACTTTAATAGAATATACAATTATAAATAGCGATATCTACTCAGCCAACCAAGCTAAGCTCACTAAGCTACCGTTGGTGGACTCTTAAGAGAAACCTATATACAATGGATGCCGAGTCGGGCAATACTGCCTTCTGCATCAAGCTCTTGACACAGCCATCTAACTATTACTGTTTATCTTTAACTAGATTTTGCTTACGGCTTCGCTCGCATAAATGTAGGTTAAATTAGAAACTAGTTTTTCTGGATGAAATTTAAGTATGTCCTTTTATGTTCCCCTGACAATGAGTATGTCGAGTAGCGTAACAAACTAACTCACATTCGCATTTATAATATTAGTTTGGATATTGTGTATGATTGTTTGCTTGTATATTTTCTACTTTTATTATGAAAATATGTTGCCGTGACAGCACTTAATTACAATGATATTCTAGTACCATACGAATAGGCATATTATATTTAAACACAATATGTTTGTCCTTCAATTATAGTTTTATACTGTCATCGTTATATTTATACAAGCAACAACAGTCCAACATCCTGGCGGTTTATCGCTTATGGTTATTTCATGGTGGCTGTTGTTTCTGATAAGGTATTATCAGCGTCGGCAAAATTATAACGAATGTTTTCAGGGGAGTTACCGCCGTCGTGCTACTCTTTAAATGCATATAATATAATGTTGTGATCTGGATTTGCTTACATCAATAACTACTAAGTTTTTATTATTATTATCTGGTTCTATTTCGAGATAGGGCAAAGTGTTACTGGAATTCTAAGTAGTATTTAGAAGTATGAAGTTGTATCCGATGGACGCTAATAGGTTTACTCCCTATTCATCATCTCAGCCGAAAGATGTCCACTGCTGGACATAGGCCTCCCCCAAAGTTTTCCACACAGACCGGTCTTGAGCCACCCGCATCCAACCGCTTCCCGCGATCCTTACCAGGTCCTCGGTCTACCTTGTGGGGGCCTACCCCTGCTTCGTTTACTCTCTATTGCTAGAACCCTAAAACCATAGCTAATACAATGTGGATGTGTTAGACCTCTGCTACTCCTCAGCTGAAGGCGTCAAACTAGCGTTAGCCTAGTGGCATAAGTACATATGCTTGAGCTCGTGAAGTTATGTAGGTATACGTTTTATATTTTATGGTACATATAGGTAGGTATAGCCAGCCAGCATATCAAAACAGTACCGACTGATACCGCCGACACCGAATGATATTGAGTGTTATCCGTGGGTATATAGTTACTACAAGATAGGAATATATCTGCATTATAACGCCTACAATACTGCTTCAAGCTTAACATATATGAACATAGCTACATAGTGGACTGCCTCGTTAGCCTTTTTTTGATACCAACAAGTAAGGTGGCAAACAGGCATATGGCCCACCTGATGGTAAGTGGTCACCGTAGCCTATGGATGCCTGCAACACCAGAGGCATCACTTGCGTGTTGCTGACCCTTTAGGAAATGAAGAAGAGAAAAAGGAAGTGGAAAGGGAAAGGTGCGGCAAGAGGGTGATTGGGCCTCCAGAAACCGCCTAGTGGCATATGTATACTTGAGTTCGTGAAGTTCCAGGTTCGGTTACCGGAACGGAACATGTGCTATAAGGATTTAGTGTTATGAATATGTTTAGTAAACTGTTACTTAATATATTCTGAGAATTTCTGCGGTAGCAAGTAAAAGGTCATAATGTGGGGCATATGAACATGCATACATCTTACGAATGTATCTTCGAAAGGAAAGACAGACGCGTATTACATTTGATATAGTTTAAGGTCTCATGTATTAAAAATCAAAAGAAAGTAATGATATCAGTATATATATATATATATAAGTTGTCCCATTGCTGGGCACGGAACTCGTCAACGTGTAAGACAGGTTTGGCCGTAGTCCACCACTCCGGCCCAGACTCGGGATAACTTCGAGAACTTTATGGAGAACTCTCAGACATACAGGTTTCCTCATGATGTTTTCGTTCGCCATTGAAGCGAGCGATTATTAACAATTTAATATATACGCATATAACTTCGAAAAGACAGAGTTTGATTCGAGACTTCTGCGTGGCATTCCAACGACCTCCCACAATAGTATCACTGCTTACGCATTTGTTTCGACAATATTAGATTATAATAATTATTGTTATTGAGATCGACATTTACCAATTAGTTCTGTTGTGTCAATTAACTGATATGTGGAAATGTCAATGTCAAATCGAGTTCAACGACCGCTTAACACATTGCCTTTGTACTACAACTTGAATACAAATACAAGGTCGAGAATTACGTGTTGTGTATTCATGATTTGACACACTTCCAAAATAATATAATGTGTTAGTATGCTATATAATTGTTTCGTTGGCGCAACAGTAGTGACTGCTTGTTGGGTATAATATAATAATAATATTCTATCACATACACACAGCATCATCTAGCCCAAACTAAGCAGAGCTTGTACTATGGCCACATGAGTAAAGAATCGGAACAGAGACAAAGTTTAGTACGAACGCGTTATGATAGGTACACTACTACAAGCATGAGACATCTGTGTGCGTGAGCACGGGCGACCCGTCGCGTACGTAAAAAAACTGGTTTATACCGCCTCGGCCAATGCTCAAGCGCAGGGTTCACGAAGTAGGTACACATCGTCGTCGCGTGTCGTGTTTGTTTTCGTTTAATAATCGTGTTTTAATATAATAGTGTAATACATGTGCAAGATTGTAAGTTTGATATGCCATGTGAGTGCATTCCAATAGATTATTTAAAAAACATTGTTAGATTTAGAATTTATCATACAATTAGAAGGCATAACAAATTATTATTATATTATTGTTAAATCAAAAAAGTATTTAGAGTGAGTAATTTATAAAGTGTATATTGGTACATAATAAAAATCTGATAAACGTTTTGTGTCTTTATGTGTGTGTCCTGTGACAACCCTAACAAAATAGGCATACATTTTGTTCGCTCTTTAGAAACTTTGTCTCTGTTTCGATTCTTTGCTCTGTTGCTATGGGTACTCGAGTACTAGACAATGGATAAACATACATATAAATATATGTACTATTTTTTTTTTGTAAATATATACACATTATACATAGAAACACCCAGACCAAGACAAACATCCATGTTCATGCACACAAATGTTTGACTTGTGTGGGAATCGAAATCGCAACCTCCGGCCGACAAAGAGAGGTATGAGATTTCGGGTTTGATTTCTGGGTCGGGCAAAGTGTTATTAGATTTTTCGGTGAAGAAATACTTCGTAGCAATACGGAGAACCCGGACCAATGCCCGGTAGAGGGCAATACTGGCACCAGTAGCTATTCTAATAATGCTTCGCTAGATTTATATTTTATAACAATACAACGCCCTGGCTAGGAATTAATACTGTAGGTATGTCCCTATCTACAGGACCCGAGTAGATAGGGTTTCGGGGGGAGAACTACGGGTCTCCCCCTTAGGATCAGGGTACTACGGGGTCAGGCTAGCCCACTGCGCCTCGAAAGGCGTGTTCTATCGGCCGCTGATTAGAGTGCGCGGTGCCTGACATTGAGGTTGGATTCGTAGTGGCTATGTGGGTAGCCGCAGAGGACGGCATGTTTGTTGCTCGGCAAGCACGTGGCGTTTGAGCGTCGGAATCATGCGCTGTTAGTGCGAACCAGTTGGTCGCGCGATGCACGGAGTTGTCTTTAGCGAAGTGGCAGCGTTGTTTCACTGCCACAACGCATCTCGGGCGCTTGCCTGCTCAGCAAGTAAGAGTCATAGCTAGGTGACTCGGGCAATACCCGGCTTGTAGGCCAGAAATAGCAGACGAATGGATGTACGCCAGGAAGTGAGCGTGCCTTACAGCTCCGGTACCATACTGGAAATATGGGAGGCGGCTTCTCCGTCGGCCTCAGCGAGGACATCGTTAGCAACTCTCAGAGTTCGCGAGTGTTGAGCGGTTTTATTGCTCCGGCACCTATCTGCACAATAGGTAGTGCCACTTGGGCACGAGGTAGCTCGCTTACGAGAACTGGGTCTTAGGATTTGGGGACAAGATCTGTCTATAACTGGTCCCTGAAGGTGCTTTCGGACACTGAAAGGTACAGCGGCTCTCACTATATACCGAAAGGATGGTGAGTGGGAACGCTATAATATAAACTAAAATAGCCTGTAGAGGAATGGTCTGTAGGTATGTAGTAAAGTCATCCTTAACAAACATTTAAACAATGGACGCAAAGAAACCCAGACTCGGAACAGCTGTGTATCACACAAATTTTAATCACGTGTTGGTCCCCAACTTATAACATTTGGCGCAGTTGCATGATGACAAGAAGACCACTAAAAGCACTACTCCATCTGTGCCGTCAAAGCTTTGACTGAAACCCAAAGCCAGGCCATAACAAGAGGTATAAAAGATACCATTAGACAAAAACAGATATTGAATCATATTATCTACGAGCTATTGCACGTGACTTCGCTCGAAAACAGAACATTTTATCTAGATGAAAGTTACCTTATATACTTCTCTGTACTATTGACAGCGTGTCCGCAATTTTATGATGATCGGTCGAGTAGTAAAGGCTTGAAAGCGTAACAAACAAATTCACATTCGCATTTATAATACTAAGTTAGGATAATAACTAAGTAAATGGCAAACATAGGCAGTTTCTGTTTATATTTAGGCACAGTTAGATACCCGCATGCATTAGTGTGTCCTAGTTACAATAAACAATTGAAACTCGAACATTGTCTAAATTAATACGCAATGAGAAAACTTTACCTACCTACTCCATTTAAGGTATATTGCGTGCATGTAGTGCATGTGTGTGATCGGGGATAGATAAGGTTTATATAGAGAAAAGTGCAGAAAGATAAAATGTATAAAATTAATATGAATTGCGTTTGAATTATGACCACTAGTAACATTTATTAGTTTGCCGGGTTGCCCGTGACATCAGTTTATGTTTATGATTGGAGCCTTTGTTATCTTGAGATTCTTGAGGTAAGGAAATTGGGTTTAACTGATGGAAAATTGTCAAACGCAGCGCCGAGAGCACGCTCAATAGATGGTAACAGACTCACGGCCTATTAACATGGTAACCTAAAAGCATGCTAGCGTAATGGAAGGGCAATACTCGCTTGCCTACATATTCACGGTATAGATGTTAATCTACGTAAGTATGTAAAACAAAAAAGCGGTAGGCTAGTAGTAAAAGAGAGACTATATGACTATATGGTTCTTGAAACCTCCTTGTCGGCCTCGATGGCGTAGTGGTTAGTGTAACTGACTGCCGCGCCTGAGGTCGCGGGTTCGATTCCCGCACAAGTCAAACATTTATGTGCATGAAAATGGATGTTTGTCTTGGTCTGGGTGTTTCTATGTATAAAATGTATGTATTTACAAAAAAAAATTGATATATGTATGTTTATCCATTGTCTAGTACCCATAGTACAAGCTCTGCTTAGTTTGGGCTAGATGGTGTTGTGTGTATGTGATAGAATATTATTATTATTATTAACCATCTATGGGAAACATTGCCCAATGACGAGCTGATAGTGAGAATTTCTCGACAAAAAAACTTTGCGTGAGCCGGATATCAAACCGGCGATTTTATCTACTGCGGTCGCTATTATTACCGCTGCATCAACGAGATGCTCACTGTATTTGGTTTTTCCAAACACAATTGTAACTGTATGATAATGTATTTAATATCAAAACATTACTTCAGACTAACCTACGTGAATACTAAATACTGTTATCTAATCCAACTGTTTGTATTTTGATTGCAGAACATGTTTACAGTAAAGAAACGCATACAAAGATATAGAAATTACAACCATTTAAGACTGCTATTAAATTGTTATTTTCAGTGTTCGAGAATATTCTTTACACATAGGTACCTATATTGAATTAATTAATCCTATTTATATTTAAGTTCACAGGTAGAGGCTCTCCCCGTAAACATGGCTGCTGTAAAGCAATCGAAACATCGGAGCAAAGTGTAAACGTAAATATAAATAGTTTTAATTAATTTAGATAGCTTAAATTGTTAGTGTTAGAGTTTCAAAATTATGTAATAAAAGTGTTTTAAAATAAACAACGCACAAAAGCCGTATAGTTTAATTTCAATATATAACATTCGTGTAAACCTCAGACAATATTATATAATCCAAAAAAAGACATCCCAATTACAATAATCGAAATAATAAATTATATATCGCTGATTATTTTTAAAACGTTACTTTCTTAAATTTTATTATTATTTACTGAATTACAGAATCTTTTATTGATATTCATACGAATCTGATTGATGTTAGTGCCAATATTTGATTTGGCAGCCATGACTAAAGATAGATTTAGAACCAGTGAGCAATAAATCGCAATCAATTCCGTTAATCGTTGTGTATTATTTATTCAATATGGTAACTTTCGCGTAAACGTAAGACAAAATTACTTACAGAAATAGACACAGCAACAGAGCTATGACGTGGGTCTTTGTTGTAGATTTTCTTGTAACCTTAGTCACGATCACTGCCCTGCATGAGGGGCAGGTGACCTGGGACGGATCAGGACCAACTGGTACTACGTTCATTGTGAGGTCTGTAAAGAAGAAAAACATATATTTATAAAACATGGAAAATCGGTAGATGCAGTAGTCGAAACGTGTGAAACGGACTCTTTGTCTATAATATAATAGCTACAGCAAGCTACAGTGATATAATTACACACACGCACACACACACACACTTACGCATGTTGCCCTAACGGGTATGCAGACCGAGAACCTTTCACTAACTACTTTCTAATCATGATGAAAGGGTCTACTCTGATACTCCTCGTATTGGATATTTCTATCAAAAGGGCTTAAAATTTGCATGTGCACTCGCTAGAAGGCGGTTGCCTCGTTCGTCATGGCTATACTGGGCTATCCCTATCTCAGCCTAGACAGTCTGTAATACATGTTTTCCTAACATTTTAAAGAGATGAAATAGATGTGTCTAATATATTATATAAATGGTAACTCAAAATTACTGATTCCATTTAGGTTTAAGAGATCTTTATTATTCCTCAAAGAACATTACAGTTCACTTATCGAGCATAACATAGCATTGAAAGTAAAGTAAACAGTTGTACGATCGTAAGTATATTATATCATACTAGCTGTTCCGACAGACGGTTGTCCTGTATAAACATAAAAAAAAACTAAACCATCCTCGAATCCACTTGAACACACACAAAAAATCATTCATATCGGTCCAGCCGTTTAGGAGGAGTTCACTGTCAACACACGTACAGAAGAATTATATATATAAAGATTAACCAATGACTCAAAAAATATGGCTCCGATTCCTATTAAGTACGTTTGCTAACAATAAAAACATAATTTCATTTATTAAAATATTATGGTCTAATGATGGTAATTTACTTGTTTATTGTTGTTATCAATTTCTTTTTTTATTAGTTGTGTACTTTACGCATGTTCTTTTTACATTGAATTGATTTTAACATTGGTTAATTAATTAATTAAATAGGGACACATACCCAAATTTAGGTAATTATAAAGCTGCAGGAAAATATTGACTTCATTTATTTTAATCAAATTTTATACTAAATTAAATATACAAAAATATATTGTATTTTAAAATAAATTATAATGGCACATGAATATATTTACATTGCAAATTAAATCACTACATATTATAAAAAAAAGTCCACCGCCGCGTTTGTCTGTCTGTTTGCAATAAATTCAAAAACTACTGAACGGTTTTTCATGCAGTTTTCAAAAATAGACAGAGTGATTCATGAGGAACGTTCAGGTGTATAATTTGTCAAGATTTTATACAAATTATCAATTTCGTTAAAGCTGACTACTGGCCGTCTAAACACAAAAGTATGGTCCTTATAATAATTAAATAAATTAATAAAAAAACAAAGGGACATTGCTGTGCAGTGGTAGATATAGACATATTTTTTTGCTCGTGTGTCAGTATGCTTGGTTAAAATAGAACAATACATTTGTATAGAATTAACGCTGCCCGCATTGCCTCTAATTATGAAAAACAAATGGAAAATGTGGGAGAGAAAGCTACGTGTGTGTTATGTTAGTAAAATACAATATCCGCACTAGGTGCAATAACTGCATCACGTGGGACTTTTCAAACAACGAACACAAATATATAACACCGAGACTCTGCACAACCATATGTGAATCACACAAATTGTTGTCCTGTGTGGGAATTGGAAATTGACATGAACTCGTGTATTGCAGGCGAAGGATAACTCCTTCATAAAATTGATTAGATAACTCTTAATATATTTTTTTTACTTTATAAGGATTTTATTGCGGTTTCTTTTAAAACACTACGTATAAATAATTTTGAAATCGATAAACTAATGTTACTATAAAGGTTTATTCTGCATTCGACCCTCATGTTTCGTCCTGAATGTAAAAATACGCATTCGCCCCAAAAATTGTGCCCCATACGCCCCGAAATTTAGATAAATATTAATTTCTTAACGTAATTCCTATTTCGTCCCGAATGATGTTCCTTTTCTGACCCTGTTTTTTTTGTATAATCGATTTTGATGTACCGTCAGCCGAAACATATTTTAAAATACCTCCTTGATCTCTCGGCGAAACTATGGGCTTATGATTGCATGACATCACGAGCCCGACATTGAAAAAGACTTAAAATAATTTTTAAACATGTTTTGTTATGCTAACCATATGCTCAAAAATGTAGGACGAAAAAGGAGTAATTAAAAAAGAGGGGCGAATGAGGAACATTTTGGAATGTGAGACGTAATGTAGGGGCGAATGCGGAACAAACCACTATTAAACTTTTAAGTGTAAATTTAAATAAATTTACACTTTACTTTTCTGGGAGTTGTGTTTCTGCAACTCTACTGTGTTTCTTTCGTCCAGAAAAAAGTAGTGTTATTCATAATCTAGTAACATATAAGTGTGTTTTTGTAAACAAGTATCAGGCTTTCACATTACTGCATTGGCTTCGATCAATCTGGGCTCGTAATTATGCACAGTCGGACACGTGGCTGTTACCACAAACCACTGCAATGAACGCTCCGGCCATGTCAATGTCCTCATTGGCAAGCAGATTGTTGGTTCAAATACTCGGTACAACTTGTGTTTTTTATACTCCAGCTTTACTACTCCAACAGTATTTTCTCATGTGTTTGGTTTATTTATCTAAACAAGTAAATAAAGTTGAAGTGTCTATATAACAGCTTTTCACTAAATGCGTATGAAAGTACCTATATATACGGTACTTATACCCTTAAACTCAATTTTAAAGTTTTTGTCTGCGTGTCTGTCTGTTTGTCCCGGCTAATCTCTAAAACGCCTGGATCAATTTTGACGAGACTTTTACTGGCAGATAGTTGATGTTATAAAGAGTTACTTTGGCTACTTATTTTACTTGAATAAATTTGCGGTTATTTATATTCATCCCTGTATACAACTGTCCCACTACTGGACACTGGCCTCTTCTGTGATTTTTGATAATTTATTTACTTGTAATAAATCGTTGTAATTTGTTGAAGTTATATAAAACGTAGACAGTAAATATATGTGCAAAGTTACATATCTAAGAATTTATCTTAAACTACAAGATTTACAAACGACATTTTTTTAGGCACCTCTTGCGCTATTAATAATCACTGAGTCGTGGGGAATGAAGTCTTGGCGTTCTTTGTGTCCGTTGTTTGAATGTTTGTGTAGTTTGTAAAGTCATCTCAGATACATGAATTCCGTTTAGTGCGGTTGATGTCACTTAAAAAAATAATTCAGGAACGGTATACAACTGGTACGCAATGCACAAGTGATTCTATCATAGCTATTATTTATTATATTATTAGGAGTATTGAATTTCTGTAATATTTAGACTACCAGTGATAGCGAACAATAGGTTTGATATTATTGTTATTGCTACACGCCATGCAATACGTTTATAGGCAATCCTTAGGATTATATACTATAATTAGCAACCTGCCCCGACTTCGCACGGGTAGTATAAAACCATAATAAATTATACCTTCCTCATCAATCATTCTATATATTGGTGAAAACCGCATGAAATTCCGTTTAGTAGTTTTTGAGTTTATCGCGTACAGACGCGGCGGGGGACTTTGTTTTATAATATCTAGTGATTATGAACTTGACTCAACGGAGAGAATTAAAAGTGTTAGCCTCGCCAATGCCAAGTATTATGGGATCGACTCTTACTCGGGGCAAAAATATATATTTTTTGTCGTTCCTTGTTCGATTCCGATTCGGAAGTGTTCTAGTGTCCGTTGTCCGTTGTCTCAATGTTTGTAAAATCCCCCGCGGAACAGAAAGCATTCGTAGAGTGAGAGAAGGCATAAAAAAACAATTTAAAGTTCTATATAAACTACTCTACATATCAGAAAACCATTCTTATTCTGAGATTCGCTCACAATTAATTAAAAAGATAGCTATAACGTTATGTATATATGTATTTTTTTTATCAACATGTGCTAAATACGTTTTGGCAGACTTCACATACCTACTGCCGAAAATAAATATTTAGAAAATCTCCACAAGCATGCGTTACTAGTTCGATAGAGATATTAAATATGTTGTTTAAATAAAAGATCTATTGCATTACATTTTTAAAACATTACATTCATTCTTACTTATAAAATGTAACTAATTAATTAATCTAATATATATTTACAAACGTATAAAAAAAGATAACATAATTAAAAAAACACAAATAATTATAATACTAAATATTTACAAAAATGGTTTAGGCATCGTAGAATTCTTCAGCATCGCTGTCAACTGGTAACGTAAATGTTAAAATGTAAGTAACTAATACTACTTAAAATATGTCACACAAATAAATAACTCTCCAGTCCTTAATTTGACAGTTGATTAAAAGTTAATCATTAATGTTACAGCTGTTATTCGCCATTTCTACTTAACTATTATTCAATTAACGCTGAGTAATGTTAATACGTGAGTTTTTCTAGTTAGACTCTGGTTAATTAAGAGGTAGCTAATTATACGATACCTTTTGAATATTTAAGAGTAGTTTATAAGACTGAATATCAAAAATATGTGCTGTAAGCCAAAACTATCATCATTTCATTTAAAAAGACAACTCGGCACTATGAATAATACCTGTATCGCGGGGAACTTAACAAACATTCAAACAACGGACACAAAGGACACCCAGACTCGGAAAAACCATTTGTGGATCACACAAAGTTTTGTCTCGTGTGGGATTCGAACCCACAACACTCGGCATAGTGGCAGGCGATCACTTAAAGGACTACGCCATCCATCTACGTCATGATGATCAGTCAGATCAAATTATTCAGAATTAGCCTACGGCTCTCTACTTTAATACAACCGAAATATGCGTGTGTAATACATTTCTACCTAGCCTATTGGGAATACGCAAACATGAGTCAACGTATGTTTAAAAACAAACATTCAATTTCAGTAATATTACAAAAATAATTGTACGTTTGGGATCGAGACTTTCAATTACGGTTCGGCCATTTTATTTAAACACTAGCTGTCCCCGCGGTTTTAGCTACGTTTATAAAAACTGCTGCGCCTCCGTAGCTTTTAGAGTGATGTAGTATAGCCTATACCCTTCCTCAAGACATGGTCTATCAAATGAGTGAAGATTTTTCAAATCTATCTGGTAGTTCCAGAGATACGCGCGTTTAAACACTCACACAAACACACACAAAACTACTAGCCTTACTATCCTAACTAATATTATAAATGTGAATATGAGTTTGTTTGTTTGTTGACATAATGTACCTGTCATTCAGAAAAATGTACTGTTACCAATGTAACCTGACCACATTTACGCGAGCGAAAATCTCGAAAAACGCGGAAGTCTTCATAATGTACACATATTAAAATAAAGGAAACCATGCTTAATTTTATCGACAAAACAATACTCAAAAATTAAATAGGTATGGCATTTTTAAATATATTGTTTGCTACTGTGACCCCCGTGTTAACAAAACAGTAACTGTAGGTAACTTTTAAACAAAATGATCTATCGCGACAAAACAAACTCAATAGTAATTAGAAATAATAAGGTGCGTTTATACAATCAAAATTAGTGAATAAACTGTGCTCAATTGAAAATTACGAGGGCTTTTTTTAGCAAATTTCTGCATATTTTCAACAATTTTAATAATAATTGTAGAATTTACTCAATTTTTAGGTAAAGGTGGCGTTTATTTGAGTAATTCTTGTATCAGCCTGCCTTTTATCAGTTATTACACTGTATATACCAACATCCTACCTTTCAAACTACATTCACTGCTACATACACATACAATATGTACGTGCTCTCTCCACTAATTGTACACACGGCTACACATCAAGTTAGACAGCCTAAATACGCATAACTACGCTATATACAAAATGGAGAATTGTTGGAAAGGGATGATGCATAGTGGTGTCGATGTAATGGTAAGGATAGAGTGTCGCGTCCCGTTTAGCGTGAATGATGCAAAATAACAAAAATATAACGCACTCTCTCGCAGGATTCGCAGCGTTGACTTCTAACAGTTCAAAGTCCAAACAGTCTAGGTTCATGTGTTGCTGTGCGTACAAGCAATTAACGCCTTATTGTTTTAATTGGTTTATTAAACAACATACGTTAAATTTTAGTTCGTTGAAAAGCGACGAATTGCGGCCATTCAAAATCATTTCCATTCATTTTATAATATTTACGTAAAATTAAATGTATATTTACATAATATGGCGCCTGCAGTCCCGAAGAGGAAGGCAGAGTTGTGTTGCACTCACATTTAGGCAACTATGATTAAGATCTATTCTCGTTTACCAGGCACTGACGACCTCGATGGCATAGTGGTTAGTGTAACCGACTGCCACGCCTGAGGTCGCGAGTTCGATTCCCGCACAAGTCAAACATTTGTGTGCATGAACATGGATGTTTGTCTTGGTCTGGGTGTTTCTATGTATAATATGTACGCATTTACAAAAGTATAAGTATATTATGTATGTTTATCTATTATGTAGTATCCATAGTACAAGCTCTGCTTAGTTTGGGCTAGATGGTGTTGTTTGTATGTGATAGAATATTATTATTATATTATTAATATTACAGTATTAGTGTTGCTATTGAGAATTTCTTCACAGAAATGCTAAAAATCAATTGTCCGACCCGGACATCAAAGGCAGTATGTGCAATATTATAAGAGTCTAGGCTATATCCTTACATAAAGGTTAAGATTTTAAATACCTACCGATTTTATCAAAATCGGTTAGAAATTTAGTCTTTTTAGCGTAATAAGAAGACAAATTCGAAAGTAAAGTTGTTTAAATTAAATTTCCACGACTAAACCACTGCACAAACATTCGATGATGATTATTAAAGATAGCTCAAACCTCGAGAAATTTGAAAGAATAAAGAAAAGAAAAGAAAAGACATATTTTATTTTTTTTAAACACGAAAGCTTTCACATAGAATATTATGCATAGAAGATAATACATATTTAATAAAAAATAAATAATACAAGTGACAGCGCTGCGCCACAAATGCCACGTTTCAAATGTGCCACCAATACATATTAATAATCTGTGGTCTTATCATGGAGATTGCACGTCACGCGCGATCGACTTTTAAGTTTATTTTTAATCTGTGCCTCAGACGTGTACCTACGTGGCGCTTACCACGTGTCAACTGTCAAATGCATGGTTTGGCAGCACGTTATGTTCAAGACTTATTTATCCCACTATTACAAGAATAGTTACAATAATACATAATCAAAGTTATTTGCTATTTTTAAAAATTGCAACCTAACTTATACTCCATTTGGTTAGTATTTAACTAAAGATAAACAAACTTGATGTGTCTTTTTTATCTTTTTATCTAAAAACGCAGTTTAAAAATAAAATGCTGCTAAAGATCAATGTAAATACAACAATAACGATAATTAAATTAATTGAACCGTTAGTTTAAGCAGTAGTTTATTCGTTTAATATTTTGTGTTAATGTAAAAAGTCACATCAAGTTTGTTTACCTTTACTTAAATAGGTACGTAACCAAATAGAGTATAGTTTAAACATGAGTAACAAAAATTTAAACTATAAAGCTAACTTGGATGCATAATTTTCTTTACTTTTGAATATAATATTACTATTTTATATGAAATTATATTAAATGTCTTGAGCAGCCGGCAGCCAGATAGCATATTTTTAATAATGTCCGGCATTCCAACAATTGATAGATTAAAATATAATATTGAACATATAGTTTCACAAATTTATCAACAATGTAGATTTATGTCTTGACCAATTCTTAGAACCAGAGGTCCTAAACACAGTGCTTTATTTATTAAGTCTGGATTCAAGCCGATTGACTCATCAAAATCACAAACAGAAGTATTGTAAACGAAGTACCTGATTTTAGGTTAAATACTCGTTCGCTGATGACTAAATTATCTAGCTGTTATTTATGTTAATTATTTTTAAATCATTAGCGCTATTACGTGACGGTATTTTATGTTAATTTAAATACAAGTGAAAACTGTTCAATAAACACGAAAGGTGACTTCAAAATAGGCTTATATGAATTATCTTGGTTAATGAGATAGAAAGAAAAGTAAAATGGTTGATATTTAAGCTATTGAGTCGCAGCGGCACACCGGCGACTAGCCACAATAGGTTTTCAACTATATCTGGCATGCCAAAAATTTACAGGTTCAATCACCCGATAGCCAAACCATTGGCTGTTTTCCTATACAAATATATCTATCTTTTTTTATGCTGCTGTTACCAGTTAATCCAGCAGTCTATCTGACAATACGCTGCAACCGTCACTCATAGATATGACTATACAAACAAGCCGCTGCCAACCGAAAACCACAACGGTAGTAAGCAAGCATACATCTTGCTTAATAGCAAACAGTTACCATATGCCTATGTGCATTTGCAACACAAGGACTATCATAACTCATAAGTGTTACTTTGTGACCTAGATGAATAAATATATTTTGATCGATTTTGATTTTTGAAGTAGGTATCACTCGCGCTTTATTATCTAACATGAGAGGGAAGGCGGTCAAATAAATAACTAGCTACTCCTCGGGAGCAGTACTTTTTTTCTGGATAAAAGTTACCCTATGTCCTTTTCTATACCCTTGACAACGTGTATGCGAAATTTCATGATGATCGGTCGAGTGGTTAAGGCGTGAAAGCGTAACAAACAATCAAACAAATTCACATTCGCATTTACAATATTAAAGTTAGGACAAAAACCTCTCCCTTGGACTTCCAAATCACTCTGTTGGTGGATATCACCTAACCTTATGACCTTGTGACCCCTACCTCGGAGGTCTTTTGACCCACAGGGCCCAAATTCGACCGAGAGATGACCCCAAGGTATCTGCACACCAAGTAACAAGTCAATCGGTCCAGTGGTTCCGGAGCTATGCCTGTCACTAACAGACAGACACACAGACCCACATAGTGTTTTCATTAACCTCTTCGAAGAAGACTCAGAGGTTAATAACAAACTATAAACACGTGGAACGCCCGCGGCCATTGCCGGGATGGCACTAAAAGAGAATTTAAGTTTCGAATTGCACCTATGATTTACTAGGTTTTACCCACGGCTTCGTTCGCGTTCTTATAGGTTATGTCAACATATTTATATACCTTGGGAATAGTTAATTTTATTATAATTAGATTTAAGTACTAAGTAACATTAATTATAAATTGTTAGTAGAAAATAAAATTTTAAATATTCGTTTTTTTATAATAATATTGCCATGCTTGTAAAAGGCACTAAGTTTTAAGCACTATACTTTTACTAAACACCTTATGTATTTACACTTAGTTCGCAATAAACACTTTGACTTTGACTTTGACTTTAGTAATTTTTCTGGATGAATGCATTGATATATCAATGGATGAAAGGTATCCTATGTTCTTTTCTGTTCTCCTGACAATGTGTATACAAAAAATCATGATAATCAATCGAGTAGTTAAGGCTTAAAAGCGTAAAAATCTCGCATTTATTATATGAAAATAAATATATTTTTATTGATTTTGATTTTAGGAATATCAAGCGTGCTTGAGAATCTAAGTTGAGAGGGAAGGCAGTCATATAAATAACTACCGTAACCAACAAACAAACACATTCGCATTTATAATAGTGCAAGATTACTACGACATCGTTAAAATTTCAATACCAGCTATAAATACACAGCTGCCGGCTCGGCATTCCTACGCCTATGACCTTGCCAGCCTGTCAACTGAAAGCTAGAAATAATTCTAAGCCCAATGTGTCTGACTGTTAGTGTGCCGCTGTCATAAAAAAGATTAAAATATCAACTAATAAAACATATTATACCGTCTACTTCTTCTCGAAGATATATGAAGGCCAGCGTGGTGGACTATGGCTTAACCATTCTCACACTGTGAAGAGGCCCATGCCCAGCAGTGAGAGAGTTTAATACAGGGTTTATATTATTATATACCATCATGATAATGTCATGCATGTCATACCATTATTGTTTTTATACGTCTAATGTGGCAAACAAACATACGGCGTATCTGATGGTAAGTGGTCACCATAGCCTATGGACGCCTGCAACACCAGAGGCATCACTTGCGCGTTGCCGAACCTTTAGGAAAGGAAGTGGGAAGGAGGAAAGAGGTTGATTGAGCCTCCGGCACTCTCACTCACCGAACGAAACACATCAATAGGAATACTGCTATTTCACGACGATATTCTGTTAATAAAGTATGTTCACCCAATATGACATAAAACCTAAACTATAGCTGGCAAAAGTGAGTGCAATACTCTACCTACGTCTTCAGGGATAATCGCGTGATACTGTGTATGTATGAATTTTTAATACTACACGAAGTAATACAATGATTAGATTTTGCCCGCAGCTGCGCTCGCGTAAATGTAGGTTCAGTTAGATTGGTAACAGATCTTTGTTCTGGATAAAAGATCATTTTCTGTTCCCTTGGCATTGTGTATACAAAATTTCATGATGATCGGTCGAGTGGTTCAGGCGTGAAAGCGTAACACAAGCAAACTCACATTCGTATTTACAATATCAGTTAGGACTCCGCTGTTATATATACATTTGTATATAATTTCACTTTATTATTTCGTAATATAGATATTAATGTATCACAAAGCACTCGCCTAAATATAAAATTTCTGATGTCCCTACTTATTTATATTTTACGATAGAACAGGCAGATGGTATTTCTTATGGCTCGCGACTATACGGCGCCGAAGTTTGAAAGATGTCAAACAAAAAATCTATACGATAACATTGAGACAGCGGGTATCAGACGCGTACCTAGTTACCTATTCGTTCCCGCGTTCATAGAGTAAGCTAAGAACGCATTACGTCACCGCACTTAGCAACAGTACTTGATCTTAACTTTAATTAAACCGTAACTTATTTATCGACCATAAACTTAAATGTGACGAAATACTAAGCTAATTGATCCTGTCACTTGAACCAAGTAAATAAACAGCCCGTGGGATCTCACACGGACAGCACACATGTATAAGATTTAACCACATATAAACTAACTAGTTTTCCCCGCGGTTCCACCCGCGTAAGTCCCGTTCCTGTGGGAATATCGGAATAAAAAGTAGCCTCCAGCTATCTACATACCAAGTTTCATCGCAATCGGTCTAGTCGTTTTTGAGTAAAAGAATAACAAACATACATACATACATTCATCGTCACAAACTTTTTAAACCTCGCATTTATGATATTAGTAGGATGTATCCTAGCATTAAGTCATTCACTTGTCAACCGCTCAACAAGACTGTACTCAACTTGTGTTTTTAGTTATATACTTAAAGTATTTTTTTCTTAACTCAAAAACTACTCAATCTATGTTAAAAATTATTTTACCATTAAAAAGCTATATTATCGGCAAGTAACATTAAAATGATTAAAATTAAAGTCAAATTAAAAAAAACGATCAAAACGATTTTTAATTTAATTAATTTAATAATTTAATTTTAATAATTAATTTAATAAATGAGTAACAGACTATATTTTATTCAAAAATAATATAACCTAACCTATTTATACGCGAGCGAAACCGGGAGCAAGAACTAGTATTTTATAAATGTGTTCGATGTTGGGCTCCTTATGTCACATCCTTATGTCATGCTTATGAGAAAACTACTGTCAATAACAATAATATAATTATTATGTACCTACAAAATCTGTACTAATATTATAAAGCTGAAGAGTTTGTTTGATTGAACGCGCTAATCTTAAGAACTACTGGTCCGAATAGAAAATAATTTTAGTGTTGTATAGCCTATTTATCAAGGAAGGCTATAGGCTACATAATATCACGTTACGAACCACGGGGGCGGCGCAGTAACCATAAACGCGGGTGAAACCATGGGCACAGCTAATATTATATAAAGAGGAACTATAATTCAAAATTCAACAGGAAACTGTTACCAATATTATTGTTACCAATTCAATTGGGACAATTCTCATTATAAAACTGCTGAAAATAGAATTCCGGTCTAGTCTCAGTATCACAAATAGGTATCACAATTGGCATTCTCCAAAATTAAAAACTGATTAAACATCTCGAAATTCATCTCGCCAATGTCATTGCGCCGAGTGTCCAGTGAACAACGCACAGTTTGATAATCAATTCATCACATTCACGCAATTTTTCTCTGGGTGTTTTTTGTGCCCGTTATATGAAAGTTTGTAAAGTCACAGATAAAATTACAAACAGCAAAGATAAGGAACATAACTAACTACTCAAACACGAGAATCACAAATATAACGAAGTCTTTAAAAAAAATCACATGACATTGGACGTGTATTAGACGAAATTGCGAACTTTTGAACAATTTTTATAACTAGAATTAGGCCTCAAAACGCCATGTAAAACTATTCCTGTTCCGCAATTCAAACAAATTGCATTCGAAAATCAACAATAGTTACCTCATGGTTCACCATTCATCCGTACATAATGTTCATCGGTAAACAAACTTCGATCTTAACTACATATAAATAAAGTCGGCATTACCTCTACCTCAACAAAAATAAACTTATCAAGCAAAAAATAAACTCGAGGCACTCTTGACTACAATAGTGACGTAATGATATAAATTCCATAACAACTGACACTCTTGTATTGGCCTTATGATTCTTGCATCTACTTATCATCATCAGCTCTAAAAGTAGGTACTTCCATTCAACAGAAGATCGCAGCAAAACATGCTTATATTTTGCCTCTACAAAGGATAGAGGTTCCAGACTCCTTAAGAAAACGCTGGACAGTTCACAAATTACTAGACCAGTAGTTTTGTACCTTGCTATGACTACTCTGACGATGCAAGTCTTCTTAAGACACGGTTACCCCTAACTCACCATGCGAGTTATCAGCTTGTTAGCCACCTTGGTAATCGAAACACTTAGAAGTGTTTTTTCTTTATACGAATACCTATTATTAAAAACACAACATATATCTACACTACTATTAACGATTAAACCCATTTAAATTTTGTTTACGTACGACAAAATCCGTATAAATTAGTTTAATGTCAATGTATAATATTTGCGTAAACGTAAGATAATATTAGAAAAAACCTTATATAATAGCCCACCATCTTGAGATATCATTTATTAAACGCGAAACTAACATGACAGCCGAAACATCTAAAACGAATAAATAATAGTTGAAAAAGTAGAAAATAATTTAATAATTTTAATGTTATTAAATTATTTTCTACTTTTTTTATAAAGCGTGTTTTATTTATTATTTTTATTTTTATTTTTTTTATATTTTTCTCTAAATTATTGTATTGTCATCGGTCCTCGATAAGTGTGCAAAGTTTCAAATCAATCCGTCGGTTTGAGAGGGGTGAAAATCACGTTCAAAGATTCCGTTACATAGATTCATAGATACATACCACCGTTAATAAAAGCGTGTTCAAAATACTATATATTCAATTTTACATCAACTACTCGAAGTCAGAAAACAAACTTTATAGAGAATAAATAAATGGCCGTTTATATGATTCACGAACTGCTGCCGCCATTTTGCGTAAAAAAAGATTTTGCAGTAACACAAGACTCAAGCGCAGGCTTGTATACGATGCCACAAGCTAGACATCCCAACAACAAAAACTCAAACAGGTTCTTAGCAACTATAAATAAATAAATGCGTATTGAGACTGTACAGCACGGTATATAATAAACTGGAATCGATGCTTGACCATGAGATTAAAAATAAACTTTATTAAACAACGAAAGTAACCTACGAAATAGATTAAATTTGTTGAAGATATCAGTGGATTTGTTGCGTTCATTTATAAATTATTCATTATGCGCAGGAGAAACTATCATAATGTATTTAACATTAATAAATATAATGTAAGTATTTCATTATGATGTATAAAACTGTTTAGCATCTAGGTATTATTTTACATTTGAAATTAGTGTTAGTTACGTCATTTCAAACAAAACTTAACGTCCGATTAATTTACACGAATATAGAATTTGATATTAATATATATTTTTAAGTATATAAATCCAGAATTAATACAGAAAGATATATTATAACCTTTACATTTTCAAATAGTTATTTAAAATTGTACCTAGTACGTAACATCCCTGCGATATTAATGTAAGTACCCGAAATAAAAAAGAAGTTTAATTTTTTTTATTAAAGAGTCAGATTATGAATTTACTTAAAACTCGAAAGCATTGGCTTTATAAAACATTAAATAAAAAAAGTAACAGAATGCTCTAATTCGTAATTCAAATTTGTTGATACAGAAAAATCTATTTTGTGACTCAGCTGTGATGACTAACTAAAATAATATAGTTACATTAATTACTTAAAGAAACACGCCTAGTGTTTAGTAAATTTTTAAATACATTCACATTACATACCTATCAAGAAAGACTAAACACGGTGTCGTTGAACGCAAGAGTCGGTAGACAACATCAGCACTCGTTGTTATTAAAACCGCCACCATTTTCAAGGTAACCGTTATCCATTCAAACACCAAAAGAACTTGAACTGTATATCATAAGAATCTAAGTTATAAAACAATTTCTCAGAACTAATAACTCAGCACCGATTACCGCATGTTTTTTTCTCAATCGTAAACCGAGACGCGAGGAAATCCGGAATTTTATAAACAACATAAATTACATTTCAAATATGTAACACTTAATAATTGTATTATTAAAGGAATATACTACTTATATCATCGTAATATATAAACTATATGGCAGTAAATCAACATACCTTGAGTAAAATTTGTGATGGAATTGAAAACAAAGTTATTTTTCTTTAACGCAAAAGCACGATCACACTCAAACAGTATCACCATACAACTGACGTCTCACGTCGTACAATTTCTAGTCGGCTGAACACGATTCATTAGTACTCTTTGGTAGTATTGTGAGTCATCCGTTACGGTCGGTTTACATTTGTCCGGTACTTACTTTCGATTATATTCTTCCGTCACCCACATTAAGGACAGAGAGAAAGAATAAGAAAATATACATATTTTAAAATTTATGTTGTAGTGACTAAGCGCCCTTTATTCTATTGATTATTCTAGTGATGATACATTTATTAATTGTGTTATTCACCTACTGAAAACTATAATTGAATTACCTACTCATGACAGGTTTAAACATAAATGGGTTTCACAAATTAAGTAAAGTAATTCCTTTGTAATCTTAATATAGTTTGATGCATAGGTAAAGGAAAATCATACTAAGAAAACCGGTTTCATAAAGTCTAGATTAACAGGTAAGCAGATTACCTTATAATTATCTAAGGTCACGATTTTCTGTGATAATACCTTCATCGGGAAAATCGCAGCCTTGGATTGTTATCTGTAGTGAGTAGGGTTTCTAGATCCTTAGGGAGGTAATTTGAGCGGTAAGCGCGTGAGGGTATCCCTCGGATTGTAAGACTGATTGTAAAATATTGTTGTTATATTTTAAGACATGTCTTCTAAATTTAAAATATACGTCCTTCTGCATCTTTGATATTGCATAACACTTCGTCCTTATCTCACGGTGCAGCCACTAAACCTGTTTCAAAAACTCACTTGTTAAAATACTGGTACAAACATTCAGAAAAATACATAATAAATGATTTACTGTAGGTCAGCATTACCTTTAGTTGCGTGATTGTCAACTGTTGATTTTATTGGTGATAACCTCTTTTTATGTTGTTAAATTCCATGGAACTGCTATTTTTAAACATGTGAATAAGTATGTTTTTTTTTTGTTTTAACTTCCAGCTTTCTTTATTTGCTTATGTGGTTAGTAACCAACATAATTCTTGACCTGGGCACGACCAAGTCAGCTATAATTATAATTCTTGCATATACAATGATAACGCGATAATGAATGTGGTATGGCTCTGGTCTATACAAGAATACCTTTATTGCAATTCCACAGTTACAATCAGACTACAAAAGGGGTAACCCAAGGATGATAGTACCCATACGGCAACAGAAAGAAAATTATAAAAGCAATACTTAACGCGAAAATCAAACCTTCATGATCACCAGTCGTATCAAAATAGTCGGTTCAAAAACGCAAACCTATATTAAAATATTAATTTAGTAAAAAAAATGACAGCCGATCAAGATAATAATCACACAGGATTTGTTATATGTAAATAGTCCTTTACTCACAAAATGGTCGTCCTCATAGATAAACAAGCGAAATAAAAGTTTTTTATGACTGTCAATATTATGGGCGCTGATGCTTTACGGATTTGTACATAAGCAGAATCGAAGAACAGAATAGAAGAATCACAGAACGAAATTAAACTTTAATACATAGACATAAAAGTAATTTTCTTATAATTAGACAACAGTTTATTGATATGGGTGCGCAAGAGTAGGTCCTTTTTTAACTAGTTGCCAATGCAAATAAGTGTAGCAAGCTTTTAGTACTTTTATAATTAGGTAATTTAGTTGTTAATCCACATTGATTTATTGATCATAACTATGTAGTCAGTGCAGTAATATAAATAATATATGGATAATACAATATCCATTCCGAGATCCATTCTGAGATTACTTGAGTCGGCGCGATTATGTGATAATTTTAAGTACAGTGTTATTTACTATAGTAAGACAAAATCTAATCACTAATGTGATCTATCGTCTATCTATTATAATCATGAAAATAATAAAAATATATAGCAAACAGCAAATATCCTTCAATAAAGACTTTAAAAGAAATTAAACTTGTCTTCATGTTAAACTCACACAACATTTACCACATAAATTGTCAATTTTGTAAATGATTTGAATACACACAGTATTCAAATCATCAATCATTATGTAAATTATTATTTACTTCGGTCTATGTGTATATTATGATCTAAACTTGACTACAGATGGCTGTCTTTTAAAATTTTGGTAACGAAGTGATTCGACGAAGGTTTTGAAATTGTATCCAGTCAACTGCCTGATATTTAAAGTTGAAAAAATATAAGTCTCTAATCGTTATAAAGAATACCATATCCTACAACGTAAGTACGCTACAACCAACTTAAATGCGTAGGTATGTATTTTATAGGTGCCGTATAAAAATATTGATTGTATTCTTTAATGAAATGGGAGACACGACTTTTGGAGGCTCTCGCTTGGTTCGTTTTTGTAGATCAGTCGTCGAACTGTTGATGTAAAAGCCCGTACGGCGCCAACAATATTGACGTCCATTTAGTATGACATCATTTTGTGTTTTTATTCGAATTGGATCTCTTATCTAGATTGTTTTTGTCCGAAAGCAGAATGTGTATTTTAAAAATAGAACACAGAAGTTTGTTGTGATATCGTAACGACTATTATAAATTCGAATGTGAGTTTGTTTGTTTGTTATGCTTTTACGCCTTAATTACTCGACCTATCATCATGAAATTTTGCATACACGTTGTAAGATGCACAAAAAGTTACCTTTATCCAAAAAAAGGAATGTTACTAAACTTACATAAACTACGTTGACGTGAGCAAAGCCGCGTGCCAAAATCTAGTTTATTAGAAACGGTACTGAGTAAGCAATACAATTAGTACGTATTTCAAATGAAGACCGATTTAAGTACCTACCTTTGGATTTAAAAATAGTCTTTATTATTGTGACGTCAAGACGTACCAAGGTACCGAACACATAAATATTGAAACTTACTAGTTTTTTTTCTATGCTTTAAGGGACTTTTACACATTGCGCACAACAGTCCCATCGTACCCTAATTACATTTTTGCGTAATCATTTTACAAATATTATTTAAAAGTAACAAACAAATCATCAGTCTGAACAGATTCTTTGCTGCTTCGGAATTAGGTTAGTTAAGATGCTGTTAAAGCTACTAACATCGTTTTAAGCCAAAATCCCTCATCTGTATTCTCATAGGCTCATACCGAACACACTCCATCAACAAATGATGTATATCCTCATATACACCACAATCCTCACAGTTAGATGAAACGGTCTTTCTCATCAAGAAATAAAATTTGTTGCATGTAATGTGTCCTGTAAGTCTCAATATTTAGTCGCTGGCTGCTAGCTGGCTGCCTTGTGTTCAAAATTATCATATACCTACACTAGGGACAACAGTCCCTAGTTTATACTTAATAGTTTCAAATTATACTTCCTGAACTCTTGCTTAAGTTACAAGCTGACAAATTAAGCAGTTTTGCTGTAAAATTAAATAAAATAATTTTTTTTTTTAAGATAGCTCCCTTGCTTTACCTTTAAAACTTGCGGGGAACTTTACCACAGACACAAAGAACTTCCAGACTGGGAACAACCATTTGTGTATCACACAAATTTTTCGTACCGTTTTTCAAACCCACAACACTCAGCCATCCGTGCAGTCAACAACTACGTGACCAAAGAGTCGATTAAGCTTAGCTTAGTCTTTCCTTACACTAAACCTACTAACACAACTACACTAGTGGCGGCTGTGCCTTAAACTAAATCAACAAGAGATTTTAAAAAACATCGATTACGTGATCAAAAATAATTCGATATTTAGGAAAAGACTAACGCCATAAGTACCGGGAACCAATTACTTAATTGCATGGTTCGGTAGATTGAATGACAACAAAATGAATGCGGCCTTCGTGACGTCATCGGTAAAAAAGGCTTCCGCGCCTGCGCTTTGCGGCCCAAGGTCACGGACACTACAATGAGTTTGTCTGAACCGTATCATTTGGAGCACGTGGAATTTGGTCTGATTAAAACGAATGACCAATGCAAGCATTCAACTAAATTTTTTTTCTATACATTTACTCTATTAGATTACAAATAACACTTATGAACGTGACAATTATGAACTTCAACGTCACACTTATGAATGTCAAACTTACATAAATTATATTGACCCTAAAGATTTTCGGAGTTACACTTATGAACGTCAAAGTTATTCGTACTTAGATATACCTCTGAATACAAATTTACCTGTTGCCATGTTAACCTAAGGCCGTCGAAACTATACCGAAAAAGAATTGGCATGAAACATTTCTTTAGATTATAATGTATTTTTTACACGCTTATGATTACTTTATTTGTATTGTTATGATGGCTTCTTTTTTTTTTCTTTTTTTTTTTTTCAAATGCCAAATAAGCACATTGACCACCATAGTATGCGTAACCGTATAAATATGATATATAGATTGTTAAAAGTGGTTTGATTGTTACATTTATGTTTTAAATAAATTTATAGGTATAGTTACAGTATAAGACAAGTGGTTGTAATCGCATTAATAAGTATTTAAAGATATAAATACCTATGAACTTCCTGACGTATCAACCCGTGACCACGATCAATGCAAGTTAGTTGAAACATCGATTTAAATACGTATTTATACCTGTATATACTTATCAACGCGATTAAAACCCGCTGTCTGATATTTGAATTATGTTTACAAATCGCAAACCGTATTATAACTGTACACACGGCTACACATCAAGTTAGACACCCCTATATACGCATAACTACGCTACATACAAAATAGAGAATTGTCGGCAAGGGACAGTGCATAGTGGTGTCAATGTAATGGTAAGGATAGGGCGTAACAAAAATATAATGCACTCTCCCGCACGATTCGCAGCGTTCAACTTCTAATACTTCAAAGTCCAAACAGTCTAGATTGATGTGTCGCTATGTGTACATACTTATCAACACGATTAAAACCAACTAATATTTGAATTATGTGTATAAATTGCTAAAGTTTAACGTAAATGGTGATGTTATAGATACACGGAGCGAGTATAATTAAAAGTGCAATACTTATTAATGCAATGAGCATTTTCTAGGCCATGGTAAATCTTATTATCTTAAAAAATATTATATAGGAAATACTAACTTATATTTTTCTTTCACAAGGAATTATTACTGTATCGCGAGGGATTTTACAAACATTCAAACAACGGATAAAGAAACGGAAAAGAACAACCAAAATTCCATTTGTGGATCACACAAATTTGTGCCGTGTGGGATTCGAACCCACAACACTCGACGTAATGGCAGCGGCGAGGCGACCACAACCCACTACGCCATCCGTGCAGTCAATATTATAAATACGAACGTGAGTTTGTTTGTTTGTTACGCCTTCACGCCTCAACTACTTGATCGATCATCATGAAATCGCTTAAAACGTTGTCAAAGGTACAGAAAAGGACATAGGGTACCTTTCATCTAGAACAGATTACTCAAGATCATTTCATTCATAATATCCCTTCTTTAATAATGTACTTAAGTTTTTTTTATTAGGTAAAATAATTTTAAGTTGTAATAATGTACACTATCGAAGTAAGTAGAACAGAAATGTATAATACATAGGTACATGTAGGAATCGTTATGTGCGTATTATATTTTTGTATAACCTAATACAAAAATGTTTGAGAAATTATTTGCTAATATGTATATTATCGCGATCGGCAAATGTCAAATCAATAAATCAACATTATTATCAAAAATAATCTGGGGTTAACTATTATAAAATCTCTAATTCTTCATACTAAAATGAATGCTGTTATTTACGTTATACTGTGTGTACTATCTATCAAATTTAAAAAGGTACTTTCCTGTTATCAATTTTCATATCATATAAGTATATATCTAAATATAATTCGTAATGTAAATTATCGCGATTTTGCACATTATTTACCTTTAGTGCTTAACGTTTCGACTGGTTTAGACCGGCTATAAGCAGGAAAATATATTTAGACATTTTATATTTGTATATATTTCTATGCACACAACCATACATTTGACACACGCAGTCGAATCGCGTTCGTGGTATTTCGGCATTGTTCGGCTGATATAGTACTATTGTTCGTAACTATGATTACATATATCAATATATAATTTCATATTATATCAGCAATATCTTACAGGCAACCTTTGGGTGGATTGGAACGATACATACTATTTATATTATAATATATTTACTTACGTATTTATATAAAATAAATAAAAAACAAAACAAAGTAGCAAGCTTAGGAATATCGTCAATTAAAGAGTATAGTTTAGTAAATAATAATTTGTTTGAAAAATATAGGTAAATTAACCTTTATAGTCTTAGCGAAATCTAAATGAAATGTGATTTTAAGAATAGTTCTAGACAATAAAACCTTAATAACTATCAAACTTAAAGTTTCAATCAATTATGGTCGAATTTCGACCACTAGGCGACCACTAGTTATAATAAAATGCTATTGGTTTTACCATTTAGATGATAACACAAATTATAAATGCCAGCAGTTGTAATTGATACCATCAATAAATGATTATTTTTATATGAAATCTATTCCCCTTGAATGTTGGTACCTTTCTTAGAAATTGGAAATACGTTCGGAATATACAAAGTGAACCAATAAGGAAAAAGTTGTAATAATAATTACCAAGGCATCCAATTTGGTGATCAGATCAGAATAACTCGTTTTCCCTGTTATTTTGGATAGACGATCGTGGGTTTTGTATCTGGAGATTTTCTGTTAGAAGCCTTGAACGTGTTCCGTAAAAGGCAAAAAGCTCGCTTATAACGTTGGACATAAATATATATAGCGAAATGTGGGCGTAATATATATACCTATCACCACTTATAACTTTAATTTTTTAGAGCTATTAAAAAATAGATTTTAAATTATTTTCATAAAATGTTAGTAAGTACACACAATATAGAAAATAGGGCCAGATACATTTTGTTGCTTTACGACAGGCAAACTATGATCAGCATACAACTTAGGCTCCTATTACAATCTGGAAACAACGTGGTCATCAGATTTTTCAATACTTTGGTACACACGGCTACACTTCAAGTTAGACATCCTATATACGCATAACTACGCTACATACAAAATAGAGAATTGTCGTGAAAAGGACAGTGCATAGTGGTGTCGATGTAATGGTAGGGAGAGAGCGTCGCGTCCCGTTCAGCGTGAGTGAGACAAGATAACAAAAATATAACGCACTCTTTCGCACGATTCGCAGCGTTCAACTTCTAATAGTTCAAAGTCCAAACAGTCTAGGTTGATGTGTCGCTGTGTGTACAAAGGAATTGAAAACAAATAAACCCATATAAAAAGAGTACGTATTATAAACAAAAAATAGGCCAAGATTGTTACTTAACGAAATAGACTCACCAAAAAATATGTCTTAGATGAAGATCTTAAAAATGTATAAATTATCAAGGTACTTTAATTCAATCTATAACTAACTACCAGCATTTAAAACCTAAAAACAACTTTAAAATATACTAGCGATTTGCCCCGGCTTTGCATGAATAGTACAACCTCAATAAATTATGCACCTAAACCTTTCTTATGAATCACTCTGTCTATTGATAAAACCGCATGGAAATTCGTTAAGTAGTTTTTGAGTTTATCGCGAACAGACAGACATTGTTTTATAATATGTAGTGATATTACAAGATATATCAACATTCAAGATCCACATGCTATAATTTCACTAGAAAACGTGAATATAAAACCTTTTCATGTAATCTTCTTCCCCATATATTAACCTACCATTAGAGATGACGTCATTGGCATAAAGATACAGGATATGATTTACCTTCAGTCTTAGATACTAGTTTTAAATGTATAGAATCTTTAAGTTTTTCTAGACTTGTATGTTAGTTCAGTGCTTCAATGAAACTTAAACCTTATCACTTTTGAGTTACGACCCAATTTGCAGTTACATATAGGAAATGTGTGTTGCTATGTAGACATTAATTGTTTTATGCGATAATTTGTTATGATTACTACGTATAGCTAGCACGATTTCATCTTTGCTTTTTCCTTATAGCACATACTTTAATATTAATACTCCATAATAATTAAATGTTAGTTAAAATAATAATTATGTTTGTTAAATTCCGCGATGTAATCAATGGATTCTTCGTAAAATATTCATATTTACTGTTTCGCTGTATTATCTGTTATTTTACTGATAATGTCATTGATATCTATATTACGTAGATATACGTCAAAGTATATATTATCTTTCTTAGTTACTGCTTCAAAGGCGCACCTTCAAAGGCGCATCAAGATTGTGAATTCGACTCGAGGTCTCGATTACTGGGTGTGGTAAAATGTTATTGCATTTTAGGAATAAAGATTTTTAGTAACAGTACCTACGGCGTTTGGTACTGTATCTATAAAGAGGAAAACAAATGTGTGTCTGTTTGTAAGGATTTAACTCAAAAACTACTTAACCGATTTCAAAAATTCTCTCACAATTAGAAATTAATATTATCATTTATCACCGAGTAATATAGGCATTTTTTTTAAAGTACTTTTACTAACATATCCGAACTCTACCGACTTTTACGCGAGCAAAGCCGCAGGCAAAGGCTAGTGTATTAGATGTATAGGGAATAGGTACTATGCCCAGTAGGGGTCAATAGGCTCACTCTAATAGGTAAAAGGTTTCTAAAGAGATAACTGGTAAAATGTGGGTATGTGATACGCTATATCTGTTGGTATATACATATCTCTGCCTATCCTTTTCATCTACCGGCTATATTTCTGACTGAATATTCTGCCCTTTAGCAAAAATGCCAGGACAAGGCCAGGTTAAGGGCACCTTAAACCGGCGAGCGTGTATGAGGAATGTAATGAAAGTGAATGAAGCCAGAGAAGTCTGTCAGGATCGTAGCAAATAGAAATCCGTAGTCTCTGCCTACCCCTCTGAGAAATAGTATGTATGTATATATTAGCAAAAATGCAATCTGCTCAGTACTGAATGGTACGAATTCTATTCAGTCTCCCCTTGAACATGGTTCTTGTAAAGCAACGGAACGTTGCGGCAAAGTGTAAACTTAAATATAAATAGTTTTAATTTATTTAAATAGCTTAAATTGTAGTAAAGTTTAATAACAGTAGTGGTTGAAATTCAAAATTATGTAATAAAAGTGTTTTAAAATAAACAATGCGACAAAAGCGTATAAAGCATTTTAATTTCAACGAATTATTTTGTTTAATCTCACATCATAAGTGGAGATTAGCAGGTGAGCTATTATAAGCGAGGTTGCCAGACATAGCGTGGCAGAGGAACTCTTAGGATATCCTATAGTTCCTTCTGAAAATAACCAGGGTAAATATATACTGGATCCTAAGATAGGAGAGAGAGGGCATGAGTTGAAGACTCATACAGGCTGGTCTTATTTTTGTTTACTATCTTCATTTCATTAAGAAGCTTCCCATTGAGAATAGCATAACGATAGACAACTTCATCTTAATTTTGTCATATCCATACAATTAACTACATAAATACCGCAGAAAAAACTCATTTTATCTAACATAATACTTTTTATATTTTTAGATAAAAATGTTTTTAGACATAGCATAGTTCCGGTGATTTGCTATCTTTAAAATACAAGATTTCTGCTTCACTTGACTATTATCTACGTAAAATATTCATAATTGAAATAAACTGTTAAAGAAACGTTATCAGCAGGAAATACTTCACAAGCATGAAATACCAAATGTCAGTTCTTGAGTAGTGAAGTAACGCATATAATATTCCTAAAATGAACTGATATCATGCGTTACACATACATTGTCTTGTCTACAGCAGTAACAAAAGCGGTAAAACAATTTGTGTGTAAACAATATTAAACAATTTTGTATGTAACAATCTTTCAATTGCACAATAGTGATCGCTTACGTAACTGCGGAACGTCCAGTAGATCTAACCGACTGAACGAAACCAGGACAGAATTCTTTGGCTCTTTTTCGTGGTTATGGTTAGTGTTAAAGCATCAACCCTCATGTGATCGTGGTGAAACAAAGAATACGGGCAGACACTAAGCTATATGTATATATTGTATAAAAGGTTATTAATATTAAGTAATATTAATAAATAATACATGTTATTAATAATATGTTTATATAGATTTATATGTATAATAAGTAGGTATGTATTTACAAAAAAAAAAGCAAGAAACAAAAATGTATATATGTATGCTTATCCATTGTCTAGTACCCATAGTACAAGCTCTGCTTAGTTTGGGCTAGATGGTGTTGTGTGTATGTGATGGACTATTATATTTTTATTATTATAGAAGTTCGCATACACGTTGTCAGAGGTGACAACGTGTATGCGAACCTCTACAGAAAACGATATAGGGTTCTTCATCATACATTCATCCAGGAAAAAGTACTGTTCCCGATTAGGCAAAAGCTAGTTGACTATAAATATGAATAGTTACGCAGAAAGGTAACTGACAATACTCAGATTTTGTTTAGATTGGACACAGTCCCAAACTTCGTGCTAAACCTGGGAATTTCCTGAACTCAAAGCCAAAAATACGGACTCGCATGGCATCAAAACAATAAACAGGTTAATTAGAAACAAGTTCTGTGTGACGTGAAGCAACAAGAACTTATGACCTCTAATTATGCAAATAATGCTTGATTGAGGCATAATCTATGCATATAATAAAATTGTAACTTGCGACGTCTGTACATAGCTGTTGTCTGTAGTATGCTCTATCCACCTTAAAAGGTTATACAATCAAGCGAATCCTAATAATGAATATTGTATGTTAAATATTGTAATAACCATTGGTAATCCTAATAAATAAAAATAATATACGATATTTAAACAAAAATAGTTTAAGGTTCTTTATGAGCAATAATAATTCTTTCTGTCTGTATGTTTCTATGCGCATCCCGCAAAAACTACTACACGGATTTGAATGCAGTTTTTACAGTTGTATTGCTGTAGTTGTACAGTTGTATTGCATGTAACATATTTGGAGTTAAACTCCAAATATGTTGCATGTTGATACGTTGCCTAAAAGGTCGAGCATTGAGAAAGAAAAATAAAGAGTCCTACTTCCAAATTTCAAGTAGACGAAATTGTGGGCAAAAGCTGGTACCTATACATCACGTCACTACGACTAGGGTACATAGAACGGTTTCTTAAACCATATTATTGATTACTAGTTTCTGCCTATGGCTTCGCTCGCGTGCATGTCACCAGAGTGCTCCATTAAACCAGGATATACAGCAGTATTAATTCAAGTCATGGTCTATCTTGCTGGAGTCACAGAACAATGTGAGAGGAATTCCGCAGCCTCGATATGTAAAGTATAAGAGAAGAACACGGTTTAGTTAGTAGAAGTTTGATATACCCCTTCGCTCTGTGTGAACCATTTGATGATTACCTAAGCTATAAAAAGGACGTGGTCTATTTGAGTGCCAAATCCAAATCCGATTAATTTACAATCTAAATCTAAACTTAAGAAACTTTGATATTTGAAGAAATTGTCTCGCAAGACCGATGCTTTAATGTGGGATGAAAACCCTGTTACTTTCAGGCCCATATCTATCCGATGCTCAGTTGCTGCATAATAAAAGAACAAACTAATTACAACACGCTATCGCATCTAAAATATTTGTTATGGATTAGTAGAACGAGAGAGCTAAACAACACGTTACAAAATGTATAGCTATATCTCGTTCTCGCGTACACAAAAATAATGCTATAAGAGATAGTGGTACAGTCTCTGCTTACATATCTACGTCACTTTATAATCAGAATAGTTTGTAAACGATAATACTAACTATTGATAAACAATGAGTGCAATGATTCATACTAATTACAAAAACTAACTGATAACCGCAAGTTTGACAATTTCTATACAAATGCTTGCCATACCATACACAATACTCATGCGTTGCCAACTCTAGAAAAAAATATAGAAGACAAACGGCTTCACTCGCATAAATGTAGGTTAGCTTAGCTTAGCAAAAGTAGGTACATTTTTCTAGGTAAAAAGTACCCTATGTCCTTTTCTGTTCCCGTGAAAACGTGTATGCGAAATTTAATGATGATCGGTCGAGAAGTTAAGATGTGAAAGTGTAACAAAGAAACAAACAAACTCACATTACTACATATTATAAAATAATATATTAGTCATAAATAGTATTAGTCTTTAGGTTGGTTAGTCTATATGCGTTGTATGTGTTCTTAGGTACTGTGTATAGGAGCGGAAAATGATAACACTGGACAATGATTCAAGTTGGATGCTTTAATGCGACTAAACTTATTATACAGTCGCGGGCGCAGCCGCACGTAGGCACACACACACTAACACATTATGCATTCTATATAAGATGCTTAGTTAGCAATATCATACCTGTGTCCCTACAAGTCTATATAATATCTTTATATGCATTTGACGATTAATTGCAACAATTATAAGTAAATTGACTAAACTAAAAAAGCTGTTTTAGTCAACTTCGGTTTTACCCGGTATAATTAAACCGTAATTACAAACATTGGCGTTTAAATTCTTATTTGTTCCTTTTTATAACATTTGTGTTTATTTTGTATGTTCAATTGTGCCAAGAATTTCGTTTCCAACTAAAAACAATTTCTTTTATAATAAATGAATATAAATTAACTATGAATAGTCTTGAAATTTTCCCATTTATTCAAACACAGAGTACTGTAAAAATAGGAAAATATATTTATTAAATTCTAATTTGAAGACCTACTTTTACATAAACTAGTTTCAAGAACCAATGAATCTTTAAGCAGTCTAAAAAAGGAGAAATAAACATTATTTATAATTGTATAACATACAACATATTGTCACTATTATTTATACTTAATTAAATATATTGGAAGTTAATGAGGAGATAAACTGTAAACTATAAAATTGTGTATAGGTATAAAGTCAATTTTGATAAGAAAAGTAAATTAATTGATTAATTGTAGCTGATGCTTTTACTTTCTAGCTGCTACCTTGGTCTCACGACATAAGTTTACACTTAAATTACCCGAACTGGGTTAGATTTAGGTTCGGGCACGCCACGATCGTGGCGGTAAGTCCCGTGTTTGAGGAGTGGCTGGAGAGGCGGCATGGCGCCCTCACCTTCCGGCTGACACAGGTACTGACTGGCCACGGTTGTTTTTGCCAGTTCCTATGTCGTATACGCCGGCAAGAGACGCCCGGTTGTCACCACTGCGGCGACTGCCGCGACGTTTTAGAGGACACGGCGCTGCACACTTTGGCGGTTTGGCCCGCCAGGGCATCGCAGCGCCGTGAGTTGATCACGGCAGTCGGATCGGTTGTCCTCTCGCTCCCGGCTGTAGTTCAGTCTATGGTCCGAAGTGAGAGGTCGTGGAATGCCGTCGCCTCCTTCTGTGAGGAAGTGATTTCCATTAAGGAGGCGGCGGAGCGGGAGAGGGAGCGTTGAAACCTCTCCCCAACCGCAAAGCCGGGCTAGATTTTGCACGCGGGTTCGCACGCGTAAATGTAGGTAGGGTGAGATTAGAAACAGTATTTATTTCTGAATGAAAGCTATTGGTCTGTGTGGAAAACCTTGGGAGAGGCCTATGTCCAGCAGTGGACGTCTTTCGGCTGAGATGACGGTGATGAGAGGTACCTTATATCCTTTTCTATTGCCCTGACAACGTGGATGCAAAATTTCGTAATGATCGGTAGACTAGTAACGACGTGAAAGCGTTACAAACAAACAAAGTCACATTCTCATTTATTATATTTGTTATTATTTACATATAAAACAAACTAATTATGTATCAAGCGATTACATTGCACAACTAGCGTAGTGGTTTAATTGATAAAGAATATCAATGTGTGATACATTTTCCTGTTTATATGACTCAACGTACCGATGTGTATTTTTACTGACGTCAAACTCTAATTGTTAGGGTTATCGTATATACATACATATCATCATGGACGATATCCCAAAGGGGTAGGCGGGGTATAGCTACTACATCCAGACGTTGCCACATTTTTTGGAGTGCCTTTAGGTATGAAGCCTACCTTAATACAGACAGATTGTATTGTGTATAAGTTTCTACCAGCGGTTTCGGCCGCAAGAAGGGCACTGGAACGCATACCGGACTAAAAACTAGCCTCGGAGTTAATAAAGGACATGGTTTACCTGTGTGCGATGTTTGAACAAAATCTGTTCAAGGTGTAAAAATTGAAACATCTGTACAAACTTTTACATTACCTATAAGTTGGATATGAAGAATATATAAATATTGCTCACTCATACGAAGCTAGCCTTTGCGCTACTTCGGCAAGTTTGCTGACAGAACCATCCAATAACACTTTGAAATTGGATCCAGGACCTCACGACTAGGCAGTCAACCTCGTATTTAATAGTCATTTGTAGTGTTCCTGAATATACGCATTGCTGCGAATTATAAGCATTTTATCAGGCGCTTTTTCATGATACACTGTGACCGATTGACGGCGATAGGCTCTCCCCATATTACATAGAATAAAAAATATATAATTGTTGGTAAAATTTAGATCGAACTTCAGGCATGACATGTAATTTTCACGGAGGCAGACAATATTACCTGCACATATTATTATTATTTAGATTAAGCTTAAATTATTTAAGGCAGGTATGCTTTAACACTGTTGATGTAATATGTATGATATAGCGTAAGGATGTATCCTATTTTTCTGCCAATAAATAAATATTATTATTATTATATATTATTATTATTATTATCTGCGCGGAAAATATTATTATACAAGTTCACGCCCTATCTCTTAAAATGCGATGTGAAGGCAATACGACACTCCCGGTGACAAATCAAGCCCATGACCAACGGCTTTCTGAGGAAAGGCCAATAACACCAATACCACCTACTGCCTAACTCCGGGCATTGAGAATTTCTTTACAGAAAACCCCGTTACATTTTTATTGGCCTGACTTGGGATTTATAACCCAGACCTCATGCGCCACCGAGATAGTTATTAATAAACATCATGTGCGACTAACAGTGGTACTTATAAACGATTTAATATCTACTAACTAGCGTTCCATATTGTCCAATAATTTGTCCATCTAGTCACGTACGCGTTAGTGCGTGACGGAATACGATAGTGGGTCCACCGATTTGAGATACGGAATTAAGTGTTATGGGATTATTCCTCAGAACACGAAATACTCCTCGTGGTACTAGAGACTTAAGTAATAATAATATTCTTAGTATTATTTTACGTTTAGACTAATGTTATTAATTGAAATTTAACTACTATATACGGTATCGCGCAAAGAGTAACGTCAGTTGGTCAATATAGGTGTCATATTTGTATGGACTGTGTAGTTGTCACTGACACTCTTGAATTGTAAGCAATATGACAATCTAGCGTTATTTTTGGTATTAAATATTTAGAGTATACTTAAATTGCCGACCTTAGCAAAACTGATATTATAAAATAAATATTTAGTATCACCAAGTGTGATCCATGAATAAAAAAAACGACACTCACACAAGAGTGAGTCCTGCATTAAGACTTTGCGTTTATTGAAACAACGAACTCAAAATGCACCTAGACTCGGAACAATTTGTGGATATATACTAAGCAGTTTTATTACAATCGAGTATAAGCCGAAATCACTTGCGGCACAAGTGAGTGCTAATGAATAAAAATAAAAATAAAACTAATTGTTATCTATGTCGACACCTTGCTAAGCCTGGCTGCACAAGTGTTGCAGTGGAAGTACGAGAGATTAGTCTCATAAAAATATCTCCGACGATAATTTTGGTCCTATATTGGTTAACTTACCACATGCATGGTGTTTGTTTGAGCAGAAGTGATATTGTTAAAGATCTTGACGTTATTCTCGATAGAAAACTGACTTTTATACCTCACATTGATACAGCTATCAAAAAGGCGTCGAAAGCGCTTGGTTTTGTAATTCGCAACGCTAAACCGTTCCACAGACCCAAAACTAAAACATTAATGTACAACTGTTTTGTTCGCAGTATTCTTGAATATTGTTCGGTCGTTTGGCGTCCACATTATGCTACGCATACTCCTAAGAGTATATATTCTAAAATAGAACGCATTCAAAAAAGGTTTTCAAATCATCTAGCTTATTCCACTGGTATCGCAAAAAGGACCCGAAGTTACACTGAGCGACTACAAACCTTTAATATCATATCGCTTGAAATACGAAGAGAATCGTTCGATCTCGACCTAATTTTCTATATATACTGGTAAATAATTTTATTGACTGCCCTCAATTATTGTCTACAATAAATTTTAATGTCCCTCATAAGTATCCCCAAAATCCTATCAATCTATTATACCCACCATCACGTAAAACAGTTCTCGGCTTTAACTCCCCAGTACCAAGACTAAGCAGACTTTATAATAAGTTCGAAAAACTTGTTGATATGCTTAGTACCAGTCTTTATAAATTTACGAGCCAGATTCACAACAGAACTAATTACTATTAGTTACCTAATTAAATTAAGCTGCGTTAATTATTTATTAAGTTTTATAAACTGTAGTATATATATGTATATTATAACTGTATGTATATTAGTGTTTGTTAGCTGTGTGATTAATTTCATTTTATTTTAAATTACCAAGTTTCACTGAAATATTGTAACATCATTATTTTCTTATAATCTGATCTGAGTTAATACTTAAATCCGAATGTTGTCCGTAAATGCTGTGTTTACCGATTGATATTGTGCACCCATACCTTATTTGTTATGAATGTATTACTTGTAAGAAATGTGTAACAATTGTAGGTGAACCTATGAATAAATAAATAAAAAATAAAAACCTACTTCCGGAGTATATTAGGATATACTCCGGAAGTAGGTTGATACGTTGATAGGTCAAGAATCTCCAAGCATACCTTATTCTATAATAGGTATAATATATTTGTAAAATGATTAGGTTATGCTCAAAGCAGATTATAAGCCTGATTAAAATAGCACAGCAACTGTAAAATTCCTTGGCAGAATTCCAAAAGAAAATTCTCTCTTAGTCAGTTATGTGAACGACTGAGAATTAGGTTAAACATGTTCAACTACATCTCGATTTTTATTTTATATTCTTTGGTCATGAAGGCGTCTATGTATTATTACCGAAATACACTGTTCGTCCCCTTTGACACTGATGAGTGATGCTGATGACACACTTGACTTGATTGCACATATGGCGTAGTAGTATCCTTGCCATTGCCGCTACGTCAAATGTTGTGGGTTCGATCCCCATACGAGACATCAGTGTTTTTTGTCCTTTATTTGAATCCTAATAAAGATACCCACAACACAGAATAAATTCATAGTACAGGAGTAGTTTTCTTAAAAGAAAGAAAGAAGAAAGAACTTTTAACAAATAACCAACGTCAATTAATTCTCATTACGTTAAATGTTAATAATAATAACAATAACTTTATTTTCAAGTTTGTAATCTATATATTAATACGTGAAGCAAAAACTTTGTATCCCTTTCTACGAAAATTGCACGGACGGAGAAAAATGCAATTTGGCACAGTTAAAGTTTATATGGAGAAGAAGGGGCGAATCCTAATAGATTTATAAAATATGCATCAGAAATGCATTCAATTAATGAAAAACACTACACGCACACAACCACGCATTTGACACACGCAGTCGAATCGCGTTCGTAGTATTTCAAAATTGTTCGGCTGACGTCGTACAATTCTTTGTAACTATGGTTACCTATACCTTAATAAATAAAGTATAGGTAACCATAGTTACAAAGAACTACTTTAATCTTCACGTATTAATATATAGATAATAGAGAAAAACAGAAAACAAAATAGCAAGCTTAGGAATTTTGGTCGAATTTTGACCATTAGGCGACCGCTAGTATTATTGTAATTTGATAACACAATCTTCTTTCGTTTTTTTAAATTTCCTCTTTAATATTAATTTAAGCTTTTTTATGGTTCTTACCCACGACGTCAGTGACATGGGCAAGCTTAGGCACGTGCGCGGGTTGTCTGCATCGTTTAAAAGGCGAACGCGAGCCAACCACAAAAGTAGCTGTATGTTTTCTTATATTAGACTACTAAATGTGCCCGCGGTTTCACCTGCGTTTATGATTACTGCGCCGCTCCCGTAGATCATAGCGTGATGTAGCCTATAAACTTCCACGATAAATAGGCTACCTAACCAACAATAAAATAATTTTTCAATTGGATCCAGTAGTTCCTGAGATTAGCGCGTTCAACCAAACAAACAAACTCTTTAGCTTTATAATATTAGTTTAGGTTCTGTTAAAAATTAATAGAAGAAAACGAAATTTGGCATTTTGTCCGGATATCTTGTTCTTTGAGGGCAACAAACTGTCTATAATAGTAAACTTAAAACGACAGTTAACGAAATGTGGGTATTATAATCTATTATAAGTCTACATGTACCTATTAATATTGGAACTATAAAATGGCACATACAACGATAAAGCAGTAAAATAAAACTCCTTACTGCCGTTTTGTATTAGTAAAAATAGTTATATGTCGAAGGTTTTATTCGCTTACATAATTATAACGGTTTAGGCGCTACAGAACAGCATCCTATAGTAATGCTACGTCACTAAAACAACATTCTAAATATCTTACAACCAATACAACTTAACTACAAATTAAACTTATTTATATTTATCGTTGTGAATGTATACGCATATAAGTACATTCACCTATGGAACCGAAGATCCTTTATAACTTTAACCTACTCAGTCGCAGTGGCACATCGGTGGACAGACACAACAGATTTTTAATTATGTCTGGTATTCTAAGAATTGACAGGTTAAGTAATTTTCCATTGACCCAATATACAAATTCAGTCACACCATGTGCTCAGAATGAGCTCTGAGTGTTAATTATAGTCTTGCCTCCTTATACACAAGTACAACAGAAGAAATGTGTTGAGTTTTATTGAGATTGAACATTAGCTGGTAATTTCCATATAAGAACTTATTAATAATAATACCAGCCCTGTATTGAACTGTCCCACTGCTGGGCACGGGCCTCTTCTCAGTGCGAGAAGGGTTAGTTAGGCCATAGTCCACCACGCTGACTCAGTGCGGGTTGGCAGACTTCACATATCTTCGAGAACATTATGGAGAACTCACAAAAATGCAGGTTTCCTCACGATGTTTTTCTTTACTGTTAAAGCAGGCGATAATTAACTATTTAATACGCACATAACTTCGAAAAGTTGGAGATGCTTGCTTTGGGATCGAACTCGAGACCTCTGCGTGGCAGTCCAACGACGGTCTCCCAATAGGCTGTCGCTGCTACAACATTAATTATTTTAAATTATTAACTAAAATAGACATTATAACTGCCGACATAAGTATCGCATTTAGGACAATAGTGGTCTATGTTGTTGCAGCTCGGTATGCAGTACGGTATACAAACGCACGGCCAGCATCTGAAAACATTGGAAAACTAAATTAAAACATACTATAGAAGCTGTTCATGACAAAATAGACTAGACAGCAAATAATGACAATCTGTGACAGTCACTGGTTATATTTAATACTTTAATGTACATTTTGTCAATACATTTATTTCCCCAAGGAACAGTATTTTTTTGAGTGAAAGGTAACTTACGTCCTCTTCTGTACCCCTAACAACATGTATGCAAATTTTCATGCTGATCAGTCGAGTAGTCCAAGCGTGAAAACTTAACAACCAAACTCACATTCGCATATATGACGTTAGTTAGGATGTATCAATAATTAATTCTACTAATACAAATAATTCCGACTCTCAATTATTAAATATTCTGATTGCTGGTATAACCATAAAACATAATTTTACAGATTTTTGTGATATATGTGATTAGATGGCAAACGTTACTGATAGTAAAAAGAAAATCTAGAGTTAATAAGATAAGATGACGCATCTCATTGGAATAAAGACTATAAATATGCTCGATTAGCAGAGACTAAGTAAACTGAAATCTAATGCCATCTTTATTATTACTACTGTACATGAATCTCCTCTAATTATTGTCACAATAATGTAATTAGTGGTAGTAACATCCAAAGACTGATTACTACTTTGAGGACATCGTCTATTAATGTTCATCTTATAGGATGGTTTTTCGAACTATGCCTTCTCACCATACTCCAAAAGATAATATAATAGCAATTCTCTGATAAAAACAGGTCCTGCAATTCATTTCTCAACCGAACATATTATTGAACACTAGCTGCACCCACGTAACTTTGTCTGCGTCACATAAGAGAATTTGCCCCGATTTTGCAACATTTTCATTGATGCTTCGCTCCTATTGGTGGTAGCGTGATGTTATATAGCTTATAGCCTTCTTCGATAAATTGACTATTCAACACTAAAAATGGTTCAATTCGAACCAGTAGTTCCTGAAATTAACGCGTTCAACCATACAAATAAACAACTTCTTCAGCCTTATAATATTAGTATAGATATTTTACTCAATCAAAGTAGTGACTCAAAATCTGGAACTCTGCCTGGTAAGTGGCAATAGGTTCACTCCGTTTAAGGTACTTTAAAATATAGGTTTAATACATCTCTTTGGTTGGATGGATGGCTATAGTATGATCGTGTTCGTAAAAACAAAATATTAAAGATAACTTACAAAAACAAACACAGAAGACCAGCGAAGACGTGTGTCCTTGTTGTAGCTTTTTTCTCTGTCCGTGTCACGATATCATGTCTGCAATATTTGCATACTATGACTGAAGGTTTCGTTCCCATCTGCTGGCCGATGACTACCGCAGGCATGACGTAAGGTAGGACTGGCTGCTCGATACTTTGTGTTTGTCCTTGGACTTGTCGAGCTTGGGGCTGCTCCATAATGTAGGATAGTGAGTTGACCGGGTTGCTCATTTTGGCTGGAAGAATTTTGGTTAACCGTTAACCTGTAGCACTTAATTTTGAACAAAAATGTACATAAAACGACTTAATGGGTTTTTGAGTTGAAGTTATTGATTACAGCTATAGATTGCTGTTCAGACGTCCCACGGCCATTTTTACTGATTGTAGTAACTCTTGTACTACAATGAATGGCAACTACCTACTTTATCTTTCCACTTCATTATTAATTATGTCTAAATTATAGATACTAACAGTTAACCGTAACGTCACTCGTGCTTCTTCTTAAGTGCCACTTATCCTTTCTAAGTTAAAATTATTTTATTTTATTTATAATATAACAGAATGGATTCATTGATCTATTATTGAATTTCTGACTTTTTTGGTCTTACAGCATAAGTTTGCACATTTGTTCAGTTTCTGGGTCGGATAACATCGAAAATTCTTAGTAACAGCATGGGCTCGCCTCCAATCATGTAGGACCAAAAATATGACTTGATAAATAAGGGTATAGACATAGTATACCCTCATTTTTCAAGTCATATTTATATATAGTATAAAGAGGTATACTTCTGCTTCTGTCTTGGGGCTATAAAATATAAGTCTATACAGGCATTTCAATCCATTTTCTATATATATTATATCTCTAAGAGAAGTTGTGTGGTGTTAAAAAAACAAAATATTACCAAAGAGCAGACAATATTTGCTATTCTAGCCTTTATTTCATAAATTAAGGTAATAATTTAATAATGCCAAAGTCTAACTATCTAACTATCTAACTCTATTTATTACGCCACCGCGTGAAATCACACTTATTGTTGGTGATAATGTCAAGATAAGTCTTTTAATAATATTTATATTATCCATAATATACTATACTATATTTTACCCGCGGCTTGGATCGCTTAAAAGAAGGATAGATTAGGTTAGGTCGGTAACAGTACTTTTTCTGTATGAAAGGTATCCTATGTCCTTTTCTGTTGTCCTGACATCGTGTATACAAAATTTCATGATGATCAGTCGAGTAGTTAAGGCGTGAAAGCGTAATACAAGCAAATTTACATTCTGATTTATAATATTAGTTGGGACCTGTCCGCCGCGCAGCGGTAGTGAATACGACTGCTGTGCATGAGGTCCCGGGTTCGAATCCCGGTTCGGGCCAACATAAAGGTATTGGGTTTTTCTGTTAAGAGATCTCAATACGAGCCCGGAGTTAGGAAGTTGGCGGTGTTAGACACCCCCGTGCCTCGGAAAGCACGTAAAGCCGTTGGTCCTGCGCCTGATCTCTCTCCGGTCGTGTCGGATTATCCGTCCCATCGGATCATGAGGGTAAGGGAACAGAGAGTGCACTTGTGTTTGCGCACATACTTGTGCACTATAATATCTCCTGCGCAGATGGCCAGTCTCCGTTAAGATTGGCCGCCGTGACCGAAAATCGGTCTGGAGGACATTATTATTATAATTACTGCTCCGTATATGCATTATTAACATAGATTCCTAGCTACGGATTCCAATTTTCAATTCAGGAATATTCGCCTATAGTAATAAACAATAGATGTACTACTGAAATCGACAATCACATGTGGTGAAAGTCATAAAAGATAAAACCATCGTAAAAGATTCTGTGCTGATAATATCTCTAAATATCAATGTTCTCTTGGAATCATTTTAATTGAGATCTTGACTTCTCTGCCGTATTCTACTACAATAAGTGATCACGGATGTTCCATAGAGGCAGATCATCTAAACTTTATAGCCAAGGTCCTCAATAATTAACTTAAGGAAAAGTCGATAATATCAATGCACATACAATTTCACGTAAATATAATACAAATATAAGGTTTTTTTTTATATAACTATGATGACAAACTAGAAAGACCTGCTTAATGGTAAGAACTTTTAGTAGTTTACAGACGCTTGCCTTACCAGACGTGTCACTTGTGCTTTGTCAGTTCTTAATATAAGGATCACTGTGCTGTTAAAGCAAGAGACAAAAATGACTAGAGTACCCTGCTGGCACCACAGCATATCCTGAATAACCCTGGATAACTTACTCACCGCAGAAATACAGCACAAGGTTTTATGGCTGCGATCTTCTGAAGCATACACCAGTCCAGCCGTTGCAAGCTTAAGGATACCGCTACGCTATTCTACCTCTCTTAAGAATCAGCTCGATTTTTGAAACCTTTGGTTTTTGAAACCTTTATGGTTCGAATCAAAACACATAACACTTTCAAAAGTACATCACAAGTATGAATACAAATAAATTCACCTATATTACTCCGTAGAACACAACCAACTGTTTTGTAATCAATAAATAATGGATTTTAGATAAAACGGTTATTGATAAACATGACTGTAGATAAACAATATTCTGCAATGTTTACTTCTGTGACTTTACAAATAGGGATCAAGAATATAATATTTATTGGTTAGTCGGTTTTCGGCGTTCCACTGTTGACAAAAATTGAATATTTAAACAATATATCAAATCTGATCAATTATTCTACTGTATATCAAACATACTAGCATTTTTCACGACTTTGTGCACATTAGCTTTAGTTCGCTCATGATTTCATGAATGAAATCTTTCCTGATGGCATTTAATGCTCAGTGGGGAGGCCAAAATACTGCAATGCAGAGGGTCTCGGGTTCGAATCCACTTCGCGCGCCTCCGACTTTCGGATTATATAACTTTTCGAAAATATGTGCGTATTGATTGACAATTATCGCCTGCTCCGTGCCTCGGATAGCACGTTAAGCCGTCGGTTCCGGCTGCCATGAACATCTATGACAGTCGTTATTAGGACGTCAGTGCCCTCTAATATCCTGACACTGGTCTAACCTTAGGGTATCGTTAGCCTTAGGGTTGCGGAGGTCAGGTGGCAGCCGTTCCGTGTAAAAACTGATATCCAGTCAAATCCGGGTCGAATTGAAAACTAATGTTCTCGAAGATATGTGAATTCTGCCAACTTGCACTGTGGCAGCGTGGTAGACCACTCTTAAGATTGCGACCATACTCATATACACTGAAATTATTTTAAGGGTTAGTCGTGAAAACGTAACAAATAGACAGATTTCGTTTTTTATATATATTTTAGTAGTATGGTTAAATATACGGCCGTATTACTTAAGTAAAAAAATATTTGATTGAAATCCGGATTTCCAATCCGCGAATGTATAATCCCCATATCATATTATTTACTATGTAAGATAAGATAAACATTTATATAGCGGGGCCCGTGACAGTTCAGCTATAAAGCAATTGTGACAAGCCGCGTGAAAAATCAAATGTTACAGGTCATAGAATCAAATCAAATGTTACAGGTCAGCTCATTAGAGTCAAGCGGCACCCGACCAGCATCACCTCATCGCTCGGTGTCAACCAGTGATCATCAAGTGGTCGATAGGTGGACCCTGCGTGGTCAACGAGTGGACGTCGCGTGGTCAACGATTTGACATTGCGTTGTCCGTGAATAGAAGAGGAGTTTATCAGGGATCATCTACACGTGTATATCGTTATGTCTAACTTTACAAACCGAGTATTGGCTCTCATAGCTATCATGCTTGATGAAACCCAGGGTCTGACCACTCGCGGACGGCGCGTGGACCATTCGCGGACAGCGCGCGATCAATTCGGTAACTGCGCGTGGGTAACGCAGGCAAGCGTGCGGGCAACGGGTGGCCAACGAGTGGCCCACTTGCCGTCCGCCCGCGGTCAGCTCGCAAGCGAGGCGCGCCGGAGTTGATGTAGTGAGCGTATACCCATAGTACTCCATACAAAGAATACTAACCGCTCGAGGCGGGGCGGTGCTGGTCGGCTGCCGAGTGGCTTACAACCTTTAAAATGGGTCATTCATAACCAGTTGCAGTGGCACACCTGTGGCCATATACAATAGGTTTTCAATTATGTCGGGCACTCTGACAATTGACGAATTAAATACGAGTATTATGTCTACCTTCTTTGGCTGCAATAGTACGCAACACGCTAATGCGCATACATTACGAATACAGTCGTGTATAACCAGATTTTTGGTTTATAATGTATCGCATGTAATTATGAGTAGTGTTGACGGTATATTTGAATATAATTTAAAAAGCAATTGAGTACATCGCCGCGTAAAATCATAAGCATACATATATGTATGTATAAATAGCTTTAGACCTCGACTACATCCGCGTGGAATAGTTATTTCGAGCAGCATTTTTAATTTTTAGGTTACCTATTTTGCAAATAACATACATACAAACTGCTGACGGCATTTTTACTAATAATACACATGTTTCTGATAAATATACGTATAGTGAACATAGACAGATTTGTTTGGACTTCCATACGAACTTTCATCTCTTATTTCATCCCAATGTAGGTGGAAATTCAAAAAAACGGTGGACCAAATGTTTATTTACTTCTTATAAAGAGCGTAAATACAAAGTTTCATCTGCGCTAATGACGAATTCCCATACCAATTTTCATCCATTTCTTTTTTACAACAAAAGGTAACTTATGTCCTTTCCCAAGGTCGTTGGTTTAGGCGTGTAAGCGTAACGGACAGACAGACAAAGATGATTTCATGGCTTAGTGGTTTAAATCGTCGCCTCGTCACTGCCACTGCGCCGGCGCCGACTGTTGTAAAGCCCCCGCGACACAGGAATTATTCCTAGTGCGAGAGAGGAAAAAAAAATTTACAATATAGGTAGATATAATTTCCTTAAACCATTTTTGACGGTGTGTTGATTTCATGCATGCATTTTAGCATAATTAGTGTTTAATAACAAAACAACAAAAAACCGATGGAATTCATTTAGGTATTCATGGTAATAGTGTACAAGAAAGTTAAATAAGGTAATAAAAAAAAACATATCTCAGGTAGTAGTCAGGATTGATGCTTTTTATATTTTTTCTGAACGGCCATCAGTTCTACTACAAAACATTTCAAGGTACCGGACACCTGTATATTTATTACATAAAATTTATGACAGTAATTATGTCACATTACATAACTGTACAGACATATTTAAGGCATTCATTTGTAAAATCATATAAACTAATTGTTTTGGTTCTATAAATACTATTTCTAAATATTAGATTCATCTCATTTACTCAATTTGTTACTATTAGAATGCCCAACCCATAAAAATATTTTTGTATTATTCTTTTACAAATTTGTTTGGTTTATTATTATATATTTGTAAACAAAAATATCGACATAAAATGTAATAAAACATCGAAATTCGTTATATCAATAAGTATTTTTATATCAATACACAGTAACCAAATGTTTACAGTAATATTTACACAATGATTCATAAATAATAATTTTACATATTTATTTGAATAAGAAGCTGATTATAAAACACTGTATGTAACAAGAAGATGTAGTCATTTTGATTAATACATACATAATAGACTCACGACTGCATATTGCCGAAAGGGTAGGCAGTGATGATACATTCACATATGTACATTTGACGTCTGGCGAAGACATTTATAGACTCCGTACGGCTGCTATGAATTTCGTCGCAAAAAAAACTTTATCCAATCTAGGAATTGCATCCGTGAGAGCTAACAGATGATCATAAAAATAAGTTCAATGAATAATACGTGAGATATACCTACCATGGTACTAATGGGACTTAGGAGACAATACAACATGAATTAGTCGTTTAGACGGCCTCGATGACATAGTGGATAGTGTAACCGACTACCACGCCTGACGTCGCGGGTTCGATTCCCGCACAAGTCAAACATTTGTGTGCATGAACATGAATGTTTGACTTGGTCTGGGTGTTTCTATGTACAATATGTATGTATTTACAAAAGAAAAATAAAATAAATAAAAGTATCACAAGCTCTGCTTAGTTTAGGCTAGATGGTGTTGTGTGTATGTGTAGAATATTATATTATTTATGCCATTTATAAAATACGAATAGATGCTTGCTTTGGTAGTTAATGCGACTGCTGAGTATGAGCTATCATGTGCGATTTTCAGGTTGGGCAAAGTATAATTGCGATTTATAGTTAAGAAAGCAGTCTGAAATGGTGTACGGTAAAAAGGAAAATTACTTAATATCAATATGTGTGGATGCAATATTTCTCAGCTTACACTTTCAAGGATGTAGGCATAGTATTATGTACCTGTTTATGAAAATCAATGCCTCAATGGCGTAGTAGTTAGTGTAACCGACTGCCACGCCTGAGGTCGCGGGTTTGATTCCCGCACAGGTCAAAAATTTGTGTGCATGGACATGAATGATTGTCTCTATGTATTTACAAAAAAAAGGATATAATAAGGTATGTTTATCCATTGTTTAGTACCCATAGTACAAGCTCTGCTTAGTTTTGACTAGATGATGTTGTGTGTATGTGATACAATATAATATGACGTGATAGAATAATGTTCACGTATACAATTATCTGATAGCTACTCAGTTTATCTCTAGATAAGATAAATTATTCATGACATCAAACCTTGTAACAATGGATTATGATCTTTCCATTTGTAAATGAAAACAAAATATAAAAATAACGATATGTCAATCTTGAAATGTAATTCAATCGCATTCATTACGGCTTATTTTAGCTGTATTATTATTATATATTTAACAGATACTGTTTTGAATTATCTTTTAATTAGCGACCCGCCTCGGCTTCGCACGTGTTGTACAAAACCCTAACAAATCATTCACTAAAGCCTTCTTCATGAATCACTCTGCGTATTGGTGAAAACCACATGAAAATCCGTTCTGTAGTTTTTGAGTATATTGCGAACAGACAGTCAGACGCGACGGGGAACTTTGTTTTATTATACTTATGTAATGATAGTTATAGTGTGACGTACTTGAGATTAAAATTAGAAAAAGATTTCTTACCAATTATGTCAAATATAATTTTTGGAAGCGCAAGCGAACAAATATTGGCGCTTAATAATGACTTATATAGACTCTTAATTATGACCTATCTGAAAATTAATACGCATACTGAAATATTAGGTATAAGTTGCGATACCCTAGTGGGACACCGTTGGACTGCCACTCAGAGGTACCGAGTTCGGCCCCAAGGCGCGCATCTTTGACTTTTCAAAGTTATGTGCGTATTAAATAGTTAATTATCACTCGCTTTAACGGCGAATGAAAACATTGTGAGGAAACCTGCATGTCTAAGAGTTCTCCATAATATTCACGAAGATATGTGTAGTCTACCGACTAGGCCAACGTGATGGACTAAGCCCTAATCCTTCTCACACTGAAAGACCCGAGCCCAGCAGTGTGACAGTTCAATACAAGGCTGGTTTTATTATTCATTATTATACTATAACATTTGACCGTTTAATGTCTTATTCAAAAACTGGTATATTGTATGTGCGAGAGTAATCATAAAGTGCCCATTAGTGGCTAAACGCATCTGTATGCATACCTGCAAACAAACTAATCGACTGTCAGCTCACCACGGCGGTCGCTAGCGGTGTGCCCGATAGGATCGGTTTGCATTCCATATATAATTCGCAACGGAAATTAACGCGATCGTGCATATTATTGACCTTTGTATGCTTAATATTTCGACTTGGTTAAGCCGACCGAATCGCTGATGTCACAAATGTAAACATTATGCATGATCGTGTTAATTCTCATTACGCATAAAACATTATGCATTTTGAAAGACGTATTTTGCTTAAGTAGGTACTTTAGCAAAAAATATATTGGGTGCTTAGAATAGGTATTCTTCTATACCAATATTATAAAGAGGAAAGATTATTGTGATTATTTTTGAAATGAATAAACTCAATTATTGTCTTTCCTTTATGCGAATATTATACATGAAATCAAACTGCTTTATACGGATTTTCAAAATTATGTAATAAAACTGTTTAAAAATAAACAACGCGATGAAAACTGATCCGGTTTTTAAATTCTTTTACCAATTTTTTAGTAGTAAAATAATTATTTAATTATTTCTGGAAATAACATTGCCTAGGTATATAATATGTCGCTACGAGCTACGAAAGCAGATCAGTAATCATAAACGTGTGTGAAACCACGACGAACAGCCTTTTTTAAGCAAACACAATCAAATTACACACAACAATCTTCACGCATGTTCTCCCACCATTACCAATACACGCATACTTAGAAATAGATAACAGTAACCACATATATACATACAATGAAGGCCACGTTTCATCTCGAGATTCAAATCTCTGGATGAAACTTAGTACCCTTCGTGTACTCTACGTAGATTGAGTCGACAATGAACTGCTTTTTAACCGGCTGAAGTGCTGCGCAAGAGCTAATTCCAGATGAAACCGTTTGCTTACTAGTCTTGCATTTGATTTAGCTCCTATAAGCGCCAATATAGGCGTTACATTTCGGACAGTAATGATCCATATTATTGCAGCTCGGTATGCAGTAGGGGATGAAGCAACACGGCCACAATCTGGAATCAAAAATATATCAAACGTCATCGCACGTATCAAAGTCTACTTGTTACTCTCGCCTTTGTCAATGCTTTGGAGCACGGCTAGGTACTGTAGGTTAATAGTAGTTGTGTGTTATATTTCTATATGCTAGATTTTAGACAAACACCTACGTGTTTGCCTTAAATCTAATTAGAAACGTACTTAATATAGTCGTTGCCTATATAATTGTGATAATAGGGAATTTAAGACTGCGCCGAGCGAAATGTGCCAAAACAGGCGGTCACAGTTAAGTTGATAAAATCAACACTTTTTGTTTAATATAAAAATAAAATATACATTTACCATAATAATGAATGTGTTTACAATTACTCTGTGTTAAAAACGTAAAATAATTAATAATTTCGCCTACAAAATTACGTAAATATGCACGAAAACTGCAAAACCGTAAGCACGCGTTACGTGATTTTTAGATTATAACAGTAGAAATCTATCTTATTTTACAGCTTAAACGAAGCATAAATAGTTATATTACAATTTGTCTGTCTCAAATATTTAAGTTATTTGTTGACAATAAAGCCATTTTTTACAAAACAGCCCTTCAAATCCTCCATACAATTTTATGTCATTCAGTCCAACCGCGTCTTACGCTCGGCGCAGTCCTTAATCTATAGTGACACCTAGTATACGTAACTAATTTCAGTAGATTTTAAACTATTGTCAAAAATAAAACCTCTATTATCTAGATTACAAGGGTGAGTGTTTAAATATCTGGTACAATATAAACTATCGATTATCAACGGCATCTGCTAACAATACTTTTGTAATTATAAAATTCCGAGGAAAAGATTATCGTTGCTTTTAATTTGGTGACTGTACGAATGAGCTGTTATCCCGGGTGTAAAACAAGTGGCCCTGTTACTGCGTTTTGCCTGATGGGTGAGAGTTTTGAAGTTTACATACCTACAAGCCTCATACATTTTCTTTCAACACATCTTTAATTTCTTTCCCGTTGAGTGGCCAGCGTGCGTATTATCCTTAGTATTATAAAATATACGCTACAATAACCGGATATTGATTAGTAAGATTTATACTTATTTGTTTAACCTATTGAGACACACCAGCGGCCAGATACAATGGGTTTTTAATTATGTCTGGCATTCCAAGACTTCACAGGTTAATGATCGTAAATCGTCTACTGCCTACATAGGTTTTTAGGCCCATGCGCTTATAGCCTCATTTTAATATGAACTCAGAAAAAAAAAGTAAAATAAGTAGGATAAATTATTGTTAAGTTGTAAACTCACCCGAAAACAAACAAGCAAACAGCACACGCATGAGTCCTAAACCCCGGCCGTATTTCTACTCTAGTCTCGATCATGTAGTGGCAAGAATGACAGACTACGGTAGTTGGTCCTAGGTTCATGCTATTATCATAAACCCCATCCCTTCTATAAACAGTTTGCTGAGCTGGCACTTGGAGTATCACGTGTGGCTGAGGTTGAGTTTGCACTGGATTCGTTGGTGCCCCTTGTGTGTATATCGCATCGTATGGAGGAGGATTTGCTGGCTGACTCATATTTGAAGATTCTGTAATATGAAACAAATGATTGATTAAATATATATTTGAATTTTTTTATGGACACCCGCAACACCAGAGGCTTCGCAAGTGCGTTGCGTTCGATTTGAATTTGCCCCCACTAGAAGGTAGGACGGTTGGGCTGCCGGTACCGTCATTCACTCGACGAAACACAACGCAAACGCTATTTCACGCCGGTTTTCTGTGAGGCCGTGGTATCACTTCGGTCGAGCCGGCCCATTCGTGTTTAACGTGGCTCTCCCACGATTAATTCTTTCATCCATATAAAAGTACTGTCCCGAGCAAGCGAAACCGCGGAGTTAATTATAAATAAATAAATCACTCAAACAGTGATGTATTACGTTCTCATTTGAACCTACTTTACTTAATTATTAAAGCTAGTTTAATTATTGCTAGCGGTCGCCTAGTGGTTAAAATTCGACTAAAATTCCTAAACTTGCTACTTTGTTTTCTATTTTTCTCTATTACATACAATAAATAAGGTATAGGTAACCATAGTTACAAAGAATTGTACGACGTCAGACGAACAATGTCGAAATACTAAGAACGCGGTTAGACTGCGTGTGTCAAATGCATGGTTGTGTGCGTGTAATGATTTTTCATTAATTGTATGTCAATTGTATATTTTATGAAAATATTAGGATTCGCCTCTCCTTCTCCATATAAACTTTAACTGTGCCCAATATCATACTCCTCCGTCCGCGCAATTTTCGTAAAAAAGGTACAAAGTTTTTGCTTCACGTATTAATATAAAGATTTTCGATATATAAATATGTTTTATGTTCAGTGATATTTATATATCATGGCGGCCTGGATGGCGTCGTGGTTAGTGTAACCGACTGCCACGCATGAGGTCGCGGGTTCGATTCCCACACAAGTGAAACATTTTTGTGCATGGATGTTTGTCTTGGTCTGGGTATTTCTATGTATAATATGTATGTATCTACAAAAAAGTATATATGTACATATGTTTATCCATTGACTAGTACCCATAGTACAAGCTCTGCTTAGTTTGGGCTAGAAGGTGTTGTGTATGATAAAATGTTATAAAATAATATTAATATTATAAATAAGATTTTTAAAATATCGTAATAAATAAATAGATAACCTATGTAATTAGTTTACAAATAAAAACAAGTTAGTTATACGGTGATATTTAATACTGTCTTATGTTTTCATGAATATTATACATTGAAATTAAACTACTTTATACGGCTTTTATCGCATTGTTTGTTTTTTTTAACCTCTATTAATACATAATTTTGAAATTTTTAACTACTATTGTTGCAAATTTTGTTTTTTGTTTATCTTTGAATTTGGAAGCTCACAAAACTCCAAAGCGCATGGCAACAGCAACAGTCAAGAGTCACAAATCCTATTAAACATATTATTATTCTATTGTGTAGTTTTTACGAGGTGTTTCTCTGTACCGGATGTAAGTAAATAAAGTTTTAAAATATATAGTATGATTATAAATAGTACACGTGCTTGCAATATAAAATATATATCCGTATAGATATAGACAACTTTTATCAGAGACTTTAATCAAACATAAAAGGCAACTTTTAAAAAACAATTATCATCAATCAGCTTAGTTCATTTTAGTCTATCACGTTTCAAATCACTCTATTATTATTATAAATATAAACGAATGTAAAGTTATTAAGATATTTGTTACTCAAGAACGCGTGAACCGTTGATTCGATTTAGATGAAACTTGAATTAGATTAGACCATATCCTGAATGAATGTTGATTATGAAATAGAAATCGTTTTATCTCAATTTGCGTTTTCGTGTGATTCGTGGCAAAGACTGATGAAGTCATATAATTATTTATGTATGTTGTTAGTATAATTAATTATATGTTTAAATGGTAACAGCTGAATTTACCATATATATTTAGAAAATCGATATTCAGATAACAAACCCATACTAAGTTCAGAAACTACGATCATTTGTAATATTTAAGAAATCACTATCACGTGATATTTCAAAACATATATAGCTTTACTGCCAGCTTTATGGAATAAAGATCACAATGCTCGCCTGCTAATACCACAGAAGCTCCTGGAAGAATCAGAACCTTAGGTATACTCTAAGATCAGAACACAGTGCAACACGAGATTATTCGGCTATAACCTGATTCAGTATGTGAGGAATCCCAAGTTTTGGCGTAGACACTGCTCTGTACACTAACACAAATACACATAAAACGTAAATAAAAGACAAAGCAATTTACCTCTAATAACCTGTTCTGCCAAACAAATCTATATGTACTGAAACCCATCTAATCAACACTTGTTTTATAAATTACACGATAACAGGTGATAAACGTTACGATTAACAAGCATTTTTGCAGTATTAGACTTTAGCCAGTTCCCGCTTATCAGAATGAGTTGAAAACACCACTAAAATTATAAGTCAAGCTATCTGATTTTAATAATCATTGTTCAAGACAAAAGTCTGTAACCTGTAGTGTGGTTATGAACTTGGAATCTGATCGATCCAGACATAGGACAGGCCACGAAGCCAGGAGCGAGGTGTCTTACGGTAAAATTGTTTAGAGATTAATCAAAGATGAGATGACGATTAACACTTTTAATATATTTCTAAGGAACAAGTATAGACAATAAAAACTTTCCTACGCGACAATAATCAGGGCGTGGTTCGTCCAAAGGCTTGCTTCGTGGTCCTTCAGGAATAAGGACACTTAGCTTGAGAAATGAAGCCGGCCGGAAGAGCTCGCGATCCAGGACGCGATCGGCTTATATATGCGCTACCGCCGGGCAGGAGGGGGAGAGGGGCGCCAGCCACCACTCCGACTCGCGCGCAGCCGTCATGGCGCGAGCGGTCCGCGTGACACACCCCCCTCGTTAGGGGAGAATTTTTCCTTGGGAAAATTCGATCTCCCGAGGACTTCCCTCTCCTCCGGCAGCAGCTTCCGATCGGCATCCTAAAACAGGTAGGAGAAGTGGTGACAGTCCTTTATATTAGGTATATAGTATTTAATAACAAGAATCTATAATAGGATGACACCATAATAGCTGCGAACAGATCATTAGTAGATAACAACAAAACACTTTAAAGGCAAGGTGATACATTAATTAGGAATGCGGACTCGACAGCTGGCCGTTAGATAATAAACACGTTTAGAATGTCAACAATGTAATTACTTAATGATTTTGTTATGAAGATCAATAAACGACAACTACGGTGACATTGAACAATACAAGAATATAGCGATTAGTACGCCAGCAAGCAGATAAGAACAACCACTATGAATGCAAAAAGACATGACGAGAACGAAAAGATTGAACCTGTAGACCGAGTTGACAGTGACCATTTAACCACTGAATCACTAGGTGAAAAAATTAAATATTTAGATTTCGATTAGTATTTTCGAAAGCAATAATTGATATGATGATAGAGTGCGTAATTAAGTCAAAAATATTTGTCTAAAATTTTTTTTTTATTACATAAAAAAATTATAGACAGATACATGCTTTGAAGTACGCAGTTTAGAAGTATATATTTTCTAGTGTTACGCTAGGAAGTATTACTTTTGTAGTTAAGTAATTAGGTATTTTTTTTATATGCAAATCACAGAAAAAAAAAATACAAAACAGTGTCGTGATCTAGCTAGCCCTACGACGAGGTATTGAGTTTGGTACAACAAAAGTGCACTAGCTAAAACCACCAAACTATTCCTTATAGTTAATTAGTTTCAAGTCTTTAACATGCCACTCACCGAGAGGTTTACCAGACATATCAGACAGCATATAGACCAACGGAGACTTCTTGGAAACAATTTTAATTTTAATGCATTTAGGAGCAATTTTTTAATTAAAATATTTATTTCTTATGTCTGCATGCTAGCATCCTATTCGCCATGGCCTACGATGATGAAACATAAGCACACACACATGAACATACAGAACTCAATCCCAAATTAAAAGACGCGCAGCTATCTATGGCACAAACCATGCTTAAAATTTCTTCTAGGGATATATTTAAGAAACAGTTATCCATAAAAAAACTAATTTATAGTCTTAACTTCAGAATAAGCAAGCATTAATGACATGGGCTAGGCATATCTGCCGATAGACGATGGATGTTGGAGCAGCAAACGAAGATTGCGAATTGTCAAACGCAAGGTTATAACTCCCTGCGGCCAGGTCGACTCAAGAAGAGTATGTACGTGACCTTAGCTGGATTATAGGTACTGGCTGCTTTTTAATTGGGTGAGTCTATTTTCAGCAGTGAACAACAATATTAAAAATAAAAATTATATTGTAGTTCACACTTCGATTATTTGAAGTATATGTATATAATTGCCGTCTACTTGATAACGTCTCGGACTCCATGCGCCGGAATCGTTACAGTCAATATTATTAAAATTAGATTTTTCGTATACTGAATGAAAATAGTTCATAAACATATTGCATATTTCATTAGGGTCGCTAGATACCATATTATTATAAGTTATGGTGGATGGTATGCCACGGTTAGTTTTACGTTTCTCGATATAGGTCCACAAATGTTTTACGTTTTTTCTAACATTGTCTTCGATAGATTTTATATACAGCGTGTAATTAATCTTTAATTCATTACAAAACCTGCGCCGCAAAAAAGAAAGCTGCTCATAGTCTGTAACATTATTATAAACTCTTCATTTTACCCAAGTTTCATTTTTGTTTTAAATACCCAGATAATAGAATTTGAGAACTATACAGGAAATTTGGAAGACCGTATTTTAGAGATAGGTGCATATTTTTTTATGGCGCTAAATATAATATTATAAAAAGTGTTTAAACAAACTTCAGCCGTTAATCCAGATAGTATTTCTGCCCATTCTATTTTAAAAATACTTATATTTAATAATTTTTGCATGCATTGTTTGAAATTGGGAATTAAATTTAATGATAGCGCAAAAAGGTGGAATGTAATTATCGGGGGTACTAATGAGCATGAAGGTGTGTAAACAGTACAATCAGCATTACTTATAGATAAATCTAGAAGACGATTCTTAGAGTTGTATATATTATTATACTGAAATGCACCAAGCAAAGACATAAAATTATCTAAATGCTTGCAGATTGATGACGAACCCTGGCAAATTAAAGAAGTTGTGGGTGTACTTGCCATTGGAACCTAGTCAATATGGGGTAAATGATAGCCGCCAAGTAAATAAACATTGCTAAAATGTAATTTATCTGTTAAATACTGTATTGTTTCAAAGTACGAATTATACACATCCTCAAAAGACTTAGGCGGGATATAAACTGCACTGATTAAATATTTTTCACGGCTGGAAACTAATAATTCTATAAATATATTTTCTGTGTGTGCGTCACATAGAATATTTGCAAAAACACTCTCCGACCGTAAGCTCTTTGATACCGCTATAAGCACTCCACCTCCATCCTTTTTATTCGTAGCAGTGCGATCACGATCACATCGGTAAACCACATATCGTTCATCTATAAACTCACAATCCAATATTTGGAGGGTTAACCACGTTTAGGTAAGAACAATTACATCTTCACAGTTTTATTATATATAATCCATATATAATATATTTAATTTAGTTCTTATACCCCTACAGTTTTGATAGTATATTGTTATGTTATCTATCCTTGCACTCGCAGTGGTGGCAGATGGGTCCGCCCAAGTTTGGCAATAGCCGCCCAAGGGCGGACCCAGAGCCGAGAAGCTTCGGGGAGAGCTGTCTAAAGTGCTTGTCGAAGCGCCACCTTCCGTTCAAGACGAGGTCCAGGTACCTCATTTGAGCTTGGACGGGAACAAGCGTCGAGCCTACCATTATCTAGGCGACGCGAGATGTGAGGACTGCGACGGAGTCCATTAAAGACCAGGGCCTCCCATCTTGCTAAGAGCCACCCGTAAACCCAGCGATAAGCCCGACCACCTGGGAAACCTCCACGGTGGCGAAACGGGCCGCCTCCTAGAAGGTACCCCCACGGGCTGTCACAAGGGTGTCGTCAGCAGAACTGATGACGCTCAGCCCTAGGGGTAGGGTACCACGCAGGGCCCAGTCGTACGCCATGTCCCACAGGAGTGGACCAAGAACCAATCCCTGCGGGACACCACACGACATGGGCCGCCGCCAAATTTCACCACAAGTTTCGAGGTCAATTGCGATGTCTAAAGATACCGCCAACAGAACACCGCCGCCGGCGACAGTCTCCTCGGCCGTGGCCTTCAGGCACGTAATGGCCCTGACCGTCGAACGCCTTTCCCGGAACCCAAACTGAGCATCCGACAGGTCGGGACCTACCGTGCGGACAATGTGGGTGGCGAGAACTCTTCTCCAGCATATTCTCCGCCTCATCCAGCAGCACTATGGGTCTGTACGCCGCGGCCGAGCCCGGAGGCCGTCCCGACTTGGCCAGGAGCACTTCTCATCACACAATTTCCTGCCTTCCAGCACTCAGTAAAAACGTTCCGACATCAGGCTCGCGTCGAAACGTTCCCAGAGGTGGACACCCAGGTGATCGAGGACCAGCGCGAGAGCTCACGCTGGCACACCTAGGGGCAGTCGTCTAGGAGCGGATCCGTATTTATAACCGAGGGAGCACTGGGGTCCGCCTCCTGATGGGGCCACATGCAAATCTATCTATTAAATCTTATAATAAAAATCAGGTAGTTTTTCGTTGAGTTTGAGAGAGAGCAATTGAGTACCTATTCTTACTCTAACAAGAATATTTTATCACATAAATATACACTTTATGATACATAAATTGTGGGGATGTTAGGATTTGCCCCAAGATATCCTATATTATTTACTTTTTTTGTGCACGGGTGGTGTAGTTATTTAAGTGGTTTTCTTACCACTGCATGAAATGTCGTGGGCTCGATCCCTACACGTGGCAGAAAATTACATGATACTTAAATAGTGGCTCTGTGCCTGGCTGTTCTTTGTGTCCGTTGTTTGAATATTTGTAGAGTCTCTGCGATTTTTATTACTTTGATCAAGTGGTTTGAACAAACATTCGGCAACATTGTATAAAGCCTGGTGTTACGTATCGTGAAACACCTATGTAAAGAAGTGTATGCATCCAGTCACTGACACATGTAACCGGCACAATAAGTGACGTGGAAGGGCAGCTCGTACTCACATACCCTTTTTTATTCTTGTCACTATATCCACTTTCATGCCGCATCTCTCTTTAATCACACTATTCCTTATTCTATCTTTCAGAGTCACATCACATATATTTCCCAGTGCTCTCATTTCTACGGCATTTATTCTGCTCTCATGCTTTTTTTTTTGCAATATCCAACTTTCACTTCCATGCATTAGTGTAGGCACTAATATTCCTCTATGAACAGCCAAACGTGCCTTTTCGTATACATTTCGACTGTTTATCAAAGCGCATAGAACGTCTTTCATTTTATTGCCAGCAATCGTTTTCCTTTCAAAATCTTCCTCATGTGTACCATCCCTTGTAAACAAAGTACCCACATATACATACTCTTTTACTTACTCCACTTGTTCTCCATCGATCATAATATTACACATCGTCATGCTCTCCTCCTTTTCAAATACCATTACTTTCATCTTCCTTACATTCATTTTCATTCATTTTCATTCCTTTACTCTCAAAAGCACCATGCATAATAGTTACCATCCCCTGCAACTCTTCTGCTGATGACGCAAGCATTACTTGGTAGTCAGCAACTAAAAATTACATGACAGAAAAATCCAATAACACTTCACCTATCCCACACGCAAAGCAGTCGCATTCAATATCGCTGTACTATCAGCGCTAGTTGTCAAAACAAATCCAAGCAAAGTGGTGTTATATGCACTTTATACATACATACATACATACATAGATTCACGCCTGTTTCACTTACTTTATACATATCACTACTAAACGAGCATGTACTACGGGAGTCGCATGAGCATCTTGCACCTGTAGATCTTACTTGCACCAAATTCAAGGACCATAGATGTGTCGATCGATCCGTTGCAGTTATTTTATATCATCAACCCACTTTACGTCGATGCACATGGCATTGATCTAGAAACATCCTGAAAATATTCACATGCATACTTTTTCGTCATAGCCTTTTATACAACTTTGTTGTGTTGTGCTAGAACGTGGGGTCACACTAGTACGAAAAGCAGCCGATGAAATTTTTTTTTAAATTTCTAAAGAGGATCTCTTTGGGAATCTGTAAATGTTTAATGAATTCACATATCATTTGTTTTTACAAATTGGCGACAATTTAAAAAGTGCCGGTTGTGCGTCGAAATGTATTTGAATAGATAAAATATTCGCAATTATTTATTACGACTTTCGTTTCGAACTTATTCAACAGCAATGTTACGATAGACTTTTTACCATTGGCATTTCATTTCGAAGCGCTATCTCGTGCCACTGTTTACAACAGGTTTAATGCGTTTAAACATGGTCGAAGCAAACCCACTAATGATTCTCAAGAAGGACGTCCTTCTACGGTGTCTACTGCAGATAACGTGAGCGTTGTGCGGCTAATGATAGAAGTTGATAAAAGGGCGATATATTAACAGATTCAGGCAGCTTTAGAAATTGGTATGAGTCTAGCACAAAAATTCTTACATGAACATCAAGGCGTCAGAAAGATTTGTACTAGATGGATACCTCATAATTTGACGGAAGATTAATAACGCCGTCGTTTGGATTGGTGCCGCTCAATACTTAAAAAGTATGACGGAGGTGACTCGAACGCTGTATATGACATCGATATAAGTAATAAAAGCTGGATATGTTGTTACGAACCCAAAACTAAAAGACAATCTGCGCAATGGATGTATCCATTCAAAGATTTGCCAACAAAAGTAAAGAAGGACAAAAATCAAGGGAAAAATTATTGCCGCATTCTTTGGACGAACAGGTCATTTCGCAACAATCATTTCAGAATATAAAAGGACTGTTACTGCATATTGGTATGTCAGTCATTGTTTGCCAGTTGTCTTGGAAAATGTTAGACAGCAGCGCCCAAGTTGCTGGTTCCTCCTCCACCACAACAACACTCCAGCTCACTCCACCAGACGAACTATCGAATATTTGTCTATAGAAGATGTGGAGTTAGTGACTCATCCTCCTTATAGTCCCGACCTGGCACCTTGTGACTTTTATTTATTAACGAATCCTCTAAATTTATCTTTTTTTTTTGAAAAATAAATGATAAACTTAGAGGATTTATTTATGAATCGCTGACATGCCGTGGCTGCGTTTGAAAAAACTTGGAATAGATCCCTAAGGAAGAGTAGGTTCACTGCTTCAGTCAATGGTTCCATCGCAAACTGTACTTAGAAAGAAACTGAGACTACTTTGAAAAGCAATAAAAATAATAACAGGCTTCGATATCATTCCGTTTTTCATTTTCTAAATATTTTCAGTGTTGCCTCCTCCGTATGTACCTTTTTATAACCAAGGTGACAAATAAAGGGTTCCTCAAATAGTAAGTATAATGGTAGCGGGGCACTTTTTATACCAGGGGTAGCACTTGAGCGTAGCGGAATTTACAAAATTGTAGACAATGTCCTCCTAGTACTAGGTATAAGGAAGTTCTTTGCTGGTCATGTTTTATTGTTGCCAGGCAAAATGACTACATACCGTTTAATGGTAAGCAGTCGTGTAGACCAGAAGCTGAATTATCTACGCAACGTTCTCATTACAACTGAAGTGGTGCCGATGTCTCTACTTTGTACTGTATTGTCAGCATAAGGACCTCCTTATGCTGACAGTACCTACTTTGACACGCTCCGCTTGAAGGACTCAGGATCGAAGGAAGTAAAACACGCTTTCCGTATAAGCTTTAAGAGTTCGGTAAAGATATCAGGAGCCAAACTTCTGGATATGCGCTCTAATCGGCCCAACTATGTAAAGGTAAGCACAGCATGCGTTGGATAGAACTGATGCACGACTGATTCAATATTCAGAGCAGTAATACAACACAAGGTTGGTGAATTTCGATTTTCAGTCATGCTGCTCCAATTATTGAAGTCAAATCTTAAACTTAAAACAAGGATCTTATGCTAAGCCTTCCTAAACCGCTCTACAACTCGGTATTCAGTGCTATATCTCTCCTTAACAAGAGCTTATTAATTTTAAAACAAAGTGTCTAGTCGTCCACTAAACGGGCAAATAATATATATTAGTCGTCCACTAAAATCTGTACATCGGTTAGTGACATATCACATAACCCATAAATAAAATAAACAACGTATATTATTTACATTTTATTTACAAAAAAGGAATATAATATTAAAAATAAGACCTACACTCAAATACGTGTCATTACTCTTAAATTATACCTATAAAAATAATATTATTGTGTATAGTAGATTTCACACATAGATAACAATACAAAATAACCCTGATAAAGTTAGAACATATTTGAAATATGCCTACTTCTGATAATTTGATTTTCAATAATCTCTTGTAAAGATATGACTTAACCAGTCGTATACAAATGAATACAACTGATAATCAAAATCTTTAATTGACTATTTTGCTTAAAATTATATAAGTAAAAGAAAAGAAAATGACATAGACAAAAAAAAATTTGGATGACCAGATTGGGAGATATGTCTTATTGAAATTTAATACAAAACCAAATAAGACAATAAAGCTTCAGTAATATTATTAATAAAGTTATATTTCAATTGTCGGATGAATTCTTAAAAGCATGAAATAGAGTTATACGTATAAGTAACAACTATTTTAAAGAATAAATTAACATTTTAGGACACCGTACTAGTATATTTAATTCCTACAATCAAGTCTTTTCCTTTGATAGCATGATCTTTCGAACTTATCAGACAACAACAAATTTTCTCTTGTGACGCTTAAGTAAATTACAATAAAATTAAATTGCATCGATGGCGTAGTGGTTAATGTAACCGATTGCCACGCAATTGAGGTCGCGGGTTCGATTCCCGCACAAGTCAAATATTTGTGTGCATGAACACGGATGTTTGTCTTGTTCTGGGTGTTTCTATGTATAATATGTAAGTATTTACAAAAAAAAGTATATAATTATGTATGTTTATCCATTGTCTAGTACCCATAGTACAACCTCTTCTTAGTTTAGGCTAGTTGGTGTTGTGTACGTGATAGAATATTATATTAAATTATATATATTATATTATTATTAATATTATATTATAAGTATATTGCATTAACAATCTTTGTAAATGTGATGATACTCGAACGTATAAATTCATGTTAATAAATAGAAAGTAGGGACCAGGTGAAACTTCATACCATGTTTCTTAGTTCATGTAACTGCCAATGTAAGCGCTGCAATTGGGGCAATAGTGGTCAGAGTTGTTACAGGAGTCCACGCAGTAAGGAACACAGACGCAGGGCCAACATCTGAAATCAAAAAAATAATATAGGATAACACAGATTTTATAGCTATTTTCCATAATGCTGCCGTAAAGACTAATTCTTTCTCTCGTTTTTCATATATATTTTGATTGATTCTTTAACAGATGATAGAAGAAAATAATAGTTCAATTCGGCTATATTTGGTAATTTGGAAAAGCGACACTAATAAAATTATAAATAGGAAAACTATAATCTTTACATTTTCTTCTAAAAAATATTATTTGTTAGATGAACCGTTTTCATCATTTATCGTTACATACCCAACAAATTAGACAAAGTATAATAATTAATTTGTCTGTTCATTTCATGATAACGATAGACATACATATAACAGTATGTTTGTAAACCAATGGAATTGATACCGAGCTTTCGATGACGACGACAACTAATACGCACTTATGACGCACACAACGTACTCTGGAGATATTCAAAAGTTATTAAAGCTCTACATACCCTATTAGGCAAAGTATAAGAGCAAACAGATGCGTTCTCATCGTAGGTTTTGTTTCCACCCTGGTCAATATCTGAAGATTACATGATCTGCACACCAAGTGAGTTGGTTGTGGTCCCATCTGGCGGCCGACCACTACTGGGGCGATAGCAGCACCCATAGTTGTTGTATGGATAACCGTTGTAGGCTGTCCGACCATCACCACTTGAGGAGGTGGACCTAGTGGGCCTGGCGTGTATGGTGGAGGGTTCCCTGACATCTTAGCTGCAAATGACATAAAATTATTTTTAGTGGGATTTTGTAAATGTGGATGATCTTTGATTGTCGTGGTTTAATTTCTTATTCAATGTTAAGTTCAAGTAAATTAGTTTTTATCAACTTGATTCAACCAAAACAAAGGTGTTCGTGCATATATCAGATTTAGCCGACGACCTAGTTTTGCACTCTACACTTCTTTATTAGGATCCTGCATTTATAAAATAGAGTAAAGAAGAGTCTTTGGCAAAAGTTTAATGTATAAGTTGCCTTTCATCAATAATCAGATAAAAAAGAACCTGAATTATCGCAAAAAAACTGCACATAACCAAATTAGCTAACACTTCAACTATATAATTGATTTGATGCAACTTTGTTATTGTTTTGTGCACATCAATAATACAATTACGTTTTACTTTATAACGGTTACATTTTTGATTTTATATTCAAGAGAAGAAATGTTGATTACGAAGTATTGACAATTTTATTGATTGTATAATTCACGTAGCTGTTTTTGCTTCACGAAGTGTTTTTAGAATTCTGATATTTACCAAACGTTGTGGATTATCACAATGATGATAGATACACGGTGATATTACTGATAAAATATCTACGAACTCGTCGGAGATAGTGCTTCTACCAACGATTTTAAATGAATTTTCTGAAGTGGAATAATACTTTAGAAGTTTTGATTGATTTTATTAATTAGATTCTAAAAACATAATGCTATTATTTTGTGATCAACTTCTTATAAGTGACTATTAGTACATCAGTACTAATAGTCACTTATAATAAGTTGTCGTAATCTAAGTCTGCTAAGGATTGCAAAACTGTACTGTCGACATAAAGGATCAAAAGCCTCTTTTCCTAACTAAGAAAACAGCTCTATTTAGAAAATTAATTACTACGGCTACATTATTTTTGCTATAAAGCTCTATACTCTTAGAAACTTTACACCTACAAAAATAATTTTGTATAATGAAACCTCAAATTGACCGCAATGTAGCACTCTATAACACTGGATCGAACACTGGTACTATTTTAATATCACACTTATCTAAAATATTTCTTGATAACACTTCGTGCGTTCATTTGGTTCTGAGTATATATTATCTATTATAATTAATTCTGCAGTATCGATACATAACAAATCTGACGTAACGATCATAAAAATAGAGAGGGACAAAAATTTACAAAAAATCTCAACACTAGCTTTTTCGATTTTAAAAGTATTATAAAAATTAGTAATAATCTCTCTATTTTATATTAATAAATGTATGGCAAACTTACTTTCACTATTTTCCATTTAAATAAATAAAGTTACAATTTCGCCGTGCTTTGGTAGCTACAGCTTGCACCGATTGAATATCAAACTGAACTAAAGATATCCTGACGCACCGTAGTTTTATAGATAAAAGTGAATATAGATAACGTTCAAATATTGATATCGTTTGCGTACGTGTTATTTGAAACGAAATTTGTGCAACTTGGGATTAAGTATTATACGAAAATACACATCGCTGCCTTGAGGCATTCCTGCGATCTTAGAGTTACGTTTTAAAAGCATTTGTCTATACACAAACTTCTCTGTCACAAATATAATATTTCCAAATGTTGTCTTTTTTCTGTATGATAATAATTCAGTCATGGTATACTTACTGTAGTTGTCGCAAATACAAATCTACAAAGATTTGTTTTTGCAATAACTATTTTGCTCGATAGTACGCTCTCATTACCCTATCTATAAAATACAAACAAATTGTATAAACTAATCAGTATTATTTTAACTTTAACATAAGATCTATAATTATAAGTATTGGCTTGGCTGACACCGACTCCATAAATAACAATTATTTAATTATTCACAAGAATACGCAATTATTTTTTAACCTTTTAGTGCATATTTTGTTTTAGGATATTCTTTATTGAAGTCGGATTTTCTTTTTCTTATGTTGTTGTATGTTTTTGTTTATTGCTCGGTTTTTAGCGAATTTGAAGTTCGATACCTCCTAAACGGCGCTGCTCATATGAGACAGCGCCGTTTAAATGAGAAAAGGGAGAAACGCCTATCTTAAAATAGGAAATCTACCTCCAGGGCCATTTCAAAAGAGGCATGTGAAGAGCGCAAAAATAGACTTTCGAAAATACGGTCTTACATGAAAAGTGTTTTGGACGGGAAAAATCGAGATATGTATACCGTTTAAATCATTTTTGGCCATAGTGCATCTCATGATAATACCAAATACGGTTGGGATGATATGTTTTATTCCGGAGTTCCGGTACCTAATGGCTTCAGCGTCATAATAAAAGTTGTATTATAGAAATCATTTTGTTATTAGCTTTTTGTAAATACCTTGTTGAGTTTAACAGTTGCACAAAACCCTATACTATTGAAAGCTATCAAAATCCAATTTGGACATGCGTAAACAATACATAACATGTATGTATGTAGTTGTAGCAATCACGGTAGATTTCCCGTCATTTAAGAATTCCATTGTATAAATCCGAAGATCTTTATCAGAACATCACCAAATTAGAATGAGGCTACCTGGAAATACTACGATGGGCTTCCAAATTATTCTACACACTTGTTTATAATAATAAAAATAAAATAATCAATAATAATTTTGATGTTTGAATTAGAACATCATCAATGTAGCCGAAGTCAACCAAACACGTTAAGGAAACTTATGGTCGAAAACTTATGGTCAGATCTTGAACAAAATTAAGTGGGACCAAATGGGAGGCACCAACTTTCAAATAAAAAGATTAGAATCATCAAAATCTGTTGACCTAGAAAAAAGTTATGATGTAACACACATAAAAAACATACAGTCGAACTGAGAACCTCCTCCTTTATTGAAGTCGGTTAAAAATAGTCCCTTTACGTCTACAGTTTTTGCTGAAATACATATGTATATTTGAAATACCTGTAGATAAACCGGTACTAATGTCGAGTAATAATTTCTTTATGATTTTTACACTAGATTTTTACACTTTTCAATATGCTTATTACCGCAGCTAATAGACGCTTACAACACCACACACACATAGGCGATAATGATATACAATTATTGATATTAATAAAAATCTAATTATTCAAATTTCTAAAAGATATAGAAAGAAGAAAGAAAATTAATTTATTTGACAAAAAAAAATATTAACCAGTTAAATATAAAATAAATAAATTTTGCCAAATGGGATCGTATTCAACATATGCCAGGCTAAGGAAGCCTGGCACTGATTAAGATATTTTGTTTTATATTTCTGTACATAACAAGATATACTTACCATATAATATGTAGGCGAAGTAATGAAACAACGTTCACAGTTACAACGTAACAATAAACAACACTTCATTTAATCATTCAAGATTCATCGTTTTGATAACACAATCTTTGCAGTTTATTACTTAACTTTCCCTTATTGTATGTGTAGTGATTTATATAATATACTAGATGTGCCCGCGGTTTCACTCGCGTTTATGATAACTGCGCCGCTCCCGTGGTTTATAGCGTTAGGTTATATAGCCTATAACCTTCCTCGATAAATAGGCTAGCCAACACTAAAATAATTTTTCAATTCGGACCAGTATTTCCTGAGATTAGCGCGTTCAATCAATCGAACAAACAAACAAACTCTTCAGCTTTATAATATTAGTATAGATAATATGTGTAAAACAAAACATCAACATACACACACACGTATATTCAATATGCACTTAGTTATACAAAACGACAGTGTCTTCTCCTTTATACACAGAACACAATTGAAACTAATTTGAGTATTACAAAATAATTATACACACACACAAACATTCGCATAAACATGTGTTTTGTTTTACATAAATCTTATCATTAGCGAAGGGCCGCGGGCAAATCTAGTACTTCATTTACTATATTTGCCCGCGGCTTCGCTCGCGTAAATGTAGGGGAGGTTAGTAACAGTACTTCTTTCTGGATAAAAGGTACACTATGTATTTACTGTTCCCTTGACAACATGTATATATTTCATGATGATCTGTCGAATAGTTAAAGCGTGAAAGAATACAAATAAACAAACACACATTCGCATTTATAATATTAGTGAGGAAGTTAGGATATGATATTTCAAACAATAAAAATAAAAACAAGTCAATAAACATAATAATATATACATACATACAATATACACATACAACAAAACGATGATGTCTTTTCTTCTTACAGAGTCACGTCACAGTTGAAACTAATTTGGTTATTAGAAGATAAACACATAAACAGGTATTTTGTTTAAAATAAAGATTATTATTATTATTATTAAGTACTAGAGATATATATAACAATTAAAATAAAATCAACTACATAAAATGGCACATGTTATACATATTAATAAATCTAAATGGAAGCTCACAGGGCGTGGTGAAAACACATATTCAAATAATACAAAATCTTAATTTCTAGTACTAGAAAATATGGCTGAGGTACCAGAAATTATCAAAATATTTGAAGAAGTATTAATGTATGGAGATGTCAATTTTTGCATTGCAGTTGGGGCAATAGGGAGTGTCGTCACAGCAGAAGCAGCAGTTACAGTTGGTATTGCAATTATCGGGGAGTAACCCCATGTATGCCAAGGGCAAACTCCTGAAAACCAAAAAGAAATACTTATTAGGTTCTAGTTCTTTTTTATAGTTGCTTACAACTTCTTTCGTAAACTTATTCTAAATGAAAATAATAACTAAAGTAATATGTAGGTATATACCATACGTAAAAATAAAGTCAGGAAATATTCTTTCTTATCGATGTTGATAATGATGACATAGGCATTTCATTTTTCCCTATTATGAGCCCCTATATAGCTGACAGCGAATATATAATTTGCCGCTTAATTACTTTTAACTTGGTTTATATGGTATATTAAAAGCATTTTAAAAATAAAGACCACGTAATATGACATTTACTTGAGACGTTACTATTCGGAGCAGGCCCCAAGACGTAAACGCTCTTATACACCTGTCAGTATTTTTGACAGTACTAATGCATTGTCACGATAGTCGCCATTGACACAGTACACAAATATACAGTAACCTATCTTCATACAAACGGTCGGAACTCGAGTCATACCTACGCGCCTCGGCGTCGGCATGCGCTCGGCACGCAACCAGTCGCGAATGCGCTGCAGTGACGAACGGACGGTGTGTTGTTTTTTAAACAGTAGCCGCGCGATTTTTTTACCTAAAATAAGTACAAGTATAGCCTATTTATAGCCAAGTATACCAGGACTACAGTAAGATTAATTCGCAATTTTTTTTAATTGTAGCTATGATTTCGTGGAATATATAGAAAAAATGGAAGAAATATTCCGAACTTCTTTTAAAACTAAACATATAAATTGTAAAGTAGCTGCAGGTATCTATAACCAAGTAAAAGATATTCCTTTTTCTCCTCCTTGTCCATGTTCCCCAAAATAATTTTTAATTAAGCTTTATATTCGAATGCGGATTTTTTATACTTTAAAATATAATAATAAAGCATTCCGTACGTCTCAGTCGAGGCGCAAATATTTTTCAGTCGCAAATTTATAAGACCGATTTGTTATTAAGTCTTAAATCTAACATAAACATGTTTTTTTTTTAAATTAAAGCTACCAATCAAAAAACAACATGCATTTTTATTTAACACTTCCTATTCCAATCACAAAGTATTTTATTTGTTTAAATAAAATAAAATATATTTACAATCACAAAAATAGATAGAAACTCAAAATAGGCAGATTTAATTAAAATGCTGTAGATGGGCAGCCCTATCGCATGTATATGTACCGCGCGGCTGTAGGCATTTATTTCAAAGATACGGCCGAGTTACAATATTGTTAGATAGTATTACCGTGCCACTGACGGCTGCGTACCCAGCAAAGCATCTTAACTGAATGACATTTTATGAACCAGGGAGCGAACCTGGGTCCTTCAGTGTATAGTCGCGATGGTACTCAAGCTTATCTTTGCATACATTTATATATCACAGAGTATATACAGACACATGCATATTAATTCTGATAAGATTTCGTATTACCACTTCTGTGACTCACGAAATCCTTAGAAGTTTAATTCAATACAGAAGGCAGTACTTACATAATTACGCAAAGTAAAAACATACAGACACATGTAGCTATTTCCATCGCGTCATAGTTGTTCGCTTTTATTTCTACTCGACGATAGCAGGATCGGCAAATAACGGTAGATGGGCTTGACCTGACGTGCTGGTCCAACAATGGAGTCGAAGGAACTGCAGAAGACGATTCCAGGCAAACTGTTCGATCAGCTAGTGAATTTCTTGGGGAACTTAGATCACTTTGCTGTCTGAGTGTTGGAGCCGAAGAAATTGCCGAGTTTGTATCTGGAGCCCCAGCTGGTTCAGGTGAAAGATTTCTTGGAGGAATTGGTACGGTCATCGTGGCTAAATACATGTAAAAGAAAAAAATGAGTTGTGGGACATTGCTGCTAGGGACAAAATTATAACGGGACTGGAATATGTGTTGGTTCAACTTATAGTTTTTAATAATTTAGTTAGTAATAGTACTAGCGAGCAGCGATAGCTCAGTGGGGAGACCAACAGACTGCAATTCTGAGGGTCTCGGGTTCGAACCCACGTCGCGCACCTCTGACTTTCGAAGTTATATGACTTTTCGAAATTATGTGCGTATTGATCGATAATTATCGCCTGCTCGGTGCCTCGGAGAGCACGTTAAGCCGTCGGTCCCGGTTGCCATGAACATCTATGGCAGTCGTTATTGGGGAAGTCGACACAAAAAATCCCACTGGATCTAAGTGTCGCCGGTCTGTACTGACTGGCCCTCACACGAGATAAGATAAGATAGTAATAGTACATTTAGTTCCACATGATTTTCTTTTTGTTGACTTACGAATCTAAAGATTTTTGCCTCGACATTCTGTTATCGTTAATAACCTAACCAGCGGCAATATTTTATACAGAGAAGTATTATCTCTAAAATAATTGAATAAAGCAACGAGTGCCAAAAATAATATTATAACGTGTTATAAATATAAAGTATTAAAGTATTTTATTATTTATAATATAAGGTATGACGGCAGACCCTGCTTCTTAATTTGGAATAAAGATAAAATAATCTACTTACCAACAAGTTTATATATTATATGTGTAAAGTTTTATTAAAATGCAAAGACAGACTAAATGTTTGTTCTTAACGTCCAACTAGGACCGTTTAAATAAAATACTGTACTAGAGTCTGCCTGACGCACCAGGATATAGATAAGGACAAATATAGATTTATCCTCTCTGTTAGCTATATACGTAGCAAAAACATGCATTTATATAAACGCTTATTTAAGCGGCATTTAAACAAATCTTTATTATTGATTACACTGTCTAAGCATTCAAGTAATCAGAAATACTAGAAATAGATGAGTTAGGACTGTCCCAGCACTCTTCCTTGTGGCATTCTTGGCATGACTGTTTAAATTTGTTAAATTTGTTAGTATTAATTTATACTGTTATGTTGCAGTATCGTATTCGGTATTGTATTGTTTCTAATATCTTAATTGATTTGATTAATTTACGTATTTTTGAAACAAAACTATCTATGATTAAAAATAGTATGTCGAAAGTTATTTAATAATATATTCGCCTATGAGTTTAGAACAATTAAATGTAGGAATTAATGGTACAAATCATTTTATATTTACGTTTGAGAATTACGGATATATTTAATACGGCCATGCACTGTGTATATATGTTTAAACATTGCAATCGCTAAATTGAAAATTATTTTATATTCTTAATGTATACCAAGCATTTATTATATTCATTTTAGTAAAATCTCGCTAACATATGGGTGCAATGTGGCTTAAATAAACAATATAGGACCACAATTAATAATATGTGTCCGCAGAACAATGTCGTAACTTGTAGTTTCAAATAAAATACAATAATTTACTTACTGCACTGTAGGAAGTTTAATCAAAATTAAAATACGAACTCAAATTGAATTAACAACGTCAATCTAGCCAAAGTTTACTTAAAATACTAAACTAAAAATAGTTATAACTTAAAGTACGAATTCACCTGACGAATATCTATAAGAATAATAAGAACTTGAATAAAATTGTTTCATCCTTACTCTTGGTTATATAACTATCATAAACATATTATGTACTAGCTTTTGCCCGCGGCTTCGTTCGCGTAAAAGTAGCTTAGGTCAAGTTATGTTATGTTCGGGCATGCCACGATCGTCCGGCACGCCCCGATCGTGGCGGTAAGTCTCGTTTTTAAAGACTGGCTGAAGAAGTGGCCACAGTTGTTTTAGCCAGTTCCTGTGTCGCATAGGCTAGCAGGAGACGTCCGAATGACATCACTGCGATGTTGTTGTGGACACGGCGCTGCATACGTTGGCAAATTGCTCCACATGGGGTTCCCAGCGCCGTGAGTTGATTGCGGTAGTTGGAATGGTTGCCCTCTCGTTCGGCCCAGCCCGGCCATGGTTCAGTCAATGGTCCGGAGCGAGAAGTCGTAAAACGCTGTGACCTCCTTCTGTAAGGAAGTAATTTCCATCAAGGAGGCGGCGGAGCGGGCAAGAGAGCACTTGAACCCTCTCCCCAGACGAAGAACCGGGCGCCGGAGGGCGCTAGACAAACTCCAGCCACCATAAGGTTGTACCTGGAGGTGGTGGCTTCGTGGGGCTGCCACCCACCACCCGATCAGGTGCAGATACGAAAGGCTGCGTGCATGTTTCCACTCGCGCCTGTCTATAGTGTAGTCTTGCTTGGTATAATGCAAACCGGAGGAATGAAATTTATTTCCTAATAAGGATATGTAGTTTTGTGTTGTGGCCTGCCGTTTCATAGTGGAAGTGATTCGCCCGGCCCCGCCATCTCTGGTTATGTTGAGGAACAACGTGGTAGGTTTAGTCGGTATGACCAGGATATCACCATCTTTCCCCGGGTGAGTCCGACATAACCTCTCCGTAGTCACGCGGGGAGGTATGCATCAATGCATTACATCTGTCAGATAACGGCATAACCCCCAAATAAAATTAATTATACTCAGATGCAAATATCGCTTTGCTCAAAGGTAATAAAATATAGAAGTTTGAATGATTAACACTACTGTAACTATGAATATTGAAACCTAAATATTATTAAGGTTATAAGCATTGCCATCTAACGTCGTGGCAATGCTGCCAGTTTTCTTCGCACTGTACCAGCTGACTATAACTGCGGAGGAACGCTCTGTCACCTATAGAGGATTGACTTTTACTTCTTCAACCCATTTTTATATTTTATATTCTAGTTATTAGGTTAGGCTGGATTATATTAATAACAGTACTTCTTTTTAAATAATATATAACTTATGTTACTATGTGATAATACAGCTTTCTAATGGAGAATATTTATTTTAAAATCGGTTTAATAATTTGATATAAATTCATACAAACAAAAATCTAATAATTCCTCTTTATAATATTAGTATAGAAGTTTAGATACAAGGATCGTAATCAAATGCAGATTTATTCAATACGGACTACCTGTTACGCATAAAAGTTCGTCGTCGCTCGGCTTGTATTTCTGCATGAACGATTCTTGTCACCTGCAACTGTTCTGGACTTTCTGCCACTCTAATAGCTGCCTGCCGTTGAGCTTGTTCTTCTTAATAGAACTGCGTTTGAAAGGGCGTCTCAGTAGCTGTTAAAACTCTCTAGGGTTGAGTTTGTTAATTCAAACGGAGTTGCGTTTGATGAGACGTCTCAGTTGCTCTTAAAACTGCTTAGCGTTCAGCTTGCATCTAAACAAATCTACGTTTGAAGACTTTTATTAGCTCTCAACGCTCTCTGGCGTTCGAATTTGTATTTGTTGGAGCGTCTTATCCACTCTTATAGAAGCCTGGCGGGTGGCTTTGTCCTCCAGTCTTTCCTGGCTTTGAGAAAGAGTCTCATCTACTTTTAAAGTAGCTTGTCGCTGTCTCCTTAATTCGGCATAAATGGAATCATCCGTTCATCTGAGCAAAAATTGAACGTGCCCGCAATGAGCTCCTAAATAAGTTAGAATTATGTTTGCGAGGCATGCCGGAAAAGTAAATAAACTCTTAACGTAAAGAATACAGTAAAAACAAAAAAACAGTAATACAGGTTAGGTAGTAACCTAAAAATTAAAACGGAGAAATTATTGCTTAAAGATAAAAATTGACTGAAAATTAAAATTTATTGTGTATAATAGAATTTAAAGTAAAATAATGAACCTTAAAATAATAAATGATAAACTATCACTCAAAGAAAATACAATATAAACTGCAAACGTAAAACATTTACAATATTGTTAGGAATCGGAAGTGAAACACTCTAAAAAAAATAATATACGTAAAGTACGTATGTTATTTTTTTTAGGCTGTTTCACTTCCATTTCATTGTTGAATAAAATCATTCAATTATGCAGGATGATTATTGTAACCGTTAATTAAAGAAATACAGTTACAAATAAAGTTAAACATAATAATTGATATCACCCAACAATGATCACACAGCACGTCCGTTCCGTCAGCCGCTCGATGTCAAAGTGGCTTGTTGTTTTTTTTTTGTGTGTCTTAGTTGTTAGCCTCAGATAGACTCGTTGCGTGCTGAACATGCTTTTATAACCCGCTCGATTGGATGATTCTTGACGTCACTTGTTTATGACGCCTTCCATAACCAACAATATTATTATATTCGTAGTAACAGATAAATAAACGGCTACAAATCAATATTTATAAACAAGTAAATCGAAAACATGTTGCACAATGCTATTTCACATCAATACGGTTTCCCCGACTTCCTTTCTCCAAACTTCACGATTATTAATCAGTTTAATAGATATGGCCATACATATAACAAAATGATACCACGTTTTAAAATGTGTTTAGCGCCATCTATCGAAATAATAAGTGATAAACTATCGCTCAAAGAAAAAAGAACAATATACACTGCAAACGTAAAACAAATACAATATTATTAGAATAGTAGTATCGGATTGTGGAGTGAATTCATTTTAGGTACTACATTCAACATTACAAATCGATATCGCGTTTCAACGCCATCTATCGAGTTATTATAATACTAAACGTTAAAGGTACTTCAGTATAAAAATATAATTTAATTTAATTTCAACACTGTATATACCAAACTTCTTACGACAACTTTGTCAATTACCTTAAATAAGTGAACAGACAGAGCTTAATTAGCTGAATGTAATTATTTTGAGATATACATATGTGCCTAACTTAACCTAACTCGGGAACAGATTTTTATTTGAAACATCAGATTTCTACCGGGATACAGTAGATCCCTTTTTCTGTACTCCAGGCGTCACTTTGTAATTCATTAATATTAGTAAGCCGAGTTGTTATAGCCGACGACCGTCTAAAGTTAATTTTTTGTATCCCTCGGGAGCATTAGTTATTTCTGGATGAAAAATACCCTATGACCTTTTCTGCACCCCTGATAACATGTGTGCTAAATATGATAATGATTGGTCCAGTAGTTAAGGCGTGAAAACGTAACAAACAAACAAACAGGCTCAAATTCGCATTTATAATATTAGTTAGACAGTTAGAATTAGGATTAGGATGTGCATTAACATTTATTTGTGAGGAATTAATTTTTGAAGCTTTTCTTGCAATTTCGGTAGTATTGTTAACTCTATTAATATTGCTACTAGCACAAGTAGCTAGTTCAGTCAGTTGCGCATTGGGTGGCATTTGAACCCCAATTTTACAATCGCAAGTCCAATACTTTAACCATTGACCTATCGCCACTTTAACGGACTTAAACGGAATTTATGTACGTCATACCATTGCCTTTCATAGACCAAATTTATGACCAAAAAAGTGCCATAATAATAATATGGACAGTTATAAGACAAATTAAAATATAGCTAGAAATCCTAACTTATTTGTTTTTATTCTATCTACCTACTGTTAATTTTTTTTGTTGTATTTATCTTAGTCGGAATGTCGTATTATCGGATATTAATGCTGTTATAAAATTGTTATAAGTGAAAACTTTTAATTGGCCTTTGTTTAACATAGATTCTCATTGTATTGTTTAAATAGCTGTAAGTTTTCTGAACTTACATATAAAACAATATAAATACGGATGTGATTTTTTTGTTTGTGTATTTCGCTTTAACGACTTAACTTCTCGACTGATCATCATAAAATTATCTCATTCACTTTGTCAGGGGAACAGAAAAGGACATTGGGATCATCCAGAAAAAGTACTGTCCCGAGAAAAACCGCGGGCAGAAGCTGGTAATAATATAATAAAGCAACTGGTGTAAATGTAAAATCATGGTATAGTTTAGCTACCATGACGTACATAAATTTTAATTTGAGACCTAGATAAATAAATATATTTTTAATTTAATTTGTTTCAAAATATTATAGTCCTAAAACATATCGTGTCCTTCATCATGTATCAATCCCAGCAGATGGTATTGATGTCTTTCATAAATACAAAATGTCACTATACGAATTACCATTCTACGTATATGGGCTAACTTTTAAAACGGACAAAAACAAGCAATCGCTTATACAAATATTTATTAAAAATCATCACGATTCAGCCTTACTTACGCTACATTTTTGGCCGATATCGCAAAAGTACAAACTACATCTTCTTAAAATATTGTCTCTTTCTATAAATAAAAGGCATGCATGCAATGCAGCCTCATTTAAAAAATCGTATTTAATTATTATATTTCCCAATTCTCCAATGGTATCCATCTCTGTCAAATAATAATATTTTTTTAACCGTTCAATTGTTCGTTGTCAATCTTCATTTCTTGCAGCCTTCAGTGGCAAACGAGCCGTCGACCCATCTTGTGATAAACCGCTGCCTAGAATTTTGTGCCATTCTAGCAATTACAAGGATACAAAATCTAGCCTCACCCTAATGGTATACTGGCGCTAGGTTTTGTAGGCACGAGATTTAGGTTGTTCTGCTAAGAAATGCCCAGAGTTAAGGAGTAGGCGGTGTTTCACACCACCGTGCCTCGTCAAGCACGTAAAACTGTTGGTCACGTCTGATAATCTGACGCAGTCTGACATTATCGGAGAGATCTTCGACTGACGACACGGCGACACGACGAAGAAGACTGACCATCTGGTCAGTCTCCTTCAAGATTAGCCGTCGTGACCAAAATTCGATCTGTTCCTACAGAACCTTAACCTACATGGTTTTAACATCTTAATTAATATTATTGAAGATAAATTAAAGTAAGGAGATGTCAATTTTGGCATTGCACTTAGGGCATTCCTGGTAACGTGTGCTCTCGTCACAGCAGGAACAGCAGTTTTTGAAGCAACGGCAAGCCGCACTCAAGAGTACATAAGGCATACATCTGAAAATCAAATAAAAATACATATAAAAAAAGAGGTTTTAGCCATCTCATTTATATTCTGCTTAGTCAATTTTTTTATTTAATTATTCAAGGAAAATCAAGTTTATGGCCATAAGACCATAACGAGACTAACCATAAGGTTAGTCTCTGTAGTTTATTGTCCTTAAATTATATAAAACGGTAATGGAATGTAGTCAAGACTACCAAGAAAGTGCTAACTATCTTTGTACATGTAACCCTGTAGTTCATAAGATAAGCTGTCAGTATAGAATCTAACAATACTAAAAGAGGAATAGGCGTATAAAACATATTAACAGAATATAAGCCACCTATACAATACTAAAAGAGGAATAGGCGTATAATAACAGAATATAAGCCGGACTTTTGGACTTCTGTGATGATAACGCCACTGCTTGCACAACTACTCACTATAACTTTTACCATCAAATAGAATAAACATCGTGCCATCTCAGTCATCTTTAAATAGTTGACAGTGACAAATAAAATTAGTGCTAAACATATTTAGTAAATATTTACACAAATTTACCAAAGAAAATCAGACAATAATAGAATTTAGAAAGTTCCTTCAAAATCCAATCAGTATACGTGTATTCTATAATAACGTTGTGTCTATACACCCAGCTGTTAAATGTGCGTGCATACATTTTTAGAAATACGTATACATTTATCAACAACGCTGATTGAGATTTTTGCAGGTATCTTCTCATAAGCTCTCACTTTTTGCTTAAAACTAGCAACTAACTTAATAACCAGTCGATTTTTACGTTAGATAGTTTGTGACGTAACTTAATAGGTTTTCAGGTGTGATTTATCAAATACAAAAGAATATGTCTTTAACTTACACTATTGTGCAAAGCATACACAGACACTTCATCTTGCCTGTTCTTATTTCCATGGTGTTATTTTCCACCCTAATCTCTACCCGTTGATGACAGGATGCACAAACTATGGTAGACAGTCTTGACTCCACTTGCTGTCCCAACAATGAAGGATTTGCTGAGTGCGCATCAGTTACACTTGCTTCGTCAGATGGACAAGGTGAGTACGCGTCCGATTTCCTTGCTTCATCAGATGGAACTATGCTTGACGAACTTAGTCCGGTCATCTTAATTGAAAATGAAAGAAATAGGTAAATGTGATTAATGAGGCTTTGTCACCTAACAAGATAAGATAATAAAGATCTTAATCGTTCGCAATGCAAATCAATAAGTTTAGTGAAATGTACATACATATTAAACATTTTGTTTTAAATCTGCTGATTTATTTGTAGGTTTCAATTGTAAATCTAATAAGAAAATTGTATAATTATATCTACGAGTATCATCTCATCTCTATGATGTATTATTAATGATCACTGTGTCTTTAATATTAAAAAGAGTCTGTGCCTGAGAGATATTTTGAAAACCTTATCAGTATTGAATATATGCAGAAGTCCGAACCCAAAACAATAGCTGTTAAAAATGTAGTCTGTCTGTCTGTTTGTTTCAAATCATTCATAAAACACGAAAAAATAATAAATTGCTTTAATAAATTCTTTTTTGCGTATCGATGGCAAACACTTTTAAATTATATATTTGTCGCCCAGAAAGCAGCTACGCTAGTTGCGTTGTCAGAGTTAGTTAGTTTGTTAGTTTAATCAATTACAGTCCTATGTTAGGACTTGTAGACTTTTGACAGATACAAATTTTATTTTATTTTATTTATGTCTAAAATATTGATTAATTCCACCATTTTCACTTTACAATATTTAATCATAACCACACTTTTATATCACATATTACTTCAATATTGAAATGTATTATGAATATTAAACATACACAATTTAGATCGAAAACCTCCAGCTTGTTAAGTTTAATTTAATGTTATTTAAAAGTAGCTACCGTTTAAAACACACTAAGTTACTTATCGTGACGCTTGGTTCATTCGGGAACAATAACAATGCAATATCAATACAATTACCTTTTATCGATTTACTAATATGCACTGTGGTAAGTTCTAGTGTACAAATACAACCATCTTGTGTAACTCCTAATCTAACTGTTAACTGTTGAGTACAAAACTGAACTAAAATTTGCTTGACGTACAAGGATAAATATAGATTTATCCTCATCGTTACTATTTACTTACATATACATAAATATATAGGTATCCCGTAAAGAATGGATGGTCTTGGAACACCGCATATTAGAGCTGTTCGGGTCCCAGAAAAATACAAAGACAAATGCTTCCAAGTAAGTAACTAAGAGGTTTTTTACAATGATTATGTATTCACAGTACTTTGCTTATCGATATACTATGGCTATAAATAAATTTATATCCGCTTTCTATTGTTATAGTGTTATTTATCGAATATACCAATAGGTATGCATTAAATCTTATGAGCAGCTTTTAGTAATTTTAATTTCAATTTTTATCATGCAATGTGGTAATGATATATTTATGTAAAAGATCGATTATTACTCGTGGGCAGAATTATAGTAATTCATATAAAAGGACTAAAATAAGTGATATTTTACGAATAATTCTAACTAATATTTATTAAATGCGAATGTGAGATTTTTAGTTTTTACGCCTTTACACCTGAACTACTCGATCGATCATCATGAAATTTCGCATACACGTTGTCAGAGGAACATAAAAAGATATAGGGTACCTTCTATCTAGAAAAAACTACTGTTACTAACTTAACCAAAACTACATTTACACGAGCGTAGCCGCGGGCAAAGTCTAGTCACAATATATTTACGTAATCATTTATTCATGCTCATTAAGAACTATCCATTTATTCCTATTTAAGAATGTTGTTGGCGACTATCCTAACGTTGTCAAACCAGAAATCAGTTAAGTATCATGTTCCAGGGTCCGTAATTTTCATGATTAGAGTAGTTCATCTGAAGTGCAGGTATTAGGGCGCGCAGACCATGATATAAAATAACCCATTGCTTGTGGAACAACAACATCTTTGCACTCGAACCAAAAATGTTTTGTAGATCCGCACTTTGTTCTTGTCCTTGGTTCAGCCAACCCGAGGCTAAAGTCTGTGCAAAGACTTTTAAGTTAGCCAAAGTAACTTCAAATGGTAGATTTTCAGAAGATTGGAGATGAATGGGCAAGAAAGGAAATAATTTAAATTCTTCTTGCTTACCTTGTCGCCAGTGAGTGCTTGATCCTTTGCATCAATTGTACCAAGACCTGGTTGTATAGAGGACGACGAAAATCCATCTCCATAACGACCCTTTCGCTGGAACTTGCCACCTGTCTTTAGATTTCGGTGAGCTATACCTGCCAATAAGTACGGCATCATTAGAAGTGTAGGTTTGAGACAACTCATAGAGATGGCACTTTCCGTGATAACTTCAACCACTAGGAGTTATAATTAAAATGACTATTGATGACTTTCTAAATTTTTTTTGCTGTCTCGAACATAACGCAATAATTTAAATGAGATAAAAATCCAACGTTTTTTCAAAACAAGCGTATGCTGAATATTGCAAGAGCAAATCAATATTTACATTTAATCTATATTTACCATGTACAATATATTTCTTTTTTCATTATAAGCTTATCATGAAATTAGGAACCATGTAAAATTACAAAAATCGGTTAAGTTGAATGTTATATTATATAACCTAAGTTCTAAATAAAATGATACAAATAATTTTCAAATCTGATAGTTTGTTGCAAGTAGCACGTCAAACGAAAATATTGAATGCATGTTAGACGTAGAACAAAAAATATTTAGCTAGAGGTAATTACTTATCTATTTAAATAGAAAAGTAATTACCTTAAATAGATAAGTAATTACCTTTTAAATGAATGTCATTATAGCTAATATTTATTTGGCATATCATTCACCGGAACTAAGCGATAAGATATGACGCATAGCAGATGCATACGCAGCGACTCTTAAGATATGACTCAGAGGTATACACAAAAACAAAAAAGACTAACGCTCACTTGAAATTGTGAAACTAATTAAAGATAAGAAGAACAAAAATAGAATAAATAGTCATGTTCGAGTGGACTTCGCACAGCTACATATCTTTCAATAAGTGTCCTTTTAAAGTACGTTAGTCTATACTTATTAATATTAAAAAAGGGAAAGATTTGATTTTTTGTTTGTATGTTTGTTTGTAAGAGTTAACTCAAAATCTAGTCAACCGATTTTAACAATTATTTCGCCATTAGAAAGCTATATTATTAGCGCCTAACATAGTCTAAATTTTATTTAAAAAAATAGTCTATTTTTTATTTAAAAATGTACTTTTACTAACATAAACTAACCTACTTTTACGTCAGCGAAGCCACGAGCAAAAGCTAGTATCTTATAAAAATATATACATAGAAATATAGCGTTTGGGGTTATGGGGTCCCAGTTCTCTTGCTTTATATAGATGAATAACATAAAGGTTGATCGACGTTTCCCGTGAGGGCTGGTCTTTATTTCGCGGCAAGAATAAGTATTGCCATTCAACGTGGCTATGCTGACAGTCTTTTGGGCATACTCCCAGTCGACTGTCGTGTCCCTGAATTCTATGACGCCTATTAAAGGATTTTAGTTTTAGGTTTTCTTTTTTATTTCTGTTATATATTATTTTAGGGAAAGATGTGTAGTTAAATTTATCAATTTGAACACCGCAATTGTTCAAGTTAATTTATTCAGACAGCTGTATAACTAAGTTTTTCTGCAATTGATATTTACTGATGGCCAGAGGCCCCGTCTTATTTTCCTTATATCTTTACATTTATAATAAGTATAAAACTTATTATTATTATCTATTCTTATTTCTGATATTTTGCGTTGGAAAGTTCGACGATAAATGTTTTTATAATAAGTCAAAGACTAGGCGGCATATAAAATATTGTACCAATGAAGTCCTTTTCTATAACACTACAGCCAGTTTTCGTACCTCACAGTTCGACAATGAAGTTTACCAAATTTCAAGTTAATAGAATTTGTGATTGCTACGATAAGTAGCTGTGACAAACGGATCCGAAGGATATGATAAATGCGGTTAAGGATGAAAGATTACTGTTAGCAAAAACTCTGAAATTAATACGAACAGTATTAATTTCGAGATTTACCATAGGATAACCTTTTAATAGTAATTCACAAGCATATTACATGATAATATATATAGATAGATCTATATGATATCCTATGAACGTAATAAATTTGCGAAGATGTTTGTGAACGGAATTAAATGAAACTTAGTACACAGTTAGATCATATTCTGGATTAACACAGAATGTGTTTCATCCCGGTATGTGTCCCCGTAGGGTTAGGCAGCAACCTTGCCGACCATAAAACTTAAAGACGAGGTTTTGGGATTGTTCAATCTATTCGTACCACATTCATTTTCAAATTCGTCCTAGTATACAAAAAGCACATAGAGTACATTGCATCTAGAAAAAAAAACCGTTTACGAGGGATAAATATGTATTGACATAAACTACATTAATGCGAGCAAAGCCGCGGGCAAGATTTAGTTCGTAAATATTTCGTTTGACTCTCCTAAATAGTCATTTTCGTGGTAAGCCTAGTGGACAATCAATCTCTAAACATACGTAAAGATATCTTAACACCGATAGTGTAAACACAAACCACACGTGCCAAATCATAGATAATTGCACAATGAATAACTTACGGGAGTTGTCAGCGAACATTGGATAAGTTAATCTTGATGGAAAACCTATTTGACTAATGGACGAACATGTTCGTGTCCGCCCAACCATCCATCACTTATGGGTAAACTTTCACGACTAAGATTGTACGAACACAGATTTTTGGTGTTGACAAACATTTGTAAGATGTTTTAGTTGTTATCATAATATAGTCTGATCTTTAAGCGAACGTTATTTATATACATATATCGTAATTTCAAATCAATGTTGATGTATTGGATTTTATATTAAAATGAAATAAACATTTCATTTTTGACGTTCATAAGTGTTACTTTGTAACCTAAATGAATAAATCATTTTTGACGTTGACTTTGACATTTCATTGCAAAGTGATGGACTACTCTGGTGGGTCTTATGCCATAAGAAGTACTGTTCTACGTTATTAGCAAAGAGGGTCAGTGTTATGGAGCTTACAGATTCAGATTTCGATCTCTGTACTATTTCGGTGGAGCAGCTATAGTGAATAATATGCATGGGGTCTCGGTTTCGATTTCCACGGACTGTCTAGAAGTATAGTAGAGTAGAAGTAAAGTAGCAGCGCAATGTTTGGAACTTTGTCAGGATTCCTACAAGTCCTTTCCTGTACTCCAGGCAACATGTATGCGATATTTCATGAAGGTTGGTCAAGGAGTTCAGGAGTGAGAGCGTAACAAACAAACGCACATTCGCTTTTATGTTAGTTAGGATATCTTGATATTGTCTGATGTTAAGTAAATGTTACATCCGTATATGTATAGTAGTTTCATGTCAATGTCGCGGGTTCGATTCCCGCACAAGTCAAACATTTGTGTGCATGAACATGGATTTTTGTCTTGGTCTGATGTACAATAAGTACGTATTTACAAAAAAAAAGTATATGTATGTTTATCCATTGTCTAGTACCCATTGTACAAGCTCTGCTTAGTTTGGGCTAGATGGTGTTGTGTGTATGTGGTAGAATATTATTATTATTATATTATTAATGTTGATATATTTATTTTAGTGATGAAATAAAAGGTTATGTAATACTGCTTTAGTGGCCTCGCCGCATAAGCTTACAATTCTACGTGATTTGCAGAATAGTTACGGAGTTTCAGATTCAGACTTTTATCTAAGATGTACCTACTGCCCCGATGGGGCAGCGGTAGTCAATACAACTGGTATGCATAAGAGCTCGGGTACGATTCACAGGTCAAAGACGGGATTTCTTGTCCTAAAATGCGTTTAGTTTTTAGCTCTGTCTGAATTGCGGCATAAAAACATATTTTATACCCAACAAACAAACCATTAAATCCTGTCAGAAACCGAATGTACGTATATTTAGTTCAAGAGGCGCTATAATAAAATAAATCTCTGTTAATACCTACCCTTGATTGACAACACAATAATATAGACAGACATAACAAAATTGGCCCAGACAAATGTATAGCCATTAAAATCGTAGCAAGAGTAAAACCCAGCTGATTGTAGGCGCAATCTGTATGCAGTACACGCGCAAGAGACAGGGGATTGCAGGACCGTATACAATCAACGATATAATTTCGTCAACGACCGTGCAATTACTTAAATAGATTGTGGCGACAACGGGAATGTCAATTTTGTTTTATTTAAATAAATTTGAATATTCGGTTCTCGAATTTGGTGGCAGGTTATCAAATTCTGCTTGCATTTTATTTACGATATTATATTTCTTTTTATTTGATGTCCCTTAAATATGTGACGCTATATAGCCATGGATAACGATGCACATTCGACTGATAATTCGATTAATCATACAACGTAATACCTACTTTTTAAAGGCGCAATGCACTCGCCTATAATTCTGGTTATACATTCCACTGCGATTGTGCACATTGCTAATCAAGTATTTTTTTCCTAGTGGAAGACTGCTGGACTATCACGCCAAGTTCTCATCTCTCGAGTTCGATCCCAAGGCACACACTTCTGACATATAGACGTTATATAATTCTGGCTGACTTTAACGGTGAAGAAAAATATGGTAAGAAAACCTGAATGAATAAGAATTCTTCATTATGTTCTCAAAGAAATGTCAAGTCTGCGCTGGGCCAGCATGGTGGATTATGGCGTAGCCCTTTTCACACGTAGAAGAGATCCTTACCAAAAGATGGAACTGTTTATAAGGCTGATATTATAATAATTAAAATTATAACAAATATAAAAATTGTCGGTATTTATATTTTTGGTTAACCCGGTAAATCATATAAAAAGATTTTCCTTACAAATAAATTTGAATGAACAGTCACGTGCAAAAATTACGTTCCACTCGCCGAGGTGATGGATTCCACATATACTGTCAAACACGAAGTAATAAAATACAACCATTTCTATACGTGACAATAATATTTGGTACATGAAAAACACATTTTGTGTATTTGTACAAACATGTTGAACGTTACTCTGACACACATACATATGTACATACATCAGTTGTATCCAAAATGTAATATTCTTGATCGTAAAGCGTCGAACTATTCAGAGCATCTGTGCTCGCGGGAAAAAACCGTTTATGCTCGCTTCAGTAGTCGACGGTATTAAATCTAGTCGACTTGCTCGAATTGAATTTAGAATGTGTAAGTTCAGTAGATACTGTCTTTACTATAACCAAAGAGTAACGAGAATGCAATGATGGCGTAAATTAATGTGTGTTCAACTAATAGTGTTCCCGAGTCTGGGTATTCTTTGTGTCCGTTGTTTGAATGCTTGTAATGTTTTCCGCGACGCAGCATTTATAGCTAATGTGGAGATGTATTTTTTAAAATAAAATACATAGTTATTTTGAAAACTTATTGGATTCTTGTGTAATTTCCATGGACCCAAAACAATAGTTCCTAAAAATTTTTTCTTCTTGTTTATTTCGGTAATATTCGGATATCGGCATTTTAGAATTTGATTGATTAAGGGTGCACGCAAGGTGTCCTTTTTGTACCGACACAAATGCGTGTTAACAAACGTAAGACTGCATCGTGACACTAGCAATTTAATACACGCTTCAAGCCGTTTGTATCGATTCAACCGCGCTTAAGACAATTAAAGATATTACCATAATTGTATAATGATCAAGAACACAATGGTATATATCTGGTGATGTGCTACATCATAACTAAACTTCGTCTCCTTACCCTGTAGGAGACTGGCTGAAGGTTATCAGCAATTAGGGAGGCAAGTATGGTTCTTAGACGTGTTTTGCCTGAAGGGATGTGAAAGACATACATCCTTGTATGCATCTAAGGCATCACTTTGAAAATTCTTTTTCGAGAAGTAAACATCGATAGAAGACTTTAAAGCGTACCGCAAATTAAATAAAGAAGATAAATATAATTTTAAATAATTAGGATCAACTACGTGCCACAGTTACGACTACATGACAAACTAAAGGATGGAATCGTAGTTTGGTGCTGAGCGCACTCTTTTGCTTTGTAAAAATAAAGGATTTTAGAATCTGCTTTAGAATGGTTTCCTGATTTCCTAATAGAAGCAATGGTTTTCTGGTTTCCTAATAGAAGCAAGTGTTTCCTGATTTCCTAATAGAAACAGTGATTGCCGGATTTTCTATTATAAGCCATGCTTACCAGAATTACTAATAGAGACAGTGGTTTCAGAATTTTCTAATAGAAGGAATAGTTTCCGGATTTCTAATAGAAGCAATACTTTTCAGATCTTCTAATAGAAGCAAAAGGCTGTGAGCTGGTTATCAGTAGCATGTCCTTTCCATTGGCAACGTAGCGCCTTCGTTTTTCTAGAACCAGATAAGCCAGCAACGTGTAGTAAGCATGCATAGACAATATATAGTAAATAACAGAATAATTACTATCCCGTGGATCGTAATTAATAATTATACAATTATTTGCTATCTTATAATCATTAAAATATATCACCACTACTACCAAATTAAAATAGTAGCGTTAGCCTAGCGGGAACTGTTGACCTTCCGCGCAGGGGTCTCGACGTCAATCCCAAGGCGTGCATCTCTGACTTTTCGAAGTATAGAATAGTTACTTATCGCTTGCTCTAAAGATGATGGCTAACTTCGTGAAGAAACCTGCATGTCTAAGAAAACTCCATAATGTTCTCGAAGTCATATGAAGTCTGCCAACTCGCACTGGACCGTGGTGGACTATGGCCTAACCCTTGTCATACTGAGAAGAGGCTCGTGCCCAGCAGTGAGCGGTTTAATACAGGGCTGATATTCTTTAATAACCAAAAGAGTAATTAGTCATCAAAAACAATTACAATAATTATAGATTTTGAGAATTACTATGTACTTCCCCATGTTATCTTTCTATATATACTTTGAAATTTATCGGACACTGCAATATCTTATGTTTAGTCATACATCAGGCTTAGTGAAATTCAATCGATATTCAGCATCTTAATTGTTTATTGTACTTTGTGATTGTTATTTAAGTGTACGAAAACCCTGTGCAATTGCGACTAAATTCCTGTAATAATATAGACTGGACATACGTCTTGTTGGTCTTGTAGCATAAGTTTGCGCTTAAGGTCAATGATGTGCGCTTATCGATTAATAATTCGAATCTTCGTAATCGAATAATTCGAAACATTAATTATTCGAGTGCCTAAAATCGTTAACATTGATTAGTTCACGCGGATTTATTTTTTGTTCACGCGGATGACCACTACCATGAATGAGAATATTTTTGTGCAGTTAAGGCTTAATGCCTTAACAACAGATACATAGGACACCCAGACGTGGAACTCTACAATTTTTTTACTCGTTTGGGAATCGAACACACATCACTCAGCGCAGTGCAATGGTAAGGGGACCACTACTACGCCAATCATAGAGTCATGTCTTTAGTCGACTCATGCCAGTAACTCGACTAGCCCACTGGCACGTTCAAACGGTATTACTGCAGTGCGTAAGAAAGGTTCCTGTTACGTACAAAGGTTCTAAACGATCACCTTCGTGAACAGAGAATATAATAATATTATATGTACGGACATACTTAATGCGTATATTCCTAAATAATTCTTCGACGGCTTTTAATGTTCACTTCTCTGACTAGTTTATCTAATGTTATAGTTGAAAAATAGAATATATTTCTTATGTAGTGTTTCATATGTATATGGAAGCCGCTCACAGCAGTAGCCTAATGGAAAACTGTTGGACGACGGTAGTTTTACCCTAAAGTGCACCAGTGATTGTTTGTAACGTGCGTATTAAGTCGGCTTCGATGGCGTAGTGGTTAGTGTAACCGACTGCCATGCCTGAGGTCGCGGGTTCGATTCCCGCACAAGACAAATATTTGTGTGCATCAACATGGATGTTTGTCTTGGTCTGGGTGTTTCTATGTATAATATGTATGTATTTACAAAAAAAAAGTATATATGTATGTTTATCCATTGTCTAATACCCATAGTACAAGCTCTGCTTAGTTTGGGCTAGATAGTGTTGTGTGTATGTGGTAGAATATTATTATTAGAATATTATTAAATAGTTAATTATCCCTTGTTTCAATGGTGAGGGTACCATTACCACCAGGAAGGTAAACATCGTCAAGAAACCTGTATGTGTGAGTATTCTTCATACTATTCTTGCTTATTTATTCCTGCTAACCTGTACTGGGTCAGCGTATTAGATTACAACCTAACTCTTCTCACACAAAGATGGTTCATGTCCAGCAGTATCTCAAAGGGATTTTAAATATACCAGTAATTTACAAATTAGTAGATTATGCCCGTGGTTCCATTCGTGTTGATCTAGATTTTGTCAATAGATTCCTATCCCTCGATAACAGTACTTTTTCTGGATGGTAGGTACCTTATATCCTTTCCTGTATGCGAAATTGCATGACGATCGGTTAAGTAGTTAAGGCGTGAAAGCGTAACAAACGCACTCATATTTACGTATAAATTTATATTATAAATGCAAACATACTTACTTTAAACTAATGTAATCCGCTGTACAGCAAGATTCACGTCTAAATCTAAATAGGTACTCTTGTGTAAATTTCCATGACTGAACACTGTCAGCCAAATGCAGGCTCTTGCCTAGTTTGATAAACAGTCTCAGTACCTTAAGTGAAATACATACTGTATACTCACAAAAATGTGCCCACTGTGAATGTATTTTCTTTTCTTTTGTGTCGAATAAATATTTATATTTTTTTTATTTATTACATTTGCATTTATAACATTAGTCATTTACAAAAGCATGTACAAGCAAGATTGGCCAAAGAATACCTCTAACAGTGTCCACATGTATAGAGAATACTCTATAAAATACAATACGCTATATCGCACCAATTATTAATAAAATCTGGTACTAACACTACGTACGTACTGTAGGGAACGTACAACACTAAATAAAAATTAGCTTTATGACGCAGTCGCGTAAAAAGTCCGTCAAACACGGCTGGCAAACGTTTCCATCAGCGTATTGGCTCATGACGCGCTCTTGACACTCAGTGATACTCAGCGGGTCGGTTGCAAGCCTGCGAGTCCCTCACAAAGGCCGTGTTTGTCCCGCGCTCTGAGCAAGCAATCGCCTAATTGAGATGTCACGTCGCACTCAGTAGGCTCAGAATCTATGTCAACGGATTTCAATGCCTGTCGGCATAGCAGCATATTCGCTCTTATGAACGTTTCACAGGGAATAATACTACGTTTTTAAGTAATAAATCATTTATTTAATCACGAATATGGATAGATAATAGAACAAGGTAGTTTAGGTAGAATCTGTATGATGACCATCATTGGCATGTGAGACTTGGTTTACACTTAACACAATTTAACGGATGATGGTTTGAATAGTTTTCTATTTAAAACCTAAAATTGATGGTTCAGTTTGCAATACTTAGGTATACATGGAAGTAATGATCGCTGAGAGATTACCTCGCTGGGAAGGAAAGTTTTCTGTTAGAAGAATACTGCAGTGTCTTTACAGTGAAAAGACAGATTAACAGATTATAATTTTATTTTTATTTTTATAATCTGTTTATTATCTATTATTTTTTTTAATATTTATATGATTCTAATTTGTAGACGGTCTAATATTTATTGTTTTATTGTGAAAAGGCAATGTCCATGTAACGTGGCGGAGTTTACAAAAATCGTAACAAGGAATGAAATAAATAATAATAAATGTACTCCTGGACGTCAAACTATTTCTGAATCTTGATCACATGGCTGGCGTAGTGGTTGAAGTGGTCGCCTCGTCGCTACCACTATGCACAGTGTTGTGGGTTCGGTTCCATAAATAGTTGTGTTAAGTCTAACTATTCTTTGTGTCCGTCCGTAAATGTTCGTAAAGTCCTGCGATATAAGAGTTAAGCCTAGTGCAGAAGATTTTAAAACAAGTATAATATGAAATTGAATCTCATAATTTTTAACTCGTTTGTGGATGAAACTTACAACGTGGAGAAGCGAGCATTAAGCTCCGAATCATAGTCCGAACATATATAATAAATTAATCTCTCCAATATCAATATAAGTGAAATAGAAAACAAACAGTGGCGGGCTGTGACCGTTGAAAACTTTCGCGACATACTCGAAGTGACCCCAAACTGAACTCGAATGTTTCATAACTTTGTTATTGCTTCCTATTCGGTACGTATGGCAACCCGGCTGAGTGCTTGCTAAATCCCACACATACCGAGGCTAAATTCATACTGAATGTAAGCAGTGTAGTGTACATAACGTTCTTTGGTTTTTTTCCACGGCTGGTGAATTTCGGCGAAATTCGATCACTGTCAAAGTCAAAAATCATTTATTAATTTTGTATGTTCAAAGTTAGATTTATGAACTACAAAGGTTATCGGTTAGTGAATTTACTAATTTTACGGAATTTACATTTACGCTAGTTGCTTGGTTCAAGCAAAGGTAAGACCCATGAGAAGATACAAGCGTAAGGGCCGCGCTTTAGTATTTCAAAAATTTTGATTTAGTATAATATATATAAAATTTTTATTCAATGTTTTTTTGAGAAAACAATTGTAATACGGGCAAAATTAAAAACAAAAGAACCACATCAGAATTTTCTTTTTGAAACATTGGATATATATTATATAGACGTGAGAGAATTATATATCCATGTGCTGAAAATTACAAACTAAAATTAAAAACTAACAATTAAACCCAAAAAATCTAACTATTCACTAGGAAAATTATTTTAAGATGTGAACTCAAAACTGGAAGCAATTTTTTCTACCGAGTAAACAAAAATGCGCCCAGTATCTCTGCTGTTCTAAGGCACGGAAATCCAATACTAAAAATTAAAATCGCAGCCACGATAACACCAGAAGCCATTGTCACAAGTTTACAACAGGCCAATATAGTCATAAACTAAACATTTCATAGGGGAGGTCCCGCAATCGCATATGCAAATGTGGCTACATGACACAAGGGGCAAAGCCGAACACAGGCCCCGAGGACTTAATGTTTTCATCCATTAACTGAAGCGAGCACTTATGAAATTCGTGGCCGCGATCCGAACAGGATTACACGGGCTAGCTGACATGTTTCTCTTTGTAAGATTGGCAACCGATAATAGTTGTGGAGTTTACATACCTACATACTAGATTTTGTCCGCGGCTCCGGTCGCGAAAATGTAGGTTAGTAACCGGGTCGTGGAACGCCGTCGCCTCCTCGATAGCGTAGTAGTTAGTGTAACCGACTACCACGCCTGAGGTCGTGGGTTCCATTCCCGCACATGTCAAATATTTGTGTGCATGCAACATCCATATTGAATGTTTGTCTCAGTCTGGATATTTCTATGTATAATATGTATGTATTTACAAAAAAGAGTATATATGTATGTTTATCCATTGTCTATCATATCATTGTATATCATCGTACAAGCTCTGCTTAGTTTGGGCTAGATAGTGTTGTGTGTATGTGATATTATTATTATATTACTATTATTATCAAGAAAGCTGCGAAGCGGGAGAGAGATCACTTGAATCCTCTCCCCAATCGCAGAACCGGGCGCCGGAGGACGCTAGATGACCTCCAGCCACCATGAGGTGGTGGGCTTCTTGGAAGGCAACGTGTACCCACGCGTGCTTCTGTGTCATGTCATCGTTCCCCATAAGGAAACAGCCGAGAAAAACATGTATCTCTAAACAGGGTAGGTTTACTTGCGTCATCGGCGGAAGAGTTAGAGGAATTAGTTAAAGGAATGAAAATGAATGTAAGCAAGACGAAAGTAATGGTATTTGAAAAGGAGGAGTGCATGACAATGTGCAATATTATGATTGATGGAGAACAAGTGGAGCAAGTGAAAGAGTTTGTACATTTGGGTACTTTGTTTACAAAGGATGGTACACATGAGGGAGATATTGAAAGGAGAACGATTGCTGGCAATAAAGTGAATAGCACTCTACGCGCATTTATGAACAGTCGAAATGTATCCGAAAAGGCACGTTTGGCCGTTCATAGAGGACTATTAGTGCCTACATTTATGCATGGAAGTGAAAGTTGGGTATGGCAAAAGAAGCATGAGAGCAGTATAAATGCTGTAGAAATGAGAGCGCTGAGAAATATATGTGGTGTGACTCTGAAAGATAGGATAAGGAATAGTGTGATTAGAGAGAGATGCGGCATAAAAGTGCGGCAGAAAAGGGTATGTTAAGCTGGTTTGGGCATGTAGAAAGAATGGACGAAAAAAGACTAGTGTGAATAGTGTGCTAGTGTGAATGGAACAGTTGCAAGGGGAAGACCTAGGCGAACGTTTCTTGATCAGATTGGAGACGTTCTGGATAAAGGCCAGGTTATGAGCACCTTAAACCGGCAAACGTGTATGAGGAAAGTTATGAAAGTGAATGAAGCCAGAGAAGTGTGTCAGGATCGTAGCAAATGGAAATCAGTAGTCTCTGCCTACCTCTCTGGGAAACAGGCGTGAATCTATGTATGGATGGCCTGTCGTTTCATACGGTGGGCCGAAACCTCGGCGGGATTGCATGTGAAAGTAATTCGCGCGATCCCGCCGACTCTGGTTCTGTTGAGGAACACTGTGGTAGGTTTAATCAGTTTTGCCGAGATGATCCTCCGGTGATTCCAACTTAACCTTTCCGTCGCCCCGCGGAGAGATGCGTCAATGCATTTTTCCACGTAAAAAATAAAGAAGAAAAATGGTTCGAAACGGTACTTTTGTTTGGATGAAAGGTATTTCATGTCTTTTTCTCTAACCCTGACAACGAGTCGAGAAGTTATGGCGGGAAAGCGTTATAAACAAATAAACATACTCAACTTTGCATTTATAACATTTGTTAGGATATATGTATGTGAAACAGATAGTCAGCGCTGTATAACATTAAAATCTCGCCCTAATGTTACTCAGGGGACTAAACTACATATTAACGTTTGAAATGGTTAGTTTCATAATTCACATTGCTCCTATTCGGATAAACTGTGGCGTTCGGTGGCGAAGGAAGGATGTAGGCGCTATGAACTGCGCGCCCGCGCAGGGTAGCAGCTGCGATGACGATTTTCCAAAATGCTTCAGAGTATATAAGAAGCAGCCTATTATATTTTTTAAATATTACGAGTAGGTTAAGCTGCCAGTTTTTGTGTATGAAAACACGTTTTAGAATTAATTTTGATATTTATTACAGGCATTTCGTGACGGCGTTGCCTGCTGTGTTGCCCGTGGCGTTGTCCAATAAAATCACATGGGAGTGCATAGTGGGATAAACCCTATTCCATTTTGATCCTACGCAACTCTGCCCTGCGAAAGCCTAGCAACGATAGCCTAGTGGGAAGCCTTTGGACTGCCACGCAGAGGTCTCGGGTTTGAACCCAAGGCGCGCATCTCTGACTTTACGAAGTTATATGCGCATTAAATAATTAACTATCGCTTGCTTTAACGGTGAAGGAAAACATCGTGAAGAAACCTGCATGTCTGAGAGTTCTCCATAATGTTCTCGAAGATATGTGTAGGCCAGCGTGATGGAATATAACCTAACCCTTCTCACATTGAGAAGAGGCCCGTGCCCAGCAGTGGAACAATTTAATACAGGGCTGATATTATAACTTTGCCCTGACTTTTCAAAGTTATGTGCAAATTAAATAATTAACAATTTCTTGCTCTACAAATCTGAGTGTTCGCCATAATGTTCTTGAAGATATACATATGAACCCGCATACCCACTCGGCGCCGATGTGATAAACAGTTCTCATACTTCTTATTCTTGAAGTATGAGATCAGCAATGAAACAGTTTATAAAATTATGTATTTTTCCTTTACGATTCTAGATTTTTCTTACTGAGCAACTTTGTAAAGAAAGGCTCTGTCTTCTGTGATACAGTTTTCTATTAGTACGGGAGACAACTAATCTTTTCTCTTTATTTAAGAAACATGTTATTATAATATGTATTTATTAATATTATATTGTGTTGCCATAATGTGGAAAATATTTGCAAAGCATTGTAATTTTTTGTGGACAGGAAAATTTATTTTTCTTATACACAGTAATGGTATATAAGTCCCAATGTCTGTTTGCCGTACTGAAAGAAAGTACTATATTTAATTTACTATGTGTGCTCATCCAAGACAGACAAGTGCTTTTCGCCTCTTTTAAAAAAATCGATCTTGCTTTATCCTAAAACTAGATTTGGCACACGACTTCACTCGCGTTAATCTAGGTTAGGTTAGAAACAGTACTTTTTCTGGATGAAAGGTACTATATGTCCTTGTCTGTACCAGGGGTTCCAGGGATATTGCGAATATTCGCATCCGCATTCGCAATCGCGGAGATTCTGCATCGATTTGGACATCTGCATCCGCATCCGCATCCGAAATAATCAACGCGGATGTTAATGCGGATCCAGATATAGCGTAGGTTACGATAAGAAAGTAATCAGTTGTTCAGTAGTACGTGTTTAATTTATGAACCTATGCAAAACAGGTTTGAACCTGCAAAGGCGGTGATATTAAATAATTTCTATTAAATAAGATGAACATTTTTCGTCAACATCCGCATCCGCAATTGCGGAGCTTTCGCATCGATTTGGACATTCACATCCGTATCCGCATCCGCGGATGTGAGTCTTCATATATCCGTATCCGCATCTACATCCGCGGATGCCATGACAAAGTGTTTGCGAAATTTTATTATGATCGATCAAGTAGATAAGGCGTGAAAGCATAACAAACAAACTCAATTTTAGTTAGGATTATGACACACACAAACAAATTCATACAATAAAATGAATGTAAATAAAATAAACATCCATAAACTATTTCGATTCCCGCACAAGACAAATATTTGTGTGCATGAATATGGATGTTTGTCTTGGTCTGGGTGTTTCTATGTATAATATGTAAGTATTTAAAAAAAAAAAGTATATGTATGTTTCTCCATTGCCTAGTACCCATAGTACAAGCTCTGCTTAGTTTGGGCTAGATAGTATTGTGTGTATGTGGTAGAATATTATATTGTATTATATTATATATTTATCTCAAACACTTCTTGACAGCCCTACCGCTGCTCACTCGTTACCTGCTTGATGGCACCTCGGGCGTTTGCTGCGTCTTACAACACAACCACTCATATTGGAACCTTGATTAAACACCGCACGACCCATAACACACCCAATTATTTAACTAGCAAGGGGGAGGAGGCAGGTCAACTTAAACTGGAGCATGTAAGGCGGGCTAAACCGTATTTGCTAATGGAATACAGATGTGTGGATGAACAACATTCTGTGGGCTACCGTGAATTCGTACACCTTATGCCACTATTACTATTAACTATATAAGTAAACGTGTTATCGTTGATATGTGATATTATCCAATCACTAGAGGAAACCTTAGAATTATTTGGTAAAATATTTGCATTAAACGTTTAGGCGTTCCGCAAAGAAAGTATTATTTTCAATGGACTGAAAAATTCATCTTTGGCCGTAGTCATCCGCGGCTGATCGTGCCACGACAGAGTTTCTTCACGAACTTTTGCTTAAGAGCAACAACCCAAGCAAAGATCAAGACTTTTGTTTGAGTTATTGTATAGGATTCCATAATTATCTATACTAATATTATAAGCTGAAGAGTTTGTTTGCTTGAACGCGCTAATCTCAGGAACTACTGGTTCGAATTGAAAATTATTTTAGTGTTGGATAGCCCATTTATTGAGGAAGGTTATAGGCTATATAACATCACGCTACGACCAATTGGAGCGGAGCAGCAATGAAAAATGTTGCAAAAACGGGGTAAATTGTCTTATCTTATATGAAGTACACAAAGTTGCGCGGATCAGCTAGTGTTCTATAAAAAGTAATTTTTACTTCAAGCTAGTGGTGTGTATAAATCAAAACAGTCTCGGCAAACAAAAAACAACGACTATCACTAAACAGCTAAGGTAAGACTGGCTTGTCAGGCTAATACATATATGTAGTTCCCGCATGCTATGATTCCGTCCATTTCTGACGGATTGCGCAGCAGAGAAGCGACCTCTTGTCTCGCCGCTAGCACCGCACCGAGTGTTATAGTCCGATCCCCACGTGGAAAATGGTTTCTGTAATCCAGAAATTATTGTTCTGGGTGTAAGTGTACTTTGTGACGGTTAATTTACAATCACAAAGTACACCTAGGCCTAGACCAAACCAACACAAAGGCAGAGAAAGTAACTAGGTATTAACTTAAATGTACATATTAAACCAAATTACGTTATTAATAAGCTAAAACTTTAACATCTTTTGATTAATAATTTCTATTCATTAATTTAATTTAAATCATGCTCTGCCTTTCAACTCCATAATTTAACTTTACTGTTTCAAAATGGCAGGTATATTCATTATAAACAGCTTTATGAAACTTTAACTGACAGACTAAAGACTTAACAGATGCCTTTTCAACAACATTCTGCCACAGACCCCTTTATAGCGCGGCGATGCGAGAACACAAGCCCACGGAAGGGGTTTCGTGTTTGACTCCTCATTTGGGCACAACAAGATAATTTACTTGAATCAATTTTAATACACACAGTTGGAATGATCGTCAAACTTAATAAAAGTAAATTATATCGATGGTATATTGATACCATCGATATACACGAAACAATATGCAATTAAATGAAAATCGCTAAGATGTTAGTTATTAGATATTGATCTAATAACTAACATTTTAGAAATTTTCCTTTTATTGCATATTATTTGTATATTTATAATTCTAACTTGAAATATTTGATTATCACAATCACAATCGTATCCGACTATTTTTAAAATATAAGTGATTTTTTATTCAAATTTTAAAAGCTATTGAAGTAACCCGTTTTTCGCATCCCGTAACATCATGGTTTTGTATTTATTAGACATTGATACTACACCATCGATATACAAAGCTGTATTATATGCCTCGTCAAAAGGGCTCAAAAAAATTTGTTGTATTTTCTGCCAGGAATTCCTCAGTATCAGCTCGGACTGTGGCAATTTGCCTTGTATGCTAAATGCTAGCGATCTATTCCGTCAGTTATTCGATTTCGATATTCGGTCTATTACTGCTCCAGTTGTGGTAAAGGTTTCTGCGTTACCGCTTGGAGATATAAAGGCCTGAAGTTATGTTTTTCGATGATTAGAGCTGAACAATGCACACATTTTAGCAATGTTTTGGTCTTAATATGTTGTTTAAGTCGCTATGAGGTAAGCTCATCCCATTTATCATTGGAAAACTCATCACAATTGATTCGCCTATTGCGGAGGTTAGCGTACACAAACGCAAACACGCAAAATATGATGAATCTGTTATTAAAAATCATAAAAAAATTAAGAATAAGCACAGAAATATGTATAAGTATTACCTCCAAAAAATAACTATTATTTGAATAACGATTATTATTAATCGATTAATTCGAATAATTAATCGAATAATCGCACATTTCCACATGTTCATTATACTTGACGGCAGTATGTCAGATATACCTGGAATGCAAACTCGAAGACGCTTTGCTGAGAGTCAGGCACCGTTTAATTAGACAGTTATTTGTAATCGAGAGGGACTCGGCACGACTCGTGCGGCCCACATTAGGATAACTGTATTAGTCCTAATGTTTGTGGTGTGTATTGAAACTTAAATAGACTCTCTATTTAAGTTTCAATACACAGTTTTAGTAGTTTATTTTATTTTTATTTTTATTAAATAGGTACAGTAACAGACAACAGATTAAATATTTACACATTACTCAATTAAACATTAAATAGTTGCCAACCTGAAGTCCAATTAAAACTATACACATCATTCAGTTGCTATTGAAAACTTTAGTGAGCATAGTTAACTGTTTTCAAATTAATAAATGATTTGATTTTTATGCTATTGTCAAATTAAATCAATATCTGCTGGAATTGATAATTGTTAATATATAGTGCCTCGTAAAGAATGGGTAATCCTAAAATAATAAAGTGTTCGAATTGAGCAGACGTGCCTACCTAGCAATACTTACAAATGTTCAAATATTTTTATTTAATTCATTGACCTAGTTAACGCGTTTAGTCAACTCATGCAATTTCTAAGTAAAACGGTGAAACTTAAGTAATATGCAAGATAATAACTAAGTGTTACTATGGCTAATTTTGAAAGTAGTCCTTTCAATCGGAGTACCATGACAACTCGCAGCCCACCCAGCACGCCACAACCACCTCAGCATGAACCCGAAGCGGCCTTGGAAACCTTAAGCACCAATGACATCAAATACTGGATTACCTCCATTGAGCGATCGCTAAGTGAGGTGTGTAACATTGCATCAGAAGGAAAACTCAACTCTGAACAGAAGTTGAAAATAAATTCTTTAGCCCGTAAAGTTGGAAATGGTGTCTCTCAAATGGCGGTTTTTTACCAATCCTTGAAGCAAAAGGCCTTACTGATGAATAGCTCTCTTGAAGCCATGACGGAAAAGCAGGATCTTGCTAAGTGTCTGAATGCCTTCGAAAAGTCCATTAAGATGACCATTGAAGAAAAATGCGTTGCACAAAATTCAGCCATTGAAAAAGTGTCTTTTGCGGACATGGTCAAGACCACAAAAAATGTCATGCTACGACCCAAAACTGTGAGCGCCATTGCAATTTATCCAAACGATAAATTGAAAACTAGTGACGAGACAAAGTCGCTGGTTCAGAAAATAATTTGCCCTGAACAATTGAAGTTGCACGTTAGAGGATTAAGGAAGACCAAAAACGGAGGAGTAATCATTAGCACTGACAGCAAGGACGACATTGAGAAGCTAAGGCAGTCAACCCAGTTAACTAGCTCTGGCTTAAAGGTTGAGGATCCACATAAAAGAAGACCAAGAATTGTAGTAATCGGAGTACCAACAGCCCTTAGTGACCAAGAAGTATATGATTGCATATACGAGCAGAATGTTGCCGAAAAACTACCCAACGTAACCCGTGATCAATTCCTGACCTCGCTAAAACTGAGCCATAAGTCGGGTAAGAAAGACGCGCAAACTTGCAACTTCATTATTGAAGTGCCTGCCAGCATCAGAAAGGCCCTTATCAACCAGGATCGAGTCTTTATCAACTGGACATCCTGCCCCGTACGTGACTTTACACTCGTGACCAGGTGTTTCAGATGCCAACAATATGGACATGCCGCTAAGACTTGCCGCGAAACCATCTCCACCTGCGGACATTGCGGTGCATTAGGTCACCAGACCAATGAATGTACAAAGAAAGCCGAAACACCAAAATGTGCAACATGCTTCCGTTTTAAGAAACCATGCAACCATAAGACAGGTGATCTCGAATGTCCAGCGAAGAAAATGGCTGAAACAAGGTACATTAATTCTATAGATTATCATGAAGGCGCCTAAGAGCGCTACCTTACTCAGTTTCTTTAAGACCCTTTTTTTATTTATATTTTTGTTTGAATTTACCTTAATTTTAAAAGTATTTATGGCTGATCAAGTAATTAATGACTTAGATAATAATTATATATATCTTTCGGAAATGTGTGATACTGAGAGCTGCAAACTTTATCTTTCTCAATATAGTAAGCCGCTAACAATATTAACCCAAAACATTCGTAGCATATGTAAGAACGTAGATAGTTTGAATGTCTTTTTACACAGGCTTAATTTTGAGTGTGACGTGATTATTCTAACAGAATGTTGGCTCTCAAACAGACGGAACAATATACCAACTTTGCAGGGATACAATAATTACAATAGTACAACATCTCTCAACCAAAATGATGGCTTAGTAATATATGTGAAAAGTTCTTTACTCGTCTCCGTCGAAGAGCTAACGGTCCAAGACTGCAACTGTCTTGTTATAAAAATAGGCACTGATACCGCGATCATTGCTGTATATAGACCTCCTTCTTTCAGAAACTTAGAGACGTTTACAAACAATTTAAACCAAATTTTACAAAGCTTATCAACTTTTAAAAATATTATTATAACAGGAGATATAAACATAAATATAAATTGTAGGAATCATGACGCATCTACCCAAGATTACCTAAATCTCTGTGCGTACCATGGTATTTTGCCTAGCCACACTTTTCCCACACATCAAAGTGGGTCATGCTTAGACCACGTCATGCTCAAAACTAGGCTTCCGTGTTTAACACTTGTTACTAACTCGTCAATAACTGACCACTCTGCTGTTTTACTAATACTTGAATTAAAGCAAACTAAGAATATTATTCGCCCGCAACAAAGGTCAATTATAAATATGATTCACCTAGAACGTGATTTGTGCAATATTGACTTTACCCCAGTTTATCAAACTGCCGACGTTAACATCTCTATGCCATTTGTTATTAATAAAGTACAAGAGGCTATCATGCACAATACAAAAATAATAAAATTAAGTAGAAAATATAGTAAAATTAAGCCATGGATAACTCCCGGCTTAGTCCGATGTATTAGAAACCGCGATAAACTACACAAGAAAGCTAAGCAATGCCCCGAAAATTCTACTCTAAATTTATCATATAAAAGGTATCGGAATTTTTGCAATAATCTTTTGAAGAATGTAAAAATAGAGTACGACAGGTCACAATTACAAGGAGCTAAAAAAGACACAAAGCAACTTTGGAAAATTGTGAAGAAAGTCACGTTTACTTCAAAGCAACATAAATCTGATAGAAGTTTATTGCAAACACATTCCTCTCTGCTTTCCTCTGTCAACAACGTCAATAGGTTTTTTGTAAATATTGGCACAACTTTGGCAAAAAAAATAGAAAGTCAGTGCAGCACAAATAACAGTTCTCCTCCGGTTTCAACATATCTTAAAAGCGGAAAATCTTTTGTTATGTTGGATCCGGATGAACAAGAAATAGAGCGGGTTATTCACTCATTAAAAAATAATTGTGCACCTGGGTGGGACAATATAAGCTGTAAAATATTAAAGACCTTTAAGCATATCCTGGTGCCTCCATTAACCCACATTTACCGAATTTGTCTCTCCATCGGAGTCTTCCCTCTATGCCTTAAAAAAGCAATAGTGATTCCCATTCATAAGTCTGGTACGAAAGACCTCGTAACAAATTATCGACCAATCTCGCTATTACCTACTTTCTCAAAAGTACTAGAGAAATTAATTAATAATAAATTAGTATCATTTCTTGAACAAAATTCCCTATTTTCCCCAATGCAATTCGGCTTCAGACGTAAGTTGTCAACAGCAGATGCAGTAGACAACTTGACAGCTTTTATCTCAGAGGTACTTGGAAAAAGAAAACAAGTAATTGGAATCTTCCTCGACCTCGCAAAAGCTTTTGACACTGTATCTGTACCTATCCTATTAAAAAAATTAGATGCTTTAGGAATACGAGGCACTCAGCTTAAGCTGCTAACAGACTATCTACAAAATAGGTATCAGTGCGTAAAAATAGATAATATCATCAGTGCCGACTTACAAGTGCCACAATTCGGTATTCCACAAGGCAGTGTCCTTGGAAGTACTCTATTTTTGGTGTACATTAACGATCTTTGTAACTTAAGCTTTCCTAGCGGCAAAATCGTTTCATACGCAGATGACACCGCCCTTCTCTTCTCCGCTGACACAAATGAGGCAGTCTTTAAAAATGCCCAGCGTGGGTTCGATGTGGTTAATAAATGGCTTAGAAATAACTTGCTTACACTAAATACTGATAAAACTAAATTCATTAAGTTTAACATGCGCAATCAACAAGATCATTTAAGTAAGATTCGACTATATGCACACCATTGTAACAACACCATGAATGACGATTGCATATGTTCTGCAATTCATAGTACAACTAGCATTAAATATCTGGGGGTTATAATAGATCACACTCTTTCATTTAAACAACATGTAGCCACTTTGTCAAGCAGACTACGTAAATTAATATTCGTTTTTAAAAAACTGCGTTATATAGCAGACAATAATCTTATTATACAAATCTACAAGACACTGTGCCAATCCATTATTCAATACTGTGTTACCTCATGGGGAGGCATCGCCAAGTCGGTTATTCTTCCAATTGAAAGAGCACAAAGAGCACTCCTAAAAGTAGCTACACATCGACCTTTTCGCTATCCCACATGCCTTTTGTATCAAAATTCTAAAGTACTAACAGTCAGGCAGCTTTTTATTATGCACACCGTACTAAAACAACATACTACTCTTGAATATAACCCGGAACTAACTAACACTAAGCGACGGAAAGATATCGTTTGTACTACTCAGCCTCAATCTAAGTATATTTTTACCAATAGGTTTTTCGCATTTTTAGGTCCATTTCTTTATAATAATATAAACAAAATAACTGCGATTTATGACAAAAATTATGCTAACACTAAGCAATTAGTTCAACAATATTTACAAACCTTGAACTACGATCAAACTGAAAATTTGATGACTATTGTTCAATAAGTGTTGCGCAATAAAATAACTCTTTAAGTAGTCATAGTAATCACTTAGTTTATAATGTAATTCGTAAGTTTTTATATACAAATAATAATGTTTTCATAAGTATTGTTTTAGAATTTATATCTATATTATACAGTATGTGCCCTTAATGCCTGTGGCACAGGTTTACCCTAGTACAGGCACCCCTTATATTATACCTTTACGATGTAACCTAAGCTCTGTATCCTTTTTTGTACCAATTTAAGTTGAATAAATGATTATGATTATGATTATGATTATGATTATAATCCTAAAACACCAGTTAATAAATAATTTCATGATGATCGATCAAGTAGTTCAGGCGTAAAAATGTAACAAACATAAACTGACATTCGCATTCTAACTAATATTATAAATGCGACAGTGAGTTACCAACAGGTAACGGTTTCACGCCCTAACTACTCGACCGATCATCGTGAAATTTGCATACACGTTGGCAGAGGTACAGAATAGGACATAGAGAACCATTTATCAAAAAAAAATGTACAAACCTAACATAACCTACATTTACGCGAGCGAAGGCGCGGGCAAAACTAGTTTATAATATTTATAAGGATAACATCTATTGACAGATTGTAGATGTATAAAAGCTAGAACGATGTCTTCGCCATTCGGCTTTCGTCGCTTATTAAATTTGTTCAAAGAAAGGTCTCTAAAATATCATATCGGAAACGTTTAGAATATCATAAAATTTTACATCCTGTGTTTGATACGTTTTCCTTTTGGATTTTAAAACTAAAATCCATTTAGAAAGCTCGCTTTGATAGTATATAAATGTTTTACAACTGAACAAATCGTGAAAGTTTATCATACCGAAACGATATCAAAGAATCACAAAACTGCCATAAAGTTCTCATATAGTGAACCGAAAACAGTAGTTTGAAACTATTTTATTATCGCTACTAAAACTTACGTAGAAATATATAACACGTATCAAAAAGGTGTGGTCATATGTTAGTCAGACTGTGTACCAGACACAATTTGGATCTGCCTCTGAAATTGACCTAAAATAAAATAAAACTTTGGCCACTCGGGAATCGAATCCCATATATCTCGTTTTTCTGAAAACATAAGCCTTGACATAATTCTTTATATAATACAATCGAAAATCAGAAATTAAACCACTTTTTAGTTGTTAAGTTTAGTTGAAGTACTTACCTCCAACAATATTGTTCTACCCACCAAATAAAAATAATGTAAGTACCTAACAGAAACAATACAAACTATTTATGACTCAAGTGAAAAAGAAAATAAATATTAAAACAAAACATAACAGTTCTATTTTCAAGAATCCATGCGGAAAGTTTTCTACGGGGGAAAGCACCAACATTCAACATGCACTTTCAAAAATCGAACCCCAACGTTTGCACCGAAGCGAGAGGGCGCCAAGCGGAAGAGTCCAAGCGGAAGTGACGTTACAGGTAGATAATAACCGTGGTCGGGCGTGCCACCCTAGCATTGTGCAGCTTCCGGCCCGCGCGGGCTCTGACAGCGATAATCTTCGACGTACGTAATTTTGAAATTGGACAGTGAAATACTTGGAGAATGCCATTTAATTCAGCAGTTTGAATTTATATAGACACAAAATGTAATGCAATTCGAAAAAGTATGTTCAGAATCATTTATATCAAGAACTGAACGTCATAACAAAATAAAATAAGAACTACTTAAAAGTTCTTTGACCACCAGGTTAGTTTAGTGAAATTATTTTTGAAGTGTTGAAATACAGTACTTAGCACACCTATTTTATTAAATGACAAAGTGTTTGCTGCTACAGCTAATCTTTTACTAAAATCGTGCGAAACGAGAGGGCTGAATATGAACTATTAACCCATCTAGTACTACATACGAGTCGCGGCGGCACACCGGTGGCCAAACACAATAGATTTTAATTATCTCCGGTATTCTAAGATTTGACAGATTAATCAGATTGTAAAACCAAACATAATCTCGTAATAAATGTCGTAATACACTGCATTTATACTACTCCACGTCATTCTTTTACCTACGCACCCTTCACAATTCGGCGACATGACCTCCGCACCCTGAAAACATTCGTACACCTGCGCCCCACCTCTTAAGTACACTCTCAACAAAACAAGCTAATGAAACATAAACACTACGCCACTATAAGCTTAAACCGACTCTGTGTTGACCACTTATCGGAAGGCAAAGGCAATTAAATCGTTTAAAGGGATTATGCCTAATCGTCGAACCTTTTTAGATTATTCTTTTTTTGTATCTCAAGCGATAGTGCTGCCAGTACTTATAGGAACTAATGAAGATTAAACTGTGAATTATTCACAGAAAATACCCGATTATTTTTACTGCAGACAAAAACTACGAGCTGTAAATGGGTAAAGAGGGTGCTAATGTGATTTCAGTACAATATCACACTTTAAACATATACTAGACCGAGTTGTCGCCTCCAGATAGTGCGGTTTACATATTCATAGACTTGATATTAGTATGTTACGTGTTTACTTGAGATAAATACTTAGTCGATATAAATAAAACTTATATTATTCAACTAAAACAAATCTTTATGACTTCTTGTATGGTGCATTCAAATGATTCTATCAAGTCTATATTTAAAAAGGTATAGAATGTTGATATAATACCAAGCTACTTTTACAATATTTACTCGTCTTATTAGTAAAGAACACAATTTCAGCTAACCTTATATTATAATAAAAATACTTCATGAATATAAATAAAAACCAAACAGCCGTAAAGCCTAAACGGCCATAACACCCCTCGCTACTTGACAAGGTAAATACTATCATAACTGGCCAGCGCTTCCCTCCAACTTAAAAAAAAGAAACCGAAGCTTACTTAGCTCATAAATAAAATTCAAACGGCGCTCACAATTCAAACTTAAATTTTTTGTTTCTAAAAAGAAATTTGCGGCCTATCCGGTATAAATCCGTATATTGGACGCAATATTTATGGTGTGTTATGTTCCCGCCATATCTCTGACTTTCCACACACTTCCGCAACATTGAACGGCCATAAACTAAACACAAAAAGGGACACTATAGACCTTTCAACAAAAAATATCGTTCGGACCCTTTCGTTATTGCAGTTTAAAAATAAACTGCGACAATATCTTTGTGAAAAATGTCCAGTGTTAAATGGCGCTACTAAATAAAAAAGAAACACTAAACGCTTGTATCTCTTGTTTATTTAAACAAAAACATTTTTATATACCCATCGCTCGATGAACGAAATGAAAAATGGCCAGTTTCAAATCTTTTTATACAATAAATAGAAACTGAATGATGCTACATTAATTTTGAACAGAAATGAAGTGTATTTTTCTTCTGCGGAAAAAAAAACATAAATCAACTGGCTTGTGGACTGGCATTTATCTTATTAGTTTAGGTCTTTGATAAAAAAATCACTGACTCGTAGTGGTACAATAAAATGAGAAACAATAGGCTATAAACACTACGCGATAAAATGAACATATTTTTACATAGGTACATGCGTGCGTTCTACAATTTTGGATAGTTGACAATCCGCCGACTTTATCGTAAATCTCTGTATATTTTCTACTTTCTTATCATCTAATTAATGCAAGTTTTCAAGCATTGGTTTCGGTGTATTTTGTATAACTTTATTATTATTGTTGTTATAGCGAACCAGAAATCCTCGTCATAAACACTTACTACAACAATTATTAATGAACTGTGATATCTTTAAACATAAATTGTGTGATATGGACGTTACCATTATTCTAATCAGTAGTTCTATTTATGAAAAGAAAACGTCATTTTGTCAACGTCTTTTTCTGACAGGGACACATTACCTTTCATATTTAATTCTACTTGAGAAGAATTTTGTGACAAAAGGAATTTACAGACATTCAAAGAACTTACAAAAGTAACTCCTAGTAGCAACAGAGCAATATGCAAAATAACAATTTCTATCAACCGTGCAGACAAAATATTCAATTTTAAATTAGCCAGCCTGAACTGGTCTATCAATATCCTAAATCCGAACTCAACTGAATATCGGCAGCGTCGAATCCAAAATTACACCGGCTTTTCCCAACAGACACGCCACAATTATCCAAACGTATTCATACAGACATTGGACCGGACCGAACTCAACTCCGGCGGTCCCGGGGAGACCCGACCAAATTGCTTCGACACGATAACTAAACAACGGTGCACAACGGCGAGCCCGCACTCGCTAATTGATCTTATACAGCGGCACTTCGAATAAAATGGAATTGTGCGCTCGTGTGCTCCCAGCTTAGACTTCGAGGTTACAGATAACTTTGTACGCTATATGCTACGGTTTTATTGTATGCAAATAGTACATTATGTATTGGCTAGTAAATTATAAACTATTTGGAAGTAGCGTATTTGATTTCGATTTTAAAAAACCAACGCTCGCACTTGGAATATTTTCTGTGTTGCCGCGGACTTTACATACATTCAAACAACGGACACAAAGAATATCCAAACGCTAAACATCAACCAACAACAACTTAAACCATTTAGCCATCCATGCAGTCAAATTGCATATAAACACAAGGTTGTAAAATATAACATCTTAATTCCATTAATAACAACATCCAATTTACTATGGAATTAGAGGCAAATAATTCATTAGCTTTCTTAGATGTACTTGTCATCAGGAATCCTGATCATACTTTGAGCTACACCGTTTATAGGAAAAAGACCCATACAAATAGGTAAACGGTGAATCTCACCACTATCCTAAACAGTTAGCTACCGTGGGAATGTCTTTGTTTCAGAGAGCCCACGGGATCTGTGACAAGAAACACCTGGACGCCGAGCTTCAACATGTCACGCAAGTACTGCACGCCAACAAGCTCCAACAGCCGCGCCGCTGTCACAGATCCCGAGAAAAGGCAGCCACAGTCGAGCGCCAGTCTGCTATACTGCCTTATGTAAGGGGTGTCACTGACAAGATTGGCTACATCTTGAAACGAGCTTCAATCAACACATACTTCAAGCTGCCAACGAAGATAAGTCAATTTTTACCATTCGTCAAGTGCCAACTACGTTTACAAGATGCAGGGGTCTATAAAATAGATTGTGACTGCGGGCTCTCATACATTGGTCAAACCAAGAGAAACATAGGCACCCGCATAAAATAACACATAACTAAAGTAAAACACTAACACTCATTGAAATCTGCTGTGTGTGAACATGTGCAATAGGGGACCAACCACTACCTGAGATTTGACAAACCACAGATTCTCGCTAAAGAACACCGTTTTCTACCAAAGATGCTTCGCGAGGCTATTGAAATCAAAAAACATCCAAATTTCAATAGAGAAGATGGTTGGAATGTACCACCAGCTTGGGATCCAGTAATTCAAATAATCAAACCCAAAAAGAAGCAAACCACAGCTAGACTTCATGATACTTTGAGCTCATTCTGTGTAAATAGAAACACCAATGATTAAATTCTGTTCGGGTACTTTGAAATAACTACACTGGAACATTGAGACAACTACCATCTTAGTCTCCCCGTGACCATGGCTGCTGAAAAGCAACCGAAACGTCGGAGAAAGTGTAAACTTAAATATAAATAGTTTTAATAATTTAATTAGCTTAAAATTAGTAAAGTTTAATAATAGTATAGTAGTGGAACAGTTTTCTAAATTATGTAATAAAGTGTTATATAAACAACGTGATAAAATCCGTATATAGTAGTTTAATTTCAAAATAAATGAATATGACAGATGTAAAGGTAATCCTCGAAGAACGTGCTCAGATCCGATCAAAGATGTATCTACTAAATAAAAATGCCAGGTTGTCAGTATCTTGAACCGAGGTCAGTAGATGTAGGCAAGACTCATGTCATTCCGACATGTTATCTAATGATAACATGTCGGAATTAGCAAGTGACAATCCGTAGTCTACACGTGTGTTTTTTCTGTCTACGAATAATGTGTATTTAAAAAAATATGTTAATTAATGAATAAATACTTTTGGATGAAATATTCTCTTGATGTTGATAAGCATTGCGAGAGGAATAATGTGAGAAAGTAACTAGTCGCATAACATCACGGTGGCAAATGAGCTTATGTCTCGCTTAAGAAACTTTCTATATAGCGCAAGTTACTAAATCTGCAAGTAAGAGTAGTTAGGTTGCCAGCACAAAAACCACTACAACAATACAAAACCCACAGAAAATACAACGATTCTTTGGAGCTCTAGCATCTTCATCTAAATAATTTGGATGCGATCTTCTGTAGGGTGAAAGTACTCTTCAGACGGATTACTCCAGGCTTGAGTCACTGTGTCTTATGATAATATAATAAAATAAGCAAGAACCTCTTCTCAATGTGAGAAGGATAAGGCCATAATCCACCACGCCGGCTAAGACGGGTTGGTAGACTTCACATATCTTTGAAAACATTATGTAGAACTCTCAGATATGCAGGTTTCTTCACGATGTTTTTCTTTGCCGTTAAAGCGAGCAATAATTATGTATTTAATACGCACATAACTTTGACAAGTCAGAGGTGCGTGCCTTGGAATCGAACTTGAGACCTCTGCGTGGTTGACCAACGATCTTCTACTAGGCTATCGCTGCTTTTTTTCTAATATTGACTTAATTACTTTTCTTCATACCAGAAAAATGTATTCACGATCCTTCTAGCAACTAAACAATTGCCTCTTAGAATTAATTTAAATACAATGCATTGTAACCCCTCTTTACTACATATTTCCATACACGCAGTATCTATGAATATATTTACCTGTTTAATCCTTAATTAAAATTCAGGCTAAGCTTTTAAGTTCCTGTATTTTCCCTACGCAATTAGGTGATACCCCTAAATAATGCAAATTTTATAAAGAGGGAATTTTAGTTTGTGTACGGTCACCCTTCGGTTGTTCGATATGAAGTACATATTACTATGAAAACAAATCAGGGTCTAATGTATGCTGAGTAAAGAGAGCCTAAAGCCTCGTGCAAAATTCAATACCTTTGTCGATCGAGAAAACTAATGGATTACTACACGTCTGACTAATCTGTTTTGGACTAGACTGAAACATTCTGATGTATCACATTTGGTTACTAATCAAATGAATATAATTGTGCAAAGTATTCTTCGGATTACTTGGCGGCGCAGCGTTAGTGTATGCAATTGGTCTGCATGAGGTTATTTGTTATTGAGGTGTTTGTTAGGAATTTTTAGTAGATAGTAGCGCAAAGGAGAGAATCTAGAACTGTGCCCAACAAACGGCAATAGGAATGAAATCACACACACATAATTGTTTGCATGTGCAAATAAAGAAAATATTGAAAGGCATATTCTAGCAAATGCCTCGCGTATGAGTCGCAGGCAAAAGCTAAATAATCTAAGAAAAACGTAACCGTTTTCCTCGTATATTGCCAATAATGACATAGCTAATAACACACAGAACTCCAAGAACGTTGTGCCGCCATCGCCCGGTTGGATTGGGCACGTAATAGTCCCAGCATCACGTCCCGACACCTGTACGGTCGTAATCAGTAGCTATTATTTATTCGGCACACGTTTCCCGACCAACTAGCTCTCGCCCACACAGAAATTACTGACTTTCCAACGTTTTGGTAACATCTGATTGAGCTTAATCTGTGCTTTCGTTGGTCACATGGTCGCGGGCAACGGAGTTACATGTTACGTATATGAAACTGTATTCATAGATATTTGGTAAAATAAATACGTTTATTTTTGTCGTGGTGAACGCACGCACTAGTAGACGTTTTTGTGTCGTGGGGATTTCACAACAATTGAATCCACGATCATTAAGACTTTTGACTGCTTGAATTGCGTATTCATCTAGTGGTCAGCTTGGCTCTGCCACTGCGGCTAACGTAAGAAACGTAAGGAAGGAAGTAAGGAATGGATATATTTTCAAAAATTTAAAATTATGCATTTTAAAAGATAAATAAACTATTTCGGATAATTTAATAATTTATAATTATTAAATTAACCAAAATTATTAATTTATCTTTTCTGAAAGCTCAATAAATAACGTTTCAAAATTAAAGACATGTCACGTGATTTGACTGGCTGTTACATGTGTTTCACTTGTAGGAGACGGTTAACAAATTTGATGTTGATTTGTTATTCTGAAACCGGGCAGAACGCAATGTTCTAACACATTAATTTACATGCCATCTGCAATATATATTAATAAATCATACCAACAGGTTATAAAATACTTATTACCTATTAATAAGTACAATCAATTGATTGTCTAATCAATGTACAATGGACAGTCTTGTCACCAATCATCTCATCACAGCAACATCACTTTTACAGAGAGTCATGGGCTGACAGGAATGATCACATCCGTAGGAAATAATAATTACTATTATTGCACCTATTTCCTATGCTTTGATTTACTGTGACACACATACATAACTGAGATTTTACACACATCGGCATTACACACACTCACACATATTTACATTTGTGTGACCGGTTACCCTTACTCAATTAGCAATCAGTACATATTTTTTTAAGATTACTAGCAATTTGTTTATCACATTACTAGTATTCTTGTTACCTCTCCAGCTAAGCTAGAATGTTTGTATTAGGAGTTGGTTCACGTCAGTAGTGCAATGGGTGGGATTCGAACCCACGAGCTCTCGATCGCAAGTCCAATATCTTATTCATTGCTAAGATTAATTTATCACGCGATATTTGAACCAATTCTCTGATTGCATGGATCGTGTAGTGGTTAAGTGATATCCTTGCCGAGTGTTATATAGGTTTAATCGCTGTGACAAAAATTTGTGTGATACACAAATCATTATTCCGAGTCTGGGTGTTCATTATGTCAGTTGTTTAAATGTTTGTCAAGTCCTTCGCGACACAGGCATTATTCTTAGTACCGCTTTATTAGAAAAATAAAAAAATATATTGGTACCGCCAAGCATTCTCACTTTGCCCGTAACATACATGCACACACACGCATAGTTTTATAACCAGTCTGGGACAATACGGTCTATCAGTGGACTTGCACAGGTCTGATAGCCGTATATCTAATAATACCTCCCGGCTATGCGTATACATATATATTTTATTTTATTTTATTATAACATATGTTATGTATGCAAGCATAAATGAAATTTGGCCTCATTAGTCACGCGGCATAATTTTACATGTAATAAGGAGATCCCAGGTTTGGTTCTCGAGTTGAGCAAAATGTCATTGAGGGTTTCTTTAATATAAAAATATGCTTCGTAGATGGCTGAATGCTAGTCCGCTTTACGTGTGATTTAAAATATAGCTTTGTCAGCCATTTTTGGGATATAGGCATTAGACTATGTAGGTATGTCATTTTAAAACTGCTATATAAACTACCTTGAAAATCCGATTGCATAAATATGAGCATAAGATTATGAGATGAGATGAGATCGCATGTTCGATTTTCGGATCTAGCGAACTGTCTTGAGCATTTATGCTTAGTAGCAACGTGGAGTTTGCAATAGGCTCACCACCTTAGGCGAGACCTAAACATTTACCTGCCGATATGTGGTTATCCTACTTGCCTTATCCCTTTAGGCAAAACGCGCACGAGCTCTAAGGTCTACAACGGCCATGTCTTTTCTTATATAATGTAGTTAAAATTAATTTAGATCATAAAGTACACTTAGAAATAAATTCAGTAAACTTACTAAAGTAATAAATATGTAAGATAGTTAAAGAAAACACACATACTTAATACATATTTAAACTTTAATTCCAACGAACATATATCACGTTTTCCCTTTCATTCACATTAAATATACAAGATCGCAGTACATACCTCCCGCTAGTTCGGTCTCACGTAGACATTCCCATTTCCCGAATGTTGTGTCGTTTTAAAAATGTCTAAGCAAGTAATTGGTCTGCCAGTTACTCTCGTAGATTTGTAAACTTCGCGGCTAATGCGACCGACTAGAACTTCTACGTGAAGTAAAGGTGACTACACTGAATTATTTGAAGCTAAGTATAGTGTGCCTAGGTACAGTTTAAATAGGATTATTTTAAAAGATTTGTTCTAATAAGGCAGAAAAATTAAGCATAAGAATACTAAATTATAAAAATGTCTGGTTTAGGCAGTGTCGCAAAGTAAGCAAGAAGAAGCGATAACCTAGCGACCGTTGGACTATCACGCAGAGGTCTCGAGTTATTTCAAGCATCTCATAGTTATGTGCATATTAAATAGCTATTTATCGTTTGCTTTAACTGTGAAGGCAAACATCGTAGGGAACCTTCTATGTCTGAGAATTCTCTAAGATGTGTGAAGGCTGCCAGATCGCACTGAGCCAGCGCAGCAGCCTGGTGGACTATAGCCTAATTTACACCCTATTCACAATGGGAAGAGTACCAGCAGCAGGTCAGTTTATATATGGGGCTTATATTATTTGATATTATATTTATTAAGAATTCCTATTTTGAATAGCGCAGCGGTAATGAATGCATGCTCTGCATGAGGTTAGTCGATTCCGAGGTCGATCAAAGTGTTATTGGGATTTAATTTAATGTCAAGACTCTCTCAATAGAGGTAATAGTGTCTGGCGCTAACCATAGTAATGTGGGTCTGACTGTGTATAACACTATCATTTCATCAGCTATGGTTTTAAGACTACTCTAGCTTACCCCTTTGAGGATATAGATGTGAGACCGTGTATGTAGATTGAAACTCATCTAAATAATTTTACATACTAAGAAAATAATAAGTAAATTATTTGGTAAAACCATTCTCAAAGAGAGACTCGCTATACCAACTAAGCTATTCATGCTGAACCGAGCATTATTTTTGATCGAATCGAATCCCTTCTATAAAACAAAGTTCTGTAGCGTTCTAACTCAAAAGATATGTTCTTAGATGCATTTCAATTACCATAACCAAAACGATTTTTTTAATTATTTTATACTTCGAAGGCGATATAAAGCCACAGACGAAAAATATAAGCCTCCACATGATTTCAATTTAAAATATGGGCATCAAAGGCGGATTCATTTTAATTTAAAACAAATCCTACAAACGCTTACTGTCCGTAGTTATAATCATTAATAAAACCAGTACGAACTAATAATAACATTCCTCTTGTCAAAGAGAAGCCGACAAACAGACTGCTAGTCATTTAGGGTACGGCCATGAAAATACCCATGTTTTACTTGTTGATCAAGTAGCTTTAGCGTAAACGAGACTACCTATAGTAAAGTTCAAGATTTGAATTACAGTTTAAAGAAATAATTTAATGTAATTGCGTAATGGGTTAGGAGAGGAGGCAGCAGTATCCCAATTGATAACGCATTACTCTTACGATCGAGAGATCCTGGATTCGAACCTTACACATTGCACTAGCCGATGGAAACCGGTTGTAGCAGACATGAATATAGCTCGAAGGCTTAAAAAGATTTTTTTTAAAGTCTTCTCTCTCGCTGTCTATCATTTTTGTGTCGCGGAGCACTTTACAAACATTCAAACAAAGGACACAAGGAACACCTAAGCTCAGAAAAATCAGAACAACCATTTGTGGATCACACAAAGTTTTGTCCCGTTTGGGATTCGAACCCACAACACTCGGTGCAATGGCAGTGGCGAGGCGACCACTTTAATCTTTAGTTCTTTGCTATCTACATAGCTAATAACTTTAGGAAATCATTAAAGCGGCGGTAACCCAACATTTAAGGTCGGATTTGAGATCGTCACGTCGTGGGTTCAATTCCAATGTACTACTGACATGACCATGGAGGTTAAACAAACTCTTAACTTAACTGGAAGCGTGGAACAAGACTACAAGTACTTTGTTCATTGACTTTAACAGTTATTGTAAGTTTTATATGCTTTTAGAGTTCGAAAAAAATTCATAAACAACAGCTTTGCCCGTCCGTCTGTCTGTCTGTTATACAACTTTCAACTCAAGAACCGTAAGAGCTAGAGAATCGCGGTAAACACCATTCGACTCAGCATAGTCGATATACCTTTGACCTCTGACCTCAAGGTAAGGTGGTATCACGTGACCTTTGCATATTACTTGAACAATTTTTTCGATCTCTAAGATTTACGGCACCTCATTGCCGTTTCTCAGTTGTTTATATCAATTGATTTATGTATACATGTAATTATTCTAATTGACATTGTTGTATTGTTGTTATATATTTTATTTTGCATGCCGTGATCCCCTATTACTGAGGAAACACATATCCTATTTTAGTTTAAATCTGCTTTGTAATTGATGTGTATTTCTTGTTGGAAATTCGAAATAGATAAAATAAACCAATTTGCTGGAATTCTCTTTGAAAAGCTTATTTGATGGCCAGGTTAAATTGAATGTGTTCGTTTTAAAAGTTTTGGCATAATAAATAAAAATGTCACATTATTTAATTGAAATAAAACTGTTTGGATTGCATCACTGTTTGTTTTGTATAACGATCTTTTTTATTATTTATTTTTAAAGTTTCCCCGACATTTCGTTTGTTTTTAGCGATCATGGGCATGATGAGCTACGCTGAGGTTCGACCGATATCTTGAAATGAAAAGTTGTATAGTAAATAACAAAGTAGAAAAGTCTTTTTCCAGAAAAGTTATCAATCAATTTATAAATTTTAGTCAATAAATTTTAGGCAGCTCTCTTCCGGTGACCATTCAATTAAGTCATTTTACTGATACGTAATCATCGCCTCAGCTGAGAAGATTTTCCAGACAGACCGGTCTTGGGCTCGCATCTAACCGCTGTCCGCAATCTTTACCAGACCGTCAGTCCACCTTGAAGGGGTCCTGCTGCGTCTTGCAATTAATTCTAGTCAATATATACCTATATTTCATACTCAATACTTTACCTCTATATTCCTACAAGTATTGACTCAATACACTAACTGTTTTTAACCCGCAGTATTCCTGGCCACGGCCCAGTAAGTAACGGACTTATCTTCGATGACACGTGACCGTGCCTGGCCCGCCCGCTTTGATGTAAGCTCCTGTCCACCGAATGTTGTCTAAAGCTCTGTTTAATTGCTACCTCGTTATTCCAGGATTATTTACACAGTGAAAACGTTTTTAATCACAACGTTTGTCTCATTGGGAATGATCAAACGGTTTCCCCCGTATGTTAGTTAATTGCCGTTAAATCGATGTGCGATGCATCGTTTTAAAGGGTAAATATGGTTGATATATTTATGGGATGGAGGCTAAATTAAAATTTTGTTGGTGATATGTTTTTACATAAGACGTGAAGCTACAGAAGATTAACATCGTCGGTGTTAGTCGAGTAAATGCTGGCCGTAGGAACTAGACACGTTCTCGAAAAACTCAAATTGGAGGCAAATATTTGACAAATTGTGTAGTTGTGTTCCAAAGGGTCGAAAGTTAGCCGTTTCAGCTTTAACAACTATAAACAACAATACTTTCAACTTTATTGTATGCAGAAGTACTTGGCAACAGTTTAATTTACCATAGGTGAATTAATCATCGCCATTTCTCACGGAATATTAAATCAGTGTCGAGTAACTGTGGCAGCAGAAATATTACTCATAGCCAGAACAGAGCTCAGGTGTTCCAAATAAGTTGAGTTGTACAACTTTAATATGAACGTCCGTCTTCGTTTTCATTCTGGAAAGTTCTATTTTAATTTCTTTAACAACAGCATCAAAATTTACTGGCTTTATAATAAATAGTACTAGTGCAAATAAATACATACATAGATTTACGCCTGTTTCCCAGAGAGGTAGGCAGAGACTACGGATTTCCATTTGCTACGATCCTGACACACTTCTCTGGCTTCATTAATTTTCATCACATTCTTCATTCGCTCACCGGTTTAAAGTGCTCTTAACTTGACCTTTGTCCAGAACGCCTCCGATCTGATCAAGAAACGTTCGCCTAGATCTGCCTCTTGCGACTGTTCTATTCACACTAGCCTTATAAACTTTCTTAGTCAGTCTTATCTCGTCCATTCTTTCTACATGCCCAAACCAGCTTAACATACCCTTTTTCATCAGCATAAAGAAGACATTTGATAAGTAACTCATTCATTCTTAATCCCCATTCACAATCTTTTAAATCTTTCAAATAATTGTCCATGTATATGTTAAACAGCCAGGGTGACGCTACATATCCTTGTCTAACATCTTTTTCGATACTATACCATTCTGAGGTCCCATTTATCCTTACACAAGCTCTGGAATCATCATAAAGAGATTTCAGAGCTCACATGAGGTTGCTATTCACTCCATACCCTTTCGAAATCCCGTTTGTGCATCCCATATTTTCTCATTGGTAACTTTCACAATCCTTTCAATTAACATTTTCGCATACAATTTACCGACGACGCTGAACAAGCTGCTGCTTGCTGTGAGCCTTTTCCCTTGTATAATGGTACTATGACGGCCTTGCACCAATCACATGGTTGTTGCAAATAAAATGTAAACAAAAGTTCATTATCAAGTCAGTATATTTCATAGCTTAGTAATACGTTCCCAGATATCGCATTCCCAGAGCAGGTAAACAAATTTGTATGTATCTCTGAAAGTTCACTATAATGTTCTAGAAAATATGTGAAGTCTGCAACTCCGAACTAGTCCAGCATGTTGGGCTCTATCATCGCCCTTCTTACATTGAAAAGAAACCCGTGCTCAGCAATGGGACAATTTATATATACGAAGCTGATATTATATACAAATACAAATAATATCAAGATGAAGGAATTCCTATTTGTCCACACCAGAAGATTTCTTCTAGTGCAATACTAGCTAACATCCGCGGTTTCGCCCGTGTCAAATAATCAAATCCGTTCAAGGGGCTACGCATGATTAAGTAACTAATCCAGCCATCTTCACAAATTGAAATTTGTAATCTAGGAATCTTTCTAAATATGTTTCTATACCATGATATATAAATCACCCAAAGCTAGTAAAACTCCAAGCGCCAGAATAATCCTAGCGGAGCTTAAAAACAAATGTGGAACATTCGTATTCGTAGTTAATTCGTTCTCATTGTCTGCAATTTTTCGTTCGTCTAATCTTGTTAAGCAAATCCGAGGGCGACTGTGACACGGGTTGGGTACACATACGAAATTGTTATATACACGTGTTGTAAAGTATATAGGTATATGGTAGACCTATGTATGTGAGGCGATTAGGTCATTTAAGAATTTATCGCTCTATAGTCTCAGTATAATGTTAGATATATACGTAATACATAGGTTGACATCTGTATTACCACAGATTGCCTTGGTTACTAAGGCAATGAGGCAATTTGTGGTAAGATAGATGTCTACCAGTGGCAGTGAGTGTGGCTGCTGTGCAGGAGGTGTCGGGGTTGAGTTTTGGGTTGAGGATAGTGTTATTAAGATTTTCGGTTTGAATATTTTTAGTAGTAGCATGCTAGACAACAACTGCTGCCCCGTATACGGCAATAGGCTAGTCCCCTATAACGTAGGCATTAAACCATATTTGGCGAAGTATTGGTGTACTACACCTAGTCTTAAGATGTAGCCAACACTGAAGTAACACAAGGTCCACATCTAGTAAGGGGATTTGTGTGAAAATACAAAACTGTATCCTAGCACGAATGTGAAATTGTTTATCTGTTTGTATGTTACGCTTACAGGCCTTAACTACTCGATCGATCGTCATGCAAATTTGCATACACGTTGTATTGAACACAGAAAAGGAAATAGGATACCTTTCATGCAGGAAAAAGTACTGTTTCCGAGGGATAGAAATTTATTATAAAATTCTATATGAACACAAGCAAAGCCGCGGGAATATCTAGTTATTATTATAAACACATACCACGGATTCTGCTTACTAGAGTTGTGCTTTATGTAAGTTAATTGTTGACTACATTTTAAAACAACGTGCTACTTCAAAAATATGTAAAAATAAATTCTAATAACAGTTTGCCAGAACCAGGAATCGTACCAAAACTTCGCGATCAGCAACAAAAACTCCCGCTCTAATAATTTGCCGCCCAGTGTCGGGAAGACTACAAATGTAGGCACAATGCTTACACCAAATACGAAAAAAGAACAGATTCATTACAACTATTTGTGGATTATAAATAGTATTGCTCCGTGTAGGAATCGAACCACTGTGCTAAGTACGACAGTAGCAAGGCGACCACTTTTACCATTACAACACCTAATCGTGACTAAAACATAATTATAACCTATCTTATCTTATCTTGTGTGGGGGCCAGTCAGTACAGACCGATACTTCGACCCAGTGGGATCTTTTGTGTCGACTTCCCCAATAACGACTGCTATAGATGTTCATGGCAGCCGGGACCGACGGCTTAACGTGCTCTCCGAGGCACGGAGCAGGCGATAATTGTCAATCAATACGCACATAATTTCGAAAAGTCATATAACTTCCTAAAGTCAGAGTGGGTTCGAACCCGAGACCCTCTGCATTGCAGTCTGTTGGTCTCCCCACTGAGCTATCGCTGCTGTTAAAACATCATTATAAAAAAAGAAATATAATATAGCCATGAAGTCCCTCGCTGTATGTTTGTTAGAGGACTTAGGCAGATTGACTTAATATAATAATATTGTCTTCTGTTTACGCGAATGTTATTCATTGAAATTAAACTACTATATACAGATTTTATCGCTTTGTTTATTTATCACTGTATTACAAAATTTTGAAAATATTACACTACTACTACTATTGATTTTATTTTACTAATTTATAAGCTAATAAAATTATTTAAACTATTAAATCTATTTATTTTTGGTTTACACTTTCCCCGACGTTTCGGTTGGCTGCTGAAAAGCAATGACTTAATATAATGTTAATCCCGTATCTTATTTTAAAACCAAGCAATGTGAAAGTATAAATTGACGATATAGTTTCATTGAACTTTTCAATACTATCGGGATACCGATGTTCCAGTAGAAAAATGTTGAACCAAATGTTCACATAGGGGCCATGGATTGTACAATACTCTATTGTTTTTTAGTTATCTTGTTTTGCTTTTTGTTGCTGGCACAAATTGGTAGTTATATACTTTTTTGCAGTCGCGGCTCCTAAAGCCTGAAACAGAATAACAATTTATACACTTTAGATATGCGACATTGCTGATCTAACAAAGTTTTATATATGCGGTAAGTTGTTCATATCGTCAAACGCTAATTATTCATTGATCTAGTCAGACTACATCATGATGTGGGCAGGTATTTTCCATTTCACGAAATGCTCTACCACATCATGACGATCAAGTCTAAACACAAACTCACTGCACCAATAGATACATTTAAATTAGAATAAGATGTAAAATATATATAGTAAGATAAGACTGAAATCAACTGTGATAACAATGTGTGTTTATAATAATTAAATAGTGTAACTAGAAATAAGATTAAATATAAGCTTGTTATTAAAAAAAGTAAAAAGAAAAAGAAGGTCATGTCTGAGATCTGGCCACGACATATGCATTAAATACGTAGTAATTATCGTTAGCTAAAACGGTGAAAGACAGCTGTGAAAATTTAGGGCCGGCGTGCATAATAGATTTTTCAGTATAAAAATGTTAGGCCATAGTGAACCTAAGATCAAACTCATAATCATAATCATCATAATCATAATCATTTATTCAACTTAAATTGGTACAAAAAAGGATACAGAGCTTAGGTTACATCGTAAAGGTATAATACAAAGGTATAATATTTTCATATTGAGAGAAAACAGCATAAAGACAGTTAATAAATAAACCTGCTATTTTTAAGTACATTACGGTAACAAAATATACTTTTATACCTACAAATAATAAATTAACTACCAAACAAATACGTAACTCTTGTTAAGAAGGATTACTCGTACCGAAACGAGATCCACAAACGAAATATTCGAGTACAATAATAACAAAATTTAATATCGAAATATATCGGTACATAAAATAGGTATAATCCTATCTGAGGGTTGCAATGGTACGAGTAACTAAGCCGATTACAATATTCGAGTGACAGTCACCCCTAGCACTCTGGCGACTTGTTAGCGACTAGACGCAAGTTTGTCTTGTTAGTGACTCGATGCGACTTAGCCATGTCTACACATACGTTTTAAACCTTATTGTGTATTTTTGAAGATGCGCAAGGATACTCCACGGTAATTGGGTTTTGAATGGGGATCGTTTTTCATTTTTGGGTATAATGACGTTAGTTTGAGTTGGCAGATGGTTGAGGATAGATAATTCAATGGATTTGTTATGCAATACAGCCAATTAGTTTAAAGAAACCTTGCTTAAATAGTTCGGAACTAGTTTGAATACATCTTTCCTATTGAAGATGACAAGTATAAAATTTGTGTTATATTTTTGGGGTGAGTAGGGATTATTCAGTTTTTTAAAGAGGTAGAATAGGCTAGCACCTGTGCCTGCACCACAGTAACTTGTTCTATGACTAGCAATAAACTTTAAATAAAATATATTAACATTGAAATAAGTTTAATATTTATGTTAGGAAAAGAGCAGCGATAGCTTAGTGGGGAGACCAACAGACTGCAATGCAGAGACTCTGACTTTCGGAAGTTATATGACTTTTCGAAATTATGTGCGTATTGATTGACAATTATCGCCTGCCGTGCCTCGGAGAGCATGTTAAACGTTCGGTCCCGGCTGCCATGAACATATATGGCAGTCGTTATTAGGGAAGTCGACACAAAAGATCCCACTGGGTCGAAGTGTCGCCGGTCTGTACTGACTGGCCCTCACACAAGATAAGATAAGATATGTTGGGAATCTCTGGAGGGCTTAACAAGAATACTAGTAATATGTAACCTAAATCTTTTATTCCATTTGTTTATAAGTCCATGACCGCACTACGACTAATATCTCTACCGCAGACGAATACATAAACATTATAACTACGAACATAGAAGGAAACCTAGACTCAAAACATTATTTCTGAATCACATAAAACATTTTTATTCCGCTTGGCGATCGACCCACAACAATTAGCACGGCAACAATGACGATACGACCAGATAAACCATAATATTTATAAAATGTAGCTTTAAAATTATTATGTAACGTAATCATAAATGACGCTTAGCCACTTAAATATCATTACATATAAGTAGAATTAGTTTTTAGATTCCAACATTGACTAAATTACATTCACCATTTACCAACCAACCATATCTGACGCCGCGTTCCCCTTTAATTCAAACAAACAAATTCACCAAAGTTGGGAACAGCGGAGCACTTGATCTTGAAGCCTTAGTGCATTATCATCGATCGCGAACATTGTCTCGAGGCTGCACAATAAAAGATAAGTAAATATAGGGCTGCCAAGCGTCCCGTGTTCGCGGGATTCGGTACATATCACGGGAACTTTGTATTAGGGTTACGACTTGCGAGTAACTTATTCCACTGAAACTTAAGTTGCAGTTATTTAAAGTTGTTTTTTGTACCTCATACATGTTACAAGAAAAAATAAAAATATATTTTATTTATTACTACTTTTTATTCACAGTTACCGCAACACCTTGGATATAATGCGGGTCGACTTAATCTTTTTATTTTAATTTAATATTCCTGTATGTGTGATGGTTGTGTGGGACCCGCCACGTCCATCGGTGGGTCGAACCTTTGGCGGGGTCGCGATTCGAATGCGAGAGCGATCCGCGTGGCCTCGCCATCAAGGTGTGAGGAACACCGCGGTGGTTTTAGTCGGTTCAGCCCAAATCCATCTTAGGGGCTGGATCCCGACATATCCCCATCGCCCGCCCCAAAACCGGCGATGGGGAATGTGACTTGCACATTTCCCCGCGTAAAAAAAAATAAAAAATAATAATAATTTAATATAAATACATAATTATTATGTTTTTGTATTTCTACATTTTCTACTTATGATATAAGGCCAGTTTACCAAAAAACTACTACCATATGAGTCCCCTACATCACAAAAGGATAATGATATAATTATGCTGAATAGGCTAAATTAGTAAAATTTTAATATTAAGAAATATAGATCACTAACGACTGCTATGAAAAGCAAAAAACTGTTTTACTTGGTTAAGGATGAGCGGTCATCCCTCTAAAGATTAACCGCAGGCATATTGGTGGTTATAGTGAACCAATATATAGTATAGACATAGTTATGTCATTTTAAGCACTATTACATAAGGATATGTAAAAATAGCAAACTATTTTACCTATTAATTAACCACAAGTCATAGCCACAGGTAATACAGCAGATCCTCCAAATTAACCACAGATATCATCGCACAAATCCCGCGTTTAATCCCGTTCCCGGGACTTGTCGCATAGCAACACTAGCCCGAACCCTCCTTAACAGTTACGTGAGGTATTAAGAATTTAGTGAGAGATCTCAGGAAGCCCTCCTCATCGATTCGACGCTCGGTTGTTGCTTTTATAACCTTGTTGTGATTGCAACAACGATTTACTACTCAATATTGGATCAGATATAGGCAATACGGTGTAAAATTTTGATGGCCGGCTCGTTTATAACTGTCTTAAATTATAAAGTGCCGTTACAATTTTTTATAACTTTGTGTAACAAAAAGACAATTTGGAGTTTGCAGTTTTATTTTGTATCAAGCTGTGACGACTATTATTTTTGCATCAAGTGAAAACTGATATTATACCGGGTATAAGTAGTCACCTTGCCGATACGTAACGCCGAGTGTTGCAGATTGCATAAAAAAAATATAAAAAATATTATTAAAATTCGATGTAACAATAAATTGTGTGATAACGCATTCAAGTCTGGGTGTTCTATGTTTCCGTTGTCTGAATGTTTGTTATACACCCAACTACACAAGAATTATTTCTAGTGCGTGAGTTGTCTTATTGAAAATAATAAAAATATTATTATAAAAACAAAAAACCTGACTGCTTAAAAGTAATGAACTGAAAAGAGAAAAACAAGTATCACAATATCTATATAAAATTCGACTGCCTAATGCATTGTTTTGTAAGCTTACTATCAAATTATGAAATAACTACATATGTATATTCAAATAAGTTAAACTAAACACTTTATGGTACCGCATGCGATTATAAACGTAGTTTTAATAGATCTTTCTTTGCCCGTAAGTAACAAAGTATTGTTAGTCCCCGCCTGCAGCACCATAAAGTATTTAGTCTAACTTATTTGAATATACACATGTAGTTATTTCATCATTTGATAGTAAGCTTACAAAACAATGCATTAGTCAGTCGAATTTTATATAGATATTGTGATACTTGTTTTTCTTTTTTCAGTTAATTACTTTTAAGCAGTCGAGTTTTTTGTTTTTATTATAATAATTTTATTTCAGGCTTTTTAGTTTTATTAACCGACAAATTATTTCTGTTGGTACATATGTAATATTATAATATAACATAATACATAAATAGTTTTATTTTAATATATAACTAAGTACACGCAATGTCATTCCTGACTTGAATACATTCTTGCTAAAAATGATACTTCGGGCGTCCCGATATATAATTGATAAACTTTTTGACAATTAGTGTTAAAACAGTAATATAAACGTGATATGATACATATATTTATGAAATGGTCTTTTCACGATCTTTCATTTGATACCCATATTGCTAAGGTACGAAAAAATAAAAACAACCTCAGCCCTTTTTTTCATTTGCGGGCGCCATTTTGAAAATGTATATAGCCTATATCACTACCACAATTCTGATGAATTCAACGACACCTCATATGTCAAAAACCGTTCAGCCGTTTGGGCTGTAGGGCGTGCCAAAGAAATGGACATACACATACATACATACATACATACGCTCGAAAAACATTACCCTCCTTCTGACGCAGTCGGGTAAAAATATCGCTTCATCTAATATCTCTTTATCGAGTATTGCCTCGTTGGTGCTATGATTTTGGCAGTCGATTATGAGATACTGGATTCAATTCCCGAATCGGACAGGGTTATTGAATTTTTCTGTTAGGAAAATTTAACAATAAACAAGTCTGTTATTATCTACAGTATAAATAAAAACACAGTATTAGTGGCAATAAGCTCGCCTCACATTACGTGAGACAAATCCTGTAAGCATCTGTTATAATTTTTTTATGTATTTAGCCTCAAACAACGGCAGACCGACGTGTCAAAAAAACAATGTGAAAATAAAAATCATATTATTTGTGAAATGCATACGAAATTAGATGCTGTAAATTTGATTTCACACTGACCGATTGCAGGTACGATGTGGCACAAACATTATTGTGACAAAACAATTTTTTTTTTATTGCTTATTTTGGCAAACGAGCGGACGGAGACGGTAAGTGATTACCGCCGTCCATGGACACCCGCAACTTCAAAGGAGTCACAAGTGCATTGCCAGCCGTTTAAAAAGGAATGAAGGAGGGAAAGGACAAAGGAAAGGATAGGAAAAGGATCGGGGTAATTGGGCCTCTGGCTCTCTCACTCACCGATACGAAACGCAACAGTACAGGTACTGTTACTTCACGCCGGTATTCTGTGAGAGGGTAGTACTACCTCGGTCGATCCGGCCCATTCATGCTGAACCTGTAGAAATGTGTATAATCTACTCATTACTAGGTATATTAAATGCTACTGTCTTACAAAGTAAAACATTACGAGAACACAGCTAATTCTAGTTCTCCATAATCTTCATAATATTATATTATCAATTATGCTGCAAGTCTGCCTGTACTTGGTTTAACCATGGTGGACTGTGCCTTCAATTCACTTTTACTAAGAAAAGTCCATATTCATCTATGGAATATAAAATTGGCGCCGTAAATAGAGCCTGTGAGTTCTTTATAGCCGTCGTTGAAATGTGCGATAAGCGTAAAGTCCTTACAGAACTCCCGACAATATATCTTGACAAAAGACAACCAGATCTGATGTCTGAGTTGCTTTAGTTAGCTTCCAAGCATTGGTTTCTCCATCACCAAGAGCACTGGTCACTCGATGGCTCAATTATCCTTTGAGAAATACAAAAACACTCGGGTAGTATAGGAAACCTCTTCCTTTTTTGAAGTCGTTTAAAAATACAGTAGACACAGCACACCTTTGTACTTTTAATTAAAAATTTAGCATCAACATAACACAATTAAGCCCATTAATTAAACTTTCGACCTTACAATTTGGAGTGTAGTATAAACGCCCAAATTACGTACATAAACATCCGAACATCCCCAACAAAAGGTCGCAATTTATCGAGGGGTTGCAGACGCATTAAAAAGTACAAAACGAACGAATAGGTAACTGCAGTACAATCTGTATGAAGTGAATGATCTAACAAGTACCGAAGACTTTGTATAAATAAAATTCCCTTTTTGTGTCCATATATGTCAATAGTAGCAGTCACATAGATTAAACTAAAAAGAAATATATACTAGATATTTTTCATAAAAATTACAACTGAAACAGATTATGTTTTTTCAAAAGCATATTTTGTTATAAATTTTGTCCTAAAAGGTAACAAAAAATATTTTATAAAAGTTTATGCAGTGGCCAACGATTTTAAGAATATTATTTGTATATTTTAATTTGGGCCCAAATACCTTTACTATAAGATGTTTCAGGATTACCCATACTTTACGAGACACCCTATATATAGCATCTTTAGTTTTGAATTTCATCGAAATCGGTTCAGTGTCTTGCCGTGAAATAATACTTTCGCATTATTTAATATTTGTCTGTATAGTGTCACGATTATTATCCCCGAAAACATAGATAAAGCTATATTACACTCACATTTTGCCAGATATGGTCAATGTCGGTCTTATGTTATAGGAGGGAGCGAGTCTATAGCCGTCAACCAGCCCCAGTTTCAAACTCCTTATTGTAACTAGGCATTTCTTGACAAAAAACCCAAAAGCAGTTACGGAATGGCATCCAACAACTCATGCACAACAGTCGTATTCATAACCACGCTTTTCAGTTCATATTCGACGTTTATTAGAGTAGATCGGTACTCTATGTCAAAAATATTTTATTACGGGAATTGGTTTTATGTAATTAACCTATTGAATCGCAACAGCCCACTGGCAGCACACAATAGGTTTTCAATTAGGACTGGCATTCCAAAAAATTAAAGATTAAATAAAACACTACTGCAGTAGTAACCTTTGATTATAAATGATACTCCTATTTCTGACTGTACGGCGTAGCTTTAGTCTCTTTACGATAAGATACTTTACGACGGTTTGTAACACCCATGAGAACATATAGGAGTAATCTTAAAGACAAGTTCTAGCTGTGAAATAAACATAAACGGAACTCAGACGTCGCAGTGGTTTAAGAGGTCGCTTCGCCACTGCCAATGCGCCGAGTATTATTTTATATGGAGCAAAAAAAATGGACCACAAATAGATGTTCCGAGTTCAGGTGTACTTTATGTCTCCTGTCTATCAAGAAAAGTGACATAAAGAACAACAACCATTACCTTGTTGTTCTTACTGATGTAAATAAATTGTTGCATGTCGAACAACAAGTGAAAAAATTATCTATTTGTGTAACTAGCAAATAATTGTTTTGAGTCTTGGTGTATGTATCCTTTGTGTCCTTTATTTTAATGTTTGTAAGGTCCTCTGCGATACAGGTATTAACTTAATGCGAGAGATATCTTCTTCTGTTTACGCGAATGTTATTCATTGAAATATTTAGCCTCCACGCGAATGTCTCAGTTATTTCAAAAATGCTCGTAATTTCAAAGTTATTTATTGTGGCGCTGTTAGTTGGTTCGTAAGTATAATGTTTAATTAATTAATCGAAATGATTGTTATTTTATCCGTAGTCCGGTTGACCGGACAATTGAACTGTACTACGGGTAATAAATCAATTAAATTACTATATACGGATTTTATCGCGTTGTTTATTTATCACTGTATTACAAAATTTTGAAAATATTATACTACTACTACTATTGATTTTATTTTACTAATTTATAAGCTAATAAAATTATTTAAACTATTGAATCTATTTATTTTTGGTTTACACTTTCCCCGACGTTTCGGTTGCTTTTCAGTAGCCATGGTCCCCGTGACCAAAGATATCTTTTTCTAAGAATAACACTAAAACTTTTTCTTACCTTCTTTGGTAAATTGATTAATTTTACACATACAGCAAAAATAAACACAAACAAGAGACAACATTCTTAGATAACAAAAATGTCAAACAAATGCCTCTATTCCGTCGGACCATGGCCAATAAAATTGGTAGGCTGTGCGAGGCTATGCAAAGCGTATATGACGCCGAATATGTCACCCCTCTCTGATATATGACAGGCTCCAGCTAGCTGTTAACTTATGGAGTTCCTTGCATTAGGGATGTAGTGTGAACAGCTCGAAACATCGATAATTTTATAAAACTAAAAAAGCTTACGTCTCGAAAGTTTAGGTCTCGAGTTCGATCCCAAGGCGCGTATTTCTGACTTTTCGAAGTTATATGCGTATTAAATAGTTAATTATCATTTGCTTTAACAGTGAAGGAAAACATCGTGAGGAAACCTGTAAGTCTAAGAGTTCTCAATAATGTTCTCAGGGATATGTGAAGTCTGCCAACCCGCACTGGCCAGCGTGGTGGACTATGGCCTAACCCTACTCACACTGAAAAGAGGCTCGTGCCCAGCAGTTGGACAATTTAATACAGGGCTGATATTATTATATTATATTAACAAGTAATATATTTTTCTTAGAAGCAAGTGTTTATGCAAGCCAAATGGCAAGTAAATACTCTTCTGAGAAGCAAGCATGAGTCTATATCTGATTATAAGAACCAAGTGCTACTACATACTAGGGTGCAAAAGTAGTTTCGTCTGAACATACATTTTTAGATGGAGCGACTGCAATGGCGTTCATATTTGTGTGCAGTGATCAAGTTCCAGGTTCCATTTCCAAGTCAGGCAAAGTCTTATTGGGTGTTTCAGCAGCAGCAGCTCAAAATCGGTGCCCCTACCTGGCACTAAGAATCTAAAATGGATTCGGTAGACGATGATAGGCGTATTTCCTATTTCGATGAAACTAATGCACATAGCCAGATGGACCGATGACCTGAAAAAGGTAGCTAGGTCAGACTGGATGCAGAAGGCGGCAGACCGGATGTTGGGACGTAAAATGGGAGAGGCCTATGTCCAGCAGTGAACTGCGGTGGACTGATTGAATGCACATAGCTAGCAAAATATCGGTCTAATATATTTATGTCCACCTCTTCGGCAGTAGCTTAATGGATTTGGCATTAAATCCCAACCAATGGTCTACCGATGTAAACCCACTCCTAAAATAAGCATTTTAGCTTAGCTGAACGAAACAAGAACATTAGTAATGTAAACCAAATTATTAATACTATTTTATGTTGTTTTATGATTTTTGTGATCAACTTCTGTCTTGTAATTTGTTTGGTGTGATGCCCCATTTAGATGCATAACGATTTTAATCCTATGTTAAGAGAAATATTCTAATAGTAAACATCCTAATTCCAATACAGGTGCAAAAAAAGCATCGACTCTTTAACTTAGTCATATCGTGACATAAAGATAAAAATATTATGTCTGGACGCCGCCGAACGTACGCAGATGGATGACTCTTGTATATACAGATTTTATCGCGTTTATTAACACTATTAAAACATAATTTTGTAAATATAACACTATTACTGAGTAGTAGTGTATAAAGCAGTTTAATTTAAATATATAACATCGCATAAACGTAAGACAATATTAACTTGTATATCGACAACCTTAACAAAAGTCTATCGACAAAGCGCGGCCATCCCTACGTAACCACTTTACATTCAACGCGCTCTCCCAGCGCTGGCAAACGACTAATCTCCTAATATATCGCCGCTCACCTGCGCTTATCTAAGGAGATCTACGAAAAAGTACTCCTTTATTACGCCATGGATTACCCCCTGTACTGACGAACCCCATAAACCCTTGGATCGCAGTATAATGGACTTGAGGAAAATAATCACATGCCTTTTATGTTTAGATAAAGGTTAGAGAGTATTTATTTTTTATGAAAGGGCGTAATTGCATGTTAAGGTTAACAGCTGTTATTGGAATTTTATTGAAAAGGTGATACTAAACTAAGTATTAGGTCTAGTTTTATTAAATGCTTTGCTCGAACTGTTTAGGAATTTTTTTTTTATACAACTAAGTTGGCAAACTGGCGTACTATGGTACATACCTGATACACCTGCAACACCAGAGGCATCACTTGTGCGTTGCCGACCGACTTTAGGGAAGGAAGTGGGAAGGAAAAGGAGCGAGAAAGGGGAAAGAAGGTGATTGATTGGGCCTCCGGCACTCTCACTCACCGAACGAAACACAACAGTACGAATACTGCTATTTCACGTCGATATTCTAGGAGAGAGCAGCGATAGCTCAGTGGGGAGACGAACAGACTGCAATGCAGAGGGTCTCGGGTTCGAACCCACGTCGCGCACCTCTGACTTTCGGAAATTATATGACTTTTCGAAATTATGTGCGTATTGATTGACAATTATCGCCTGCTCCGTGCCTGGGAGAGCACGTTAAGCCGTCGGTCCCAGCTGCCATGAACATCTATGGCAGCCGTTATTGAGAAGTCAGTGCCCTATAATATCCTGACACTGGTTTAGCCTAAGGGTATCGTTAGCCTTCGGGTTGCGGAGGTCAGGTGGCAGCCGCTCCGTGTAAAACTGATATCCAGTCAAATCCGGTTAGACCAGAAAAGCTGACCCCAAGTGACTTGGGAATAATAAAGGCTAGGGAGAAGAAATTCTATGAGAGGGTAGTTCTGCCCCGGTCGAGCCGGCCCATTCATGCTGAAATCAGCGAGGCTCTACTACTTATTATAACTTAATTTGCTATATTTAGTAGATCTACTAGACTAACGCTTTGCCTTCGAACCGGTGTTCACTGTTTCAGTGGCGGAGCGTTAGTCATTGTAACTGCTGCATCTGAGGACTCAGGTAGAATTCCTGTATTGAACATACAGGAAATTCTTAGTAGCACCGTGCCCGGTGCAGTTCAAAGTTTTTCTTTGGCAATAAGCTCACATCCTTTTACGTGGTACCGAAACATAGCTGCCTGAAAGCGATTATTAATACATTCCTGCCTATCCTCTCGAAGATACAAGCGTGCGAGTATGCATAAGTAACAAAACTGTAAGTAAATAAAATTTTAATGATTATTTTAGGACTATTTTTGGCATAATATTTAACTATTTTCTAACTTACTTTAAAGGCAATATAATAATTAAATGTCATGCAAATTATCTACAATGTTTCTTATTTTGTAGTAAGCCATTTATAGAAGCTTTTTATTCTGGATTTTATACCTCCTCTTCTGTGCTTTTAGTAAGACCAATAATCTTTACGCCTTGGCTGCCCAGCAGCTCCTTATTTCAAAGCAACACACAAGTAACAAGTCTACAACAATCGCTTACCACTTGCATGTTTTCCAATTTCATTACCATACTACCCAGACGAGCGAAGCGATAAATAAAATGCATAATCGCGAACCCAACAACGTAAACCACCTGCATTTTAAAACACTTGAAAAGAAAAGCGAAGGAAGTTAGTGGAAACAAACCCAGTTGGTTATCTCCGAGGCACGGGCCACGAGGCAGGTCGAACTCGAACTAACTTTGACAAAGCATTTATTGTTACGAAGAAGCGGAGGGCTTGAGCCGCGCGCTGCGATAACGACTTCTAAACTCAGGCAGCGATACTTCTACACAGGATTGTGCTTCTCTAATATGCTTCGGATGCTCGTGTTTGGTTTGTTTGTATATTTTGAAATACACAGACTGTGGATATTATTTTTCATATTTATAATTTTCGAAACGATAAGAGAAGGTACCTGTAATTTGCTGATTCACACATGTTTAAAATGACACGTAATATGTGTCTCGAACTGTTGTCTATCTGACTCATTGCCAGAAGCCGTGCTGGTACTGAGAATTTCCTCAAAAGAATAATTCAATGATACGAGATCAATGCAGAAATAAAATCTTTAAAACTTACGCGTTGCATGATATACATATATGTATATTATAATTCGTAACGGATATTAACGCGATTATGGGTAATGTTTACCTTACCGATTCTTGACGTTTTGACAGTCAGCTTATGATGTAATGCAGAAGTACTTTATTTAAAAAGATAATTTAATAATAAAGCAATCGCTTAATAAAGATATTGTTTTTAGTCAGCAAAACAAATTTTATATTATTTACGACTACATATGTATATTACCTGGTATACTTTGCTTAGTTCTGAGACTAATAAACGCATTCCTCGGAAGTATCTGCTCGGGGCTTTCATTAGTATGCGAAGAGCTCGCACATTTCATGTCACTAAATAACGCGTCACAATACAACACGATATTGAATCCAGGCGGCAAGCTCCTCGATCTAGTTATCTCGAACACTAACTGTATTGTAGAACAAAATAATTCTCCACTACTTCCAATAGACCCGCACCACCCTCCATTTTATATTTTGACGTCACACATAAATGATAATTACTCAAACATGGTGCGTTGTTTCGCGACCAAATACAACTTTCATAAAGCAGATTATTGTTCAATCAATGCAGATCTTAACGACATGGATTGGGATCATATACTGAATTACTTATCAGCTGAAGACGCAGTGACAAGACTTTATGACATTGTTTATGGCATTATAAAAAAACACACGCCTTTAGTTACTGTACATCCTAAGCATTTCCCTATTTGGTTCACCCCAATGTTAATACGTGTTTCCAAAAACAAATCCAAAGCGTGGACTAGATGGAAAAAATATAAGAATATTTGTGATTATGAATCTTTCTCTATGTACAGATCACGTTTTAAAACAGAGTGTTCGAGATGTTTTGCACGGTACATGGCATCGGTGGAGGACGGTATTAAATCAAATGTTAAATATTTCTGGCGGTATATTAATAACCACAAGATTAAACAAGGAGTACCCTCAACAATGCACTATAAAAACCAAAAATCTAGTGATCCTAGTAAAATATGCGATATGTTCTCAGACTTTTTTCAGTCTGTTTATGAGCCCACCACTTTAAATATAAACCAATGGGTACCTCCGAATAATTGTATCGATAATGGTGTCTTGATTCACGATTTATATATCAATGAAACTATACTGAAGCGAGAACTAAAAGCCATGGACCAATCCAAAGGACCTGGACCGGACGCCATCCCACCTTCCTTTTTAGTTAATACAGCTGATGTCATCTATAAGCCGTTGCACATAATTTTTAATAAATGTCTTTGTAAGGGCGTCTTTCCTGCGATATGGAAACTGGCCAACGTCACTCCTATACATAAGTCTGGCTCTAGACAAAATGTGGAACAATATAGACCCATCTCTATTTTGAGCGCTATGTCTAAATTGTTTGAGAAATTAGTTCACAATACAATTTACCCCCAACTGCACAATATGATAATTAGTGAACAACACGGTTTTGTGCAACGCAGGTCAACTACGACGAACTTAATGCTATATACGACATATTTGTTTGAAGGACTCGATAGGGGTGATCAGATTGAGGCTGTGTACACGGATTTTCAGAAAGCGTTTGACAAGGTGGACCATGAAACGCTTTTAGCTAAGATAGCGTTCAACGGAATTCGGGGTAATTTACTTCGATGGTTTGCCTCGTATGTAACAAATAGGAGCCAAAGTGTCGTTATTAACGGGTTTCGATCAGTTCAAATTCGAATAACCTCTGGAGTCCAACAAGGATCAATTTTAGGTCCTCTCCTTTTCATATTATTCATTAATGATATTAATAAATGTTTCTTAAACTCTAAATTCTTATTATATGCCGACGATCTAAAAATATTTTTAACAATTAAATCTAATCATGACTTATTACTTCTCCAAGAAGACCTAGATCGACTATCAGAATATTGTATTAGTAATAAATTATGCTTAAATACCTCTAAATGTTTCAATATTACATTTACTAAGAATAAAAATACATTTGAGAAGACACTCTCACTTAGTAAAGCCAGTCTAGCTAAAGTAAATGAAATTAAAGACCTGGGTATAACTCTGGACTCAAAGCTGCATTTAGACACACAAGTTGAAAAAATCGTGAATAAAGCCTTTCAACTCTTTGGATTCGTAATGAGAACAACCAAAGACTTCAAGCGCCCTGAAACCTACGTCCATATTTTCAAATCCTTAATTCGTCCGCAATTAGAATACGCAGTCTCTATTTGGGATCCTCTTTACAACAAATATAAAGACAGAATAGAGAAGGTACAGCGGAAGTTCCTAAGTGCCCTGCACGTTAGAACACACCGAGGACATAATATTGTCTTCTGTTTACGCGAATGTTATTCATTGAAATTAAACTACTATATACGGATTTTATCGCGTTGTTTATTTAACACTCTATTACATAATTTAGAAACTGTTACACTACTATACTGTACTATTAAACTTTACTAATTTTAAGCTAATTAAATTATTAAAACTATCAAATCTATTTGTTTTTAAGTTTACACTTTCCCCGACGTTTCGGTTGCTTTTCAGCAGCCATGGTCACGGGGAGACTAAGATGGTAGTTGTCTCAATGTTCCAGTGTAGTTATTTCAAAGTACCCGAACATAATTTAGTTAGCAGAAAGAAAACGCTCGTTGAAGTCTGCTGTGTGTGAACATGTACAACAGGGGACCAACCACTACCTGAGATTTGACAAACCACAGATTCTCGCTAAAGAACACCGATTCCTACCAAGGATGCTTCGCGAGGCTATTGAGATCAAAAAACATCCAAATTTCAATAGAGAAGATGGTTGGAATGTACCACCAGCTTGGGATCCAGTACTTCAAATAGTCAAACCCAAGAAGAAACAAACCACAGCTAGACTTCATGATACTTTGAGCTCATTCTGCGTAAATAGAAACACCAATAACTAAATTATGTTCGGGTACTTTGAAATAACTACACTGGAACATTGAGACAACTACCATCTTAGTCTCCCCGTGACCATGGCTGCTGAAAAGCAACCGAAACGTCGGGGAAAGTGTAAACTTAAAAACAAATAGATTTGATAGTTTTAATAATTTAATTAGCTTAAAATTAGTAAAGTTTAATAGTACAGTATAGTAGTGTAACAGTTTCTAAATTATGTAATAGAGTGTTAAATAAACAACGCGATAAAATCCGTATATAGTAGTTTAATTTCAACACCGAGGACACTTAACATATAAACAGTTATTAACAACCTATAAACTACCTACCCTAGAATCTAGAAGACTTCTTCTACAGACATTAATTCTTTACCGATTATGTAACAATGCTTTCGACTGTAACGCACTGACAAACAGAATCTGCTATATTGTACCAAGAACCATGCATATTCGTGAGGTTAGACAACGATGCCTCTTTCTAACGACTAAGTGCAGAACTAATGCCGGTCTGAGATCACCTTTGCGACGTATTGTTGATATTTATAATAAAAAGTTCGAAGATATCGATATATTTGCCATGACACCACAAATTTTAGTTAAGCATTACCTAGCATTAAGAAAACCTGTAAATTGTAATATGTGGACAACGTCGCTGGTTTTACATTCGTTAACCGTAGCTGTAATACCTACTAATCTAAACTTATACTGTATAACTGTTTGTTTGTTCCATTAAATAAATAAATAAATTCCTATTAATACCACAGTGATAGTCTCCAATCCAGATTTTAATTAATCCAACGCAAACGGGCTAAAGTTACAGTGGCATTAAAACAACCTCATACCATCTAGCAACAAAAGCCTATTATTGCTAAGTGAATGTCGAGATGTATGGAATAATCACCGCACACTTATCCGTACTCGAAACGACGTAAACGAACCACTCGATGCTGACGTAATACGTTCGTGTAAGTGCTTGTGCGTACGTGGGTAGGCAGAGTTGAAGGGTTATAGATTAAAACATTAGTGGAGAGATTAAGCTGGTAAGTTAAAATGAGCAAATAGCGATAGTTTCCGTTTGAGATATATATGAAGCCATTGTTGAGACAAGCGTTTTCTTTAATAAGTTGAGATGTGGCTTAGTTTTTAAGTTTACTCTGACTTACTGAACTTAGAGAGCTGTTTTGCATGAAACAAACAAAACATTCATAGTGTTGTGCTTAAAGCAATAGTTTTGGGCACACAAAACGAAGGCTTTCTGACTTTCTTTTTTATTCTGACCGTCAAATAGAAGAACTCTATGTGCTTTTAAAAATATATACAATATACAGACATAGTCACTTTACACTTTTTTTTAATTACCAGCTGACCCGAACATACGTTATATAGAAATGGCGTTTAAGATTAGCTCGATATTTATAATTTTCTATACAACACTTTCAATTTGTTTTCTCGTATTAACATGATTCGGTCCATTGACCAAAAGAATAATCATTTCGGTCGAGCCATTCTTAAGTGATCTGCCATGAAAGGATTACCAATTAACAGCATTTATTTTTTGTTAATATAAGTATATGTAGATTGCAGTATAGACATATATATATAGCAACAAACCAAGAGCCATAACAGAACTTGATCAAAATTTATTTGAATGGTGTTCCAAATTTAAAAATTTAATCCAAATTCCATTTTCAAAACAATCGTGTTTACTATCTCACCTTAATCAATGAAAATAGAAGAAATCTTTAACAACTCATGTTTCTGCATACCTGAATAATAAAATGTCAACTGGTAAAATATATGGCGTATGCTCTCGTAACTCTGGCTGGTAATTTATGTAATGCTGCAATATTAAAGAACGAAATTTAAAGTTTTATTGTTTTAATTGCATTGCATGTTTGTTCGGTACTTTACGTCAGCCAGTATGACTTAATTTAAAATAAAAGTAACATTAGGGTACCTCTTTAGTCATTCGATTTGATTTTCGAACAAAATTATTACATATAAACCACGTGCTTTTTTATCGTTATAGCATGAAAGAAACAGGAACTAACACACATGCTTTCGCATTTATAAGGCAACGGTTGTTACAACATGGAAACTTTTACGTTTATAATTATTAGTTACGGCTTTAATCTTTAACTTCTATTAAGAGGCACTCAATAAAACAAAATATTGACAACAATATTACGGCGGCGCAACGGCAGTACATACTACTAGTATCTAGAGGTCGCGGATTCGATTCCTGAGTCAGCAAAGTATCTGTCCAAAAATTCTTAATAGCAGCGTGGAGTCTGGAATTATGCTCGATAAATCTCCGTAGCCTCACCTTACGTGGCATCTAACCTCTGCCTACATATAGGCATAAGCCTTGTGTCCTTTTTAATGACAACTCCCATACTAGAAATATCTTCTGTATTACGGGGGACGATACAAACATTCAAATACATACTAAATAATATACTTATACAACTATTTGTGGATAACACATACTAGTTTGTAAATGGTCTGTGTTTAATGTGAAATATATAACCTTTTTGTTTTATAAAGTCTACTAGAAATAATTCCTGTGTCCCCTACTTTACAAACATTATAAAATCGGACACAAAACATACCTACACCGGGCACAAATATATTATGTGGATTACACACACGTTTGCCTCGTGTGGGAATAGAACCCAAAATACTAGTTTGTAAATGTTTGATTGCACAGATGGCAAAGTGGTTTAAGTGGTCGCCGGATCGATTCATCATTCAATTTCAATCAATTTAATCAATCAATTCAATAAATTTTTTGTCCCGTGTGGGAACGGGACAAAAATCTGTGTGGTCCACAAATGGTTGTTCCGAGGCTGGATTTTCTTTGTGTCCGTTCTTTGAATGTTTGTAAAGTCCACACAGGAAGTATGACTAGAGAGAGAGATGTCCTTTTGAAAATTTTTGCATTTTTCATGGAAATTTACGTCATTTTGTTGGCGAAAATATTAGATAATTATTTTAAGTATTTTACACGGTAATTGTAAATACATTAATTGTTATGGTAAAAGTATGTTTTACATTTTTATCAAACAAAAAGTGTTTTTACACATTTCGCTCGGCGCAGTTTTAATGAGTAACAAATATCGGCGGCTGATAAATTTATCATATATCGACCGCCAGTACGCGAGTTGCGAGGCGATTACTTAAGGTAAAAACAACAGCATAAACCGAACAAAGCCTTCTTACAAAACATTTGACAAATAAATATTCCATTTCAGTTACAAATGCTTCGTATAAACTCCAAAAACCAGTCCCTAGATCCATATCACTACACACATGGATGTCTATCCATGCTCAGAATACAGAAAACGGGACTTTCCATGATATATGAAGCTAGATAAACCGAGTCCCGAATAGTTACCAAAGATATGGCTACAGTTTACCATAATGCGAAACATTCAGTCATCGGGTGGTATCTTACTGAATATATTGTGAACTGCTCACCCATTAATCAGTGGATAGTTTGAGTAGAAAAATGGCTGGAGTTCATAATTCTGTCGCTCCGATAACATCTCGACGGATGGAGACGATTTATTGAGCTGGTGATTGCTTTATGAAGATGAATAACGTTATATTTGGATAGATGTTCGGTTTAGTAGTTTCTAAGATTGTTGGTATAGGTATATATATACAACGTGTTACAGAAAGGTGAGGTCATACCAGCGTCACGTAATATAGCCCCTCTACAATAAAAATTTACACGGCAATTAAATTCGTTTACATAATTTTCAGTAAAATGTAAAGTCGTATATATTATTTCCATTAAATATGCAACGCCACAAACGCAGATGAGATAATCATTCATAAATAAATTTAAATGCTAGAAACACGACAATAGTATTTATATATTAGTATTATTATATTTTAATTTTTATCGACTTAATAATTAGCACATTATAATCGATACTTAAACAACACTAGCAGCTGACTCGGTGATTTCTGCGACTCTGAAAATTACCAGGCGCAATTTTGATAGTGATGTAATGCGTTTCTTTCGATTTTAAAATACTAATTAGATTAAATATATGAAATTGTCATACAATTTAAAATAATTCGTTTTACGCGGGCATTGGGCAGATGGGTTATTTATCAGATACACATTACGGTTTTAAATTATGCCTGCAACTTTCTATTACATGCTATATATGACTGCACGAAAGGCGTTGTGTTTTTATCTATTTAGTACATACAATAGACTCTATGTCCTTTTCCGTTCCCCTGACAACAATACGAAATTTCACGATAATCGGTCGAGTATGTAATTCGTGAAAGCGTAACAAACAAACAAACAAACAAACTGATATTCGAATTTATAATATTAGTTAGTATATACACATCTACCCTCAAAGTCCAAGATTCAAACGTACACTAAACTAATAGTGGCGCAATAAAGGGCAAGGATTAAATGGTCAGTGGAGAGTCACGGGACATTAAGTCCCCGCAAGTAAGTCGCACAACTCAGCGGGACTTAACTGTCTGTCTCGTCTATGGTCTGCCACACAATACTAATGGGCTACGTTAAGGAACATCTTATTAGACGCAATTAATAGACAATGTAATTTATTTTTTCGTGAAAGTATTTTGAAACTTATGAAACTTGCGAATAGATCGTGTCGTAGACAAACAAATAAGATACTATTTATATCGACATTGATCCAGTGGTTTTCACATTCACGACGATAAAGCTGCGGGCAAAAGATAACTAATATATATATATATATATATATATATATATATATATTATCTTAACCGAAAAATCACTCGAACACAGGGACAGAATAATACAAACAAAATAGCTAGACATCAAAAGTATATATAAAATGAACTACTAAACTAATTTTTTGATTCTTGTTTTACCCAGAAATATGTTCTTTTAAATAAACTATTGTAAATGAAGATTAAAAAAAAATGTTATATGTAAATTTATCAAAATCGAGTTAAGAAATCTACTTCTTTTTATTTCATAGTAGTGCGCTGCCATCTATAACGTATAAATCAACTACTTAACAGTTCTTGTATAGATTGCCGTTAGATGGCGCCAATTATCGGCTTATACCATTTTAGTTTTGAAATGGGTATGCATTTTTGCAGCTCACTGTACAATCATAAGTGTCAACCCAATTTTTATTTACTTATTTTCTTAGATTTTGTTTTTATTATTATTTTCTATTCTTTATTTTCTTTTTGTTATTTATTTGGAAACATCAATGTACCTTTGTTGAAACCTGAAAGTACCCATAACACAAGTTAGATCTTACCTTGGGTACCAGTGTTTAATAATTACTGTGTCTTACTTGTATTTGTGTTTAATAAAACTTCACTTCACATAAAAACTTCACTTCACTATTAAATGTATTTTTTATTTATTTACCAGTGAGAGACCGTTGGACTGTCATTCAGAGGTCTCGACTTGGAATCCAAGCCGAATATCTCTGACTTATCAAATTTATTTAGTTACCGCTTGCTTCGACGGTGAAGGATAACATCATGAGTAAACCTACATCTCTGACAGTCCTCTATAAAGTTCTCAGAGATGTGTGAAGTCTGCCAACCTGCATGCGGTCAGCTAGGTGGACTATGGCCTAAACCTTCGCACACTGTGAAAAGGCCCGTCCCCAGCGAGAGACAATTTATATACAGAGCTGATATTATATTATTATAAATATAAAATTAGCTTGTTGACGCGCAATATTTTTTTAGTCTGATGTCCTTTCCTCCTTACCTCTTTATCTTAAGTGGTAATTCATGCACGTAGTTTACGCAAATTGCTTGCAATCGTAGCTCGCCAGCCAGCATACATCGCCTACAAAAACGTGAAAAAGCTCTCTAATTGCCATTATTGCTTCATAGATCCAACGTCCGCTTTAAGAATCGAGCCCTGCATCGCAGATGAATTTACAAACACAATTGATGAATACTAAGTACACTCAGACTTAGAGCAATTATTTGTGGGTCTCACAAATAATTATCTCGAGTGATACTCGAACTCACACCTGATTGTGCGCTGACGCAGCGACGCGGCGACCGCTTATCCGCTACGCAAACCGTGCAGGTGTTTTCTAGTTTCTAAAAACAAAACAGAAGCCAATACAAAAGAAAAAACATTTCCTGGATGAAAATAGAACAAGAGGCGAATAGTTCAGTCGGTACGAACCGCGTTCGTTGCGAAGATAGCGCCATAAATTAAAATAAAGAACGTAGCAACAAAGGATTAGACAAAGGTGCAATGCACACCGTATATCGGTGTGCACGATCTCTCGCCGCTTACCTACAGCAACTTGTTTAATACTGCAAAAACGTCGGTGTGAGTGCGGGACGATAACGTATATGCACGGAAGATACTGAATTTAAATGTGGAATAGCGGTGTTCCAATTTTAAACTATAGAAGCGAGTCAGTCGGCTATCGTTAGATTCGATATTGGAACTAGTAGATGTGTTCTTAGATATATTCATAGGCTTAGGCTAGTATCTCCGATGGGGTAAGTAGAGGCGTATAACCACCATATGCCAGCTAAGTTTTAAGGCGCACATAGTAGTTAGTGAGGTATCGCCGTCTGCCGAGCACAAAACCAGACTCCGTACTGCTACTGAAAAAAAAAGGGAAAATATCTCCAAATATTTTCTCTTCTATTTTTACTTTAGAATCTATATTCTAAAGTAAAAATAGAAGAAAAAACGTAACTATTTACGTCTTTGGGTTGAGGAAGTTGATAGCATCATGACTATGTTTTATTATCTGTATCACTAATAGAAATATAGAAGTAAACACAAAATATATAAATTCGTCAAATCTTATGCATTTTTGAGTAATTTTAGGTTACTAATCATAAGTATTGTTGGTTTGTTTAATACCACAAACTCTGTCACACAGTGGATTCTCATCGTTACTTATATTTCTTTTGAAAAGAGTACTCCCGCGCTATGATTAATACCTGTATCGCGGGGAGCTCTACAAACATTTAAGTAATGGACATAAAACACACAGACACAGAATAACTCTTAATGGACTACACAAATGTTTGATACGTGTGGGCATCTAATGCACTACACTCGGTGCAATGGCAATTTTAGGGCGACCTCTTAAACCACTACACGATCCGTGCGGTCAAGTTTAAATAGTAGGCAATAAAAACATAAAAAAGGAGGTAAAATATAATACGCTACAAGTGAAGTTACTTTGATAAAAAAAATCTTATTATTCGAATATTACATGATCGGTATAAAACCTCCAATGTTCACCCTGCGGCTGTTTATGTTCAAGTAGAACATTTTGGGAAATTTCCTGGTATCTAATATGTAGTTTGAACAGTTGCCAGGGAAAACATAACCATCTATACAACTCCACAAGAAACCATTTTCACTGAAAACAAAGTTTATTTCTTGTCTCGCATCGTGACTTCTGGCCTCGTTTGTAGCAACGCACCATTTTCCTTGAATGGGTAGGCAGATTTGTAGGTACACGTCATGGGGTGTATTAGCTAAACGGTTGGCACAATGAGCAAATGGTCGCCTCGTCACTGCCGTCGCCCTAAACGTTGTAAGTTCAGATCCCGCACGGGACAATTATTGTTTTGTTTCTGGGTTTACTACACTAAATAGTGTAAACGCCAGATCGCTAATGCAGGCATTGCTGTTAAAATCGCATAATGACTGTCATATGTATATCTAGGTAAGTTTTTAGGCCCAACGAAATAAATAGCAAGCGTATTACCATCCGGACACAGATCCAGACGACTGTTCCAGTTAAGAATATGTCGACGGAAAAATTTTGCACCTACCCAGAAATCGAGCCTGAAACGTCATGCACACAAGTCGCTTTTCCTACCCCGGCAAGTCTTATCTCAACGTAATGCTTGTTTAACTAACCGTTCGTTTAACAATTAAACTAAATGTATAATCTAAGCACTTAACTATTATAACAATTCAGAAAATATTCAAGACATAACACAGCGTATATCAGACAACACCCCTAAAATTGCTTCGACTATTCATGACTTTAGATACCAATAAATATGTCCAAATGTCCACGTTAAACAGAAATTATGTGAGCTAGAATACCACACACCCTTCACAGACACACAAATTATAATAAAGTATCATTTTATCGTATTAAAAGCGTTCCTTTTACATTTTCAATGCATTCAAATGCATAGTGCAATATGCTTCTTGGAAATGTTATCACGTAACTGTAATAAAATGAAATAGCTTTGACTGCCTTGATGGTACTGTGGTAAAATACTGCTATTTAGTGGTTCATCATAAGGATTTTGATTCGATTCCCCGGTCCGACAAAGTGTTATCGCGTTTTCCTGTGAAATTCTTAGTAGCAATATGAAGTCCATTTATATACCTACAGGTACAGATCGCCTCATATTAGGTACTTAGAACATAACACATAACGAAAAGTTGGATATCATATTCTTCTGCCCACCCCTGAATTCATTGCCTAATCATAGAGAATTACTTTTTCTTTTTCTATTTAATAGTCAAGAGCAATTTATAGTGAAAACCCAAATTATAGGAATATACAAAATAATTATATTCCTTGAAATTGCTACGTACGAGTAAAATATATAAGATGCTTTACAGATTTTAGCTGAAAGATGGTATAAATAATTGAGTAAGATTACTTATGAAATCAAAGATGTCCCACAAAGTAAGCAGATTCTAAATCCAGATAAGTACAAAATAATAACAAGGATAACATCATTAGAAATGTAACAAAAGGCGGAACTCGTCTCGCTTAATTTGAAGTGTCATAAGCCGCAGTATATTCATAAAACAATGCAATGATTGTGTAGACTGTCGACAGGCCTGTAGGATGAGCGCCGGCATTGTGTACGGCATACCAGCCCGTCTGCTCCAAATCTGCTTTGCGAATCCCTTTTCATGAAAACGAGGGCTTAAAACCTCATTTAGCCCGGTCGCGACGCCTTCACCACTTAAACGTTATGGCCCAAGAAAATTGTCGCGTAATTTAAATAACTTTGCCGAGACCTTTCCATTGTCTTCGGTTTCAAACTCTGAGGACCTCGAGTGTATAAATCTTCCAGTTTCTGGCAAGCATCTTCATTTTTGTAGAAGACATTTATGTCGTTGTCTCTTTAAGATCCCGTTTAAAGCTCTCAGTGATATTAAACGTTAAAGTTGCGTAAATCTTTTTCAATTTTATTTACGCCCTGTTTTTCTTTATTGAATTTTCACTTTATCTTTGTCGCGTTTACGGATTATTTTCATATCAGTCGGTACCTTGATTTAAAACCTTTCTACAGCTGTTGACGTGGTGAAAGCTCTTCCGCGGATAATGCAGAGAGCGTCTTTAAAATGACCCGTGGTAACGAGAGGTTAATGGTACAACTGAAGATAAGGGATGCACAAATAATGTTTATGTCAAAAATATGTATATTTTAAATTATATGAGTTTATTGCTCTAACATTCATATAATTCGATTGTTCAAATGTATTCAAATTACAAACATAATTATCGGATATCCACTCGAAATCTGGCGAGGGAAGTTAAAACTAGTCACCGGTCATCAAGTTCTCCACGAAACTCTCGTGCTTCGTAGAAATCTGAAAATAAAACATTTGAAACAATAACCAGCATGGTTACCTACCAACCTAGCAATATATCGCGTTTTTATAAATTTATCAACAATTCGTGATTCGAGTATTCGCTTTTTATTCGAATAATAAATAATGAGTGACAATGAATAAACTAATTTGCTGTGCCCGACACGACAGCGTCCATAATGATCTAATTTGTTTTATAAGTCCATCTTTGTATAACATTATGGAATGCAATAAAATATATATTGAGCATTACAAGTTCGTTTATGTTGAATTCATTCAAAGCTTTTCCTTTATTTTTACACCTCGCAACGTCGCAATACTGGTCTAATCTTTCGTCAAAATAGGCAATTCTAAAACTTTTTATCACCTACGTTATGACCCATCTGCTCGGGCAAACTGCCATGTATCTTCAACAATATCAAAGAACATAGATCACCTATAGCATTCTCTGATATTGTTGCAACAATGATTTACTTAAGCAAATTGCAGATGGCAAACCATCCAAACAGAAGCAACCAACGTAAAATAAAATTAATAATAATATGCTATGCAAGTCATTGATTAATGATGATGGTGCACAAATAAATATAAAATTAATGACCTAGCTTTTTAGCTAGGTCATTAATTTTATATTTACAGATAAGAATACATATTTATTTGGTTTTCCAAATAAATTTGTATTCGTATCTGTCGACTCAAAAAGCCACAAAACACATATCCTCGGTCAACCCACCCGTCCGACGATAAACAGCCGATATATTTTTCGTTTGGGGAACCAATTTCCAAATTAATAAGCTTACAAAATTCACATTTACAAAAGCAAGTCACACATTACTGATACAGGTGGTCGAATATGAGAGGACATCAAAGGCATTCAGACATCGTTAGGGCTGTCAAAAGGAATAAATAACAAACTTAGAAATAAAATGAAAATATTAATTATAAAGATACATGTTAACTTAAAAATATTATAGTAAACACAATATATATGTATATATAGGTGTAGAATATTAAAAAATATAGAATACCAGCTTTTGCCCGCGACTTCGCTCGCATAAATGTAGGTTCGGTTAGTTTAGTAACATTATTATTTTCTGGATAAAAGGAACACTGTCACATGTCTTCTTCCGTTCCTCTGACAACGTGAATGTGAAATTTCATGATGGTCGGTCGAGTAGTTAAGGCGTGAAAGCGTTACAAACAAACTCACATTCGCAGTTATAATATTAGCTAGGAAGTTAGGACACGAAAAATTAATATAATAAGGTAATATGAGCCATGGCTGGTTAACGCGTCGTAAAGATCGCATCGCTGTTGACTGGAAATGAGCTTAAGAGACTGGCAGGACTGTTTTCTAATTCCATACTGGGCTACTAAGAATTGTCAAACAATAGACCTAACAGCACATGGTTACGGGTCGTGTCAGTATGGGTCGGATAAACTATAATTTACTTTTTCTGTCCAGAAATTATAGGCAGAATTTCTTTAAATGGACCTTGTCAAAAAGACCTCGGAGAGCACGTTAAGCCGTCGATCCCGGCTGCCATGAACATCTATGGCAGTCGTTATTGGGAAGTCAGTCCTGACACTCGTCTAGCCTTAGGGTATCGTTAGCCTTCGGGTTGCGGAGGTCAGGTGGCAGCCGCTCCGTGTAAAAACTGCTATCCAGTCAAATCCGGTTAGACCAGAAAAGCCGACACCAAGTGACTTGGGAATAATAAAGGCTAGGGAGAAAAATGACCTTGTCAAATTTTCTCCTCTCCCACCACTTCCCTTTAACGAGCAACTTAAAAACAAAGCTTCTTACAGCTCCGCCTACTTCTTTGGAAAAGTACAAGTGTACAGACTAACTTGACTTACGCTTGTACATTTCCATAGGCGTAGGCGCTGATAAAAAAACGTAAATACTCAACATATTAAGTAGAAATTTATTAATATTCTTTTATATTCTTATAAGCAATTTGATAATTCTAGGTCAAAGTAAAAGAATGTACCTTGTCGATAAGGCTGCAGACTTTTATCACGGCCACATACATAACAAAGACGTCTTGGAGAATATGAAATTAAAGAAGAACGTCCAAGTGGGTTGAAATCAATTCGTTACTAGCTCCTTCAACCTTTATTAAGTCTTAACTGCAAAAGTACTAAATATGTACGGAGACACAATCATGTTTATCCGATGGAGAAGGCAGTGGTGAATTATACTATATAGGTAGGTATAAAATATGAATATAGACACATGTTTTCGTCGACCAACTTGTAATATACTGTAACTTGTGTTCTTATGAATAAACCTTTACCTTTTAAGACCGCTAGTCCTAAAGATCAGAGATCAAAGATTATCCCCTTTTCGTTTATAAAATGTTAGTTCTTGCGTCACTCTCGTGCGACAACATATATTGGCACTATGTTGTAGGTCTCATTATAACACCTATTTACGTTACCCAACTACATATATCTCTCCGTACTGCTATTAATAATGATCTATATCTGCTTATAATGTTACTCTATCGACTAAATATCGTCGTTCGAACCCGCCATATTTATTCATCATCTAAAAAGAAGATCCATTGTCGCAGAGGATTTTATAAACATTAACCAACGGGCACAGAAAAGACCCATACTCGGAAAAACTATTTGTGAATAAGACAAATTTTTGTCTGTTGTGGGAATCGAACCCACTACACCCGGCACAGTGACAATTACAAGGCGATCACTTAAACGACTCCGCCATTCGTGCAGTCTTCTTTCACTATATCGACCCTTCGAGGATGAAATGTTGTAAAAACTATTTTAGCGAAAATAATAAATTGATGTAACCTTATTCAGTTTTTCGAGCTGCATCAACCTGTGTTTATACAATATTGATATTCGCGAAAAAGAATTGGTTTTCCTACCCAGAAAATACGGCAGCATAAACAGATTATTTAAAAAAGAAGTTGTAAGTAATACTTCCATTCGCCACAAACGCTGTAAAAAATATTATTTCATAATTATAGAACATAAAGAGCTAAGAAAGCTGTTTGTCTATTTTAGTTGTTTTATTACAGCACTCAATACAAAAAAGTAATGTAACACAGAGACTTTTTATTTTTTGGTTATGCTATAAAGTAGTATTTTGTATTTTACCACTATATCTAAATCAAACGCCCAATTTGGACAGCCCTAGGTATGATAGCTGGTAAATTCAAACAGTACGTTAATTGGAAAGCGAACGGACATATTTACTTAGTGCTCCCCATGACCAGACTGTATGCTTAGCTCTTATACGACTTGTGTCAAAGACAGGAACAACCGCCGCCCGTGTTTGTACCAACATAGCGAATTGACAAAAAGTTGGATGTTTACACAATCTCCTAGTTCTGTGATTTTACTGCCACATCTTGTATGTAAGTATGGGTGATATATTTTTATTGTAAATCGATATAACTTTTAGTTTCTATAGGTTAGAATTAAATGTATTTGTATTTCATCTGTATCCATAGGTTTAATACCTTTGTCAGAAGTGCAGATGTGTCTATTTACTACCTATATTCTTCTATAGTTATATTGTGGTTAAAATAGGAACTGATGATAATACTCGTAAAACATAGACGAAAAGTTAAAATAGTGAATAGGCATAAGTTTATTTACACAATATTCTATCATTCAAATTTTTAATAAAGTTTAAAATTAAAGTAGAAAATAGATGCTAACACTAAAATAAAAATATGAACTTACATTAGAAAAATAACTTACAAAAGTATAGGTATTAAAGAAATTTCTAAATAAAATCTGGTGTAACATAACTCTACATTCCTCCAACTATGTCTAACATACCACAAGGAGGACACGAAAACTAATGTTTTAGAAACGAAAAGGGGATAATTGTTGATCCCTGACCTTTAGGACGATCAGTCGTAAAAGGTCAAGGTTAATTCACAAGGATACAAGTTGGTCGAAGAAAACAATGTTTATGCATGTTTTATACGTACATTTACTTGTTGTCTTCTATACTTACTACATTTTGTGTACAAGAAAGGTGGGAAAAACATACGGGGCGCGTAATAGTAAGCGGTTACTGTAAGAAACCTAAGATCGCTCGCAATACTAAGGTCATTGATATACAAAGGCCAGGTTAAGAGCACCTTAAACCGGCGAGCGTGTATGAGGAATAGTATGAAAGTGAATGAAGCCAGAGAAGTGTGTCAGCATCGTAGCAAATGGAAATCCGTAGTCTCTGCCTACCCCTCTGGGAAACAGGCGTGAATCTATGTATGTATGTATTGATATACAAAGGCAATCACATTGTAAGGTTTTACTTGTACCAAGTCTACCTGGAAAGTGATTCCGAACTTTCGAGAAAGGAGTTGATGTGCTGCCAGTGCATGAGACGAATATTACTGATTGCTGGCTGATAGCACCGCACTTTCTTGAGCACCCTAGACACTTCACTCACTGCAGAAAATCAACACAAAGTACAGCATTTTGCCAGATGGAGGTACAACTACTTCTTCAGCTGTGCTGCTCTTGAATTGAATGAAACCTCCGATTTGTGGTCCAACCGTGCATAACAGTGTTTGTTTTACTCTTTGTAACAACTTTTTATTTTTGTTGCTATTTCTTATGTACGAGTATATATCGACATAATTATGTAGAGCAAACTTGAGTTTACTATAATATAATGTTCGGTCCCATGGCGCGCATGTCTGACTTTTGGAATTTATGTGCGTATTGTATAGTTAATTATCGCTAGTTTAGCTGTGAAGGAAAACATCGTCAGGAAACCTGAACGTCTGAGAGTTCATAATGAAGATATGTAAAGACTGACAACCCGCACTGGGCCATCGTGGTGTACTATGGCCTAACCCTTCTCAGACTGAAAGGAGGCCCGTGCCCAGCAGTTTAATACAAAGCTGATATGATTATACTCAACTAATTATTCGATACGTACGATATTATTTGAGATATACATAATAAGGGGCGTTGATCATTTTGTTACTTACTGACTCATACCTGTATCTCGGCGAGGTAGGCAGATCTACGGATTTTCTCTTTTTTCATTAATTCGCATTATATAAATACTCGCATATATCATCATTGTCACTTATATTAAGTCCTAATTCTTCGGGTTTGCACAAGGATTGATTTTATTGGCTTGAGTATTGCAAATGATATTTTAATACTATACGATTATTATTCGAATACATTCAAATCGCGTAACTGTTTTAATCATTCGAATGTTCACCGCACAGCGCATCTAATCTAGCTAGATTGTTCTTTCCCTTTTAACCAAGTTCCATATTTCATAAACGCATTAAGTAGTAAAGCAGCTTAATATACTTACACATCGTTAAAGGCCATTAGTATTTACATATTTCAACTATCTAACACATTTATGCGCCATTAACATAAAAGTAAATACGGTAACTTCTTAACCACGTCATTATGTAAATCAAAGTACAAAGTTCAGTTGACAGTCGCGATGGCTAATCAACTTGTCTAAAACGGTATGAACTTTAAGTCAGTTGAAGTCAAACCAAATTGGTTAATGGAGCTCATTGAAATCTACCTTCATCCCGCTAATCAATAAACATAAATGTCGATTCAGAGATTCGAACACGTAAACCCGTGTACTTCCATCTTAATACCCAGAGGGGAAAGTTCAAAGACTTTCCAATTTGGACTCAGGGCCGGATTTAGATTAAATTGGCGCGCGGCGACCGCTCTAAGTAATGGCAATATCATGTCAAAGATAAATCATGTTTTTTTGGCGTTGCCAACTAACCTTGTTCTGGCGTTTTGCCAGTTAGCAGGTAATATCGATTACGGTGACTGTTTCCTATAAACATCTTAGTTAAAAGATAAATCAAATGTGTTATTTAGTATGCGAGTGATTTTATCCAGTAAATGCGTTAACATCATTGATTTATTAAAAATACTGCCATTTTCAGTACATTTGCTATTTTAACATTCAAAAACTGTATGTTTTATTATTTCATGTACTTATTATACAGGGTGTCCGGTAATTAATGGATAACCTGGAAATGTCTTATAGTGGAAATTATGGCCGTTCAGAAAAATATATGAAAAAAATCTATCCTAACTACTATCTGAGATGTGTTTTTTTTTAATTAATATGTATAACTTTCTTGTATACTACGACCATAAATGAATGAAATCCATCGGTTTTTTGTTGTTTTATTATTAAACACTAATTATGCTAATAGATAGACAGTCAAAAGTATGCTATGCTTATATAGCTTGCATTTTTTAATATATATATTTATTTTTTTCATTTTTCTGAACGGCCTTCAGTTCTACTATAAGACATTTCAAGGTTATCCATTATTTACCGGACAGCCTGTATACGAAAGGTAAGGTGAAGGTGTGCAAAAATAAGGTTATTTCATTGGACTTTTTATCAATACATTATTTGTAGTATTCTGACACCTAAAGCTACAATAATACTAAATCATGTAGGTACTAAAGATACAAGACCCTTATCGTTTTGTTACCCATCTGTCTGCCTGCCTGTTAAAAGTTTTTTAGGGATGAAATCGAATATAATATCAATGTATCAAAGGATTTTTTGTCTTAGTGTCTAACAAACTGTTCTTATAAAAGCAAGATAGCTCTAGTAAGCTAAAATAAAAAACTATCTAACCAGAAAATACTATAATTCCATCTAGTTCACTAGTAAACACAAACACCATTACATCAGCAATTTAAAACTCAATACGAACCTGGTGATGTAATTTTTTACCGTATAAGTTATTTTATAACCAACATGGATCACTTAGAAAGTTTCATATATCTGATAAAATTTATTACAAATAAACAAAATGTAATTGCACTTTACTTCTTCATAAGTGCCTAATGCAGCCCTGTACAAATATAACACAGCAGCAGCAAAGGTTAAACAGCGCTCACTAGATGGCGGTAGTATATGAAGCGCTTAACATTGGGGTACACGAAGCCTGCTCTAAGGCGCGGTATATATCTTTAAGAAAGATTAACGATCTTCAGGTAGTGGAGAGCTGGGGTCGGGTAGTCCCGCTATAATTAAACGCAATAGATGGAGCTTCCCCAAAGATTTAGCGTGAGGGGTTGGCGTCTTGCTGAGTTATGATTTCACACGAGACGATGTGATTGGCACCCAGTAATGAACACGGTGAAAAGACTTTTCGATCGCAGACCTCCGTGAAAATCTTTATTACAAAAGTTTCCTTTAAAAATTAAGCTGAGGTTGTGAGTTTTGCGTCGTCTCAATACTTATCGTTTGAAAATGTCTTTATAGATTCATTAAATATAATATAGTTAGAAATTGAAGTGAATAATTATGTTTTAGAGTTGTTTGGTTGAAACGTACGCGCATAGAGTTCTAGTCTTCAGCCAGGCAGGAAAATTTTATAACGGTATTATGAGGTCTAAAGTTCGATACTTGAAGCAAGAAAGTGTTATTAGGTTATATGTATTCTCGGTGGACAACTGTTTCACCAATTGGTTTACTTTCTGTTAAGTGGGACCTAACATGTGACTGCCAAATTGCGGGTGTTATACAAGACTGCTCAACTTTTTGACGATACATAGTATTGATATGGGTGTAGAATACTCCGAAAATACAAATAATTTTTTTTGTTACATGTCAACTTATCAAGAATTATTCAAAAGCCGCGACAAGCATTACGAACATTGAAACTACACAAAGACAAACTAAGCTTGATAAAATTATATAAGACAGACAGGCAAATTAACCTATTCTGCGATTAATAAGGTAAAATGTATTTTATTATACCTAAAGGTAAAATGTATTTTATTATACCTAAAGGTAAAATGTATTTTATTATATTAAAAATGATTTGTATTTTCAGAGTATTCTACACCCATATCAATACTATGTATCGTCAAAAAGTTGAGCAGTCTTGTATAACACCCGCAATTTGGCAGTCACATGTTAGGTCCCACTTAATAGAAAGTAAACCAATTGGTGAAACAGTTGTCCACCGAGAATACATATAACCTAATAACACTTTCTTGCTTCAAGTATCGAACTTTAGACCTCATAATACCGTTATATAATGTTCTAAAGAACATCGTCAATGAATAAAGAGGCTATAAGATACTAATGCGATCAGATTATTTGTCTAATATTGTACTTAAGAAGAAATCTTGCATTATCGACCTAAAGATTAATACATCTCGTTAGTAAATACTTAAAGAGAGTTGGTTGGTTCTATATAATGTAATGTGTCTCGAGAATAATGTTCATACATATTAAAGGTCTCGAAAGGTTACATTTCTTCCTCGCTTCACGGAGCGTGTCCGCTCTGTCACCTATTTCACTCGCCCTTACGAACCTCCCTAAACGATGGGAAACACAACATTAGAGCCTTTATATAACTTTCCATTCTGTTTGTTGTGTTTTCTCAATTTAACTTTTATCCAACTTTCGTAGAAGTTTCTTTTGGGCACATAATGCTTTAGTAATTGTCAAATATTGGAAGCGAGAGATTTTTTTTCGTATTTAGCTATTTAGAAGTTTGTGATTAAGTTCTGTTAAGACAACGCTGATTGACTTTTTGTTAGTTTTGTAGAGTAATGACCTCTATACTACCCTAAAAACGTGGCTTGCTCTCTATACTACTTCAAAAACGTGATATAATATATAATAGTTTATTATATTGCATCGAGTATTCAATTTTTAGTGTGCTTTAATGAAATTATCCACTATGTGCAAGTGAAATTAAATAATTAAAAGAGGATAAGATGGATGTTACTTAATTTACTATTAAAGAATAGAGAAAGACATATTTAGAATTTACCTTCTTTTAAAACATGAAGTACACTTCTATCGAGTAGTACTACTAATCAAGTTAATCCAATATCAGTCGTGAATGTGAATACTAATACTGCAGAAAGAAAATAACGTTCATAACATACAATTATTAGTGATTTGGCTGTTAGTCTCTAGTAATGGCTGCCACGTTAGACATGTGGCTAAAGTTTATTGACGATTATAAGGATTGCCAATCAGGCAACGTTTTGTTGTAGAATTGTTAGAGAATTGGCAATAGCAGCACGGGGTCTGGAAAACAATAGGCGTGTCTCATCATATCGCCTAAATATTTAGTTATTATTTATATAACAATAATATGTAGTTATAAAGCCTCGTATCCACTACATTTGACGCGCAACACGTGACGTTCAACATGTTCGGCAGCGGTTCACAACATCGCGCGACGTTGCCAGCTGGCACGCAATATGACGCGCGGCTTGTTGTTTGTTTCGGTGCAACATGCAGTTGAGCATCAAATGTTGTCGAGTGAAGACGTGAAGCGCAGAAATGTCCGTGTGGTGTAACGAACGAGTGCTCAAATTAATTGATATTATGGGTTCAATTTTTTGTAACAGTATCTCGAAGTCTGTTTTGCTCATTCGTGTAAAATATGTAAAATATCCATTAATCACACGGAGATAACTGAATACATTTTCTTTATTTTATAAGTAAGTTTTCTTTTTGTTCCTTTTTCGATAAAATTATAACCACCGCCGCTGAAATCAATACTAGTTCTTCTGGCGACATGTTGTCGACGACAGATACGAGCGAATTCATGTGTAGACACACAACGTTGCTAAACAAAAGTTCCGCGCTGACTTTCAACACGTTGAGCAACATGTTGTGCAACATGTCGTGCGCCAAATGTTGCCTAGTGGATACGAGGCTTAAGTCACCAATTGGTGACTCACATTTTACTAGTTACTATTTAGGTCCGCGGTACAGAGGACGAGCCTTCCCTATTATAAGCAGTGTGTCTGATCATGATAATCTGATCTACAGGCTTTATTCTGCATACACAGACTCACGCCCTACTATTGCCCGAAAGGGTAGGAAGGGAATACGGATCAATACGATTCGGCCATGCCTCTCTTGCTTTACTCAGGCATCAATATTGTTCTCACTAGAGCTAGGTAGACAAATTAAATAAATGCAAGGTTTACTAAAAGCATGTTGTTTACTAACACATAAATAACGACAAGCCATCATTTCTTTCTTCTTTTCTTATTATGGTATATACTCAATCACAAGCTTAACGTATCTAAGCAATCGTTCTGCTATCATGTAACCTAAAAGCTTCAACAGAAGGCTAGTCTGCCGTACTGGCCGCTCTCACGCAACATAACCTCGCCTGTATATCTATTAAGATATCAGATAGTAAGCTGTCTGAAAGCCCGCGGCAACCGTCCAATTAAATATCATTATGTGTCCCTGTCTCCGAAGGGTCAGGGAGAAGTTGTATAACAGGTTTAGCAGAGGTCATTTATAAGAGTACAAGGTGCAACAGTAAGCTGTAGAAATATTTTAGAATGATATAGTATTGAGGATACAGCAGCGATAGCTCAGTGGGGAGATCAACAGACTGCAATGCAGAGGGTTTCGGGTTCGAACCCACGTCGCGTACCTTTGACTTTCAGAAGTTATATGACTTTTCGAAATTATGTGCGTATTGATTGACAATTATCGCCTGCTCCGTGCCTCGGAGAGCACGTTAAGCCGTCGGTCCCGGCTGCCATAAACATCTATGGCAGTCGTTACTGGGATGTCAGTGCCCTATAATATCCTGACACTGGTCTAGCCTTAAGGTATCGTTAGCCTTCGGGTTGCGGAGGTCAGGTGGCAGCCACTCCGTGTAAAAACTGATATCCAGTCAAATCCGGTTAGACCAGACAAGCCGACCCCAAGTGAATTGGAAATAATAAAGGCTAGGAAGAAGAAGAAGATAGTATTGAGGACAAATAGAAAAAAAAAAACATTTTTTTTTTTTATTTTACGAAATTCCTGTTTTGCCTCTAAGATAGATAGTTGTGAATACTGTTTATGTTTAAATCTTTAATAATTTAGCTATTTACTTTTTGGATTAGTGCATTTCCGGACAAATAAGAACATGTCATCACAAGAGTCCAAATTTATAAATTATAATTAAGCTTTGAATTAAATAATTGATTTATATGATGATATGACCAAAGAAAAAGCAAAACACAGCTAAGCACAGTTAAGCTTGTTCAACGATAATAGAACACTAAAGATTTCATTATGTTTGAGTACTTTGAAATAACTACACTTCAAGACAATGAGACAACCGCCATCTTAGTCCCTCCGTGACCTCGGCTGCTAAAAAGCAAACTAAAACGTCGGGAAACGTGTAAATATAAATTAAAACAGTTTTAAAGTAGCATAAACGTTGCCTTTTTGTATAATAAACTGCCGTAAAAGTAATTTAATTCCAATATAAGTTATATTATATTTGCATAAACATAAGACAATAATATAAATATCATTTTGTTGTAACTCTTTGATTAAATTAATTTTGCATAGTCGTACAATTTGGAGTTTTATGTTAATCATACTGCCAAATATGTACGCAATGACGAGCATATATACAGGGTGTCCGGTAATTAATGGATAACCTTGAAATGTCTTATAGTAGAACTGAAGGCCGTTCAGAAAAAAATAAAAATAAATAAAAAATAAATAAAAATAAAAAAATATTAAAATGTGCAAGCTATATTAGCATAGCATACTTTTAACTGTCTATCTTTTAGCATAATTAGTGTTTAATAATAAAACAACAAAAAACCGATGGATTTCATTCATTTATGTTCGTAGTATACAAGAACTCTACTCTACTCAGGTAGTAGTTAGGATAGATTTTTTTTTATTTTTTTTTTCTGAACGGCCATCAGTTCCACTATAAGACATTTCCAGGTTATCCATTAATTTCCGGACACCCTGTATAGGGACAGCCTTACGAACGACCGAGAGCGCAGCGCTGATTCAAACGGTATTCACTAACGCATTCATATTCGTCGACGAACTCAAGGTGTTCATCGCTGTTTGTGAGACGAATAATATTAATTAGCCTGCTAGGCATAATTGAAAAAATAGTGTTTAGCGGTCGATGTGCCGCTGCGAATCAATGGAGTAATTTGAATACTCTCAATAGACAGTTTTAAGGTATTAAATATGTAATATAAGAAATGTCAAATTGGACACTGTTAAATAGTTCTAACTAAAGGCCTTGGCAGCCCAGAGCCCTGATGTAGCTTATTGGTGAATATCAGTCTGAAGTCATCTGATTCGTCGCAGCGTATTTATTTTTAAATCTGCTCATATACAGTCCCAGTGCTATTGCACTGGAAATTTCGTGTCGAGATTGCAAATGGCCTAAATACAAAATTATATTGACTCACATCTTTATACATTTGCTAACCCGAGCATCAAACACCCCGCAATCGCCCAAACTAACACCACAGAACTAACGAGACATCAGACCCAATCATGCATAGTGTTTACCTTTTTATGTTTGACGTTTGGACCAGGTTACCCCGGCCATGGTCACAAGCTAACTGGTGCTGCGATGTCATGTCTCCGTTTGTGAGGCAGAAGAATCTTGATTCAACCTCACTTTTGGACACACTACACGACTTTGCAAAATACGAAGTTGCATATTATTAATCAAGGGATTCCACGTCGCGGATAATTTGAAACCTAATGAAATTTCTATAGTTTTTGGTTTCAATAGCTTCTCGCACTACTCTTGGATAAAAGTGGCGATCGGTGGAGAGGACTTCCAGACGATGATATTCTCTCCAATGATTAGTACCTGATTCCAGTATATGTTCTGCATTTAAAACCCACATGACTATGAAACGCTTTTAATTTTTATCAACTATTTTTATTGTACTTACGTTATTTTTTCCTTTTTTTTGTTTTAATGTCACTTTACCTAGTGGTGATGAGAGTCATTCCATGTAGCGCACCAATTTAAAGCGCATTAGTTCGAAGTTCACCATGAGTATTCCACGTAGCGCACCCACGAGATGCGCTAACAATTTTTCTTTCGTTCGTTCTAAAAGTCAGTAGTTCAACAGTTCTTCCTCTAGGCTATCGCTACATACATATCTCCAAACATAACATCTCCAAATCGCTAAAAGCCATTGCAGGTTAACTGTATGTAGGCCGTCGGCATTCCGGCGATACACCGAACCGGTTTAATCCGGGTCTGCCGCATGCCCCTAACGATACGTCAATTACGATATTGAACTATCTCCAGTGCAATTCAACCTCTATTGTGAAACTGTATGGGGCGTTAAGGCCTGGTCTATGGACGGAGTATTGGTATAGAGATTTTGTATCTGCATAAGTGATTTAAATGAATGTCATAAATCATGTCTTTCATTAAACTCAGTGATGGACCACCTCGGTGGCACAGCAGAGGTAGTAAATGCGATTACTCTGCTTAAGGTCACGGGTTCTTAGAATTGTACCCGAACATGGGCAGTGTTATTTAGTTGTTTTGTCAAGAAATACTTGATGCCATACGGAGTCTGCAACTGTCTCCGTTAGACGAAAATAGCACAATATTCAATAGAAAATAAAATAGGCTTGTCGAGCCGAGATAATAATAGTCAAGCCGTTTAATACGTGCACGTGACAAAGCATACATACATAACTCACGCATGTATATCCTCTAAAGGTGCCCTTCACTTAGTTTTCGCCAGCTATAATATAATAATTACATAAAAGGAGGCAAACATATTGTGGTCCGTCGAGCACACTTCTAGACTTTGTAGTACTACGATTTTCCCAAATGAAACACCCAGTTACACCCATTCACGGTGACAAATATCACGAACTTGCCAACTTATAACATGGAACCAACGAGACAGCTCCCATATCCATATACATATAAAACTTTGACTCTACTAACATGAGCTTAATAAACATCTCAGACGACAGGACACGTTAATTATTAACGACATTTCAAATGCGTCCAGCACGACATCACGTACGCAAATAGTCGACTAGACAGAGTTTACTATTCGCAGTCTAATTTAATTCCCGGTACATTCAGACGGCCTAAAAAATACTCATTTGAAATTCCAATGCAATTGCAGTACGTGTCCTTTTTATAATCCCATTTGGATGCACTCCGGGATGCCTCGATTAGGGAAAGCCGAAAGTCTCTGTTTACGAAATTACACTGGCCAGTATGAATTTCGTGCTGTAAATTCCCCACAAACGAATCTAATTCAGAGATAAACTCCAGCGCCGGTGGGAATCCTGTACGAAGGTTTTATGTGAACCGGTGAATGAAAATTATTCGCTTTTTGAAATGATACCGACCGGTAATATCGCAAAAGTTTTAAGCGGTAAAATAGTGCGCTGTTTTGTATTATGTAATGTACAAATCTTTGAATTATATTTTTAATTTTGTTTGATTGATTGTCTGATTGACTTTTGAATCTAGTGGATAGTATAGTAGGTACTTTGTATTTGCTTTTTTTCGAAATATAGGCGTGTTATATTATGTAGTTATTATTAAGTTATGCTAAATCTTTGAGTCATTTGCGATTATAACACATTGCTTCCACTTCAAAAAGTATGACTATTGAGAGTTCGAATCCCAGACAGGATAATTATTTGTGTAATCCATAATTAAGTATTCTAAGTCTAGGTGCACTTTGTGTTCCCTAATTATAGGTTTGTAAATAGTCTCGTGACATAAGGCTTCAATCAAAAAGAGAGAATTGCATTAAAATACATAAAGAAACTCACTGAGTGAAATGCTGTACTTCCCCAAACAAGCCAGCTTATTCGTAGTGCCACGAAATAATTAACAATCGCGAACTCTTTCTAAAACGCTTTGAATTATACAGGATGCCTATTGCGAGTTGATTTTACGTTAATGCGATCGAAACTTTTACCACATTTTGCTCTCTGATTGGTTAAGAGCTTGGAGCGGGTCAATCGAAGTGCCAAACGTCATAAACGTGTTGATCGCGTTAACAGGTAAAAACTCAGAAAAGTTTCAAAAGTTACGTCATATAGTTTTGTAAACTATAAAAAAAATCTTTTAACTAGACAAAGCGGGATCCCTTCCTTTCGCATAATGTTCTTTGTCCTAATATACTTCGGCATAACGATTTTGGCACAATTTGTTTTGGCATAATAATACTTCGGCATAATTTTTTTAGGCATACATTTTATGTTGGCATAATCATCTTAAAGACTAATTTGTTTTGGCATAAATTTGATTAAATTTGGCATAAATTGAACCGAATTGCTGCAAAACCGACTCTACGTAGTCTTGTTTGTCCTACCCCTAGAGTGTAATTTAAAATCGTGTAGAAGCGTGGGGTCGCCGGAGGCCCGCAACGCCGGAGCCGTGACAGAAACTCTTATGTTTTAGAATATTATGCTTAATCATTATTATGGTTAGAGAAATTATGCTTAAAAAATTATGCGTAAGCTGTTATGCGAAAATATAATTATGTCAAACAAAATTATACTAAGTTATATTAGGTCTTAAAATTTTATGCTAATGGATAGGGATCCGACAAAGCTGTTGTATAGCCTCATTCACAGGTATGCATCGCAATCGTTGAATGGTAAGTAGAGGAACGCATTAGTTACATTATTTATTTCCGCAGATGGCAGCCAAGTCAGTGACCTTATGGTAAGTGGCACAGAACATAATGTTCTGTGGTAAGTAGTAATTGGCAAGTTAGCTATGTTTTCTTGGCAACGTTTCTGCAATACCAAGAAAACACAGTTAAGCTGCCGCCTAACGTAATCGAAGGCGGCATACGCTATGTCCCTGCCTATTTATGCTGTCATCACACAAAATCTTCTGAAAGGATTATCACATTATTTAATTTCATTCCATTTGGGAGCTTAAAAATCAAATTCACTCTTTATCTGATTCTGTTTCGTAGAAGCAATATATGATGCATAATATGAACAGTAGCGATAGCCTAGTGGGAAACCGTTAGACTGCTATGCAGAGGTCTCGAATTCGATCCCAAAGCGCGTATCTCTGACTTTTCGAAGTTATGTGCGTATTAAATAGTTAATTATCGCTTGCTTTAATGGTGAAGGAAAACATCGTGAGAACAAGGAAAACCTACATGTCTAAGAGTTCTCAATAATGTTCTCAAAGATATGTAAAGTCTGCCAATCCGCAATGGGCCAGCATGGTGGACTATGGCCTAAATAAACCTTCTCACACTGAGAAGAGGCCCGTGCCCAGCAATGGAAAGTTTAATACAGGACTGATATTATAATATGATTTATGGAAATGGATGGCAGACGAACCGTAGTTTACGTTAGAGGATAATACAATTTAATATTAGACTTTGAATCTGGCAAATATTTGTCGATTAACACATAAAACAGAGACTGTGTTATAAAACTTTAATCCCTAAGTAAGTTTTTAAAGTAACGCTACGGAATCCATACATCGTGAAAATCCGTAAAACATTTCACTTTGTAAACTAATCTAGCCACGCTCCAGGTACAAAGTGCAGTAGTTTGTATGAGTCTTCTTCGTAAACTACGCACAATCGCTTCCGTATAACATTGCATTTGCATGATAGCGTAGAACTAGAGGTCCGTACACAACACTTCGATGCAACATAGCATCGGATAAATGATTATGCATTGAAATTCGATAGTGTACTGCAACGTAAAAAAGAACATCACAGCTAGCTTCATTCAAAATATACGTCTGCTAGTATTAAGATACATTAACACATTGAATACCACACAATATGCAATAGTAATTTTATAAACATTGTTTGCTAAGGAAAATAAATTTCAACAAATATTATATCTATAGCTTCATATTTAAACAATATAAATAGTTTAAAGACGAAAAAAATATATAAAGCGATGAAACAGGGCAAGCTAAAGTTCTACACAATTAAATTAAAATATGTGTATGTCCTACAGGTGGACCGACACGACCTGGTAAAGGTCGCGGGAAGCGGTTGGATGCAGGTGGCCCAAGACCGGTCTGTGTGAAAGACCTTGGGGTATGACTATGTCCAGCAGTGGACGTCTTTCGGCTGAGATGATTATGTGTTTTATATTCAGCTTTTGTTGATGTTATTATGTGTTTTTAATCTTTAAAGTCTACTAACCTCTAAACTTTGACTCACATAAGTGTTATTTAGTGATCTAAATATAAGAAAATTTAATTTTGTCTTTAAGTAAGTATATGCAATTTTTCGAGAATAATCTCTAAAAACTTCATATACTCCAAGTCAAATTATGGGCCACACGCACGGCATCCCTGACTTTTCGAAGTTCTATGCGCATTAAATATCGCTCGCTTGGCCAGCATGATGGACATAGTCCACCACGCGGGCCCAGTGTGGGTCTAACTCTTCTCATACTGAGAAGCGGCTCGTACCCAGTAGTGGGACAATTTAATACAGGGCTGATATTATTATTCATTTAACAAAGATACATTTTCCATCGTATCTGCTACATGGTTTTAATGTGTTACACATGAGATATTTTTTTCTAATATACTTTTAATTATCTTTGGCATACAGTTTATGTTGACATATTTATGTTAGTGACAACCCGAATATAATTAGGACAAACAAGAGTATGCCATGTTATATTATGTCTCAAAATTTTATGTAAATAGATAGGGAACCGTTACACATATACTAACTTTCGAATATAAGTCAGAATTTTACTAAAACGAGTTCAAAACGATTACCCCAAAGGCACATCACTAATAAACTGGAAACCAAAACTGTAAGTGTAAAAATAACACAGACCGCAATGACTGCACTAGCCCTGGACAGTGAAGGGGCGATAATGTGCCCTGAATTAGTGATGTGCTGCAAATAGCGAGGTGCGAGTGTTCGCGCGACTGACGCTGTCGCTTGTATCCTTCCAGATATAGTTTTGACGCTGACACGGCTTTAGATAGAACCGCGAACTAAGAATGAAGTGATATTGTAAATATTTGAAATTGTTACGACATTTAATAAACGATATAAATTTGCATAAAATTGTTAGACACATATTTCAGCACATTTAAAGGCAAATAAAATTAGTATTAATTGAAGATTAAAAAAGGAAAGAGCGAAAATACTTATTCACATCAGGATTCACATATTGTTTTATTGCATTCAACTGTTGCTTGTTTAAAATTACTGTCACATAGGTATTCATTCTAGATAATTAATTACATTAGATAATTAGACACCTAATACAAGCAACTCCATGCTAAAAAGTGATATCCTAACAATGTAATTAAAAAGTATTGTGTGATTGAAATAAAGATTATTATATATTTTTCATTTTAATTACCATATTTAAACATAACTTAGTAATTTATCTATATTTAATCACAACTTTTTATGATTTTGACAGTCATAGCTTTCTCTTGGTAACCACGAACAATACATTTTATATTGCATCTATTGCGTGGTTTCTACAACATTTAATGAGTCTATCAATTAAAATCAAAAAGCAACCAGATAAAAATAGGATAACATTTGCAGCATCTAAATAATAAAATTGTGGTAATATAGGACCAAAGTAAAGATTTCTGCCATTTTTTTTCAATTGTTTTTCCATCTTGTCAGTTGATTAATCTTCTTTTCATATTTCGATATAAAAAGCATAAATAAATCTTATATTTTAACTGAATAAGGCCTTTTCGGGGCTCAACCGCCAGATACGACCAACGACTTGTGCGACCCCAGCGGTCGCCAGTATGGCCGTCGCCCGGTGTGACTTACCCCTCGCCGTAATAAGTGTGTCGTCGGCGCAACAATTGAGGTCGACGCCGCGGAGGAGCGCACCTCGCAGCACCCAGTCGTAATAGATGTTCCACAGTAGCGGACCCAAAACCGATCCTTGTGGTGTTCCACCTGCACGACATCTCTCGCCGACTCCAACCGTCGTGATCCGGGTAGACTACTCCTAGCTCTCGGTCAAATATGCCTCGATAATGCGGCGGAGTTAGGTCGGCACTCGATGGAACCAAAAACACTGCGAAGACGACCTCACCCCGGGACACCGCATCCTCCGCCAGGCTCCTCACTCGCATAAAAGCGTCAATTGTGGAGCGCCCGCGGCAGAAACCATACTAGTTGTCCGCCAAAGTCCGGGCTCACTAAAGAAAGACGCTGGACGAGGCGCTCCGCAATGATAAATTCAAACAATTTAGCGACCTCGTCCAGCAACACGATGGGCCTGTAGGCGCACGGGGAGTCCACCCTTGCTTCCTAATCAGGACCAGTTTACCCACTTTCCATTGACGCGAAAACTGGCCCTGCTCTAAGCACATGCTGAGGAGCCCTTCTAGTCAGGGCGCGAGCTCTTCTAATGCCAAGGGAGGCGCCCAGAAGCGAAGCTTGCCCTTGACCATAAGATATGGGTGTCCCCAGGGATTACGGTTCAGAGACCTAGCAGCTCTTGGAAGGCCTGGTTTTTGGCCCGCTTGATGGCGATTTCAATGCCATTTTGGCCGTTCTGTAGGCATCATATAGTTCCGCCTCCATAAAAATACAATAATGGGGACAAAACAAAGAGGACAAAGAAATCGTCAGGACGACGAGAAGAGACCCCGATGTCTGTTCGGCGGCAGGGTGAGTGCACGCTGAACCCGTCAAAAGGGGCTCTCCCATGTCCACTTTAAAACAGAGCTGTACCGGGAGAGTCAGGCCCAATGATGGGACTAGCGTCAATCCTCAAACCACCGGTGCCAAACGCGACGGCACAAGGCACCGGTTGTCAGAATATTAGCCGCCAGCAATAATGAAGGGCATTATTGCCAACGTTGCCTAGGATATGCCACGAGGTGGTTTTCTGACACACACCCCAAGTCCTTAAAATAACCTTACATTCTTCCATTTACTATATCAGAAAATTATTCAAAGATTTTTAGATATTTGATGAAATATAAAATATCCCTAGATTCTGTTGATGTTTGTATTAATAGATATCCCAAAAATATTTAAATGCTTACTAAAAAGTATATAAAAGTATTTTATATGTAAATCTAGGTCATCGGCTACCTACCTGCTATAAATCCAAGTTGGTGTTCAGCGCGTGTGATTGAGTAACAAACATAAAATTTTATACATCAATAGATAATATTTGATATATTTGACTATGAGCAAAACTACAAAAAATTTAAAAGCCTTACATGTAAAATTATCCGTTTTTATTATATTACGGTAATGTGCAATATAAAACACCTACGTGTTATTGCTATAATTTAATTGGCAGTGCCGTTAGAAAAAAATCTTTATAAAGGAGAGATGCTCTGATCAAGAATGGATAGCAATTGACTGAATAGATTAATAGAAATCCTTACTAATATTATAAATGCGAACGTGAGTTTGTTTGTTACGCTTTCATGCCTTAACTACTCTACCGATTAACATGAAATTTTGCATGCACGTTGTCGGTGGTACAGAATAAGACATAGGGTACCTTAAAAGTACTGTTACAAGCATGAACTACATTTAGGCGAGCGAAGCCGCGAGCAAAATCTAGTAATATAATATAGGTAATTAGGTTAATAGATTCGTTCGTTCATCAGCGTAAGGACGCCTGTGTCCAGACAAAATACTCACTAACGTCTGGCTATGCTGATAATATTTACATTGTTTAGTCGCAAACCGACTAAGCAATGTAAATATACTTATATAATCATACTTCAAGGACGTAATAAGTAAATTATGAATTAAAAAACACGATACGAAACAGATTATTATATTAGCTGCCGATGTCAATATCAGTATAACGTTACTTGTATTGACATCAGCAGCTTTGTGTTTATAGTTTCTAAACTTTATACGACTAATTCGTCCATGTTCACACTTCCCAAAGTAACCATGTCGCATATAATAAATATATCAAGCTCCGTGACTACATTGGAGAGTCAGCTAAGCCGTTGATCCCATGCTCCGTGACGTAAAGATTCGGGACAGTTGTTTCAACCAGTCCACTCTATAAATCAGACTAGTACATTCAATTACCTATGGAAGCTTTTGGTCTTTAATAACATATTCAGCTTTTGTTCGGCATAATCCGATGCTTGTATCTTTGAATAATACTAATGGAATTTATTAGGTAATTTCCATACAGATTGTCTTCGTTAACTAAAAAAGGTAGTTACTTAAACGAATGAACGACAAAAGATATGATAATATATATAATGAATGCAAAACTGGTTTCTCCTAGAATCTACTCACATAAGTGTTATTTAGTGATCTATATAAATGAAAGATTTTAACTTTGTCTTTAAGTATGTATATTAAGTTTTGAGAGAATAGTCTCTTAAAACTTTATATACTCCAAGTCAAACTATAGACCACACGCACAATAAAAATAAATTATAACAGCAGATGGAATTCTGGAGACTATTTTTAAAATCGTAACTGAAGTACGACTTTATGTAATTGTTACACGATGTTAAGATGTCCGATCTCTTCGAATATTGTACCTCAACAGAAAACGAGAGCGACGTTTGATTATACAATTATGCGACATTGTACTGCATATTTTTACTTTACATTATTGCATTGCATCGCAGTGTTGTATACGCGCCCTAATGTTCTAGATTTCAAACAACTGTGTTCTATACAAGGTTTATGGATTTATTCGTTATGTTGAAAGTAAAAACAGCAATTAGAAGTTAAAGCAGTTATGTTTTCATACAAATAATAATAATATCAGCACTGTATTTAGACTGTCCTACTGCTGGAACGGGCCTCTATTCAATGTGAGAAGGGTTAGGCCATAGTTCACAATATAGTAGTAGGAGATCGTTGGCCTGTTACGTCAAGGTCTCGAGTTCATTCCCAAAACGCGCATCTCTGACTTTTCGAAGTTCTATGCGCATTAAATAGTTAATTATCGCTCGCTTTAACGGTGTATGAACACATCGTGAGGCAACTTACATGTCTTAGAGTACCTACTCCATAATGTTCTCGAAGATTTGCGAAGTCTGCCAACCCGCACTGGATCAGCATGGTGGACATAGTCCACCACGCGGGCCCAGTGTGGGTCTAACTCTTCTCATACTGAGAAGAGGCTCGTACCCAGTAGTGGGACAATTTAATACAGGGCTGATATTATTATTCATTTAAAAAAGATACATTTTTCATCTTTAATGTGTAAACACATAGGATCCCATCTTTTCGCAGTGTATGTTACTAATATAATTTGGTAAAATTTCTATAATACTTTGCCATAATTATCTTTAGCATACAGTTTATGTTGACATATTTATCGTAGTGACAACCCGAAAAATAGGTTCAGGTTGTCGCGGCGCTAAGCGGCCAGTTGTGATAATATACAATTCAACTTTATGATTATGCTTAAAAAAGTTATGCGTAAGCTGTTATGCGTAAATATAATTAGGACAAATAATAGTATGCCATATTATATTATATCTTAAAATTTTATGCAAATAGAGTACCGTTACACATACACTAACTTTCGAGTATAAGTCAAAACGTTACTAACACGAGTTCAAAACGATTACCCCAAAGGCACATCACTAACAAACTGCAAACTAAAACAAAAATAGCGTAGGTGTAAAAATAATGACCGCAATGACTGCACTAGCCCTGGACAGTGAAGGGGCGATAATGTGCCCTGAATTAGTGATGTGCTGCAAATAGCGAGGCGCGAGTGTTCGCGCGACTGACGCCGTCGTTTATATCCGTCCAGATATAGTTTTGACATTGACACGGCTTTAGATAGAACCGCGAACCTAGAATCAAGTGATTCTGTAAATGTTCGAAATTGTTACGTGATTTAATAAAAGATATAAATTTGTATAAAATTGTTAAATACATATTTCAGACATGTTAAAAGCAAATAAAATTATAAATAATTTAAAATGCAATAAAGAAGCGAGAGCGATAAAAGTCAACAGATTGTTTTATTAAATCTAACTGTTGCTTGGTTTAAACTGACGTCACAGTAGTCTTAAACCTAGGTTTTTAATAATCGTATTTTAATATACCTTAGAAATCTTATCAGTCTCGTATCTCAACAAGCAATAGATTTTCTATTGCATCTGTTCCGTAGTTTTCACAACTTTAGAAAAACCGTCAATTAGTATGACTGCATTTACCAAAAATACAGAGAATTCAGTACTTTGGGCTACTAAGATAGCAAATAGGCATATAGCCCGCGTTTATGCTAGCTATTGGATGGTCATAGCGCCTGGGATTACGCTCGTAAACTACAAATTCTTTAAATATATTATCACTGTGGTGCCGGGCGAAGGACAGAGAGTATTGATCTCCTGCTAACCGACTGACGAGCGTGTACATAGAAGAGAAATATGCTAGGCTTAGCAAATAGTGTAGTAGTGACTTTATAAATGTATAAAAAAACAGCACCCAAAATAGTAAAAAAGGGTTTGAATATACAGATGGCATAGTGGTTCAGGAGGACCCCTCGCCATTGCCCAATGTATGGGTTGAATTCCCAACCGGGACAAAAATTTTATCCACAAATGGTTGTTTCGGTTATGGATGTTCGTTGTGTCCGTTACTTAAATGTTTGTAAACAGACAACGAACATCCAATAAACGTTGTTGCATCTCGTGTGAGAGTGGCCTTTACAAAAAAATATATATAAATGAGCTGATAAGTATCAAAGCCACATTTATACCATTATAAAAAGTCAAAAGAGAAGGTCGGTACACAAAAAAAATATTTTGAAAATTAATTAGCATCGGCTATTTAGAAAAGACAGAACTCAAAAGAAATTACATATCTATATTGTCTTACATATCTATATTGTCTGGCTTCCTGTCTTTCTTTATTTGCGTCTCTCTTTTTATTTATTTGGCTGATACTGATGTAATTTTCACAGTTCAGTAGCTTTATTTAACTTAAAATGCAAACCAAGTTTTAACTGATTCCATTAATTACATCCAGAGATAAGATGCATAGTGCAATCCATGTAAATGACGACGTGAGTGTGCTGTACGCAAACAAAATCTATTCTACGTTTCAAGTTATTTTGGTCGCGTCTACTCGACAGTTTACGCGACCAGCTATGCTTGCGCTTTCGATTACGGCGCTACTATTGAGGCAGTTAGCTAAATGAAAAGGTTTAACTATTCATTCTAATAGGAGACGTGCTAGCAGTCAAATGGCTGACAATGAGCCTTTAATAAGTAATGCGGTGCAAATAGGTCGTAACACAATTGCTGTGTTTGCTTTTCATTAACCGGGCTTTTCGCCGGTATATGTCTGATGTGTAGGACGATGCAGAAACTTACAGGTAACTAATTTTACGATACGATAAGGTATCGTTCTTGTATTGTAAATTGCTTTTGAGTTGTTTATTGCATATGACTTTGAAATTCGATTTAGGTATTGACGATCTTAGTATATCAAGTTGCGCATCGATCATTATTTTCTCAACTATAAATGGTTAATCAAATCGATTTATAATAGAGCTGTGAATCATCACAGCTCTATTATCGATCGAATCAAAATGTCATATGATGTTACATTTATAGTTGAGAAAATAATGATCGACTGATCGAAAAACCTACGCCTAGGTCGCTCTGCCAACCGTTATGTAGTGTTCAATATTATTTTCGATTACACTGGGGAACAGTCATTTTGCGGCATGGTAAGTTGAAGTCAATTTTGTGTAAGTTCAGTATGATGAATGCGAGAAAATATCAGATTTGTTAAATTTACTCTAGTTTATAATATAGTCTCTAATAATAATCTAGTTTATATGTTTTATTTCGACCTACTTTCAGTCATATATACTACATATGACTGAAAGTAGGTCGAAATAAAAATACTATTACTGAAGAAAGTAGTGTTTATTTGTCCGCGGCGCTATGGTGACCTAAGAGTCCTAAGACACTACTTTCTGTTTAGAGTTTTATGGTACGGTAAATGTATTTAAATAAAAAATGTAATTTGCGAGTAATTACGTAATATAATTAACACAAGATTTCAATAACTATTAACAAAAGTCACGTAAACTAAAAATTATGCTAATTGAACAAAATATACTTGACTAATACTATAAATTAGTAAAATAAATGGTAAATGGTATAAATGGTTAATGGTTTTGGTTTGAGCACGCGGTGTCTCAACGAGAATCGATCGCGAACAGGTTAAAAGATTCAACTAAAACGCTAATGAGCATAATTGCTAGCGATGCATTTATGCGCATTAGCTGAGTGTTCGATTTTAACTCGAACATATTCCCGACAGCAAGATGAGATGCGTGAGGATGAGTGTGCATGATATGAAATATCATATATATTATATGCACTTATAAGTGCATACAAAAACAAACATATTAAAGACATAAAAAAAGTTAAAAATACAATGTTTTATAATAAAAATATTAGAAGAAAAGATTATTATAACTATGGTAAGCAGCTGTCTCTAACGCATTACACAATGGTATCTTCAACATTCAATCCGTTATTATCAACACCCGTGTCCGTATTTTTGTTTGGTTTGATGGAACTATACTTAGCACTAGGCCAGCGTTTGGCATAAGAGTGTAAACAAATATCTGAGTCATCTTTCTCACATAAATCACCCGCACTAAGCACTACACTATTCACTGGTCCACTGTTTAACCTCGGCTTTGGCACTGTTGGTTCTTTCCGACATGTGCTCTCGCAACAACGTTGAGTTCTCTGAGGCGGCGGGGTCGGCGCAGATTCCTGTCGGCACCGACCCTCGCCGCGGCGCACGCCAGCAGGTTCGCGGCGCGCGCGACATTGACCGCTCCTCCACACGTACGCTACAACTGCGCACACTACGCTCGCTATCAATGCATATATGATAACGTAGTGATGAATATCATGAGGCGATATGGTATTGACTTCCGTGTTTTCCATCTTTAATTCCCTTATGTGTTCTTCCAGACTGGTCATGGATGCGTTTAAGTTTTCCACTTCGCTAGATTGCCTTTCGTCGGGAAATGTTATGTTGACGATGTGATTTATTTGGTCAAATTCAGGCACATAAACGGTTGGCAGAAAATCGATTTGGTTTGACTCGTGACGTACTGAATATAATGAAAAGTCCTTGCCCTTGATTACACATTCTTGACTAATAGCAATGACCCCTGCTTGGCTCAGCTTACGTACGGTAACTTGATCGCCGCATATGATTTTTATTGTGTATGTATCACAACAAAAGTAAATGTGCTGCGCTGTTATGTGTAATTCTACCCAGTTATTAGCACAGGTGGATTGTTCAAATAAACATTTATTAGTTACTAAGTCTAATTTACAGAAACCTTCATCATTTTTGAGATTTAAGATTGGTTTGAGCAATTGACACATGTACGTTGGTCCACGGTGCAAACATGTCGCTAGTTCGTTTGTACTCATGCTGAAGTAAGAGTCTTTCCTGAGATTAACGGCAACATAATCCGATATTGGTATTATTCTGGTCATATTAATTTTTACTTGGTGTGGGATTGGTATCAGGTTGTAGAGTTGGAAGCTCTCTCTTGATATGAGCGGGAACGTAACTTCAATCAGGACATATTTCTTCATTGCTCTAGCCTTGACCTTCATCAATTTATAGATATATTGAAGATCAGTGTTTATATCACTGATTGGTAGTGTCAGTTCGCTAGGAATGTGGCCGTATATGGTTTGAAGCTCACGTTTAAGTTGAGTTGGCGTCAACAAATGAGTACTTATTTGGCCACGATAAATATCCGTAATTGTTTCAAGCAATGTATCTTGAAGTCGCCTTAAACTGTGCAACAAGTTGTTACCAGCTATTGCCGTTAGAGTAAAGTCTTGGATATAAGTTATATTTTGAACTTCGCGCCTGAGGGTGCTTATATTGTCTTGCAAGTCAAATAGGTTCTTGTTGATAATTTTGTGTTGTCTATCGATTGTGGATTCCATTTTTTTTATAAGATTGAATTCCGCTTCGATTATGGAGGTTTGATTTTTCCATAAATTAGACAGGTGTTTCTCGTTGCTTTGTAAGACTTCGATATCCTTGACATATTGTTCTGCAAAACGTGAATCCAACACTCCGAACAGGTCATTGGCAAGATATCCAACACCGTTGATAAGCCCGCGTCGGCGTCTTACTGTCTGTGACGTATTACGACGTCGCCGTCTAGCGTGAACGTCAAAATGCTGTGTTAACAAAAGTTGGTTGTAGTATTGCAATTCTTGGTAATCGTGCTGGCCTTGTTGTACGATCGTATTACAATGATATTGTCTTTCAATGGCTACACAAAGTTTATTTAAATAGTTTGATATCTTGTTATATGTATTTATACCGGTCCAGTACGGCCCCATGTCGTAATACACTATCAAAGACCATTTGTCTCTAATTAATTGTAATTTTGATATAGGATCGAAATACAAAGTCTGGTTGCTTGGTAGTGGTTTGATGTCATACATGCCGTATATTGGTAAAAGAAATGTCATTAAAATAAAGAAAATGGTAGCCATTGTATTCATCTTTGATCTAGGTTTTCTTCTCCGAACTGACGATCTAGTCGTATGTTCTATTTTGTCTGGTTTCGGTGCTGGTTTGTTCTCTTGGTTAATAGGCAACAGGGAAATTTTTACTATAGGGCGTTTCATTACCCCATTTTTGGTTTTTAATGACACTGCTCTGGTTAAGCCATCATTTCCCGGGTAGGTATCGATTACACGCCCAAGAGCCCATTTTCCTGGGGGTGAATTGTCGTCGTGAATTACGACTAAATCGCCAATACTAATATTATTTTGTACCTTTGACCACTTTTGTCTGGATGAAAGTTGTACCAAATATTCAGACTTCCATCTTCCCCACAGATCTTGAAATAATTTTGATGTGAGGTGCCATCTGGTTCTGGCATCTTGCTCAGTTTCTATTATGGTTGCTCCTGGTCTTCCTGTTAGGAAATGGGCTGGCGTCAGGAAATCAAGGTCATCAGGATCTTCTTTTAGAGCGCAGAGAGGACGTGAGTTGAGGCATGCTTCTAGTTTAGCCAGCAATGTAGAATACTCTTCAAAGGTTAGTTTTTGCTGACCAATAACTCTCTTTAGGTGATGTTTAAGACTGCGCACTGCTCTTTCCCATAATCCACCAGCATTGGGCCAGCTTGGTATGTTAAAATGCCATTTAATACCCATTTCAGTAACTTCTTTCATGAAGCTCTCGTTATAAACTTGCTGGAGCTGGTTATATTCATCCTGCAACATCCTGTTCGCTCCTACGAAGTTGGTTCCATTGTCACTGTACATGTGACGCGGAGCTCCTCGACGTGCAGCCATTCTGCTAAGAGCAGCTAAAAATGCTGAACTGCTCAAGTCTGACACGAGCTCTAGGTGAACAGCTTTCGTAGCCATGCACACGAAAATTGCTATATAGCCCTTCATGGTTTTAATACCTCGTCCTTTATTCGCTTTCACTTCGACGAATCCTGTGTAATCGACGCCGCAGTGATGGAATGCGTTTTCAGGATTGACTCTTGGTTCCGGTAGGTCTCCCATGAGTTGGTAGTGCTTACTAGGATCTTGCCTTCTACATGTAACGCATTTCCTTACGAACTTTTTCGTGGCCGTGTAACCGCCGATAATCCAATATTGTTGCCGAAGATTCGCTAAGGTAAGACGTACTCCACCGTGAAATGTTAGTTTATGGGCTTGGTCAATCAATAACGTGGTAAGCCTATGCTCGTGAGGCAATATAATAGGATGTTTCATGTCGTGACTTATGTGAGCGTTCCTCAGTCTTCCTCCAACTCGTAAGATTCCATATTCATCTATGGTAGGATTTAAATTTAAAATCTTACTTTTAGAGTGCACATTTCCGTGTTTATTTATATAATCTAGATCGCATGCAAATTCTGTTTGTTGCACGTATTTAATAATCAGCAGTTTTGCGCGACGAAGCTCGTGTATTTCAAGGTATTGTTGATACAATTGTTTTTTAGATGTGACTAATCGCATAATTCTAGCAAAAATACGAACGACTTTTGTTATTGTGCTGTTTTCGTGTAGTAAGCGTTTTATAATATCGGTTACTAGGACATGACCTTTGGTTTGTTTATAAATAACAACGTTCGATTGTTTCGAATCGGATGATTTTTTCTCTAATTGTGTTTTATATACGATAGCATGTGGTTTTTCTGGTTTGTATGATGGGAGCCATGAAGGCCCTCGCCACCATAATTTATGGTTAATAAGTTGCTGGACGGTTAAACCAAGACTTGCACAATCTGCTGGGTTATCCATGGTATTAACATATTGCCAATGTTTAGATGGTAATATTCGGTTTATTGCCGTAACTCGATTTGATACGAACGGTTTCCACCGGGCTGGGTCACCCTGTATCCAGCCTAATACTGCAGTTGAATCGGTCCAACAATATACGTCCTTAGGGTAATCATGCAAGCATTCTAATACCTTTTGCATTAGCTGTGATAGTAGTAGTGCTCCCATCAACTCTAATCTAGGAATAGTCATGACCTTGTTAAGGGGCCCTAATCTAGCTTTCCCAGCAACTAATGTTATGGTTGTTTGCCCATTGTTTACGGTCTTGCAATAGATTACGCAAGCGTAGGCTTTGTTCGACGCGTCGCAGAACCCGTGCAACTCTATATTTTGGTTTTCACCCATTCCTAGCCACCTGGTAACTTCTATGTTTTTCAAATATGTGAATTCAGATTTCAATTTAGCCCATCCCGCGTTTATTTCCTCTGGTAGTTTGTCGTCCCATTCTATCTTTGACATCCAAACATTCTGAAATAATATCTTCATGGAAGTGCTGAGGGGAGTTAACCACCCTAATGGATCGAATAGCCTTGAGATATCCGATAGTAAAGACCTTTTGGTTGCGATAAGAGGTGATTCAACATTAAATTTCATATTAAATATAAAATTATCGCTTTGTGGTTTCCAACCTAGACCCAACGTTTTTGTCGAATCAGTTTGTTTGAATTCGTAGGTCGCTTCATTGCACTGTGCTCTCTCTAAGTCGGTTAAAAGCTCTGGTTTGTTCGAGGTCCATTTCCTGAGATTAAATCCTCCTAATTGCAGTAGCTGTATGAGATCAGATTTCAGCTTGCGCGCTTTATCAATGGAATGACTGCCTCCACAATAATCATCCATGTAGAAGTTTTCCTCTAACTCCTTTGCTGCCTTAGGAAATTTATGCCTTTCATCGACCGCCAGCTGTTTTAGGCACATCATTGCGAGAAATCCTGCTGGTTTAGTACCGTAAGTGAGAGTGACGAGCTGAAACGATTGAATAGTTTGGTTTTTTGAATCCCTCCAAAGTATTTTTTGGTAAACTTGATCGTCCTTGTGAACAAGTATCATTCTGTACATTTTTTCGATATCAGAAGTGTAAACAAATTGGTACTGTCTCCACTTCAGAATAAGGTCTTGTAAATCTTTCTGTATATTTGGGCCTCTATACAGTATATCGTTAAGACTGTACCGTGACGACGACTTTGCTGACGCGTTGAAAACTACCCTCAGCTTCGTAGTGGTTGATTCCGCTCGGGTTACTGCGTGGTGGGGTAAGTAACACTCAGGCGAGTGGTTGTTGGTTGATATTATCATATGGTTCAAGTTATAATATTCTTTCATAAATGTTTGGTAATCTTCCTTCAACTGACTGTTTTTCTCAAACTTATTCTCCAAGTTTCTAAACTGAGCTAAAGCTTGCGGTTTCGTAGCACCCAATTTTTCCTTAAGCGATGTGTTAAATGGTAATCGAACTTCGTACTTGCCGTTTCCTAGTCTAGTGGTGGTTTTTGAAAAATGTTCAAGACACTCGTAGTCGTCGTTAGACATTTCGATATTTTGGTGTATGTCTTCATTTTCCCAAAACTTAAGCAAGTCCTTAATGTTATTAAGAACGACATTGCATTGGTATTGTGGTTTCATGGATCCACAGAGCAGCCAACCTAACTGCGTTTGTTGGGCGATAGGTTCGTCTTCGTTTCCTTTTAATATACCGCCTAACATTATTTTACTGTAGACGTCTGCGCCTAGCAGCAAATCCACTCTTTTGTTTACATTAAATTCGGGGTCAGCCAAACTAATTCCTTTTATGTGTTTCCATGACGATGGTGTGGCAAACGTCTTATTGGGCAGGCTTTTGATTAAACTATTCATAATAACAACATTCGTCTTCAAGGAATAATCACTGTGAATTGATTGTATGGTTAATTCAATCATTCCTTTGCAGTTGTTTGATTTAATGCCTACTCCGAAAACTTGACCTTTGAACTGTGTCCTTTTCAATCCTAAAATCTGAGCTGCATTCTCGCTGATTAAGGATAGTTGCGATCCTTGGTCAATCAATGCTCTCACGCTATGCTGAGTACCATCTGTACTTGTAACCTTGACTACAGCGGTTGCTAGGAGCACATCTGACATGTCGTCATAGGAAGTGTGTGTTGACCTAGATGAATTCTCTCTGTTTGCTATGTCATTCGGTTTTGTCGACGTAGGTGCACTTTGATTTACAAATGATTCGTGTAATAAAGTGTTATGAGCACCTAAGCACTTCCGGCATCGTTTTGTTGACACGCACGGTTTTTTGAAGTGACTGCATAAACAGTTGACACAAAAGTTTAATTGTTTAATTTTATGCAATTTTTGTTCGTGAGTCATCTGTAAGAATTCAGGGCACTGCCATAAACCGTGTTCATTATTGCATAACGCGCAGCTAGTTGAACGCGATACATGAAATGCACCCGTATTCGCTTTCCAATTTTCCTTGTTGGTTTGGCTATTGCGTTGAAAATTTTTCTTTTGATAGCTTTGGTTGTTATGGTCTGATTTTGGTGCGGTTTTTTGATTTATAGGCTCCTGTTTGCGACGAGACGCTTCCATTGCAGTGAATTTCATCTCTAAGTACTCTAAGAACTCCTGTAAAGAGGGAAGCTCTCTGGGCTTTTTGATGGATTCTGTATAATCGGTAAATGTCTCGTTGTCTAATTTTTGCGCTAATAGATGTACTAAAAGCGGATCCCACGTTGAAATATCGACACTCAGATTCTGGATAGCGTGTAAGGACTCCTTCGTGACGTCGTGCAGTTTCTTAATCATATTAGATGATTGCTGTTGTATGTTGGGAAGGCTAAGCAGTGTGGTGATATGGGATGTGAAAATCAATTTTTTGTTGTCATATCGATGGTTAAGTATTTCCCAGCATACCTTGTAATTCTCAGAGCTGATCTGTAAATGGTGTATCAGACGTTCCGCTTCACCAGAAACTTTGCTCTTTAGAAACTGCATTTTCTGAGCATTGGACATCGACGGGTTTTTATCAATCGCTTCGCTAAACAAATCTTTGAACGGCACCCACTGGTTGTAACTTCCGTGAAATACGGGAATGCTCATTTGAGGTGTTGACTTTTCCCGATGCTTAACTGCCCACATTTTTGTATTGATATTTTCAGTCAACTCTCCATAAATTTCTTCGTGCTTTGTGAACTCTTCTTGGTAATCAGAATTTTCAGCTCCATTCTCACCTTCGATTTCCCAATGCAGCTTATCGATCTCACCCCAGCGGCTATCTAATGATTTTAATGCGTTTTCAAACTGCCATTTGTTCTCAAACTTGTCAACTTGAATTTTACTTACAGTTCTCATAAGTGCCTTGAAGTTGATATACTGCTTCTTTACTAACTCGCTCATTCTGTTGGACCCTCTCGATGCGTAGGAAGAGTGTTCATAATGAGATGTCATACCTGGTTGTGACTGCTTAGCCTCTTGGGCTGCACTTTGGTCAGCACCGATTTGTCGCCTAGCTTGAGTACCTGGTGACGGGTTCGATACCTCCCCTTCTGGTCCACGGGGGCTCACGCCAAGCTGCTGTTTCTTGGTTAACTGGCTCATGGTTTTGTCGATTATTTCTTTGATATCTAAATAAACTTCCTGAGCGGTATCAAAACAGTTCTTTTTAAAATATACATGGTCGAATTCAGCTAACTCACACATGTTTCTATGGTTGTCTTGGTAATCCTGCCAATAAGCTTCCAACATATCAGCCTTCCGCTTATAGTTATCGACAGTTTTTCTCTCGGAGCCATCCTTCTTAATGTTAATTAAAAACTTTTTAAGAATTTCATAAAGCTCAGTTTGGTTCATAAACAGAGTTGCGGAATCCATATTTGGTATTGGCAATAAAAATGTTTGGTGCGATTAAGAAAATGGTTTGATCTGACCTTATTTGCTCCAACCGACAGCCTCTGCAGCCAAACTTACTCGCTGCACCTTTCTAATAACTCGTGGCACTGTTTCACTTGATTAGCCCTGGTTCGTATTTCGAAGGACCATGAAGAAAGTAGTGTTTATTTGTCCGCGGCGCTATGGTGACCTAAGAGTCCTAAGACACTACTTTCTGTTTAGAGTTTTATGGTACGGTAAATGTATTTAAATAAAAAATGTAATTTGCGAGTAATTACGTAATATAATTAACACAAGATTTCAATAACTATTAACAAAAGTCACGTAAACTAAAAATTATGCTAATTGAACAAAATATACTTGACTAATACTATAAATTAGTAAAATAAATGGTAAATGGTATAAATGGTTAATGGTTTTGGTTTGAGCACGCGGTGTCTCAACGAGAATCGATCGCGAACAGGTTAAAAGATTCAACTAAAACGCTAATGAGCATAATTGCTAGCGATGCATTTATGCGCATTAGCTGAGTGTTCGATTTTAACTCGAACAATTACATATTAAATATATATTTTAGAAGCGGCTATATAATAACGATAAGAAAACTTAATACATAGGAATGCTATTAACCAAAAATAATAAAAAAAATATTAGAAAACTTTATCTTTAAGCTTTTCTATTGTGTTTATGTTCAGGACAATCCCTTATTAAACTCAAGCAATAGTCTGCCATCATAATATGGCTTTCGCATCGGCCTTGGTATTTTTCTTTCGATGTTCTAATGCCCTGATAGGACCGTTCTTTATGTTGAATATCTCAAGACCCAGAGTCAATCCATACAAAGTAAATATATTTCAGGCATGACTGATGAAGGTATTTTTTAAAACCAGTAACAAAATTAATGCCGCAGGAAATAAATATATTTTTTGTTGCCCAGTTATATTAACATATCTGTATCAGATCATATCTGTAGAGCAGGAATGTGCGTTTATCGATTAAAACCCAAAACTAGAACGATTCTAACATTTATAATTATTCGAATGCAGAATTGCAGTTCCATCCGTTCCATCCAGTTCCTTATTAGAGGTGTCAGTCATAAATCTATTAAATTATGTTTTGAATATTTGCTTAATACTGATACATCATATCGTCATATATCACGTAGTATCTTTAGTGGAAGCAACTCCAAAACACAACAGTGAAAAAGATCGCACGCAACGAAAATATCAGCATCAATTTGTGAATAATATGTCAGGGTAACAGGTTTCCCACAAAATACCTAGAAAACGCATTCCACCAAAAGTTGTATCCTGTGAAAACATTGCATCACCACTGATCCAATTTCCATTATATTTCCAACAACCGTAATGAGCGCTGAATAACTGATGCCACTGCAAATAGTGCAGTGACAGGACTTAACCACATCTGGGCAATAGAGATGTACGAATATCGATAAGTAATTCGAAACATACGAATACCTATGCTAGTGATTAAAATGTTTGAGGGTAGTAAGAAATTATCACCTATTCTCTTAAAATCGCCTCAACCGACTGAAATCTCAAGCCCAAAACTCAATATTATTTAAAACCCTAAACCAAAAAGAAATAATTTATCGAGAACAAGATGATTCACAAAACCAACAGAAGACGGAATAAATCTTCCAAATTCTGAAAATTTCTAAGAGAAAAATTAGGTTAAATCATTGATTTATTACAAGTGCCGAAGAACGACCTTTTAGAACGATAATAAATTGAATATTAGCGTCTATTTCATTGGCAAATTAACGAACAATCCGGCAATTTAACATTGCCAGCAAATACCGAATGATTTATACCACAACGATATTTTATTATAGCCATAAAACATGCCCGCATCACAAGAAAACCCTTCCTTTATACCTTAGAACATAATTTTCTTGAGCGCTGACAATATTGCCAGTTGTAAAAAATATATTTATACATTATTTTTCACAGTGGGCTCGTTACGGGCCATTGTTTGGTAAATTGGGTCATTTTATATTGGCTTAACGGGTAATGTTGTTCGCTTTCTACATTACACTCATTTAGTAATATTTTGTATCCGTATTCGTGTTTTCGTTCATACTTTTTGGATAATAATCCAACCTGTAAAACCTTTGTACTTTCTACATAAAAAGAACGCTATTTTGTTTTTCAAAATCGTAAAAACAGTAGCTAATTTGTGAAGATATTGAGAAGAGATTTTCACAGAAAACAACGGCGTCACGACGTCGTTGAATGTCTAGAAAGTCCAAATTCCAAGTTGAAAAATAGCTAACTCCTTTTTAAAACAGTGCTATCCATTACAAAGCATATTTCGTTGAGATAAAATCCCCACAATTTTTAACTAGAATAAAGGAAGCTGTACAATAAAGGCGTGCATGGTGCCAAAATATGTATCTTTTTGCAAGATTCTCGTGAAGGAAGTTTAAGCGTCTGGGCAGAGGCCCCGCCGCGTCGTCGCCGCCGGCATTAAGCTGCTTCTCCTTAGGACGCCTAAAATGTTCACAAGTACTCAACTTTATAATAGGATTTTAGAATTTAGCAGTCAATATTTATGAAGACTTGTTGCGTATTACTTAATTGACATGTATTATGGAGGAAAATAGCTCTTTTTTGTAACACTGCTGGGCAAGGGTCTTCTTGGTAGTTAATTTTGACTTTTTTGACAATATTGAGTTAGAGTTAGTTTGGCAATTTTAAGTGATACATAAACTTAAGACAACTATAAATCACAATTCTCATAAATTGCGGATTCTATTCTCGTAAGGAAAGATTTTTTCGATTTATGAATGTTTATGTTTATAATATCTCTTAATATGAATCTAAGTATTATATATTTTTATAAACTTACTGAAATTTGCAGACAAATTATGAAAAATAGCCAGCTATGTATTATTGGGATGTAAATAAGCTATAAATTATAAAAAAGTATTAATACACACATGGCATTTGCAAAATAGCTAGTGCTGGAGCAGAAACTTGGTGCTGACAGCAGCTATACTTACTTAAGCAAAATTATTATACCCTATGCCATTATCAGTAATAAAATGAGTTTAACGGTACTATCATTTAAAAAAGCCATCGATCCATTAAGTCTACAGAATCTGCAAAAAAAAGACACACATACCTACACCCGGAAAACATTACCCTGTTTCTTAAAGCAACCAGATAAAAAACAGGATAACATTTGTAGCATCTAAATAATGAAAATGTGGTAATATCGCGCCAAAGTAAAGATTTCTGGCATTTTTCCTCAATTGTTTTTCCATCTTGTAAGTTGATTAATCTTCTTTTTATATTTTGATATAAAAAGCATCAATAAATCTTATATTTTAACTGGAAAAGCATTTATAATGGAAATATATATGTACACAATATATAATGGAATGTCACAGAATTCAAAAAGTCTCATATAATATTTTAGGTAGAAGTTAAAGTAGTTTAATTTATTAGTTGTATGTTCCTTATCTTTACTAAAAAGCAAAATTTTGTTTGTTGGTATGACCTTCTTTTACGCAGCAACGAAGAAATGGACTACTATTTATTCCGTAAGGGTTCCTGTGAGATAGTTATTTCTCTTTGAAGATTAAGCTAGCTAACGATAAGTCTTAGATAATAAGTATTTGCTACCCGGGTCAGGCAATGTATTATTGGATCTGTTAGGAAATTCTCAGTAACCGAACAGAGTCAGAGAGAGAGAGAGAGAGAGAGAGTGTAACCAATAGACAATACAATCTGAAAATAAATCAAGTTTCAAATGTAGCAAATGCCCATTACTACAATCACCGTTTGCAGGCTAGCCGTATATCAATTTTCCACATAGTAGTAAAAGTTAAGAAAATTTCGGTACCAGAAATATTCCGTGACACCGGACGCATTCATATTTCAGCGACATTTTAACACCCCTGTTTTGCCATCGAGCTTGTAATTGCCAAATTTATGGCACCCTACACTAACGTAATTGTGGTCTGCGACGGTGGCATGTATCACTCCAAATTAGATTCAGAGGAAACTGGCAAAATGGTTGTCAGTGAAAGTGGGAGCCGCGTTATTTATCGCTCGATGAGATGCAAATACATGGCACGCTCACAACACTGTGTTTTATGGGTTTGACATACGTATAATGGCATGTACTTGAATTTATATAGCTCGACTACCTTATCGGTACCTTAGAACCAATTGTTTAAAGGGTTAATTAAAAAGATATTTTTTTAGTTTTATATAATGCCATGCTGCACTGTGAGAATTAACTTACATTTAATTAAAAACTGATTTTAGTTAACGGATAACTTATCTAAACAATACACAGATTACCTATAAAAACGGTAAACCACTTCCATAATTAATATAGTAACCTAATTAATTTGAAAAAAGAAACAAAGGACGAAGGAATCACTCCATATATATCTGGGCCCAGTTGTTATCATAATCAAAGTAGCCTTATTTGAAAGAGAATATAATAACAAGTCGTCACCAAAAATTTTGTGATATTTCGCTTCCCAGAAATTAAGTTATATAAAATAAAGTAAAAGTGAGGTTATATGACATTAATCGTTTGCAAAATGTTATATATGTTTATTCGGAGGTACTTTATCGAAGGTTTATCTATTTATTTACCAGTGGCGGTCTATGGGGGACGCCCATGTTCAGCAGTGGACGTCTGTGGCTGACAGATGGATAGAAGTAGGCACCTCAGAAAACAAACATCAATATTGCTTTGATTTTTATGTACCTATAAATAAAAAAAAATCATCCTTGTTTGTAACACGCAGATGCGGACCACTAAAAGACAAAGCAAAGATCCACTAGATTACTTAGATTGCGGCATTACCCTCTATAAGTATGCAACTGCACGCATTTTTCACTTGCTATACCTACATACTTGCTATACCTATATATACCTATGCATGCCATTGACGTATAACTGATAAAATCACTTCATCCTCCAAAACTCTTCTGCCAATAGAGTTATTGCGACCTATCGCAATGGTACTGTTCACACAGCGATCCATGTCGTCAATATCCAATACGTAATCAGTTGTCTAATATGAAGTGCCAGGTAATTCTAAGTCACAAGATCCGTCGAACAGTCCTTTAGCAAGCCAAAGTCGTGGGGTAAAGCAAACAAAATAACAAAACAAGAAAAATACGTGCGCACTCCTAAGGAACAAACCACAGAGTACATTTCATATAAATAATAAATATACTTCTCTATGGTACATTTGGAACAAACCGAACGAGTGTTGAACTTGATTTTGACATTAGCCGTCAAACTTGTCAGTCGGTGACCACAGATAATTAATAACCAAAAAACGATTTTCAATCGATTGAGTTTTTATTATTATCATTCGATTAAAGAACACATTTTGAGATTATACCTATTTAATAATACTCGATAGTATATAATTAGAGATGCATATTAATCGATTATTGGTTAACTTAATTTAATATAAGTTTCTCGCTTTCTATGAAGAAATAATCAAACGTATTTTGGTGGTAAGTACCTAAAAATATAACGAATTTTTTGGTATCAATTACAATGTGATAACTGGTGGGCCCAGGGGTTCTCACCCTCTTTTATTTATTTGACAGACATATATTCTGTCTGAGAATTTTGATTTCATGTATATCTCAAAAGGTTTACGACAATATACCAAGTAAAATCTGTAAAAATAGTTAAAATTTAACTAAATATACGCATGTATCTAACACAATAGATAATAAACGATGTTTGTGCTGGAAATTTTGAATAGCAACACGGAGCTAAGAAAACAAGAACTGGTATTATAGTTGGCGATACGTGAATATAAAGATGGAAATATATTCAAATGGGGACGAAAACGCGAAGCAATGATACTTATAGATCAAATGATCCACAGAGATGCATAGCAGTCGTCTTGATTACCCCCAAGGGCTATTATAGTAAATTAGGTTGGCATCCATATTTCAGTGGCTATATTTCAACTATAAATAATTCGGCCCAATTCTATTGTCTTATACCAGTCAATATATACAAATAATAATATGTAATGGTCCACCCGCCCCATGGCGCTACTAAAAACTCGTTATAAAGAACCCAATAGAACAGTTGATGATCATCTTGTCCTCCTACCTCATCGGCCCAATGGGACAACACGGTGAAGGGAAAACTATATTTCTCCATAATTAAGATTTTTAAATATATATTATTCTTATATAACCCTATGTCGTCCCATAGGTCAGAGGAGGACGAGATAACGATCGTCGTAACAAGGATGCGTTAACTTCAGAATAAAATAAATGTGAATTTAAACTTGTTTTTACGTTTTCACGCCTTTACTACTCGAACGATCATCATGAAATTTCACATGCGGCATTGTAAAGAGCACAGAAAAGGTAAACATCCAGAAAAAATAACTGTTACTTACCTTATCTAGCCTAACCAACATTTACGCGAGCGAAGCCGCAGGTAAAATCTAGTCCTAACTAATATATTATAAATGTGAGTTTGTTTGTTACGCTTTCACGCGTTAACTACTCGACTGAACATCATGAAATTTCGCATACAGGTCAAGGGTACAGAAAAAGACATAGGATATCTCGCATCCATAAAAATACTATTACACTGAAAACATAAACATAAACCAAACCAAAGAGGTAGTCACAATGAAATTGCGATCATACACCCTGATCAGGTGTCCGTTAATCTCAAAAAGATTTGAGATGCTTTCCTGAAGCCCCGCTGCCCATACACCAGTATAATCCAACCTTTTATGACACTCACGGAAGGGGCGCATCCTTACCCAACCACCGTGCCATGAATTATGCATACAGACTCAACTTGCCGTGTACTTTAAGCAGCATTTTGACTGTAAATATAACGCGATGGTTTTAGTAGTCACTGTCCATGTGCCGTGTGTTGTCGGTTCGATACCTGAGATAAGATATTTTAAGTTTACCAGCAGTAGTGATGAATGACTGCGTATTGAGGTTTCGAATTCAATTCACGGGTTGACCCAGTTAGACGCGTGAATCCAGAATTATTAGGTAATCTTGATAATTCTGGTTATTAAGGTTAGAAGCGAGCCTATTGCCCGTCTACCAGGTAGATTTCCAAATTTGGTAAGCGAAAAATCCAATAACACTCTGCCCGACTCGGTAATTGAACCTGAGACAACGCGAGCACAATTACAACTTAACCGCGAGACCAACAAGGCAAATGCAGAGGAGACACGGAAAAATACGTATATAATTATAACAAGAATAATAGCATAGATAAGAGGATGACACGTCCGACATTACTGAACAGGTGAAAGTTCAGAACAAAAAGCTCGTTCCGCGAGCGAAAACTGGGAAACAAATCCTTTGAAAATTTCATCTAAACAGCTCTTTAAACTGTGTTGAACATCTAACTGCCGGTGCGCCAGTTTGTTCACAACTCTGGACGCTCCGGGCGTCTTCTTTAATTTATTTTCGAAATTAACGTCAACCCGCGACGAAGACTAACTTGCTAGGAGAGATAATTCTTACCTCGCATTGGGGTTATCAGAGCACGCGTTCAAAAATACCCACTATTTTCTTTATATCTTTTCAGCTAGCTTTTTCTTTTTGTATTTGAAAATAGAATAAATATTCGGGATGCTTGTGCAATGCCGGTAATCTTAACTAATAATATAAAAGTGAATGTGAGTTTGTTTGTTACACCTTCATACATTTACTGTTCAATAGATTATCAGAAAATTTCGTATACACATCGTCAGGGGTAAAGAAAAGGGTACTATTTTTATATAGAAAAAGTACTGTTGACAAAAGCTACTTTCATATTAGTCTGAAAGAACCGGTCGCTTTACTAAAAGGCTCGATTTAGCAATAGTATGACTTTATTATGCTTTAGAAGATTATCAACGTAATGCAATAGACGTTCAAGAATAAAAGTTATAAGATCAATTTTACTTCATATACTGTTAAAAACATACATACATATACATATATGCTTTGGCATCTGAAATACTAGGCATCCCACGGCACTTGCATCCCTTTTCGTTTTTTCAATTGTGACTATTTGGAACTGTAGTACCTGATTAATACATTCTATAAGTCGCGAGTAAATAGAATCTTCTATGCAATCGTACTCACTTGCCTGTGATAGTAGTTATGCGTAAGCCTACTATAAAACAAAATTTTAAGAACTATTTAGTAACTTTTTTATGACAAAACTACGACTAATATTTTAAACTTTATTATTTAAAAATAAAATCTAAATCTGTTATCCTAAACTCAAGCCAAGTGTCAGAAAATATTCCGTTAAATAGACCTCCCAATTTAAATAAATACGAATTTCTGTACAACGTTTCAGCTGGCAACACATTTGTTCAAACAAATTCTACGTTTCAACATATGTATGTAAGAAGTTTTGAAATTCTTAACAACACTAAGGGCCCGTGTTTCTCATACATTATTATTTAATTCTCAGAGATATGAAATAACAGACGTCTTAGCATCTCATTTAAATTGTTCTTTTGTATACATTACTTTTTGTTCATGAACATTATGCGTGATGTGGTTTTAAAAAAATGTATAATATCGCTCCTTGTCTATGGGCGTCCGAGTTTATGGTTTTTTCAATTGTCAACGTATACATTTTTATTTTATTATTTATAATTTCGCGTTACATAATCCCAACTAATATTATAAATTCAAATATTAGTTTGTTTATTTGTTTGTTACGCTTTCACGCCTTAACTACTTAACCAATCATCATGAAATTTGCCATGCAAAAAAGGACATAAGGTACTTTTCATTTAGAAAAAAGTACTATTTCCGAGGGATAGAAATGAATTGATTAGAGAGAAAGATATATTAACGTGAGCGTAGCCGCGGGCGAAATTTAGTACATACATATATAACTCGTAAATTAAATGACCGCGATCGAACATATTATTTACCTTTAGGCGTTTGACGTTTTGAACAGGTTGCACATACCGTAGTCACAAATTAACTGATCTTACAAGTTTACTAACAGATCAGTCAGCTTTTGACCATAGCTCATCGCGTTAATCTGTATTAACCGCGTTAATTTCCGCTACGAATTACATAAATATCACTCCGCAAAGGATTAGGTAGTTCATTCTTGTGGACAACCGTCCCGTTGCTGGCCACGATTATAAGAGACATACCGGACGAGGGATCCTGTGGCTAGTACAATTTAATCGGTTGTTTCCCACAAACACTAGTCACAAAGCTGTTGTTGCAGTCACGTTTAGCTAGCTGGGATATCGTTAAGTGCTACACTATCTTGATACTGATTGCCTCTAGATAGGGCGTTTACCTTTAAGTAAACAGTCTGTGTCTGTGTGCTGGCTATTTGAGATCGATAAAATAAAAATACTTTATACGGATTGAAATTAAACTACTATATACGAATTTTATCGCGTTGTTTATTAATCACTGTATTACATAATTTTAAACTACTACTACTATTGAATTTTACTAATTTATAAGCTAATAAAATTATTTAAACGAGGTCTCCCCGTGACCATAGCTGCTGAAAAGCAACCGAAACGTCGGGGAAAGTGTAAACCTAAATATAAATAGATTTAATAGTTTAAATAATTTTATTAGCATTTTATTAGTAAAATTCAATAGTAGTAGTAGTGTAATAGTTTCGAAATTATGTAATACAGTGATTAATCAACAACGCGATAAAATCCGTATATAGTATTTTAATTTCAATGAATAACATTCGCGTAAACAGAAGACAATAATACTTTATACGGATTTTATCGAATGATCGATATCGATGTTTATTTTAAAACACTATCATTACATACTTATGAAAATATTAAACTATGTACTACTGTGCAACTTTACTTTTATTTTAGCCATTTAAGTTATTACAACTATTTAGATTTTAGATTACACTTTTCCCGACGTTTCGATTGCATTTCAACAGCCACGTGGAGACTAAGATAGTGGTTATCTCGATGTCTTGAAGTGTAGTTATTGCAAAGTAGCCGAACATAATTATATATTATTATATCGATTTTGTCGCGTTGTTTATTTTCAAACACCTTTCTTATATAATTTTTTTTTAAACTACAACACTACTGTTATTGAAGATTACTACAATTTAAGCTATTTAAATTAATAAAACTATTTATATGTATTATTTTAAGTTAACACTTTTCCCTGACGTTTCGTTTGCTTTGCAGCAGCCATGTTCACAGCTATTCACCAAAAATAAATAAATTTCAAAATAACCCTGCATATACAGACTGCACGAAAGTCGCTGTAGGACGTAAACAGCAATTCATAGCTATAGACCTAATATATTATACAACATTACCCAAAGTTCTTCACAAAAATATCTAAAATAATATTCAGTCACCAAGTGTACACATTTGGGACAAGTTAGTTGCATACACGGCTCGTTATAAAGGAGCGGGGAAGATTGGCCCACAGAGTACAATACCGCCTATTGTTGGCAACACAAAGGGACGAGTCCTATTAATTAACCCATGGACAGATCACTCTTGAGGTCCACCATGCAATCATAAATGTTCTTTGTGACGTATATGTTGGTAGAAACTAGAATTGTGGGATTGTAGGTGTAAGTGTGTTATGAGGCCAGAATGCAGTGGTATAAAATACTATCTTGGAATTGATACTACGCCGAACGTAGCAAGTTTTTTTCTATACATGGCATAGAACATTGTAGCATAATAGAATAAACATAGATTCGTTATTATTTTCTTGTGTAAATCTGACGAAATGTATGTACATGTAAACGAGCAGCGATAGCTCAGTGGGGAGACCAACAGACTGCAATGCAGAGGGTCTCGGGTTCGAACCCACGTCGCGCACCTCTGACTTTCGAAAGTTATATGACTTTTCGAAATTATGTGCGTATTGATTGACAATTATCGCCTGCTCCGTGCCTCGGAGAGCACGTTAATCTGTCGGTCCCGACTGCCATGAACATCTATGGCAGTCGTTATTGGGGAAGTTGACACAAAAGATCCCACTGGGTCGAAGTGTCGCCAGTCTGTACCAGGGGGGGGCCAGTCACCCACACAAGATAAGATAAGATGTACATGTAATATCATTCTGCCTAACCTCCTTATATGAATAACTAGCTGACCCGCAACTTCGTCTGCTTCATATAAGATAAAAGAATTTACCCCGCTTTTGCAACATTTTTCATTACTGCTCAGCTCCAATTGGTCGTCGTTATATAGCCTATAGCCTGCCTCAATAAGTGGGCTATCCAAAACTAAAATAATTTTCCAATTCGAACCAGTAGTTCCTGAGATTAGCGCGTTCAAGCAAACAAACAAACTCTTCAGCTTTATAATATTAGTATAGATAATTTAAATAATAAATATATTTAAATAATTTAAACTTATGTTTACTTCTAAATCTATACTAATAGGTATTATAAAGCTAAAGAGTTTGTTTGATCGATTGTTTGTTTCATGGAACGCTTTAATCTCAGAAACTACTAGTTCGAATTGAAAAAACATTTTAGTGTTGGATTTTCTATTTAATGAGGAAGGCTATAGGCTATATAACATCACGCTACGACCAATAGGAACGCAGCATCAACGAAAAATGTTGCAAAAACGGGGAAAATTCTCTTATGTGAAGCAGACGAAGTTGCGCGGATTAGCTAGTATATATATATATATATATATAAAGAGGTAGGAAGAATAGAATTTGCCGCAGTTTTCGCCTGATATGTTTTGGATTCGATAAATATTATTACATTCCGCGCTGCTGTTAATAATTTCTCAATAGGAAAACACAGTGTGAAATTTATAAGCTTCAAAAAAAAATTTGTAATCCGTCTGATATATACTAACCATTCCTTGCTTGAAATACCTTACAACACTCTTAAACAAGGTAAATGTAATAATTTTTGTCCAGCTTTCCAAGAAAAGCCATACTATTTATTAATAACCTATTTTTTTTTTTTTTTTTACGTGGGGGAATGCTATGACGCATATCCCTCCGCGGGGGCGGGCGGAGGGATTATGTCGGACTCGCCGGGGTAAACGAAAGATGTTGAAAATATAATGTACCTCCCGGGATACCGACTAAACCTACCACGGTGTTCCTCGACACAACCACTATCGACGGGGCCGCGCGAATCGCTTTCGCATGCAGTCGCGACCCCGCCAAGGTTACGGCCCGCCGTATGAAACGGCAGGCCACTACACGAAAGACCTACCCAAAATAGGCACTACGTCATATAAAACCCTACTGTCTCCCCTAGAGGGGAGACGGACTTGACACAGAGGCGCGCGTGGGAACACGCACGCCGCCTCTCGTACCTGGTGCTGAACGGATGGCCGGCAGGCCCACAAAGCCCGCCACCCCCAGGTCAAACCTCAGGGTGGCTGGAGGTCATCGCGCGCCCTGCGGCGCCCGGCTCTGCGGTTGGGGAGAGGGTTTAAACGCTCCCTCTCCCGCTCCGCCGCCTCCTTGATGTAAATTACTTCCTCACAAAAGGAGGCGACGGCGTTCCACGACCTCTCACTCCGGACCATAGACTGAACTACGGCCGGGAGCGAGAGGGCAACCGATCCGACTGCCGCGATCAAATCACGGCGCTGCGATGCCCAGGCGGGGCAAACCGCCAAAGTGTGCAGCGCCGTGTCCTCAACAACGTCGCGGCAGTCGCCGCAGTGGTGACAACCGGGCGTCTCTTGCCGGCGTATACGACACAGGAACTGGCCAAAACAACCATGGCCAGTCAGAACCTGTGTCAGCCGGAAGGTGAGGGCGCCATGCCGCCTCTCCAGCCACTCCTCAAATACGGGCCTTACCGCCACAATCGTGGCGTGCCCGGCACTGGGGTGCACAAGTCGTTCCTTCCAATTCGCCACTAGGACCTGGCGGAGCTCGGACCTTGCCGCCTCGACTGCGGGAAAAACAGGTCCTTCGCCCCGAGCTAGCGCCTCCTGGCGCCAACGATAGAGCGACGCCAGGAGCGCCGCTTCCAGGTCCCATGGCATCGATCCGGCGAGGAGGCTCGCAGCCTCGAACGAGATCGTGCGGTACCCTCTAATCAACCTGACGGCCATGGCGCGCTGTGGAGCACGAAGCGCCGAGATGTTACGGGCCGCCAGGTTGTCGCCCCAAACTGGGGCCCCATATAGGGCCATGGACCGCACGACCCCCTCGTAGAACCTCCGACAGGAGGTGTTTGGCCCCCCAAGGTTGGGCAGCAGGCGCGCGAGCGCACCTGCAGCGCCCCGAAGAATGGGGGCCAAACGACGGAAATGGGCTGTAAAGTCCCATCGGCTGTCGAGCAGGAGACCCAAATACTTAAGGGTTGGCTCGACGCCGATGCGGACCCCTCCTACCATGATATGGGCCCCTGGAGGTGGCCGGTTCCGAGGGCCGTGAAAACATACAGCCTCGGATTTCGACAGGGCCACCTCGAGGCCCAACCGCCGGATACGACCAACGACTTGTGCGACCCCAGCGGTCGCCAGTATGGCCACCGCCCGGTGCGACTTACCCCTCGCCGTGACAAGCGTGTCGTCGGCGTAACAAATGACGCCGACGCCACGGAGGAGCGCACCTCGCAGCACCCAGTCGTAACCGATGTTCCACAGGAGCGGACCCAGAACCGATCCCTGTGGAACACCGCACGACATCTCTCGCCGACTCCAACCGTCGTGACCCGGGTAGACGACTACCCTCTCTGAAAGATATGTAACCTTTAAGGTTTTCTTTATGAGGAATGTAGATTTTAGAGGAACAGGCCACGCCGTAGGGGCGTGGTGTCCCTAGGTGAATTTAATTAAAAGATACAAATAAGAGAAGGTATGGCAATTACACTTTTAATGCGTTTAGTTCACATGTACAACTTTAACAATATAAAATAGACAGGGCGTGGGTCACTTAAAGGCTTGCTGCGTGTCCTTGTAGTCAGGAACACTTAACTGAAGATGTGGAGCCGGGCCGCAAGGAGACACGTCCAGGACGCGATCGGGCTTATATATATATGGCTACCGCCGGGCAGGAGGGGAAGGGGGGGCGACAGCCACCACTCCGACTCGCGCGCAGCCGTCAAGGTCGCGCGGTCCGCGTCACACACCCCCCTCGTTAGGGGAGAATTAGTTAATGAGTTTGTTATGAAGATCAATAAATGACAACTACGGTGAAATTGTACAATACAAAAATATAGCGATTAGTACGCTAGCAAGCAGATAAGAAGAACCACTATGAATGCAAAAAAATATGACGGGAATAAAAAGACTGAACCTGTAGACCGACTTGACAGTGACAATTTAACCACTGAACCACTGGGTGAAAAAAATGAAATGTTTAGATTTCGATTAGTATTTTCGAAAGCAATAATTGATATGAAGATAGAATGCGTAATTAAGACACAAAGTATAGACAGATACACGCATTGAAGTACGCAGTTTAGAAGTATATATTTTCTAGTGTTACGCTAGGAAGTATTACTTTTGTAGTTAAGTAATTAGGTTAAATATAAACAAATCACAAAAGAAAAAAATCAAGACAATATCGTGATCTAGCTAGCCCTACGACGAAGTCTTGGGTTTGGTACAACAAAAGTCCACTAGCTAGAATCACCAAACTATTCCTTATAGTTAATTAGTTTCAAGTCTTTAACATGCCACTCACCGAGAGGTTTACCAGACATATCAGACAGTATATATACTAACGGAGACTTCTTGGAAACAATCTTACATTTAATAAATTTAGGTGCCAACTTTTTACTAAAGTATTTATCTTTATCACTAAGGTAAAACGTTCTTCTCCACACAATATCACCTACATTAAACTCAACCGGTTTGCGACGTAGATTGTAAGACTTACAATTGCGTTGGTGAGCGACCAATAATGCTGCTTGTACCTTCTCGAAAATAGAAGTTAAATAGCCAAGGTTCTCAGCGTAATTGTCATGAGGAATATGGACCATATTGGGATCAAAGTTACTGACCCCAAATAGTGAACCACAAGTGACAAGCTCGCGACCGTACACAAGAAAATTAGGAGTAAAACCGGTTGTCTCGTTAACCGCGCAGTTTATTGCAAACTGAATTTTTGTAGTTAAAGTGTCCCAGATTCGATGATCGGAAGTTATAAAGGTAGAAATAGCTGTCATAATGGTTTTGTTATAACGTTCAACAGAGTTCACGTGAGGAGAATATAACGGTGTATAATGTAGATTTGGAATTTTGTATTTAGTTAAGAGATTTTTGAAAGTTGCACTAATGAATTGTTTACCGTTGTCTAAGATAATAGTGGATGGAATACCATGCACTAAAAACACATTTTCTTCAAGTATTCTTGTTATTATGTCTGCGGTAGCCCGCTTGATAGGAAAAAGCAAACAATATTTAGAGAAACAACAACTGACCACAAATATAAAAGAATTTTGTCTCCTACTAGGTGATAGTGGACCTATTAAGTCAATACTAATCACCTGAAAGGGTTTCTGACAAGACTTAGGTTGGCCCATGTGACCCAAGGTGTCATGATTTTGATGTTTATGAGCGATGCAGGAATCGCACAGATTCACGAACTTGACCACGTCAGAATACATGCCAGGCCAATAGTAATTAAGTGCTAAGCGCTTATAAGTCTTAAAGACGCCAAAATGACCAGCTGTGGGTGAAGCATGATTATTAGATATAATGGTAGACCTCTGTTCCAACGGAACAACTTCTTTCCATTGAAAATCCCTAGTTAGGGGATTAAGAGTTTTTTTAAAGCGATATAATTTATTGTTTATTACTTGATAATCGACAAATAATGTCGGTGAATCAACACAACCATTAAAAATGTTTAGATACCAGGAGTCATCAGTATCTGGACATCCTAAAGAACCATTAGTAAGTTCATTAGTAACATTAGTTATAGAGGATATAGGTATAGAACGTGAAAGTAAATCAAGTACAACGTTCTCAGAACCCCGACGATGTTTGACCTCGAAATTGTAGCATGATAAGCGAACACTCCATCTCGCCAAACGACCTGTAGGGTTATTTAGCTTTAAAAACCACTTGAGAGCGGCATGGTCGGTGTAAACTGTAAATTTTTTTCCGTTCTCCACATAACAACGCTAATGCTCTATAGCAGATAACACGGCTAAAGCTTCGCGCTCAGTAGCACTATAATTTTTTTCCTGGCTAGTGAGCGACTTACTATAATAGGCTATAACTCTCTCTTGTCCGTTCAGGACTTGACAAAGAACAGCACCGATACCGAAGTTACTGGCATCAGTATGTATTTCAAAGGGCTCAGTGTAATCTGGGCAAGAAAGAACAGAAGAAGACACCAGACAATCCTTTAACTTACTAAAGGCCAAATCAGCCTCATGAGACCAAAAAAAAGGAGGAGAAGTTTTACCTTGGCTAGTTAATTTGTTTAAGGGTGCGGCGATTGAGCTAAAGTTCGGAATAAAACGTCTGTACCAAGAAGCAGCGCCTAAGAAACGACGAACATCTTTCCTATTAGAAGGAGTAGGGTAATTTTTCATTGAGTTTACTTTATCGGGATCCGGATGTAACCCCTTAGAATCAACAACATAGCCCAGATATTTCAATTTATCTCTAAAGAATTTACATTTTTCGAGATTAATAGTTAAGTTAGCACTTTTTAATCTTTCGAGAATGCGTAAAAGAAGAGAAATATGATTTTCAAAGGATGACGATATACAAATAATATCGTCGACAAAACAAAACACTTTGTTTTCAAACTCGGGACCAGAAAACAAAGTATCTACCAATCGCTGTTGAGTAGCAGGTGCATTAGAAAGACCAAATGGCATTCTTTTAAACTGATATGTACCTCGTGTAGGAATATAAAAAGCTGTTTTACAACGATCTTCCTTTCTGATCAAGGTCTGCCAAAAAGATTTAGATAAATCCAAACTAGTTAGGTATTTAGCGTCTCTTAAATTATCTAGAATTTCCGCAATATAGGGTAAATTATAAGCATCTTTTTTTGTAATAGAATTTAATTTACGGCTGTCTAAACAAAAACGTAATTCACCATTCTTTTTCGACCAAGGGCTTTCAGAACGTTCTACCACGTCTTCCGCGAGCATTTCATCGAGATGATTAATTAAAATACGTTGTTTATTAGGAGACATACGATAAAACCTCTGCCGAATAGGAGAACAATCGCCTGTATCTATGGAATGTGTAATAATGTTTGTGCAACCGAGACCCCGCGACTGATAAGAAATATCGGTGAATTTTGAGATAATTTTGTCAGCGGTAGCTCTCTGGTTGTCTGTTAGAAGACCATAAGAGATGAGGTGAGAACCGACATTCGTCTGTAGTTCAGCGACGTGCGCATCAGACTTATTAAGAAATAAAATCGATTCTAAATGATTAGGAAACAGACCAAAACTTCTCCAAAAATCCATACCAAGTATTAAAGAATTTTTTATATCTGGTACAATATGTACCACCAAGTTTACTAAATTATTTTGGAATTCTATTGGTACAGAAACCGAACCTAATGTATATAATTCCTCTCCGCTCGCGGTAATCAATTTAATTTTTTTAGAATTGTCTACAATATGGCTATTGCTTAAAAAATGTTTATGAGAATTGTTTCCAAGAATTGTCACACCGGAACCAGAGTCCAAAAGACCAACGGCGCTTTTGCCATTTACATTAAGAGAAATATAAGGAGTGAATTCAATATTAGAGTCACGGATTGAGGATAAGTGGTAACAACTAAAGAATTTAGAAATATAAGTTAACCAATTAGACCACTCTTTTTTATTGAATTTACAGTGACTATTATCTCCCCAATCCTTGCTAATTAGTTTTTTGGAGTAGTATTACTGGGTTTAGGTTTACAATTAGGACAGTCAGAGACGCGAAAACCCTTTAATCCGCACTTAAAACATATTAAATATCTCTGCTGACGACAAGTATTTAATGAATGTGTATTATTTCTACAACGCGGACAGAACCGGTTTTTATTAACGACAGCTGCACCGATTGTTTCAACGTGAGACTTGGTAGCGGCCGATGTACTAGGTTGATTATTAAAGTATTTACTTTTATAATTAGGAGACTTATTATAAAAGTTCATATTATTGAAACTGCCCTTATAAGGACTAGAAGAATTAGAAGTAGGGTAATTATAAGCAAAATCAGGTGCCAGGGTGCTAGGGGACACTTTAGGTGGCTCCCTAAAGTTCTTAGAACGGCTATCAAACCTTTCAAAGTTTCTACACACGTTAATCAGAGAAGGAATATCTATTACATTGGTAGTTAAAAGGCAATTAGTGTAGCACGGCCTCATGTTATTTAATAAAATTTCTAATTTATCAGATTCACTAATTGGCACATCGAGACGAGAAAATAAACCTTGCATTTTTGCTATATATAAGGTTATGTTCTCAGATTCACCCTGAGAACATTGTCTTATTTCAGACATCAGTTTGTAATCAAAATTATGAGGACTAAAGTCTCTTTTCAACAACTGACATAATTGACCCCAAGAAGTAACGCTATCCCGAATACTACGAAACCAAGTCAACGCGTCATCGGAAAAGATCTCAAATGCAAAAGAGAATAACTTATCCTCAGGTATGTTCCTAGCTGACATAAATTCATTAACCTTCTGAATAAAAGCACGCACACAAGACTTGCCATTATATTTAAATTTAGAAAGTTCTGAGAAAAGTTTTCGCTCATAGAATAATACATTTACAGGCTCGATCTGCTCGCAAACTCTAGTGCTATAATTTTGAGAAGTTGATTCCTCCGGCTGAGAAACTAACGATCTAAATGAAGCATATAAGCCGTGGAACTCATCCCAAATAGATTTTAAATTATTTTGAATCGACGGTTCGTCGAGACAAACGCGGTTTAGTCTATGAAAAATATGATGTAATAGTGACTCAGTTCTAGCTGATAAATTACTGTCTAATCTATTACGCAATACTCTGACATTATTTGATGCTCTGAATAATGAGGTCTTTAGAGCCGCGATATCGTCTTCCGGAGACAAATGAGACTCCAAAATGCTCTCAGAAGGAGAACCTGGTGCGAGCTTGGCGATTGATTTTCGAAGTTCATCGACCGTGTTAGCTTCACCACCACGGAAAGTAACTTCGTAAAGTAATTCCGATTTATTCAATAACGGAAACTTAATCTCGTACGCCATCTTGTTTAGAATGTTCTCGACGGTCACGAGGTACCGAACGGCCGAGAAATATTACTAATCACGCAATATAACAATATAAGCAGCGAAAAAAAGCACTATTTATAAAACACAGTAAAATATAAGCGTATGATTCTGGCCAAAGGAGCAAGGAAAAGAAGCGCGATAGCTAATTAGCGTATAATATGTAGCACGTGTAATGGAATTAAGTCGAATAACACGGCGTGGATAATGATAATGTATGTAATTTCACTACGCGATCACGCACGTGGTTGATTAGGCACTTAAAAAAATAAAACTTACATACCCTTTGAGCAGAATACACACGCACAGTACACAGTATATAGCAAAAATATAAGAAATACCACGTAGCAAGCCTTTTAACTTAATTGCCGGGCGCCATTGTAACCTTTAAGGTTTTCTTTATGAGGAATGTAGATTTTAGAGGAACAGGCCACGCCGTAGGGGCGTGGTGTCCCTAGGTGAATTTAATTAAAAGATACAAATAAGAGAAGGTATGGCAATTACACTTTTAATGCGTTTAGTTCACATGTACAACTTTAACAATATAAAATAGACAGGGTGTGGGTCACTTAAAGGCTTGCTGCGTGTCCTTGTAGTCAGGAACACTTAACTGAAGATGTGGAGCCGGGCCGCAAGGAGACACGTCCAGGACGCGATCGGGCTTATATATGGCTACCGCCGGGCAGGAGGGGAAGGGGGGGCGACAGCCACCACTCCGACTCGCGCGCAGCCGTCAAGGTCGCGCGGTCCGCGTCACAGATATACCCCGACTATGCGGCGGAGGTAGGTCGGCACTTGATGGAAAATGAGTGCCTCCCTAATGCAACTCCAGGGCAAGGTATTAAAGGCATTCGCGATGTCCAAAGACACCGCGAAGACGACCTCGCCCCGGGACACCGCATCCTCCGCCAGGCTCCTCACACGCTGAACAGCGTCAATGGTGGAGCGCCTGCGGCGGAAACCATATTGGTTTTCCGCCAAATCCGGGCCCACCGTGGACAGATGCTGGACGAGGCGCTCCGCGATAATAAACTCGAAGAGTTTAGCCACCTGGTCCAGCAACACAATGGGCCGGTAGGCGGACGGAGAGTCCGCCGGGCGCCCCTCCTTCCTGATCAGGACCAGTTTCCCCACCTTCCACTGGCGCGGAAACTGGCCCCGAACTAGACACTCGCTGAGGAGCCCCGTCAGTCGGGGCGCGAGCTCCTCGAGGACTAGGGCCAAAGCACGACCTGGATTGCCGTCGGGCCCTGGGGCGGTGTTTTTCGAGCGAAGTCTCGACACCGCCGCTCGCAACTCTACCTGGGTCACTTCGGGAACCACGTCGTCGTCAAAGTCCGCGCTGGACGCCATGGAAGGCGGAACCATCGACGGAGGAGTGTGCTCCGCCCGTGAGGGAAACAGAGCGGCCACCACCTCCTCCACCAACTGTGGCCGGAGACTCTGGGACAAGGGGGGCGCCCAGGGGCGAAGCTTGCCCCTTACCATGAGGTATGGACGCCCCCAAGGATTACGGTCCAGAGTCCCCAGCAGCTCTTGGCGGGCCTCTTCCTTGGCCCGCTTGATGGCTACCTTCAAGGTACTTTTGGCCGCTCTGTAAGCCTCGTACAGTTCCGCCTCCCTGGCGTCAAAATCGGGAGGGCGGCGATTTATTAATAACCTTATCCCAGAAAACTATAATATCTTTAGTCGACCCCATTTTTCCTCAGTACCTAAACTATATTAGTATTAATCTAATTTCCAAGGTAATTTAATGTATATGTATGTACCAATATTTCTTTAATCTTTCCCTAGAAAATCATAATATATTCCAACATGCAAAAGCAAAATAAGTTAACGCTACACTATTTAAAATTATTTATCGCACTTCGCGTAATAGCAACATATTTTCTTTAAAACACTTGTAATTTGTTCGAACACGAGATTCATATTACACATGAAGTAAAAACATTGTTGAAAATATAAAATAATAAAATGCATGCATACATAGATGAACTTGTGTAAGCAGAGAATATATTATATTTAAATTTTGCCAGTTACGTTCACAAAAAAATAGATAGCAAGCTTGCTTCCGTTTACCGTCACATTTTCAGTACCTTGTCGCTTTTGAGAATTTCATAAAAGCCAAAAACCAATAACACATTGCCCATTGACACGACAATCCAATCTGAGTCACATAAAAGCATATGAGCAATCTTATGCCACGCCGCTAACAAAACGATGAATAGAGCAATTAAATGCAACTACTACTACCACCCATTATGCATATGGATAGTACATCCAAAAGGGGAAAACCCTACCAAACGTTTCCTGATCACACCGAAAACATTCTAAAGAAAAACAGATTTTGAGCTCTTAGCCTGGTCATTCGTATTGTCTTTTCTTTAAACCGACAAACCCTCCCTTTTTTAATTTGGGGCATATGCCATATGCACATTCCTCTGCGCGGGTAAAGGCGGTCAGAGAAGGAATCTCGGACTCATCCAGAAAGAGATGGATAATCCCGGGATCCGTTTTCATTTTTCTGGCACCCTTCTTATGTTATCTTGTGTGGGGGCCAGTCAGTACAGACCGGCGACACTTCGACCCAGTGGGATCTTTTGTGTCGACTTCGCCAATAACGACTGCTATAGATGTTCATGGCAGCTGGGACCGACGGCTTAACGTGCTCTCCGAGACACGAAGCAGGCGATAATTGTAAATCAATACGCACATAATTTCGAAAAGTCATATAACTTCCGAAAGTCAAAGGTGCGCGACGTGGGTTCGAACCCGAGACTCTCTGCATTGCAGTCTGTTGGGTGGTCTTCCCACTGAGCTATCGCTGCTATTTTCTGGCACTCTAGTAGGTTTACCAGAGGGTGCCAACATGAAATCGATGACCCTGTCTGAAAATCAGAATGAAAGACAATTAAGCAAGTGTTCAATCTGTTGCAAGTGGAAATCCGTGATCTCCGCCCACCCCTCCGGGAAGCAGCCAGCACAGATAATAAGTGTACCTTTTTAAATTACAAGTATGTATAAGAATAATGGTACTCCATTACGAGGATATCGTCTACCCATCCAGTATTTTATTTACGTTATGCTCTTACGAGTAATAGTTATTGCAAAGCTTAAAGAAACGATTTGCTATGACCTGAAAGGCATAGTTTGTTGTAATAAGTGCATATATCATGTTCTAAAGTAGGGTTCACTTGCTCTACGGATACCACATCGGATTTAAGATCGAGAGGTCCTAGGTTATATTTTCAACCATTACGTTACGAGTCATAGTAATCTATGACTCCTAACAAATATTCAACTTAGCTTACAAGTATTGTCTTACATTTATGCGAATGTTACACGTTATAATTATTGCTTTTCAGCACCCATGTCTAACGAAAAACTCATCGTTAACATGAAACAAAAGCAAAAAAGAGGACGGCGAAATTATAAATTTTAATAGTAAATATTATAAATATAGTTAAACAATAGCGTATTTAAAATATATAAACCGTGTTTAAATCTATGTCAAGTAGTAGTCCAACTTCAAATAACTGGAGAAATTAACAAAAATATTAATAATTTGTTCGCCTTGTACATGAGCTATCGTACTCCTGGGCACGGGCGTCTTCTCAGGGTGAGAAGGGTAAGGCAATACTCGACCATGCTGGCCCAGAGCGGGTTGGCAGACTTCACATATCTTTATGAACTCTCAGGTATGCAGGTTTCCTTAAGATGTTTCCCTTCACTGTTAAAGCGTTCGATAGTTAATAATACGCATACTAATTAATGCGCATAGTCAGAGGTGCGTGCCTAAGGATCGAACTCGAGACATCTGCACGGTAGCCAAATGGTCTCCTACCATCACTGCTCGCTCTTTGAATTAATTATTTACTTATTGTTTTTACTTTCTTAGGTGTCAGTCCATTTTCGCAACCTGAAGTTTAGTCATAAAATTTCCTCTAAAATACAAAGAAAATATATGTATCTTTTTATATACCAAGCGACTACCGTCTGCAAGTAAAATAGGATAAGAATGGACAATTTTTCTCTTATTCTAATACATGACTTTATTAGAAAGCGTTTTATAATTATATGGTAGGAGAATTCGATGACGACCGTACCAGTATAAACTATGCTATATTCGCCAGCGCCTTATACACTAAGATTGTTACAAAAAAATCATTGTTTAGGCACATCAAGAAAATAAAGAAAAGTGATTAAAATCTGTGTAAATAATAAGGATTGTAGACGAATACAGATATTAATTTTAAATCGATGCATCGTAAAGGCTCAATGCGTACTTATGCATTTTTTGTAATCTTTTTGTTTTTTTATTGCTTTTGGTGGCAGACGATCAAGTGGCCCACCTGATGGAAAGTGGTAACCGCTGCTCATAGACTTCAGCAATGTCAGGACACAGCAAAGCCGCTGCCTACCGTGAAAGAAGAACTCTCTTTAAACCTAACCTAAGGACGTATCATAGCGCTCGGGAAACACTGAAGCAGGCAGTTCATTCCAGAGCTGTGCAAGCTCTGGAATACGTACGTGGGAGAAATGATCGCTGCAAGCGTACCGTCTTGGATTTGAACGCTTCCAGGTGATATGGATGAAACCTGCTTCGTTGTCGAGTGGTACGGTGATAGAAAGGGGCCGCTGGTACCAAATCAAACAGTTCTTCAGAGCACTCACCGTGAAAGAGTCGGTAGAACACGCAGAGAGACCCAAAGTCTCTCCGTTGCTCCAATGACTCCAATCTATACGTGAGATTGGGATCATCGACGATTCGAACTGCCCGTCTTTGTAGGGAGTCAAGTGGGTCGAGCTGGTATTTAGGGGCCCCTGCCCAGAGATATGAGCAGTACTCCACGTGCGGTCGGAACTGTGTTTTGTAAAGCACAAGCCGTTGACCTGGTGTGAAGTACCGCCTCGCCCTGTTCAGCACACCCATCTTTTTGCTTGCCAATTTAGCTTTGTCCTCCAAGTGACTCCCAAACTGGACTTTATTCGAAATCTCCTCGCTGAGGATCCCAATACTTTCGCAGATATGGAGAGTTACTCCTTGGAACTGTGGCGCCATGATAAAAGGGTCCTTTTTGGCAGCAAACGTGTTTTATTTACTAAGACGATAAATAAACATATTATTATTGTCCATATCACATTATATCTATATTTTAAAACTATACCTGGAACTGTACATTTAAAAAATAATTTCTTGACGACTGACTAAACAAAATGTCTGTTTGTTTGTTTAACAAAGTTTAACACAAGAACTATTTGACGGATATAATAGTAATATTTCACAATTTGCTAATTTGAAGCTAAAGTTTATATTTCCTTTTAATATAACCGGAGCTATAGTGCATAATGAGACCCATGGAAATAAAGTTGTAACCGAACTGTAGTTCACGCGAACGAAGTTGCAGAAATAATTTAATATAATATTCTATCACATACACTCATCATCATCTAGTCCAAACTAAACAGAGCTTGTACTATGGGTACCTACTAGACAATGGATAAACATACTTTATTGTTTTGTAAATACATACTTATTATACATAGAAACACACAGACCAAGACAAACATCCATGTCCATGTACACAAATGTTTGACTTATGCGGGAATCCAACCCGCAACCTCAGGCATGGCAGTCGGTTATACTAACCAGTACGCCATTGAGGCCGCAAATAACCCAATAGTATGGTAGACATATAATATATAAACTTATACAAACATACAACTATTTTTTAAACGGCCATATGGTAAAACAATGTATGGCTGTATTATAACTACACTTCGCTAGATACGTTTTAAGTAACACACATAAACAGCAAGCCAATAAATGAAATGGGTCTACTAATAAAAACCCTATGACACTTTTCCAATGGTGGAAATCAAACTCTTATTGCTGGAAACCATAAACATAGCAAACTTATGCAATGCGGTCAACTTAGCAGTCATCTAATGGCGGCACTTCACATGGCTGTTTGTATTTGCGTATTTGATCAATTTTACAAATAGTAACCAAACCATCTAGTTTGTGTGGCAAAGTATTTGCCTTTCTTGCTTATTTGACAACTACAGCAAATACCAAACACGCTATACCGCGTGCTTATCGATTTTTCGACGCACATCAAAGAGATTATCAAAGACAACAAATAGGCAAATACGCAACTAAACCATCCATACAATGACCAGCGTTGGCGGCAAGTCATGTCAATTTCAATTGCGCGGGCTGTCAACATGACATCCCGAGCCGTTGTCTTGAAAATTATTTTTGTGCATAATCGACACCCACCAGCGCCTTGCTCTTCATGGTCTTTTTACAACCTTGTATTTTTTAATACAAAGCATATAAAAACTGCATGCGTTTAAATAATAAAATCCTGCTGTAAGTTTGAAGACGTCCATACTGTTGGTAAATAATTGCCTCTGCTCATTCAAAATGTGTGTGTATTTGATATTTGATGCCTTATTTGGCTCCATGTGTAGACGGTCATAGTTGCCAATATCTGTATGTTTGCCCATTTGTCAAATATTCGCCCAAGTACAGCAAACACCCAATACCAAATACAAATAACCATGTGAAGTGCCGCCTTAAGACTTTGACCGCATTTCAACATTAATAGCAGGCAGTAAAACAGTAATTTCAGAATGACTTTACAATTAAAAATACTCGATGCATCGTTAGATGCAAAATTACAGAGCATACATCCATGGTAAAGACACTCATCTTTACTATGGATGTATGCTCTGCAATTTTCTTACTCAAGAAGGGGTAAGATGGGCTAAGACGAGATAATAAACTGTGCTCCACATGCCCCGCTCTTATTTTTCTAAATACCGACACACGAGGTACGGCTACACGTAGAATATCTAAACTTTCCCGAGGTAATGTTTCGAGGGAAGGAGTTCATGTTTTCCTGAAATTTCTCTCTTATACTAGTATGCGATTAAACAGAGCAACATTGTGTTGTAGCTTTTGTTTCTTAATAAGCTTGTTTTGAATTTGCAGGCTAAACTAATCTCGTTTAATATCTTGCATATAAGACGTAGAAAGTGCATTTAAATTTTGTTTGCGTTTAAAAACTTTGGCTTCAACTGCATTAAGTAGTTTTCTTACCTCTGACAGCGCGTTGGTTTTTGTAGGATTTATCTTCAGATAGTGCACCTTTTAGATTAATAAATAGTTATTTCGAGTCTCTCCTTACAAATATAATTTGTAAAATAAGCAACATTATAAAATAGGCGAAAGAGTGGCCGTGAGTTTCTTATCCATTTTTCTCATTGGTTCTACGCCCTTGCTTTGCATGATACAATATTCACACACGAACACGAACACGCACACGCAAACGCACACACACACACACGCACACGCACACGCACACATACATAACTCATATAACACAATCATACCAATTATCAAACCCCACACATTTTAATCACATACTTCGCTATTTTATTTCCAAAATTTTTATGATAATATGTTCACTTCGTTCGAACGTTATTTTTTTAGATGTTTTACTATTGCTAGTTTTTTTTATTTTATTTGTTTTCATACCGATGTCTGCATATTCTAGATGTAATGTAAATAATTTGTGAATGTGGATAGCGACTAATGTATAACGTGTGGTTACCGCGAAACAAGCCTCGAGTTTAATGCAGAAGCCGCTGCCAATTATAAAAATGTGTAATGTAGTAAATAGATTAATAAATAAATAAATATATGAACTGAAAATAAGATTAAGGACTGAAATCGCCTCAAAAGCTGGCCAGGATCCACTATGCGCATAAAAAATCCAAATAATTATGCATTATCAAACCATTACAGTAAAACAAAAACTAAGTCGTAACCCAAACTCATCTCAATATGTCACCGAAAGCCACATTGGTTTAGTCATTATGGAGACTAGCGCGTACACACTAACAGACAAATCACTGATTTTAATTGTATTACAACCATTTTACTTTAATGATGTTAGTTCGGTGGCGTAAGCTGACATTACACTTTAAAGACAATAAAAAAGCATGAGAGTGATCAAAAAACGTATGACCAATTACGTAGAGCCCATGTACCTGTAACCGCTAACACTCTAACAACAGGGTCCATACGTTTTTATTATAACAAAGCAACGGGAGCAATTAATTTTATTACAAGTTGATGCCGCACGCGTTTGTGCGTGAACCCGTGGTTACGCGTCGCAGAGCCCGAGGGCTCTTCGGGGAGACGTCAAATAAACTTTGCAATCTCTCTCATAAAGCTTAGCCAAAGATTACGTACGCTGCAGACAGGTATATAGAATGTAATTCAGGTAGATTCAAATGACAACCTTAATTCAATTGGTAATTATAGGCAAGCAAATAGATGAATGTTGTTTATAATAAATTATTAGTAATATAAAACGTTTTCTTTCAATGTGGAAACTTGTTGAAGGTTAGATATTTAAATAATAATTAAAATACAGTATTAATATACTCTAAAAATCATATTTATACTAAGAGTTCTGCTTATTTATTTATTGTAAATCAACCTACAGCTCTGTATAACATAATTCGCTGCCGGAATCTCAAGCACAATGATAAAAGTATGGTATCGTAAACCTGCGTTCCAGTATGCGAGAGTTTAAAGCCTTCTAAGCAAACATTGTTGTTCTCACAGAGCATAGGATGCTGCATATAGAACATCAGCACAGTACAGCATGTGGTGTGTTTTCCATTTATCTGTCGTTGATTTGCTCAATTTTAATTATGTGTTATGAAACAGTAAAGTAACATAATATTTAATTTAAGGTGTAATTGGTTAAATATTTCGAAATGGATTGTATATAAAATATATTTCACAAACAATATAAACCAAAACAGTGTCACATTTGTCAAACCTAAACTCTTTGCCCCGTACACAACATGCACTCGACAACAGGGTAATAATTAAAGGCAAAACGGCTAATCCTTGCCGACGAGCAAACACCGCTCACACTGTTTACGCACATATATATCGCTAATAAATATTAAACGCTGCCGAAACACTGGACGATTTCTGTTTTTAAAATGCCAACATTGTTTTTTATTTTTAACTTTTTTGTATTTCGAAGCGTTATAGATATTCATGGAATTGTAGCTTCATAAATGTCAGTCTGAAACGTTTGTCGTGTGTTTATGTGCGTGTAAAACCTGTATAGGTGTTTTGTTTTTGGAATGTATATTATTTCTTTTTTAGAATATTCAAAAATTTACTTTGGAATACGTGTTTTTACTACACATTCCGAACTGTTCAGAGGTTTAAATGTTTGTTTTCATAATCATTAATGCAGTAAATATAAGCACTTAGGTATCGCGACAGAATAGAAGCTGTTGATTTTTTTTTGGAATGAAGCAGCATGTGATTGTTTGTTTGCTCTTATTTAGTGTTAATAGGAACTATATATATTTATGGGCTAAAATAATTACTTCGTTATTAAACAATATTTGATGGTACAACGTTTTAGGGGCATACAAACTTATAAAACACCCACGTTTATATAGTTTTGGACCAGATATTACACTTGACAAGTAGATAATATATTGGCATATAGGGTGTAGTCATTTTAATATCACATTGTTCGGTATACATCTTATTGAGGTTGACTGTACAATAACTATACATTAGATTGAAAAGGTGTCGACCGGTGCAAGTAATCGCCTGACGCACTCGAATACTGCGACAAAGCTATCATAATTCTCAACACACAGCTTCACGTTCCTTGCCAACTCGTTACTTGTTTCTAGCTTGCTTTACTCCTCGCTTATCATCACTGGTGAAAAGTGCTTTAGTTCCAACTAAGGCAATTTTTCACCGGTGATAAATAATTATAAAAGTGCTGTCAATTAAATGGTCTTCCTGATTAAAAATGGTTACTGCGGCTATAGGATAGCTCACGCGATGCTGTGCTTGTAAAATAGAGTTGCTACAATACTTTAAAAAAGACAGTGTCAGTCTTTTCCTCTGTTGAAAACCAAATTGCACCTTTAGGCAAACCTTACTTATCGCTAAAAACATAACACAAGATTATATACCTGTAGCTTATGTTTCTGTATAAAACAATTTCACTAATCGAGATACTCTAGTTTAAAAGGATATACCGCTTTTCTCTATCACTTCTATTCCAGCCTTTAATCAACATATAGGCCTATTGAAGTCAAATGCAGGACATAAGCTTCTTTTTGCACCTCGATTTTACGCCACAATGTCTTGTCTCTCGCGATTTGTATCCAGCCCAACCCGCCTATCCTTTCTTAGCTCATCAGTTCGCATTGCATTTAGCAATTCCCGGTCTCTACTCCAATACTCATTCGCTCATGCCTTCGTTCCTGTGGCAGACATAGCCAGCCTATTGCCACTTGAGTTCTGTTTTAGAATCAAACCATACGTAGTTGAAATTACCAACCAAATCAATTAACGGCACGGCAAATAAACATAAAAATATAAAACCAAAACATCGTTACGGGTGATCTAAAAATCAATTAGATTTTCTATGACGCGATATCACTTTGTCACGCGAAGTGGACACTCTGATTGATGGCAGTTGATGTGAATTTATTCTCTCCCCATAACCCTTCTCTCTGCCATACATCGATGTCATTGGGAATTGATTGCTTATGAAAAAATGCCAAAAGTCGAGCCGCACGAATTAATCGTCGAGTGTCAAGTAACTCACACATTGTGCGTACATTCAATGTACACGTGTGTTTTGTTTTAGAAAAATTGAATAGGTGATAATTTTTGCTTGCATGATATATGAAAAAAGTGGTTACAATGTCCACTGTTTTTTAAACTGCCTAGTCCTATGACATAAGCTTAAGCTAACTCATGAAATCTTGGGTCGAGAATTATTATAGATACACTCGTCTTACTCATTCATACCCGAACAGAACAGAGATGAATTATACACCCATGCTTCGAAATGTAGGTTTTGTTGCATGTATAAGGCAGTACCTCTCCTTCACAAATTAAGGACATTTCAAATACTTAAAATTGCCTACAAACATAAACACAACGGGACAAACACACTTCATACCGAGGACACTATGCAAAACTCGTAAAGAGTTACACTCGATAATATTATAAAGAATGCCTTTCATACAGTCCTTGTGTTATATTTCTCAGTATCCTTTCTAACCTATATACACATACGCAGTGTATATAATCAATAGCCACATTAATTTTGGCCAAACAAACAAACTCATTTCCAAACAAGACGCAATAACTCAACTATCAAAAACTAATATTTCATTTATTTTATAGCCGTTTATCATGACTAATTTTGTGATATCTCTGTGTCAGTCTAAATTTCAGGAAAGTTATGCTTCTTAGTGTTTAGTTAGCAGATTTTAAGATAGCAAAACCGTTTGCCTCTTTATCATTCATGTGTTGTTCTGGTTTATTGTTCTTTATTGTATTAACTAAAACGATGGATGGCTGAAAGGATACATTACCCAAACTCTACAATACAAAGCATTTTTTAAATCTACACAAAAAACAAGCGTTTCAAATCTGGTAGTAGAAATAATTATCAAATGACGGAAAAAGGATACACGATACCAACTGTGACGTCACCGCTGTTGAACTACAGCTGTGCGAGGAAGATATCGCGACATCGTGTGGATTACTTACCTACTTCTTCAGAAATTCAAATTTTAAATATTATTTACTCCTCTATATTGCAATCGATTTTGATACTGTTTGCACAAAAAGATTTCTTATGATTGCTATTTGCTCTAAAAATAATGTACATAATCAAATATAGGTAACTACCACATAATGTATTGTATAGAATAATAAGAGTGAAAGTTAAAACAAAATAAATAGCCACGGCGTTCCTTCCACACATGACGCACGTACGGCGACGACCCACTTACAGGTAACCTGCATCAGAGCAGTAACGCTATTCCTGCTTTTCACCGGATCAGAAAAATAACCAATAGCTTAGGTATCTTTACATGTATACTTCTTTCCTTCCAGCTAGTATTTATTTGATTTTGCCTTGGGTCGCTAAGTGAAACTCCCGGTATAACAAGCGATCATGAGTCGACGCGAGTAGTCTACGATAACCGCTTACCATCAGATGATCCATGTTTGTTTGCTACCTTTGTTGTATAATATTCTGTCAATTGCTGGGATGGCCGCCAGCAGTCCACTGTAGCTCAAGACGTTAATATTCATCGTCATGTAAAGCTGGAGCCTATATACTAAAGTAAGCCAACGTGAAGCTGTTGGAACAGCTTCACGTTGGCCTACTTTAGTATATTTTCTAGCCCGACACCTATTTTCAATTCCTATTTTCAATTTTGCACACCAACTGCTTTTAACACCACCATAAAATATGATTGATATTAATGAAAACTTCATTATATACCGTGGCACAGATTATATAATACTATACTAAACCGTGGTATGTCTTCGCGTGAGAGAAGAGAAGAATCTGTAGTGGCGCAGTGGCAGTAAATGCAACTGTTGCCAATAAGATCTCGGGTTTGACTCCCGGGTCGGGCTAAATGTAATTGGGTTTTCTCTCAGATCTACGTAGCCGCACAGAGCCTGGAACTGTGCCTGATAAACGGCAATGGGCTGTTCTCTTACGACGTAGAAGCTAAATTGATCGCTGTCAAAATGTAGGTGTATAACTTTCTGCGTACACTTAACGTAATATAGGCGTAGACTATTTCTGTTTGTATGTATTAGGAGAGTACTGCGGATCCCAGTTGCAACTAAATAACAAACCGTACCTTCCAATGTCACCTTACCAAAACAAGACAACATTTTTCATAACACCAGTCTTATGATCCAATAAAATGTTAAGCAGATCATTTAGATACATTACGAAGAACAAAAGACATAACAAAATGGCGAATGGTTGCTAATAAGAGATCGATAACAAAGCCGAGCCAACAAAATTGCCATGTTTTAAATTCGTATGCCGTCAATGTGAGGTGAAAAATCAAATTTACATGGAATCGAATTGTCTCAAATCCATATTTTGAGACACGCAATCCAATCGGAAATAGGCCACGGTCTTACGTAAATTTGTACAGGATGAGCTCACTCTATACCAACCTTTGCTTCACAATTACTTTCGTATTTTCAGCTAGATTAATTAACCTCTGAGTCTTCTTCGAAGAGGTTAATAAAAACACTATGTGGGTCTGTGTGTCTGTCTGTTAGTGACAATTTGTTAGTGACAGACATAACTCCGAAAAAACTGAACCGATTGACTTGTAACTTGGTGTGCAGACACTTTGGAGTCATACCTCGGTCAAGTTTGAATATGGGCCCTGTGGGTTTAAAGACTCCTGATATATAGGGGTCATAAGGTCATAAGGTCAGGGGATACCCACCAACAGAGTTATTTGGAAGTCTAAGGGAGAGGCTTTTGCCCAGCAGTGGGATATTACAAAAAGATGATGAACAGGTCACATGAAGACGAAGAGATTGAATCCTGGATTTTTACACCCAACTCGTTATTTATTGGATTTTGTCCGCGGCTTCGCTCGCGTAAATGTGGGCAAGGTTAGTAACAGAATTGTTTTCTGAATAAAATGACTTTTTCTGTACCCCTGACAAAGTGTATGCGAAATTTCATGATGATCAGTTGAGTAGTTAAGAAGTAAAAGCATAACAAACAAATAAAGTCACATTCAAATGTATAATATTAGTTAGGTAATTAGGGTAATCAATAAAATAACTAACGTCTTTATGCATACATATTCTGCTACTTATAGCAGTTGCTGATTAACACGTTTCCTGTCCAATGACTCCAAAGGAGTCACGTTTGTACTAAACTCATATGTCCATGACTCTGGTTGGAGTCATAGTCCAAAAGCAAATTTGATGCTTTTTATTTCACTGGACGTATGAATAAGAGCAAAAAGATTCTCATCGACGTATGGTTAGATAGCAAAGCAACCGAATTTTTTTCAGCCCCTATTAGCATTTTATATTTTATTGTCAAGTTAGAACGAAATTGTAGGTGGACTTACGAATACATTTTAACTTCTGTTCTGGGACAGGGAACTTGTAGCATAACACAAGACATAATTTATCAGTAATTCAAGTAAAATCCATCTTGTGTTCTCTTTAAATTACCTAGCATGTCGTGAGTGCTAATTACTGAGTATTGATTTGATTGCGCGGATGGCATAGTAGTTTAAATGCTTGCCTCGCTAATGGCACTACGCTGAGTGTTATGGGTTCGATCCCCACACGAAAATTTGTGTGATCTACAAATAGTTGTTCCAAGTCTGGCTCTCATTTGTATCCGTTATTTCAATATTTGTAAATACCCCTGTGTTATAGGATATATTACGCGCGAGAGGTATCAGTTAAAAAAAATAAAACTAACGCCAATTAATGTAATTTCAAGTTTTAGTATTCTAGCAAGGCAATCTGGGCTTTTGGGCTACATATTACGAAGGAACACTACTGTTAATCGTATGAAGCGAACCACGTCAGCATTACAAACCATCCGTGGCTAAAGCACAGTTAAGCTTTTTTATTATATTGGAGGATTGTCTCTTCGGTTTCTTGCAGGGCACCAGTATAAGAGCAGTACCTCTAACTACGTTTCGCCTGGTAACTTTAATTAACATACTACCGAAAGCAATCATAGGTTATGGTAACTGCTGACCATAAGATTAACCATATACCAGATGTGTAAAAAAATTGGTAAAAAGACAAGTGTACTTACTTCAAAGTCAGAATTGAATTGCGAGCAATTTGTAAAAATACCGTTACTTTTTTTACCATGTGTCTCATATGTTTCAAGAAACACTATTTAAATCTTAACCAATCGGAATAAATCAGCCTGTATGAGGACGTGTATGGGAAAATATCTAGGTGGAATCAAACCGATTTCGCATGCGAGCGTGCGACAGGCGTTTTGTGAAAAATGCTGGTGGAATGACGACACGCTAATGTCGCTAGCTCACGCCATGCCTTCGACCTACATACGTTCTGTTCAGCTTGTAGATCTAAGAACAAACAGTAGTAAAGATTAGTAATTAATTATTATCTGCTAGATTTCGGCAATACATTCTTATCCCTCGGTAACAGAACTATTTTCTGGATGAACTGAAATGATGTCAAATAATTATGCTAGTCTGATGCTGCGCCCAGCAAATACTCAATATAATGTTTTTGAGTAGTTGAGCTCCTCCTTATCAATAATTTGATGATAGTACAAATAAGTCGGCATTTATCTAGAGCCTGAGAGGCGCGCGTACCGAAACCCTAATGAAATAGGACATCGGAGGCAGCTGTTATCACTTATGATTAAGCGGGCCGTAGACTAGTTTCTATCACATTTATAGTGTAAAAAATATACGACTAGATAAAGAACCAACAGTAATCATAGTAACTTATCTTTTGTGAATCACTACAATATTATCGTATAAATTCCAACAATATCGAAGCCAAAAATACAATACAAGCACGCATTACCTTCCTACGTTGTTTACCTCTGACATAATCGGTCGTATCGGAAAACCATAATTACAGTAAAAAACACACGGCCATACAAAATTAATATTCAAAAAGCTTGCTTCGATAACGACTGCCGATACGTGATAGCGATAAAATTTCAAATTCCATTGTTTATCCGACAAAAATTGGGGCGTAAACTCAAAGTTATCGGACCCTAAGCTCCAATCATAATTTTAAAAAGATTCGTAGCATATTTCACTTTGGGATAAGGGCTTTTTCTTATGACTATTTTTGTTTGGGCTGTATAATATATATAAACGGGATATAGCTTTATTCTGCATGCGTCTTAAAGATGATGCAGAGGCGTATCAAACCTATATCTACCTGGCCATGTTTAGGTCTTGTGTACCTGTGATGTAAAATAATGGCCGTGCGTTCCTTGCAGGACTTCTCTCATAGGCTCCTCCCTAAGCCTGAACCTAGCAACTAACATTAATGTGTAAACTCAATAACTGAGTTTATCAAAAATTACTAAGGTCACAAAGTAAGACCATTTGTTAGGTTATTTCGAGACCTAAATAAATGTAATATTGTCTTCTATTTACGCAAATGTTATTCAAATTAAACTACTATATACGGATTTTATCGCGTTTGTTTATATGACACACTTTATTACATAATTTAGAAACTGTTAAATTATGTAATAAAGTGTCAAATAAACAACGCGATAAAATCCGTATATAGTAGTTGAATTTCACTAAATAAATGTGTAAATAAATTATTATAAATAAATTATTTTACGTTTCTGACTTCGAATTACTTAAAATTTTTGGACAGAATAAGTAAGCAGAGTTAATACGGCTAATTTCTTGTGAAGGCTGTGAACTGATAGCCTAATCTAAGAGTCTAAATATCCTAGTAGAGTAACGACTACAAGCATATTATAAGAAGTACGAAAAGCTAGCAATCTTGCCCGTGATGCAGCTGTACACACTGCGTGTAACGTATAACATGCTGATAGCTAGTCGTGGTCGTAGAAAGTCAGACTTTCACAGCCGACATGAAAATCCCTGAAACTCGCTTAACAACCGACCACAAAAAGAAAAATCGCACCCAAAGCCCCAATCACAATTTCAAAAAGATACATAAAATATTTCACCACGGGATGAGGGTATTCGGATATTTCTTATGGATTCTTTTTTTAAATATAGGCAGTATGGCGGTTAAAAAAGGTTGGCAATAAATCTTATGGGCATATGTGAGCATGCTTGGGTAACATAACGCATTTACTGCTCTTTAGGCGCTTTTTGATTGTGTCTAGGGTAATTTTATGGTGGTTAAACAGTTTTATTATACTCATATATTCAGAATTTGCGTTCATTTTGATTGTATAAAGCCTGAATGTATGTAAAGACTTGATTATTGCGATTAATTGTGTTTTGGGTTTATTTAAAAGTTATACTTTATAAAGAATGGTGTGTTTTTAGTGCAAGTAAGTGAGGTGAGTTGTAGTTCTCGTGAACCCGTAACAGGAGTTTGTGATTATATTTGTTGGCCATGATGAGATCCAGAGTACGATGTCTAATGTTAATACTGTACATTCAGTGAAAAGTGAAATAACTTGAAAATCATGACGTTGATATATTTGAAGTTTTAAAAATTCTTACTCCTTTTCTACTTTACTAAAATAGAAACTGATTAATTTCAGTGATAAACATTATATCTTTGAACATGTTTAAATGTAAGAAAAATGCATTAATTTATATATTTCTTTTATTATTTAAAAAGAAATCAATTTGTATCAAGTAACACAACGAATAATAACGTCGTTTTAAGTGTCACTTAATTTAAAATTACATGAACCATTTTACACATCGTATATTGGTCTGGTGTTAAATGATCTATGATTAATATTTTTGGAGGTTTATACTTTAAGATATTTATAAAACCAAAAGGTGTAAAATAAATATACTTCATTTGTATATTCATATATAAAAATTCAAATCTACATTACAGCCAGGTATTTGTGTGTGCTAAATTGAATTTGTATCTTATATTATATTGAAGATAAAATGTGAGTAATGATACAAACTTTTGTGTAATTTGGTACAATTTGAAAATACTAAAGTGTTTATTGATACATGTTCAACTACAAGGAATTTATAAGTGGATTTCCATTTGAAAATAAATCAACATTTTACTGCTTATAAATAGCCGTCATGGTAAATTAAAATATCCAAATTAAACTTTTCTTAAAACGTAATGGGAAATTTATGAAATCAGTATTCATTTTGGATGTACGTAATAGAGATGCATATGCTATAAATTAATAAGTCTCATTGACAATTCAGTTTCAGACACGGTACTGCTTATTATGCTTCAATTTTGTTTAATATTTTCTTTATCTTGATCCTCTTTTTCTATTGCGCTTAATTTTACTGCCATCCTCTGTCCATTCTGATCCTCTTCCTCTATCATCTATTACTGCATCTACATATTTCTGCATCATGCTTGCTTTTTTTTCATTAGCTGGCCAAACTGATCGTCTTCTTACATCACGCTTATTATTTTGTCCATTTTCTCTTCATCTTGATTCTCTATATCTATTATGGTTATTTTCTTATATTTCATTATGTAACAATAATTAATTCTTCTATCCAGTTCTATCATTTTAATCTTATCGATTTAATTTCTTCACATTACACTCGTGTTTTTTTCGAAACCCTTCATAATTTTAATAATGTAAGTTTTCATTGTTGTCTGAAGAATAAACGGTACCTAATTAAATTATTAATATACGAAATCATATAAATGATAATGATATCGATAGTTAAAACTATATACGGCTTTTATCGCGTTATTTATTTAACATTTTCTATTAAAGTTTACTACATTTTAAGTTAATTAAATTAACTATTTATATTTGAGTTTACACTTTTTCAGACGTTTCGGTTGCTTTTCAGCAGACATGTTCACGGGGCAGTTGTTTCAGTTATTCTAAAGTGTAGTTATTTCAAAGTACCCGAACATAATTTAATCATTGGTGTTTCTATTTACGCAGAACGAGTGCAAAGTATCATGAGGACTAGCTATGTTTTGCTTCTTCTTGGGTTAAACTATTTTAATTATTGGATCCTAAGCTGGTGGTACATTCCAACCATCTTCTCTATTGAAATTAGGATGTTTTTTGATTTCAATAGCCTCGCGAAGCATCCTTGGTAGGAAACGGTGTTCTTTAGCGAGAATCTGTGGTTTGTCAAATCTCAGGTAGTGGTTGGTCTCCTGTTGTACATGTTCACACACAGCAGACTTCAACGAGCGTTGGTGTTTTACATCAGCTATGTGTTCTTTTATGCGGGTGCCTATGCTTCTCTTGGTTTGACCAATGTATGAGAGTCCGCAGTCACAATCTATTTTATAGACCCCTGCATCTTGTAAAGGTAATTGGCACTTGACGGATGGTAAAAATTGACTTATCTTCGTTGGCGGTTTGTAGTATGTGTTGATTGAAGCTCACTTCAAAATGTAGGCAATCTTGTCAGTGACATCCCTTACATAAGGCAGTATAGCAGGCTGGCGCTCGACTGTGGCTGGCTTTTCTTGGGATCTGTGACAGTAGCGCGGCTGTTGGAGCTTGTTGTCATGCGGTACTTGCTTGACATGTTGAAGCTCGGCGTCCAGGTGTTTCTTGTCACAGATCCCGTGGGCTCTCTGAAACAAAGACATTCCCATGGTAGTTAACTGTTTAGGATGGTGATTCGTTGGTGTTTATTCAAATTCAAATTATTTTTATTTGTTAAACACAGGCTTATAAAAAGATCTTACAAAAACAAATGGAAGTATAGTGCATAGCTGTGTGTCTTGTCAATACAATCGGCGTACAAAAATTAAAATTATAAAAACATAAACACACAAATAAAACAAATCTGAGCCTAAATTACATTTATAACACCAAAACTAAACTTTTAACTTAAAGAATTAACAAAATGTATAATTTAGAAGGTCCTCGTGCAGAGTAGTAGCATTTTTCATACAATAAATTATTTAGCCTTTTTTGTTTACCATCCGTCAACTGCCAATTACCTTTACAAGATGCAGGGGTCTATAAAAGAGATTATGACTGTGGTCTCCCATACTTTGGTAAAAATATCTCTTGGTTTAAAGAATTGCTGTTCCTTGAAAGCAACACAAAAAAACAACGGAATATTTTTTTAATTAAATAAGAATATCTTTCAAGATTGAAAGATATACTTATGTATGTTTCAAAAATACAAAGAATATATTTATGTAATTTATACATAGTTAGTTATAAATAATTATCTTACCTCAATGACTCACATTATGTGTTCAAAATTCCAGATAATTTGTAATATGAAGTTCAGGCTGTTGAGGTTTTATATGAAGAAAATCGATAACGTTGTGGTTTTAATACTAACTTCCGTCATTTCTTTTTTGCATGACCAATTCAAATTTTATGTCTTTTTTATATGTAGAGCTGCTTATATTTAAGCCACTATGATTTGTCTTAAATTAACGTAATATACATTAACCATCATGTAATAATGTCGAATTAAAACAACGAATACGGACTGTCACTAAGCAATATAAGTTAATATACAAATTGTACAAAATTATTGATATTTATTAATACATGTTATTACTTATATATTGAGCAATAATCGAAATATAAATTAATTTTAAAAGTTCTGTTTCATGTTGTTACGTGTACGGCAATTTCATAGTTAAAGACCTAATTCATATATTAAAACATGCGCTTCAAACTAATAAAAGCGTGTTGAAAGCGTAAAAGACTGCGCCAGTTCAGACAAAAAATAACAACTGCAAAACATTAAGTACCACCGCCATTTTAGATTTAAAAACAACACTTGAATATTCATTGACAATCGTACTCAGCAAAGAATAGTTTAAGCCTATCTCTGTTGCAGGGACAGTGTTAAAGAGCCTGCACATGGGCAAACGTCGGATCGCTGATTTCGTCCCCAATTCGATTCGACTGACAGGGCCAACTGATTTAACTCTGAAATTTGGGGCGAGAATAGTATTTAATTAATAGACTTACCTATCGTAATCCCAACGTATATTATACATGCGAAACTGCGTTTTAGTTTGTTTGTTACGCTTTAACTACTTGACCAACTATAATTAAATATAGCATACAAGTTGCCCCTAAATTTAAAAAAATGTTATGTTCCGGAGCGGGTTAAGACGCAGGCAAAAATTTATAGGTGCATAAAGGGTTCATGGGCTTGCTACGTAGAAAATGCCTTATTCTGGTTGTCCGTACACCATCAGTGCAAACAAGAAGAAACCTAGCAGATCGTAATACTATACTACTGCATATCAGGTAACATGTGCGTTGTTAAGGTCTCGGATAGAAAATTCAGGATAATTTATTGGATTTTCGTTAAGAAATGCTCATTTGCAGGGTAGACGGCAATTGGCTTGCCTGTATGACGTAACAGTCATGTGTTAGATGGGACATAAAACCGTAACTAGCGAATTTGGACCCAATATACCTCTGCCTACTCTTCGATTATATTACAGTAAGACTATACACAAATAGTCTACGAGAGTCGCTTTTGTACGATAAATCAGTTTATACAATAAGTTGTCCAACAAACCGAGCCGACTGATTTCATCGAATTCGGAGCATGTCTAAGGCCTTTTACCAAGCAAGGGTGCATTCAAATGTGATTCGAATGTCCAAAAGAGCGTCTGCCTTTAGAAAATGGTACTGTCATGCAAATTTAATGATCTTCGGAACTAATTACTTCACCCCAAGATAAAGCCCGTGTTTGTATAGTTCAGAACATTCTAGACTAAAGTTAGAAACATCCTAGCGTTGTTTGTTTAAGGTGTAAGTTTCTCTTACGTAATACCGAAGTTTGTTTTGAAGTTAAGGTTTATTATTGAGTGTGTGATATGCTCGGAGGTAGAACTATCTCGTGTTTTAAAGTTGGGATACTTTAATAGCTTTAACAGTGTTTTGCTTGGTGAAATTTTTTGTAGAATATTTTTGTGTTTCAGATTGCATGTTAATAGTATTCTTAGGTGACAGCTAGGGCTTTGTATGATATTAGATTAAACGGTTCTTTTGTTTTGAGACTGTTTTCAAATAAATTATAACCTGACTAAATATAAAAAAAAGGATCTATTGAACTTATTGTATTTATACAACTGTCATTCTTAATTGCATAGTTCATGTTGTATTTCATCCTACGAATAAATTTTGTTTGATTATTGTTAAATCAGGCATTAATCAATAAGTTACTTAACCAAGAAATTAAATAATAAGCTTTTATTAATAAATAAGATAGAAACATATCAAATCTGGTAGTACGGATACGGAAAGATGTCAAATCAAAGGCATACGGGATACAACGTTGTGACGTCTACGCAATTTAAATGCAGGCGTGTGAAGAAAAGAGCTAGATACTTTCCTATAAAATAAAACATAGCCAGCTATCCTATTAAGTCATGAATTTACCCTAATTTCGCCTTATGTTGTTAATTTTCTACTTGTTATTTTTTTCACAGCCGTGACAGCCGCGCAGTTTGTTCAATCTACTTAATAAAAGATAACAGATTATTTTTGTCAAAACTTATCGTATATAGTAAGTTTACTATATAAGATAAGTTTTAATAAATGTTATCTGTTATCTATCCTATCCTGCGAAAATTATTAATATTGTAGTTTATAAAAATATTTGCTTGTTAGGTATTACGCGTAATCCGTTGAACGGATATAATTCTCACATATGTAGATCTTTTATCTCGACATGGTTTGCTCCACGCAGGCGAAACCGTGCACAGAATCTAGCAAGCAATAAATTAATCAAAATGAATTGCAGTGTAGAACACAAATATGTGTGCATGTTTAGCGCATGACATTACGAAACAGGGCACAATTACACATGCAAGAATGTACGATGGCACGCACGTTCTGACACAAATTGCACATGTCTGTCCTGTCCCGTCTGATACGCTTACGTCACATGACAGAATGTAGGTCTAGCATGAACTGTATGCCAGATAAAATACATCGTTCTTAACTCCATTCGTATATTGTTTTAAGTATTGCTAGCTGTAAGGTAAAGGTGTTCAGTTTGGTAACTAGCAATGTGACCGGTTTATGCCCATTGCTCCGTTTTCTATTTAAAATCATGGAATGCTGATGTCATAGCAAGTAGGTCCACGTAATAGAGAGCAAGCTTATATTATACATACCCAATCCACTACAAGAGACGGGAATCGAACTCGTTACTGCATGATCTTATGTACTTATATGTAGAAAAGTCAACCACATGGTCGTAATACAACTTTGACTTTTGATTTATGATTTGTATGGGAATAGACCCATAAAGCAACTTTAAGTCACATATGGGTGAACTTTCTATCTTTACCTGGTAACAGTTACGAGTTTACAAAATAATCTCCTGGACCTGGGATAAATAATAAACATAAACACAATGGACTACTGGACCAATCAGGCAGTCAACTAGAACAGTCGGATAAAAAAATGAAAGTCTAAACCAGCTGCGATATTAAAGGTATCTGCGCACTGTACTGCAACATACGAAAGTAATGCAATATCAGTCTTGTATACTTATATAAACTGTCTTACTGCTACGCACGGGCTTCTGCTCAATACGAGAAGGATTATGCCGCTGTCCACCACACTGGCCCAGTGCGGGTTGACAGACTTTACATATCTTCGAGAATATTATGAAGAACTCTCAGGCAGGATTCCACACAATGTTTTCCTTACCCGTTAAAGTTAGCGATGACCTGTCGCAGTCGCATTAATTCGCACATAACTTCTAAAAGTGCGTGCCTTATGATCGTAGTCGAGACTTCCGCGTGGCTGTCTAACAGACTCTCACTGGGCTATCGCTGCTACTGAAACATACCATGACTGTAACCGTACTGAAAAAGTATAGAATAGAGAGATTCTCCACTAAACCGTTCCGCTATCGACCAGCACCGTATCATGCCGTGACGGGCAGGGCAATAAATTCACGACTAAAATAATTAATTGCGTTGCATTAGATGTTTCCTTTGAGGCTGATGCGTTTATACACGGTCATACAGCGGCGTGCCTAAGGTTTCATAGCTGAGGCATTCAACATAGTTCTATTTTATTTTAATTGTGTAATTGTCTTGTATTTACTTATTACGAATTTTATACCGATTTATATTTTATTTAACATGAATTATTAGACATCACAATATAAAGAACTTTAAGAGATATAAGTATTATATATATAAGTATTATAGTAGTATATCTTGGATTAAGAAAGTCGATTGCGTTCTATTTTATATATACATATTATTTAATGACAAATATTTTAAACACATTTTTGTCACTCCTTTATTTTAAACGTACAACTGTCAGGCTCAAGACTAACTCATCATCATGTAATTATGAAGAATTGAAGCAAGGAAACCAAGAAGATACAACTTCGTGCATAACACTTGTCACCTTTTCGTCACCTTAGGGGTGTTATTCTCCACGGGTGGTGAAAGAAAACAAGGACCGTTTACAAGTACACTTATATTTTCCACTTGAACACAAAAGTACAATAATATTGTTACACCCGCGAAGTTGAAGGAGAAAAGTCCTCAGGGCGTGGTCCACTGCAGAGTAGATGTGTGTCGGTGATCCAGGTAGAAGTTGGGAAGATACTTGCCGGGTGTGATGTCTGCCGCTAGCCGAGCCCTCGAGTCAAGTGCCTCCTCCTTATATCCTCGTGTCTACGGCCGGCCTAGGTGTCAAGGAGGGGGCACAGCGCCCCACTCGACGCGCGCGCATCTATGACGCGACGTGACACACTCCACCTGATGGGAAAGAGTCGTGTAGTCCACGAGCAGAGCTCTTCATAGCATGTCCTAACGTGAAATGATGCTAAGGTCATTACATCAACGGCCCAAGTAAGTGCTATTTCACGATCTGCTTAAAGGACCCAGGCTCAAGAGAATGCCAAGTTTAATCAATTGATGTAAATTATTAATAAACATGTTACAAATAATATATACAGTCTTTTCGTGAATTAATAATGAATATTGAATTTAACCATTGTATTAAGTATAGAAAACACTAAATTAGAAAATTTGATTGAACCCATTGAACTGTTAATGACACAGTATAGTGAACAGATACCCTAAAAGTTCGTTCAGATAGGTTTGAAATACTCTCAATATTGCAATGTTGGCCGCAAATATAGGTCATGCACAAGCATTGTGCACCAGCCACAATAGCTAAATGGAAGTGTTGTCAGCGGCTGCTATTGTCCGATGTCTACTCGATGCAGATCTATGGCTCCTGTTCAATGTTACTTTCAAAAGAAAATATTACGATAGATCCGCCATTGTGTACATTTATTTGAGGTCGCTGAATCTGTAGTCGATTTATTCATAGTTATTATATTGTCGTGTAGTTTTAAATGCATGGCTGCATGTTGTCGACTTAATTACGAATAGATACCGTAATATCAATTATAGTTTGAACAAAGCAGAGACTTAAAACTATAAAAGATAAAATTGTCATTTTCTAAACGCGTTATGGCAGAAGTTCAGAGTGTCTCTTTTGGTTATTTTTTGATTGAAGATACTTATTTTCTCCTTTCAATCCGATCCTTTTATTATTATTTAAAATATAAATACCTTATTTATTATTAAATATATTTTTCTCTTTTACTAATCCTCTGCTGACACATTTTACAACAGCTCAGTGCTTCCTTAAGGATCCTGAAAATGTTGCTAGCTTGTTGAAGGATGCGATATTCTGTAGTGTATATGTGCTCTGCCTGCTAGGTTGCTTCAATTTTTTAAGTCTTTGCTCCAGTTTCTATTTCTCACAGATGTAAGCTTGGCTCCCACTTTCCTTTCTCTCCATATATCAAACAGCCAAATACTACAAGAACTATGGCATAATTCCTAGCCAATTTTAAGCCATTCAGTCGCTATTACCGAACCAAATCGTAACCAGTTATAGCTGGTAGCATTGCATGTTTCACGACACTAACATTAACGACAATAGCAGGCTTAAGTCAATCGATACAATGCCATGCGAATGATAACGAATCGCACAAACAAATAAATCGATATACACAATTGAATATTAAGTTTTTATGTCGAATGTTATTATCGAATCGATAACGTAAAATATGTAACCTTAGAACATCTATACTAATATTATAAAGAAGAAACATGTCGTTTTTGGATTGAATGTAAGAGATTAATCTATTTTCAAAAATTATTTGAAGAAATATATTTCTCCATTAGAAAGCTACATAGTCACCAACTTACAACCAATAGGCTATATTTTATCTAAAAAAAGTTCTGTTAAAAAGTACTATTTTACGAGAAAGAAGCCGCAGGCAGAAGCAAGTTAATTGATATTTTGTTAAAAAGTATCTACTTAAATTTTTAATAAAAATATCTATTAATTTTCTTTTAAAGAATACGGTGTATATCTTTTTTATATTATCATTATATTATGCGAAGAAATTATACGTATGTAGGTAAGCAAGTGATAATTATGAGGGCAGGGGGACGAAAAGGGAGAGGAAGGCTAAAGAAAAGATGGATGGACTGTATGAGGATGGATATGAAAGGGAAATGAGTAACTGATCAGATAATGGCAGAGAAGTACAGAAGCGAAGGATATACTGCGCCGACCCCAAATAAATTAGAACCAGGGCAAGAGGATGATCATCCCTTTTACCCACTGATGTACCCAAATCTATTCGTACTCGGCATGGACTGCACCAGCCGGCTGTGCTGGTGGCGCTGAAGTGTGCGCGCCGGACGAGTTCGTGCGGCATGATCTAGCACTCGTGAGCTACGTGTGGCGCGTGCTGCGCGGCCAGCTGCACGAACCGGCTGTGTTGGCGGCGCTGAAGCTGTGCGCGCCGGACGGCTACGTGAGCGCCTGCCGCCGCCCCGCCACGCTCAGCGTCCCAGCAGCGAAGACAAACTTACTCAAGTTTGCCCCGTTGCCGCGCGCCATACGACTTATGAATATAATTGCCAATGACGTTTATATTTATCACTGTAGCCTGCCGAAATTCAAAGATGTTGCGGAAAAATGCATAGTATTAATGTGTAAATTTTATTTAATTGTCTTATTTATATTTTATTATGTACATTTAGCATATAATATCGTTTTAGGATATCCTGTAAATATATTATTAATATGTTTAAATAAATAAATCCGTCTGTGATTAATGCTAATTACACTGTCGTGTTTTAGCGATAAGATTATGAATATAATTTTGTATATATTATTTAAAACCGTACTACTCGATACAGGAGTATTGCAAACATTTTCTAATTTTTTTTGTACAACTGGTGTGGCAAATGCCCAGTGCAGTATGCCCGTTTGTCACCCTAGTTTTCCACTTCATAGCAAGCGATTGCGATAGCATATGATTGCTTTTAATACCAAAAATATCACTCACATGTTCTTAATATATAGAAAGAAAGGAAGAGGTAAGTATGTGTACTTACGAAACTCCTACTCATTGGGACGAACACATTAATGGCGTTATTCGTCTTATGCACTATTTCTTTTATACCATTCATAGTACCATAGTAATAAGTAACAGGCTCTTTCAAATACCAACAAAGTCCTCGTACTTTAGTAGGTACCTTATATCACTAAGCCTAAAATATTACCAAAATATATTATAATCAAAGACTGCACGACTAAGCAAATACGTAAATATCAAGAGTCTATAAATCACCCGCCTACACACTCAATATCTGTTTAAATGAAGAAATTAACTCGATATTTGAATATTTTCAATATACCCGTTATCATCACTTTCCAGCCTTCAACAGAAATTTAATCTCTGAAATGAACACTTCCACTCGATACCTAATAATATTTGTGTTGCCAATAAATAAATATAACCCCGTTCGCGGTATTTTAGAATTTGAATTTGGAACAATAGAATTTCGACATGAATTGGTTTGGCCACCTGAAATTAACTTTTTAATCGATTTCGAATCAAATTGACACAGGCCACTGGCTGTATGATATTATCGGAGCAAACAATAAAAGATTGGTTGGCGCCACAACAATCATATTTTATACTCTGTACTTTTTATAATTAAGTAATTTTTTTCCTAATTTGACGTAGATAAAAAATATAAACTTTAGATAAGCGGTACTTCTCTTTAATGAGTGTAGCTCTTGTCTTTGGAGTAATCGCCTCATATCCTATCTTCTTCTTTCCTTTCAATCTCTTGATACGGCTCGACTCCCACTTTGGTCTTCACTTGTTGGATGAAGATACGTCTTGGTCTTTCTCTACCTATCTTATCTTATCTTGTGTGGGGGCCAGTCAGTACAGACTGGCGACACTTCGACCCAGTGGGATCTTTTGTGTCGACTTCCCCAATACCGACTGCCATAGATGTTCATGGCAGCTGGGACCGACGGCTTAACGTGCTCTCCGAGGCACGGAGCAGGCGATAATTGTCAATCAATACGCACATAATTTCGAAAAGTCATATAACTTTCGAAAGTCAGAGGTGCGCGACGTGGGTTCGAATCCGAGACCCTCTGCATTGCAGTCTGTTGGTCTCCCCACTGAGCTATCGCTGCTCTCTACCTATACTTCCTAAAAAAACGTGATTTCGTATCAAGAGTGCAATTAACTTGCCTCTGCTGTTATCTAAGTAATAATAATATTCTATCACATACAACACCATCTAGTCCAAACTAAGCAGAGCTTGTACTATGGGTACTAGACGATGGATAAACATACATATTATATCCTTTTTTTTTGTAAATACATACATATTATACATAGAAACACCCAGACCAACATCCATGTTCATGCACACAAATGTTTGACTTGTGCGGGAATCGAACCCGCGACCTCAGGCGTGGCAGTCGGTTACACTAACCACTACGCCATTAAGGCCATTGTCAACAACAAGTTTTCATTGACCATTCGTAACATTTGTTCTTTATTTAGACTAGCTTATCTGCTACATTTTTCTCTAACACTATATTTCAAATGACGCTAGCCTTTCTTTGTCATTACGTTGTACTAATATGTATACTGTGACGTCACTGTATTTAAAGTAAATAAGTAGGTAGCTACATAGACTCACGCCTGAATATTCCTAAGAGGTTGGTAGAAGTAAAAACAACTATATATTAGCGAACTATTTCTTAGATCTCGCGAAATATGGGCCGATTCTATTTCAGTTTATTGGGCATATTTTTGATGTCTATCTATACTAAGGAATTCCTAACATGCTCCACCTAAAAATCGATGGATCTACATATGGGTGCAAATGTCTGGCAAAGAGGACAAATAACTCAGTGCAACATTGAATAAAAATAATTCGAAATCTCCGAACACAACGACCTATGTAACACACATATTTAGAAGTTGATTACTTAACCTGCTAGTCAAATTTATCATCAAAATTATGTTGATAGCAAATTTTATTCATCATAAAATGGCGCCATCAAATTGTTTAACATCCAAAAGTTTTCTAATACAGATAATATCCTTATTTACCTGCCTTTTACTACCCTTTCTTTCTCTTTACCAGATAACTTTTACGACCTACACAAAGAGATAAACATCTGGGTCCTTATATATGTTTCGTAAACTTTCTGGATAAAATGTATTTTCTTTTATACCTGACAGTTCTAAAATGGTCTTCAGCACCTTCTTATCGCGAACCTAAAACAAGACACGAACAACTTTTACGTAGGACATAAAACAGCTCGCCAAATTTGGGATTAATTCACCAATGCCTAGATATTTGAGACCACACAGATCGAAGCTGTAGACTGAGGTGCTTTACAACCACATTCCACCAGCTACGCTATCGCCTATAGTTGTCTAATGAGCATAATTCAGGCGACCATTTTCTACTAAGAATTGCCTAATAATAAAACACAAACCGCATCTGTAAACTAACCCGAGACCTGGTGATCAGCCTCACACATAACCCCAAAATTAGGTCACGAGATAATCACAGAATTAGTAGATAATATAACATCATTCTTGTTTAGCCAAGAAGTCTTTTTTCGGCTTAGCTACCGTTCTACCTAGATACGATTTCGTTCCAACTGATACAACTGGACTAAGAAAGCTTCTCTGCCTTATAGACGATCGCAGCTAAACAACCTTGTGTAGAGTTCCTGCGGTCAGTACAGTTACCTTGAGGAATGGGAGTGATAACAGTGTGATAGTTTTCCCTTGTGCTAGCATTACAGTCACTGATACACCTCATTTTGCAATCATCAGACGGGCCGTATGACAGCCTAATCCTTGCTTCTATAAAAAAAAACCCATTCGCTGCTAAGAATGCCGAAATTCTACATCCTAGATGTTACTATTACAAAAAAGCATCTAAATAATTCACACGAAATAAATTCTCGTTTAAAACAAATAAATTATACATCACACACAAAAAATGTCAGTGACAAAACACAATCGTTTTTATTGCGATACACGTTAATAATAATAAAAGTAGAGCATACGTAAATTATAACCAACAATGGCGGCGTGCCGTACGAAATACATTACAAATGGTTATATCATAGGCCGGGATCGTCAATAATTCAGTAAAATGGCTGTATCGTCAAACAACAGGCGGAAATAAAAGGAAACAGTATGAGGGAGTACGGTTTACGCAAATAAATGAAAATTCATCCGAGCAAACAATAGCGGGATCTTCTTGTTCGTATGAAAGTAAACATCTTAAAGCGGGCCCCTTTAAAATGGCTTCCAATGGTATTAACATTGTCATGGAGTTGCCTACATTACATTAGCGAGGTAAATTTTCATTTGGCGATGTTTAACTTGCATGGAGTATGGTTTCATGTTAATTGAAACTGAGCGCCAATTCTTGTAATAAAATATATTTTAAATAAAGCCAGATCTAGTCTAATTAACGTCAATTAATGTGAACTAAAATGATTAATTTAGGAAAACAGCAATTTTGGTATTTATGACACTGAGACTAGATCGGGACTATTTAAACAGTATTTAATACGAGAATTGACTCTCTAGTATGTGCCATAGACAACGAGTGATATATACTATATAAAAAAACTATTTTTATTAGAAGATGGCTTTCTAGTATGTGCCATAAACAACGAATAATGTATTCTACATTTGAATTTAGTTTAAATAAAACGGATTAGTGTAAGATACCGTCAATCTCCGAAAATAATTATTATCAGCGTCTGTTCGTATCTGCGTACAGTCTCTGATTATAATAATTACAGGAGCCTCCAATTATAATTATTAATACAAGATAACGTTCTAAACTCAAGCGTATATTCATTACATGTATTAACATCTCATTTCATGTTTAAACTATAAATATAATATTAACGCAATAATATAATTATGCTCCGGTTTTTCAGGCGTCATGGAACATGACATGGATGGAGATAAAGTTCTAGTAAAGATTATTAAATTCATAAGCGAGCGTAAATAATGTAATGAGAATGAAACAAATGCGAGTAGAATTTACACAGGAAGGGCGGCGTACCATCATAAAATAGTCGAATTCATACTTGACCGGTTTTTATTATTTGTAGTTGTATTTGCTATAACGGCAATAGAAATACACACTCTGTAAAAATTTCATTTTATGGACGTCGGAGGCTTTGTAATAACATTTTGGTTATGGAATCTGAAAAGTAAGAAACATATGCCATTGTAGGCAAGTGGAAAACTACAGTCTATGCCTATCCCTCCGAAATAACATACGTCATAAACTCACGCTTGTTTGCCTTAATATAAAATGATATAATCTGTTGAAACCCATTCTGGCACTATTTCTTCTACTTTTTGAGAATGACAGAGTCTTAAAATTCTTCGTTTTGTAATATGTAGGGACGACAACAATATTTCATTTTCATTTTTGAAAACTCAAATGAAAATTCTTACTGCCTTACTTGAACTTTTTGTAGACTTTAAAGTTTTTAAGGTATATAGAATAGAATAGAATAGAAGATTTTATTTCAGACCGGAGTCCATAGGGTTAGTAACAATTTGACTTAAGTTCTAGTGTTAGTAGGGTACAGACACAGATGAAAATGAACAATTACAATTCAGCATGGAGCTGCATCCACCTCCGCACCATCGGGGAATCCCACCGATCTGCGAATACACTGAGAATACTGTTGGTGCCGCCGCGAACACGAGTCATCAGGGATGCACATCTATTTCTAATAATGGCGGCAAAACCATCAATATTATTATCTGCAAACATCCCTGACGCACTACTGCGCCACGGCAGCCGCAGCAGCACTCTCAGTGCATTATTGTATTGAACGCGTAGGTCGCTGTATGTCCGCTGAGTAAAGTTGACCCACAGGCTGCACGTGTAGAAGGACTGACAGTAAGCTTTGAAAAGCGTTACTTTTACTGGCTTCGTACAACGTGCAAACCTGCGAGCCAGCATGTTACAACGGACAGCCAGCGACCTACGTTCCCTTTCAATGTCACAATTATCTTTAAGATCTTCAGTGACCCAGTGGCCCAGATACTTAAACTTGTCCACCCTTCGCAGTGGTTCTCCACAAAGAGCGACAGTTGGAATACACGAATATGTCACACTGCCTGCTTTAAAAACCATGGTATATTTTGTTACTGTAGATAATCGGCATTAAATTTTCCAAACTCATTTTAAATAACTAAGGATTTTTTTAAAGACATCTAGACCTTAGTCATCTAGATTCTTGAATCGCAGTTAGCTTTGCAAATATTCTAGTAACGGTCATAAAATAATTGTGCTATATTTGACCATCGTAGGCTTCGAACCTACAAAACTCGGCGCAATATTAGAGTGATTACTTACGCCTCTGTAACATCAGTGCAATTATCTAATGTGTTAAGCTAAAATTTCTATCCAACACACAAACAATACAGAAGAGATTAGAAGATTATCAAAAGCCTCGTAAAAAGTTTTTAACAGAATACAAAATGGCGGCTTTGCGTCTAAAATATTGAAAATTTATAACATGATTTTTTTACCAATCGAAAGCGGCTACTTACAAAGTTTAAGATTTCCCCTATTATTATTTAACGCTTAAAAGCGCGCGAACAGGCATAATCGCCTTTTGTGTTAAGACTTATTGCCACGGTGAAAGCTTTCACAACCTTTTGATGCGGACTTTTATTATAAAAACCGCAACATTCGAATTATTTATTGTTTCCATTTGCAATTTTCCCGCGTTTTGGATATTCAGCGGTGAAACGTTTTAGAACGTAACAATACGAGCTTTTACGATCGCGGACGACTTGATCTAGTCGTTTGAACTGAATCCCGGTTTCAATGTGCCTTGCTTGTGAACGACGAGCGCTTCCTTTTTTGAATGTCGACTGAATTTGTATCGCGTTGTGTTGCAACCTGAGTTTTATCTGAATACATTTCTCAGAAAAATTTCTGTTGCTTTGGTGAGCAATGATAACCCACCGCTCTTTAGCTTTGCTTTGGGTAACATTGTCCAAGGCATGCAGCCATGCATCGCATATTCTAACCATAGAAGTACTGTTAGTATCAAATAAATACATACATGTATTTATTTGATTTTATATTGACGGCCTAACGACCCGGTAATAATTGTTAAATTCAATTATTACCGGGCCAGACAACGTATTATTGAGATATTTCCTTCAAACGCACCTTTCTGAACGTTAAGTTGTTATCGGACACACAATGCCAACATAACGTCTGAATAATAAATATAGTAATATCACATTTACTCTTATTGAAAATTACATTATCCTTCGCTATCATGGAAATGTAATATGTGAGCTCACTCTTCTTACGGAAATTTTTATGTGCGATCTAAGTACGGTGAGAGTCTATGATTTTAATCTCGCGATACAACATACCTCTGCCGCTCAAAGGATAGGTATATACACAAGGCTAGAATAAATATAGGTATATGTCCACTCTGCCACGAAATCATACAAACATCTATATCTACTAAACATTTATCTATACAGATAATAAAATTGTTACTGGCTGTTATCTGTACATAGGAGATTTTAAGGAAAATAATATGAGGCGTGTTTATATTATGAGCTATAGAAACCAAAACAATATTTGATTTTTGTCAAGGTTTGTGTATTTGTGTACACACATCGTGCAAGCACTACTGCACGAAATGAAATGCGGTTTTCATAGTTTTATTGCTAAAGGTCAAACTTAAAATCTGCTGCATCTTTCATTTTGATACGCTGCCTAAAAGTCGAGTATTAACAATACGCAATTTTTAATAAGCCTTATGGCTTCTGTAAACGTCTTGTTGTTACCAACAAGACTTATAAATAGGTACCTACTTCCAAATTCCACGTTACAAAGACGCGGCCAAAACCAAGTTTTAAAAATAAATCTGTCACAAACACATAAAAAGGAAGGAAATAGGACATTATAAAGTAATACGGGGTAAGTGCAACACGTCCTGGTTTCATCTGAAGGCAATTTAACGCCACGTCATCGCGAGCCTCCTGTGTAATTCGTTCTACATGTAAATATGCCCTAATGCGACATTGAAAAATACCATCCATTATTCTATTGAAACAATGTGTTGCGTAACTTCCTTATGAGACACCGGAAATAGCGTTTGAAATAAGAATGATTGCGGGATAACACGCGTTTGTATAAAAATGGCGGGATTCCGGGATATTATTTAGGTTTGACGTTTATATGTTTCTATTGCTCTTATTACTTTTGCTGTAGTAACAAATCCCGTGGTTTCGATTGAATGACTCTATACATATTGACATAATTCTATTTTTGCATTTTCAATTGCGCTAACCTACATTATGCGTAATAACTTAGGGTATTAACCCTAATTTATCGTAACTAAACCAAACCAACGTATATTAAACCAAAACTAAATGTACATAACCAAATGTATTTTAAAACGTGACCAAGTGAAATATAGACATTAAAAAAAATGTAGATCGTACTAGTGATTCTCCAGTTATAAGCACACAGACTAACAGACAGACGTCATGTTTTATAATAGTATAATAATAAGAAAAGATGGCCTGCGTCAATAACGCAGCGATAATGCAGTGGTTTCGGGGTATATCGGGTTTAGCAAAATGTTATTGGACTTTTTTGTCAAGATTTTGTCAGTAGCGACACAAAACACTGAAATTGTGCCCACAAGACGGCAACAGGCTTGCTCTCTATTACGTAAGAGTTTAAAAAGCTAGCAAAATGTGGGTCTAATATATCTCTGCTTAGCTCTACGTAGATATATGCTCACGCATTATACATATCTATGTATGTATATAAAAAACATGGATGCCGATATGTTCATAAAATACTTTACTACTACTCAATAAAATGTTTCAAATTCGAATACTACTACAATTTACTATTATTAATACAACATACAAAGGATTCATTTGAATTTAGAAAATATTGTTTTAAAATTTCTAATGAGTTGCACAAAATAATATTAACAAAGAAATTTAAATTAAAACAAAGCTAAGCAAAAGCAACGTCCATCCTAACATAGATTAAATTAGGGTATATGCACAACATTGTTTCAAACATTCCAATTTCAAAACCCAAGATCAACAATAGACAAACGAAACATATTGCTGTGAAATTTCACCCATTACCTCTCAATTAGTTTAGTTAAGTCGACTATACCCGTTGCAGGCATCCGTGCATAAATTAGTCTTGTTAAGTGCAGTACAGGAATTTAATCCTCATATTTCGTCTGCACCCGGTTCGGCATATCTTTTCAGGTCTAAAATGAATTGTACATGAGGACGGTTATTCAAGCCAATCTAGACTTTATCACTTAATTTCAAAATTCAAATTTGCTTGGAAGATACCTTTTTCTATTCCATTTGCATTCAGATATCTAGATCAACAGTGCTAATAGATTTTGAACTTTATCCTTACTAGATTTGAGTATTTTTTACAGTGTAAGGGGTGAGGTTGCAAGACCTTTTAGAATATTATAGCTGTATGTTTAATGGTGCTCATTACTTGGTGAATGAAATCGGATTACCAGACGGCAACTAAGCTTGATCTCTGACTAAAACATGAGGGGGTTTTAATTTTGAATGTGTAATAATCAAAACTTTTTGGGGAAATTCAAAAATCAATACTGGTTTGTTGAATAGAAGGGTGAAATATAACGTTCATTCGATTTTTGAATTAATGTAGAAAGTGATGTGCTGTCTTTTTGTTAATTTTATTGTTAGTAAAATAGAATAGAGCGTGGGTATAATTTTATTATTTTAATTTGCATCAATCGGGATTAGCATGCTAATTCATTAGCATTGCAGGCGCAGTCATATAAATCATCGCCGCGTCTCTGCCAGTGCCCTGAATGTTACCGTTTCGATTCCTAGACGAGACAACAATTGATAGCTTCCACAAATATTTATGCTGAAATTAGGTGTTCGAGGCTCTCTTTATATTTTAGCTCTCCATACTATTTACCAACAATATTTTACGAGCCTAGTTATGACCGAACTACCATGTTACACTCTGTATACATAAAATAACTTTACCCCTGACTATCCTAAAGAGGTCGGGCAGAGATGACAACATTGACAATCATAAAAGAGTTACTTAATAACCTAATAATAAACCGATTGCTAACCAACAACGGGTAATTGCACGGATGACGTAGTGGGTTAAGCGGTCGCCTCGTTGTGGGTTCGATCACCACACGGGACAAAATTTTGTTTCATTCGCAAATGGATGTCTGAGTGTTCTTTGTGAGTAAATTATTCCTATTGCAGTAGTTGTCTTTTTAAAGAAAAGAAAAAATACAAGTTATGCCTAGCGATTTGATTGACTGTTGCTAATTTATTCAGCCAATCACAACTTTTCTAAACCAGGAGTCCAGAGAATAGTCAGAATAGAGTTTTACTCTTGTGACTTGCCGGCTTTTTAGTCGCTCGTAATAGAAGACAAGTTTATTGTCATTTACCAATTCCATACCGCTACTGAGAACTAGTAGATACCAATAGACTCCATTTCGTGGGGATTCATAAATGGCAACACCGGTACTGCTTCCGGTATTTCTAGACGTGACTCTATAGATGTTATTATATATGGTACCTAACATTTAATTTCAAAACCCTTTTGCAAAGGACAAGGTGAGTGTTCTTTTCTCAAACGAATTTTTAAATGTTGCTTTTTTTTAAAACATAGCTCGTTCCTTTTTCAAATATTCTGTCAAGCGCTTGGCACATAAATGAGGGGCGTAATCTTTATAATCGTCTCACGTCTATCAAATGAAAATCCACTGGTTTTTATTGTTTACCGCCTTTTATACGATTGGGCCTTGTTTTTTATGTTGCCACTGTTTATGTGCTGAATATTATACAACGTGGAAGATAATACTGCTGCCATAAAGGAAAAAGACGTATCTACCATTTTTTCGAAATTGAGCCTTTTATGTATTTGGAATTAGTTAAAAAATTACGCATCTGCCATATATTTATATAAAATATATATTTTTTTGCAGATACATCTTTATCCTTATGACGTGGTGTATAGTGTGGGTATATTTGCCGTGCCCGACGGGGTCTATAATTGTTCTATCTACATTTATAAGACCTGTATATACTGAGTGCAATAAACGAATTGAATTGAATTGAATTTAGTGTAATAATTACTATACGTTCGAAAATCAACTTTATGAATAACCAATATATTTCTTTAATTTGATACTAATAGTCATCCACTAGTGTTTACGACTGTAACTGAGTGAGTTAAGAGTTACAGTCGAAATTCGAACAGAAATTTGAAAAAAAGAACTGGTTCCTATAACTTATTATGGCAAAATAATGAATATTTATAAATTTAAGGCTTCTGCACTACTTTTCACTGCCAAATTTTTCAAATTGATTAACTTAGAATTTTTGGCCTTTTTATTTTACTATAGAACGCTTTGGGCAGTGGACTGGGAAGCGACGATTATGCATAGTCTTACCGAACGAAACCGACCGAAGAAATCGAACCACATGCATTTGTATTTCTATAATTATGTGGATGTCTCCTAAAATATACCCATGAATCCATTTTCTACGACTATTTACTACTAAAACAAACCCTGACAACCTAATATTAAATAACGCAGACACGAAACGTTTAGACATTCAGAACAAGCGAGGTTATCAAAGGAGCTCAAATCTCTCGACGCACATAGACGAAACCTAAGCAATACGTGTACCAACCTAACGTACAAACGTACGTGTACCAACATAACAACTTATACGTATATTTAAACATAATCCTGCGGAATCTTCCGAATGGAAACGTGGATGAAACCTCTTTGTATTATACTAGTTGTAATTTCTTCGTAGACGGGCCTCGCGACAATCCGGTCTTATCTTTGTTCCTTGACAACACTTTCCCTAGGGCCTGGGTGTACTAACAAACTTACCTTTGCATTGTCGAACAACTTTATCTCAAGTGCTTAAGGTTAATTTTTGATTGGCATGGATTTTATGTAGTGTAGGGCAAGACATAGCTTGGATTTATAGCAGAACTTCACAACTCTTGTTGTAGCTTTCATTTCACACACTAGTAAGTATAACGTTTTGTTTGTTCCTATTGTGTTTAGACGTTCTTCTCTGACAGTTAACGTCAAGTTAACTAAAGTAATTAACATTTTAAACGAATGGGCCTCTGTTTTGTCTAATTACTTTGTTTTACGGTGATTTTAGGATTTATTGTGGCTTTTATTTTTAGCAATTTGTTGAACACCTTGGCAATTGCGTGGGATGTCTTTTAATGTGTCATTTTTTAATTAAGTTTTCTTCAGAATGAACTACAAGTTTTAGGTAGAGTGTATCTTATGTCAGGTAATCTGTCAATAGGTTAACGCTAGTTAGAGCTATAATTGTTGCTGTCTAATAGCATTTTCAGACTACCTGTTGTTACTAAGATTTTTTATATTAAAAACTCTTTGCCTGACTTGAGAATTAAAACAATCATAAGTACGAACTTATGCCGGAGGACCATGGAGTATTATTTTTAAGGTAAAAATAAACTCAATACTTACTTCAAACGAAAGCGCAAAAATAATTGAACAAGACTGTGCAGTTGCAAAACTCAAGATTGTCTACGTAAATAAACGTGTCCACTTTACTGACAATGATTTGGATGATGGTAAGAAATTCGTAAAGTTTAACAATAATTTCAATGTGCTTAATTTTGATTACTTATTAAATGCGTGATGTACATAGCTTTAAATATACCGTCACATCATTCACAAATATTCCGTTCTAAAGTTTTATATTTTGATGTATTACCCCAATTCAAAATTAATGTCCAGTAATTATGCTGCTGTCAACGAAACGAATGTGTAAAATTCTAAGGCCGACAATAGACAAGGAGACAAACTATTAGTTTTTTATTAAATATATATGTTTACATTTTTTAAGATCATAATCCATTTAACCTGAATAAAGTAGAAAGAGATGTAAAGGACAAAAAAGACAGGCTCTACAATCACATTAGAACATTAAATGCACATAAACACAAATACCATCTCTACGATATTTTATGCCGCACTTTTTAGTGGCATGGCGCCATAAATTCAGAAAAATAATTTAAACGTCCGTTCTACATTCAAATTTATTTTAAAAACAAAACACAACATTCAAAAGAACGACCCAATTTAAAAACAGCACGCGAGCCTTCGTTTCCGTGTAAATTAGCTCACAGTCCAACGCGGTTGTCCTAATGCCTGTAATGTATGACTGACTCCCGCTGCGAGAGACATATAAATTGCAGCACAATTCCATGTTTGAACATTTTGAATAGAAATCGTCAGGATGCAGACGCGGAAAGCTTTGCCTTGCTAGACGTGAATTGTTTTGGCTTCAGATCGTACTTATGTTGCAATTCCATAAGCGTAGTACTGCGTCTTCAGGACATACGAATATGACATGCCAATAATTATAAAAAAAATACCAAAACATTAACTTTGTTCCATATTTATATAATAACTAGCGGACCTGACAGACGTAGTCCTTCCTGTAAAGATGAATTAAAAAAAATCTAAACCTTTCTCGAATCCACTTGAACACACCCAAAAAATCTCATCAAAATCGGTCCAGCCTTTTAGGAGGACTTTAATTACAAACACACGCATAAAAAATATATATATATAAAGATATCAGTATCACTGCTGGGCACGAGCCTCTTCTTAGTTTGAGGAGGGTTAGGCCCTAGTCCACAACGCTGGCCCAGGGCTGGTTAGTAGACTTTACATAACTACGTCAACAATTAAAAACTCTTAGGCATGCAGGAACCCTGCCGATATTTTTCTTCGCCAGTAAAGCGAGCAATAATTTATGATATTATAGGGGTAATCGGATTTCTTCTTGTGGGTGTTCAAATAAAATACTTCTTGATACAAATGGATATATATATTCACTGGTACCAGTTGTAAATTATATAAATATATATTGACCTACGACCTAACTGTGTGGTTGCGAGGAGACGACTGCCGCGCGGCGCTACTGCATACCTACTTGCGCCTGACTATAAGCGTCAGCAGTGTCGCTACAATATCATAGCCACATAATATGAAAAGTCAGATTGAATTCGAGACCTCTGTGAGTTTATCGGTTTCCGCCAGACCATCGCCAGTTATGTTCCATACAAATTAAAAAAAACACAGATTTATAAAGAACGACACAATTTAAAAACAGAACACAGTTCGCCGTTGTTCTGATGTCTATAATCTATGACTGACTCCCGCTGCGAGAGACATATAAATTGCCGCAGAGTTCCATATTCCAACACTTTTGAATGGAAATCGTCAGGATGCAGTTGTGGGAAGCTTTCCTTTGCTAGACGGGAACTGTTTTGGCGTCGTATGAATATATCTAAGCTGGCTTGCGTATCGGTTGTCTGCAAGAGTTAGCGCTGAGTTAAGTTTGTGAGTTACTGACTAAATTTGGCCGTAAAATGGAAGTTTATTATCAAATTTAATGATGTGATTAAAAATATTATTGATGTAGGATATGTCCTGAATTTCTCTCAGGTGTGTGTGTTTTAGAGTTCGAAAAAGCTCTTATACAACAGCTTTGTCCGTCTGTCTATTATACAACTTTCAACTCAACAACCGTAAGAGCTAGAGACTCGCGGTCAACGCCATTCGACTCAAAATAGTCGATATACCCCGAAATGACTATGACCTTTGATCTCTGACCGTCACGTTATGCAATTTTTTCGAACTCTTAAGATTTACGGCAATTCATTGCCGTTTCTCAATTGTTTTGTTTCGTCACCGTAGTTCAGTGCAATAAGTTTGCACATACATTATTTACTACCGATCATGAGACCCAAGACCAAAGATGGTATAAAACTTGCGGATTTTTTCGCCATGGCTTATGAAATTAACTGCACGAATGGCGTAATGGTTTAAAAGGTTACCTCGCCGCTGCCGCCACGCCAAGTGTTGTGGGTTCGAATCCTACATGGGACAAAAATTGTGAGATGCACAAACAGTTGTTCCGAGTTTGGGTGTTCCATGTGTCCGTTATTTGAATGTTTGTAAAAGCCCACGTCACAGGAATTATACCTGGTGCATGACTTCTCTTATAAAAAGAAATAGGAAACGTGCTTTGTATGGCAATTGGCTCGCACGCACCGTAAATGGCGTAATATGGGTATAACAAACAAAGGTGTGATGTACATAAGGCATACCAAACATGGGCAGTGCCTTACAAATACAAAGAGAGACAATCAAAATCTGTCTAATAAACAACCTCTCGACCGCAGTATCTTTCGATTCCAGTAAGCCGCTACTAAGAGCCGCCACTAAGAGTGCACCACAACACATTTAACAAATGCAAATTGATAGACTTCCTAAATCTTCGAGAACATTCAACGTCTTCAGATTTAGTCATGATATTTGTCTTTACCATTAATGTGTATTTTATCACTATATAAATACCTAAACTTGCCAGTGCTTTCCTGAAAGAATAGGCAGAGGTTAATTAAATTTTGTATATGGCAATCAGCGTCAATCGGTCACATTTTTAGTCGCCGTACTTAATGAGAAATGCTTTTTAGAAAAGCTCCATAACCCACCTAACTCCATAACATTATGCCCAACCGAGAACTGCACCTAGTGCTACACGATCAGTTCCAAACGCCCCAAAGCATATCACAAAAAGAGAATCTATCGACTTATTTAAATACTAGCTGTTACCCGTGACTTTGTCCGCGTGGCATTTAACAAAAAAGGTTTCTTTTCCCGCGTAACCCTAATATTTATTTAAATAAAATGATATTACTTTTTATAACAACAGCTATTTGCCAGCAAAGTTCCGTTAAAAGCGGTCCAGCCATTACTGAGATTAGCCGGAAACAACAGACAGACAGACAAAAATTTTAATATAGTTTTTTATTATATTAGTACCGTATTTAAGCCGTATAAAAGCTGTTATTATGACATTACATACAGACACTTCAATTTTATTTATTTGTATGTAGTATGTATAGAAGATAATTAAATGTACGTTAACCATCAAACAATCTTTTTTTCTCTGCCAACTCTGTATACTAATTACATTTTAATACCAGCATTACATCTTAATTTTTTCTTGAATTATGAGTCCAATAAATCAACCGTCTTATACACCGAACGTCTGGCCACTAAAACAAAGACATCACGTGCCAAGAGATGATAAAATAAATTTTGAACATCCCCCCATTACAAAGCTAATGGGCTGTATCTCGAAAGCTAGGGAATAAAAGATCCGTCGATTAGAAACTTTATGTTTGCAATTTTCCGGAGTCCCCCTAGAGCCTTGCGAACCTTGAAAATGTATGTTCGTACTACGGAAACTTGGTACCATCTCAATCTTGCTGTCTAAAACGTCCTTTCTTATTCCTATCACGACGGTTTCTTTAAATCGGTCGATAAGCTGAAGGTTTTATGTTGGTCACACTGGTTTTATAGTGGAAAATTAAAACGAAATTAAAATCATACAATAATTTTCACGCAAGCCTTTTAAGAACCAAGATTTATTCAATTAAGAACCAAGATTTATTCAATTAAGAACCAAGATTTTATCAATTTCAAATAAAAAACATTGTTGTGTAAATTTAAAACGATACAACCTGGTTTCTGAATTCCAGTACCAAAAAGCCTTAGTGATGAATATGAAAAACAGTAAATAGGTTTGTATCTGATACGTGCGGATAGTGCATATAAATTTTTATTATATTATTGACTGTTAACTAAAGACGAGATATTAACCGTCTTAAGTCATAAGTTATTTATTTCTTAATAATACAGTACAACACAATTGAAAATATTTGTTACAATCAAATAATAATAAAATGAATAATAATTATAAACTACACAAAATTCAAATTCGGGATACACCACAATATAAGACCATAATTTCAATAATAAATAATTAATAGTTCAATTTCAATAACAATTAGCAATATAAATTTTAATATAATTAATTAATTTAATGGAAGGTGACATCCGACAGGTTAAATAATACGTTTCCTGCCGGAGGCTCTACGAGGGGGTCGTGCGGTCCATGGCCCTATATGGGGCCCCAGTTTGTGCAGACAACCTGGCGGCCCGAAACCTTTCGGCGCTACGTGCACCACAGCGCGCCATGGCCGTCAGGTTGATAAGAGGTTACCGCACGATCTCGTTCGAGGCTGCGAGCCTCCTCGCCGGATCGATGCCATGGGACCTGGAAGCGGCGCTCCTGGCGTCGCTCTATCGTTGGCGCCAGGAGGCGCTAGCTCGGGGCGAAGGACCGGATCTTCCCGCTATCAAGGCGGCAAGGTCCGAGCTTCGCCAGGTCCTAGTGGCGAATTGGAAGGAACGACTTGTGCACCCCAGTGCCGGGCACGCCACAATTGTGGCGGTAAGTCCCGTGTTTGAGGAGTGGCTGGAGAGGCGGCATGGCGCCCTCACCTTCCGGCTGACACGACGCTGCACACTTTGGCGGTTTGCCCCGCCTGGGCATCGCAGCGCCGTGATTTGATCGCGGCAGTCGGATCGGTTGCCCTCTTGCTCCCGGCCGTAGTTCAGTCTATGGTCCGGAGTGAGAGGTCGTGGAACGCCGTCGCCTCCTTTTGCGAGGTAGTAATCTCCATCAAGGAGGCGGCGGAGCGGGAGAGGGAGCGTTTGAACCCTCTCCCCAACCGCAGAGCCGGGCGCCGGAGGGCGCGAGACGACCTCCAGCCACCCTGAGGTTTGACCTGGGGGTGGCGGGCTTTGTGGGCCTGCCCGCCATCCGTTCAGCACCAGGTCCGAGAGGCGGCGTGCGTGTTCCCACGCGCGCCTCTGTGTCGTGTCCGTCTCCCCCTTTAGGGGGAGACACTAGGGCTTTTATTTTGAGTAGTACCTATCTTGGGTAGGTCTTATTGCGTAGGGGCCTGCCGTTTCATACGGCGGGCCGGAACCTCGGCGGGGTCGCGACCGTATGCGAAAGTGATTCGCGCGGTCCCGTCGAAAGTGGTTTTGTCGAGGAACACCGTGGTAGGTTTAGTCGGTATTCCGGGAGGTACATTATATTTTTAACATCTTATTTTACCCCGGCGAGTCCGACATAATCCCTCCGCCCGCCCCCGCGGAGGAATATGCGTCATTGCATTCCCCCACGTAAAAAATAAAAAAAAAAGCTTAAATAATACGTTATTATGTCTACTATTTGTCATTAATAAACTCGTCAACCCTTTAATAATATTACACATTAATACATACAAACAATTTATCTTTTTTATTTTAACAACAAGTTTGGGTCCTCATACCTCTGCCGAACGATCAAGGCATGGAATTCTCTGCCAAGGCACGTGTTTCCTTCTTCCTTCAATCCTGGGTCCTTTAAGCGGGGCGTGAAAAAGCACCTTCTCAGGCCGTCAAAGTAGAGACCTCAACATCGCCTCGGCTGCTATGAGGACGATGTAGAGGCCACTGCTCTTAGACCACACGACTGCTTACCATCAGGCGGCGGGTGGTCATTTTGAAGAGCAAAATAAAAAAAAATAAAAAAAAACAACTTCCGTTTCAGGAATAATTTCTAATCAAACAAAGAACCCCCCAGACTCGGAACAACCATTTATGGATCATTCAATTTTTGGGGATCGAACCTGCAACACTCGGCGCGGCGAGGCGACCAATTAAACCACTAAGCCATTCGTGCAGTAAAATGTTATATTGATTTAAGGATCGTTTTTATAATTAACCTTTTTATAGCTAGCAACTAAAAGCAGCGTTATCAAAATGCAGGAAGCGAGCAGAAATTAACAGTAATAATAGATTTTCTATACTGTTGTCCCACGATGACGTTAATTTACATTTAGATAGTTAACACCTCACCTTCGTCACCCCATTATCGTAAAATGTGTCTTAACTGTTGAGCTAACAAAATAAATCGTTTTTTAATTATTTACTTTTACATGAGCAACAGTTCAGCTCTTACTTCCCAATAATGACTGCCATAGATGTTCATGCCAGCAGGGACCGACGGCTTAACGTGCTCTCCGAGGCACGGAGCAGGCGATAATTGTCAATCAATACGCACATAATTTCGAAAAGTCATATAACTTCCGAAAGTCAGAGGTACGCGACGTGGTTTCGAACCCGAGACCCTCTACATTGCAGTCTGTTGGTCTCCCCACTGAGCTATCGCTACGTTCAGCTCTTACCGAATCACAGTAATGCAGTCAAAATGTAAATGAATATTATACAGGAGAGAACTAGGCACATTTTTGTCAGAAAAGGCGAAGTATATATAAAGCAGGTGTAGTTGGCTTGTAAAATTTATATACTTTTACTAATCAAAGAGTAAATGTAAGATCAAATTACATTGTTTCTCCATTCTTATACAAGACGTAGCCATCTTTTCTTTAAAAACAAAGTTAATAAAAAGCATAATACAAATAGATTAAAATACTGAAGAACCAAACTACTTTTTAAAGACCAAATAAAATTAAGCCGCAAATAAAGTCTCATATACAAACAGAACATTACACCAAAGAGGAAGAAAGACGAGACAAACTAATACTACATTATAAAAGCAGTGGAGTCAGGAAATAGACACAATTATCTTCGTATCGATGGTCCCTTCATCTGATACCACAATCACGGTCTATAAACGTGAAAAACTGTTTTAATCTAGCATTAATCGATTTAATTCGAGACGGAGACAAAGAGGGTAAAATAAGGAGAATGTATGATACTTCGTCCCTTTTTTTAAATCTTAGCTACTATTTTAGCCTCGTTAAGTATATATAAGTTTATGCTTATGGCCAAAAGCATAAACTTATGCAACATCGTCACCGATCCGCTTCAGCCGTATTTTTCTACCAATAAACTTTTTGACGGAGTCCGGAAATGTGCTCTGAAGACAACTCGCTACAAGTAATTAGCGGCATGTATTCACTAAGTAAAACTCAAACTCCAGAATGTTAGGTTTAGACCCAAAAATCTGGTATATGAAAACAAAATGATATGTAAGCTATCGATGAATATATATGATAAGGCAGGCTGCTTCTGGAAAATAACCCGAGATAGACACAACTCCCTCTACGCAAAAACAGATACTAACACTTTTGTAAAATATTACCTGTTTCCCGCTGTTTCACTCACGTTTAGGATTACTGCTCCGCTTTCGTGGCTCATAGCGGGATATTATATAGTCAATGTTACGTCTGGATAAAGTAGCTTTTTAATGGTGAAAGTTTTTTCCAAATAGTTCAATGCTTTTGGGTTTATTCATTACAAACACAAAAATAAAACCTTTTCTTATCTAAATATTAGTGTAGACTCATTTCTCGTATGTTAGCAAGCCTCACATAAATATAGAGTATTTCCTCCCCTAACAGACCGTCTGCATCTCGAATTAACGTATGCACGATCTATGTTAGCTTAGGTACGTAGACACGGCGTTAGTCAAATCATCCATTACACGGATCAAAGGGAATGGTTCCACGTGACTTGGGATTATTGCTCTATACACATACTCTATAGCTACGTGAGTATCGGCTGTGTACCTTGTGGGTATACTTAGGTTGGTGTAAGAGGCCTGCTATCTGGTGTGTAAAATGACTATAGTTGAACGATTAAATGAGGAAATTTCTATTAAGTATAATAGTATGGCTGGTGTTCGTTTTATTAGTGTGTTGTGGGTATGATGCCCACTTAGGATTGTGATGTACATGATCTAGGATATGGGAACGTCTGCTATGGTATAAAATCCCGCGATACAAAAATTATTTGTAGTGGAGTTGTCATTTTCAAAAAGGCAAATAAGGTAACATTAACTGAAGAAAAATGTTAACATAATTTTGAATAACAAGAATAAGTTAAAATTGAGCCTTGTAATTGCCTTGTAAAAATTAACCTTAATATTGTTATATGGTTTACTAGATATTTCTCGTGGCTTTGCCCGTTCGGGAACAGTACTTTTTTCTGGATGAAAGAATGTTTTTTACTGTGTTTTTTTCATTTCTTTTCAACGTGTATGCGAAATTTCATGATGATCGGTCGAGTGCTTAAGGCGTGAAAGCGTAACAAACAAACATTCACATTCGCATTTATAATATTAAAGTTAGAATTACAAGAACTTTATTAAATATCCATATAAAATTAAATATTAACTTGTGTATTTTTTGTGTATGTGGTAGATTTTAGCATACTTTTAATGTCTTTTATATAGGCTTCGTTTTGATAATTTAATAAGTATTATGTCTTCTGCTAACATAAGCTTACACAATAATAATATTAGCCAAATAATACATCTAAAAGTAGAAAATAACGTACAGAAAATACTTCTATTTTCTTTGAAACATAATAGATTTTAGATTAAGCGAGCGAGCTGTAAAATTTAGCGTAAGCTCTTAACTAGATACAATTCACCTCATTAAACTCTTCCGATGTTTAGTCGTAATTGTATTATCTGCACCTTTTCTCTCGCAGCCATTTCAATTAAATAGAAACACTTTTCTCGAAAGTATTCTCGATAAAAGAACAAAAACACGACACAGCGGTCCAGGAACAATTATCTCAAAAAACACTGTCTATGAATCATTATAAAAATAAATCATAAAAAGTGTTAAAATAATGAAAACGAGCGGCTTTTTCGGGTGGTGGCGTTCGAATTAAAAATGGTGGAAATTGACGGGCGTACTGAAAACATATAAATCTGGAGGCTAGCGGAAAATTAAAAAGGTTCCCGAGGCGCTAGGGCGGCGGCGAGTGTCGCTTGGCACAACGTCGAACGGGAATAATCAACCAATCTCTCATTACTTTACACAGCATCAGTCTTTTTGATTTAAAATCCCAGCAGACGTCTCTTTGTCAAAGGCCCTTTATAAAATTAATTGATGAGAGCATTGGAAACGAGGCGGCATTCAAATTTTATTGCTTTTATTTAGTTTGGACTTACCTGCTACTGTAATTGTTCGGACAATGAAATGGTTTAATACCTAGTTTCTATGTTTGTAAAGTTTTCTGCAACTAAGGCCGGAAAAACATAATGCGTGTTGGCAAGCGGCTACAAGTTAAGGACGATAACAAGCCGGCAAAGTCGACGCTGAATCCCATGTATGTTCACCCAGAACCTCCGTAAGGCGAATTCGTTTTTGTTAAGCATTTTAGTAAAATCTAATCTTCATGACAAAAGTACATTATTTTATGAAAGTTATATGAATCCATTGCTTTGTCTTAATTAGAAAATGCTTATAAAATGTATGCTAATTCTGCTAATTCTCTTCCTGAAACTCTGATTTACGTTATCAAATCTCGATGCTTTTATGACAGCAACTAATATTTGAAAGACATATTAGGTACATAGAACAATTTTAAAAATTTGTCCTCCGTCGTTATTTCTTTTTTGTAATGTTGAAGCCGATGTATGTTTTGTGGAACACTAGCGATACGATGCAATTGTACTTAGATTCTAATTAATTACGAAGGTAATGACATACCCTCTGATAGCATGTTACAAGCCCTGATTGGACAGTTGACCACACTTTACACTTTCGGTGTGCTACGAGACGTATGGTGAGAAGTGATATTAGGTTTCTCTTCCATAAAGTTCTCAATAGAAGCACAGAGTCTAAATTTAAAGTTCCTTGTAAATTGAAATAGGCTCGTCCCTTATTATATGAGACCTTGTACCCTCTGATAATATGCCACAAGCCTGATTGGACAGTTGATCACGCTTTACACGTTTACACTTTCGGTGTATTACCAACTAATCAAAGCGACAAAAATCACATCTAAAATAACGCTAGTTTCCTTCTATCAACTTAAATAACAACACTTAGCAAATCGTTCAACATACATGTATATATAATATACGTGGCATTTCTTCTTCATTCTCAATACGTACCTCACACAATCGTTTCGATAACGATGCACTAATGCGTTTGCACTGTTGCCATTAAGCGGCAGGCCCACCGCCAGCCGTTCATTAATACCACTCGATTAATACTAAGTATTATGTAGCTTTAATTGTAGGTAATAGCTGCCTTTAGGGCTACTGGAGGCTGAAAACCGGTTTCAAAGTAGCCGGCTATTCGTTGGTTTGTAAATGTATGTTTTAGTTAATAAGGATACCGGCGGAAAGACACAATGCTTTTTTTTTATCTTTATAGTTCAATATAGTTAACCTGAGTGTAAAATGTTTTTGTAAAAACAATAATATGGTAATAAAAAGCTTCCTATTTAATTGAGTACAATTAAGTTCAAACTCTAGCCCGTCTGGGGTAAACCCTTCTGAAGATTACAAGTAAAATCCTTGTTCTATGTTCCTGCAGTAAGTTGTGCGAATACTATGTACTTCCAGATTTTTTAAGAAGCTGTGTTCATTTTATATTGCCTCATTATAAATATATTTAGGCCCAACCTCCTACGTTATACAAGAGCGCAATCCAGCAAAGTAATATTATTTGAAAATAAAACAGCCTATAAATCCGAAAAGTATATTTTTGGTTTTGGTCATATTATTCAAAGTGCTAAACTCAGCTTTAATAACTTCTGATTGCATGCTATATAGCGTTTTATAAACTGAACGTTTTATTACTAAACTGCAATATTTTGTATTTCAGAACAATAAATTGTATTTTTGGTCATACATCGAATACGAATTGTGAAATGGCCGTCCACTCAGAATGACTATAAAATAAAATAAATCCGCCATAACAGTACGTATAAACATTCTAAACCAATTTATTTTCCTCAATGCGATCTGGACTAAAGCTTGTATCCCTTCATAAAGAATTCTAAACGTGCATTCTCGCATTACGCCATCTTGAGATTTATGGCAACCCGCTGTCCGCCATATTGTTCCAAATTTAAAATATTTATTTTCCCGCCGAATCCTTTAACAACCCTATCTGAATGGTTGTTTCGATAAGTATTGAGTGGACTTTGGAGACTCGCTGAGTTTTATGTGATCGCCTCACGTATTAGGCACTTTACGTGGTTTATTACAGGTCATGTATACGAAATGACCTTTAATTTGAATTTATTTTTATTATTTTACTAACGTAGTCTGAATTATAAGCCTAGCTTAAGCGCTTGGGTATCAGTCGGTCTTTAAATTCTGTTTTAAGTTTTACAATCTGCCTAACAATGAGGATACAAAATACAAGTTAACGCTTATATAAACAGCCGATAGTGAGTGAGCTCCTGAAAAATAATATTAGATTTCTCTCCCATAAAGTTCTAAGTAACAGCACAAAGTCTAAATTAAATTTATCTGTATGTAGATGGTAATAGGCTCGTCCGTTATTACTTAATACGTGAGACCTAAAACCGACGAAATATAGATGTAATACTGACTTTACTTTTAATAGGTATACAAGAGTGACTCTATGTATGTATAGGTTATACTTGTAAATTGTCAAACATAAAACACGTACACAAAGACAATTTTACTGAAAAATATAAATTTCAAAGGTAGCGGCAAATTAAAATGGCTCCCGCAGTGAGAACAGTGAAATAATGTTATATAAAATACCAACAACCAAACAAACAATGTAAAAATACAATATACCAGTGAAAAATGGCACCAAGACGGTTATAATTTATCTCATACAATATTGGCCTTAAAGCGCGGCAATGGCGTAATTTTTTCGTAGGTAAATAATGTTGCTAGTATCATTAATTTATTGTTGAATTTTTATTTTAAGTAGATATATAATTTGATTAATGTTTTGTTTGCTTTTATCCTGGTTTATCTATACAATGGTTCGGTGTAGTAAAATCTGGGTTACAACGATTTTGTGTTGGATTTTTTGTTTAAGAAGTTCTTAGAAGTAGCTTGGTTGATGAATTGGTTTGTCTGCTTTTATGTGGACGATGTTGTTAGCTGGTGGATGAGTGATATACTTCTTGGTAATCCTATGGAGGAGGGCGGGCATTTAATAAAAAGGTGTGATCATCATTAGGTATATCTAAAGTGCACGCGATGAAATGTGTAATATGTGCGCAGTGGCCAGTTACGGTTACCCTTTTTGCCTTTACTACTAAACCGATCATCATGAAATTTAGCTTTGTACCTAATATTTCAGTGGGGAGACCAACAGATTGCAATGCAGAGGTCTCGGGTTCGAACCCACGTCGCGCACCTCTGACTTTCGGAAGTTATATGACTTTTCGAAATTATGTGCGTATTGATTGACAATTATCGCCTGCTCCGTGCCTCGGAGAGCACGTTAAGCTGTCAGTCCCGGCTGCCATGAACATCTATGGCAGTCGTTACTGGAAAGTCAGTGCCCAATAATATCCTGACACTGGTCTAGCCTTAGGGTATCGTTAGCCTTCGGGTTGCGGAGGTCAGGTGGCAGCCGCTTCGTGTAAAAACTGATACCCAGTCAAATCCGTTTAGACTAGAAAAGCCGACCCCAAGTGACTTGGGAATACTAAAGGCTAGGGAGAAGAAGACCTAATATTTTGTCCAAAGTTATGTAATGCGTGTCATATGTTATGTAGATGTTGTATATGCAAACAGAAAGCTTCTTATGTCAAACAAAGCAGCTTTATATTCCACCCTACATTATACACAGAGTAATACATGCAAATATACATAACACCATTAAATATAAGGCTAGTAATACAATAAAACGAAACAGATAAGGAAATCCGAGGCATTTTAAATTGTTGCGAGAAAATCTAATAATCGTTGCTGCTGGGGTAGACGGGCTGGATCAGCCAATTGATCAATGACAGGCATTCTCCGAATTATTGAGAAATTGTTCTTATTCGATTATAGACTACTACTCGGGTATAAGACGGGAAGGAATTCTTTTTGCCGTTTTGTGATAATAATAAATCGTTTGAAATTGAAAATAAAATACATCGGCTGTCTAAGAATGCGTTCGTTTCTACAGTTAAAGAAAAAAAATAAGGAGTTTGAATATTGGCTATATTAAACGTGAATGTGCAAGCGTGTTTGTTGAAGATTTCTTAGGCCCAATTGCTTTACTTATTTGGTCACAGCGGCACACCGGCGACTATACACAACTGGTTTTTAATTAGGTTTGGTATTCTTAAACTTGACATTGTGTAACTACCGATTCAAATAACGGATCGGACTGTTATTTCTAGTTTACCTGTCGAAAATATTAGAAATCTGCATCACCCCAATTAAGCCAAAGTCTACTACGCGGGTCCAATGCGGGTTGCTGCATAAATCTTTATAATGTAGAACTCCCAGTTATACAGGCTTCCTTACGATATTTTCTTTCATCGTTAAAGCAAGCTGAAGATGATTAACTTTATTTAACAGGCACATAACGTTGAATAGCCAGAAATGCGCGCCTTGGTATCGAACTCAAGATGACTGCGTGGCCGTCCAACAGCAGACTATCGTAGCTTTTACCTTTAAAAAACGTAGTTACACTATATTTCTTTACATGTACAAAAGACACATTCATATTTCACATAAAGACATTTACAGCTTAAGTAAAAATAAATTATATTAGAACTGGACTTTTTAAGACTAGCAACAATGAATAATAAAACTATATCACGTTAAATATTACGAAGACCATGCGCTGAATACGAAAGAACTAATTTCAAGAATTATTCTACAAGCGCTCTTAATTACATTCTTACAATAAAATATAGTTCCCGTACAAGTTTTAAGCATAAATTATGAACTAATTAAATTAAATCATACAATAAACTTTGTATTCTTTGAGTTTATTGTCTTATTGCGTTACTTACTTAGTTATATTTGAGTTTATAATTAGCAACATTGATAATTTTATGATGTTTCTCGTAAAATACAGCCTCGATGGAGTGGTTCTTTTATGCAAAAGCTCAGAAGTATATTACCCGAGTTTTGTACAAAAACCTTATATGATTCCTGATTAACCTATTGAGTGGCTGCAACACACCGGCGACCAGAATTGTTTTTAATTATGCCTGGTATTCCATAGCTTGTCAGGTTAAGAACGTTTTCGCCTGTCAGTCTGTTTCGAACGGCAACGATACAAGCAAGTGTAAAATACTGAGCTTTTCTTCTTCTATAGTCTATAAATGTCATATAATTTTATCTATATATTAATACTTGAAGCAAAAACTTTATTTCCTTTTTACAAAATTGCGCGGACGAAGGCGTATGAAATCTGACACAGTCAAGGTTTATATGGAGAAGGAGTGGCGAATACTAATATATTTATGAAATATGCCTTAGAAATAAATTAAATTAATAAAAAGCACTACACGCACACAACCACGCATTTGACACAACCAGTCGAATCGCGTTCGTAGTATTTCGGCATTGTTCGGCTGATGTCGTAGAATTCTTCGTAACTATGGTTACATAATATGTAGGTATATGGAGTAGGTGACTAAATGAAATGTGATTATAAGGGTATAGTTATAGACAATAAAACCATAATAATGATCAAACTTAAAATTTAAATAAATTATTGTCGAATTTCGACCACTTGGCGATCGCTAGTATTAATAACTAGCTGAACCGCGCAACTTCGTCTGCTTCACGTAAGAGAATTTTTCCATTTTTGCAACATTTTTCATTTATGCTCTGCTCCTATTGGTCGCTCCAGGTCCTATCAGCTTGATGTTATATAGCCTATAGCCTTCCTCGATAAATGGGCTATCTAACACTGAAAGATTTTTTTAATTCGAACCGGTAGTTCCTGAGATTAACACGTATAACCAAACAAACAAATACACAAACTCTTCAGCTTGATATTATTAGTATAGATTTAATGCATACGCAGGGGGCTTTACAAACATTCAAACAACGGATACAAAAAACATCCAGAATTGGAAAATAATTTGAAAACAACAAGATTTTTTTGTTCCTTGTGAGATGAGAACCCAACGTAGTCGTAATGAACATGAGTCCTACAGAGATCGGAGCAATAAAAACTAGCAGTATGCCTGCGATAAGTAGACTTTCCACCTTTCTTGGTGGCCAGACATGATAAAGAACCGTTTACCATTAAAAGGGTTCACTGCTTGTTCGTACCAAAGAGGTACCTTTGGTAATATAAAATACAATGTACTCACGTTTACGCTAATGATATTCATTGAAATTAAACATACTTTACACGTATTTTATTTAAAAAATAGAATTATTACATAATTTTGAAACTTCTAGCAATTGAATTACTACTGTTAGGCTATTCTACTATTTAAGATGATTAAATTATTAAAATATTGAGATTTAAGTGTACATTTTCTCCGACGTTTCGGTTACTTTTCAGCAGCCATGGTCAAGGTGGTAAGATGGTAATCGTCTCAATGTCTCGGAGTGTCACTTCAAGACATGACTGCAGGGATGACGTAATGGGTTAAGTGATCGCCTCGCCACTTTCCATTGCGCCGAGTGTTGTGGGTTCGAATCCCACACGGGACAAAAATTTGGGTAATCCACAAATGGTTGTTCTGAGTCTGGATGTTCTTTGTGTCCGTTGTTTAAATGTTTGATAAGAATCCCGCAACACAGGAATTGTCTTTTATAAAATAAAATAAATATAATTAGATGTTGACCTATTTCTCAAATTTTAGTTTTAAAAAATACATTACGTTATAAAATGTTATTCTATATTTTTATTGCTAACCTACATTTTAAAAACATAACTAATCAAAATCAATTTTAGAATAAATTGAAATTAAATTCAAGCGCACCATTTTGATAGCGTAAATTAACAAAATTCCCTTTGGAGCCTTCAAAAACTCGAGGCAACAATAGGTAAGAATTTAACCCTCCCAAAGTCGTCAGATCTCAAAGATTGGACGTTTAAGCTTAAAGAAATTAACCGTCCGCGTGCAAACAAGTTAATCGAGTTAACCTGTAAACGTCATGTCACAGTCAACCCTTTTCCACTCGCGTTATTGTGTTCGCTGGATATTTGTGCACTGTTTTGGGATTTTATGATTTTGTTTGCCATTTTTGCTGGTAGCGGTGTTTTGTTTGAAACGTGAAAAGAGAACAAATGGCATAGAAAAGAGCTTCATATTCTTTGATTTGTGTATATTTATTGCTGCAGACAACATAAACATAATTTTATTTAAGGAGTTTCTCAGCGGGCATTGTTTTCAGTGCAATTCTGTCTGCAACATTGGCATATACACAGCAATATCTTGCAAATGGCTCGGCTACATAACCAGACAATAATGGTTGGCGTTAACGGTCAACGGCAGTACACTGTCCCACTGTTAGACTTAAGCCTTCAGTGGGAAAAGGAAAGCGTAAAGCTCACTACCCTGGTCCAGTGCAGATTGGTACATCTTGAAAACATTATAATATAGAAAGCTCTCAGACGTGCAAGTTTCCTTCGCGATGTTTTCCTTCGTCGTTAAAGCAGCGATAGCTCAGTGGGGAGACTAACAGACTGCAATGCAGAGGGTCTTGGGTTCGAACCCACGTCGCGCACCTCTGACTTTCGGAAGTTATATGACTTTTCGAAATTATGTGCGTATTAATTGATAATTATCGCCTGCTCCGTGCCTCAGAGAGCACGTTAAGCCGTCGGTCCCGGCTGCCATTAACATCTATGGCAGTCGTTATTGGGAAGTCAGTGCCCTATAATATCCTGACACTGGTCTAGTCTTAGGGTATCGTTAGCCTTCGGGTTGCGGAGGTCAGGTGGCAGCCGCTCCGTGTAAAAACTGATATCCAGTCAAATCCGGTTAGACAAGAAAAGCCAACCCCAATTGACTTGGGAATAATAAAGGCTAGGGAGAAGTTAACCGTTAAAGCAAGCGATAATAATTCAGCCATTTCATTTTCTACACATTTTAGCTATCTGCATAACTTTTCTATATAAACTATGTATTATATCAAATAACACACTCCTCCGTGCGCGGAATATACTTTAAAAGGGGTACAATATGTTTTCTTTTTACGCAGTAATCCGAACTAATATTATAAATGCGAATGTGAGTTCGTTTGTAAGGCTTTAACTCCTTAACTACTCGACCGATCATCATGAAATTTCGCACACACCTTGTCTGGAAAACAGAAAAGGACATATACCTTTCGTTCTGCTCCCGAGGGATACGTACAAATTTTCAATTTACGAATTAATTATAGGTTCCGTGAATTCATTCGAGTGGAATAAAGTTTAACCGTGACATTACTTACGTAGGTCAGACTATGGCGCATATGTTCGGTTCTACTGAATAATTAAATATGTTTTAGATTTTAAGTTTAATCCTAACGTAGTTTTATTTGATCTTGGAGCTAACAGATAGGCAGACAATATTTTTACAAGCCATTGTTTTGAGTTAAGATTCGTTTAAAAAGAGTGGCCATGACTTTCTTGCCCGTTTTTCTCATGAGCCTTACACCCTTGCTTTGCTGAAAGTGGCAGTAAATGTAAATTCACAGAAAAATTTAGTGGGACTTTGACATTCATAAGTGTTACCTTGTAACCTAACTTAAATAAATTTATTTTTGATTTTGTATATTAAATAATCAATCCCAATTGGTTTTACAAAAACATTTCTGTTTTATATACACCACATCGTTCCCTTTTTTATTATAGCACAGATAGATGCAAGATATTGATTAATTATCACTATTAGGACAAATAAGAGACGTAGACACAGTTATTTTGGCGTACATTATTATTCATCCCAGTATTATCAGATTTTCAGGTTTCCCCAAAGATAATAATATAATAATATCAGCCCTGTATTAACCTGTCAAATACCGCTAACGCCGATCGCGTCTACGGACTTGTACACGTCAAACCCCGGTGACCCTATATGGGGTCGAGCACACTCGATAGTGTATTGTTTATGTTTGCATTAGTTATTTGAGCTAACGTAAACATTTCACGACCAAGTGTGCTTGACGCCATATGGGGTCACCGAGGTTTGACGTGTACAAATCCGAAGTCCGGTTTTGACGCCGATAGGCGTCACGGGGTTTGAGCCGTTAAATTGTCCCACTGCTGGGCACGGGCCTCTTCTCAGTGTGAGAAGGGTTAACCCATAGTCCGCCACACAGGCCCAATGCGGGTTAGCCCTCTGTGGGGGCCACTAGGCTACCACTGCTAATCATAGAGTTTGGCTTTGATTCAAAGTTATAAAATTGTATGTGGGCTAGCTTTGTTAAGAGACCTGCTTATGCCATCGATTTAAACCAGGACATCGAGAGCATCTGTAAGTAGAAACAGAAATTCATACTGCGTAGGATCATTTCATGGCCCTTATCCGCGATTGATCCCCCTAGATCTCTATTTGCCTCTGTCTACTTAATCTTAGATAAGACAATGTATATCCTAAAAAACATCGTTATTCTTGCTAAGACACACATGCTTATACTAATTCCAACTTTACAAACAAGCTGTTACAATAGAAGAACAAAAAATCTGCCCTGTTTTAAGATACTTTTAAGTTCTCGGTTTACGGTCCTCGTTTACGTAAATCCTGGTCCGTCCCTAAAGAGTCCCCTTACCTAAACTTGGCCCTTTTTAATCCACCTGTATATGTTTTACGAGCGTCAACTTTTTCGTTATAAAAAGTTCCCGGTTCGCAATAAACATCATTTTAATGAAGGCGGTGCCGTACTTGCGCTGAGGTACTTATTGTTTTAATCTATTAAAGCTCTCTGTTGACCTTTTTAGCCTTTTGTAACATGTGTGGAACTGGTTCGTAACTTTTAATAAGTTTAATGAGAATATGGAGGTGTGTTATTGTGTTATGGAAATGTATATTAAAAATGAGTTTATAATGTAAAAGCAATTTAAATCACAGATGTGCTCTCAACGAAATTAGATCACACGAAAGATCACAAGCACTAAGAAGAGTGATCTCACACATTACATTAACATAACAGAGAACGACAAGGTAACATAATCTGTGGTAAAAGGTTAAGATTTTTTGATTAAATACTTTTTAATAGCAATGCTTCATGTGATTATTCCGTATATTTGTCATTCATATACGATGACCGAACAGATCCCGTTTTTTGAAGTAAAGGCATAAAAAAAACCAAATCACACAAATTTTCAACCTCTACAGCCAAGCTAAATGCTTGTGTTAGGGGTGGGTTCACGGCGGTACAAGGTAGTGATCGAACCGACGACCTCTCGATCGCAATTTCGATACCTTAACCTATGGGTTACGCACATACTTGTGCACTATATGTAATATCTTCTACGCAGATGACCAGTCTCCGTTAAGATTGGCCACCGTGACCGAAATTCAGTCTGGAGGACATTATGTGTACGAAGCGTAGACACTTGAGAACAACGTTTTGATGAGTCGTACTATCTACCGGTGCTTAGGAAAATTGTGAAGGCAAACAAAACGAATCATTGCATGTATCTTTAGCTTGCCTTACACTTACATTCGTAATTCGTTCACTTTTTTGTAAGTACGGACAAGAATTAAGAAAGATACTTATTCTAAGATGATTTGTGTATGTGAATTAACGTACAACATTCCGTTAACAAAGTTTTAACGTTAATATATGGCGAGAGCATACGTATGTGTGTGTGAAACAAACATTATAATACTTAATGATACATTACGTATTTCCTTGATAAAATCAAGCTATATATAACTTTTCTACAAATTCCTAATTTTAATTTTTTTACATATCAAAGATGACGAGATGGTGATATAAACCCGTGATATCTATCTGTAATGTACGCAGTCCAGCAGAATTGAGAGAGTACATATTTTGTTAGTTTATAAGGTGCCGTCTGTTAATACCTACGTCTATGGCTAAACAATATGTACGGCAAATGTAAAAGGAATAGTTGATAACAAAAAGTCAGGAAAGAAAAGATGAGCGGACATAGTTATAGACCAATTCATATTTACCAAATCCCTCGTGCCTTTCTGACTGTAATTTCAAAAACTCTATCTGTTATTTGTATGATGAACGAATTTCTGATGAACGTCTGCGTTTACTTTGACCGTAATTTACAATTCGAATAAGCTAAAAATAAAAGACGACCTATCCGATATTACGGCACGCGGCCCTCATTCCTTAATATCCTTTTAAAATGAAATTAAAACACGCTTTCCAAACGTTCGAAACCGTTTCATAAAAAAACAAAAACCTTAGGTAAACATAAAATCGTGCGTTCTGTGAAACAAATGAAGAAATATCATTCGGGAGTCCATAATTTCATATTTTTGGAGCGCTTTTCCCTTCATTACACGTTTGTAGAGACAAGACTCTAATCTTGGGCGAGCCGGGTGGCCCCGGACTGTCTCAGAGAATTAAATTATGTCTTTCCATGAATATTATACTCGATGTCGCAATCTTTTTACGTTATTTAACCGAGAGTCGAGTTGACTGTGAAAAAATGCCAATGAATCATGATTTAAAATCCTCTGGAGTGTCGTGCTTAAGACAGGTAATATGGATCAAGTTTCTTTCTTGATTATATTGATTTTTACCTTAATTCTGCATTAGTATCTCGCTGTTGTCTTAGTGATTTATGTGATGATGATGTGAAAAGCGATGCGATGTGACATGGTAAATTGTTATTACATATATAACATACAACATTATCAACTATAAAATAATGGTGCTTAAACACCACGCAAAAAACTGCTGGACATTACATGCGCAAACTTATCGCGCTGAATACATGCTAAAGCACTGGCGCAGGTTACATGCACAAGTTGCCTACGTCACTACATGCGCAAGCTAATCGAGCGGAATATATGCGCATGCTACTTACGTGGGCGACATGTGCAACCTACTCGCACGGAATATATGCGTAAGCTAATCACGAAGGCTACATGTGCAAGCTACGTGCGCGAGTTATTTATACGTACTTGCGCACATCGACGTCTTACTTAATTCGAGGTTGAGCAAGAAAGAGATTCATCTCAGCCGGGCCTCTCTATGGTTTACACGAGGCATACAACTTGGACAGATGCCCGTATATATTAGGTACATACGCCTGGAACAGAAGCCTGAAACTGTGCTATAAGACGAGACTATTTAAAAAATTAATTTACACAAGGTGTAAGTATACAACTCTGATATAGCACTAAAATGGTATCCAATATTGATCGTTACGTGATGGTCTGTTCATAACACTAGAGGTGTAAGTTGTGTTTAAATAATAAAGTGTGTTTAGATAATAATACAAACATTTAGTTGTGTAAAAATCGCATGCAGGTTTGGGTCGCATGTTGTCATCCCTGCAGAAAGATGGCATTGCGCTTCTAGACTAACATAATAGACCACTGGTTTACTTCATGCCAGTACAGAACCTACTTGAAGAACTTCTCTAGAATTCCCTACTGACTGAAGAAAACCTACATATATCTATATGTTGAAATTAAACTATTTTATACGCATTTTATCGCATTGTTTATTTTAAAACACTATTACTATTATTACATAATATGAAACTATTAAGCTAGTACTGTTAAACATTATTATTTAAATTATTAACTATCTAGATTTAGGTTTACATTTTCCTCGACGTTTCGTTTGTTTTTCAGCAGCCATGGTCACTGGGAGACCTTTCACGTCTCTGTAAAACAATATTATGTTTACCTATATGCTTTTATTTATTATATTAGTATAGTTTTTGTTTGCTGGATGCTTGAAAATAGCAGTATAGATGAGCGCATTTATAATATTTAAAGCTTCTAGTACTTACACTTATTTAATAATTAAAAATAGCAAAACCATTGCAGTCTTTTTCTTTGCTCTAGTGTTGTTATTTAGAACGGAAACAGATGAATACGTTTGTATGGACAAAATGCTGGCTGCTTAAATATTAAAAAACAAATACAATATGGAAAATTAAAAAGCAAAAATAATTTTAACGTAAGCTGCACACTACGTCACAGTTCAATCTCGCGGAAAGCAAATAATCACAGCAATGTATCCGTCGCGCTTGCCCTACGGCGGGCGCCGTAGTTTTTTATCGTAGAGCCGAGATAAATGTCCGGTTAGCAGGGGTCCAACGTTGATTTATGCTGGATGTCCGTCAGGGCAACGAATTACGTAGGCTACGATGTAAATCACCTAACGCCCGACTCGAATCGATAGCCTTAATATCGATGTGTACTTTTAGAAGGTGTTTGGTGATTCGATGTATCCTTGTCCGTTCCGATGTCGAAACGAGTATCGATTACAATTTTGGAACAGTTTTATAGGACGATCATCGGTTACGTTATACATAGAAATTAAAATAATAGATGCGCTATACTACATTAAATATGGTCGCCAATCTGTAAGTAAAGTTGTGATCTGACACACAATGCCAACAGGATATCTGAATTATAAATATAGCATTATCATGCCTACTCATATTTAACATTATACACTATTGTTCCCTATCTTATGTGTGATCTCACACTTCTTGGTATGGGCACTATTTTGTGCGTTATATGTACGTTAAGGACACATCTATGATTTAAATTCTTGGTAGAACATATAATTTAGATTAACGTATTTTATATAAAGAAATTAACAATAATCATCATGTGGAGGACGTTGAACTACTACGAAGTCTCGACTTCTATCCGAAAGCCTCCCAAGACCCCTAACTTTTAGTAGTAGTTATATGTGCATTAAATTATTAATTACACCGCGGAACAGTAATTATCAAATAACAGATTTATTAAATTGACTCTAGTTTATGAGATAAGACTTTATAACTAGGTATATGACTGAAAGAATATCAAAATAAAAATACAATTACATATTAAATATATATTTTAGAAGCGGTAATATATTTATATTTTATTTAATATTGAATAATACTAATAATAATTTGTAATTTCATTATTTGTATTTCATTATGTGCATATCGTTATTTGTATTTCATTATTTGTAGGTCATTATTTGTATTTCGTTATTTGCATTTCATTATTTGTATTTCGTTATTTGTAATTCATTATTTTTAATTAATTATTAGTAATTTACTATTGGTAACTGTCCAATTTCGCCAATTGTATGTACGTTTTTACTTTGCATGCTGTGGCCTTCTGCAAGTGAGGATGCACATTTAATATATTGACCTAACTCTTTTGTATTTAGCTTTAAGTTGTGTGTATCTTTGTAGATGGTCCAAAGTCAAAGTCAAAGTCAAAAATAATTTATTCACTTAGGTCACAAAGTAACACTTATGAACGTCAAATGGGTTAGTGAGTTTATTATATTTACTGAATTTACATTTATGTTAGTTGCAAGGTTCAGGCAAAAGGTTGAGCCTATGAGAAGATACCTGCAAGAAACTCAAGGCCACTCTTTTAAATCGCCATCAACTTATAATTTTAGTATTTTACAACTCATTTATGTACCAGGTGTTGCAGTCATTATGCCATATGTCACTGTCCATATAAAACTAAATTCTAAAATAAAGAAAAGTTGGTAATATTATGTAAAAAGCATTTGAGATTTGAAATCATATTTATCAGTACGTAGCCATTTGTAATAGACAGTAGTATGGCATGAGGACGCATACACTTACACTTTGTGACATGAAAAGGTAGTTCGTGACTAAGTGTAGTTAAAACAAAATTTACGTTAATACTTATAAAGTTTGTTTAAAAGAAAAGAAAGATACTCTAACACCACCAAATAAACACGAAGTACCTTCACATAACTAAATTGACTTATATAATACATACATTGTTTGAATCCTGTATGAAACAAGCAACTAGTTCCATGAGTTTTTATCATTTAAGTAATCATTGATTGAATAATAGCCCTTCCGGATAAGCTGACTTTTAACGGCACTTTTAAATTTTAGTAAAGGTAAATTTATAATATCAATCGGTAGTTTATTAAAAAAGCGTATACTGAGTCCCGCAAATGAATTGTGAACTTTATGTAAACGATGATACGGACCTACCAACTTATGCTTATTTCTAGTGTTTAAGTTGTGAATATCACTATTCTTATTATATAAGTGAATATTATGTTTTATAAACATAAAATTCGTAAATATATATTGCGACGCAACAGTAAGTATACCAATTTCTTTAAAACGCTCTTTCAGGGAAACTCGTGGGCCTAAATTATAAATGCTACGTACTGCACGCTTTTGAAGAATGAAAATTGTTTCAATATCAGCTGCCTTACCCCACAATAGTATGCCATAGGACATAACGCTGTGAAAATAACTAAAATATACTAGTCTCGCAGTATCTATATCAGTAAGCTGTCTTACTTTCCTAACCGCGAATGCTGCTGAACTAAGTCTCCCTGCAAGACACGATATTTGAGCGCCCCACTGAACTTTATCATCTAAAATAATGCCTAAGAAAACTGTGGATTGTACAAATGTTACTGTTTCATTATTTAAATTAACGTTTATGCTAGGACTCTTTATATTAGGCAATGTAAACTTAATACATTTTGTTTTTTTTGAATTGAGTAGTAAATTATTCGCCGTGAACCAGTCCAGGACTTGCGCGAGTGAAGAATTAACACCCTGTAAATTTGGTGTCTTACGGTCTACTTTAAAAATAAGTGATGTGTCATCAGCAAATAATACAATGTCGCACAAATTCTGTACGAAGAACGGCAAATCATTCACGTACGCTAGAAACAGAAAGGGTCCTAAAATTGAGCCCTGTGGCACGCCCATTGCGACTGGTAATCCAGAAGATCTACTTCCGTTGATTTCAACGTGTTGTAATCTATCGCTTAGGTAAGAACCAACGAGGTCGAGTGCAGCATTTCGAATTCCATAATGCCTGAGCTTTCGCAATAACGTTTGATGTTCAACGCAGTCAAAGGCTTTTGAGAGATCACAGAATACGCCAATGGCATCTTGCGAATTTTCCCAAGCAGCAAAAATATGTTTTAAAAGTGTAACACCCGCATCTATTGTAGATCGACTCTTTCTAAAACCATATTGTTGAGTATGAAATAAGTTGTTTACGTTAAAGTGGCTCTCTAATTGCTGTAATATAATTTTCTCAAATATTTTACTTATAGCAGGTAATATAGAAATCGGTCTGAAATTACATGGATCACTTGTACATCCATTTTTAAATAATGGTATTATTTTGTTACATTTCATTAAATTTGGAAAAATGCCCACATCAATGCATCCGTTGAATATTGCAGCTAGGTGTGGCGCTACGTTATCAATAATACTTGTAATTAATTTCATAGAAATACCCCACAAGTCAGCTGATTTTTTTGAATTAAGTGACTTAAATACTTTTATTATGTCATGCGGATGTACATATCTAAAACTAAACAGGACTTTACACTCCACCACGCTATCCCTAACCAAGGATTCTGCTTTTACTGGGCAAGACCTTAAGGAACTAGTTGTATTAACAGGTATCTTTGCAAAGTAGTTATTAAATGTTTCAGCTACTTGCAAGTTATTTGAAATTATCTTATTATTTACATTAAGTTTAATAGTATTATCACGCTGCTTGGTGCGTCCAGTTTCATTATTAATAATATTCCAAGTAGTTTTAATTTTATCGTCGGCATTTCGAATTTTGTTTTTTAAATAAAGGGACTTGGCTGTAGCACAAGCCTTTTTAAATAATTTTGAATAATTTCTAACATATTTAATAAAATTTGGATCAAAATTATATTTCTTTATTCCATATAATTCATATAACTTAGCTCTACTTGTATATATCCCAGGTGTTGCCCAATCACAAAACTTAACTTTTAATTTTTTGTAAAATGTCTTCATTTTAAAAATTTTGTTATATTCCAGTGTAATGACGTTAAGCAAAGACTCGTATAGTTCGTCTGGACTATTGCAATCTAGGTCCATATTGACAACCTTGGCATTAATGTTATTCTTAAATTCCTTTATGCGATTAGATGTCCTTGGTCTACATGTGATGATAGTTTCTTTTTTAATTGTATTTATAGGAAATACAACCTTTTGCCCACAGTGGTCGGATGTCAAATCACTCAATATGGCCCTATTTAGAAATTGGCATTCGCAAAATATATTGTCTAAGCACGTAGCAGAGTGTGATGTAATTCTGGTTGGTTCGAAAAATAAATTATTTAAATTAAATGATCTAAATAAACTAATAAGTCTTACAGAAAGAACTGATCGCTGAAGTAAATTAATATTAAAATCACCACATACTACTATATGCCTATTACCATAACTTAAGCGTTTTAAAATATCCTCCATTACTGTTTCGAATACACTAAAGTCACTCTGCGGTGGTCGGTCCAATAAATAAATAAATAAAAAATAAATAATAACGACAAGAAAACTTAATACATATGCTTAATATTATCTTCTATTTACGCGAATGTTATTCATTGAAATTAAACTACTATATACGGATTTTATCGCGTTGCATATTTATAACTGTATTACAAAATTTTGAAAATATTACCCTACTACTACTATTGATTTTACTTTATCTGTAAGCTTTTCTATTGTGTTTATGTTCAAGACAATCCCTTATTAAACTCAAGCAATAGTCTGCCATCATAATATGGCTGTCCCATCGGCCTTGGTATCTTTCTTTAATAGTTCTAATGTCCTGATGGAATCGTTCTTCATGTTGAATATCTCAAGAACCAAAGTCAATCCATACAAAGTAAATACATTTCGGGTATGACTGATGAAGGTTTTTATTTAAACCAGTAATAAAATTAGTCGCAGAAAAAAAAATTTTTTGTTGCTTAGTACTTAATCTTTGTAATTATAGCTTCTATCTATTTTGTTTTCTTAATTAATGAATTACGGTTGAATTTCGACCACTGGGCAACCACAAGCCCTGTATAATCATGGCAACAACCCGAACCCTGTTTATACGCAAGAATCCCCGTACATATCTATCAAGCTTTATACAATGTCACCAAGTCAGACTCACTGTCTTTCATTACTGAAACAGTGCCAACGTTGTCTCGGATACTATAATTGGAGTACGACTCGCAACAGCTCAAAGCTGAACCTTATTTTAAGGACATTTAGGTATATATTCAAGTGTATTTGTAGTACAAACGTTTCACTTTTAAAAACGCCTTGGAAGTAGAGTGGTAGCTGGAGCACTTTAAGATCGGAATGAGTGTGAAAAATGGAAAGAATACTCGTCCTTCTTTCAGAATAACGTGAATGCTACGGAGATCGACAACAGTTTTTAAAAAGAATAGTGTGTCATTAGGCTTGTTTATGGTGTGTTTTTTTTTTTAATTGTGTTGGACAAGCAAAGATATTCAACTTGAGGTTTTTAATTAGTTTATGCGTCTTACGGTACGTGACATGCATTGTGATCGCCGCGTACTATTTTATTACGTATTAGATTTTGGCCGGGCTCCGCTCACGTTAAGGTATGTAAATGTAAATATGTATGTACTTTTTATCTAAATTTTCTATCCCTCGGGAATAATATTTTTCGCCGGATAAAAATAACCGATATCCTTTTCTGTGCCCTGAGAAACGTGTATGCAAAATTTCATGACGATTGGTTGAGTAGTTAAAGCGTGAAAGTGTAACAAACAAACTCACATTCGCATTTATAATATTAGTTAGGATAAAGAAATTGCTACGCTTTGATTTTTACGTTGAATGCAGCGTCAAACGAAGCGTGAGAGGCGTATCATCTTTAGCGAGCAAACGAAATGCATTCGCGTCTTACGCGCCGTATGACGTATTACACTAACCGAGCGTTTTTTAAATTCAAATAAAGTGTTATTAGTAACTTTTATCAAAAAAATGCAGTTCCAGTATGTATGGAGCATGGAAAAGTATTCAAGAGATTTAGGTATTAGGTTCGCCGCTTATTAAGTTAGATCTAAATACGTAGCTAGCGAAATATAGGTATAATGAACCTCTACCTCCCCTCCGGAAATAATGTATGTAATTAAACTAACTATAAGCCTGACAATACTTCGCTCGATCCATAAATCGAACGCAAGACGTCGAGGTCGCAAGCAAACATAAGCATGCAGACTCCGCAACATCTAAAGATCAAACCTAAATGTTTTATTCAATTCAAACATTGTTATGAAGACATCACCTTCACTTAGACCCCCTAACCTTAAAGGAATATAAAATCGAGCACCCCACTGTTCATAGGTACAAAATAATAATCGTCGCAGAAACAAACTAATCCATAAAAGCCATTCGCACATGACAACTTACGTTTTGAAGCAAAAAGTTTAATTTAGCCCTTGAGTTATAACCGGCAGCGGCTGTTCCGTAGGGCTGCAAGTCACAAAATATGTATCTACACGAAAAAGGAAAATATATTTTTTTATACTGCATAGATGGCGTAATGGTTTTAGTGATCGCCTCGCTACTGCCACTGTTTTGAGTATTGTGGGTTCGAATCCCACACGGGACAAAACTTTGTGATATCCACAAATAATTGTTCCAAATCTGAATGTTCTTTGTGTCAGTCCCCCGCGACACAGGATTTATTCATAGGGCGAAAAAAGGGTCCTAAAAGATGTCTTTTAAAAATATATATACTAAGAGTAGGTACTAAAGTGGGCAACAAGCATGCAGCCTGCCTTATTGTAAACAGTTACAGATGCATAAGGACGATTAGAGACAGAAAGCGTGAGACGCCAACTCTTAATTTTTTTTTGTGTTTTTGCCTCCGCAAGAGTTCCCTGCTAACAGCACAGTATCTCATTTAGGACCCTGAAAACGTATGTCTATGTATATATTAAAGTAGGTAAGATTACTAATCTATATATCTTTATATATATAAATCTTCTGTGCGTGTGCTTGTAATTAAACTCATCCTAAATGGCTGGGCCGATTTTGATGAAATTTTTTGTCTGTGTTCAAGTGGATTCGAGAATGGTTTAGTTTTGGTTTAATTGTTTTATTTTTCTTTTGTACAGGACAACGTCTGTCGGGACAGCTAGTAAGTATTTTTTATGAAATTTTCTATGTATAGGTAGGTATGAGAATAGGCCGTTAATTATATTTCATACCACTAAGTGATTAGGGTGTCAACATAACCTACCTTTACGCAAGCGAAGCCGCGGATAAAAGCTAGCGATGTATGTTATAAGACGCTGCCCGGGATAGAAGTGTTGCCTGTGGCGCGAGGAACTTTAATATAAACACAAATAAAACCTGGATATTATTTGTATTAGTCGTTTATAAGAACAACTACCTGCCAACCTTTGCGCAAAATCAGACGCACAGTTCCTGAACCGATATAACAACGAAGTGACTTCTGAAATCGTTGCACCAATCCTGGAAAATAATAATAATATTCTATCACATATACACAACACCTTCTAGCACAAACTAAGCAGAGCTTGTAATATGGATACTAGACAATGGATAAATATATATATATACTTTGCACACAGAGCAGCGATAGCTCAGTGGGGAGACCATCAGACTGCAATGCAGAGGGTCTCGGGTTGGAACCCACGTCGCGCATCTCTGACTTTCGGAAGTTATATGACTTTTCGAAATTATGTGCGTATTGATTGACAATTATCGCCTGCTTCGTGCCTCGAAGAACACGTTAAGCTGTTGGTCCCGGCTGCCATGGACATCTATGGCAGTCGTTATTGGGCAGTCAGTGCCCTATAATATCCTGACACTGGTCTAGCCTTAGGGTATCGTTAGCGTTAGGGTTGCGGAGGTCAGGTGGCAGCCGCTACGTGTAAAAACTGATATCCAGTCAAATACGGTTAGACTAGAAAAGCCGACCCCAAGTGACTTGGGAATAATAAAGGCTAGGGAGAAGTATACTTTGCACACAAATGTTTGACTTGTGCGGTAATCGAAACGAAAATGATTTCAAGAAAAATATTATAAAATAAACAAGCTAATTATTTATTATATTTCCACCACAAACAATAAATTAAGCATATTATAAAGCAGTTTACCCAATCTTAAGATAGTTTTATTAAACCTCGGTCGTTTGACGACCCTAAAGTTAGGTGTTATTGGGCGAACATTGCAATATGGGCTCGGAGAAAAATTACAAGTGGGAAATCTCGAGCACCCTTCAAACTGCACCGGGGGGGAAAGTGACGAACGAAAACGCCTTGTGATAATGAAAATGGCGGATTTTCTTCTTCGTCTGAGTGCATAGTACATACATACGGACAACGTAGTTTTTAACATATTGGTTTAACATATTGAGTTGCGGCGGCACACCGGCACAATAGGTTTTAATTATATCTGGCATTGTGAGACTTGACTGGTTATTTAATTAAGAAGATTATCTATATATGTAAAATATAATTATTTGTATAATATTTCATGCAATAATATACATAAATATTAAAAAGAGGAAAGATGTGTATGTATATTTGCTTGTATTCAAAAACTCAAAAACTCCTAGAACGATTTTAGAAATTCATTCACCATTAGAAAGCTGGTTTATCCAAGAGTAATATAGGGTATATAACATCATTCTAAGAGGCACTGGAGTGAGGCAGTAATCATAAACGGGGGTGGAACCGAAGGGGACAGCCAGTAGACATATTGATAATTACAATTTAAAGTGTTCCAAATTGAGCAACAGCTTTTTATGAGATAACTATCCGTACGATTCGTGCCTCTGTATTTGATTGCTGTTTTTTTAAATCATTTATTCAGTGTTAAAGATATAGTAGTACAAATCTCATCGCCAAGCCACACAGTTTGTTGGCGAGATAAGCTCGTTACCAAATATCTACATACTAGACTTTTGCCTAAAAGCAGCGATAGCCTAGTGGGAGAAGGTTGGACTCCACGCAGAGGTCTCAAGTTCGATCCGCAAGGCGCGCATCTCTGACTTTTCGAAGTTATGTGCGTATTAAATAGTTAATTATCGCTCGCTTTAACGGTGGAGGAAAACATCGTGAGGATACCTGCATGTCTGAGAGTTCTTCATAATGTTCTCGAAGATATGTGAAGTCTGCCAACCCGCACGTGGCCAGCGTGGTGGACTACGGCCTAACCCTTCTCACACTGAAAAGAGGCCCGTGCCCAGCAGTGGGACAGTTTAATACAGGTCTGATATTATATATATTTGGCTGCGGCTTTGCTCACGTAAATGTAGGTTATTATTTTTATTATTTATATTTTTGTGGATACCAAATATTTTATCCCGTGTGGGAATTGAGCTAAAAATTAAAATTGAAACTTCACAATGTCTGAACATAGGACATATTTGAGAAAAAGGAGATAGGAACTATGGAAGCCATAACTATTAATTATTTTAATATTGTCTTCTGTTTACGCGAATGTTATTCATTGAAATTAAACTACTATATACGGATTTTATCGCGTTGTTTATTTAACACTCTATTACATAATTTTGAAACTGTTACACTACTATACTATACTATTAAACTTTACTAATTTTAAGCTAATTAAATTATTAAAACTATCAAATCTATTTGTTTTTAAGTTTACACTTTCCCCGACGTTTCGGTTGCTTTTCAGCAGCCATGGTCACGGGGAGACTAAGATGGTAGTTGTCTCAATGTTCCAGTGTGGTTATTTCAAAGTACCCGAACATAATTTAGTTATTGGTGTTTCTATTTACGCAGAATGAGCTCAAAGTATCATGAAGTCTAGCTGTGGTTTGTTTCTTCTTGGGTTTGACTATTTGAAGTACTGGATCCCAAGCTGGTGGTACATTCCAACCATCTTCTCTATTGAAATTTGGATGTTTTTGATCTCAATAGCCTCGCGAAGCATCCTTGGTAGGAATCGGTGTTCTTTAGCGAGAATCTGTGGTTTGTCAAATCTCAGGTAGTGGTTGGTCCCCTGTTGTACATGTTCACACACAGCAGACTTCAACGAGCGTTTGTGTTTAACGTCAGCTATGTGTTCTTTTATGCGGGTGCCTATGCTTCTCTTGGTTTGACCAATGTATGAGAGTCCGCAGTCACAATCTATTTTATAGACCCCTGCATCTTGTAAAGGTAATTGGCACTTGACGGATGGTAAAAATTGACTTATCTTCGTTGGCGGCTTGAAGTATGTGTTGATTGAAGCTCGCTTCAAGATGTAGCCAATCTTGTCAGTGACACCCCTTACATAAGGTAGTATAGCAGGTTGGCGCTCGACTGTGGCTGGCTTTTCTCGGGATCTGTGACAGCGGCGCGGCTGTTGGAGCTTGTTGTCTTGCAGTACTTGCTTGACATGTTGAAGCTCGGCGTCCAGGTGTTTCTTGTCACAGATCCCGTGGGCTCTCTGAAACAAAGACATTCCCACGGTAGCTAACTGTTTAGGATGGTGGTGAGATTCACCGTTCAAGTACCTATTTGTATGGGTCTTTTTCCTATACACAGTGTGGCTCAAAGTATGATCAGGATTCCTGATGACAAGTACATCTAAGAATGCTAATGAATTATTTGCCTCTAATTCCATAGTAAATTGGATGTTGTTATTAATGGAATTAAGATGTTCTAGGAATACACTAACACTATCTGTTGGTAATATTGTAAAAGTATCATCTACAAACCTCTTATAAATCCTGGGTGTGATGGGGGCAGTCTGTAAAGCTCGAGCCTCGAAGTCCTCCATATATATGTCGGCAACAACAGGCGATACAGGGGAGCCCATTGCCACACCATCTACTTGTATGTAGAATTTATTGTCCCACAACAGATAGCCAGTTGTTAAGCAATGCTTAAGTAGTTCTGCATATTCCTCAGGCATATTGTACTCTATTAGCTTCCTTTTAGTTATTTCAATACAGTCATGTACAGGTATGCATGTAAATAATGACTGTACATCAAAACTAACCATTGTTTCATTGTTAGTGAGACATAGGTGTTTAATCTCACTCACAAAATGGTATGAATCCTTTACATATGCTCTCGAGTTGCCTCTGAGTGGTGAGAGTTTGAGTTTTTTGTGTGTCTGTTTGTATGTATGTATGCCTACCACGTAAAAGCTACTGCCTCAAATTAAATGCCGTTTTCACAGTTGTCTTGCTGGAGGTCTAACCTATATTCTGGTTCATGTTTATTCTTAATATGCCACTTAGAAATCGAGTATTATTAGGTACCCACTCCGAAATCCGAAGTCGCGGGGTATTTCATTTTTTTTTCCACGTGTTTTAATGTGGTTAAACCCCATATCATTGCATGGACTTGACCTCTCCGTGTGTTGGTCCCTAGAGACTTACACTGGTATCATTGGCTCCTATGAAAAACGGAGGGGAAAGAAAACTTATACAATAACAATAATAATAGGGTAGTATCACATACGATATTAGTGACGTAATGTGCGATAGCAGGGGTAATCATTATCCTAGCTTTATGCTTCTCAAATGCTTTGCGTCTGGTCGAACCAAAAGAACGATTCAAAATGAGACAATAACTCAACAGCTGCTTCGGCGGCGTAGCGGTAATGAATGACACAGTTGTGCATGAGGTTTTGGGTTCCATTCCCGGGTCAGACATAGTTTTATTAGTTTTTTGATTATTAAGTGATTCTGTATTAAAGTTTTGACGAGGACCAAAGCCATGGTTGGTGAAATGTCGATGTCGTACGCCTCTGCTTTCACTTTCTGGGATACACGGGTTACATACGTATAGGTACATTTCGCCAGTTCCGGTTTTAGATCCCGCGTTGCCTACTTGACTAAAATCCTAATTTCACTTCGGCCAACTCGGATATGGAGAACCGTACATCACAACAATTCTCTTGAAGCATATAATCATGCCACGTAACATGCGATGCTATCTATAAATACCTACTAGAACCGAACGTAAATCTTTTATTTTTATATAAACTTCAGCTTACCGCTCGCCTTGATAAACTACATAAACTTTAACTATGCCAAAACTCACACTCCTCTTAATGAGGTTCACGAAATAATATATAGATATATAAATATAACACTGGCTGAAAATAAAATACGGCAAACACAGAAACACTAAATTGTACAAGAAACATTTGGCACCAGATGCCAGTAACACGAGCGCGTAAAATAAAAAAAATATCCTCTACGAGAGGAGATTGGCGATTTTCCGGTTCTGAAATGACATCCGGTCGGCCCGGATGTTGACCGGTCCGGGCAGGTGGCGCACCATGTCAGAGACGAGTATAAAGGTGAAACTGCACCTTTGAAAGCAGGTTAGGAGTTGGAACAACGGTGTGAATTAACCGAATAAACGAGTGAACTCGTTCGCGCTTTGTTTTGTTTAAGGTGTTGATTTGAAGAGCTAGTATTGTGGTTTATGTGTGTTTATGCTCGATGGGATAAGCAAAGAAGTATTAGTCATATTCCTCCGGGTATGTTTATAGACATCGTATTTACAGCTCTGTAAACTATATTCATATAGAAACACATCACAACGTTAATGAGCTGAAGTCAACAAGGTAGCAGATGTGCCAAGCGCAACATGGAAGTACTGGACGTGGCTTTGTAGTGCGACGAAACACTAGGCGTCTCGTAGCATCTCGTAGCACGGTGTACGCAATGGCTACGTAGCGTGACGCTGCGTAGGGCCTCGTAGAGGTGTGTAAGCAATGGCGACGACGACGCAGTGTGACGCTGCGTAGCGTCTTGTAACGCGATGTAGGTATGCAATCGAGACATAGCGTGACGCTACGTAGCGACTCGTAGCATGGTGTACACAATGGCAGCCTAGCGACCCGGTGCGGTGCGGCGCGGCGTCTCGAACACATGCAAATGATACTCGGGACTGGACGGATGATTACAGGCGATTTGTTTGCTTAGTAGCCATCTTGATTATAAAAACACCTATAGGTTCCCCTAGTAGTTACAGAAAAGAATGCTGTATGTAATACAAAATATTAACCTATAGATATCCCAGAATTTATATTACGACATGTGAAATACTGTTCAATCATGATGTCCCAAATTTAATTCTCCATGATATTCGATCAAGCCATAAATTACCTAATTTCTTGTAAGTAGCAGCAAATTGGTGATAAAACTTAGGTTTTAGAAAGATGCCACTAGATAACTAGATTTGGAAATGGTAACTACGTAGACTCGCTGAAGAAAAAAATCCGAAATATGACACGCTGCAATAGCAGTCATTTATGTTAACGCCACTCCATGTATGTCGTCCTGTGAACATAATCATATCTACTATAACTATCTATCTATATATGTAAATCTACTAGAAAAAGCGAGCTCAAGATTGAGCCCAGGACATTGGAAAAGGTTTACGTCCATCTGTGGACTGCCACATGCTGAATGGGATTAAACCAGGTAAACAAGGTAAACATGGATCTCGAACATAACAAGCGACTTACAGCCACACCTCTGTCTACACCTTAACAGAACCACAGGTGTAATATTACTATGCAAAAAGCAAAACTAACTCAAAGGATTTGCACAATACATATCCATGAATACAGAAACAATAAAAGCTGAAATAAAACGCGAGCTAAATGGTATATTTCCCTTAAAATCCCTTACACGGTACGAGTTGGCAATACGTTATGATTTATAGACGGCAGATATTTATTAGTCCAATAAAATTTGTCCTTAGCTCACACGGCTCTCACCTTCCTCAGGCTTCTGGGAGATTTACCTTAGTAGTCTTACGTAGTGCTGAACTATGGGAATTAATCGTATAATGGATAGCAAGGCAGGCTCTATAGTTCAAGGATTATTTTGTAGAATAATCATAAATCTTACTTGAAGCATTTTTTATTGAGAAGATTGTGGCTTGAGGATTGATTAGGTGTGTGTTTGTGACACAAGGTTTCTGAAAGACAGATCAAGTCAAGTTGTTAAAAAGCGGTTAAATATATGCACTAACTCGGCATGAGTTTAATTTTGACACTTCGTCTTTTAGAATCTGGTTGTTAATCTTGCAGTTGGGCATTTGTGCGTAAATGATGCATATGAGGGTGGTCAATTAGTCATACCATCTGAACTCGACCCAAAGACACAGTAGATGATCGATTCTGTATTGTGCTTCATCGATTCTGGATGGTTCAGAAGTTTAGCTTAGCAGATGCCTACGTTTCTCAAGCGGACGTAAAATGCGGACGGACGATATAAAGGTTTTCCTGACAGTATGTATATTATGTGGGTCGGGTATGCGACGCGATGCTTCTTCTCAAACCGTTCATACTGCACCCCCTGTCCCATACGCGGCATCGCTTCATTCACTTAAGAGAATCTTCCCCGTTTTTGCAACATTTTTCATTGATGCTCAGCTCCTATTGGTCGTAGCGTGATGTTGTATAGCCTATAGACTTCTTTGAAAAATGGGCTATCCAACACTAAAATATTTTTCAATTCAAACCAGTAGTTCCTGAGATTAGCGCTTTCTACCAAACAAACAAACTCTTCAGCTTTTTAATATTATAGTTTAGATTTCCTAAGTAATGCTGCCCTGCTAATTTATTCGCTGTTAAAAAGGAAGGTTCATTGCTAAAGATAAACAAGCGGGATCGATGAGGGCGCATCGGAACTTCTTGTGACGTATAAGCAACCCTGAGATGGGGAACATCACCACTACAGATAAGGACTGCTTTGTTTCTTCAGAAAAAGTCGTTGTTTGGGTCATACGTGGGCCTAAAAACAGATTAAAATATTTTTTTTAACATTGACTGCGCGGATGGTGTAGTGGTTTAAGTGGTCGAATCGCCACTGCCACTGCGCCGAGAGTTGTGGGTTCGAATCCCACACGGGACAAAACAAATGGTTATTCCGAGTCTGGATGTCCTTCGTGTCCATTATTTGAATGTTTGTAATGTCGACATAGAAATTACTACAGGTAACGAAGTTGTCTTTTAAAAAATACAGCCATGTCCTTGAGCAACGGTTACCGCTTGCCATGGACCGGGATGCTGCCCCGTTTATTATCCCAAATTGTATACTGGGCAATGTTTTTTGATTTATATGTTAGAAAATAGCTGCAAGGTCCAAAAATCTCCCGGTTTAACTAGGGTTAAGAAAAAAAGCTAGGGGCTAAGGCTAAGATGGGCCTGCACCCAAAACACTGATGTTCTACTTGCAAACCTATAATTTTGCTTTAAACCTCGCGTCCCGCTGTGCATCCCCAAATAATTCCCCAAATAAGTCACGACCCACCAAAACTCCCCCCATATAGTAGGGTCAGAGACGGACCCGGCAAGCATCTCAAAGTAATATTACTGGTAATGTTGCCACTCGCTAGAAACAAGTCTTTGGTTATCTCCTATAACCTATGAATTGTTAGAATGCCAGACATAATTGAAAACCTATTGTGTCTGGTCGCCGGTGTGCTGCTGGGACTCAATAGGTTAAAGACACTTTCACATAAAACGATATTAATGGCCTGTTTTCTACATAGGAAACGTATTCGCCACTACAGAAGGATTGCATAAAATCTCCGCTCCGCTCCAGTATGCAATCCTATTGGTTCAAATTTCTCCGTTTCTTCGCTCCGCAGCCTATTTCCGCGTCAATTGACAGGCAGTCTAAGCCTGGTAAACGAAAATAGGTTCGCTACGATACCTACCTACTTAGTCAAATGTGTTTGTATCACACCTCTGCTTGACCTGTTGTGGATATAGGCGTAAGACTATGTTATATTAGGTAGGTATAGACTATGATGTAAGAAAACATCGCGAGGAACCCGCTAACCAAATGTTCTCGAGGATATGTATAATCTTTACACCAGCACAAAGCCTGTGTGGTTTCCGCCATACTGATAAAAGGCTTTTGCCCAGCGGTGGTACACAGTTTATAAAATCAGGGCTTTTATTATAGGCTGCACAAAAGATCTACATTTGCAACAAAGGGTCTACAGCGAATTAGAAAAGGAATTATTTTAATACTAAGTACAAATTTGAAAACCTCAATCAATGTTAGGCCCTTGAAATGATGTATAATTGTAAATTCATCAATTACTTATTACCGCCCTCTGTAAGCGCTTGTAGTAACTAGCCAGCCATCTTGCGTACCAGTCATGGACTTATAGTGCCCTCTATGAACTGGATCCATAAATACAAAAAAAAATCAGATGCACCAAAAATATCACTTAGTTTTTTAAAATAGGAAAAACTAGAAGTACCTGTACTGTAAGAATATTTTCTTACAGATCACACTAGTAATGTCAAAAAAGTTCTACATGTTAAATATTTTTACATAAATATGCTCTTCCTTCAACCTATAATTCATTCCCTAGATAAATATACTCAAAGTGACTCTTTTGAATGAGCTTAGGCCACTGGAACAACACAAGTAGGAATTATTTCACAACTCTCTCACATACATTCCCACATCAGGTACACCATTACAACTAAATGATAACAATTTTAATATTATACAAGACCACATAACAGATGATCAGAAAGTTACAAGCTGGAAACAAAAATCTTTACATGGAAAATACCGTCACCAGTTACAACAGGAATATATAGATAAAGAAGCATCAAACGCGTGGCTGTATAGAGGAAACATATATAAAGAAACAGAAGGATTTATGGTCGCAATCTAAGACCAAATCATAAAAACAAAGAACTATCAAAAATATATAATAAAAGACCCTACAGTAGTATCAGACAGGTGCAGGTTATGTAACACAAATCAAGAAACAATAGACCACATTACAGGAGGATGCCCCTTTTTAGCGAACAAACAATATACAGAAAGACACAATAATGTTGCAAAACAATTTCATTCCTCTTATCTATAAAATATTAGAAAAAAATACACAGAGAAAATTCAAAAATATATACCATTAGCAGACGAAATAAGACAAATGTGGCATCAGCATACGGTTAAAATTATTCCAATCATAATTTCATCTACAGGACTCATTCCAAAGTCACTACATACATCACTAAAGGATACTATATTAGGATATTAGGCTTACATAAAAATTCATATATAAAACTACAGAAATCCGTTATCATCGATACTTGCTCTATAGTCCGGCGATTTCTAACATCCACTACTCAGACACCTACAACAATACTCAATGAACCGACCCACTCGGCATAAGCCCGTGACAGGTTTACACCCACCAGCATCAGAGCTGAGAATTGAAATATTTTATAACCCATAATAATACTCTACCATATCAACAAAAATTATTAATAATTTCTACTTAAGGTAATTTTAGCAGTTAATAATAAAACAAGAAATAACAACTAAAATATTACATTTACTAATATCAATAAAATACAGCTAATACTAATTATTCACACTTCATCAACAAGCTTGAACCGTTGGTGCTGCGGCTCTGGTATAACATTGAAGTATTTCTTCATGATAGTTTGGTCTTCCCTGCCACCATAGATCATCTTTACCCATGCATGTTCCCAGCAGGGATCAAACTTCTCACAAGTCACTACAACTTTGCCTGGCTCCATAGCGAATAGTGTACCATTACGACCAAAGCCAACCTGAAAGAATACTGAAACTTTATTTTTAGTCTGTATGTACTTTATTCAAAGTATGTATACACTCACTCGACTTCAATATTTGAAGACTGCAGCATAAAGATTTAATGTGGGTGTTGATTTTCAAAGTAATTTTATTTTAACAAGCTACATTATCTTGTGGTTTGAGTTAAATCATGATTGTGTAGTCAAAAGATTTTTAAATGTTCACATATTGAATAATTTTTTTTATACATTTTGTCTTTGGTATTCTACTGTGTAAAGGCTGTCTTTTTGTGGTACATAGGTGTTACACTAAAACTACAAAAAGTGGCCAGATAATGTTTGTCTTCTATATGATAGAATTTAAAAAACACAGCTTTATGAAGTCTTTTCTACTTCGAGGCTTTACATTTACTAGAAAGAAAACTTACGTTTAATCCAGGATGAAATCTAGGGAACTTCTGTGTAACTAACATATGACCGGGCTGTACAAAATGACCATCTTGCACTTTCCACCCTCTGCGCTTCGGCTTTACCTTACAGTTTGTATTCTGTGTACTTCCACCAGTCTTCTTGCTAGCATTGCGAACAAACTCTATAATGTAAAGCGATTATTTATAAATATTGTCTTCAATATATTTTATAACCTCCAAATCTAACTTATTTATTTAATTATTACCTTTAAGTGCAGAATTTACTTTATTTGTACCTAACAGAAAATTAAGTGACATTTTCTAATACCAAATGTTTATGTTTACACTCAATTAAATTCTCAAAAATCCTCCAGATTAGAAACTTACAATAACCGATATAGAGTTACATACATAAATGTCTAAACTAAACGACAGATAATGGTGCCAATTCTGTTGTCAGAAATTCTCTAATCTTAGCTAAAAATCTCTAAAATTTAGTTTAGTCCTGTCAAACGACATTTCGTATTCTGAAATCGCTAAACGTGATAGGACTAAAATAAATTTTAGAGATTTTTAGCTAAGATTAGAGAATTTTGTGACAACAGAATTGGCACCAATGACAGCTTTCACGACAATTCGACAGTTCGACTTTTGACAGTTCGACTTTTGACAGTAAGGGTGCGTTCCACTTAGCGCTCACGACACTCACGCTCACGACCACGGTTTTTTCCGTTCCACTTGCTTCCGAGCGTTACAATTGTAAACTCAAGTGGAACGGATAATGGAGTGTTTTGAGCGTTGATGTAAATTGAGTGAATTAGAAAAACATAAGTCGAATTCTTAAAGAGGTTAGGTTACAATTTGTACCTAAGTCTGACCAATAAACTCATATAGTTATTGGTTAATTGGATTTATATTAAAAATGTATATCGAATATTCTACTAATATTATAAATGTGACAGTTTGTGAGGATGGATGGATGTTTGTCTTTCACGCAAAAACTACTAAACGGATTTTGATGAAACTTTACAGTATTATTGTTTATTCATCGGAATAATATATAGGCTACTAAAAATCAATTTTAACATAAATCTACATTAAGGCGAGAGAAGCCGCGGGCAAAATCTAGTATTTCATAATTTGGTGGAGTATTTAATTAATTTACATTCAAATATATTTAAAATGTCTTTTACGGCGACATACACTTGGATATTTGGTAGAGCGTATTACGACGCTCTACTAAATATCCAAATGCTTTAGAAAGTACTAGTTCATCTAGTTCAGATGAAGAGTGGAATACCATTATTACAAAATCATGATCGTGAAAAACGGAAACTTAGACCACGTAAGATAATGTAATTAATCGTTACTCTGATGAAGAATTCAAAAGTAATTTCAAAAAAATGTAGATTAAAATGTAGACTATAAGATGTTTACTTATTTAAGTATTCGTCGTTTCATCAAAATCGCATAAAATAAAATTCATCGTCGCCATCTTTGTTACCAAATTTTTATTTTTAAAATGGCACCAAATTTCGCGACTCTCACGACGACCCACCTCTCAGCATGGGTCATAGTGAGCGTGAGTAATGACGTCATGAGTGACGTTTTCGCCGCGACCACAACGATCGTAGGCGTCATGTGGAACGGCTAAACGAGCATTTTAGGTGTCGTGAACGCTAAGTGGAACGCACCCTAAATATACTTCGCAATGCACAGACATATAAGTAGGGTAGTAAAAAAGTGACGAAAGCGAAAAAGAAAGTAAGTTGTTGAGAATTATTATAGTAGGTACCATAAGATTATTTTTTATATAAAATATATGCACGGGATTATAATATTAAGTACATACATAATGTATATAAGGGCTAATTATTAATTCCAAGCACAGTAAACAGAAAAGCTAGTCTTTTAACATACTGATATTTAAATGTCTTTATTATTTATAGTACATACACACTGTAAAGTATTCATGTGAGCATTTTTTATCTGTGAATATCGATTGCTGAATCGCTATTCGCTAGGCTAGGCGCTTCCCCACTACACTTGATTTGACAATATTGACAATTGACATTACAAATAAAGTTGTCCCGATCGTATCAAATTGTTAGAAATCTAAACTGTCTTCTTGTTTTTGAATTAAAAAGTGGCCCTATAAATAAACAGAATGAGTTCTGACCCATTAAATATAGCAAGACGTAAACTAAATGACGTTCTCAGTGAAAAATCTACGAAATATTTCAATCACATGAAACAATGGTTTCGTATGAAACTAACTAAAGAAGAATTTGATGCTGAAGCCCGAAAACTTTTATTTCCAGATCAAGTGCATTACCATAACGACTTCCTATTGGCATTGTTGAATAAAGTAGAGGGTTTGGCGGAAACATCAATCAGTATTGCTCAGGAAAAAGCCATTACCCATAACAGGAATAGTAGAAGACACAAAAGGAGTTCCCGGACGTCAGAAAAGTCCAACTTCGAGCCTGTCGACTTATTGGAATATTTACCACCTAACTCGCCGCCTGGAGCAGGCAGCGATGGCGTTAAATATGCTGCACAGGTAATGCATCTATTGTTTACTAATAATTCTTCTTAACATTTGTATTCTAAGAATACAAATGTTTATGTTATGCCACTGTGGAGTTTTTTATAGACACATTTGTTACTACTATCATTTGTGTTATTCCTAACAATTGCTTCTGTTTCTATTCTAGCATTGTTTACAAGGAAAGTTGTACTACTAATGATAACTTAATTTAAATTTTTGAACCTATTATATATTTTAAAATTGATTCCTTTTATATTCATTTTATCAAAGCTTATTACATATCAACAATGTTTTCAGACATTTCACTTGCTTTTCAGCAGTCATGAATAGAAATATACCCAAATCATATTTTATTGTGATTATTTGTGATTAATCACATTTCCTATATTTGCAGGAGATATTCTTACCTGATCATGCACTTGTGGTGGGACGCTTCATGTTAGCAGCCTGGGAACTAGGCCTAGAAGGTGCTGATGATGATGCAGCTGATATAATTGTAGTTGCGGTCCAGAACTTCCTCAAAAATGTTATCAGTGCAGTGCTATCCCAACGCAAAGGCTACAAGCTGCACAACAGACACTTTATGTATGATATTGGTGGAGATATGCCCAACATGTGGTTGAGGAATACATCGCAACTGTACGATCCACAACGGGAAGGAAGACTTGATGTAGATGATGGTATGAGTGATTGTTTGGGACCAAGGTGCCCACCAACCATTGATGAGATGGAGCATTGTGCAGCTTTTGAAATTGCTTGCAGGTATGGTACAGAAACATACTCTTTTAATTAACATTATCATCTCTTTATTAACAAGGTAGATTCCATTAAATGCTACATACATTGAAGCAAATTTTCTAAATGAAAATATTTTAATTCTCTGTATAAGTTGGAGGTAGAAAAATATACACAAATGTTTAATGTTGAACAACTGTTGTTGTTGATCTCAAACATGTGCTTTCACACTTTCAACATTTTCACATATGTATGTCTGATAATAGTGACAATAATTTACTAACTAGTAATTATAAATAGTTAAAATCTAATTTCTATTTTGTTTCATTGGAGACAGTACTTAAATATACACTGAGCAAGTATCACCATACTTGCTCAGTGTATATTTAAGTACTGTCTAGGCCTCCGCCTATGGCCTATTCCTCATACTGAGAAGAGGCCCATGCCCAGCAGTGGGACAGTTTAATATAGTATATAATTTCTTTTGTTTAATTATAAGGACAGCCGAACTTATTATTGAACAAAAGAATTGTACATATTATTTTCCATAGTTTTAGTAATCATATTTGTTTTTCTTTCAGCAAACAAAATGCAGAGTCCAATGACAACACACTAACAATAGATGAATTCTACAACACACTGTTGGTGAACAAAAATATAATAGCATGTCATTCTGTGTATGCTGTCAACATGGAACGATTAGCTGTGATGTTAAACCATCCTAGCGTGTAATTTTATTTTAGAAATTATCTATTTAATAAGTAGGTTTATATAGCAGCTGCATTTGTAAAATTCTACAATATTTCTTCACATTAATTTATGTAATACATAAAGTAAATGACTACAGCTAGGTATTTATGTACCTTGTGAAACATTAGATGTTTAAATGAGGTGGCAATGACCATAGTTATGGGCACTCTCTTTATGTATATTATTAATTATGCAATATAGATTATAACCAGCCCAATATGTCCCAATTTAGAAATAATGTGGTTAAGGTCAGTCGGGGCAAGAGCGCCATACTTTTTGCATAGATGAATTCAGTGCAAAATATCTTTCTTTAATGCTCACTTATAAGTGTATATATTTTAAATTGTCATTGTTTGGTATGTTGTAGCTGCAAGAAAAGACGATTCAATGTAATCTATCAACATTTTTATGACATTTTATAAGAAATTGGAAAACATTGATATAGGCGCACTTGCCCCTGGAAACGGGGCAAGTGCCCCTATATAAAAAAAACCACTAAAATCGTACCTTACCAGAAAAACAGATAATATAATCAATAGAACATAAACAACAAAATGTGTTACTCTGGGTTTCTTTTTAATTTATTCGTACTATAGGCTACTGCAGCTTTCATAACAAATTTGGGGTAAGCGCGCCATAGACTTGTTATCAGGGGTTCTAAACCTTTAAATGCGGTTTTTTTATACAAAGTAAATACTGTAGTATTTAAGAAAAATATTTGTCAGTTAGTTTGGCTGAAATAATAGACTTCTTTAATTAATCAAATTAGACTTTATTACTTAAAAAATATAACAGTAGGTAACAATTTTTCTTTGGCGCTAAGACGAAAACACTTATGTAGTAATTAAGTGGATGGCACACAAGAACTTACAAGGTAAAGTAAAAAACATATTTTCAGTCTTTGTTTGGATTAAGTATTTAAACAACTTGACACGTTAAAATTAAATAAAAATAACAAAAAATGCTAATGACAGTAATGTAAGTACTTAAAAAACTAATAATACTTTATATACTCAGTACAATCGTATGTAAATCTTAGTTATCTTTTGGACCATATAATCCAAAAATCTTATTATTTTATAACTGCTCTTACTGTAAATTAAATTTACCGATATTAATACTGAATGATATTTGACCACGACGTGTTATCGTGGGTTTTGGCAAAACTGACACAATATCTGCAACATGTCTCAATTCACATATGTCGTCCACATTAGGATAGACAAAAAGCAAACCTTTTTGTTTTGTTTGTATTTTTCGTACGTATTTTATCATTGGAATGTCATCATTAATACTAATAATTTGCCCAACATAATGCTTTACACTTTTTTTTGCCGAAAACTTGACTAGAACCCAATCGCCTTCCTTTAATTTGTTTGATGCCTCTTCAAAATACTCTATATCGGTGAGCCCAAAATCTATACATACGTTTTCTTCATCTGAGTTATGTTCTGATAAGTAAATATTACGGTAACTTTCTAGGTCCATATCTGAAGCATCTGAATCATGAATCGTAAAGTCACTGACTTCTTCTAAATCTTCTTCTTTCATAGTTTTCTTTTGCTTTTTTGTCCTTTTTATTTTGATGTTTTGTCTTTCATTTTTTATTTTTTATCAGTGTGTATTTCATCAGTAACCTGTAACGTAAAGTCTGTTGGTCGTTTAATTTTATATCCTGTAAAAACATCTTTGGTCAGTTCTTCATCAACTTTTAAATATCTGTCTTCTAAAATAGTAACTTTTGGTTTTGAAGTCAGTGGCAGTGGTGATTTTGAGGAGCTGGCAAGACAACTAAGTATTGAAGAATCGTTTTGTAACAGATAAATTGGTTCACAGACGTTCAAGTCTATATTAGGTGGTATTATTTCAGAAAGAATTGCTTCCGACCTTGGTGGATCAGTAATATGTTGTTTATTTTTTGTCAGTCATGTTTTTACTCTTTTCCTGACATTGCTTCACTTTTTTTTTTTTTTATTTTGTTTACTTATTACATCTTTCTTTTTTTGCTCTCGTTGCTTTCGTTTTTCTTCTTTTTCTTGTTCTTTTTTGGCTTTATCGTCTTCTTTCTGTTTCAATCTTTCAATGACTTCTTGATACGTTATCACCTCTGCACTTGCGGAAATTTTTACTTTCTTTCTCTTGACATTGGCAGCCTGCGACTGTTTTGTAGATTGTATTAATAAATCTTCGAAAGATGTTTTCTCTAAAGACTTAGAACTAAGGACATTTGGCAAAATGGTAACTGTAGTCGAGTTTAATTTAATAAAACAGTTAATTTTATTCAGGCATAATTTGGTTAAGGTTAATGGAGAGCTACAAGCGAGTGTTTGTTCTTTCAATAAATTTTCATGGTGCTTTTTCCATCTTTTTAGGGCCTCTGGGTCTAGTTTATGTTCCGGTACAGCATTTCTGTTAAACGGATAGATTCCGCTTTTTTCGAACCCCTTCTTTATAATATTGGAATTAATATTTTGCCAAACTCTTCCCACTATCGCTGAAAACTGTTCTTTAGGTAACTTTTCGCCCTTATGTGTGCGCTGCCATTTAACCATTTCCTGGTCCCAGGCGTCTTTATACGGTTTGAATACGCTTAGATCAAGTGGTTGAAGCAGGTGGCTTGAGTGCGGTGGCAATTTTATGATGGTGATATTATTTTGTTTTGCTTTTTCGACCACAGCCAGTTGCACGTGAGTGCTATGACCATCATAAATTAGGAGCGTTGGTTCGAGTGGAGCGTTCTTTCTCATCTTTGACCATAGGAATGAAACTTTTTGTCATGAACTCTGCAAAAGCGTCGGATTCAATCCAACCATTGGATGTCGCAGTATACAAAGTGCCAGGATATGCTTCCTCAGACGTCCATGTACTCCACACATGCTTACCTTTGAAAATTATAAATGGAGGCCCTTTGCCTCCAGCTGCATTGCTGGCAACCAAGACGGTTGTGTTTGCTTTACCGGCTGACGATGTTGTTCTAGTTGAAGGATAACCCTATAAGCCGACCACTTTGGTTTTTTTAGGGTCACTGCAATAGCTTGTTTCGTTAATATTATAAATTCTCTCTGGTTTGTTTTCAAGCTCTAGTTCATTAATAACTTTTTCGACAATGTCGTAAAATTCTTGTATAATGAATGGGTCAGCCGCTTTCTTACGGGCAATCTCAACTGCTTGAGGTTTTTTTATTGACAATCTATGTCGAGTCATAAAATTAGAAAACCAATCGTTTCCAGGGATGCCATTGGTAAATGGTGTATTTATTTTGTTTTTCTTAACATACTCGCCGACCAGTTCTATTACCTCTTTTCGACTTAACCCGAAGCCATGCCTCTCCATTATATGTAAACAGTTAGCTAACTCTGTTTCAATATCAGCCGATAAGGCTGGTGGTCTACCTTGTGTAGATGATTTCTGGCCCCTTCGACCCGTCACGTGATCCATGATCGTTTTACGAGGTATGTTATATGTTTTAGCTGCTTCATACCCAGATAAGCCTGATCGGACAGCTTCAACTGCCCGACATAAAGTTTCTTTTGACCAAGATGGCTTTTCGGTTTTTCTTTGGTAAGCACGAACCATCTGAAAAATAATTTTAGGGTTAGTTGTAGTAAGTTTATACTTCTGTCTTAGGTATACTGTTGGACAGCTACCGTAAAGTTCACAACCAGATGAGTCCATACTCGTCTGGCGTGGACTTTACGGCAGCTGTGCAACTGCATCTTTTTGTCGAAAGATCTGTGGGCAAGCTAGTGTTAGAGTTGTTCAGGCTCAGTCTGAAGGTCTCTGACATGGCTTAATGACTGATGTTGAATAATAAAAGCCAGATCAATGATTTGCCAGCCACCCATCCAGAGACCCATCGCGAAGTAGCTTGACTTCGATTATTGCTCCCGATTAACAAGCTTAGGCCCACCTAAGCGCGCTTAAAGTAACCAACAAAGGAAATTAAAAGTAAAGCACTAACTTTAAACGAATTTTATAAATTACCAGGTATCCAAACAAGTGTTCTATTTAATGTTCACTCAAATAATTCAATTAAAGATTTTATGAAAATACCTATCCGTTCATAAGTTATGACTATTACTTATAATAGAATTAACATGTTATTCTTGTAATAATAAAAAAAATTAAACGAAAATCAATAATCTTAAATGTTATATTATGCACGACTCAGCTGCAAATTAAAAAAAATATTAAAACACACGCACACAAACGTAACATTAGGTTATGTTAAAATAACTTATATCCCATTTGTCTAAACACCTGGTATAGCGTCCCCAAAGCAAATCCCAAGAAAATAAAATAAAATATTTAAAAACAGTTTATAGTACTTATTACGATGCTTTTACTATAAGCATTCCTAGACAGGTTCTTAATATAGAAAAACATTGCATTGAATCATAAAAGTTGACAACTTCTGTTTTGGGGAAAGTGCGCCATACTACAAAAAAGTTAGGCGCGCTTGCCTCACTTGATTATTTTGAGGTTAAGATTTTTAACTCTTTATAAAAAAAATATTTCCTTATCTAGGACTAAAATACAGACATAGATTTAAAGAAAAACAATTAAATTCTGTACTCACCACATTGGTTTGCCGCAACACGTAAAATATTTTAGATTTAAAGGGATTAATAACAGGTGTTCATCTCTGGTAACAGGTTTAAATGACACTAAAACTAAAATGGTGGATACATCAAGTTATGATGAACAGAGACATCTGTGATCTAAAGTGGAACTATGTTTTTGTTTTTTCCATAAATGTAAGATGTCGTTAGTTGTCTAATATTAGTGGTTTTCGATATTTTTAGGGAAGGTGCGCTTACCCCGTCGGCGCGCTTGCCCCGCCTGACCTTATATGATGCAAAACCATTAATATAATAAATATCTATGACACTTTTTAATATATATTTAATAAATTAATGGTTTCTCATCTTATATAATGTCTTTATAATCAAGAAACATTTTATTTGTCCTTACCTATATAAACAGTAAAATGTTGTCATGATGGTAAGTCGAGGCTGCACTCACAAATAGAGATATTTAGCATTGCGCTGCGCCGCGCAGTTCACAGCGCTGGATGTGTTAACTCACTTCTTCAAAATGCATTGGCGCACAGCGCAGGGCCGGGAAATTCGAATATCATTTTTGTAAACTGCAACTCCGTGAAATGTAAATGGGGTTGTACCTAGGTAATCTTTATTTTCTAGATTTCACTTCACTTTTTGTGCTAAGAACCTGTGAGCGCGGCGTGCAGATGGCGCGCATTTCGTTGCTCACTCGGCGTGTTTTCATTTTGTTGCGCCATGGCGCAATTTTGAGTTAACGCAATGAGGCGGCGGAGTTAACTGTGCCTGAGTTACTGAGTTAACGCAAGGATTTTCGCTGAGTTACCCATGTCTACTCACAAATTCCAACAAACAGAATAATCATAGAGAAGAAGTTTTCTAATTTCTACTTAACCTTTCTAAACAGTGTCTGCCGGTATCTCAGATACATTGCAAATGCATTGTGTCCCGATTAAATCTGTGTTCGGCTACGAATGGATAAGTAATCGTCTTGACATTATCAATGTGTAGTGTGTTGTGAGTTTGATATCTGAATAACTCAATAATATGAATAATTAATTTGTATCTGTAGCACAGGGAGTATATTATCTATTGTAAGAGTAGCGTTTTCCTACATAATCGATTTTAATCTTTAGATGTAAGTGTTAAATAAACATATTAAATTATTATAAGAAGTATTTTTATTATATTGTATCATAAATATCATAATTCATAATATTAAAAATATTCACATACATTATTCGACAATTTGATCTTATTCATTTCATTATTCTTATTTTCTATTATCCAGTATTGTTAATTAATTTGACAGTCATGAACTTACAGAGCAAATCGAGCAACAAACACACTAAAATCATCAATACAGACTGCATTAACATTTGCGGACACCACAGAAATAAAAATAAAACCAGACATATATATAAAATTAAAACTATTCGAACAACTTCATCAGGAACTAATTTATTATAAGCTATAATGACAAAGTATAGAACATGCGCGCAGCACATTCCTATACGTTGCGAGTATGATTTGTTCCGTACCGTACGCTGTCTTGAGACGATAATTACAGATTTACAGAGTTTCAAATAAGTCCACAGCTATACGATAGTCTTTATAATTACTATCTCTTAAAACTATTGAGATTATCATCGCCACAATCATCGGATATAGATATTTGAATCGGATAGGATATCCAAATTGTAACCTAAATGAACCTGTCTGGTTGCTATAAGGATGACGTTCCACCATTTACATTATTAATCTCCTACTCCTACTTATCCTCTCCTATTGCGGTAAGAGAGGGAGACAAATAGATAGGATGGCAGTCCACCGTACTGACTAGTCGCCAAGCAGACACAGTAACCAAAAAATCCATTTAACGCGGGTAAATCTAGACACAGCTATTCAATTATCGTGTCAAATTTAAATCTGAAAATAAGTGAAGATATGGCTTAACTTTTTATAGCTTCCAATATGAATTACAACTTGTGTGATAGTCAGTTTGTGTTCCCATATATTTAAAATAGTTCAATAATGGTTTAAAGAGATAGACTCAAACTTTCTCAGACACAGCATCTTTAATAATTAAGTACATGTTGTCTGTAACACTAGAATGTAAGTACAATTATCCAGTATATTAATAGCTACATCTCGCCAGCTATTAGTTTTAGTCCGACGTAATAGAGGTGAGCCTATTGCTGTCTACAGGGCCTTCCAGACACCGTGCTACTGCTCAGAATTTCTTGAGAGAAAATCAAAGTAACACTGCGCAGCGCCCCCATTCAATACCGCTACGGCATCAAGGCACTTTTAGGAAATGTATGGATAGACAATTAATGCGTGTCGATGGCTATGAAATCCCGTGTTTAGGTATATTTTAGTATAGGTATAGCGGTAGCCTAGTGGGAGACCGTTGGAATACAACGTAGAGGTCTCGACCTCAATCCTCACGACCTCTGAATATTCACAATTAGGTATGTGTCTACTAAATAGTTAAATATCGCTCGCATTAGCGGCGAAGGAAAAAATTGTGAGGAATTATGCATGTCTGCGATTTCTTCATAATGTTCTCGGTGATAGGTATGTGAAGTTTGCCAACCCACACTGAGCGAGCGTGGCGGACTATGGTCGACTTCTCACACTGCGAAGGCGCCCTTGCCTAGCCGTGGGACAGTTTAGATATATACAGGGCTGATATTATTATATAATATACCTATCTTAATTTGAGAAGATTATGCTTGTTCAGATTGTACTAGAGGTGACGTGGTACCAGGATCTGATTGTTCGGACGGCGACTCGACAGTCACTAAAGGAAAGCTTCTTACCAGCTGAGAAGTTGAATGTGGGCTGCCAGTCATCTGTGCTAGTACATGCGCTTCTCTTGTGGCTTCTAGAGCCCTGCTGCCTAGCATTCTTCGCTTCCAGGCAACAAAACCGAGTATGGATAGCAACATAAATATACCAATTGCGCCGAATGTTATACCCGTTGCTGATGCTGTTGACATTGTGTATATACCTACGGAGAGATAGACAATTGTTAGTCTAAAAGTCAGTAATGTCTATAAAAATCTGTTGATGTGATGTTTGTGGTTACGGGTTCCAAGGTTGAACTAAAAGGCTTGAGAACTCCGACTGTGGAAGTACCCTCAACCTACAGAAAATCGCAACCTAACAACATATCTTTACTAAACTACGCGGTTGAGGTATAAAGTTACCGCTATCCAATTTATGCAGAACTTTGGTTGCATATATTGTGCTTATAAGTAGCTATCAGTATGAACCTAATATTTATTGCTACTTCATATAATTGTCTACGCAACATAAATTAAGGTTGATAATATGTAGGAGGAATAGGTACAGTGCGTGTGACGTACACGCATACATAATCTGGTCACTGGTGTGCCGCTGTGACTCAATAGGTTATATAAACTAATCGTAACGCAATTTAGGTACAGTCAGGGACATAATTCGATACCGTATAAAATAATAGTAATCCATCTTAAATCGGAATTTATAACATCATGGTGGAAATTAGTAAATTTTAATCAAAAATTCTTCGAAGTTTTCCTTCAGTTTACTATACCTACATCATATTGTGTTTATCGATGATGAAAATTGAATTCAGTGCGTGTGACATATTATCAACCTTAACTTAAGTTGTGTAGACAATTACATGAAGTAGAAATAAATATTAGGTTCATACTGATCTAGTCATTTATGTACCTACATACATAGATGAGTGGGCAATGGCAGGCTTTAGCTACAGATTTTTCTTAATTTAAGGAGTGTCATCATATAATCCGAAACTATTTGCCGAGTCCAATTATTATTTAAATCGTAATCGGTATATGTTGAGTGGGCTGGTTTCTAAATGTAAATATTGTTACGGCTAATGCCATCTGACGGCACTGTGGGGAAGACTCGGCAGTCCCTTCTAATAATTTATTACAGCACCATCTATTGATATCTTACGGAACTACGTATTTGTCGGTACGAGTCGTGTAGAGAGAACGCTGGCACATCGTCGAATCATCGCGCTATTACGTACCGTGTATGACGTTTTCTAGAAAACTCGAGAAACGCTTTACCCGCGTATAAATAGAGCACACGCGCACTGCCGAGTCAGTTTACTATCGTAAGCGGTCAAGTGTTCATCGAAGCGAACGGAAGCGAAAATACTACGGAGTTTGAAGCAGTTACAGGGGAAAAGTGTAGTATAGTGTGATTATTCTAAGAATTAACAGATTAATTTAATATTTTTGTCAAGCTACCCACAGAAAACAGCGAGACGAGCTATTTATCCGAGCTGACTCTCTAAGACCTACCTTTCTTAAAGCAAAACTATGCCAATAATGTATAAATAGGCCTCTCATATTATAGGTATGCTTAGTATGATAAAATGAATTATACAGACCGTCAACATCTAAATTTATGACGTCAGTATACTCTTTGCCGTCGTTGTACCCCACACCGCACGTCCATGCGCCGACATCCTCGTATTTAACTTTGCGAATGGTCACAGCGCAATCACCACGGTCTAAACTCTTGTTGTTCGGGAAATAGTATCTCTTTAAAAGAGGTCTGTAATATAAAACAAACATAATTAATTATAATTGTACTTATTTAAAACAAATCAAAAAGGCATTCGAAAATTAAAAAAAAATGCTTTATATGTAGTGTAATATTTATAGGCATCGAATACGCAAATAGAAGGCGTCGTAATTTTAGATGAGTTGAAAGAGACAATGCTGCCAATTCTGTTGTCACAAAATTCTCTTATCCTAGCTAAAAATCTCTAAAATTTAGTTTAGTCCTGTCACTTTTAGCGATTTCAGAATACGAAATGTCGTTTGACAGGACTAAACTAAAGTTTAGAGATTTTTAGCTAAGATAAGAGAATTTTGTGACAACAGAATTGGCACCAATGACTTTAACAATTCTAACTCAAGTTATATATGTGAGTTTGTTTGTTTGTCATGCTTTCGCGCCTTAACTTCTCTACCGATTATCGTGAAATTTCGCATAAACGATGACATGGGACAAAAGACAGGGCACTTTTCATTAGAAAAAGTTTTGTACCCGACGGAAAAAATAATAATATTCTATCACATGTACACGCAACACCATCCAGCCCAAACTAAGCAGAGCTTGTACTATGGTTACTAGATAATGGATAAACATACATATGTATATACTTTTTTTGTAAATACATACATATTATACCTAGAAATACCCAGACCAAGACAAACATCCATGTTCATGCACACAAATGTTTGACTAGTGCGGGAATCGAACCCGCGACCTCAGTCGTGGCAGTCGGTTACACTGACCAAATAGACATTAACGCGAGCAAAGCTGCAGACAAAATCTGGTATTTAAATAATTAGAAGTTATGGTTATGGAGCACTGCTTCTTCTAATTACATGTGAAATTATCCAACTTCTTTTGACCTTTACCAGTTCCTAAAGCAAATATTATTACAGGCACATTACTAGATTGTTCAAACTTACTTGGCCTCCGTTACACTGGAGTCAATACTAAACGGCAGAGCATTTGGTGGCTCGAATCGACAGTAACTCAGCGGTATGAATCCTTTAGTGGTTGCACAGTACAAGGTTATGGACGTCCCATGCATAGTTGTGATATTCTTTTCAACAGCAGCTACTTCGCCCACGATCCTTAGTTGGATGACATTCATAGTCTCAACGCCAGCGTGTTGGGTACCGATGTGACACCTCCATGTTCCCGCATAGTCCTTAGTTGCATTTATTTGGATGGCACATTTTCCGACGTTAGTGTCACGCTCTGAAAACCTGTAAAATTCAAATTTTATTTCTTGTGTTCGTTTCTATCTACTAAAACACAAATTAGTAATCTCTAGAGGATCGAAATAAGGTTAAGTTTTATAATACAACCGATTAAACTTTAGATTATTTAGACTTCAGAAGTTACATAAATTAATGTAAACTATGTATGGCCGACAAGCCAGGCGGCCACCGCCAACCTCATGCAAAACCGTAGCCGCCGTTAGTTGGTAATCGATGGCTTGTCGAGCAATAACTGGCGACTGAAATTGCTGGAAATATAAAAATGTATTAAATAAGACAGAAGATAGTGAAAGAAGTAAGACGCCTTTATATGTAGTAGGTGAAAAATAATCTCATTTTGGCATCGAAAGCTCGAGAGCTACAGTCGCATAGCACATGCTATAGCTACCGAAATGGTAACAATCAGGATAACCTTCTTTAGTTACAAAATATATTCATAGTCAGAAGACTATGAATATATTTTGTAACTGTAAATTTAACGCTGGATGATTGTTGATAGCATTTGTTGACAGTGTAAGTTACACGGTATTAAACTGTCAACGACGCTATGCAAGATCGAACACTGCTTGTGATATGCATCGTATTGCAAAAGTGATATTTACAGTGCTGCCGGTATCATTTAAATTGCTCACTATCAGGCGGAAATGTCACCTTTATAATATACCTAAACAATGTAGGTAAGTTAATACTACGGTTACCGACATAAAATTAGATCCTCTAGTCATGTCGAAGTAAAACTACGTTGCAACTCAATATGACGTAAATAGATTAAATTATTATCATAATAAGCCGAGCAATTACCGTATAATATTATTTTTACTAATGTTTAGTTATGCAATAATATTTATAGGCGATAGATAAAGTGGAGCCGACAAAATAAACAATATTTATTACTGCCACAATTTAAGAATTTTAACTAGAGTTTGTCTACAACTTGCCTCAAAGCTTTGAAATAAATCAGGAATAAAAATATTATGCAATACGAAAATTTAATAGCCTGGTTCACTCTCCGCATGTCTGCATAAGCGAAGTTTAATTACGAGCTTTAATACTGCCAAATATTAGCCCGTACAGTACGAAAGACAATTTTTAACTCACTGTTATCTATTTTAATAACAGGTAGACTGTGAATGCAACTACTGTGAGCACTTTGCCCCATCTACATGGGGCAAAGTGTTCCTGTCTGAAACTGTTCGGTTGGCAATGGGCTCGTTCTTTATTACGCGGGATGTATAAACATGCCTACTTGGAAACGTTGGTGTGATACCTACACTACCTACTGCCTACCCTTTCGGGGATGTAGACACGAGACTATGTATGTATGTGATACAGATGAGTGGTGTGGGAACCCGGCGTGGGCTATCCATCGCCAGTATTCGTATCCTACTCCTTACACTCCGTCCTTAACTGGTGTGTCCCCTATTAATTGAGAATTTACACCTAACGCGAAACTTATAGTACCACCAATCTGTCTATTGCAGTCATCAACAAGAGCGCTATGTCCGAGAACGTTCAATGTCGATAGGTAGATAGTCTTATGCATAATTTTACTGTACATATTCAAATTAGGATTTCACTAAAAATGTAGGCTGAGGTTGACGGTGGCGGCGGCGTTGCACACAGCGGTGCGCAGTCTTTCGGCAAACACATAGTACTGTTCCCAAGGGATAGAAATTTTATTACATAATTAATAAACATAATATTGTCTTTTGTTTACGCGAATGTTATTCATTGAAATTAAACTATATACGGATTTTATCGCGTAGTTTACTAATAAAAAAAAAATAATAATGCTTCCTCTAGTGCATTAGTCGGCAACCTTGTCGTCCTAAAGAGCCAAATATAGACAATACATAATTGAAATCTAATCTATTCAAACAGCCATTTTTTTAACTTATGCTTTGTTTTTTTTTAGAGACATTATTACGAATAAAATTAGGATTAAAAGTACACTCTCGAGCATGCCTTTGTCAAATAAGTCTTAGTTCAACAAGTAGTAAATAAAATAAAATTTGATATCTTATTTATAAAGCAAAATGAAAACTTTCCTAATTAATTATTTCCATATACTTATAAATAAACATCTGTTTAAATGATTAAACACAACATATAAAGTTTAACGCCAATTAGTTGCACTAGAGGGCGCATTATTACCTATATAATTATGACCTTAAATATACCTTATAACAATAATAGATTATATTAACTACAACCATTATTCTTTGACCATACATAACTAAATAAAAAATAACTCACCGAAACCAATTAAACTTTTATTGTATAATCCAGATTTACACTTTACACTTTATACTTTTTTTAGGTTAATTCAATTCCTTGAGTCATGAGTCATGACTCATGAGACTCATGAGTCATGACATGAGACAGTCGTTTATTTACCCATAGCTAAATGAACAGTTTATCTTAATTCATTTATTTCGGGCTGCATAGGCCCATAGATAAATACCTTAACCTAAATTTACATATTATAAAATGTTGTAATATACTACTCAAAACAAAATAAGGGCCACTAAGATTTTTTTCTGTAGGTACCATAAAACAATAAAGACATTAAATTGTTTAACTTATGTAACTACAAAATAATGTTATTGGTTATAATATAAGCTAACAATTGTTTAAAATAATGATCATGAATTGTATATTTTAAGTTCATAATGAAATTGGCCATTTTGAATGAAAAACATGAACAAAAGAAATCACCGGAAAAAGACAAAATACTGTTCTTGTCACGTTTGTTTCTTCTTTTTAGTAACGAGTATGTCCTCCTCTCTTAGCAATACACTCCTAAAGCCTCGTATGCATACTCTGGATCAAATTCCTCATGTTTTCATCTGGAATCTCCTCCCAGGCACGTTTTAAAGCGTCAATTAGCTGCTGTTGGTTGTAGAGCTCTTACTCATTCTCTCTAACCCTTCGTTTCAATTGGTCCCACAATTGCTCGATTGGATTTAAATCCGGACTGTTAGCTGGCCATGGTAACACCTCAATATGAGACCCTTCTACGACAGTTTGGGTCGATCGAGCTGTGTGTGCACGGGCATTGTCTTGCATCAGGATGAATCCAGGCCTCACTCGCTGTGCAAATTGGATCACTTGAGGCCTGATGACGTCCTCGATGTAACGTTCTGCAGTTATGGTACCCGCATTTAAAATGGTGAGCTCGTATTTACCGTGTAAACTAATCCCACCCCAAACCATTACGTTGGGACCACCGAAACGGTCAACTTTGTGGATGCAGGACTCCGAAAACCGCTCGCCGCGTTGTCTTCATACCCTAACACGCCGATCGATTCGATCGCCGCTCGATTAAAAAAAATTACTTTGCACTCGTCTGTAAAAAGCACCTTGCCCCACTGATTAATCCCCCAGTTCAAATACTGACGGGAGAATCTTAAACGGTTTGCACGTTGAACCCTGATCAGAGGAATTCGAACAACTCGTCGTCTTGACATTTGCTGGTCTTCGTGCAATCGATTACGTATAGTTTGATCACTGACACGGGTACCCGTTGTCAGCCGTAGGTGGTGTTGTAACTTACGGGCCGTTACTGTACAATCACGACGAGCACTTAGTTGGACGTACCGATCCTCGTGCGCCGTTGTTACACGAACTCTACCTGAACCGGGTCTCCTGGCAACACTGCCGGTCTCTTGGAAGCGATTCCATACATTTTGGACAGCTCTTTGAGAAAAACCCAACTGCAAACCCACGTAACGCTGAGAACGTCCTTCTTGAATCATAATTATGGCTCTGGTTGCTGTAATTGTATCCATGTGCCTTCGTACTGGTGGCATGATTGACGCGAGATGATAAATGAATCAATTAAAACTTTTCCCTAAAATAACCGAAACAAGTTAAGAAGACAATCGAAGAAAAACATAAGAATAACATCCAGTTATTTTTTTCTTAAAATGATGGCCAATACTTTTTATATTAGGAACACGAACACCAGCATAAAAGAGATCAAACACCAAAGAGTTCGTAATATCAATATAATGCTACTTATCAGTTACTTTCAGTTTACTAAAGTGCACTTAAATATAAATAAACTAGTAGCCCTTATTTTGTTTTGAGTAGTATATATACGCACAACACCATCTAGCCAAAAACTAAGCAGAGCTTGTACTATGAGTAGGTACTAGACAATGGATAAACGTAAATATATACTTTCTTTTTAGTAAATAACATTCTTTACATGCGTCGGTGACCCAGTTATTGCCACAGACTTGCGCAACGCCTCTAGTTCGATGCGCAAATCTGTAACAGTGACCTCCGATGCACTCAACTTCATCTGCACTTCTGCTAAACTTGCCTTTAAAGAGACGATGTCTTTTAAAAAGCGAGTGACGTCGACGTGATCGAAAGTGACGGGAGGTAACTTGTGTAAGTCTCTCGCCACAAATGTCGGCACGACATCCGGATCGGTCTCCTTAGGCAGCGTTATGACGTCCTGCAAACTCTTCCTTGTCCCGTCACGTCGACGAGACTCCATCTGGTCGTTCTTGTTTAGCAACCAGAACACGAGCTGCTTAGCAGCTGCAATCTCTTCCCCGCTAAAGTTCGAAGCGCAGATCTGGATGACGGACACCTCGTCCATCACATCCAGCTTCCGCTGCATGAACGCCAGCAGTTCATTTGGCACGAGTGTGTCACTCATGGTCACACAAATAACGAGCGTCGTCGGCTCGTGCCGCGCCTTACAATAATAATATTAATTATTATATTCGCTGCACACGTCCGCCTCAGAGCGCAACAAATTCTGTGATTACAGTTTTAGAAATAGCCGACGTGATAATTATATAGGTTTTTTTTGTTATCCAACATAGGTGGTAAAGGTACCTACGTACATAGAACCTGATGATAACTAAACGGTTCAAGTATTTTAGTAAAACGTATCCTATAATCGCTTGTAATATCTGGGATACCCTGGATACCACTTGCGCGTTGCCGACCGAGTAACTAAAGATATCCCATCTTAGAAAAAGGAATAGGGAGGTATGTAACGGTAGTTTTTTTTTTATGACTTAGGGGCTAAACTAGCTGACGGATCGCCTGATGGTAAGCGATTACTGCCGCCCTTGGACACCGGCAACCCCAAAGGAGTTACAAGTGCGTTGCCAGCCCTTTAAAAAGGAATGAAGGAGGGATAGGACAAAGGTAAGGATAGGAAAAGTATCGGGGTAACTGGGCCTCCGGCTCTCTCACTCACCGATACGAAACGCAACAGTACGGGTACCGTTACTTCACGCCGGTATTCTGTGAGAGGGTAGTAGGTACTACCCCGGTCGATCCGGCCCATTCATGCTGAAACCAGCGAGGATCTACTACCTACTAGATATGCCTACATTTTCCATTCCTTTTTTCATAGCTACTAATAGTAAGACCTCCGTATGCTGACATTATGTGACCATTCGGAGCTCTTACTTACTTGGCGATTCGCATTTATCACCCAGTTTCCTGTAATAGTGTGGTACAGATCCAAGCGAGCAGGGGGATAAAGATATTAATATAAATAATATAACTATTAAGGATATTAATTGTGCGTTATAATTAGACAATTACCGCTTGCTTTAACGACAAAGGAAAACATCGTAAGGCAATCTGCAGGCCTGAGAGCTATCCATAATGTTCTCGAAGACATGTGAAGTCTGCCAACCCACACGAACCAGGGTGATAAACTATGGCCTAACTGTTGTCACACTGAGAAGAATGCCCAGCAGTGGAACAGTTTATATACAGTGCTGATATTATTATAGTTATAAGAATATTCAAATATATATGGTGTTCTAGTGGTTTTTAATTTTATTTAATCGCACGTATGGTATAAATGGTCGCCTCGCTACTGACACCACGCTAAGTTGTGGTTTTGAACACCAAACGGGACAAGAAATTGTGTGATCCACAAATTTGTTACGTCTATAATTGTTTCTAGTCTGGGTGTTTTATGTACGTGTTTTAGAAGCACCCCGCGTAAATAACTAATATCTAATAGAAAGGAAGATGCCTTAAAAATCATAAAAAAGAAAATGAACTATCACGAAATGCTTTAAATATTTTAACCAGTTGAACAACATGTTATGCGTGCATAAACGTCAGTCATTGTCAATAAATAAAAAACAACATTACTTACGAGTATCTGTGCCCACCAGAGTGTACAAATCCACAATATGCCATCGGCAAGTCGCTGCTGCATTGTATATTCACATTCTCAAATTCGTGCGCCAAAATGGTTTCCACTCCATTCTCATGAAATACTCTAGACGCTGCGGAAAATATCCATTGAGATCACTGAACAACTTTATCATCATATTTAACACAATCTTACTTCCATACCTTGCGTTTTATAATATTCACTTAGAGCAAATATATTTAAAAATACGTAAATTAAGTTTATTTCACACATTTTAGTAAAATAGACGTCAGGTCGATCGTCTGTTTCTACCCGTAATAAAATAGTTACCCTCTAAAACGGTGATAATTTCGCGTCAATAGGTCACGATTTGCGGCAGTACTATTCATAACCATAATTAGATTGTAAAACTTGAGTTATTATTACTAAGCACACCTATAACTTAAATTTTTATCAGTACCTACCTATAACTGTGTGGAATGAGGCTTAGATGTTAATTAGGTACTTACGTGGCTCTCGATAAACATTATTGAGTTTACGCTTGATAGGCGTTTAATATTGTAATCCAATGTTATATCCTAATCCGTGTTAATATTATTCATATATGTAAAATATATTTACTACGTTCATATGATTTCGGAAAAGAAAATATAGTTTTCAAATATTAGGTAAGCTAATAAAATTATTAAATCTATTTATATTTAGGATTACACTTTCCCCGACGTTTCGGTTGCTTTTCAGCAGCCATGGTCACAGGGATATTGTATTAGCTTAAACATTTGTAAAGTTCAATAGTAGTAGTAGTGTAACAGTTTCTAAATTATGTAATACAGCGTTAAATAAACAACGCGATAAAATCCGTATAAAGGACTTTAATTTCCATGACTAACATTCGCTTAAACAGAAGACAATATTAAATAATGATATAGTTATGTATCAAAATTCTGATCAAATTGTCCACCAAATATTTAGCTTTAATTTAAATGTTATAAAATAACAGATATGGCGTAGGCAGACTTCTGTACTCTAATAAAAGAAAATTTACGTTTCCTATAACCAACTTAATCAGACCCAGACAAAAATACTTTACTTTTTATAAGTGGATTAATAAGTTAATTTTAATAATAATTAACCCCGCAGAGTACGAGCCTACTATCATCTAATTGCCAGACTTTGTGCTGTTATAGCAAACTCCTTAACAGATAAACTTAGTGACACCTTACCTGACCTGAGATTTGAATCCTACGCCTAACGATAAAAAGCCGGGATGAATCACTATCTGTACTTAGAGGATATTAAAAATGTAGGTATGCCGAATAATTCATTAATATTCCAAAACAATTAGATTTCTTTATGTTTGTTTGTTACATATCATGCAAATCCAAAGTCGATTTTTGAGTCGGGCTGAATTGGTATTGGATTTCTTAATTCTCAACACTAGCGCCGCCTTCATAAAGCCTGAGTGTACCTGTGTCCCCCCAATGTCATAGTCGGTAGGGTTCCGAAACGGCTTAGCCCAACCGGCTAAAAGAAAAAGATAGTGGTTACAGCAGAGGTATCCAGACTTTTTTTTCTCATAGACCACTTTCAAAATTTAGGTGGCAGCTACATTTCTATCATATCCCTTGACAACATTCTTTTTTATCAAATCTCTACGGGCTGTCCTTTTTTTTTGCCACGGTAGTCGGACTTACATTTTTTTTTTTAGATATTTTCCGAGTCTTCTGCTAGTATTCCTCAAAATAATTTTCTTACCCGCTTACGAATTGTGAACTCCCACTTTTTTGTCACGCCAACGTAGACCGCCGTCGAGTCTCCCGTGGACCCCTGGGGGTCCACCTGGACCACTTTGGGAACTACTGGATTAGAGTGTCCCATTACTATCTTTTTGAAAATGCCTACTGCAGCACTAGGAATCATCCCTGTGTCGCTGGGGACATTACAAACATTTAAACAACGTACACAAGGAACACCCCACGCAGAACAACTATTTATTCTGTACCCTATGTATATACCACCGATATTTTATGAAGTCGATTCTTTTGGTTTAGTAGTGTTAGATTATGTACCTATTTAAAATACTGTGCTAAAATTAAAACATTTATTTTTTATAAACAAATAATCATTAATTTGCATTGTGTGAATAAATTGTTTGATTTAATTATGTATTTGAAATACCGTTCTGAAATTAATTATTTATTTTATACAAATTGTTATAATACGTACCTATTTAAAATACCGTTCTAAAATTAAAATATTAATTTTGTATAAATAATCACTAATTTGACTTTGGTTTAAATAAATATAACTGTCGAATATAAACCGTTATGAATATATTTCTGGGCAGTCGATTCAATCGAGTTCTGGCTCCCAAAAAGGAAACACGTCTCCTATCTACCTGTAAAGTGAACAGTGATTATAAGTGCTATACTGTGTGTTATAAAATAAAATACTGTAACATCGTTACGAGGTGTTTGATTGCTCGCCCGTATCCAGCAGGGAGTTATTGGTTTACAGTAGCAAGCACATTACACTCGTGTAACTACTATAATTTTATCGCAACTTATTTGGGTTTGTAAACTTATTTACATAGAAGTCGGGACGGCGCAGGGACATTAGGGGTCGAGATAAGACTATATTAGTTCGTTAGTCCCGTAACGCACTAAGTTGGTACTTGAATTTTAGTAACACTTGAAAAACAAACAATTATAGTACAGGGCGCGGGACGGGCAACGATATTTAATTCCCGCGAGTGGCAAAAAAAAAAAAATTTATGAAAGTAACATTGAACAGTAAAAGATACGTTATATAGAGCCAGAAAAAATTTTTCTAAATACCGATCGTTTAAAATTTTCAAATATTCAGGAAGTTTACGTTCCTAACGGTTTGGCGAAGAAGTTTTTGATTTGTGAAGACGGTGATATTGAAAAAAATTTGGTTTTCTCTACACCCCTGGCGAAAAAACAGATGAAAGGAAAACATGGCAGATTTTATGATGATGGCACGTTCCGTTGTGTACCGTCACCGTTCAATCAATTATATACTATCCATTTAGATTTTGGTTCCACGATTGAAATTGTTAACGTGAAACCAATGATTTATGCGCTGTTACCTAACAAAAGTGAAAGAACTTATATACGCCTTTTTGAAATCCTAAAAGAAAAATTAAAGGTTGAGATGACAGATTACAAATGTGATTATGAAACTGCGGTTATAAACTTTGTGCAGACTGTTTATCCACAATGTAAGGTAACAGGATGCTACCATCATTTCCAAAAAGCAATTTGGAGAAAGTATAAACAATTAAAAATACACAGCCATGGAGGACGAAAAATGGTAAGATGGACCACACACTTGCCTTTATTGCCGTCACCTTTAATCGAAGAAGGGTGGAGGGTTATTTTGAATAACGTCCCAGAGCTCACTAATCCGATTATAGAGTTCAAAATTTACTTTGAAACACAGTGGCTGAGAAAAGTTTCTGCGGAGATCCTGAGTTGTGCACACCAATTGCAACGTATAACAAATGTTCTAGAAGGTTGGCATAGGCGTCTCAATGCCAGGATACCTAAAAAGCCAACTTTCTTCTCATTTGTTCATAAACTGCGCAAAGAGGGAAAACATTTCGATTTTGAAATTCAAAGAAGTTTGTTCCACCCCTTGAAAAAAAACCGTAAGAACTGTGATATACAATTTGACCAAAAATAAGAAAAATGGTGTGTCAACTAGAAGCTGCCGAAATAACAATTAAAGAATATTTACAAAAAACAGTTTACATGCGATTGAAGTTTCATTAGTTATTGAAGTTTTTTTTTGTTAATACACATTACAGTTTCATGCTAAGTATATTTGGTTAATAAATAATATAACACACATATATTTAATTTAATTTACTTGAACAGTTTAGAAACGTCATTGCTAGCTTATTATGAAATCTTGGTTACAAACGTCAAGCATAGAGAATCTGTCGCGTGTAGGTCGAAATTTGCTGAAATTATGGTAATGTAACGAACAATTTTCTATTTGTCTGTACTTAGGTCGTTCTTTGACAAGTAGGCAGTATGCGAAGTGGTCTCTTTGAGAGTAGGCTGAATGCGAAATAGACTGTTTGATAAGTAGGCGATTTGCGAAGTAGGAAAACAGAGAAATAGGTATAAAGAGAAGTTTGCTATTTGCGAAGTAGACCCCTAGCGCCGAATCGACTGAAACTTACCTTAAAGAATGTGCGTGTATGGGGCTCTGCCTGATTTTACCCAAAGCGTAGGGGTACCTACCTTCGGGAATATAGGTATGTGTCGCTATGTAAAGTCTATTAAATAAATAAAACGACATTGGCGGGAACATTCGACTTTATTACACGCATGTACTTGTATTTTCATAGCGCTATATTACAAATAATAACAAAACGTTATTTCCTCCTATTTCTATTGTTTCGACTTTTGTTATCAGTCTTCTTATCCGTCGTTAGTTCCTGTTGCAGTTTCTTAAGCATCTGTGGTGTTATTAGTCCCTGGAATAATACACATCAATCATCAATAAACATCGATAAAACGGGAGTCTCCTACAATGTCAGACTTAAGACGATCAAGCAAAATGTTCGTGTAATCATCCCAGGCTACCCCTTTTACACACATGTCTATTTTAGAGTTCGAAAATCTCTTATCCAACAGCTTTGTCCGTCCGTCTGTCTGTTATACAACTTTCAACTCAAGAACCGTAAGAGCTAGAGACCTGCGGTCAACGCCATTCGACTCAGCATAGTCGATATACACCCGAAATGACTATGACCTTTGACCTCAAGGTCACGTGGTACCACGTGACCTTTGTATATTACTTGAACCATTTTTTCGAACTCTAAGATTTACGGCAGTTCATTGCCGTTTCTCACTTGTCTCACCCATTTCCAAACTAGGCATAATTCCTGTGTCGCGAGGAATTCAAACAACGGTGTGTCCGTTGTTTGAATTCCTCGCGACACAGGAAATACCTATAACTGGAACAAATATTTGTGAATCACACACGTTTTTTCGAGTGGGCACCGTACCATGGCGCAATGGCAGTAGCGACCAATTAAACCACGACGCCATACATGCTGGTTTCTCCTATACCTTCTCTGTCGTTCCGCTCTTGGCAGAGCGGTCGTGGTCGCTTTGAGGCTTCCACGTCGATTGCAGAAGCAGGCACAGCTCTTCGCACTATCTCCCGCCATCTCTCCATATGTTGACAGACTAGCTGTCAACAGTCTGCTATGCGGTTTCCTACTGCGAACTTTACTAGGTCAGTTCAGCGCATCTATATACTGATACTATAACGTCTCTACATACCCTATACTAAACTAGGTGTCTTTAAAGTCACATATAAGAGCTTACCCTAGCAACAAGCATATCGGAGAGTTTTCCTTTGTCGTCGCCCTTGGTCCGCATGTTTGACATGAGTCGGGCGGGCCGTCTGCTACTCGCCATGTCAGAGTCTTCGGGTTCTTCTCGCAATACCTGTTCTGAGTTTCTTAACAACCTGAAAATATTAAAAGTATATTATAACATCAGCTCTGTATGAAACTGTCCCAGTGCTGGGCACGGGCCTCTTGTTAGTGTGAGAATGGTTAGACCATAGTCCACCACGCTGTGGGCCAGCGTCCGGGTTGGCAGTCTTCACCAGTGAAGAGAACAGAGAACATGAGAATCTCAGACATACAGGTTTCCTTATGAGGTTTTTCTTCACCGTTAAAGCGAGTGATAAATAACTATTTAATACGCACATAATTTCGAAAAGTCAGAGATCAAGGCGTGCCCTTGGGATCGAACCCGAGACCTCTGCGTGGCAGTTCAACGGTCTTCCACTAGGATATCGCTAATGTTCGATTTAGCTATAGGTATATTCTGTAGTGTTTATATATTTACCTTGTAATTTGGAAGATCCCTTGCTGTATAACTGTATCTAGTTCTATTTCCATGTCGCGCACCAATTTGGCGTCCGGAAACATATCCGCGAATCGATAACTGTAACCAATACAAATTAAAATTAAAATTACTGAAAGTATGGTGTAATGTTATATGTAGTTTATATCAAAATTCGGTTACGGTGGTCAATCTTTGCAGACTGCTAATATTTCAGGGAGTATTGTAGTGGGCACAGGTGTGGGAGCAAACTCAAGTGTGCTCTCATAATCCGAAAGGATAGCAATCTAACATTACCAGTGATATCAGATCAAACGGTTTAAATTACGTGCTTTCCAACACACGGGTGTATATCACATCGCAAAGTGCTTAATTCTGGGTTACTGGTAAGAATTTATTGAGAGAAAAACAAATAACTTAGTACTGGCCAAATCCGAGAATCGAACCCGAGACCTCAGATCAGCATTAGTCGCATTAACTACCACCGCACCGAGACAGTCATGTGGTTCCTATAAGTGAAGTCTGGGGTCTTCTGACACAAGTATTCATATACTTAAAAGAATGCCTCTACAACGTTTGTGTTATAAACTGTTGATAAAGAAATAAAGTATTTTATTATTAAAAAAAGTGAATAGGCATAGACATATATTTATAGCATAAAAACTCTTCTGTCCGAGTCTGGATATTCTATATACCCGTTGTTTCAATGTTAAGTATATCGCGATACTGACATTATTTCTGGTGTGATAGTAGTCTTTTTTAAAGTAAAGAGTATCATAGTCGCTACAAAGGACAAGAAGCAGTTACCTTAACCATAAGTACAATTCGAGCACATCAAACACAGATTCTAAATGTACTAAGTCCATGATCGTCTTGGGCGAAGGTAGCGGCCAGTCCACGCAGTTGCTCAGCCAGCTCTTCGTTAGTGGATCGTTGCGACTGTACTGACGGACCATCTGGAATAGAACAAAATATGCTCATTATATATAGAAATTTGATCATCATTATGGAAAATTTGATCATCATTATGGAAAATTTGAGGAAAACGTGTATGATATTATATTTTATAATATAGCTAGCGACCCGCCAGAGCTTCGCACGTGTATGTTTATATTGAGATAAGGCAGCGTTTTCGATAAAAGCTCCCAGGCGGTTTGACTTTTACCGACATTTTCAACAATTATCGTCATATTTCAAACAATTGTCATATTTTAAACAATTTACACAAAACTTTAACAAATTATACCTTATGAATCGCTCTGTCTATTGGTGAGAACCGCATGATAATCCGTCCAGTAGATTTTAAGTTTATCGCGAACAGACGGACAGACGCGGCGGGGCACTTTGTTTTATAATACGTAGTGATATACTTTGTTTTATAATACATAATAATACAGCCTTAAATCAAATTGTCCCACAGCTGGGCACGAACCTCTTCTCAGTGTAAGAATGCTTAAGCCGTAGTCGACCACGCTTGCCCAGTGCGGGTTGGCAGACTTCACATATCTTAGAAAACATTATGGAGAACTCTCAGACATGCAGGTTTCCGCACGATGTTTTCCTTCACCGTTAAAGCGAGAGATAATTAACTATTTTAATACGCATATAACTTCAAAAAGTTAGACATGTGCCCCTTGGGGTCGAGACCTCTGTGTCGGACGGTCTCCCACAAGGCTATTGTCGCTTACTTTTAGTCATACTATACATACTTCTACATATTACTAATAAACTAACTGGTTCGCGTTATAGATTAATTGATAGCATTTATACTTGCTGATAAGTATATTATGTAGTTTGGATAGATATATGTAGATGACTTAACAATAGTTACGTGTATTTGCAAGGGTGGCGTATCAATTTAAGTGGTCGCCGCGACACTGTATTTCGAGTATTGTGGGTTTGGGACACGGGACAAAAACCGTCTTTTCTTTTTTTTATGGTATAGGGGAGCAAACGATCAGATGGATCGCCTGATGGTAAACGATTACCCGCCGCCCATGGACACCCGCAACCCCAAAGGAGTTAAATTGCGTTGCCAGCCCTTTAAAAAGGAATGAAGGAGGGAAAGGATAGGAAAAGGATCGGGGTAACTGGGCCACAAATAGTTGTTTCGAGTCTGAGTGTTTCTTGTGTACATTTTTTAATGTTTGTAAAGTACATTGCGGCACAGGAATCAGGCCAGCCATTAAAAAAATAATAATAATATTCTATCACATACACACAACACAGTCCAAACTAAGCAGAGCTTGTACTATGGGTACTAAACAATGGATAAACATACATATATATAAACTTTTTTTGTAAATACTTACATATTATATATAGGTACACCCAGACCAAGACAAACATCCATGTTCATGCACACAAATGTTTGCCTTGTGCGAGAATCGAACCCGCGACCTAAGGCGTGGCAGTCGGTTACACTAACCACTACGCCATCGAGATTTTTATTGTGAAGAATTGTTTGTTCCAATTGTTTTTACTTTAGTTTCATTAGTGATTGTGTACAATCGTCACCTCAGTAGTAAAGGACTGTATACGCATAATTATAATATGTCAAAAACCTAGGGCACCCTAAAGTACCTACCATCCATCATCCATCCTATCAGCCCTAATACCCTAAGGCTAGAGACTAGCCTACCATATACTATGTGATGAATAAATAAATAAATAGATAAATTCGGAACGCCTGCACCATGCGTCTTAAGCTAACAGGTGGAGAGAAGACGGGATGTCCAAGTGAGGATAGATAACACTGCCAGTCAAGCAGACTCACACGACAAATTAAAGATGGCATATCAAGCAAGTCAGACTGGTAATATAAACGCAATTGATTAATTATATAAATAGTTTAGAACAAACCTTAAGGAATGTAGCACAAACAAAAGGCAGTTTATTATTGATGGGAGCGCAGCAGAACACGTATCGTGCGCGGAGCGGCAGCGGCACGTGCTGTATCATCTCCGCCAGGAACTTGAACCCCTCCGTGTTGCACATGAAGTACAGCGAGTCGTCCACTGTGCATAAGTGCACGAATATATCCTGGACACAAACAATACGTATATATCAATAGCTAGATCTTGCTGGCCCAAAATGTGATCTACCACCCAACGGTTGAGGTTTATTTGAAAGTCATGAAACAACAAGGTTGATTTCCCCTTGCAATAGTATTATGACTGTGGCCATTGCTCTCTATATCATGTATTATATTTACGTCATGACATGTGTTAGATTTCACAGAAACTTTTGTCAAAACCAATTTCTTGACGACTGTATGTTCGTGACGTAGGAACGTACGAACGTGCGATTCTCAGGGTGAATAATTACGTGTGAAGAACCATGTATTTTGTTGATAGTTTGGATAATGGGTTGTGTATCAGCTAGTTCATGCCTAACAAGTGAGAAACGGCAATGAATTGCCGTAAATCTTAGAGTTCGATAAAATGATTCAAGTATTATGCAAAGGTCACGTGATACCACGTGACCTTGAGGTCAAAGGTCATAGTCATATCGGGCCTATATCGACTATGCTGAGTCGAATGGCGCTGACAGCGAATCTCTAGCTCTTACGGTTCTTGAGTTGAAAGTTGTATAACAGACGGACGGACGGAAAAAGCTGCTGCACAAGAGATTTTTCGAACTCTAATAAAAATTACCAAAACGGAGTTTATTTACTAACAAAATTTTCTCACGACTTTGTTTGCGTTAATCTAGAAAACGTCAATAAATTTCTATCCCTCGAGATCAGTATTCTTTTTCTGGATGAAAGATACCCAATGTCCTAATCTGTACCTGTAATGTAAGTTTGTTTATTAGTTTGTTCCTTTGGTACGCTTTCACGCCTTAACTAGAAGACTAAAAAGAGTGGCCATGAGTTTCTTGACCGTTTTCATAAGCCGATGATGGTTGAACGTGGTAGTAAATGTAAATTCACAAAAAAATTTAGTGTAACTGACATTCAAGTGTTACCTTGTAGGTAACCTAACCTGAATATTGAACTACTCGACCGATCAGCCTGAAATTGCGCATTCACGTTGTCCGGTATACAGAAAAGCACATTAGGTACCTTACATCCAGAAAAGTACTATTTTCAAGGGATATAAAATTTACATAACTTACATTTAAGCAAGTACTTTTGTGGGTGAAATGTAATTTCATAATAATTGGTCGAGACGGCGTGAAAGCGTTACAAACAAATTCACATTCGCGTTAATAATATTAGATAGCATGTATTGTGTTTGACCGCCCGTGTGCCACTGCGACTCAATAGGTTGAAATAACAAGTTATAATAGCTCACCATAAGACTACTAAGGCTGGCATGAGGTAGATGATAGGCGTACAACTCCATCTGTTCGGCGGTGGGGTGCAGGCCGGCTTGCGTCACGGGGTCGGGCGGCTTAGATAGCAAGTCCTTCAGGGTGGGCAGGTCCTCCGGCTTGTAAGTCGTCACGTGGCCTGTCTCCCACGCGCTGCCGTACCGACCGGCTCGACCTACAAATGTAATAGTAGTTCTTTAGCAGCGTATACTGCGGTATATCATACCAAACACAAATAGACGTCATAGAGGCAAGCTTATTTAAAGAAAAAATAAATAAATTTTGTTTATTTGGACTAAAATAATATAGAGAAACTCGGCTTGTAAAAATAGCAGAGATCTTGTGAACATCCGGAGCAGATATATTGTCGTAAAAATATTTGAAAGCAAAAAGGCAAAAGACACTTGGAAACAATCTATCTACTATCTAAAAAAAATACAATAATTCAAAGAATTGTTTTTAATTTTAATACATTTTTTGCATTCTGCAATATACCTATTTAGAATTTCAAATGTGATTTTAAATTCTGTCAAATTATGCTTATTTTAAAGCTACAATATTTCTATACTGCCAAAAGTTAGTTAATGCATATTTATTAATGCCCGCTTTTCTGGTCGGTATCTAACAGACATATGTAGTTTTTTTTTTACGCGGTGAAATGTGCAAGTCACATTCCCCATCGCCGGTTTTGGGGCGGGCGATAGGGATATGTCGGGATCCAGCCCCTAAGATGGATTTGGGCTGAACCGACTAAAACCACCGCGGTGTTCCTCACACTTTTATGGCGAGGCCACGCGGATCGCTCTCGCATTCGAATCGCGACCCCGCCAAAGGTTCGACCCACCGATGGACGTGGCGGGTCCCACACAACCATCACACATACAGGACAAATTCACAAATTAACACAGAAAGACATAATTATGTACATAATAAATTATGTTTAACACAAGTTAACACTTACCCGCAATTTGTAAAGCTTGCGATATACTGATAACATCCATTTCTTTATCGCCATCTTCATTAACCACCGGCTTTATTAACGAATAGAATATTATTCTACGTATACTCCTGAAAAAAATAAGCAGTGGAATAAAAATAAAAGCTAGTACAGTGACATGAAAATTTAAGGGCCAGGGATTTGTGTTAATAAGATCTTTATAAGGCACTAGCTTTTACTTGTGGCTTTGCTCGCGTAAAAGTAAGTTAGTTTATATTAGTAACGGTACTGTTTTTAATTAAAATATAGCCTATCGCCCTCGGTGATAATATGGCTTTCTAATACTGAAGGAATTTTAAAATCGGTTGTGTAGTTTTTGAGTTAAACTCTTACAAACGAACGAAAAAAAAACAAGTCATTCTTTCCTATCCTAAGGTTTGTACCTATTGGATATTGTATACTATAATAATATTGTTTTATGTTAACGCGAATGTTATACATTGAAATTAAACTTTATACGGATTTTACTGCGTTGTGTTTTTTAAATAAACAATGCGATAAAATCTGTTTGAAGTAGTTTAATTTCAATATTGTATACCGTCTGCAAATTAAATATTTATTTTAGTAATATCTATATTATTATAAAGCTGATGTTTGTTTTTTTTGAACGTGCTAATCTCAGGAACTACTGTTGCGAATTGAAAAATTGTTTTAGTGTTGGATAGCGTATTTATCGAGGAAGGCTATATAACATCACGCTACTACCCACAGGGGCGGCGCAGTAACCATAAACGCGAGTGAAACCGCGGGCACATCGAGTGAGTTATAAATCTGCTTGATAGCTGGGCACGGACATTCAATCAATATGATTAGTTAGGCCACAGTCTAAGTACGTTACGTTTTACGTCAGAACATTATTGTAACTTATTTTCGTTGAAGATGTAATACATTGAGTTAGTAGTAAGTCTATATCTATAACACTGAAATATTTAAATATGGCATCTACTTAGGCGTCAAACTCGGATCGACGATTCGGCATCAAACCACACTTTGACGAGGTAGCTATATTAGTCAGGAGATAGGGATTACAAACTTACAAATTAATACCAAGTCCTATAGCGTCCGTAGCCACCATGACCTTGCACGAACTGTTGGGGTCATTGAACTTGTTCGCTTGTGCCAACTTAGTCCCCGGCGGGAGACTACCGTATATCACAGCCACTTCTTGACCTCTACAACAAAATGCACATCACGTTTAAAGCATTAATTGAAGAATTAAAAGCGAGTAAAAGTAGAAGAGATAGGCTGGGGTGTATAGAAGATTTAACACATACAAAGAAATTACAACTGGCGATAAAAGATGGCGCTGTATTTAATTACATACTATTCTATGCAATCCTGAATCGCGTAAGCTAAGTTTGCAGTATAAGTTCCTGACATCAAACTTCAGGCTGCGGCTCGGATCCTTGCGTTGTGGAAACATCATACCTCATTCACTGTATACGAATATCACATAGCAAACAGGATTTTTGACATCATACATTCAGTTTTATACAAACACTTACATAGACTGATGTCTGATTAATATATTCGCGTAGGGGTGTAGATGTATTAAGCCCCATTTTACCAGCTATTTTTTAAATCTCACATAATTGCAAGGCTATTACGGTTTACCGAAAACATTGCCAGATTCTGCATTCCTAGTAAGGATTTTCAATTGACCCAGAAATTGATACCGAAATATATATATGACACGGGGCCAATGAGCTAAGCCATCTATAAATACTTCGAAAATATCTGGAAAAGCGGTAAAAAGGAGTAGAAATAAACACAAGAGCCCTATTAGACCGACATTAGATTATGATGTGTTTGCGAGTGGTTCCCAATCAGTTTCTCCGTTAGGACGCATTTAAAGTAAGAACTCGTGAGCTCGTGTCCTTATGGGCAAGCGGTCGCATCGTCGATGTGGCCGCGCTAAGTAATGTGGGTTCGAATCCCACACGGGACAATTATTTGTGTGACCCATAAACAATTGCTTCGAGTCTGGGTGTACTTTGTGTATGTTAATTAAGAGTATTCATTTACATTTTATTTTTAATTCATCTCTCACACTATGCGACAATACCTGTATCGCAGAGGTCTTAGGAGTACGCATACCACCATCATTGGAAAACAATGTTCTATGATATACTAATTACCTAAATAAAAAAGAAAAACAACACAAAATGAACTAAATGAAAATCTCGTAAATAAACTAAATACTGGTAACTAATGAGTCAAAGACATAATTATGTAATAAAAGTATAAAGCTGCTCTATTTTAATCGAAACATATTATATATTTTAATTATTTCGTTTATTCCTAAAGATCCAAATTATGAAAAAAGGACTGCTATAATAGAGTGAGCCAGTCGCAGAATGTCCACTTCGCAAAATGTCCCTTTCGCAAAATATATCTTTTGTAAAATGTCCTTTGTTTCCAATTCCTTGGTAAAACTTGGAAAACGGTCAAGAACGAATCAAATTTGCGTACAAAGGGTTCTATCTTATATATAAAATTCTCGTGTCACAATGTTCGTTCCCGTACTCCTCCGAAACGTCTTGACCGATTCTCATGAAATTTTGTGAGCATATTGAGTAGGTCTGAGAATTGGCCAACATCTGTTTTTCATACCCCTTAGTGATAAGGGTTGTCCACCCCTAAAAATTTTTTTAAATCTTTTGGTCAATACATTTTTTTATGGCAAAACAACGTTTGCCGGGACAGCTAGTAGTAATATATTATTCAGATAGGTATTACAAAAACTACAATAAAGGACATACATTATTAGTTTGCAAGGTTTATTTAATTTCCAACTGTTTTATACTGTACTAGATATTGTCCGCGGCTTCGCTCGCCTAAATATAGGTTATGTCAATTTTATATCCCTCGAAACAGTTTTTCAAAGATACCCCATATTCTTATCTGTACCCCTGACAGCATGAATACGAAATTTCATGATGATTCGTCAAGTGGACAGTCTGCCACCAAGCATAATAAAGGAAGCGTCACTTTCTTGTAAACGAAATATTCCTATCAACAATTTATCATAAAAATAAACCTATAAAATTTCCTAGGATACGTTATATTGACTGGATACCTGCCTCACACGGGACTGACCTCTGTTCAATGGCTCGACTTACACTGTAAATGTCGTTCTTATTGAAACACACTATACAGTCGCCTGCCTTCACGTTATCTAGCGATCCGAGCGCTGAGTTCTCCACTTTTAATTCCGTCAGACGTTTGTAGGTACGCACCTGCAAAGAAAGATATGAAGTCTTTAGCTATGAAATGCCCGTTTTTGTACCACATCTAATTTTGTGGTTTAAAAAACAAAAACAATAGAACAGAAGGGAACAATAGAACAAAAACAATAACAGAGGGGTCTGGTCATATTTAAGCGTCATGTAATGTAGCCCCTGTACAATGGAAAACCGCGACAAAAAGATGTATATTATTTCAATTATATATATGTAGTTTTTTTTTTATTGACTTATCGATGTTAGCACATACTAGTTGGTGCTTAATGAACAGCACTATTGACTCAGTGATTTCCGAGAAATCCGTAAATGACCAGGCGCAATTTTGATAGTTATGTGTGTTGAGTTCGATGTTTATAGAATAATAAACAAAATGTTTAAAACTGTAATAAAATTTAACACCATTCTGATACAGCTGTATAAAGATAAAAACAATACCTCAAGTTCCTCCCCAGTTGTATTGCATATTTCCTCTATAAGGTGTAAAGAACCAGCTTCACCACATAAATGTATTTCTTGTGCTTGTAATCCTACAAACCAAACATACAATTAAACAATATCATACAATATACTGACGTCATATTCTTTTAATTAAATAAGTTGTTTTTTAACCTAGAATGGCTCTCGTCCACGCCCAACCTCTGCCCCTGTCGCCAATCATTTGAATTTCATCTATAATTGCAACTTCATCTGAAAACAAAAATATGTAGTATTATAAAATTGAGTATAATTATAGTTTTAAATTGCTAAGGTATTATGTCCAAAAATCTATGTTCTATATGTAAAAGTATATGATGTACATCATATACTTTTTTGATCAATTACTATTAACAATGGTTTGAATGGGTTTTTAGAATGTTTGTTTGCCCATAATTTGTTCTATATTTGTAAAAGTTCCAACTACACACAAGAATCACTGAATAAAATAAGATGTAACATACACAATATTTTTAAAAATCTTTCATGTTTGAAGGCAACTCTCGAGTTCCATTCCTCAATGCTGGGAATTGCCTCCAAAAGGTACATGTGTTTTTGCAGACCTCTAAATTTTTTTGTGTCGTGTGGAAATCAAACCCACATGGATTTAAAAGATTTGCAGCAGCAGTGGTGACTTCTCAAATTAATGCACTGTCTATGCAGTCACTCACATTTTGCCTCATTATGAGAGGTCAGCTAAGTAGCTGCGTGCCATATTTTTTGCCTTAAAAGTAGTAAGTATTAAGACCAATAACACATCATCTGGTGAATTTACTAACAAGACTTGTACCAATTGAGGCAGCATACTAACCTAGTCTATGTTTCTAAAAATAAAGCCTTACATACATGAGTGATTTAAGGAGGTCATTTCCACAGTACATGCTACATGGTTGGATGGTGTTAGTTCCGGTTCATCCACTAAATAGTTTTTCTGGTCTTGTTCTGCATTCTCAACAGTGTCAATCTCTTCCGATTCATTAGTTAATGAATTACATAGTGAGGCATGCCTTCGCTCTTCACCAGTGATTAGGTCACATGCAGTTCCCTGTGAAACAATATTTTATTTGTATATGTTTTTTTATCAAAGATTATGCCTGGATATTATGTTAGTAGACATTTCTGAGATTTTTACTAAGGATTCTCAAACTACGAACTTGCTAATGTAACATAAAACATGACAGTCTGTCAATATAGTTATTATATCTGCCAATGTAGTCATTGGCAGATTTGACCTGAAATAAATGTATCCAGAAAAATTGTTTTCTATGACAATATATGTGGGTACTCTTTTTGTTAACAGTAACTAAGCTACAGCAGTAGTACTATACAATAAACATGCCATATAAAATAGTATCATCCATCATAGACAAGACATCATAATGTGTGTGTGCAAACATGACAAAATTGCTATGATCACTGTAAAATATTTACATAACAGAAACACCAGTTTACTAAAGTGATAGACAGAAACCATATAATTTTAAAACTTCACAAAAGAATACATTAATTTGTTTTGCAATCTATACTATCTACTAATCTTCTATGTTACAATATCCTAAATACTGCCCAAGGCTTCAGCCAATTTTAAACACTATGTTCATAAGCCAAATACTCACACATGAATCACATGGGCATGTGTACTGAGGTAAAAATTATCCTGAGTGTTAAAATATACTTACACATTTATTAGACTTATGATATATTTCAGTTGCTAGCAACTTCAAGGGACCACAGTATACACCAGATTTAGCTGTCAGAAACCTTTCCATGGCATGGTAGGTCTTTCCAGAGTTTGTTGGACCAGCATGGAATATTATTTTTCTGTTTAAACTTCTAGCTTCAGGATACCTGTGGTAAACCATAGAATACATCAACTTCTTAAAATCTCGAAGCTCTTACAGTTTGACCTTTATTGATAAAAAGGATTTGATGAGTAATTAAAAGAACATTAATAAAAATTCTACACAATTATTGATCATAGAATTTAGAATAAGATCTCCCTCTATTTATTTAATTCATAAATATAGACCAGGAGCAAGGAGGAACTATATTTAAATTAAATTCGAAGGAGAATTGTTCTAAGCAAAGAATAATGTTATTCAAATAAGGGCAACAATAATATAAATTCACATTAATTCTCATTACTTTTGTATTATATGTTAGTAAACATAATAGGGATAGTAACATGATAAAGGGTTATTCATCTCTTAGCAAAAACTGTTAGCTTTCCGATGGGATGCTTCCCAGAGCTCAAACAGCATTTGATAGCTACTTTTGCGCACTCATGGCCAAACACAAATTTCTTTCAATTATATCAGGAATGCCTGCAAATTACCCTTAAATATGTTGATATGTGGACTCTTATGTGCAGACACAATATTTTTATTATTATGTTTCAATTTGTTTACACTGAATGGTTAAACAGCTTTATAGACATTTAAAGAAACAAAGTTGTTTGTTTTCAATGATGCAAAAAAAGTGATTGATTTGAGTAAAGTCAGGCACACATCAACAACCATTTCTAGATTACATTATAAAGACAATATTCTCTAGGGTCAATAGTTTACCTTTGTTTCTTGACATGTGCAATAGTTTTATATTTAAATGAAAATATACCATATATTGTATTTACTTACCAATTGGCAGGTGTTCTCAAGTCTGATATTTTTTTCAAGTCATCTAAACAATCTAAGTGAGGGAATGCAAGTCTTGCATGTCTGAGGAAATATGGGAACAGATCGTCAATGTGACCAGCACCTAAAATGTAAGCACATTGTTTCTGATAAGATTACAATTGTTAATAATAAACAATGTATGCATTTACAATGTTCAAATTCTACTATCATTAGCCAAAATGTGTGAGTTCCACATCTAAATAAAATAGAAGCAGCAGCCAAATGCGTAAATTCTAAGATAAAATGCCGCGCAAATTCTATAATAAATTCTACGCAAATAATTTTTTTATAAAATCTATTTACCTTGTAATATATCACTGATAGTTATATGCAAATCTGGAGGTAGATCATGTTCTAAACAATGTCTTCTAAACGATAAAAACGCCTGATGCAATAGTTGATCATCTAACCCATTTTCCGAAGCCAATACTCGTACTTCTGGTTTTTGATAAAATTTATTGAGAATTTTAAGCAGGTCCTGCTTCTTTAGACGTCCTGTGAATTCCTCTCCAATGTTTATGTCATCCGGATTTGGTTTTACTGGTACAGGAACAAAAAGAGCCGCAGTATTACCACGATCGTGCTTTTTTGTCCTTAGGAAAATATAACCTAAACGGCCTAATTTATCTTTGCCCGTGCAAAGTACACTACTCCTAAGAAAAGGGGAAGCACTTGAATGCACTTTTTCACCACAGTAAAGAGCCAATATTCTTGTAAATCCTTTATACATATTGATTATTATGAAACAAAAAATAAATTGACTAAAAATTTTCTATCTTCGGCTGTCATTCCCGTTGATTGAGAATTTTTGCCTCCTGTCATGTTATAAGTTTTCAATGGTGCATGTTAAAACAAAGGCTTTTCAGTTTGATTAATGATTGTTTATGTAATTCGGCTTATTATATTTGTAATGTGTATGTGTACTACGCTGATTAATTCTGAACTATTTTGTAAGACCAACGCCATGAACGTTTGGAGAATTGCTAGCTCAAGTCCAAGCCCAGAGACGAGCCGATATGCTGCATAGTTCGGGAAAATATTCTCAGTACATCGGCCAGTGCTACTGAGAGTGCCTGTTGCTTCTTGTGTTTCGCTGCAGCGGTATCTTTGTGAAAAAACCGTTGACCACCTTGGTCACCATCGCCTATCATGTAACAGGAGAGGTGGTCGTGTCTCACGATACGCCAAACTCAATAATGTACTCCTTCGGGCGCTTGTCGACTCGTTACTTTGGACGCGGCCATAGCAAGAGCTCAGATGGTATGTCATTACTGCTATGAATAATGGGTAGGCACAAAGGCACCAAAGTGTGAGACGCAACTTTTGTTAATACCCTGAACCATCACATCTTCCTAGCACAGTGGAATATTTTGGTGCTGCTGCTGCATCAGCGAAGACGGGCATACGGCGATTACGTATCTGAGCCGTTGGGTGGTGAACCATACTCTTTACACAAAAACTAAGCATTGCTTTTGAGTACGCTACTGATTGACGGTGATGCAGAAAATATTTTTGTTACTTTTTCTTTAGACGTTAAGCTTGTTGTAAATAATGTGTTTGTATATATTACGTAATAGTAAGAATACATTAGTTAACCAATTGTTTAAAAAATAAGAACTAAGTAAGTACTGTAAGTTCATTTTTGGGTCTGAGGTTCGGTAATCGTTGAGTAAAATGATGATTTATAATATGAGTATCGCTTGTTTCAGCTGTAATTTTTAACAGCTACCTTTTTAAAGTGATAGAGTTGAAAGTAAATCGCTTCTGTTGGGGTTAAAATTTGCTGTATGATCACTATCGAATGAATCTTTTAAAACTATTGTCAATACGGATCAAATAACTTTAACAAAGGTCGGCCTTGGGTTGATAACCATCTAGGGAGGATCATCAGTTTAAATTATAACGAAGTTTGACGGAAAGGAACATTAATGTAGTACTGATTAGCATATCTTAATATCGTTATACAAAGAAAGGAAGAAAATAAGGAATTATATTCAAATCAAATCAAAATAAATTTATTCAAGTTAGGTTACAAGGTAACACTTATGAATGTCAAAGTTACACGTAACTTTTTCTGTGAATTTACATTTACTGTCACGTTCAGCAAAGCAAGGGTGTAGGGCTTATGAGAAGAACGGGCAAGAAACTCAAAGCCACTTTTTTTAAACGCCAAGTGTACCATAATATTTCGTTTACAAATCATAACTGTAAGGTGCTGCAACCATTTCTCCATGAACTACACTGAACATACTCAAGCATTTGATAAAATTTGATGGTAGCCTCTAAAGCAGCAGTATGGTAAATAGGAGCATCCACTTACATGTACATAAATAATCAAGACAAGGTATGATTGTAATCCGTAGTTTAATCTAACTATTTAAATAAAAATGTAGTAAGTAAATTATCGAATTCCACGAAACCAAGGTCGACCAGTCACCACAAGTAGCACCCGTTTACGAGTACGACGCATGGGCCAGCCATCGCCCCCTTCACCATATTGAAGGGAAGGGAACGATCCGGTCCATGACGCCACCACAAGCAATGACATTTGAGTGAGCATGACGGCCCTTGGCATGCGAACTCAGAATAAGACTCAAAAGAAAGCTTAACGGAACTGTCCATAATCAGAGTTGTCTTCATTGCACATTCTTCTTGATTAAAATACGGCTGAGTGTAACAACAATGTAAATTCTAGCTTAAACAATGTGTAACATTACAAAAAAATATATATATTAAGAAAAAATATAAGTGTTAATATTTGTCATTTAACATCCTGTGATCTGATGCAAATATTACTGCCATGGATGTTTGTCATTCAAATAATCATCTATATTATAATATGCTTTATAAATTGAGCAAGTTTTAATTTTAACTTTAAATGTATTCTCTGGTATATCTAGAATATTACTCGTAATTTTATTATAAAAATGTATACCAAGACCCATGAAGGAACCATGAACTTTATGTAGACGGTAGAATGGAACACATAATTTATATTTATTTCTAGTATTGATGTTATGTATGTCACTAATTTTTATGTATAAATATATATTTTGACGGACATGCATGATATAAATATATTGTGTTGCTACCGTTAAAATACCTATATTCTTAAATTTTTCTCTGAGCGAGATTCTAGTTCCTAATTGATAAATTGCACGCACAGCACTTTTTGCAATATAAATATACTTTGTATATCAGCTGCTTTTCCCATAATAATATTCCACATGACATAACGCTGTGAAAGTAACTAAAGTAAACTAATCTGGCTGTATCAACGTCAGTTAATCCACGGACTTTTCTAATGGCGTAAGCCACCGTACTAAGTTTCGCTGAGAGACAAGATATTTGCGCACCCCACTGTAACTTGGAATCAAGGTTAATGCCCAGAAACACTGTAGATTCTATTGCTTCCAGTACCTCACCGTTCAATGTTATGCTAGAACCAAGATGTTTTACACTAGGCAGTATGAATTTAACACATTTTGTTTTTTTGGGGTTCAGTACTAAGTTATTTAAAGTAAACCATTTTGTTACTTGAATCAATGCAAGTTGTTGGGCAGAGTATACCAACGGCATCGAAGTATTACATTACTATGAGGACACCCACCAACTCCTTTAGGACCCCTTTAATATTAATAAGCCAAAAAAGAGAAAGACCATTGATGAATAATCAATAATTATTTTTTAACCTAACTGAGTAATGTCAGATAACGCGCCAATCACATTGATCTTTATGACATGATGGCTAGCAATGCTAGGATTAATCATACGTAGTAAACTAAATTGGAATTAATAAAGCTAATAAAGAAAATTGATTTATTACCTTTGGAGATCTTTGGTCATTTCTATGTTAACTACCGACTATAGCCTTATAATTATCACTATTATTTTTTAAAGCTAAATTATTATTGTTTGACTGAAATATAACTTTATATTAATGAACTTCGCTAATTATATACATTATATATATTATACGTTTCATATGGCGGGCCGAAACCTCGGCGGGGTCGCGACCTCATGCGATAGTGATTCGCGCGGCCCCGTCGAGGAACACCGTGGTAGGTTTAGTCGGTATTCCGGGAGGTATATTATCTTTTCAACATCTTTCTTTTACCCCGGTGAGTCCGACATAACCCCTCCGCCCGCCCCCGCGGAAAGGTAAGCGCCAATGCATAGCTGCAAGTAAAAAAAAAACCTTGTAACTTTTGAACCAGGTGGTTAATCGTGTTGACACAAAAGCAATAATAATAGTGAATGTGTAGGCAATACCGACGAAAACGAAAACGCCGATGACATAAAAATAAGGAACATTTTATAGCAAAATTGATTTCAGTACAGTGTATTTTTAAACATTGTTAGAAATCTCAACAATACGTCCTGATTGCCCCTAGTTATTATTAATCGAGGTTAATCGGTATCTAATAAGCTTTAAAACAACATAAAAACCACATCTGTATACCAAACAAAACACTTTTTATGAGAGGCTTAACAAAGACCTTGCCAACACCACGTGCATCTTTCTTCAAACATTGCATTATATAATCTCAGGTAGTTTGATACTTAGGTCCTAACCCCTTTGTTATAAATTACTAAGCATACTCTTAGGCTGGAAGTGCTACTTATTTTTCTCTAAAGGTTCGAAAGGAATAAGTAATAAATACAAAATATCAAGTAGAAATCAGCACTTCGAAGCAAAATCTGTTGCATTTCTCGTCTTAATCATTGCTGGATCATCCTTTATTGCACTGGCGCAGTTTAAAATCTTCTCCTGCAGTTCTGTCTTACTATTGATGGGAGAGTTATAAATTATCTGCTTCATCAAAGTAATCAAGGGGTGTCAGATCGGGTGATCGCGCAATCCACCCGACAGGCCTTTGCCGACCAATCCATCTATTGGGATAGCTGACATTTAAATAATTACGTACGATTCTGGCATAATGTGCAAGGCATCCGTCCATTTGCAGCAACATTCTATGACGAGTTTCTAGGGGTACATCTTCCAAAGTAATGGGAGATCATCCCTTAAAAGTTGAAGAAATATCTCTCCAGACTTCTTGGGAGTATTAGTGGACCAATCAACATATCGTCAATAAGAGCTTTACCCAAACATTTATCTAAAATTTCACTTGAAAAGTAGAAGCTCTTTTTAGCTTCGGGTTCTCTCCTCTAGGACTCTAAAATTTAAATTTCTGCAGTTTGTTATACCATCTCTTGTAAATTGGGCTTCATTCATCCAAAGAATAGTTTTTGCAAACACTGGATTACCTCTTGTTTGTCTCTGAATCCATGCGGACATGACACACATTGGGATTGTGTCAGGCCCTTCATGCAAATGTTGCACTCGTTGATAGTGATAGGGATGTAGCCCTTCTTTCTTTAAAATGCGCCACGCTGAAGATTGCGATATGCCATGACGCATTGATAATCATCTAGTACTGATATTTGGATTAGCAAACAAGTCACGCAGTACAGCTTCTTCACTAGAGTCGATTGTGGCCCTTGTCTCGCGACGATCTCTACTTGATCTATGTCTAGTAGCAGCCAATCTTCTATGAACATCTTGAAAGTTACGAGTAGATGGTACTGGTCGTCTCATTGGAAACGTAGCTAAGTAAGCTGTACGAGCACCTCTTGCACTTCCATTACACAGTCCATAATAAAAATGCATATCGGCGATATCCGCCGGAGGAAAATTACTCACACGGGGCATCGCAAAACAATGATACATAAGTAGCAGCGGCGAATGATTCGGAGTGACTGATCCTTTTTGTAGCCTGTGCCCAGCTTATCCCCCACCCTGCCCCTCATGCCTCATCTAGCTACAATGACACCCAAACTACCTGTGATAGATAATGCAATGTTCGAGTTAGTAGTAATACTGATTTTAATATATGCACTTTATGAAGACTCACACTGTATTAATGAGACAATAATTTAATTGAGATGAGACTATTTAATTTACAGTTCAGTAATGATTTGAGTAACATTGAATAGGCATAAAACTCCAACCAAATACGTAATTCAATTATTCTTTAAAAAAATTGCATTCAATAATTACTTACGCACATAAAATATATTATAACCCTTATGTTAAACGGACAATAATTACAATCAGTGAAAATTATATATGTAAATTTTCTACTGTTTCGTTTCGAAACGAAATTTTAGTAACCGTACAACTGGGTTTGCTCTATTTTATAACTTTTCCTTTCTGCACTGTGACGTGACGTGAGTGCAAGACGGACACGACGACGTCTCGATCGTATTAATTTTCGGCTGCAACAGTTATTCTGTGCGTTGATCACATTTCACATGATAGAGATCACAAAATATACGATAACAGACCACTATATCCCCGGCATTGTGACTTAATATAGCATACTAACAAAATGGGGAAGGCTAAAAAGGGGAAAAAGAACCCGACTGCAGATGATGGGTAAGATTCGTCAATGGCATATGTTTTCGTTATCGTTTACCAATTTTACATACGGAAACTAACATTATACAATTGATTGCAGCGACAGTGATGTAGAAACTACAAACATTGACAATATTAAGCCGGCGCAGAAGGGAAAGAAGTAAGTAGTTTTAGGTTAACCAGTCATTATTTATTATAAAATTATAATTCTTAAAACTTATTGATTGATCTGAATCATTCTTATCTTACAAAATAATAAAGGGATTTACGGATTTACGTATTTTTTTTTTATACTACTACATGTTTATAATGTTATAGTTATATTACTTACTTACATTTTATTTTAATTTATTTTAGAAAATAATATATATTACTGTGATATTTTAATCCAAATTATGAATTAAATTGGTTTTTCTGAGTATTGTGTTTTGTATAATTCAGTTTTATTAAAACATATTACACCAATAACATTTAATGGCGTAACACTGTGGCAACAACTGTGATGATTCAGCTTCCTATACTTAAGATAAATATTAAGTTATGTATATATTAATTAATATAAGATATTAAGATGGCAAATAAATATATGGACTTCTTGATGGTAAGTGGTTATCATAGCAATACATAAATTTATTTGCTAATTTGTTGCCAGTGCAAAGGTTTGAAATTAAACTGGTCCCGTGTTGACCCTTGAGTCTAAAGACCCTACTCACCATAGGAACAAATATAAGATTGTTTGGCTGTCATCTTTATACTCACAGTCTGCCAGTCAGCTAGATTCAGTTTCAGCAAATTCCCAGGTGTAATAAAGGGCTTCTGCTGTTGCATTGCATTGCATTATAGTCTTCTAAACATTGATAAATTTGTCTGATTGATTGCCAAAGTGCATTGATTGTTAGGACACAATCTATTCTACAGATTATTTGAAGGATTTGGTTTCTCTACTGTGGAATAATCCATTTAGTACATCTGGTACTTTTACTACAGTCAACAACATGAGGCGATAAATGTTTCTGAGATTTTTAACATAAACAATAATGGTATTTCCTCATCTTTTAATACAGTAACAGTTAAAGGATAACTATTTAAATCATAATTTATTACTATACAATAATAAGTTAGTTCTCATTCATAAATACAGTTACAAATTAGTTTTATGTTAAGCTTATGTCGTTGACTGTGCATACTGTAGACCTGTTAGATACTTTTGCTTGAATCAATGGATGTGTAATCTTAGGAACTTGAAAATGACTGCAATGACCACCAAAGGCTGCCCTCAGGGTGGAGTACTCTCACCGCTCTTATGGTGCTTGGTGGTTAATTCACTCTTAGAACAACTCAACAAAGGTCCGTACTTAACGGTCGGATATGCGGATGACTTGGTGATACTTGTCAATGGAAAATTTCCGAGCACAGTATCCAGTCTCATGCAGAGGAGAAAAATGGTGCAGTAGTAACCATTTATCGATCAACCCAGGGAAAACTACTGTCGTGCCGTTTACTAGGATGAGAGATCCGACTGGCTTGGGAACTCTATCCATGTATGGTACACAGCTACAATGGTCCACGGAGGTGAAGTATCTAGGCATGACCTTAGATAACAAGCTAACGTGGAAACCTCATGTAGACAAAGTCATAATGAAGGCCCAGCGGGTCTTCGGTATGATTCGTTCTACTTATGGGAAGACCTGGGGCCTGAAGCCCAAGGTCATCAAGTGGCTATACACGATGATGATAAGACCCATAATCACATATGGAAGCGTTGTCTGGTGGCCAAGAACCAAACTAGCAACATGCAGGAAAGCGCTGTCGAAGGTGCAGCGATTAGCCTGCATGGCTATAACAGGGGCGTTCCCTACTACGCCAACGGCTGCGTTAGAGATCCTGCTGGACCTAACGCCGCTACACATTGTTGTGGAGTTAGAGGCGATGAAGGCGCTACATAGACTATCTATACATGGGCTGTGGAGCGTCAACATGCCAGTAACTCGACACACAAAACTGGAGATCTCGAAGGATCTTAAAGAGATTATGAGCATGGGATGTGACAAAATGCAACCAATGCACATATTCAAAAAGAATTTTAAAATAAAGGTCCCCACAAGGGACGAATGGAGACGAGGTCTACGATCCCCTGACAAGGGTTGTCTCATCTGGTACACCGATGGTTCCAAAATGGAAACAGGATCAGGCGCTGGTATTTATGCCAACGACTGCAAGGTGAACCAAAGCATGGGCAAATATGCAACGGTCTTCCAGGCGGAAACCTATGCTATAATTGCCTGTGCGCAGGAGAATATTAACAACAATGTCACTGACAAGATTGTTTATATACTCAGTGACAGTCAAGCTGCTCTTAAGGCTCTGAACTCCTGTAGGGTGGACTCAGCACTAGTCCTGAACTGTGTTAAAGCCCTTAACAAACTTGGCAGGAAAAACACAGTCAGGCTGGTGTGGGTTCCGGGGCATGCAGGGGTGCAGGGTAATGAGGAGGCTGATGTATTAGCCAAAAAGGGCTCGGAGCAACAATTTGTGGGCCCCGAGCCATTCGTAGGTCTCTCTGAGAGTACCGTCAAGGCAGCTTTCAATGCACATGGCAATGATAAACACAGGCTGGAGTGGATGGCCCTTAGGGGTCTGGAACACTCCAAGAAATTCATTGCAAACAGAGCCACGGGCTTTACCCGGAAGTTCTGCGGGTACAACAAGGGCCAAATACGCCTACTCACAGGAGCGTTTACTGGTCATTTTGGCACCAATGACTTCCTGTGCAGATTGAGATTGTCAAACAATTCGATCTGCAGAGCCTGTGGTGAACAGGACGAGTCCATATCACACCTACTGTGTGAATGTGACGCGTTGGCCGGACTAAGGATGGGTCTGATGGGATTGGCATATCCGAACCCTGAAGACTTCAGGCTTCTCCCTCTGAGGTGTACGCTGCGACTGATGCAGTACATTCATAGGGAGATAGCTCAAGGATAAACCTCGGGGCCGACACAAAAGATCCCACTGGGTCGAAGTGTCGCCGGTCTACAATGACTGGCCCCCGGATCAAGATAAGATAATCTTAGGAACTTACTCCAGTATTATTAAAAGTGTATAGGTAAATAAAATAGACTAAATCATTTAAAATCAATTTGAAACAGTGTTTGTGACTGTGTATGTAAATGGTTAGAATGGATAGATTATAAATTAATGTATTGTAGTTCATTATGCCTTACTAGACAATGCCTTTTGAATAAAGCATTTAGTTAAATATGAAATATTATATGTGTAAAATGTGGATATCTCAACATTATGCAGACACAATGTTTGTGCCGTGTTTCATTTTCAAATATTTATTTTTATGAGAGACAATCTTGGTTACATAGGTAAATATTAAGCATGTGTCTATAAGTAGACACTCTTACACATGGCTTTTTAATATATAATCTTCATTATATGAAGTACAGTACTAGCATAAATTATATCAAATTTAGAACATTATAGTATTTGTTTAGGAAGGGCTGTCATCCCTCTATTTTAATTATCAAAAGATTTAAGTAAGTAATCAGTTGCGTTAAGTTTGGCTTAGTGATTCACACCCTCTATAATCTATTGACAGTTGAATTCTTTTCATATGTAAATATGTTAGTCACTGGCAACAAATGGCGCTCTTTGGTTAACGCTTTTACTTTACGTAAATTCTACTTCAGTTTTGTGTTAATAGATGTGTTAATAGATAAGAATACCCAATATACCAGAATACCCATGTGAGTGATTTCAAGTTTGTAGCATTTGACTTTTGACGCCCCTTACTATCTGGCGCCTATAGCGACCGCACCTCTCACTCTACCCTTAGGGCTGATTTTTCTGTTATGTTTGCCGTTTGACAGCTAAAGTAACTACAAAAATAAAAAGAGTTCCTTTTTTTAGAATAGCAGTAGACTCAGACACTGAGGAGGAAAAGCCCAAACCAAAGGCCAAACACAAGAAGTCTGTTGATGAAGATGTTAAGGAAGTCACAAAAACTATAAAGAATGTCTCAATCTCAAATAAATCAAAAAAGAAAAAGGATGTCAGTAGCGATGAAGGTATGTTATTTCATTTATAAGTGTGAGTAAGTAAGCTAGCAAAATTTTTGATTGCTAGGCTACAGTTTTAATACAAGAAAGGGTCAACGCTATTGAGTTTCCCTAACAGGTTTACAACTGTAGAACAAAATGTGGTAAATGATGCCCTTATCTTATCTTGTGTGGGGGCCAGTCAGTACAGACCAGCAACACTTCGACCCAGTGGGATCTTTTGTGTCGACTTCCCCAATAACGACTGCCATAGATGTTCATGGCAGCCGGGACCGACGGCTTAACGTGCTCTCCGAGGCACGGAGCAGGCGATAATTGTCAATCAATACGCACATAATTTCGAAAAGTCATGTAACTTCCGAAAGTCATAGGTGCGCGACGTGGGTTCGAACCCAAGACCCTCTGCATTGCAGTTTGTTGGTCTCCCCACTGGTAATCACTGCTAAAAAAAAATGATGCCCTTAGGAATACCACTAAAATACTCCATAAAATTCAGGTCCCTCTAGAGATACAAGTTTTCAGAAACTACTGTTTAAGTTGAAAATTAATAATGTTTAGTATTAATAATATTGTCCGCAAGGATATCATAGTGGTTTAAATGGTCACCTCGCCATTAACCACTACACTGAGTGTTTTGGCTTTGAATCCCTCATAGGACAAAAATGTATGTTATCTACGAATATTTGCCTGAAGTTGGGCATTATTTGTGTTCATTCTTTGAATGTTTATATGTGTCTATAGTTTAAACGTTTAGAAAGTCCCATGTGATACAGGAATTACAGCAAGAGGGAGACACATCTTTAAAAAAACATCTACATTATTTTGAAATGGTCTTCATGGCGTGGGCTGGCATAGGTCTCTTTTCGATGTGAGATGGGTTAGACTATAGCCCTCCAAAGAATTGTTATAGAGAACTATGGCACATAATAATGGGTTTGATGTCCTGATATATTTCATTCACTATTATAGTGAGCAATAGTTTATCTTTGTAATATGCACATAGCTGAGTAAATTTAGAAGCATAGTTAAATCAAACCCAAGTTTTAATATTTTTACTATTAGGCTAAAGCTGCCCATAAAAGAAATCATTCATAACTCTTTGCCTGATTAGTACTTTCATTCAATATTCTTAATTTGTGTTCGACAATATTATAAAAAAAGGAATTTTATTACATAGATGAGTCAGAGGAAGAGGAAAAGCCAAAGAAAAGTAAAAAGAAAGAAGAAAAGAAAAGTGCTTTTTCTCTGTTAGAAATAGAAGATGAAGATTTATCCCCACCCGAAGCCCCGCCATCATCAGAAGACGAAAGACCTGTACAGAAAACACCGAAGAAACCTGCCCAAGAGAAGAAAGAGCCTGCTGGTAAGAAAGGAAAGAAATCAAAAAGAAAGAAGGATGACAGTGATGATGACTTAGAAAAAGTATTAGCAGAGTTAGAAATGGAATATTCAGGAGTCAAAAAAGAGCCTACTCCTGCTCCTGAAGCAGAAAAAACCGAGGAAGCTGTAGAGGAGAAAACTAAAACGAAAAAGAAGGGCAAGAAAGAGGAGCCAAAGGCAGAACCAGAGAAGGAGGCGGGTGATAAAGAAGGAAGTGACAACGAAAACGATGTAACCATAAAAACTGCGGCACAAAAAAAGAAAGAGAAAAAGGAAAGGGAAAAATTAAAGAAGCAAGAGGCTAAAAAGAAGGAAAAGGATCACGAACCCAAAAAAGAAGCAACTGATGCTAAAACTCCAGCTCCTGAAAAGGATCCAGTTCCTGAAAAGCCTGAGGAGGCACCTAAAGAAGATGTTAAGGCTCCGTCAGAAGAAAAGGAGGGTGAAGGAGAGGAAAAGGAGCCTCCAATAGAAGGGAAAAAGAAAAAGAAGAAGGGTGAAAAGGCTGAGAAGGATGATAAAGGAAAGAAGGGTCCTACTAAAAAGACAATTGCGGCTATGCAAGAAGCATTGAAGAAAGTGCAAGAAGAAGAAGAACGAATGAGAAAGGAGGAAGAGGAGAGGATAAAACAAGAGGAGGAGCGAGAACTTCAAAGATTAGAAGCAATTAGGTTAGAAAAAGAAAAGAAGGAGAGGAAAAAGCAGAAAGAAAAGGAGAGAAAAGAAAGACTTAAAGCTGAGGGGAAACTGTTGACTCCTAAACAGAAGGCAGAAAAGGCGAGAGCTCAAGCTATGTTAGAGTCTCTGAAAGCTCAGGGTATAGAGATTGGATCAGCAGAGAAGAAACCCCCAAGACCTGGTACCAGGGTAAAGCCTGGCAGGCTGAAGTCCCAGCTGTCACAAGATACACCTTCAACTCCATCAGAAGAAAAGAAAGAATCAGAAATTGGAGATAAGAAGGTTAGTAACTAATTAACCCTTTTTACAATAGTTTAATTCGATTTAGATCGTAAGATCTATATGACCAGAAATTCTATTCATCTATATCCTTCTGTCTCTGTGTTAACTTGCATTAAACCTCCTTTGCCTTTTTAACGATCCTGAATATTAGTGTACGGAAATACATACACCCTATGTTAGTGCTGGTTTTAAGATGGAGTTAGATACAATTATTTTTGAAGTGAAGTCTTCTTTAGGCGCTTTGAGCACTCTTTGGGTGAACAAAAATCATGGAACTCTTGTCATCGTCACCGAACGCTTTCCTTAAGCTATATGTATACTGTGTATATATGTGTACTTTTTGGGTGAAAAAAAAGCGTGAAACTCGCGTCATCGTCACAGCACGTTAGTTACTTAGTTTTCACTTCTATTGGCAATACCCAAAGACTGCCCCGCATGTATTTTTATTTATTTATTTATTATGTTTAATTCATCTTCCTTGCTTCTAATTAGTTTTCCTGCTACTGACGCGCAGCAAGCCCCCGTAGAATTTAGCGCCTGGAGCGGCCGCTTCTTTAGGTCATTGGTAGAGCTGGCACTGCTCATAACGCGCCAAGGCCTCACAAGATGTGAAAACAGCATCAAAATGCGTTGCAAAATGTCAAATATGTAGTATCATTTACTACAAGTTAAAGATTTTAGCCTAATTTAATCTAAGTAACCAAATCTCACATTAACAGAATGAAGCACCTAAATCTGAGGAGAAGAAAGAATCCGATTCAGAACCATTAAAAGAGGCGTGGGACGCGGAATCGTCGGAGGACGAAAATGAACCACAAAAGGAGGAACCACCGAAAACTCCTGTTAAAGAGGAAAAGAGGTCTGCGTCTGAAGCCAATAAAACTAAAGAGGTAAGACTGAAATATAGTTACAGTACTACATATTATATAATACGAGATCCGACTGCGTGATTTCTATTTCGCCTTACACCGTAAGTCATACAAGGACGACGTATGCTATACTGTAACATTGTTTATGTACTTTTTATGGGAGTAGTCCCACCTGCAATTCCATTGCTGTAACATCTGAGACCCGCAACGAATTTGATTAGAAGTAGATAGGAGAAGATAAAATAGGAATGCCACAGAAAAATATTTGCTGCAATATTTGACAGGCAACTCTACAGCACCATATTCTTAATCAATAATTATTTATAAAATTGCATTTTAATTAAAAGACAGGCGGATTTACAAATCATGCAATTTAATATAATATCCGAATGTTAGGCTAAAAGAACATTAGAAGTGTTGCAGTCCTGCTTACCTCGCTTCTTTGCGTGTGAAAAAGCAAGACCACAGATTGTATAGCGTGGTCTTGTTCTAGAGTTTTATACATAGTTCATATGCAATTGTGCAATTTAATTCGAATTATTATGAATGTTAATATAATAAGTACGCGGCGTCCTTGATTATGCAAAGTAGTGTGGGTTATAGATATTAAATAGAAAATTTACCCTTATGGTCAAAATGATTAATTAATTTAAACCAACATTATTAGATGTAGGATAAAAATTTGATCATCATATCAAATGTTAAGGGTTAGAATTATATTAATTACTAATCTCAATCGTTTGTCGATAAAAACGAACATAATCTTTCTCTAAAAAGGTAGCTTGTCATTGTTTATGAACATGCTGTCATCATATACATATAATCTTTGATTTAGTATCACATGATATTCTATTGCAAAAATTAATGAAAGTAGGTATCAGAGGACCTGCACTGCAATGGATATCTTCTTATTTAGATAATAGACAACAAAGTGTTATAATAACAAAGCTTAATCAAAACAATGAAATGTCACTATATACATCAGAGTATAAGCATATAAAATGTGGTGTCCCTCAGGGCAGCATTTTGGGGCCGATTTTGTTTCTGATATACATAAATGACATAACTAATATCACTCAACATAAATGTATCTTGTTTGCGGACGATGTTTCCATTTTGGTGGCGTCAGATAAAAAAATTAATACAATTAACGACCACGAAACTGAAATAAATTTAACAATTGACAAACTTATTGATTGGCTAAATAAACATAAATTAAATATTAATCTTAAAAAATCAGGATATATACAGTTTAATAAATCTTATAACAATAAATACAACTTTTCCTTAAACATACCAAAAATCAAAGAAGTGGCACATACTAAGTTCTTAGGAATTGTCATTGACAATAATCTGAATTGGAAAGAGCACATAGACACAATATCCAATAAAATAAATAAATTTGTATATGCACTTAGACAGGTCAAATTGGTAACCAATTTAAACACTGCTGCGATTTCATACCACACTTACGTAGAATCTGTACTGCGATACGGATTAATTATGTGGGGCAATAGTACTGACCTCAACAGAATATTTGTTGCGCAAAAGAAATGTATACGAGCTATGACTGGACTACAACCCAGTGAATCATGTAAACCTATGTTTAAAAAGCTTAATTTATTACCATTGCCTTCTTTATACATTTACGAGATCTGCATATTTGTATGGAAACATAAACACTTATTTAAGACGATACAAGAGGTCAATTCTAGAAACCGCAGAGATCCACATAGACTTGTAATGGAATATATACCAAAATCCACTAAATATAATAAGAACTGTATCGCTATGTGCATACGTGTATTTAATAAGATTCCCAACGATTTTAAATGTTTAAGCACAAGATTATTTAAATTAAAATTATATAAATGGCTAAATGAACATAATTTTTATAATATTAAGGACTTCCTAGATTATAAGAATTAAAAATGTTTTAGTGTGTGTGTATGTGTAATAATTCATATCTTTAATTATATTTGCATGCTTAAATTTAAGCAAAGCATGTGTGACATTTTGAATTGTAAGATCTTTTTATACCATGTTTATCTGCAAATAAATGATTATTATTTTTCTCTTATCACAGGTACTTTCTAACATATTATATTAGAAAATACCTGGCCCTTTGGGAGGCTTACACGGAGACATGGGTCCAACGTGAAGAGGCCTTATCTGCAAATAAATGATTATTATTATTATTATTATTATTATACTCAATCTTATTTCATAGATACTTATATTATTTGCAAGTAATCCAAAGCTTACAAATTTAGTTAAATGACTAGTTTAGAGCTCTGTGACGGTTGTGACAAAGATATAGATCACATAGATCTTCATTATTCCATAGCCTTACCCTTAAAGCACACATAGATAACGGAGGCAGAGTGGGTACCCTGGCGTTTTTGTTGTATTATTCGAATTAGGCTACATGGACGGTGTAGTGGTTTAAGTGGTCGCCTCGCTACTGCGCTGCGCCGAGTGTTGTGGGTTCGATCCCCACACATGACAAACATTTGTGACATCCACAAATGGTTGTTCTGAGTCTGGGTATTTTTTGTGTCCGTTGTTTGAATGTTTGTAACTTTATATACAGGATCTGGAGTGGTCGTGTGTGTAAAGTTTCATACTAATTCTAACAATACTAAAAATCTGTCACCTTTATGTCTGCTACAGTTCCGCCGCCACTGTCTATGTGTGGTGAGCTTTAATCGGATGATAACAATATAATGAATTTTTTATAACGTAATTACGAAGTAAGAGAAGCATGCATCAGGTTCGAATATGAGATCTGATAGATAGGACAAAGGTCTCCACTTGTCTATAATTGCTGTTTGTATATGTATCCTAATATTATAAATGTAAAAGTTTGTAAGGATGTAAAGAGTAACAAACGCCCATATGTTTGTTACTCTTTCACGTAAAATCTAATGAACCGATTGCGAAGAAACTTTGTATGTAGATAGCTGGAAACCTGGATTCACACATAGGCTACTTTTACTACGGCTTTTTATCCCGATGTTCCCACGGCAACGGGACTTACGTGGGTGAAACCCCGGGCAAAATCTAGTAATAAATATAATGATGTCAAATATGGTCAGAATTGAGACGGATATTTGATCACAACTCGAATTCTAATCATCGAATTATCAATTTGGTATGATCCTGTCATACCATATTATGAAGACTCGATTTGTTTTTTGCGTAACTGGTATAAATTTAAATATTATCTTGCTAGTGTCCCAGGTTCGATTTTCGTCTCAAGCTTGGATGGTGTCGTGGTTTAGATATTCATTACTACTGCGCAGAGTGTTGTGGGCTCAATCCCTACACGGATTAAAAATTTGTGTGATACATAAAAAGTTGTTCCGTGTCTGGGTGTTCCTTGTGTCCGCTGTTTGAATGTTTGTAAAGTCCCCCGTGACACAGGATTCATTCAAAGGACAAGTGTCGCTTTTGTTAAAAAAAAAAGAAGCAACGATGTCTAGCAATGTTGCTTTAGGTTTTTCAGTTAAGAAATACATAGCGGCAGTAAAATTGCAGCCTAGACTTATGCCTATTAAAAGGATCGTAATCGATTGTGCTCGATAGACGGCAGTAGGCTCGTTTTTTATTAGAGTTCGAAAAATCTCTTATACAACAGCTTTGTCCGTCTGTCTGTTACACAACTTTCAACTCAGAACCATAAGAGCTAGAGACTCGCGGTCAACGCCATTTGACTCAGCAAAGTCGATATACCCCGAAATTACTATGACCTTTGACCTCAAGATCATGTGATACCATTTTTTCGAACTCTAAGATTTGCGTCAACTCATTGCCGTTTCTCACTTTTTTCTGGATGAAAGGTACCCTATGTCCTTTTCTGTGCGTGAATTGTGTGTATTGTGAAATTTCATGATCGGTTGAATAGTCAGGGCGTGAAATCATAACAAACAAACTCACATTCGCATTTATAATATTAGCCTATAAACATATCTACAATAAGTGTGCATATTTTTCAGAAGGTTGAAGAAGAAGAGTCTTCTTCTGAGGAAGACGATAGTTCGGAAGAGGAGACCAGCTCTGAAGAGGAGTCGGATGAGGAAATGACTGATGCGCAGAAGAAGAAAGAGGTTATACTGAAGAGATTAGAGGTAAGCTTTTTTTTAAGGAAGGTCCTCAAGAATTGGGTCAGAAAAATTACTCAAAATTTAGGTATAAAAAACCATTTGCATTGGATAGCCCAATTCTTAAGGAACGGTATTTATTTAAATACAATAGCTCTGTCATGGTATTCTTAAAAAAAGATTACGACGTGACTGATTAGTGATTAATTACGTTGTAATCTGTGAAGACCATAACAAAACTTTTAGGAGACCTTTTTTAATTATTAAAGACAGTTATTTGATTACGTTTTTAAAAGAAAACTATTTGTTCAAAATGAGTTATTTTATGAGCATCCTTAAAATTAGGACTAATATAATTTTTCAAGCACTTACTTTCATAATTGAAAGTTTTATTTGAAAATAAAACAAAAAATTATGAATGTTGTTTGTTGAATCTAAAATCATAAAATTACAAATGCTTATAATAAACATTTTTAACCCATCAATAGAAACGCAAACTGGACAACGAAGCGAACAAAACAAACAATCCTTTGCGCGCGGCCGTCGTCTGCGTACTAGGTCACGTAGACACAGGCAAGACTAAGATCCTGGACAAGTTGCGTCGGACCAACGTGCAGGACGGGGAGGCGGGAGGCATCACACAACAGATCGGCGCCACTAACGTGCCTATTGAGAATATTAAGGAGCAGACGAAACATGTTAAAGGGGTGAGCATTCAGTCATATTCTTTATTTTCTAACAGCGCCAAACAAGACCAACCAGCCCTAATTAAAAATTAATGTGTATTAGGTCTCGGGATCGATTTCAGGACGGGAAAAGTGTTATTGGGTTTATCCGACTTATTTTGTTTTATACTTTTTCTCTACAAATGATTTATAAAAGAAAATTTATACATTTTTTTTTAACTTGGCGTTATGTAAATTCAGAGTTTCTTCAAAAATTTTAATAACTTTTCGAATTACACTTAACCGTGAGCAATACATTTTCTATTATGGATAGCTCATGACATGTAATGTATTAAGAGATGAGGATCTCGTCATTTCCATTCAATCCTAAACCATGGGTGTGTCGTATTTGCTAGTTGCGAAATACATAGGACATGAATAATTTGCTTATAGAATTGGCTAGCCTTGTTACTAGACCGAAACGAACGGCGCGATGTATTTGCATTGATCTATCAAATCGATCGTTCATCCAACTGAATTTTTTCTTACAACTTTTGAAATACATAACATAGTTTTTTATTTTAAAACTAGCTTTTGTCATACTACAGTATCTTTTTTCTTCTAGATTTAGGGTATCTTACCTTTTTTGTATCCCTGACAATGTGTATGTGAAATTTTATGATGATCGGTCGAATAGTTAAGGCATGAAAGTGTAAAACAATCAATGTAGTGTAGGATGTTTTACAATATATTTTTCTTTATCATAAATACCTTTAAAATTAACGTTATTTTTTTAAAGTACGTTTTGAAAATAACGATACTATTACATTTACATACTTTTCATTAATCAACAATAATATGTTTCTCAAATCAAACGTAAACCAATATTTTAATTGCGGTAGTTGGTAAATGTTTATATCTGTTTGTTACATGTTGCAAGGCTTAGCTGCCAAATCATAAAAAAATGTATAGGGACAGCCCGCATTACCTTTTCAAGAAACTATATTAAAGTCGCAGGATACATTTATAATAAGTTATTTAACCTTCCAGTTCCTGGAATGCTAGACATAGTTGAAAAATAATTGTAAGATCAAAGTCAAAAATTATTTATTTATTCAGGTCACACACACTTAAGAACGTCCAAGTTTATGAGTTAGTCAGTTTAGTGAAGTTACTGAATTTCATATAGGTTAGTTGCTAGGTTCAGGCAAAAAGTTAAGCCTGTAAGAAGATACCTGCATGAGACTCACAGCGACTCTTATAGATGGTCATTCAATTAAAATTTCACTATTTCACAACTCATATGTGTACAAGGGGTACTTGATCAAAGTATCAAGAAATAATAATAATAATTATTATTATTTCTTGATACTTTGATCAAGTACCCCTATATATATAAGTATCAAGAGCTTAATTAAACATTATACATACAATGTCTTCTTACTGACTCATCCACATATTACATAGATGTGTGCGTAGTCAGTTACTCAGAATTATAATATATATCTTGTTCATTTTATAGGTGGCTGAGATAGCGTTTAAGCTACCCGGTTTGCTGATCATCGACACACCTGGTCACGAGTCTTTCAGTAACTTGAGGAACCGAGGATCTTCCCTTTGCGACATTGCTATTCTGGTAAGTTATTTAATTTATGTATTAAATCGTCAAGTCTTAGAATACGAGAAATGTCTTAAAAATGTATTGTGTCTGGCCACCAGTGTGCCGCTGCGACCCAATAGGTTAACCTGTCAATTGTTAGAATGTCAGACATAATTATAAACGTATTGTCTGGCCACCGGTGTGTAGCTCATTCTTCTACTTCATAGGTTTAATTAAATTATTGTTTATATGACACACCGCTGTGTTCTAGTTGATCCCTTGGTATATTTGATTTTGCTGTGAGGAAAAGTATTATTGGTATATTATGTTAGAAATTTGCAGTAGCTAAACGCTGTCTGTAGCGATAGCCTAGTGCAAGACCGTTGGACTGTCATGCAGTGGTCTCAAATTCGAATGTTCTCGAAGGTCTGTGAAGTCTGCCATTTTGCAATTGGCTTGCGTGGCGGACTATGGCCTAACCCTTCTTACATGGAGAAGAGACCTTTCCCAGCAGTGGAACAGTTTAATAAGAGCTGATATAATATAAACGCAGTCTGATAATGTGTCTGTCGGCAGTTGTACGACATAGATTGACCATGGCTTAGGTGACTATGTTGATAGATATGACCTTCCCCCTTTTGCCTACTTCTTCGGCTATCCAACTTACACCGTGTAAGTCCATATTTGAACGACGATGAAGTCTACTATAAGACATTACTTTGATTTCTTGGTACGATAAGCCTTTAAATTTTTCTTTACCTGATTTATTAACTTCTTCTTGGTCTATCCCTGCCTCTACTTCCTTCTATTTTCCGTTCTAAGATGGTCTTTAAATTGCAAAGAATAGAGATACATGGAAGAGGCTCCACCGACAACCGCAAGGCTTTTAAATGTATTATTTGATTGTCTATAAGCTATTACATTGCATAACAAAATTCCTCTTTAATTTCAGGTAGTAGACATTATGCACGGCTTAGAACCGCAAACCATCGAATCGATAAATCTGTTGAAACAGAAGAAGACTCCGTTCTTAGTGGCGCTGAATAAGATTGATCGGCTGTACGATTGGCAGAGCGCTCAGCGTAAGGACGTCCGTGACATACTCAAGTTGCAGCAATCGAATACGCAGCTGGAGTTCGAAAAGAGGAGCAAAGATGTTATGCTGCAGTTTGCTGAACAGGTATGGTCTTCGAATAGTGATATTATTAATCGAATAATATCATCTGTCGAATAGTACTAATTAGTAATCAGTAATCGATTAATAAAGTCAGTAATCGAAAGGTAGTGCACTGATATTATGATTACTGAATCGAATTGTAATATATACAGTATTTGAGTAGTAATCATTATTTATATAGTTAACAATGTAATGACTTAAAATGGTCGACCATATACTGTAGTTTACGGGTCACGTGAATGAGTGTACAGGCAATTTAGAGTATCTAGACTAAACATTAGTCAAAAGTAGTTCTAATAGATGGCCCTTAATTCTTGTAAAGGCCCGTTCAAGTACTACTATAGCAAGATTTTAGTTCTTTTAAAAGTAAAGCATAATATATCATCCAAAATAAGCACAGCAAAGACCCCTTCACTCCTTCATTTCCCCTCATCGGTGCTTACGTCATACTTGAACGACCCTTGAAAGGTTCTCACAATCAGACCCACATTCCGTTTCACAAGTACATTCTATAAAAAATGTTACTATACATATGTGAGGTATTTCTAAATATATGAATGTAATTCCAGGGTCTGAACGCGGCGCTGTTCTACGAGAACCCGGACCCGCGCAGCTACGTGTCGCTGGTGCCCACCTCGGCCGTGACGGGCGAGGGCATGGGCAACCTGCTCGCCATGATCGTGCAGGCGTGCGAGGGGCCGCTACACAAGCGACTTATCTTCTCACAGCAACTGCTCGCTACTGTGCTTGAGGTTTGTATATTACTAGCTGTCCCGGCAAACGTTGTTTCGCCATAAAAAAAGGTTTTAAACAAAAAAAAAAAAAGAAAAAAAAATTGATGTTGGCCGATTCTCAGACCTACTCAATATGCTCACAAAATTTCATGAGAATCGGTCAAGCCGTTTCGGAGGAGTACGGGAACGAACATTGTGACACGAGAATTTTATATAAATATAAGATTTACTTATTTATTTAATAGGCACATCAGATTACATATATATATATAGATAATATTAGTTTAATGTTCTAATTATACATGTCAATTTGCAACCCGATTATCGTCGTACACCACATTATAAGGTTTCTATAAAATGTCTAGAATTTTACTGGACTAGTCAGAGTTTAGGCATCAGATGAATCTCAATCTAACGTCGCCATGTTACGGTCTATTTTACAGTAAGTGGCGTTGAACTGAATGTTTTCTTTTTAACGGAAAACATTATTAGCAGTCTTCCGAACCAATTTCCTTGTTTAATGTTCGTGGAAGTTCTAAGTAATTTTCGAGATCATTTTTGTTTTTCACGACACATATTATATGATGTACGTAATAATGTTTGTCTTATGCTTATCTCTTTACGCTTCAGGCATCATGCTTCACATGGAAAGTTATCTGGATATCATTAAGCTGCTAAAGCAATTCTATAAACATCACATACTAGAATATTGCAGATCTTTTTCTCTGTACTGTGTGTTCGTCTGTATAAGATATTATGTTACTATTTGACTTATGTTTCCCAGGTGAAAGCCATCCCAGGTCTGGGCACGACGATAGACACGATCTTGATCAACGGCACACTGCACGAGGGCGATACGATGGTACTGGCGGGCACGGATGGACCCATCGTTACGCAAATACGTTCCCTGCTCATGCCCCAACCCATGAAGGAACTTAGGGTCAAGGTAAGAACACACTTATACTATATGGTATAAAATTAATATTATGTAGAAAAATGATTGAAAAGCAGTTCAGATAAAATGAGAGTTAATGTAAGCCATGTGGTTATGTAATGATATAATCTAGGCCCAGTTCCTATATCAAGAAACGAGTCCTTTTAGCTACGGAGAGTTAGTTTTTGACACATGATACATTCTATGAAAAGTATGTACCTTATTAGTTCTTCTTTATACTAGTTTTATTCTTCTCAACTTCACTTTCTGGTCTAGGCGTTTAGTCATACCAACGATTTAGAACATCACTACGACTTGTCGATCGATTCGTTTATACATCTTATACCTATTTTTTAATTTGACTACTCATGTAATATTACTGAAATATAGTATCACTAGTTAATTTGATTAAGTCATGATTAGTAAATATTAGAGAAATGAAATGAACTTAGTAAATAATCGAAGATTGATTAGATTCCATAGCTGAATGTTTTGAAAGGTTAAAAACATAATAAGATCAGCTGTTGAATCGATTTGGATCGCCTTTAAGTAGGATTATTATTTTCTACGGTGCAACAGCTAGAAATCTTCTAGAACAGCTTAAAAATTATATCAACTTGCATACATTATATAACTCAGGCAAGTTTTTGATTAGGTATGAAAATTCATAAGTCCTGCGACTTTCTAAAATTCGAGTTGTTATATAGTGTTGTTATACAATAAGCTAATATATATCTTTTGCTATTTCTAGAACGCCTACATAGAATACAAAGAAGTGATAGGCGCTCAGGGTGTGAAGATTGCCGCCAAGGAATTAGAGAAGGCCATTGCTGGCCTTAACTTGTATGTAGCGCAGAAACCGGATGAAGTTGATGTACTCAAGTAAGTTATTTTAATATTTTATTTTTTTAATTCGTCTATTGTTTCTATATCCTACCTAAGGCGCCAGACCTCAAAATCAAAAATAAATTTATTCAAGGTTACAAGGTAACACTTGGAGTCTCGATTCGGTATTCGACCGAGGTAGACGTGCGAACCTGTTTTGCCTCGCGTCGGTATTACGTCGACTTTGTTTACGTATTGCGCGCGCGCAATCGTCGCGTTCGGCCGTACCTCGGGTACCGGCTACCTGCGAGCGGCGGCCGGCAATTTCACTTATTTATGTAAATGGATGCTATAAACATTAATTTAGAAGATGGATATACATTAGTTATGGATGAAGATCAGAGGCCGGAATTAGGGAGTGAACAGGACTGTATATCAGACGAAGAAACGGAAGTCCACCAAGAGGAGAATATAGTCAGTATAGATGGAGGAAAAGGATTAAAAGTAAGCAAAGAAGTTAGGAAAAGAGAACTAGAGGAAGATGGTGAATGGAAATTAGTATCGAGAAAGGAGAAAATAATGAAAACAGATAAAATTGAAATATATTTATCGAGTAACGAAAAGCTACCGAAACAATTCACATTGGCTAAATTATTTTGTTCCAATAATATTATCAATATAGATAGTGTTAAATATATTAACCCATTCAGAGTACGGTTAACTGTCATAAATGAGGAAAGTGCGTTTAAAGTCGAGAAGTGTCAGGCTTTGTTAGATAGGGGTTGGAGGATCCAGAGAGCTTTGGAAAAGAGTATGTCCTACGGTGTCATCAAGGATATAGATATCGATATACCGGATAAGGAGATATTGGACAGTATGACATGTGAACCCCCGGCGGAAATAGTATCCATTCATCGTCTTAAGCGGAGGGATCGAGAGGGAGAAGGCTGGGTGACAAGTGAGGCTGTGAGAATTGCATTCCGAGGCTCTTTTGTGCCTCCTTACATAAGTATCGATGGCCTCCGAATTAAAGTCTATTCATACATCCATCCAGTTACACAGTGCTCAAGATGTTGGAAGTATGGCCATATGACGAGACAGTGCCCAGCAAAAAATATAGTTTGTCCAAAATGTGGTGCCAAACACGCAAACTGCGACACACGGACATACAAATGTGTTAATTGTAATGGCAGCCATATGGCAATATTAAAAACAGCATGTCCTATTTTTCTTAAGGAAAAACGCCTGCGTGAAATCATGGCGGAGTATAATTGTACGTATCGTAAAGCCCTAACAATATACGTCCCGCCGTCACCACCGCCTTCGAGTATGAAGGACGTAGATACTGCACCACAGCCACTGCCCTCAAACTCCTACGGCTGCGTTTCGGAACAACAGCAAGTGCCAGATTTAGGCCATACACCCCTATATTCAGAAGTTCTTAGAACCGCGGTAAATTTTCACAAAGAGGCCCGTAACAGTGCTACCAAGATATCACCGATAAAACCGGTTCGACAAAGAAAAGAGGGAGATATGCCAGAATTCGCAGCTCCCACCGCATCGTTAACATCTAGGGACAGGGAAGAGACAGAGCAGACGCCTCGTGAGGAACAGCCAAAGAAATCAGTGCACTTTGAGGAACTAATAAGTAGGCTTAGAGAAATTATATTCTTAAAGGGAACGGGGGTAGAATCAAAGTTTAATGCAGTAATTAAGTGTTGTTTAGAATGGCTTATTTTAGTAGTAGTAGATTATGTTTCAGACTGGCCCTTACTTAAGATTATTGTAGATTACTTCTGTAATTACGGATATGGATAACGGCCACAAAAATATTAAATTAAATCTATGCCAATGGAACGCCCAAAGTATTAAACCAAAAAAGTTGTTATTCGAACAGTTGTTAGCACAGGAGAAGGTCCACATCGCCTGCCTCAGTGAGACATGGATGGAAACCGACAGTGTACTCAAAATAAATAATTACAATATTTACCGGCGCGACAGATGTGATTCATACGAGGGCGTGGCTATCGTGACGCACAATACGATTAAGACTCAAATTGTTGCGATTCAACTCAATAACCCAGGTATCGAGGTTGTATGCGTACGTGTGTTAGACTGCCCGCTAATTAACTATGTCATGTCCGTCTATTGTCCATCAAATATTCATACCTCACAAAATGATTGGGACGAAATATTCACAAAATTTACGGAGAAATCTATAATCTTAGGGGATTTTAACGCGCACCATCTGTCTTGGTCGTATAAAACAGAGCAAAGGGGCAATCAAGTCTACGATTCTGTTTTAAACAGTAACTTTGTGGTATTGAATAACGGCGCGCCAACACGCATAAGATTAGTGAATGACTATTTACAAAAATCCTCCCCAGATATATCACTATGCACTTCAGATATTTGTTTTGGTTTCAGTTGGCATGTTTTAAACGAATCATTAGGCAGTGACCATTTAATCATTAAATTATCCTCTTTATATCGTGGTAATAATGCATCAATATGTAAACTTAACTATAAACGCGCCGACTGGAGTTCCTATACAGAATGTTTGAATAAATTGTTCGAAAATTATACATTCACGGACGATATTCAAAAACTTTATGATGTTTTCATTGATTATATAAATATATCAGCTCATTTAAATATTCCTCCTATTAGAATTAACCAAAATCCTTCATCTAAATTTATACCTAAACCATGGTGGAACGCAGACTTGTCAAAGGTTGTGGCGGAAAGAAGACGTGCATTGTCAATCTTTAGAAGTAATCCCACTCCTAGTAATGTAATAGTACTTAAAAACAAAATTGCTAAATCGCAGAGGGAAATACGTCGTGCTCGGAACGCTCATTGGCGTAGTTTCTGTTCTTCTTTCGATGAATCTATCTCTTCTGCAGAACTATGGCGCAAAATGAGTTGGATCAAGGGCTACAGGTGTACAGGACAAGATATAGACCACGAAAAAGCCGATAGACTCCTTCATTCCTTGTCTCCGGATTATGTTGTGCCAAATCAACCTCATTTCTCATCGTTTTGCCCAAAGTTAGAAATGGAAATCTCCATTCAGGAGCTAGATAGATGTATTATACATAAGGATACATCTCCTGGATGTGATGACATAACCTACAAAATGATCCAATGCCTTCCTGAAAACGGCAAACACATTTTACTATTTCTATATAATAAATTCCTTTTAACCGGCTATGTCCCTGTGCAGTGGCGAGATATCCTTATTGCACCTATTCCTAAACCCGGACGCGATCTGAGTAACATAAACTCTTTTAGACCAATTTCTATGATGTCATGCCTATGTAAGGTTTTCCATTCTATTCTAAATATAAGGCTAGAATGGTACTTAGAGAAAAGAGGTAGTTTCTCACCGAATGTCATTGGATTCCGTAAAGGCAAATCATGTCTGGATGGCTTGGCACAATTAGTAACTACAATTCAAATTGGTTTTTCTAAAAATATGTCTACTATAGGGTGTTTTTTGGACATTGACAACGCCTACAATAACGTTGATATTGTTTCGTTAGTATTAACTTTAGACCGTCTAAATATCGGATCAAAGTTTTGTATTTACATTTGGAATTTTTTAAAAGAAAGGTATCTTAAAATTAAAATAGGTACAAAATTCATTAGTAGGTCAACTTGTAAGGGCTTAGCACAAGGAGACCCTCTCTCACCTTTATTATTTAACATCGCTACAATTAATATTTGTAGAACTATAGAACGTGATGTGTCCATCTCACAGTACGCCGATGGCTTCGTTATATATCATACCTATAGCAATGTTACAGCAGGCTGCCACAAATTACAAAAATCTTTAAGCACTATACAGAAATTACTTTCAAGTTTAGGTCTGGAACTTTCAGCGAGCAAAAGTCAAGTGTGTTTATTTACGCGTAAACGTTTTAGGGATCAGATAAATCTTAAAATTAACGATATTGACTTACAGGTAAAAGATGCAGTCAAATATTTAGGCCTTTGGTTAGACAAAAGTCTAAGATGGACTAAACATATAGCAGAAATACATTACAAGATACTCAATTATATAAATATTTTTAAAGTTTTAGCGGGATCTGGTTGGGGTGTTCACCCAATTCATTTAAGAAAATTATATATCTCATTAATTCGGAGCCGTATGGATTACGCTAGTATAATCTATGATAACAGTTGTGTGACTTCTTTATCTAAACTGACTAAAGTACAAAACCAATATATGCGACTTATAGGCGGGTATATTAAAAGTACGCCTATACATGTTATGGAGTCAGAATTGTTACTACCGCCACTTCAAATTAGACGAAGATATTTGTCATATAAGTACTTTTTGAGATTAAAATTCCTTCATAAAAACTCATTAATAGATGATTTAAGCAATCTTTCATTATTGGTGCGACAAAGTGGGTATTGGAGATACAGGAAAAAACCTTTGTTAATCGTCATTCATGATGAGTTTAATTCAGTTCAAGGGACGACTGGCATGAATATGTTTTCTCTGGATGTTTGGGTAGGCTATGTGGACTTATCAAATGTTGTATTTACAAACATAGATGCTATAGATAGACCTAAAAGAAACTTTCATCGTAATATATTAAAATTTCTTTGTGAACAGTTTATGACGTATAAATATGGGCATTTTTATAAAATATTCTCTGATGGGTCGAGAACAGCGGATGGTGTTGGAGCAGCTCTGTTGGACGTGCAAACAGGTCACTTTGTAAAGTTTTGTATGGACGCGAGGATATCTATTATGCATGCCGAGCTCCTGGCAATATTAGAAGCACTATCATATGTACAAAGTACGATTGCAAAAAATGTCGTCATATTCACAGATTCCCGTAGTGCACTTCAACACCTACAAAGATGTAATCATTCTAGCTTTTGGGGCATTCCAGTGGCATATTTAATTATAAGTAATATTTTAAGTCTCAAAAGGCAAAATATTAATGTTGTCCTTCAATGGATACCGTCTCACATGGGTATCACTGCAAATGAAAAGGTAGATCAATATGCGAAAGAAGCAACTTATTCGGGCATTCCAACGGGCTACTTACCTTATTTTGCAGACATACTTTGTGAGGCTAGACAAATATGTTACAGAATATGGTCTGAATATTTTAATGAGAGATCATTACCCAAAGGCATCTGGTACAAAGTCATACAGCCTACCCTCCCGCGCTCACTTTGGTTTGGCTACTCTGATATGAGAAGACATACTATAGTTACAGCTTTGAGACTTCGCTCCGGACACTTCCCCCTAAATAGTTTTGCATACATGATGCGCAAAGTGGAGTCTCCGAATTGCAGCACATGTAATCAGATCGAAGATATTCATCATATTCTTACGGAATGTGTCCGAAGCGAGGACCAAAGACGACAATTAAATCTTAAAAACTTAAACGTGTGCGAGTATGTTACTATATTATCAGATCCTTTGTCATATAAAGCAAGGCTCATTTATGATTTGTTCCTTTTGACACTTAAAAATAGAACATTCGTTGTATAGTGTATGAATTTCTTGTGTATATCCAATGAGGGCAACATTATCGACTACGATAAAGCCCTCTTTCTTTCTAAAATAAAGATTTAAAAAAAAAAAAAAAAAAAAAAAGGTAACACTTACGAATGTCAAAGTTACATTAAATTTTCCTGTGTATTTACATTTACTGCCACGTTCAGCAAAGCAAGGGTGTAGGGCTCATGAGAAGAACGGGCAAGAAACTCATGGCCACTCTTTTTAATCGCCAAGTTTACAATAATATTTCGTTTACAAATCATAACTGTAAGGTGCTGCAATAATTTCTCCATGAACTACTATTGAACATACTCAATCATTTAATAAAATTTGATGGTAGCCTCGAAAGCAGCAGTATAGTAAATAGGAGCACCCACTTACATGTACATAAATAATTTAATCAATACAAGGCATGATTGTTGTCCGTAGATAAACCTAACTTTAAAAAAGAAATATAGTAAGTAAGTAAATTATCGAATTCCGCGAAACCAAGGTCGACCAGTCACCACAAGTGCAGTATAGTAGTAGGCCTGAATCCTAACTAATATTAAAAATTCAAATGTGAGTTTGTTTGTCTGTTACGCTTTCACGATTTAACTACACCACCAATCAATATAAAATTTTGGTACTTTTCATCCAGAACAATAGTATTGTGCCCGAGGGATAGAAATATTTGACAAAATCTAGATTTACATAATATTGTCTTCTGTTTACGCGAATGTTATTCATTGAAATTAAACTACTATATACGGATTTTATCGCGTTGTTTATTTAACACTCTATTACATAATTTTGAAACTGTTACACTACTATACTATACTATTAAACTTTACTAATTTTAAGCTAATTAAATTATTAAAACTATCAAATCTATTTGTTTTTAAGTTTACACTTTCCCCGACGTTTCGGTTGCTTTTCAGCAGCCATGGTCACGGGGAGACTAAGATGGTAGTTGTCTCAATGTTCCAGTGTAGTTATTTCAAAGTACCCGAACATAATTTAGTTATTGGTGTTTCTATTTACGCAGAATGAGCTCAAAGTATCATGAAGTCTAGCTGTGGTTTGTTTCTTATTGGGTTTGACTATTTGAAGTACTGGATCCCAAGCTGGTGGTACATTCCAACCATCTTCTCTATTGAAATTTGGATGTTTTTTGATCTCAATAGCCTCGCGAAGCATCCTTGGTAGGAATCGGTGTTCTTTAGCGAGAATCTGTGGTTTGTCAAATCTCAGGTAGTGGTTGGTCCCCTGTTGTACATGTTCACACACAGCTGCAGGCATAATTTAGTATAGTATAAAGCAGCGATAATTTCATAATTTCATGGAAGACCATAAGATTGCCACGTAGAAGTCTCGAGTTCGAACCCAAGACATGGCGCTCTGACTTTTCGAAGTTATGTACTATGTATAATTGTTATAGTTATATGTTGCTCGCTTTAGCAGCATAGGAAAACATCTTTAGGAAACCTGCAAGTCTGAAAGTTCTCTATAACGTTCTCGAAGATATGTGTAGTCTACCAACCTATAATGGGACAGCTCAGTGAACTTTGGCCTAACCTTTCTTAAACTGAGAAAAGCTCCGTGCATAGCAGTGCACTGTTTATATACAGGACTGGGATTATTATTATATATATATTTTATAAACCCACTACTGTTTCTACATCCGTAGTCAGATATACGAATTTTTAGTTACCGTAATAAGCCTGAGTTTATACTAGACTGGATGTGCCCGCCGTTTCACCCGCGTTTATCGTTACTGCGCCGCCCCGTGGATCGTAGCGTGATGTTATATAGCCTATAGCCTTCTTCGATAAATAGGCTATCCAACACTAAAAGAATTTTCCAATTCGAATCAGTAGTTCTTGATTAGCGCGTTCAACCAAACAAAGTCTTCAGCTTTATAATATTAGTATAGATTTTGCATGCGGCTTCGCTCGCGTTAAAATAGGTTATGTCAATAAAAGCTTATCCGTCGGGAACAGCCCTTTTTCTGGGAAAAAGTGCACCACGTCCTTTTCTGCACTCCTGACAGCGTGTATGCACAATTTATTGAAATTAAACTACTATATACGGATTTTATCGCGTTGTTTATTTAACACTTTATTACATAATTTAGAAACTGTTACACTACTATACTACTATTCCTCCTCGCGTCGTATTCCTCATTACTGAGGGTCGTGACTTCACCGCTGAATCACTTTCTCTTTGACTATCTCCCTCCATCTGTTCCGGTCTTTTGCTTCGTGGAGGGCTTTGTAGAGATTGGTGTTAAGCGACGATCAGATTTGGTCCGACCATCTCGTTGGATTGCGGCCTCTTGGTCTTGCCGTCAACCTTGCCTGTCACCATCAGCTGTTCGATGTTGTGTCCGTCATTGCGGGCAATGTGTCCGAAAAATTCCAGTATTCTGCGTAGACAGATAGTGGATAGTCTGGTTTTTATGTTTAGATCTCGCAGAATAGACGCATTGGTGCGGAAGGCAGTCCAAGGAATCTCTAGCATTTTTCGCCAACACCACATTTCAAAAGCGTCGATGCGGTCTCTATCAGCTTTTTTCAGAACCCATGTCTCAGAGCCATAGCTGAATATGGAGAACACCAACGTCTGGACTATTTCGTTTTTGTGTTTCGCGAGGTGTTCCGGTCTCTCCATATTTTTGCCAGTTGAGCCATGACATTTTTGGCCATACCTATTCGCCGCCTTATTTCCTTTTCGCATGATCCAGTTTTACTGATGTTAGCCCCCAGGTAAACAAAGTCGTCCACAATGTCTAGTTTGAAAGCTTCCGTTAACTCCAATTTGTTGGCACGGTCTATTACCATTAGCTTGGTTTTAGCATGGTTTACTACAATGAAATTTTACTAATTTTAAGCTAATGAAATTATTAAAACTATTTATATTTAAGATTACACTTTCCCCGACGTTTCGGTAGCTTTTCAGCAGCCATAGTCACGGGGAGACTAAGATGGTAGTTGTCTCAATGTTCCAGTGTAGTTATTTCAAAGTACCCGAACATAGGCATGCGTGAAAGCATGACAATCATACAATCTTTAACTCTATTTGAAAGACATATTTGAGCGCTCAGTTCTTTTATGCGTTATACGGTGCGTTGAGCGCATTGCTAGTGCAACGTACTACCTAATTACATATAAAGCAATTGATACGCTTTGGTTTCGTTGTACGTAGCGTCAATAGCAGTGTGAGACGCGTGTTCTCCTGGCGACGTAGAGGCGGTCAACGGAGTTCGTTTGCTGGTCTTGTAAAAACGATCGAGTCGGCGCATAAATATTCGACTCAGTGCTTGAGAAGCTTATAAATGCTCACTTTGGGACTCAAGCATTGGCTTAAGAGCTTTAATCAAAACGCTTACAAAGGCGCAGGACTCGACTCGAGCTTAAGCCTTGAACATACGGGTAATTTTAAAATATGTAGATACCATTTATTCTGATTATGCTCGCGCTTCGGAGTTCAGGGTCTGCTATCACTAGTCTGCCGAGATTGGGGTGAATATTAGTTATTCCAATAAGCGACTGCTATCTGACCGCCATCCAGGAGGATAAACGTCATTGTAGAGTTAGATCAGTTACCATATTAATAAGGTCACTGTCTACCCAATAACAACTACTACAGATGTTCATGACAGCTGGGACCAACTTTAACGTACTCTTCGTGGCACGGAGTAAGCGGTAATTATCAATTAATACATACATGGAAAATCAGAGGTGAGCGTCGTGCTATTTACATGTGTACGCTAAAATGGTGTACAATATCCAACAGTTAATATACTTATTTAACCTCTCAACCAATGACATTTTTGCTCAAACAAAAGTAGACATCCTTGTAAGATTTACGTTTAAAGTGTTCTAGGTGCGTTTGAATGTAGGCCTCCAAACGAGATTATTGAGAGGTACCTTCGGTTAAATATTATAACGTTTTGACGCTAGAGCATACAACTTAAGCGATTTAATTCAAATCAAATTCAATGCTCGTCGGTGTTTAACGCTCGGCACTTATTTTTACCATCATAGCGTTTGCCGCGTAATAAAACCACGCGCTTGAAATTAAGACACTTTGATACCAGAGGCCTACATGCACCGAAAATAAAATAGTTATCATATTGGCTCAACTTTTCTAAATAGCGAGCATGCGTCTGTTGTTTACCTACATATTACACATTTACTCGTAAAATCTCATTCATCCCATTGTTTCACATTACTATGCCGAATTTCATTGATTGAAATTCAAATGTGGAATACATAGTAAAGAGTCAACGAATTTTCATAGGTTGCATAAGAATACATTTATCCTCGCTTGGGGAAAACCTACACGTACGTTTACTTACATGAACATGTTTCTCAGAAATGTATGTATTATTTATTGATTGGTACTTTATCTGAATGAGAAATGGCAGGAAACGTGTAATTCATCAGATTCATTATAGTTGGATATATACAACAGGATATTATAGTACTATGAAATGTATATAACATATTAATATATTATACTATTAAATATATACATATGTAATACCAGGTGCGGTGGCCTCTTTCGTGCCGGATGTCATTGAAATATATCCTGTTTGTACCTATTTGTATTTTCTTTTTAATTTTTCTATAGTTCTCTGAGTGACGCTTTACATACAATTGGTTGCCGGTTATCGTGACAAACCGTATAGCACTGCTATCTAGTGACTTTTTTGGCAAAATATTTTATTAGACTTTCTAGAAAAATAAATTTGTTATGCTGTAAGATAAAGCATTGGTAATCAATTTTAAGTACCTAATGTCGGTTAACAGGTCAGGCATGATTAAGTAGCAAACATCCAATCATATGAAGGAACATATTTTATAATATTAGTTGGACTAATAATCAGTGATCGGAGTAGGTAGATTGAAATGGGGTCATTGATCCGAAACGTATATATTAATATGGACATTCCTCCGGAATTGGTGGATTATTAAAAAAAAACCGGAACTTATGTAGGAATTTTATTCTGCCAGAGTGGAAGGAGTCATTTGATGATTTGCCATCCTCAAAAAAAGGTAGGAGGTGTAATAAAATGAGCAATATTATTCTTTATTATTCTTCATATTTTTTTTAACGGCACACAGTCACGATTTGACAAAACCCAACGACCAATCAGAACAAAGGATCATGGGTGGTACAATAACCGGTTATCAGAACAATGCGTACGCCCGCCGACGACATGCCAGGTAGCTCACTCGTTTACTTCGGTTCGTAGAGTGCGCATCTTTGTTTGTTACTGTGTTGTGAAAACGTTACTTGACCCTGGCTTGTGTACATACTGACTTCTGGAATCTGCTCTAAACCACGATTTGGCTCGAATATACGGACTCAGATTTTTCACTATTGAATTGGATCTACATATTTAAACCAAGCTTTGGTAAGTAATATTTTACTAGTTACAAGGAGTATAAAGCATGTTTGGATGTACTATAAGAATATTTTTAGTATTGTGTTTGTTCGCTTAACCTGCTGAACATACCATGAGTCTTAATATTGTTAAATCTTTAATAGAGTATGAACCAGTGAGCTTAGTGCGAAACAAAATTATGATATTCTAGTAATGTAGTCGCAATTCAGCTAACTCCACTATTAACCGACATTTTACTGGAATCCGTATATAATTTGAATGCCCTGTGTCTTCTTGCAATGTATTGGTAAAATAAATTACTATAGGCCTTATCTACTTCTCTACAAAATATTCTACGTAACAAGCCCTTTCATTTGATATATATATATATATATTGATGGAATTGTAAAAAAAATAAATTGTCCGCCATCTTGTAGCGGCAGCCATTTTGGATTGACAGGAAGAGGGTGAAATTTCAATGACTAAATTTGATCCACGAAAAATAAAACAAACGGAGTAAGCTAAATAAACTAAATAAAATGTAATTTTTTCATGTCTTTGTTTTAGGTGATATATACGAGGTTCCATCTCTAAAACAAAGTTCAGATATGGTAAACGTCAAGGCTGAAACTGTAGAAAAATGGATATCCGGTCATCCCGAACTACTTTACGATCACGCTAGTGGTACAATATACTGTTCAAAATGTGAAAGCCATTTGAAAACCATAAATAAAGGAAACGTTAAAAGACATATCGAAGGAGCAGTACACCAGGGAAAGTTTAAGCGGCCCGAAGAGGAATTTTATTTCGATCTTATAAAATTTCTCATTTTGTGCAATATTCCGTGGTCTCAGATGAAAAATACTACTTTTCAAGATTTCTTTAAAAGATATATGTGTAGTACCTGTTGTTGTACGTGTACTAATCGTACTCTGCCAGATGAATCACAGTTACGGAATGTTTACTTGGACAAGTTTTTTAAGAATAAAATCAATTCGATTCGGCAAAATTATAAAAATGAGAAACATTAGATGAAACGACAGACTTTTTAGGTCGCTATATAGTCCATTTTTTAATAAAACCATTACATCCTAGCAATTTGACTAGACCTTATTTGGTAGCATGTAAAATGCTAACTGTAGTTAATGGACAAACAATCACGCAATTTGTGTTAGAATGTTTGGAAAACTTTTGGGAAGATTCTTTTGAATCGAAGGTAGGTAACATTCTTGTCCTCTGCACTGATAGCGTTGCATATATGCTGTCTGCAGGACGAAATTTAAAACAATACTTACCTGAAATGAAGCACGTAACATGTTTGGCGCACTCTCTTCATCGCGTATCTGAGCAAATTAGGTTAGAATATCACGATGTTAACATTTTAATAGCAAATGTTAAAAAGGTATTTTTGAAAGCCCCAAGTAGAGTCAAAATTTTAAAAGAAAAATATCCAGATTTGCCGCTACCTCCCCAACCAGTTGTTACAAGATGGGGCACTTGGTTAGAGGCAGCATTTTATTACGCTCAAAACTTTGAAAAAATAAAAGAAGTATTATCTTGTTTAAGCAGCTCTGATGCGGTATCTATTCGAGAGGCAAAAAATATTATAGAAAAAGAAAATTTAAAAGAAGATTTAAATTACATTAAAGACAATTATTTTATAATTCATTTGTCTTTAAAAGAATTGCAAAAGCATAATTTATCGTTGACAGATTCACTTTTAGCATTTGACAACGTCAGAGATGCTATAAATCAGTGCAATTCAGAAAATATAAAAAATAAAATAGAACGTGTTATGGAACGAAACCCAGATTTAGACACACTTAGAGAATATAGTGAGGCCATTGAAAAAAATGAAGCACATAATTTAATACCTTTTTTAAAATTTGCTCCTTTGACATCGTCAGATGTAGAACGGTCTTTTTCCATTTATAAATGGACTTTAGATGTTAAAAGAAATAGGTTGAAAATAGAAAATATAGAGAAACTCATAGTTATATATTTTAATTGTAAAGATCAGGATTACCAGGATGCTGACATTGTAATCGATGAAGATTAAAAATGTGAATAAATGTAAAATGTACATATTTAACAATAAACAATCTTGATTTTTATCTTTTTTCTTTATTCTACCCCTTTTTTTTGGTCCTAAAATCTGACTAAAATCAACCTGTTCCTTCGTATGCCCTTTACGTTTCAGAGTCGTGGTGCATCCTTAGAACAGTCTCACGACCCCAGCAGGCATTGGCCCTCTATGGGGCCCCGTCATTTATTCTACCCTTAATGGAAATTACCATGATCCCTATGAAAATATTTAAATTTAAGTGCAACAATTTATGTCTATCTATAAAAGTTCTAGCCATAAAAGGCTAAAAATAAAAATTAAAGCTTCGATCGGAATTCGATTGTTTTTATTATTCAACAGATAAATAATGAATTAATTTAGTTTTGATACCTTCCTTTAAATTTTGAATTGAGTAGGAATAATATCACTACCAACATTAACAATATTTAATTGAATCCGGAAATACCGGAATTACTTTCCGGGAAAATGGCTTATCCATGTTATTCTTTCTGTGTGCATTTATGATACAAGTACCAAAAATCAATCTACCTACTCCGATCACTGCTAATAATATATACTTACTACACTTAAAAATGAAGGCAGCATTAAAAAACAATTCTTGGGCAATTTTCAACAGCCTATAACTTGAAGAAAAATAGTCGTACAGCAAATTGCAGCTCAAAATGTCTAGTTTTTGGATCTGAACTTTAATACGTTTTCATCGTTTTTTTTTAGTAATCGTGAGAAAACCACCGACAAAACATATTATAATATTTATTGTTTTGGTCTACGGACCTAGGCATTATTTTTGTCTTAACCTCCATATGGATGCTGGAGCTTCAATTTCCTTTTAATAGAAATATCGATACGAGCATTTTTCGCTGAGATATTGGTCCTTGAATGGAAAATGCTAAATTGGAAAAATTTTGCCTTTGAATATTAATATCTCGGCAACCAATTATCGGACAGAAAATTCAAAGTCAGTTTCGAGAACTTGAATAAATCTACAAAGATAAGCGATTATTTTGAAAACTACATTTTGAAGTTCGGATCCAAAACATGGAGATACGATTTGCTATTTTTAAATTTGCTGTGCGACCCATTTTCTTTAAGTTAGGTACAGCCTGTTGAATATCACCTAAAAATTTGAATGTATATAAATAATCAGTAATTTAAAATCATTGATTAAATTGAATATTGAAATATCTAAAATCGAGACCGTACGTACTTTATAAACGAACCTTAATAAAATCGTATGTATATAGCTATTAGCTATATACATACGATTTTATTAAGGTTCGTTTATTATCATATCTAGGCAAATTATCAAGAATCTCTCCAACACAAAGAGATGAACCTCCGACTAGGCTGCGTCATGCATGCCTGGCGGGCCGCGTCTAGACGGTTAATTTTGGAAACTTGTATATACTGTAGCTCGTCCTGTAAATATCGCTTGCGAGATTCAGGATTGTATGGAGTAGTTTAATTCAGTATAGCGCCATCTCATGTAATGTGTCGTAACTTCTTCGTGTGTGAGGGGTCGCTAATAGAGCATCGATATTTACACAATGATGTTTGTGTGCAGGGAGGAAGTGGCGCGCGAGCTGAAGTCAGCGCTGTCGTCCATCAAGCTGTCGGAGCGCGGCGTGTACGTGCAGGCCTCCACGCTCGGCTCGCTCGAGGCGCTGCTGGAGTTCCTGCGCACCAGCAACATACCTGTTAGTATTACTTACTTACGTCCATCAAGCTGTCGGAGCGCGGCGTGTACGTGCAGGCCTCCACGCTCGGCTCGCTCGAGGCGCTGCTGGAGTTCCTGCGCACCAGCAACATACCTGTTAGTATTACTTACTTACGTCCATCAAGCTGTCGGAGCGCGGCGTGTACGTGCAGGCCTCCACGCTCGGCTCGCTCGAGGCGCTGCTGGAGTTCCTGCGCACCAGCAACATACCTGTTAGTATTACTTACTTACGTCCATCAAGCTGTCGGAGCGCGGCGTGTACGTGCAGGCCTCCACGCTCGGCTCGCTCGAGGCGCTGCTGGAGTTCCTGCGCACCAGCAACATACCTGTTAGTATTACTTACTTACGTCCATCAAGCTGTCGGAGCGCGGCGTGTACGTGCAGGCCTCCACGCTCGGCTCGCTCGAGGCGCTGCTGGAGTTCCTGCGCACCAGCAACATACCTGTTAGTATTACTTACTTACGTCCATCAAGCTGTCGGAGCGCGGCGTGTACGTGCAGGCCTCCACGCTCGGCTCGCTCGAGGCGCTGCTGGAGTTCCTGCGCACCAGCAACATACCTGTTAGTATTACTTACTTACGTCCATCAAGCTGTCGGAGCGCGGCGTGTACGTGCAGGCCTCCACGCTCGGCTCGCTCGAGGCGCTGCTGGAGTTCCTGCGCACCAGCAACATACCTGTTAGTATTACTTACTTACGTCCATCAAGCTGTCGGAGCGTGGCGTGTACGTGCAGGCCTCCACGCTCGGCTCGCTCGAGGCGCTGCTGGAGTTCCTGCGCACCAGCAACATACCTGTTAGTATTACTTACTTACGTCCATCAAGCTGTCGGAGCGCGGCGTGTACGTGCAGGCCTCCACGCTCGGCTCGCTCGAGGCGCTGCTGGAGTTCCTGCGCACCAGCAACATACCTGTTAGTATTACTTACTTACGTCCATCAAGCTGTCGGAGCGCGGCGTGTACGTGCAGGCCTCCACGCTCGGCTCGCTCGAGGCGCTGCTGGAGTTCCTGCGCACCAGCAACATACCTGTTAGTATTACTTACTTACGTCCATCAAGCTGTCGGAGCGCGGCGTGTACGTGCAGGCCTCCACGCTCGGCTCGCTCGAGGCGCTGCTGGAGTTCCTGCGCACCAGCAACATACCTGTTAGTATTACTTACTTACGTCCATCAAGCTGTCGGAGCGCGGCGTGTACGTGCAGGCCTCCACGCTCGGCTCGCTCGAGGCGCTGCTGGAGTTCCTGCGCACCAGCAACATACCTGTTAGTATTACTTACTTACGTCCATCAAGCTGTCGGAGCGCGGCGTGTACGTGCAGGCCTCCACGTTCGGCTCGCTCGAGGCGCTGCTGGAGTTCCTGCGCACCAGCAACATACCTGTTAGTATTACTTACTTACGTCCATCAAGCTGTCGGAGCGCGGCGTGTACGTGCAGGCCTCCACGCTCGGCTCGCTCGAGGCGCTGCTGGAGTTCCTGCGCACCAGCAACATACCTGTTAGTATTACTTACTTACGTCCATCAAGCTGTCGGAGCGCGGCGTGTACGTGCAGGCCTCCACGTTCGGCTCGCTCGAGGCGCTGCTGGAGTTCCTGCGCACCAGCAACATACCTGTTAGTATTACTTACTTACGTCCATCAAGCTGTCGGAGCGCGGCGTGTACGTGCAGGCCTCCACGCTCGGCTCGCTCGAGGCGCTGCTGGAGTTCCTGCGCACCAGCAACATACCTGTTAGTATTACTTACTTACGTCCATCAAGCTGTCGGAGCGCGGCGTGTACGTGCAGGCCTCCACGCTCGGCTCGCTCGAGGCGCTGCTGGAGTTCCTGCGCACCAGCAACATACCTGTTAGTATTACTTACTTACGTCCATCAAGCTGTCGGAGCGCGGCGTGTACGTGCAGGCCTCCACGCTCGGCTCGCTCGAGGCGCTGCTGGAGTTCCTGCGCACCAGCAACATACCTGTTAGTATTACTTACTTACGTCCATCAAGCTGTCGGAGCGCGGCGTGTACGTGCAGGCCTCCACGCTCGGCTCGCTCGAGGCGCTGCTGGAGTTCCTGCGCACCAGCAACATACCTGTTAGTATTACTTACTTACGTCCATCAAGCTGTCGGAGCGCGGCGTGTACGTGCAGGCCTCCACGCTCGGCTCGCTCGAGGCGCTGCTGGAGTTCCTGCGCACCAGCAACATACCTGTTAGTATTACTTACTTACGTCCATCAAGCTGTCGGAGCGCGGCGTGTACGTGCAGGCCTCCACGCTCGGCTCGCTCGAGGCGCTGCTGGAGTTCCTGCGCACCAGCAACATACCTGTTAGTATTACTTACTTACGTCCATCAAGCTGTCGGAGCGCGGCGTGTACGTGCAGGCCTCCACGCTCGGCTCGCTCGAGGCGCTGCTGGAGTTCCTGCGCACCAGCAACATACCTGTTAGTATTACTTACTTACGTCCATCAAGCTGTCGGAGCGCGGCGTGTACGTGCAGGCCTCCACGCTCGGCTCGCTCGAGGCGCTGCTGGAGTTCCTGCGCACCAGCAACATACCTGTTAGTATTACTTACTTACGTCCATCAAGCTGTCGGAGCGCGGCGTGTACGTGCCGGCCTCCACGCTCGGCTCGCTCGAGGCGCTGCTGGAGTTCCTGCGCACCAGCAACATACCTGTTAGTATTACTTACTTACGTCCATCAAGCTGTCGGAGCGCGGCGTGTACGTGCAGGCCTCCACGCTCGGCTCGCTCGAGGCGCTGCTGGAGTTCCTGCGCACCAGCAACATACCTGTTAGTATTACTTACTTACGTCCATCAAGCTGTCGGAGCGCGGCGTGTACGTGCAGGCCTCCACGCTCGGCTCGCTCGAGGCGCTGCTGGAGTTCCTGCGCACCAGCAACATACCTGTTAGTATTACTTACTTACGTCCATCAAGCTGTCGGAGCGCGGCGTGTACGTGCAGGCCTCCACGCTCGGCTCGCTCGAGGCGCTGCTGGAGTTCCTGCGCACCAGCAACATACCTGTTAGTATTACTTACTTACGTCCATCAAGCTGTCGGAGCGCGGCGTGTACGTGCAGGCCTCCACGCTCGGCTCGCTCGAGGCGCTGCTGGAGTTCCTGCGCACCAGCAACATACCTGTTAGTATTACTTACTTACGTCCATCAAGCTGTCGGAGCGCGGCGTGTACGTGCAGGCCTCCACGCTCGGCTCGCTCGAGGCGCTGCTGGAGTTCCTGCGCACCAGCAACATACCTGTTAGTATTACTTACTTACGTCCATCAAGCTGTCGGAGCGCGGCGTGTACGTGCAGGCCTCCACGCTCGGCTCGCTCGAGGCGCTGCTGGAGTTCCTGCGCACCAGCAACATACCTGTTAGTATTACTTACTTACGTCCATCAAGCTGTCGGAGCGCGGCGTGTACGTGCAGGCCTCCACGCTCGGCTCGCTCGAGGCGCTGCTGGAGTTCCTGCGCACCAGCAACATACCTGTTAGTATTACTTACTTACGTCCATCAAGCTGTCGGAGCGCGGCGTGTACGTGCAGGCCTCCACGCTCGGCTCGCTCGAGGCGCTGCTGGAGTTCCTGCGCACCAGCAACATACCTGTTAGTATTACTTACTTACGTCCATCAAGCTGTCGGAGCGCGGCGTGTACGTGCAGGCCTCCACGTTCGGCTCGCTCGAGGCGCTGCTGGAGTTCCTGCGCACCAGCAACATACCTGTTAGTATTACTTACTTACGTCCATCAAGCTGTCGGAGCGCGGCGTGTACGTGCAGGCCTCCACGCTCGGCTCGCTCGAGGCGCTGCTGGAGTTCCTGCGCACCAGCAACATACCTGTTAGTATTACTTACTTACGTCCATCAAGCTGTCGGAGCGCGGCGTGTACGTGCAGGCCTCCACGCTCGGCTCGCTCGAGGCGCTGCTGGAGTTCCTGCGCACCAGCAACATACCTGTTAGTATTACTTACTTACGTCCATCAAGCTGTCGGAGCGCGGCGTGTACGTGCAGGCCTCCACGCTCGGCTCGCTCGAGGCGCTGCTGGAGTTCCTGCGCACCAGCAACATACCTGTTAGTATTACTTACTTACGTCCATCAAGCTGTCGGAGCGCGGCGTGTACGTGCAGGCCTCCACGCTCGGCTCGCTCGAGGCGCTGCTGGAGTTCCTGCGCACCAGCAACATACCTGTTAGTATTACTTACTTACGTCCATCAAGCTGTCGGAGCGCGGCGTGTACGTGCCGGCCTCCACGCTCGGCTCGCTCGAGGCGCTGCTGGAGTTCCTGCGCACCAGCAACATACCTGTTAGTATTACTTACTTACGTCCATCAAGCTGTCGGAGCGCGGCGTGTACGTGCAGGCCTCCACGCTCGGCTCGCTCGAGGCGCTGCTGGAGTTCCTGCGCACCAGCAACATACCTGTTAGTATTACTTACTTACGTCCATCAAGCTGTCGGAGCGCGGCGTGTACGTGCAGGCCTCCACGCTCGGCTCGCTCGAGGCGCTGCTGGAGTTCCTGCGCACCAGCAACATACCTGTTAGTATTACTTACTTACGTCCATCAAGCTGTCGGAGCGCGGCGTGTACGTGCAGGCCTCCACGTTCGGCTCGCTCGAGGCGCTGCTGGAGTTCCTGCGCACCAGCAACATACCTGTTAGTATTACTTACTTACGTCCATCAAGCTGTCGGAGCGCGGCGTGTACGTGCAGGCCTCCACGCTCGGCTCGCTCGAGGCGCTGCTGGAGTTCCTGCGCACCAGCAACATACCTGTTAGTATTACTTACTTACGTCCATCAAGCTGTCGGAGCGCGGCGTGTACGTGCAGGCCTCCACGCTCGGCTCGCTCGAGGCGCTGCTGGAGTTCCTGCGCACCAGCAACATACCTGTTAGTATTACTTACTTACGTCCATCAAGCTGTCGGAGCGCGGCGTGTACGTGCAGGCCTCCACGCTCGGCTCGCTCGAGGCGCTGCTGGAGTTCCTGCGCACCAGCAACATACCTGTTAGTATTACTTACTTACGTCCATCAAGCTGTCGGAGCGCGGCGTGTACGTGCAGGCCTCCACGCTCGGCTCGCTCGAGGCGCTGCTGGAGTTCCTGCGCACCAGCAACATACCTGTTAGTATTACTTACTTACGTCCATCAAGCTGTCGGAGCGCGGCGTGTACGTGCCGGCCTCCACGCTCGGCTCGCTCGAGGCGCTGCTGGAGTTCCTGCGCACCAGCAACATACCTGTTAGTATTACTTACTTACGTCCATCAAGCTGTCGGAGCGCGGCGTGTACGTGCAGGCCTCCACGCTCGGCTCGCTCGAGGCGCTGCTGGAGTTCCTGCGCACCAGCAACATACCTGTTAGTATTACTTACTTACGTCCATCAAGCTGTCGGAGCGCGGCGTGTACGTGCAGGCCTCCACGCTCGGCTCGCTCGAGGCGCTGCTGGAGTTCCTGCGCACCAGCAACATACCTGTTAGTATTACTTACTTACGTCCATCAAGCTGTCGGAGCGCGGCGTGTACGTGCAGGCCTCCACGCTCGGCTCGCTCGAGGCGCTGCTGGAGTTCCTGCGCACCAGCAACATACCTGTTAGTATTACTTACTTACGTCCATCAAGCTGTCGGAGCGCGGCGTGTACGTGCAGGCCTCCACGCTCGGCTCGCTCGAGGCGCTGCTGGAGTTCCTGCGCACCAGCAACATACCTGTTAGTATTACTTACTTACGTCCATCAAGCTGTCGGAGCGCGGCGTGTACGTGCAGGCCTCCACGCTCGGCTCGCTCGAGGCGCTGCTGGAGTTCCTGCGCACCAGCAACATACCTGTTAGTATTACTTACTTACGTCCATCAAGCTGTCGGAGCGCGGCGTGTACGTGCCGGCCTCCACGCTCGGCTCGCTCGAGGCGCTGCTGGAGTTCCTGCGCACCAGCAACATACCTGTTAGTATTACTTACTTACGTCCATCAAGCTGTCGGAGCGCGGCGTGTACGTGCAGGCCTCCACGCTCGGCTCGCTCGAGGCGCTGCTGGAGTTCCTGCGCACCAGCAACATACCTGTTAGTATTACTTACTTACGTCCATCAAGCTGTCGGAGCGCGGCGTGTACGTGCAGGCCTCCACGCTCGGCTCGCTCGAGGCGCTGCTGGAGTTCCTGCGCACCAGCAACATACCTGTTAGTATTACTTACTTACGTCCATCAAGCTGTCGGAGCGCGGCGTGTACGTGCAGGCCTCCACGCTCGGCTCGCTCGAGGCGCTGCTGGAGTTCCTGCGCACCAGCAACATACCTGTTAGTATTACTTACTTACGTCCATCAAGCTGTCGGAGCGCGGCGTGTACGTGCAGGCCTCCACGCTCGGCTCGCTCGAGGCGCTGCTGGAGTTCCTGCGCACCAGCAACATACCTGTTAGTATTACTTACGGATGCAATCATCGTAATAAAAAACATCGATGTATCGGTACATCGATGCATCAGATTAATATATCGATGTATAAAAACATCGTTAAGAAAACATCGATGTATCGGTAGATCGATGCATCAGATTAAAATTTCGATATTTAAAAACATCGGTAAGGAAACATCGTTGATTTTTCTAATACTTTTTAAAACTTGACTGTATTGACATTTCCTTTCTATGTACATTGCGATGAATCAGTAGGTTAAAGAAATGGTAACATTTAAACCCATCAGGTAGATATGAAATAAAATTCAAATCGTTTTGTTAAATAAAATTATCAAATTGTTGTTTTTTTTATTAAATGTCCTTAAATAAGATCAGTCAGAATTATTCTAGATTTATTAAAAGCAGAGTAAGCTATTTCAAACGTGACGATCCGTAATTAATGATTTGATTGTTGATTCTAATCAATGAAACGGATACCTACTAATTTACCGACTACAGCTGCTTGTTAGGGCCATCTATTAATCTCACTTTGAACTACTTTCTCTCTGTCAGTTATAAACTTCCGTTTTTAGGTCTATGTGCCACAGAATAATATTTATAATAATAATTATTAATAAATAAATTCAAACAAATTATCGATCGTTTTCCAAAACACATTAATGACAAAACAAACATCGTTTATATGGTAGGTAAACATCAATGTTTACTATTAAAATATCGATGTTTCTGAAACTTCGATGTATTTTTTGCATCCCTAGTATTATTTATTTATGTACGTCTATCAACCCAGTGACCTGAAAAAACCTACTAGCTAAATAGAATTTCTTAGCTTTTCCCTCTCTGCACTGTCATTAGTGTCATGGTACTTATTCCTGCCCAATAGTAATATGAAAGCGGAAGAAGAAGTAGGACAGCAATATTGCGCCAGAGACAAGATGTACAGTCCGACAAATCGGGATCGTATACACGACCAAATGCTCCCACTTATTTAACCTGCCTTTTCCAATACCTATGTTCCAATCATGATAGAAATCTTCGTTTTTCCAATAAACTCCTCTTACTTTGTCCCTGCCATACATCTGGTTTCCTACATTCTTCCTTCTTCGTCTAGTCCGTTTTTTGGAATGCGCTCCCTCATGAAATCAGGATGTCCACAGACCGTTGCACATTCAAGTTAAAAGTACGTGCTCTCTTCCTTGACAGTTTATCTGATCCATCTCATCAGTAATATGTTAATGTATCCACCTACTTCTTTTTATTTCTGCATCACCCTAAGGTTGACTGGTAGAGAAGGCCCTTGGCATTAAGTCCGCCAAAGTATTGTTTTGTGCATGTAGTTTTAAATAAATAATCTATACTAATATTATAAAACTGAAGAGTTTTTTTGTTTGGTTGAACGCGCTAATCTCAAGAACTACTCTCACGCTACGACCGATAGGAGCAGAGCATAAATGAAAAATGTTGCAAAAACGGGAAAAAAATCTCTTATGTGAAGCTAAGGAAGCTGCGCGGGTCAGCTAGTGAATAAATAATAATCTGTATTACAAAATGATAAAATATTATTTTCGTGCAAGTTGTTAACATTATACTTTTTGTTTCAGTATTCGGCAATCAGAATAGGACCTGTGGTGAAACGTGACGTCATGAAGGCGTCCGCCATGTTGGAGCACGACTCACAATATGCGACTATACTGGCGTTTGATGTTAAGGTAAGGATAATCATCGTAATCAGCGTATAATACCTCACTGGATATAGACCTCTCGAATGTTCGGCTCTATTTAACAAACTACTGCCAGCCATACAATTCAGTACAATTTATGCCTTCTTTAAAATCGGTCCGCAATCACTTTAGGTGTAATATCTGTGTTGTGGGATCTCTATGGCGCATCGATAGTGAATGTGACTGCTGTGGATGAGGTCTCGGTTCGAAACTGGCCAACAAAAAGTTATTAGGTTTTATTGCTAAGAAATCTCAATAGCAGCCCGGAGTTAGGACATTGTGCGGAGGGAGGTAATACAACTCCTTGGTTCGAAAAGCACATAAAGCCGTTGGGCCGGCGCCAGATCTCTCTCCGGTCGTGTCAGATTGCTGTCCCATCGGACCATAAGACTTAGTAAATAGAGAGTGCATTTGTGTCTGCAAACCTACTTATGCAGTATAACATTTCCTGCGCAGATGGCTAGTTAACGTCAAGATTGGCCGCTGTGACCAAAATAATATTAGTATTTAATTTGAGCCACGGAACTATTAGGAAACATTTGTTATGAAGTTTTCTAATATGATTTTACTAATACTTTTGTTATATACAGATCGAACGCGACGCTCAAGAGATGGCGGATAATTTAGGCGTGAAGATATTCGCGGCGGACATCATCTACCACTTGTTCGACAAGTTCACGGCGTACCGCGAGGAACTCAAGCAGAGGAAACGAGAGGAGTTCAAGAATATCGCCGTCTTCCCCTGCAAAATGAAGGTTCGTTGTTTCTATCTGACGTATTAGAGCGAAGCAATACTTATAATTTACTCGTCACTACATGTTATAAAACAAAATCCCCCGCCGCGTTTGTTCACAATAAACTCAAAAACTACTGAATGGATTTTCACCAATAGACACAGTGATTCATAAGGAGGATTATGCACTACCCGTACGAAGCCGGGGTGGGTCGCTAGTGTATAAGTGTTGTTTTACTTAGTTGTCACGAATAGTAGTATTGTGCATAAATAATAAGGTTAGTTAGAAAATGATATCGAGAATTACTAAAGGTTATATAACATGACACTACGACCAATAGGAGCGTAACGTCAATGCAAAAATGTTGCAAAAATGGGGAAATTTCCCATATGTTAATAAATTGAATTATTTATTACTAACTATCAAGAACTCAAGTTTAGATATGAATAAATAAATTATTAAAACTCTATTTACTTGTACATTACATACAGGTGCTGCCACAGTTCGTGTTCAACTCTCGCGATCCCATCGTGTGTGGTGTCATGGTTGAGGCCGGCGTCGTCAAAGAAGGAACTCCAATTTGCGTGCCTAGTAAAGAAGTGAGTATGGTAGACTCCTCGTATGCCAAACGCAGATTTTAATTCAGAAAAACGACAGAATAAAATCTATGTATATATCAATTCATATATGTTAACTTTATCATATTCGGATGAGTCTTCTTGACGACAAAACACTGTTAATAAAATTCTTGTTAAAATACATCTTGCTATGATGATGATGCTGTGATATTTTGCTTGCCTATATGTCTACGCTTTATGATTCTATTAATTTTTAACTTTATATGTCAACAAATTCCACACGTACCTATTTTAATATTTTAATAATCTGTACATATAATGAAATTGAAACTAGTCGGTGCTTGTATATAGGAAATATTTAAGAAAATAATGTGAGGTCTATAATATCTATAGGAACAAAAAACTATATTAGAATTTTTGTCTGTCTCTCTGTATGTTCGTACGCGCATCACACCAAAACTATTGCACGAAATTAAATGCAGTTACTAAGATTGTATTGCTGAAGGTTTAACTCTAAATCTTATATGTCTCATCTGGCCATGAAGTCGAGTATTAATTAATAATAAAAATAAATTTGATACGCCGCCTACAAGGCGTAACAACAAGAATTAGTTCCCAGGTTGGCCCACACGTATAAGTTGCGAGCAAAAGCTTTATAAACAATAAAAAATAGGAGTATTTTATACACCACTAAATAAATTAAACTTATTTCTCCTAGTTTGTGGAGCTGGGCATAGTGACATCTATAGAAGTGAACCACAAGCAAGTGGAGACGGCGCGCAAGGGACAAGAGGTGTGCATCAAGATCGAACCCATCCCTGGCGAGTCGCCCAAGATGTTCGGCAGACATTTCGATGAGACTGATTTCCTAGTCAGCAAGGTAAGTTTATCATCTCAGCCGATAGACGTCCACTGCTGGATATAGGCCTTGCCTAATGTTTTCCATACAGACCGGTCTTAGGCCGCTCGCATCCAACCACTTCCCGCGATTCTTACCATATCGTCGGTCCACCTTGTGGGTGACCTACTCTTGCTGTGTCAAGGTTGTTGCTCCACACGTCCTGTAGTACTAATATTGATTACAGGGACAGCAACGGAACAACGGTGTTGTAGATTAACTGTCTCTGACGTAGCGATAGTGAATGTGACTGCGTGAAGTCTTGGGTTCGAACCCTGTGTCAGGCCAACAAAAATCGACAATCAAACAAATCAAATGGACGGTGTTATACACCCTCATATTTAAAATCACAATTAAAGCCGTTCGTCCTGCGGCTGATCTCTCTCCGGTTGTGTCGGATTGCCGGCCCATGAGATTATGAGAGCTAGTGAACAGCGAGTGGTATTGTTTTTGCGCACAAACTTGTGCACTATAATATCTCCTGCGCAGATGGTCAGTCTCCAATAAGATTGGCCGCCGTTATTATTATAAGATTAGCAGTGGTGTACATCTAACCTGTGTAATATGTATATCTTAACGACTGTGTGGTGTACACAAAGCGACACATCAACCTAGACTGTTTGGACATTGAACTATTAAAATTGAACGCTGCGAATCGTGCGAGAGAGTGCATTATATTTTTGTTACGCTCTATCCTTACCATTACATCGACACAACTATGCACTGTCCCTTGCCGACAATTCTCTATTTTGTATGTAGCGTAGTTATGCGTATATAGGGTGTCTAACTTGATGTGTAGCCGTGGGTACTATGACGTTAGCTAGGATTTTATGTAGTGTTGTACGATTAGGGCAAGAAGCTCAGCGGAATCGCAGTTTGTATATTGAATTTTTTTTGTGAATTTTATTAGTAAAATAGTAATAACCATTTTTTTGCATCACACGTTATATATCCATTCAAAGATATCCTGTTTATACTCTGGAAAAAAGGGTTAGGCCATAGTCCACCAAGCTAGCATAGTATGGGTTGGTAGTTTTCACATACCTTCGAGTACATTATGGAGAACTCGGACATGCTGGATGATCACACTCACAACATGTTTTTCCTTTACCGTTAAAGTGAGTGATAATTACTATTTGATGCACACATAACTTCGAAAAGTCAGTGTTCATGCCAGGGATTTTGCGAATATTCGTATCCGCATCCGTAACTGCGGCGCTGCCGCATCGATTTGGACATCTGCATCCGCATCCGCAATAATCAACGCGGATGTTAATGCGGATCCAGATATAGCGCAGGTTACGACAAGAAAGAAAATGGGTGGGTGGATGAATGGCGCGATGATTTTTCAAGTGAAGTTGAGAATCAAGAAACACTAGAAAATGGTATAGCTATATTTATGAACCGTTGCAAAACAGGCTTGAACCTGCAGAGGTGATATTAGATACTTTTTATTAAATAAGATGCACAATTTTCATCAACATCTACATTCGTAATTACAGAGATTTTGCATCGATTTGGACAGCCGCATCTGCATCCGCATTTGCGGATGTGAGCCTTTAAATATCCGTATCCGCATCAGCGGATGTCAAAAAGATTGCAAATTTGATCCCAAAGCATGAATCAGGGATCTGATTCATACTTTGGGATCTAATTCAAAACCTCTGCTAGCAGTCCAACGGTCTCCTATTAAGCTATAATAAGGAATACAATGTGCACATCGTTACCGTAATAGAAGAGTAGACTCACAATTTTGAACACGCTTTTATTAGCTTGGTATGTATGTATGTATGAATCTATGTAACGGAATCTTTGAACGTGATTTTCACCCCTTTCAAAACGATGTATTGATTTGAAATTTTGTACACTTATCGAGGACCGATGACAATAAAATAATTTAGAAAAAGAAATATCTTGAAAATAAAAAATTAATAATAGTTTAAAAAAAGCGTGTTTTTAGTTTTTTTTAACTATTATTTATTAACTCTAAAATACAAAGATTTTTTTAAATCTACTCGATAATAATATGCACGATACACAAATCGCTATTAAACTGCAGCTGTGCAAGGGAGATAACAAGACATTCCGACTACGACCCTACTTTTCATAAACCGAAATTTAAAATATTAATTTCTCCCATATTTTGTGAACAATTTTGATACTGATTGGACAAAAAGATATATTTCAACAAATCAAACATAGGCAACTCTATCTATTATATTATGCATGTACGTGTTGTGATGTTTGCAAAACGGACAAACTAAAGATACGACGTTTTTTTTATGTAAGTATTTATCTTACTATCCCAGTTTTATTTACCATATGTGTAGACCTGATGTCGTTCATTCAGTTATTAGTCACAAATCTAAATTCCCAGTATCGACATTTACATCACAGGCATTCCCAGAAACGGGCATTGAATGTATGGTTATCAAAAACATTTTATCTCTTTGAACGTGCAGGGAAAACCGATGATGGTGCTTTGGTATTCCTAAATGTAATACGATTTAATTTTCCATGTTGTTTTTCTTATATAAATAATAAGAAGAAATAAGATTTCTAAAGAAATGAAAAATGAACGAACGAAACAAACTTACAATGAAGTTTCTTCGAGATTCCTTCTTTCAAAGCGACAATACTAATAAATACTCCATTGTTCGAACTGCTTATGATATGGTTTAAGACAATCAAGAGTAGTTACGTACAGATATTAAGTACAAATCCTTATCCTTACTAATAATATAAATTCAAAAGTAACTTTGTCTATCTGTTACCTTTTCACGGCGCGCGGCGGCTAAACTACTCAACCGATTTAGATGAAATTTTGTTCAGATATAGTTTAAAACCTGGGGAAGGACATACGCTACTTTTTACTGAAGTAGGTACTAGTTTCATTATAAATGTGTTGTACGATGCGAATATTCGGCCCGAAACTTCAGTATTTAAGTTATGATGCCTGCTACGGACCTTACACTGTAGATAACGAAATATAAGCTTAATACACCTCTGCACACCCCTTTGGGAATAGAAAGGCGTGAAGCTATGTATATATTACTGAATGAACTAGTATGTTTATCAACATAGAAACATTGTTTATTGTAAGGCATATGACAGTGACCAATGGAGTTGTCTTATTGTCTGTCTGTAATAGGTGACAACCTGGCTAACGAGGTATCTGTCTTTCGATACGAGTAACTGAGAAATTTATATCCATATTTGTAGTATAATAATTAAAATAGTCTTACGTTTACGCGAATGTTATACATTAAAATTAAACTACTTTATAAGGATATTACCGAGTTACTTATTTAAAAAATAACCTCTATTATTACAAAATTCATAAAAATGTTAAAAATTATAAAAATGTTAAAAATTATAAAAATGTTAAAAATTATAAAAATAGCAAATAAATATAAATTATAGATACCGCGCAATAAAATCTGTATATAGTAGTTTAATTTGAATGTTTTATAATTACTAGGGTTCGCACAATGTTTGAAATTCAACCTTAATCATTATTGAAAATTTGAGAAATTCCGTACTATTATTATAAACGCGAAAGTTTGTATGGATGTATGGATGTTTGTTACTGTTTCACGCAAAAACTACTGGACCGATCGTTCGATGAAACTTGGTATGTAGATAGCTGGAGACCTGGATTCAAACATAGGCTACTTTTATCCCGATATTCCCACAGCAACGGGACTTACGCGGATGAAACCGCGGGGAAATTTATAAATTATATATTTATATTTATATAAATTTGTCAAATATAAATTTACTTATCTATACTAATATTATAAAGCGGAAGAGTTTGTTTGTTTGCTTGAACGCGCTAATCTCAGGAACTACTGGTCCGAATTGGAAAATTCTTTCAGTGTTAGATAGCCCATTTATCAAGGAAGGCCATAGGCTATATAACATCACGCTACGACCAATAGGAGCGGAACAGCAATTAGAAATGTTGCATATACGGCGAAAATTCTCTTATATGAAGCAGACAAAATTGCACGGGTCAGCTAGTATTTATATAAAAAAACGAACTGCTAAGCTAACAATATTATTTTATTAATAAATATAGTATATAGCTTATATAATATAGCTTGTCACTGGCTACTAAACAAAGAAAATAAAGAAATTCGGTTGGCAAACAGAGGAGAAAATGGTACTGCACTGTTTTGCTTTTGTCTATTTATATACATATACCTACATAGATATGACTGAATGGAGAGTGCAATAGCTTTTATAGTCACCTGGCTACTTTGCCTCGCCAAGTGTCAGCAGTTCGGTACGGGACAAACAATTACGTACATAAAAAGTTTTACGTCTATATCCTCGAAGAGTAGGGTCTAGGTAGGTAGGCAGAGATGCTATGGTGCCATGTAATAGAAGGAAAACTAAGTTTCACTACCCTATAAGTATATATTATACTTTAGTTTTTAACTAGCATCATACACATTTAGAATCCTAACTAATGTTATAAATGCGGATGTGAGTTAGTTTGTTTGTTTCACGCCTTAACTACTCAACCGATAGTCATGAAATTTGGCATATACATTGCTAGGGGCACGGCAAAGGACATAGGGAATCTTTCGTCCAGAAAAAGTAGGTACTGTTTCCGAGGAATAGCAATATAATGACAGAATCTAGATTAAGCTAATTTAGCCGCCGGAAAAGAAACTAGACATAAAAGACAGAATGAAGTGACTTTTATAACTACAAATCGATGCGTTCGATTGATTAATCCGTCAGTGCGTTGGTCCACGCCCAAGATACACAACAGACGGGCGGTTACGTAGCCAAGTTTAATTAGATCTCTCAATGAAGGGCTTGCGACTAAATAATACGTATTATTAATAGCTTAATCAATGCTAGTAGAACTAATTTCGATCGCCGCGCGATTGAAATAAGATCGCGATGCTCTAAATAAAAATATGCTTTTTTTTTAAAGACTACCAACTTTAGGTTTAATTCGTGTATCGCGGGGAACAACAAACCTTCAAACAACAGAAACAAAGAATACCCAGATTCAGAACAAGCGTTTGTGGTTCACACAAGTTTTTGTCTTGTGTTGGTTTCGATCCCACAACACTCGGTGGCAGTGGCAAGGCGACTCAGACCATTACACTTTACATACAGACAAACTTATATGCTCTCATAAACATACATGCTTTCTGTACATTTTTTTCATATGAACTTTAACTATGCCAAATCTCACACTCCTTCATGTGCGTCTTATGCTTAATAATAATATGCGTCCCGTGCCTCGGAAAGCACGTAAAGCCGTTGGTCCTGCGCCTGATCTCTCTCCGATCGTGTCGGATTATTCGCCCCATCGGATCATGAGAGTTGGGGAACAGAGAGTGTGTTTGCGCACACACTTGTGCACTATAATATCTCCTGCGCCGATGGCCAGTCTCCGTTAAGATTGGCCGCCGTGACCGAAATTCGGTCTGGAGGACATTATTATTAATAATATGCGTAATATGAGGCTCACCTCGAACCATAGCAAAAGGCTGAACTTTTGCTATGGTTTTACGGATGCTTAAATTCACAGTTCGACCGAACCGATTGCAGCGCCACCTACAGATACCGGATCCAATTGTGAATCTAAACCATCCATCGTTTCACCCGTTTAGGAGTTCTGTGTGAGGCGTACGGAAGAATTATATATTTTATGATTCGCTAAAGAAAAATTTTAAGCGCGTTTTATAAACGTTTTCCTAATATTTCTACCGATATTTATTTTTAGTAGTGATTAGCGCCTTATATGGATCGAGTTCATTAATTTTAACAGGTTCCCTGTCCGGTGAATCACATATACATAACAATAGATTTTCTATTGTGTTTATCACGGAACAGCGAAAGGGTTAATGCTATAATACTATTTAAAGCACTTTATATGTGTCCATCTAATTATTTTGCTGGTTGCTTATTTTTTCCCTTTTACCTCTCGCCTTAGCTTCATTCTTTTCTTTCAATACGAATCCCCTCGTTTTACGCAACTCGAAAATATGATAATAATTTTTTGATCTAGATAAAGTCCAGCCATTAGTCAGATGTCTAAACATATTGACTCATGCGCGTGTTATTATCGACCGATTTACCTGAAGAATTCTGTATGAATCACAAAATATATAGCCGGCCATGTAAATATTTTGAAACCATCACAATAACCTTATGCTCTTAGTTCTGTATCTTTAAAACGTTTATTTCAGATATTGCAATAAAAATAAACCGTTTCGCATGACGCGTGGAAGTTTTATAGAGATTTTAGAGATCTTTGGGAATAATCTTACGAACTTCATACATTCGATCGCACAAATTGCGTAATGGTTAAAGTGGTTTTCTCGCCACTATCAGTGCGCCGATCGTTGTGGGTTCGATCCCTATACGAAACAAATTGTTTTTCCAAAAACGCTTGTTTTGAGTCTACGTTTTTTGAATGTTTCTAAAGTTCCCAGCTGTACCGGAATGATTCCTAGTGTAGGAGAAGACTATAAAAAATAAAAAAATCAAAAATGCCTTTTAATGGCTTCAGAATTGTATAAGCTAGATGTGTTATTTTAACAGTCAATACTATAAAATCCATCTTGTTCTTTGATTTTCAATTTCACTTGTATGTCGTTGATGAGCTTGCCAAATCACAATATCCTCTATGCTGGTGCTAGATTTCATATAATAAGTTGTTTTAGTAGGGCAAGCCTTGCGAAAATCAAACCTACGACACCCATTCGCTCCATCAAGTCAATCAAATTATATAAATATAAATGAAACGAACTATTTTTTAGACGTAACTTATTTGATTACACCACATTTATTCTTTAAAGATAGCTCCCGCTCTAAGTATAATTGCTATATTGCGGAGACCATTACAAACATTCCAAAAACGGACACAAAGTACACCTAGACTCGGGACAACCATTTGTTGACTCAAACCTGTGTAAGACTCGAAACCACGACACTCGGCGCATAATAATTTAAACTTACACGCTGTATCACATAATCAATCGACTAAACATCCATGTGGCATTTGTTATCTGCGGAACGTCGGTGTGTTCGCACCTCTATATGTCACGGGTGACTGTTTAATGAATGGGCTGTACATTGCACAAGATATCAGTACCGTTTCAGTTGTATAGACAAATGGCAGCGATTGATACGGCTATTATTAGAACGCATTGCTTCGTCTCGGAAGATTATCGACGTAAGCACGTATCTTAACTGCTATGAGTAGCGGGATCAGATTTTGCACTGATAAGTAGTTATTTACGTATAGTCACGATTGTACTTACATATATCTCAGGAAGGCTAAGCAGAGGTGTTTTAAATTCGCATCTCCAGCCAGCTATGTTTTAGATTTTAAATAATATACAGAAACTGGCCGGGCAATCTTTCAGAAACTGTGTTGCTTCTATGAATTTGCTAACAGGAATTACTTTAATACTTTGCTTGCCCCGGAAGATTCGAGTCCGATTCATAGGCAAAGTCATAAATCTTTATTTGTATAAAAATAATAAACACTTATTAGATACGTCAACTTAATAAAATATAAAATAATATAATAATAAAAAAAAGAAATAAGAAAATCACATTAAACGTAATTAAACGCATTACATACAGGGAGTCACACGGAGTCTGGAAGTGTGGGCAAAAATGCCGACAGACTCGCCTCCTAATACGTAGCTTTTCAAATCCAAAGATTGTTTACCCAAAGTGAAAATAATATTGTGAAATTAAATTACTCTATACGGTTTTATTGCGTTATTTATTTAAAATCTCTATTATTCCATAATTTAAATGATGTAACAATAAAATAAACAATCGAATGAAATCCGTATAAAGTAGTTTAATTTCAATATATAACATTCGCGTAATCGTAAGAAAAGATTCTACGATACCTCATAAAAAAAAATACCCATCGTGTTATAGCCACTTTACATCACGAAGACATGACAAACAAAACACATTCGCATTCAATATCAGTACGTATGTTTCTATCAATAGATGTTACAATGTTGCCGCAACAACACAACAAAACGTATACAAAACGACATGCGGCTTCCGTTCGCGTACAGAATGCCGAACTGTTTGCACTCAATACCTATCGACCATAGCCAAATGTTGAAGATGAATTATGTACTGCTGAATGTATGTATGTACATATTATATAAACTGTTGGCGTACCTAATGGTTTTATTGGTCACCTTACCACTGCCAGTGCGATGAGTGTTGTGAGTTTGACTTCTATTCACGACAAAATATTGTGTTATCCCACAAATTGTCGTTCCGAGTCTGGGTGTCCGGGGTCCGTTTTTAAGTGTTTGTAAAATACAAATTTTATTTCTAGTGTTAGTTGTATTTTATTTTTAATTAAAATAACACTGTTTTGGTGGCGTAGCATTTGATAAAGCGACTGTTGTGGCTTTGTGTTTAATGCCAAGTTCGGGCATAGTGTTAAAGGAACAAAGTTTGGAACTGTGTTGGTAAACGGTGTTAAGCTCGCCCTATTACGAGGGTAGTAAAATCATAGTTAGCGAAAGGTGCATTTAGTATATTTCTGATGATTATGATTGTTGATGATTGTAAAAACAAAATCCTGTTCAGGAACAAAACACCAGTTATATATCTAACTGTCTAAGGGTGGTATTGCCACATTCGTCCATATTATACTCATCTAAAATGATTTTCTATTAGGATGGACGGTAAACAGCGATAGATTACATACAAATCTACATAGACTGCACGGATGACGTAATGGTTTAAGGGGTATAATGGGTTCAATACCACACGGGACAAAACTTTGTGAGATCCTCAAATGGTTGTTCCGAGTCTGGGAGTTCTTGTGTCCATTGTTTGAATGTTTGTAAAGACCCCGCGACACAAGAATTATTCCTAGTGCGGGCCTTTTTTATAAGGAAAGAAAGATAAAGAAGTCTTGAATTTTGAGTTGAAATCTAATATACTGGAGTGGGCACCGTCGTATATTTCTAAACTAGCCACAGCCAACCTATCCTCTAATTCTGTGCCTTATATACATATGCCAATGCTGCAATGGTCCAACCGCTTCTCATAAAACTGCCATGCATACTAAATGTACGTGAATTCTTTACGATTGTAAAATATGAGTAACAAAAATGTTAACATAAACATACGAATGAAAACATCACATAAGGCGTTATGTTCCAACTTTTATAGTTCCGTGGAACAACTACGAGAAATTGATCCCGCAATATTTTTTATTTGCACAGAACATGTAAACATGAGCATGTTCGCGTGTTGTTTTTAGTTGATTTTTTGTTTATAGCTAGCAAGATTTGCTGTTAGGGGATTGCATCTCAGTATTTTGGTATATACATAGTTCTGTTTTTCTTAGGCACTGATTTTGCTAGCGGTTAAAGTCAAGGTCATGGTGATTTTCTTTTGGTCACAGAAACAGCGTTCCAGAATTCCAGAGCGCTGAAGGTTTTGTTGGGTTAGTGAGAAGTCTTCAGCCTAGCCCATGATCGCTTGCAATACCAAGGATATTTCTCGTGTGTTGCCGACATTAGAAAATAGGATAGAAATAGAAAGGGATAGTTGGATATGGTAGCCTCGGCATTCTTATTCATTGGGCTGAACGTCTGCGCCGATTTTTAGTAAAAGAATGATACTTTCTTATGCGAGTTGACTCACTCTACCTCAGTTTCAGTTCAACCAATAAATATTTTGGTAACGATAGACTTTTTGACTTAATATAATGCTCCTAATCTTATACCCCTGCAAACATGGTATCGCCTGTACATCCCAGAAAGGATGTATAACCCCATTCACATTTCGCTAGCAACGTTCATGTTTTACGTCATAAGGGATTAATGGTATAAAATTAGGTCATAATACTAAATATTTCACAGAGAAAAAGTACCAGCTTTGCCGTAGCTGTGTTTCACGTCACGATACATTTTTTCGACACATTGTATAGTTTAATTCTTTTTAAAAACTAAAGGAGGCGAGAAATATTTGTAATCATAAACAAACAGGGGAATATCTGGCGTGAGATCGAACGTAGCAACGGCGAATGAAGTATGTATATCATATAACTGCAGTACTCCCCCCTCGGTGGATTGCTCGCGACCTACTGACCCGAGGGGCTCACCCCTCCGCTACCCGTTGCAAGCGATCAATGGAGCCAAGCCCACCTTCTGCCATTGAAGCTAACCTTATTGATACAATGCTGCGCAAAGTATGAATGAAAATACTTCAATGAGATTGTTTGTGACATTTTTGTGTGGTCGTGTCTTGGCGTCGATGGTAAAAAAATGCATTAAAATTATCTGTACTTACGTAGAAAAAAGTAGTTCATTTGATGATAGATATTTTAGTCTTGATTATTCTGTGAATGTGTCTCCAGGTGTTGATTTAATAGGAGTAGAATGGAGTATAATGAATTCATCATGCTGTTGGTGTGAATATTTCAACCATATGTGAAAATTAATTTAGATGAATACATCTAGTTCAATATGAGCCATTGCTATTTTGTTAGTTATGTCATAATATTCACAAAACGATTTTTTTTAATGTTCAGATTATGATCGATTATATAAAAAAATATTTGCTCTATTCTTGATAACTATTTATGGTAATGATTGATTGAAAGAGCCCGCCATTGCAATTTGGTGACATTTTAAAACGGGCCGGCTCGGCCACAGAGGTACTTACAACTCACTTTAGAAAAGTGTATTTAACAACATTTGCGTTTTTCCAAGTGAATCTGAATTTCGGCGGGTTACATGCTTATGTCTCCCAAGCTGTTTTATTTCTCATCTTTAATTTACTTTCCTCTGGTATTGCAATTAGTTATAATCTATGGTAACCTTACCATTCGGCGAACAGTACGCCCGCTTATTTTATAGTATAAAATGAAAACTTAGTTACATGCTGAACATCAGTATAGTAACACACACATACATAATAGTGTTCCTATGACGCGTTCAGTTAAAACCGGTGTAGAAGTGCACGCGTTTGGAACATACACAGTATCGGCTAGAAAGGTCGACACTATGAACATTATAGATAGAGAATAAATAGATTGCTATTTTCTAACTGAATGAACGTCGATAATGAGTACTAAATGTTTGTGCACATTGATAAATTTTATCTCAATACCGACTTGAGTGTAAGCAGACACGATACTTTTAGCTTCGCGATTGTGCGATCGCGTCGATTATACATTGTGTTTTTAATGAATTGATGTTACATCGCGTTTGCATTCGCCACTTGCCGCGTTTAAGCTCTAAATCGAATAAATTCATCGATGTTAACTCGCGTTGCCGCAAGACTGCGTTTTATCGCGTTATCGATTGCGTTTTAGCAATTGCATCAATCCTCCATCAAGTTGATATCAGAAATTAAATGACTATAATTTTAATTGCTACACGTCACGGCGACGTTTCGCGTTTGTTTTGCGATAGGTATCATAATGTCACGTTCGAGTGATTGCATTGGCATTAATATTTTTATTTAAAATTCTATCGTTGCAATGACTTAAAGAAAGCGATCTGTTCAAAACAGATCGCTTTCTTTCATTTTTTTTTCGGTCGTTCTCCGCGGTCGTTTTAAAAAAGAAATTATAATGCACTGAACTATTTATTGGAAAACATACAAAGAGAGGAGAGGACCCTTACGCAACCGAAGTTCGCGAGAGCTGAAAATAGACTAAGTTTAATACGGACTAGCTGTCTCGTCAATGGTCAAACTGCTGACTTAGCATAAATGTGCCATAAATGGCCATGTCATCAAGTTAGGGTTCAGTATAGGGTTATAACAGATTGAATGTTTGCGATCAGTCACTTTTTTGCGTATACTTAATACGCACAAAGTGAAGCGTTTAGTCGCAGCAATTAAATCGCCGATGCGAGAAATAGTATGTCTGCTTATGCTCTTAGGTACATTGACGACGAAGATGATTAATTATCGTGTCTAACGATACCGAATTATGTAGGTATGTGTTGTTTTGTCACCGAGCTATTATTAGATGTAAAATAGATCGAATAGGACATAAAATGTAGGTGAAACTTAGTGCAGATGTTGCTTTAAGTGGAACTCGGTGATCGAATGCACGAAATGTATTCGCAATTTTTCTGTTGTACTTCCACTACTTTCCAATTTTTATAGTATAAGACCTTTATATGCCTATGAAGGTCTTCAGTTCTGAAGAAATCTAGTGAAATGTGCGTGTAGCATGACATAGCTTTGTAATCAGTATGCATGTACCAGGATAAGTCAGAGGTACGGGTTTAGAGAACCGTTTTAGTTGAATAACGCAGATTGGAACATAGTAATCACTGTTATTTATTTAATAAGAATGGACGCTATTCGACACTAGCGGCCAAACATGCAGTATAGTTAATCAAAGACGATTTTTGGTAGCAAAATAAACAGAACAATGATATGACTTACGCAGGCGCGTGCGCTTCATACAAGCAAATAAGCACTGCATACCCTAGTCCGCTGGCTTATGTAAATCTATATAATCGAAATCTATTTATTAAATACTATAATATAATATACAGATATATATACACACAAAAACATTTATAAATGAAATGTAGTGCCCTCGCAGAGGTTTCGGGTAGGGCGTGCATACCCTACCAGAAATCTTTGTGCACGCCCCTGGACTTACGGGGTAGTCAGAAAAGGTGCTTACGCTTGGTGCAAGTCTGCTGGTGACGTTTGCACTCTGGATATGAATTCTCTGGATATTAGACACACCTACATTTCACTACTTATTTTGTGGCTTAAAGTTAACGTATAAATAAACATAGGCGACCGACTATTGTACCCAGCATGTAAATCTTTTGCTCATTTTCACCAAAAGAAACATCATTTACTGTTTATTTATTATATATATTTATATAACGGTAGACATTAGTTTATAATATTCATATTTGATCTAAACATTTTACTATTTAGACTTGTCTACGCGTGTTCTATAATTTATTTATTCCCTAAAGATGAAATATAAAATAATAAATACTTTTCCGCCGGCTTCCGAGATTAATCGATTGACGTTATTTTGCTATAGGGTTTTAGGATTAGGTATACTTTATGCGGTCAAAAGAGATATTTTTTGTATAGCGATAGTCCTTAATTAACATTCACATATCAAACACCTTACCTCGGCATAACTAACAGATATTTATTTCGTGTTCAGGTAAGATTACATAAATATTGCTCTTGAACCAAGATACTACATAAAATTACAATAAAATAATACAATTGCGGCACAAATGCAATCGATTCAAGAATCAAATCAAAAACAAAACAACACTTACACCGACCCAAAATTGAACCGGCAATTACTTGTTTAACACAGATGTCTTAGATACATTAACGTATGACAAACGCCATTGACAAGTACTAAATTAGAATGAGCGTACCATCAATAGGTATGTCAAACAGTTCGTTAATAAATAGGCACTCGACTCCATAAATAGGATCAACTGGACACGCAATAATCACATGAGACGCTTAATTGAAATACGGACGAAACGATGCATCGTTTTCTTTATGAGAACAAACTTAGGCTTGTTTGACGGTAGGCAGATATAATTAGATTGGGCATAGTAGTCTTTAACTTATTTTGCCGATGGCATAGTGGTTTAAATGTTCGCCTGATTACGTACTAATAATATATACAAATATATATATATATTCTATTTTGATTAACTATCAAGAAGGACATCTTGAAAGTGTTACGGTTTGTGGACATCCTGACTTCATGAGGGAGCGCATTCCATAGTAAAACGAACTGGGGGAAGAATGTAGGAAACCAGACGTATGGGAGGGACAAAGTAAAAGGAGGTTATTGGAAGAACGAAGCTTTCTATCGTGATTGGCACATCGGTATTGGAAAAGGCAGGTTAAATAAGTGGGGTTTGGTTTTTGTGAATTTGGTGAGGTTAGGATAGAAAATAATGTTGTAAGGGCACGCAAACTACGGCGTTGACGAATGGATTACCATTTTAAAGTCGATCTATGAGATGAAATATGGTCAAATTTACGAAGATTATAAATAAATCGAATGCATTTATTTAGAAGTCAGTCATATTTATTTAGTAGATTTGCATTCAGGTCATAGTAATATACATCATCATAGTGGAAATATCAAAGTCGGCACAAGCATTATGTTTGTCTTACATGGGAGAAAATTCTTCAGGCGATACAAGACGTGTAGCGTTCCGGTTACTCTCTGACTGACACTAGTAACCTAAGCTTGTTAATTTAAATTGGAGTCAATGAGCAACCTCAGGTCCTTTACAGTAGGACTGAATGGAATAGAACAGCCATCATATACCACAAGCGGTAAAGTACTGGCGTCCAGCCTGCTCATCAATCGTTGACTTCCAACTATGATTGACTGACACTTAGTCGGGTAATAGATAATCCAAATCTGCCAGACCAGCTTCTAATTGTTTCCAGATCAGCATTTACTTTAGCAGCTGCAAGTCATCAGCATAAAGATGATAGGAGCACTGAAGATTCTGAGTTATGAAGTTAATAAATAGAGAAAGTAGTAATAAATATAATATATATAATAAATAGTAATTAATTCTTAGTGCGGCGGTTGTCATGTTAAAAACTAAAATAAGTTTTGCTTCAACTGGAACAGCTTAACTGTATAATTGCTTCCAGCAGTTAAATCTAAATGTTACTGTAGTGAGTTGGATTTTCAAGCTCCTTCTGAAGGTACGCTTTGGCCACAGCTACTCGCCTTGTTTGACCCAGCAATGCGCAGGTTGTAACCTTGGTACTACAAGAGTCTATATGCTCCGGTAACCACACTCAATGAGATTTCCAAGCACTCGATCTTTTGCTGTCAACAGGGGACCAATAATCGTATCCTCTTACGTAGTAATCACAAGAACTCCACGCCACCGCCTTTTTGAAAAACTGGCAATAGACGGTCGTATGGTCAACGTAAACTTGCATGCGTCTATAGGTTATAGTTATGGCGTATACCCAATCAGTCAGTTTATTCGCTTGCATTTAAAAATCTAGTAAACGCCTTTTCTTGTATACCGTATGAGCTTATAACAGAATCATAAACTATATGTTTCTCAAAACATGCTCAAACAAATATAACGTGAATATGAACCCTCTAAACACAACATAAAAAGCTTCCTGTTATGTTTTCGATTAGTGGAAAACATCAATCTTTCCTTTGCACAATATAAAAGCACTCAGTGTATGTGTGTGAACTCGACGATTTTCCGTCACCGGCGCGAAGGCCGGGTGTATTTTCGGACGACGGTGACGTCACACTTTTCCATACGATCGACCGACCACTTGTATGAACTGAATCACTTTGATGTCAAACACTTACATTATGCGTGTTCGGCGTTTAGGAAAACTTTCTCTTGTTGGATTATTGAAAGCGGGAAGCCATCGAAATCCTCGCTTAAGGTGAAGAGATATAACTCTTCCAAAGACTAGCAGGACGCTAAAGTCTTTAGAAGACTTACTTGTTATTGTGCGCAAATACTTTTTACGTTTAAAACCCTATTCATTAAATATTACTTTTCGAAGCAAATTAACTAGTTTAGAAGAGGTACAAGCTATGAAATTAACTATGCTGGTTTTGATACTAAATGAGTTTAGAGACATGATATATTTTTAAATCGTTTGAGAACAAACCAACTAACAGCAAGCATTTGGAACATACAGACCACAACTTTAATATATGTATTTCAAGATTTATTGATTTTAAAGCTGCACATGTTATATATTCCTGGAAGCAAAGTCTCCCTCCTTGCCTTTGCCTTGAAGCTGGGATTTTAACAAGCCCTGTTAAGGAAATACTTTCGTCTTCCAAAAGATCGCAGTCAAATTAATTTGTGCTGTATGCTTGCCGTGGGCAAAATATTCTTAAAGAAGACGCGCTATGCTGACAGCAGAGGACCGGTAACTTTAGTTCCTTGCACTGGTAGTATATCCACATTTCTTTCATTCGGCAAGGCACAGGTTAATACCATCACAGTTGCGGTTACCGTATAGGTTACGGTAATTGCTTACTTTTAGAAGGGCAGTATGTATGCTTATTCGCCAACTTGGTCGTATAGAAAAGGTGAAATTTAGGTTAAAGTTATTGTATCGCACGCTTGGAGAAGATCACACTAGTCCCCTACTGACAGTACATCTTAAAACTCATATGTGGTACCGGAACTCAACGCACGGCTATTTGGCTGTAATCATCTGTAGTATCGAGGTTCTCAGTCAGTATGCTTCGTTTTGAACGAAAGCCTTCACTCTACCGTACTGGATACTTAGAACTTATGTTACTGGCCCAACAAAGCAGTTCTTTACACTAATAAACGTGTAATAAATATTATATATCGGCACCATACTTGAGATACTTTTTGCTACCCATCTACGTAACGGCATTACATAATAGATCAAGCTGTTTCCCCATAAGTGGCCTTCCATAACAGCCTTATTTATAGTTTTCCTCTATGACAACGAGGGCTCACGTAGAACTTTCCACGACCATACGGAGCCAGCACGCCATCACGATTCATGACCTGTCTCGTTTTGTAATTGATCATTGATTTCGTTGCAGTACACGTATTCTTGCGTCTGCTGATAGGTCGTTATGATGTGAAGTAACTCGATTTTCATTAATTAACAAACGTTTTGAAATATTGGTTCTTGTGGCATGAGGTCAGACGAAATCGCCCACTCAGAACTGCATAACAGAAAACCCTAACCAATATGGAAATCGAACATGGCCATAAAATACGACAAAGCCTTTTAGATTCTTCATAAATAGGGAAAAGAAGTGTGTGTAAGAGGTTTGGTTCCTGAACAGCGTACCTGCTGATATCAGAAATGTGACTAATGACAGCAAATTCTGTCGATTGCTCATGGGCTCCTGCTGGAGCCTATAATTTTATATGGTGTGTCTAGGAGAAACTCTTTGATCTACAATGTCTTTATATATTACTAATAATTTGTCACAGACAAACACCTAAAGCTTTTTTCTGTCCACGTTAATAATAATAACAGAACTTTGTCAGGGGAACAGAAAAGAATATAGGATGTTTTTCATCCAGAAAAAAGGATTGTTGCTAATCTAAATTGAGTATCCAATGATATTATACACTAGATGTGGCACTTTTATAGTATTGGACATCAAAAATCTGTTCTAGACTATTTTATCATAACTGCACTTTTTTGACAATATGAACTAATAAATAGCGCACTAGATACATAATATAGATAGAGCTTACGTGAAAGAAATAGCTACCATTAAAATAATGTTTTGCAAAACATTGAACCGATTTTGTTTTAAGAACAATCGAAAAACGTCCGACTTGTGACGTCTTCAATCAACACTTTTACTTATTTTCTCTAAATAATATAATTGTACGTATCCTGTCGTAATACAAATCACATCTAGCATTTCATAAGATCGTTTTAGAAGGGACACACGTCTCCACGTTTCGCTAGTCTACAAGTCGGTACACACAGACGCAGGCACTCGCACACAGGCGCAGTGACCGGGTCAGGGCGTCAAGCCCATTGTAGAAGCCCCATTGACATTTCGCTGTGCGGTTTCATTGATGGAACTTACTTTGTTTTGTGTACTCCGCGAGATCACTATGAGGTATTGCGGCTGTGTATGTAAAAGCAACGGTTGCTTTGTTGTAAGGAGGGTTAAGGCAATTTAAATGGTGACCTTTTGGGTACTCAATGTTTAAATATAAAATATGCACCAAAATGGGTGTGGCTTTTAAGTCCAGCAGTAAATTGTAACATACAAATTCATTAAATTGAAGAAGGAGTATATACAAATAAAGTAATTTCATGTTATTGTAAATACATAATGTTTACATAATCTGTCTAAATGGAAGCTATTGTTCTTGTATGCTAACATAAGATAAGAAAAGGAAATTAAATCATGTAAAGAGAAAATCATGACATTTCCAAATATCACATTACTATTCAACATAAACACGGAATCCAATACGAAGAAAAAAAACAATTGTACGCATTACTCCATATTTGTTAATAATTCCAACCAATTTTTTAACTTACTAGTATGTTAAAATACAAGTTGGTATACAGGAGAATCAAAAACCTACTTGCTTTTCGAAGTAAAATGCAGAAATAATGACAAACAAAAATGTTGCTGGCAGCTCCGAATAGATAAAAATGTGTAGCCATATAGAACGTTTTCATCTATTTGATAAATAAATTTGTATAACCTTCGACGTTTCACCTTGTATGCCTTATTTATTGCTCGTCCCTCAACCTAAAAATAGCCGCCGCGTTTACCCACATTTCCAGCGGCTGGTAATACGATTTCTTAGCCGGATCCAATGTCGTTGCCAACGACGTCGCCGGGCCCGGCCCGGCTGCACCGGCGGGAAGCGCGGCGCCACAAGGGGCGCGGGGTACTTGTGACCCAATTCCTTGCTTGCACAACCTGTTCTATTTTCCCTATGACGTCAAACCCTCCCATTCACCCCGGGTTGCTGAATCAATGCGCCCCAAACTGGGTCGACCTGAATGAACCACTCGCACATTCAACATGGTTCCGCTATTTTTAGCTCCGAAGGTGTCTCGATCGGGTCTCGGGTTGAACCAGTTTTTACGGATGTGTAGGTAGGCCGCATTTAAATTCCGCAATTTTTAAAATTAATTATGACTCTCAATGGTATGTGTAATGGGATTTCAATTAACTTTTCCCAGACAAATTACCTGCTTTGAAGCCGTATTATTATGCTAAGTATCCATTTGCAGGCACCTTGTAACCAGACATTTTATGTTGTAGTATTTAATTTGCACTAGTGGTTGAAGACAAGACTACTTATAGCGTTTGCTAATTCTAGAATAGTTGAGATCTTACTATATTTTAGTTTGACATATTAATGTTTAAGGCATTTGTGCATACTTTTATCGATAAGGTTAGTATAAGGATACTTTACTGTCATGGTATTCTAGTGCTTATGATTATAATAACTTATGTTCTAGAATAAAAAAGTTAAAATCCTTGTGTCTCCTTAAACAATCATTATCAGTTAATTAAACGATAGGTACACACGGCTACACATCAAGTTAAACACCCTATATACGCATAACTACGCTGCATATAAAATAGAGATTTGTCGGAAAGGGACAGTGCATAGTGGTGTCGATGAAATGGTAAGGATATAGCGTAAACAAAAATATAACACACTCTCTCGTACGATTCACAGCGTTTAACTTCTAATAGTTCAAAGTCCAAACAGTCTAGGTTGATGTGTCGCTGTGTGTACATATGGCTGGAAAGAAGTTTCTTTTTGGTTGTTCTTTTTTTTTGTTGTGGAACACATTATTTTATGTATTTTTTTTAAATTAAGGTTATATTAAATAGATAAGAAAAGATATGAATGTTGTCTTTATCAGTTATTTAGATATTTAAAATTATCGTTATAAATAATATAAATAACATATTCATTGAGAATGCTTGGGTCTAATTCCTTTGGACCTCTTAATAAAAAAAACTTTATTTTAATAAACGAGGCTTCGGGCATAGTACCTGAAGTTGGTAGTCTATACCGCTATATAAATAACATAATAGTGACCTAAACTTTAAATGGGAGGAAGTCGACTTGCCTGTATTGCACGGAAATTGTTCTATAGACACAGGCAACTTCTCCTGGTGGGTAAAACTTTGAGTTGCGTCAAACAACTCGCGCAATAGAGTTATCTGATGCATATAGGACTTGTGGATGAAGTTCATAGTTCTGCTTGACTTCAACCTTCGCTAAAATCGGTACAATTAAAAGTTGTGCTTTTATCTAGGTAGAACTATAGAAGGTAACTTTATTATAGACTACATAAAGTCCGCGACCTAGTTCGCGGAGGCTATAGTTTGCCGCTAACGTCATTCATGAAGATCACACTATGCGCTGCAATTCAGGTTCTACTGAATGGAATTAGTTGAAACTGCCAAAAACCAGGCTACAACATTTTTTTGCATTAACATTCCTGCTGTATACTGTGTGTTTCTTAGTATAGTGAAAACCTCTTAAGGAGTGATTATCATCATGATTATGACATTTTGTCGAGGTTAAAGTCCAATTTTGTTTGGAACAGCTGTTTTCCCGCGAACAAAAGTTGTTCATAATAACAAGTATAATCAACCCTTGAGCGGTTTTCACTATACTAAGAAACATCCAGTATTTGGGTGAAGGTTGAAACAAAAAACAGATAGACGTGAAAAAGTTGTTTTAGATTTAGTTAACTTTATTAGTTGATATTAGATAGTTTAAAAAAAATTACTTAAATTGTTTTAACCGTTTACGTTTTATTAGATCATTAATATAGAATGGTTGACACTAAATAAATGTTGTAATATTTTCGTACGTTGACGCGAATATTATACATTGAAATTAAACTACTATATATTTCATAATCCGTACAAAGTAGTAATTTCAATACACTCTGTATTGTACGGATTATATGAGAAAATAGATTTGTTTATAATAAACAATAATTAAAAGTATAATATAGCCAGTAAAATTATTGAAAACAATTTTCTATTTTTGTAGATGTTGGTATGTCAAATGATTATGTGTGTGGAGCGAGTTATTGTCAACTCCTACAGCATAACCAACTTGTCACGTCATAAATTAGTAGTATTGTTTGTGTGGTTTTAAAAAAGAATTCGTTGATAACCTTTTATTTATAAAGGAATATAAATTAAATAATTAATTTTACAAATTAGTTTTGTACTTTTTCGTTGCATGATTTATGTAACAGAAAAAGGGAATTATTGCGATCATGCTAGGTATTTAGTTACCTTTTAGAAACGTTTGTAGTTTCGGCCAGGTTGCGCTGACTGTGGTCAAATGTATAATCAGTATTATGAATACTTTATCTTATATCTAATGCTTGCTTTCTTTGTTGCAGATATCGCGCGCTAGTATAGACGCGTGCAAAGACTACTTCCGTGAAGACCTCATCAAGACCGACTGGCAACTGATGGTTGAGCTGAAGAAACTCTTCCAAATACTGTAAACGTGTCATGCCCTCTGCCCACCCCTCGCACGGTGAAGCTCTCCTATAAGTTACGACTAAAAACGTAGAATCATCTGCTTTGTCTGTTCCATCTAACACACCCTCTCCCTTGTATCATAGAATCTCATCATTCATTTTGTTATCCATTTTGTACTAGCGTGATTTGATGTTTATAAATCTGAACGTCAACAACACGGCTAGACCCTGTATTTAGTTTTATCTGATGTTTTACAACTGCCGATGTAGCCACCGATCCAGGGATGTTAAACACATCCGCGTAATTTTAAACGGAAATCCTTGTCCATCCGCGACTCGATCAACTAGCGTTGCGAACCATTAAGGATGTAATGTAATTTTAATAGTATTGTCAGAGACGAGTCCGCATTTTACGCGTATTTGGTATTGTATTCTTTTTTAAGCACAATTGAGTACTTGCTAGTGACGATTTCCACAATAAGTTATTCGTACTCGTCAATGCGGATGTAAAGAAATCCGCATCGAAACCGCAGACGTAGATTTCAAACCCGTAACATCCCTGATGCCGAAGCGCGACGGATGCCACATCCTTAACTTCGAAAAGCATTGTAAATAGTATTATACATGATTATTTATTAATAAAAGTGTTACCTGCGGTTGGACGAAAGAGACACAGGTTGTCCAAATTATAAAATGTATTAACAACAAAACGTAATCTTTTATGTATATGAATATTTGTTATTGAAGGATAATCCTTTGTAAATAAAATGTTCACATGGATTATTTACAATAAAATTCTGTAGTTTTATGTAAATAAAAATATAATGTGAAATACATGCATGTGTTAATAATTATAACGTGAAGTAGTGCAATATACGATCTCAATCTCGTGTCTTTGATGACAATATCTGTGTGCGGTGCTCCTGATGTAGATTCAATCGATGGTTCAAAGTGGTGACGTCACTCTTTGGTATGTCGACTTAAATACCAAGTTAATACCAGTCAAGATTTATTTATTATTATTAACTAGTTTCTTCGCCCGCGTAAACTTACAAAAACGCTTACCAGAATAAAAAGTGTCTTACTTTCGCGACACAGTCTATCTGTCTGCCGAGTTCGTTCTAGTCTGTTCTAAGGTTTGATTGAGTAAAAACATCCAAATATATATCTAACACTTTGATGTATGATATTAGTGTAATTACCTTTTTCAAATTATAAAGTTAAATACAAGTTACATCCTATCTTGAATTCTAAAAGTGAGGCGTGAAAAAGTGAATGAAGATTGTCAATCTACTTTGGCAATGAGATCAATTGGAATGCTGACCTTTACTCCTTGACTTCACTAGTCATACTTACCATCAGCCGGGACTAAATTTGTAGGAAACATAGCTTAAAATAATTAGATAGATAATAAAAGTTGATAATTATCATTATAAAGTTACTCGATATTCGTTAATCGATAAAGGCATGTGTATATATTTATCCGAATTATCGTGATATTTATTCAATGTACAACATAGTTAAAATAATTATAAAATGATCTAAGTATACATGATCATCAAAGAATATTATCACGTAATTATCAATAATCATCACAAAGTATATTTAACTTGATAATTTCGTACTCTGTTTCAAATATGTAATCATTTGAGATTGAACTTGCGATCAAGATGTCGTGAATTCGGTCACTGCCTAATGTATTATCGACGTGAACCCACTATCAATACAAACGGTAAGCCTAGCTGAAAGGGTTAACAAGAATCACTACATATTATAAAAGTCACCCGCTGCCGCGTCTGTTTGTCTGTTCGCGATAAACTCAAAAACTACTGATCGGATTTTCATGCGGTTTTTACCAATAGACAGTGATTCATGAGAAAGGTTTATGTGTATAAATTGTTAAGGTTTTATACCACCTGTGTGAAGCCGGGCGGGTCGCTAGTATTTGAGATAAGTCGATACCAAAAAGGTGGCGTTTAAAACACTGTCACCTTTTTTAAACATAATGTCCTATAGCTGCAATACATTTACACTACTGGAGGCACTGTCTGTCTATACGGAGGTCGTCTATTGTATGAAAATATCATATTTTCGTTGAAATTTGAATGCCGTTTGGAATAATACCCTCGTATGTGATACATACAGGGATCGGGAACTGAAACAAGGTGGTAATCGGGAAAGATGTCCAATGAAGGTTGTATTTTGTATGTAGGTATTTTCCCTTTTTGAAATGCTTTGTATTATATAGATGGAATCGGACATATTCTTATATTGAAGAACTTTTATTAAATTACAAAGTAATATTTTCTTCGTATTATTTTCCATCCTGTATATTCTTTTTTTTAATTATTTACCCAAAATGTGCGTATTTGTGTAAAAATGTTTTTTATGAATACGAATAGTCATGAAGTCTCGGGTTAAATTCTCGGGTCAAGCAAAATATTATTGGGATTTTACAAAATTCTTCGTAACAACACAGCGTCTATGACGTCGCACTTAACGTAGCTAGCGAAGTAGTTGTGTTACACCTCTGTCTACCCTTTATAGATATGTATGTTTTATACAATTTCGATACTAATGACGGATACACGACAAAATGCATAGTAAGTAGAAAAAACAATGCCGTCTGCCTGTCAAATTTCCTTACACAACAGTGATGTCACTGAGGTCATTAAAGAATGGCATTTGGCCATCAAGATGAGTATATACAGCATTTGACAGAAAGATGTGGCAATATTAAATTTTAGGAGTCTCAATACGAATTTCAGCTTTAATTTTTGCGACTGCTGTGTATAATGAGGTTTCCCATTCGATCTCCAGCCGATACAGTGGTACGTATTAGGTTTTCTAACAAGAAATTGCTGGTAGCAGTACGGAGACTGTAGGTAACAGTGCTCTGTAGGAATAGGCTCGTTACCTTTTATACAAACTTAAAACTGTAGCGAAATGTGGAAGCATCATTATAAACTCTGACGTCATCTTTAAGACGTGCAGGCGTGAGTCTATACAAAGCTAGCGGTTAACCATCATTAATTGGGGATTCCTTTGTTTCGCCTAATTTTTTTGTCCTTATTTAATTTGGCATAACGAGTTAGGTATAATTTTTTGTCATATGTTCTAACATATGTCAGTTAGTGCGTGGTATATCCTGAGTGTGATGTAGTGGTATCAGTGATGGACGATAACACATAATAATACTTTGACATACTTAATTGTTTTTTGGCATACTACTTCAGTAGGCTTAAATATCATTTAGGCTAATGTTTTTTGCCCTAATTTTAATGTTATAAGACATATGTATATAACTTGGGTACCATAGTGTAACAATAGGTTAGGATGCGGCGGGGGTGGCCCTTAGACAACCCCTAAACCGCCAACATATTTATTTTATATACGAAAAGTATTTTATTAAATGCAAATTTTCTAAACTTCAAATTTATGCTTTAGACTAATATGCTTAACAATTATTATGGTTATAGAAATTAAGCTTAAAAAAATTATGTCTAAATAGTTATGCCAAATTAATATGCACAATATAAACTATATAACTGGATAAATAAAAGTATGCCATGTTAAATTATGACATATAATTTTATGCGCATAAATAGGGAACCCGTTAATTGTCTAATGTGGACAGCGGCGGTAGTACATACCTAGCGTCCGCGCCGTATTATGCTGGAAGACATCTTCCAGCATTATATGTATGTTAAGAAGTGCTTGAACCTTTCGCTAGTGATAAGGTTCAAGCACTTCTTCTTTATGTAACATAAACTGGAATTAATCATACTCGGTATTTACAGACCTTTTGGAAGACTCGACGTCTCGGCCTGGTTGCATTGTCTATGCCATATACCAGTGAAACCTGGTTACTTCTATTTTTTTTAATATTACTTGCTGCTTGTATTTATGCCATGTACCTATTGCGGGGAACAGACAATAATTACAATGAACAGACGTAAAGTACACCACTCTGAATAATAATTTGCAAATCACAAAAACAATTGCCTCATTTGGGATTCGAACCCACCACATAGCGCGATGGTAGCGGCGACGCAATCACTAGTCCGTTACGACATCCATACAATCAAAGAAAATTCTCAGAGACTAACGTTCAAAATGTTTAAATGCCCTACCTAACGCGTAGTACTAAAAAGAGCTACATTTTAGGTAGAGTGACAATTTAAATGGATCTGGTAAAAGTAATGCCACCTAAACTCGAAATGGACAGTACTGGTGACTGCCTTTTAGCAGTTTAACGCATACGTGTTGACGAGGTTTCTGCGAATTTTGTATGCTTCCATTTTGACGGTCCGAATTGATTGGAAATGGCTAAAAGCTTCGGCACTTCTCTATATTGAGAGCTGTCAAAGTGCACACGTGACGTAGCTAAAACTCGGAACCAACTAGAAACATGCATTAGGCGTATCAAAAATCACTACACAAGAATCTGAGGACGAACCAATTTTTCATTGGGGCTGAAGAATTACCTATATCATACAGATAGTATACCAACCAACACTAGTATTATAAAGATAAAAAATTGTATTTTTGTTTGTAATAAATACACTCGATAACTACGGTGTCGATTTTAATAATGCTTTCACCATTAGAAAGGTAATTTATCCAAAAGTAACACTTCGATCAATAATAGAGGGAAAAAAGTAACATAACAATTAGCGATACACAAAATTGTTTTCGAATGACATTCGAATATAGTTCTACACAACAATATATCTATTTTACATGTTCAAAGTCGCAACGCTAGGATCTGTGTAGTGATAGGAATACACTCGAATAATATTGGTAATTGGCAAAAGGTTAAAGTTGGATTTTTATATTGCAGTGTAATGAAGGCAATTTAAATCTCTTTGATATTGAACGAAATTTTCATCGGTTTGGTCTTCTTTCCCATGTTCGAGAAAACTAAGCATCGATTACTTACTTTCAGTGATGTCCGTCCAGTTTGTCCATTAAAGCTGTTATAGGTACAATCAGGACCGAGGTCTAAGTGCTCATCAAAGGATGTGAGCGCTCAGGATTAATATCATAATGTTCTAAGCGACCTAAAGACTACAACGTAGACAATTCAATTTACGTCAATTGTATACCATAGTGAGATTGATACGACCGGCGAGAACTAGTGTTGTGCGCTTTCAGCAAGTGAATTTAGTAGTTATTATAATATTGTTATTTTTTTTCATACCTATGGCTGAGATGTAGCAACTGGTTTTTGAAAGACTAATCAATGACGTATTAAAATCGAACTCATGTGAAGTGACTAGATTAGCTGTTGCTAATTCAGTTATCCAATCCCAGCAGTTGACATCGTTTGGCAATCTAGTTTAGTTTTTGTGTTGATTGGTCATACAGAAACTTAAGTGGAGCTTAAGTGTTCAAAAAGCTTTAGTAATTTTCTCAATGTAAATCAGGCCAACTTATCAATAAACACACTGTTTAGATAAGGAAACTGCCGTCAAATATAATGATTCAGGAAATTCTGAGATGGGAAGTTGAGCAATCGAAAGCGATGATTACTTTGCAATGAATTTGTCCGGCTTCCTGTCATTGAGTAGGCAATCTATGATCGTGGAGCCTGACTCACCGAGATTCTAAGAGATAGCGTCAGTAATCGGTTATAATCGTATTATAATGACATTGCTATTAGCCACAGCAAAGCAAGTAAAAAATTGTAAAATTCTCCTTTGTGTTTTCCCCTACACGTGGCGTTCGCCAATAAAATTAGAATTACTCCACGTAACGAAGTTACGTATCCCAGGTTTGATGCAACGCCGTAAACCCAACGTGGTTGTTTTTTTGAAGAATTCGTTGTTAAATCTTGCTAAGCAATTATCGGATTATGAAGATGATCTAATATTTCACTAAAATATACTTGTAAAAACCTTAACGCCGAACTTAATTACACTAGCTTTTGCAGTACGCAGTACCTATTTTGCTTTGTGTCTAGTACTTAGTCTTTTATAACTTATAGATGATATTCGATAGGTACAATAATTATATTCGTTTAAGTCAGTATGACTTAGGTGATATGCAACGTCTGGGATTCTTCTTTCCTTAACACTCCATGGTCATACAGAGTCATAAGCACTCTATTACATAGTTGTTGCAAATGCGTTTTTCAATATCAGTTAACGGTAGCTATTATAAGGCTGCACCTTTCATTTTTGTAACACATGACAGAATACAAACAAGTGAACCATATAAAAAAATAAATACGTGAACGTGATAAAAACAATTTAAATTGTGCAACGATAAACATCTCCACGGACACATAAAAGCGTATAAAGCGTGGAAAGTTTACTTTTTGTTCGACAACTGCAGCCTTTTCAATCATTCTGTGCACAAAGGCGTTCAGGCCCGACGTCAAAGGGCTGTGTACACACGGCACGTGCATATACAGCTTTATTCGCAAGCCTACACGAGCTTAAATCTAAGCAGAGCTACGTTGAATTTATTGCATGTGCGCCATATTTGTGACCTTTCCCCTGGTGAACTTTGCCAAATGGCACTTGTACTAACATAGACCGTCCGTGCGTCATTCCAGATTGTACTGAATGGGGAATCTAACATACTCTAGTGCCCTCGCAGCAGAGGGCAGCAATCCAAAACTAAATTAATTAGGTCCATGAATATTCTGACTGCGTTGTTGGTCTCCTGGTATATGTTGGCGCTTATGTTTGCATGTATTCGTGAGTTCCTATGTCATCACGTTGTTTCCTGTAGCTACTACCATGCAAAGATAGATAATAATGTGGGTATTGAGATTGAATTGGCATGCTAATGGGAAGTCGATGATGTCTGAATTGCATTAAGACACCTGTCTAAACCTAATTCTGGCAATATATTAGAATAGCAACAGTGTTCGCTGTTGATGAAATAACTATCATTGGTCTAAGCAGGATTCTTTCAAAACTGAGATTTTTGGCAGGCAGGTACTTTCTGACTGTCTCTTTGATTTATACTTAGACTGAAATGTATTAGATTGTTTGAAAAATCTCGATATGTATCCAGGTAATTGATTTGCTCTTTATTTATTACATAAGAATTAGAAGTCAGTCAATGTGATCTATGATGAGTAGGAATGCGTTTCTGATGGATACTTGACTGTTTAGACTTACTGTCCACAAATTTATAAACCCTCGTGTAGTTATTCCCTTAACGTTTTAGAGATTGAAACATATATGGTAAAATGTCAATGTAATACACCTCTGCCTACCTCTTGTGAGTACCAGTGTGGCTCTATAAGTGTAGGTAATTCAATAAAGCGTGTCTCTGTTGCAGGCTCTTTTGCAGAATTTTCGCTTTTCGTCACGAGTTTTACTGCGTCCAAACTTTCTGTATTCAACGTAGCTTCTTTTAATCTTTTATAAAGGGAAATCGAATATTCCTTTCTAAAACGAATATTATCAGGTAGAAAATATTTACCACACTCTAGATCGTTCTAATATTCATTAAATGTAGGTATCGTTTATCCTTAAGCTTAAAGCGCCGTCTATTGCCATATCGGTATGTGAAGCACGGAAATTACAAACACGATTACAATAAAATGCATTAGATATTATGCATTGAATATCGTGCATTGGTTTATAAATGCTAAAGGTAGCTACAGATCATGTCAATTGTACTAGGATATTGTGTTGTCGGCGTAACTATGTAAAGTGGCTGGCAACAGTTGGTAAAGAGGGGCCGAAGAATTAGTTTATTGGCTTTGTAAAAGGTATGAAGATTATTTGGATGACTCTACGGTTGCCCTAGTGGTATAAGTCATAGCCTCGCCGCTGCGTCAGCTCTGAGTATATTTTATATCATATGCCACGGGGTTCGATCCCCACACAAATTGAGTCGCAATTTGTGTCATCCACAAATTGCTTTTTCAAGTCTGTGTGTGTTTTGGGTCCATTGTCTGAATGTTTGTAAACTCCGCCGCGACACAGGAATTACTCCTAGTGGGGGAAATATCATTTCATAAACGAAACGAAAGTTAGGAAAGTCTTAGCGCTCGCATCGCACACAAAAAGATCCCCAGTGCAAAAGGAATAGTGTACTGGTTCTGGTGGTAGTCTTGGAAACGCATTAAAAGGCTGCGATCTTCTCTGGGACTCAAAAATATGACGTTAACCGGGCAGCCCGCTGTCGACGAAGATTCCCGCTGTCTACTTCTCATAATTGTTCGTATTGTAATCGTTTGATGTACTTTATTACAGTTTTAGAGAATATTTTATTATTAAAAGAAGCACCACAGAATTTGAGCTCAATACTACGAGTATTTGACAATTGAGTTCAACATTACAAAAAACTGACTGAAAATCGCAGACAAACTAAGTAGGTTTTCCATAGCTTCTTGAGAAGGTGTTGTGCTATCAGGGAAATTATCGCTCTTCATTATTTATGCTAGCAAAGCAGCAAGATCTTTGTTACAGAATCAGCAGCATTAGCATTTATATAAAAGTAAGAAAATGAGCGCCTTGTAAGCGTTGGTCAGCGCTGAAAAGGCGCTCATTATCCTATTTGTACTATTTTACTAAACTAATATTTAAAAATAAAATACCTATTTGTATTTTTGTAACGAATAAACTATAGCACTGATTTAAAAAATATATCACTGTTAGAAAGCTACCTACATTATCCAGTATTAACCTATGGTATATACCATCACGCTATAAGCCACGGGATCGGAGCAATAAACATAAACATGAGCATAACCGCGAGGCCAGTATGTTACATAGAAAGAAATAAAAGATTATTTATTTACATATGTATGAAGTTATTAGATTTCTCAACTTATGGCTAACAAACGCTACACTAAAACTAATAAAATGATGGCGTTAATCAGACAATAAATCAAAAACAATGTAACAAAAAAAATTATTTAAACATTGCAACCTAAAATATTCACTCATTTGATCGACGTTCATTTTACGGATATATTCAAATAAATCACCAACGTTATAAGTCGATAAAACAATAAATATTTTCTTCTCGGCGTTCACTATTTTTCATACATTATTGAATAATTATTTTGAAAAAAAAAACCGTTATAAGTGGTTTCCTTTTTAAGTTGCTTGTTCTCTATGCCAATATTCAACTCTCCTTCTAAGCCTGCTTTTTTATATGACATAATATTGGAAGTAGGTGGGTATCGGAGTGGGTTTTTTATTAGCCATGTTCATTTAATAGGTTGCAATACTGCCTAGGTAGGTTTTGTTTGTCGTCAATAATTCACTGAGAAGGTCATCTTTTCTCATACCATTGAAGGAAACACCAATGCGAGGCAAGGAACATCGTTGATTGGGTGGAGCTACCAACGTAGGCACTCATCTGTTTTCTTCACTGCGTTTCCGTATGACGTATTTTGCATCTTCAATACTTATTAAGTAGCCGACTGACCTCAATTTACAAAATGATCGAAGATAACTTAAGTTTAGGATAAAATTCGGCCAAAATTGCAGTTTCAATGTCAAAATAGCATGCTTTTGAAGGTTTTTTGAATGTTTTTCGGGGCCGTAACCATGGTAACTCGGTGAGCGTGGGCGAGGGGGTGGTGTTTTCAGGGTCTAGGTCACGCCCCGGTACCTTTGGCGCATGCGCGGGCTCAGCAGCTCCCGTTCAGGAACTAGTCCCGTTCAAAGCGCATCGGACTTCCTCGTGAAAGGAACCTCGGTCTGTGACTCGGGAAGTGAACGAGTTACCTGATTAAACAATTTTAAGTGGCACAGTGGGTGAAAAATTAAACAACGTAATTGGAGTGCTGTGACATTATTGGAAAATAAACCTTTTTGTTATCATCATTTATTTTATTAAAGTGAGTATATTAATAATATAGATTTTGATAAAAAATGCAGTTAGAACTTTTTATGGCAACGTTAAAACAATATACTTATATAATTATATCGTTAAATTGTTAGTTTTTGTGATGTTATGATTTCGAATGTAGGCCTAAAAAGCCGTCGCAAAACAGTTGGTATTAAAATTTATCCGGTACTTTTACATCCTACTTGTAATTAAATATTACAATCAAATATTTTAACTATGTTACTTGTACCTGTGTGGGAATAATAAAGGCTAGGGAGAAGAGAATTATTAATAATAAATATCAATAAACGTTTATCAATTTGTATTTAAAATTATATCGCTTACTGACTGCCCGTATTCATATTCGCCTTATTTATATCGTAAACATGATGATGTTTTTGCTAATATAAGTTAAACCATAGAGCTCTAAATACAAGCAGCTATATATGAGAAAGAAACATAGAATACGAATTGGCCATTACAAAAATATAATGATAGAATAGTTAGTATAAAAACCAGAACGTTACTGATTTTCTTCATACAAAACGGCGACTTTATATTTAAACCTCTTTAATAACCATCGTGATTACGTATTTAACCGCGTATAGTACAGGATTATTAATATTAAGCCTTTTATTTTTAACAAGTAAAAGAGCTATTATGCATGTCTTTCCAAATGGTGATTGAAGTCCACACAGTGCAGAGTCCAAGGTGATATCAGAAGCGAAACGATTAACGAAATGAAAGCATCTCGTTTTATTTTAGCTATGAGGTCTATATTTTAATTATAGCCTGTTTAAAAAAAAGTCGAAGAAATAATTTAAATAAATACTTCTCCTACTTCCAGCTGCCTTAAACGTTGGTCATTCAGTTGGTTAAGAAACAGACTAAAGCAAAGCAGCAATCATTATCATCATATTATATTATATTTTAAATTTCATTGTAGAAATTGTTCAAGTACATAAATTAGCTATTTCTATAGCTAGCTAGCTATAGAAGCTCTAGCTTATCGTAATTCTTTTCTTCTGTGCAGAAATTACTGAAATTAAACACTATTAACTAACACTATTAAATAGGTCCTTTTTTATTCAATCACATTTTTAAACTTTACATACCTAAGTTATCAAAACAATTTAATTGATCACGACAAGTACCTATTATAATATTAACATTTAAAACTGATATTTAAGATTGAATTGCTGTCGTAAAACAGCAACATATTTTGACGTTGAATTCTAATCGAACAAGAATGATATCTCAGTTACAAAGTCTGACAATTATGAGATAGGTACTTAGGAAACAATGTGTGTCAGTAAAGAATGAATTTAAAATATACGTAAATATATCTATGGACTTGTATCCCTTCGCAAAAATTTATAAAAATGAAAATCCCTTTCCTAAATAGTACATTTAAGAAAAATAACATTTATCTGATTTATGCACTGCATTTCAGTTTAGTTACAGCTTGAAAGTGAAATACTTATCGAAATAATTTGAAAATTATCTTATTTGGCAGGGTTTGCACTAAGGTAAACATTCTTAGTATACGATTGCACTGAGAATCTTTACCTACCTAATTGCCACCCCTGGCCACAGTCTTCGAAGTGCAATAATATACGAATATATCAGAATCATTAAACAATCCTTAATCAATTTAATCTGATAATATAATTAAATTTGATGCTGCCTATTTCAGGCAAATATATATTTATGACATTCAACTATTGAAGTATAACTTTACGTTAATTGAAATAAAATATGATCATTATTTTCAAATAGTTGTTTTACATCAGTATTTTGTTCATTAATGTCTAACGTCACAATCCCTCATTTAGATATCGTACGTAAGTAGCTAATGTTCTGTCACATGTCTCAGCACAGCTATATTTACCACAAAAAATGACTACATAACTACGTATACCTACTAGTTTTCACAGCAAGAAAATATAATTAGTGTAAAACAATTTTTTGTATGGAACGAGACCATGTAATAATGAGCAGTAGTTAGTGAGACGAGTCTGTGTGGCAGTCTAGACGTGTGGGCAAGGTCGACTCAGCAGTTTTGCTAATGCCGCCCTGCTAGACGACAGTTTCAGTTGAATTTTTTCGGCCACGTGCTAAACGTCGTTCATTCATGCGTGCGAATGAATGGGGAGCGTCGCTCGCGGTGAACAGTCGGCCGCCGCACGCCCGCGCGCACGTCGCGCAGCGCAGGCGCCTGCGCACCGCGAGTGACACTCCACACACGTTAAACACTGCGCCACACAGCCATTGCCACTGCTTACCACCACCACACTACACCGGATCTTCTCTCGGTGCGTCATCTATTTATACCACTCTTTAAAAACACGATCTCCCGAACGCCGACCTTGAACAATATGTACCGTGGTTTCATTCATTAAAATTATCACTTTCAAACGTATCTCAGACGCAAAACGTTCTCTCTCAACATACGATGACGGACGATTCGCTAATTGGAGATAATTTATTAGATATATAACTGTTGTTAAGATCATATTAATTGGGTGACTGGCATCAATTTCGTCCATTTAACCGCTGTAGTCATAGGTTCCTGCGCTGCGTTATTCATTTTCATCGCGAGCTATAGAAACGTGACGTCTTCGCCTCTTCTATTCGAACCGGTAGACAGTTGCGTATTGGAGCCAACGTTGTCTAAGTACCGAGCCGATTTCTATAGAGGTTCAGAATACATTGACAGGAAATTATAAGTCGTCAGCAGTAGTTGCGTTAGCAATAGCAGTGTCCCGTTGCACGTAGGTTGGCGTATGTAAGCGCGGACGGGGAGCGCCGCACCGCCCGCGCGGCCGCTGTCGACAACGCACCGATACCCAACACCTACTCGATAAATACAGGAAGCGGTTCTCCTCTTTCATCGTTTCCAAGTATGAATACGCTACTATTGTGTCACATTGCCCATTTTAATGACACCTGGATATCAAACAAAATGCGTGCCAAATGGGTACAACAAAAAATCAGCTATCTGGATACAGTTTCAGAGATAAAAATCACTTTAAGGGCTTCCAACGCGATACCGTTGCTCTAAAAGAATTAACGTTATCTCTCTTGAAAGCCAATATGACGGGCTTTTAAAAAGCTTGGTTGGTTATCATCGTGGCGCCAGTCTTGTTTTTTGCCAAGATAATGTTGAGTAAGCTGTGAAAAAAAGTTCAACGACTAGACTACTTATTTAAAACGACGTCAAAGATTTCATTGTGCAAAATAAACAGTCAAACTGAATATTCGGGTACAGTTTTATGTCCAATATTTAGTAACTTGTAACTAGTACTAATGTTTAAGCTGTAAGTTGGATGTAGCATGCGATCTGCACTCGTTGACTAAAGGGGAGGTCCTTTTCGCGGAAACAGATTTCGCTGAATGACAACAGCGCGCTGTTTGTGTCCGTTTATAAATAATTCCTTTTAGGACAGATTGTTTCTGTTGAAAGCTGCGATCGTATCATGATTAATCTCGGGAGTAATGGAGTATTCGCAGTGTCGGTGGATACGTGACGGTTGACGCGAGAGCGCGCGCGTGACTAGCGGATCGAGGAGCGGACAACGCGACCTCGTCCAGATAAATCTATCAATGAACATGATAAGGGGAGCGCGTGTCACGCCACCGCAGGAAGTGCCCCAACTCGCCTCCTGCACTCTGAACTGAACTCGGCGCACCATATCGTCGGCGATACATCATTCACGAGTTTTAAATGCACTCCGGTGGATGTACTCGTGTCACATACGGTGTATTGACAATTTAAAACACACCTATACATTTTGTCCCTTGCAAATTGTATGTATTAAGCTCACTTGTAGCTGCGCGTCGCTTATTTGAATGTACTCTACCATGAAATACATTCGCTCTCAGCGGAAGGCAAAAGCCCTCATTATCAATAAGGGAATTAAACCCTTCTATTGAAGGCTACGATAAGGTATACCTCTAAAGTTTCGAGAAAACAGCAGTTACATATGCTATTTAGGCATAAACGAAAGCTTACTTTTCTGTGATCTAGTAGTAAAATGTCTCGTTGCCAACCTACATGATTTATACCAGTGAATAAGTAATTTCTTCCATTCAGACAATAATAAACTGTTTGATATATTGCAATGCAACATTGTAGGATCAAAGCAGGGACATATGAATCATAAAGTAGTGTTAAAGCTTACATAACATTGATAATAACATGACATTCCTAGTTTAATAAATCAGGAATCATATTTTGGTTGTCTTTAGAATTGATAAACGAATCGTATGGTTGAACCTGAACATCATTTTAGTATAGGAAAATACCACTATTTTTATGATATTAAGACTGGATCGGTATTCTTACACGTTCCCGGACACTCGACTTTTTGCAAATGTCATGATATGACATTACAAAATCCCATACATTTTATCATACCGTCTATAGCCGTACATATATTTTAATTTTTTGATTTATCAATTACGTCCACAGATGTTGATGTTGATGTTGCCTTGTGGCGAAAATGGCTCAGTCTACGCCTTACGGCTGTGTGAATGTTTTGTTTTGGTGCATAAGCACTGTGTAAGTCTGTGTTGAAAAATGACTAGAAAAGAGTTTACTGTGTTACCTACGGACGAATGAAGCCGCATGATGCGACACGAGATCACGTGCTTCCTAGAAATGTTATGGAAAAAAAAAAAGCTACGGTATCGACGGTTTGCCAAATTACATGAAATAAAGTTCGCCGCCCGTAGCCGTGGCCGTACTGTCACGTAAAGATATATCGAGATCACGTCGAAAGGCGGTCTGTCCCCGAAAGTGTTAAACATTTTAAAAGAGATTTCGGCTTCAGAAGCAGTCGATTATAAAAAAAACTCTTATTTCTTGCGGCGCTGCATCTATAACACAATTATTATTTTATCTAATTTCATAATTATGCGTGCTACGATTGCGAAGGCTTTAAATTTTCATAATCATAAAAATTAAATCATACATATTAGGTATATCCTTTTCTGTTCCGAAATAGATATCAACATTATATCTCCATTAGTGCATGTTTTATTTATATTTGTAAAACTTACCGACGTGAGTACGAGTAAAGAGTCTTTACACGAAGTACGGTGACAAATAACACACATTCGCTCTTTTTAAATTCTAACTTTAACATTATAAATGCTAATGTTACTTTGTTTGTTTGTTACGCTTTCTCGCCTTAAATACTCGACCTATCATCATGAAATTTCGCATACACGTTATCAGAGATATAGAAAAAGACAAAGGGTATCTTTCATCCAGGAAAAGATCTGTTCCCTGCAGGCAAAAGCTAGTAATAAACACATTATAATTTTTCCACAAGCTGGCTTTTTCCATTTCATGTTTGGTGGCTTTTTTGGGTACCGCTCTTTGGAATGTATACAGACATAGGTACAGTCGACTGTGAATGCCGTTACTAATTTATTACATCACAAGTAGGTATTAATTATTGCAACGAAAGCATGCCTTCAAAGACTTTCAATTTACTTTCTAATCTATGGTATATAATACCTGCCTCAACTAGACACAGTTTAAATAAGATTAAACCATTAATTTGTTCGTTATCCTATGACACTGCCAATAAGGTCAGAGAATATTGATCAAGCGTAGGTAGAAAGCATCAGCTGCGCCTTTTTACGGTAACTTGGCAAATAAAACAATTATAATAGGCTAAGGACAAAGCAGAGGCTTTTTGACACGTCATCTTGCTGCTTTGATATAAATGTTTGTGTAACATAATATGTATGTATGCTATTACATGCTATTCAATTTGGAAATGTATATAAGAAGTTTTCATACATATCTTACAATTTACATATCTTACAATTTCAAAATATATTAATATTTAATATTTTCATATTAGATACGACATGATTCTAAAACGCATAATTCTGAAAAAAGAAAACTGCCACTGCCAGAAGTTTATAATAAAAAAATCAGGCAGGACGCTATTTGGAACTCTTTTAAATCTTTATAATAAATTATTATTAACCTATTGAGTCGCAGGGGCACACCGGCGGTCAGACACAATAGTTTTTCAATTATATCTAGCATTCCAGCAATTCACAGGTTAATGTTAATAACTGACGTTTCCAATCACATCAATCTCTCATCCGATTGATGTTCACACGATTTAATCACCTCAATGTTATTGAATTTCAGACTTGTATCTTTGTACATATTGAGAAGTAAACAAATCGTTATTCTTATTTAGTTAAATACAATATCACTTGAGACGGCTAGTCGAGCCAGTAGGCGTGTAAGTGGACGACTGAAGGATACCTACCTTTTTAAATGCCGATATCTCATTAAAATGAAGTCATAAACAATAATTCAACCATTTTATGGACGAGGTTGATGTTCCAATATGATTCTCTTAGTTTAGATTCTGTGTCAATGAAAAACTACTTACATAGTACAATATTTATTTCTATATATAACTAGCTGACACGCGCTACTTCGTCTGCGTCACGTAAGAGAATTTTCTCTATTTTTGCAACAATTTTCATTAATGCTCGTATTGTTCGTAGCATGATGTTATAAAGCTTAGAGCCTTCCTAAATAAATGGGCCATCCAACACTTAAATACTTTTTCATTTTGAGCCAGTAGTTCTTGAGATTAGCGCGTTTATCTAAACAAACTCTTCAACTTTATAATATTAGGAAGGATAAAAGGAGCTCGAATAATAATAATATGTAGTGTAACAAACACTTATAGATAAACACCACATCTGAATATGTGTGGAAGTCAAAATTTAGTATTAACAAAAGTTAATGAGAAAAAGCAACTTATATATGTAACAATGTATGAATGTGTGGGACAAAAATTAAAGAACATAATATAAAAATATCATAAAGTTGAGTGTATACCATTCATATTTTATACGATTTGCCTAATAGTTAACGGTTTACGTGGCTTATAGACTTTATCCAGGAGCTTCTCATTGGTTCTATGTCCTTGCTCTGCGATACATGGCAACAGTTTAGTCAATTCACATAAATAAATGTAACTTAACGTTCATAAGTGCTACTTTGTGACCTATATGAATAAATGTACCTACTTTTGATTTTACCAGATTCTGCAATAAAACAGTTGCTACGTTAACCGTACATGGGAAATTGCCTAGTAACTGCTGGTAACACAGTCTTTTTAAGATGGTTCTCAAAACGTACTTCCCTGTCTCATTAGGAACATAGGATATCTTCAGTAGGCACATTGCTGTAATTTTGATATAAGAAACCATTAACAATTAACTTATAGAAGAAACTTTAGATTCACAAAAGGATAGAATACGTCTGCATATCGCCATAACTTCAGATAGAGGTCTATTACGCTTACAATTCAAAAATCACATTTAGGTTAAACCTTTAAGGCTACACCTAATGCAGTCTTCTTAACACAGATACACACTTCGTGCTGTAACTAAGGAAAAAAAACGCAAGAACACTTTGCTGAGATGAGACGCAAACCTAACAATCGGTATTTATGCAAGCTCTAACATTGTTACCTACCAGTCGACTAGTTGATGCTACTGATAATTTCCTTAAAGAGGAAGCAAATATAAAATAGCCGCCAGTATTGCGTCAATGGCAAAACAGCGTAACTAACAAAAGCTACAATACAATATTACAAAATTCCGTTAGAACACTAAAGAAATATCATAACAGCTTAATTTACAGCTAAATTAACAAAACGATAATTAAGTCCGCAAAGATGTCAAGGAATACAATAGTTTTATGGTTTTATGTGAACTAAATGCCAACGCCTTGTGAACGACGGTAGCGTCCACTTTCGCATCAAATAAGGTGCATACCATATTGATATGTTGCATAACAGTCAAGTATCGCCGGTCCACTTTCCACCTGCCCACGGCTTACTCTGTGGGTTAAGAATTTGGTACTAACAGCCAGGCATGGATTGTGTGCGTTGCGAAACGACACGACCAAATTGGAGGCACAACAGAACTACGTAGGCGACTTGAATAGCACCCTACCCACGACTCGTTTTAATAATCAAGTCCCCATATAAACATTAGGTATAGGTGCTTAGGTAATGCCGGAGCCTCTTACTTAAATGGTGTATGTATGTGTAGACCAAGTTTATACGGCTTGCTAGTAGTACCGCCGTACGCATTACGTTGGACATATTTATTATTGACACAGCATTAACCGCTTAGGTTAGCGGCTAACCTTTGACCGAGAGATTGTTAACGACTCTATTGTTGACATAACTTTTAAGCGTTTGGATTAATATAATATTTAACATTAATGCTGTTAATTGTTGAAAAGTTACATATTAGTGTCAAATATTTACTGCCAACCATTACTAACAAAACGATGAGAAGGATAGTCCATATAACAAACAGCGTTTCGATAAATCTTATTCATTTAGAAGTAAATATATAACATGTAGTCTGTCAAGTCTTAGAATACCAGATATATTTAAAATGTATTCTGTCTGATCTGGCCACCGGAGTACCGCTGTGACTCAATAGGTTAATACAATAGTACAGTATAGCTTTATCCACACTTAAATCTAAAGCAACTTAGGAAGAACTTCGACTTAACAAATATCGCAATATAATCGTAGTGTTGTGTTCCTGCAGTGATTATCATGCTTGAAGCTCCTTAAGAGCTCTATGCGATCAGCAACTAGCCAGTGATATTTTTGGCCTTGCAAGTATGTATATGCCACAATAACCACTTTATGCCACGCAGACAGTATGCTAAGATATCAAAGCTTAAAATCATAAAAACAATATGTCATACGTATTGCTTGAGCATGTCTGCGCGAACAAAGGTTAACGACAAACCATATATACGTGGTCGCATACACAGAACAACAGTTTTATCATGTATAATTAACATTGTATGATTTACAATAACTATAACAGTTCAGCACATTGTTAATGTATAAAGTGCTCGCCTCTTAAACTTTGATTGCTCTATTATTTCCTAGAAGATTGGCAAACACTTTGTACTTTGTCAAGACTGTAACATTGAATTGCAATTGTTCCAAGTAAAACGTCTTATAATTCTGTTAAAGGAACGTGGCGTTTCTTGATGTTCTCGGATTACGATCACATATCAATTGTAATTGTTTAGTGAATTTTTTTTTTACTTTAATTGTGGCTGTGTTTGCAGTGGTTTTAATGATGACCTTGCTATTCGCAGAGTGGTGAGTATGATCTCCACGTGGGACTAAACATTTGTTATTTATCAATATATAATTTTTACTTTTCTGTTTTTGTAGTAAGTAGAATTTCTACGCTTTTTAAGAAGGCGTAGGAAATGATTACGCGTTCAAAAAATATTTCAGGTCATCTATAAATATGGTCATATATGGCTTATATTTGCGGCCGTTCATGACGTCCTGGGTTCGATTTCCAAGTCGGGCTAAAAGGTTTTCTGTTAGAAAATTCTCTGTATCAACCCGCATTCGGGCTACGTGTCCGTTATGCGGCAGTAACTTTGCCATCTGTAACTTTAAGCTTAACGGGCAACAGTACTGCCCACTCTTCCGCGATAAAACAGCCGTGAGACTACTCACGTGTGTACTTAATCACTTTAACATTAAACATTAATGTATTCATAGGTAGCTAGTTTAGTAGTAGTTTTCGACACAAAAGATCCCACTGGGTCGAAGTGTCGCCGGTCTACAATGACTGGCCCCCGGATCAAGATAAGATAGGTAGCTAAGATGTGTTCAAAGTTTATTTCCATTGACTCGCGTGTTCAGAATAACCGTTTATAATTCATAACCATCCATGCAAATGCACGGCAAAACCAACAAGAATAACGGCAACAAACCGGGAAGTTTCCACAAATTAATGAATGCGGCTATCATCCGAGTATTGTGCGACACTTATCATGTGCTTTAGCATCGAGTAGTGACACAACTACTCGATAGAAGCGGTGTTTAAGTATCGAGACTAGTGATGTTACTTTATAATCGAAATAAGTAAAGCCGATTATTGTTTTAATGAAGTTCAATTGTTTTAATAGGTATCGTGTGGTTATTATAATGAAACCATTATTAATAAATCTATAAGTTTATTTATTTATTTAATCAAACTTATAACTTATTCAATTATTCTTTTATGATACTGTGGGGCAAAGTCTGCCGCATTTTCCCCATTCCTGCATATAGACTGCAACTAGGGAAAGGGCGGCATAGTAATCGTTTCGCACGTATTTGTTCGAACATATCGTGCGGATAGACACTTTTGTAAAATATTTTTGAAGTGAAAACTTCTTTAGGCGCGTTGAGCACTTTTTGCGTGAACAAAAATCATGGAACTCGTGTCGTCGTCACCGAACGCTTTCCATGAGCTATATGTATACTGTGTATATATGTGTACTTTTTGGGTGAACAGAAAACGTGAAACTCGCGTCATCGTCACCGCACGCTAGTTACTTAGTTTTCACTTCTATCGGCAGTCCGCAAAGACTGCCACGCATGTTTTTTTTATTGTCGTTTCGCACACATGGAATATATTTTCGTGCGAATCGTTCCCGTCTGAAAACGCAGGTGTCGTATCGCACGTTTTATATTTTTAATCAGAAAAATATCAAAATACAGTCTTGTGCGAACAAATTCGTGCGAAACGACTACTAAGCCGAAAGGGCTTATGATGTTGAAATGCCTATTACATTTTTCAAACACACAGTGGGTGTGCATACATCTTGCTAAAACTATGTATATCGCAATTTGATTAATTGTATAAGATCGCCATACAAGTAGATACTTAAACAAACTGAGATACACTTTTACATATACGTAGAGTAGGTATTGTAAAATCTTTTGTTTTGTTTTGTCGCTAGCAACATTTATAGGTATAGTGTACAAGTTGTTTCTTATTTAATAATCATAGATTATCCCATTTTATATATAGTTATTTATTTAATTAGATATCTCATATATAAATTATATATAAAGAGATTTGCTATCATACTTTTAATGTCTGTTATTATATTAGCTATTGTGACACCGGTCTTAGTTAGTCACGCATGTTTGATACCTTAAAACATTGAACATGTAACATTCATAATAATGTAATTATATTTTAAATGCAAGTGATAATGTAGTGACAACTGGCTGCCTAAATAAATAGATTTTACTTAAGTCGCTTAAAGCCTAATCGTCAACACTAATTGAAGACAAGAGTGATGAAGGAGTTATGTAACATATTTGAATATATTTATTTAAAAAATAAGTGTGTAAGCAAATAATGTAAGCTGTGTTTATAAAATTAAATGATATTGGACTTTAAAAGAATGCATTTATAAATTGTATCATATCCCTTTCATCCACTCACTTCTTTGAATATGGTCATCTGTCCAGGATGGTAGCACGCATAGATCCTACCTTCATCTTCACAACTCCGTGCGATTACCTGTGAATTGAATATCAATACTTATGCAACATTAGTAGGTGGGACGACATTCTCTGTATAGGGATACACTGGCACGAAGCTTGTAGGTGTGGGTACCATCGTGGGTGCGCCGGTATCATTCCATTTATTATCAACACATTAGCACACACACACATATTGTTATTACGTTACTGACTGCACGGATGGCGTAGTTGTTTAAATGGTCACCTCGTCGTTGCCACTTCGCCAAGTGTTGTGGGTTCGAATCCCAAACGGAACAAAAAATTGTGTGATCCACAAATGGTTGTACAGAGTCTGGATGTTCTTTGTGTCCGTTGTTTGAATGTTTGTAAAGTCCCCCGCGACGCAATAATTATTTCTAGTGCGGGAGTTATCTGTTTTTACATACAAGAAAAATAATAAAAAAACAAATTGTTATCAAAATAAGTTATCGGAACTATTATATTCATTGGTTTATTCCAATTGCACTCTCGTATCTCTCTCTCGTCACAGTGACCAACTCTTTTGTATCCAGCAGCTGTGATTGATTTTCAAAGTCTTTATTATTAACATTTTGTTGCAAACAAGCGTATTCAATTTGTTGACAAAACTAGTTATGTACGATCAGAAGTGGTGATCATTGAAACATTAAATTCATGTAAAAGTTGAGTTTCTCGGCGCCTTAAACTTAAGCAGGAGAGCATCATCTTGTGCCGACAGCACAGCGAAACCTACTGCCTTGAAAACTGTAACGAGTCTTATCGGTATTCTATTAGACAATATATAGAAAATAATAAGTGAATATTTACAAAGACCTATCACCTAAGTACATGTCAATGTCAAAGCACCACATACATAAGTATTAAGAGGCCTTGCTTGTGTTAATATATAACAAAAAGCTGCCAAATATAAAATCAAAACCGTTTATGAGGTGTCTAACTTCTTTTAACGACATTTTTCATATAGTAGCTAACATGCTTGTGTTAGACTTGTGTTGCTTGTGTTAGTGTGGGTTTACATCGGTAGTGCAATGCCTGGGATTCGAAACCACAAACACTTAATCGCCATATAAATAGATAGTAAATAAAAATAAAATAAATAGTCTATTGTCGTTTACGTTGCTAAATGCCGCGCTACTACTCATCATTTCCTAACAAAAAGATCTAACAACCTGGCAATCATACCAGAGCTTTGGTATACACTGGAACGCACGCAAACTTACACCACTGAACTATCCAGACAATACAAAATTCACATCCAATAAACATTAGATGCAAGTTACTCAGTTAAACGTCAATCTTTGCACGAATTTGGATAAAACACAGCACAAAGATAGATCATACCTTGGATTCCCACATAGCATACTTTTTATCCCGGTATATGCCCGGGCGAATGCTCAAGAAAGCTACTAATATATATAATAACCATCTCCAATATGAAGTTCAAAACAAAAATACATTTGGCCGGTTAGACAGACACGAGACGGACGAAAGGTCGAGTCGGAAATATGCGCCAAGTCATCGATCTAGACTCAATCCAATTCTATCTAACTATAATCTAGAGTTCTAGACTTTAACACATTGCAGTCTGGTATGTAAGTTTATAATAAACGTTATGTTGCCTAGTTTTTAACAAACTGATACGATCGAGAGATATGGTTATGTTCCTGTCATGAGAATGCATTTTATTGAATGATGGACAGGGAATGGTTGTCTGGTTTTGAACTGAGCTAGTTTGCTGTTGATAGAGGTCTCGAGTTCGGTTGCCGATATAAATATATTCACGCTTGTGTACATGAAAGGAATATGCAGCAATATCTAACTAATATTAGAAATGTGAATGTGAGTTTGATTGTTTTTACGCCTTAACTGCGCGACCGATAAACATACTCTTTGTCAGGGGTACAGAACAGGACATAGAGCACCTTTCATCCAAAGAAAAGTACTGTTCCCGAAGGGATATAAAATTTACTTAAGCTACATTTACGGGCAGAATCTATTATAATTTATATGCAATCATTTTCGAATGGAAGAGAAAATGTAGCTGACTAAAATATGTGTTCTGTAATAACATGTCGCCATAGGTAGCCTAGACTTACGTTTGTATAACCTTGAAAGGGTAAGCAGAGGCGAATGGCACCCAAATGTTCAAGCCTTTGGTTTCAGAACCCGCGTTATAGAAGCGAGCTTATTGTCCCCTTGTTGGTAAGAGTTTCATAACAGAATAATCCTTATACACGACCTAAGAATCAAACGCCTAGTTCACAATCCGTCGCAATATTTGCACAAACTTTCGCCACGAGACCAACTAGGTAGTTGTCTATAAACTAATTCTAGGAAGTGGTACGCAGTCTGGAATTGCCGGGAATAGGCAACACATATTACGTTAGAATTAAACATAGAAAGTTGGAATGAGAACGTAATACACCGCTACCTGAGTGATTGATTTATGTATATTAATTAATTATTTATTTTTAAAAGACAAAAATATCGACCCTAAATATATTGATATTTTTATCGATATTTAACCGTCATCGATACGATATTATCATATCGACATCGAACGATATATCGAATATTCGATAATATCTATAATATCGACCCTAAAATATCGATATTTTCATCGATATTTAACCATATATTATTTACCTACTTCTACTACTAACTTGAAGGTTTTGAATTATAGATAATATCGCATTGAAACTGTAGATATTATCGATCATCGATATTGGTTTTCAGGCCTTCGATATAAATATCGATATGTATATCGATACTTATTATTTGCTTCTTATTTACCCACTTCTACTACTAACTTGCAAGTTCTTAATTATCGAAAATATCGCATTGAAACTGTCGATATTATCGATTATACTATATATTTTCAGATATACATATATTTTCAGGCCTTCTATATAAATATCGATATTTTCGTCTCTTTGCAACCCTAACCATGGGGGACTTTGTAACGTTTGTAACGTTTAAACAAGGGCACAAAGAATATCCAGACTCGAAACAACCATTTGTGGATCACACAAATGTTTATTCCGTGTGGGATTAGAACTCGAACTCGGCGCAGTGGCAGTGCCTAAGCGACCACTTAAACCGTAGGAACCGCAAGGTACCGTGCAGTCAAATAAAATAAAACGGTATAAACATTATTTAATTAAAATATTATAAATACACTGTCCTATATTGGTATAGGATATACACACATCAAAAGTCTGCGTTCACTTGGAAAAGTCGAGATACACTGGACCGCAAAGAAAAAGGGTCGGTTAGAAAATCTTCAATATCTTCAAAAGTAACTGACCTAGCTTTGTGAAATAAAGAATAAATTGAAGAATATTTAATGCCACATAAAATAATATATAAAAACTTTTTATTTATTTTTGATAATTGTATAAAAAACTGAAAATGTAAAATAATGGTCGTTTTTGAATTTAGTACCAAAAAATTCAAATCAATTTATTTTTCTCACAACAATATATAGATGTTTTAAAAAATCGGCATTAACTAGGTGACATAATCAAGAAAGAATCAGGTATATATATTGTAGGAGACTGGTGCCTAAGCTAGGCTCGGAGCCTGTGTTTCAGGACACCAGGTTCCCACCCCAGTTATACTTTTAACATTTAGATTATGTACTAGACCGCTGACAGTAAATAACTAATAACTATGATGAAATGAAAATTGTATCGCGTTTGTTTTAGTTTTGCAATAAAAACGTTATAAAAATGGTGTCTCTGCCTTATAAATTTTATTATTCTAAAGTCATCATGTCGTTAACCCCTGAAGAATGTACCAGGATCCTGACAATGCTTGATCTTCAAGCATTGTCAGGATAGGGCACAGTCAGTGAAATACAGCGAGAACTGTTGGTGTGACTCTTTCTACAGTTCAGCGAGTACTTCAGCGTTTCCATGAAATTGGATGCAATCTTCGAAGACCAGGAACAGGCCGAACAAGGTGCACAACGCCGCGGGAGGATCGCTATATTGTGTCAACAATTTTGAGAAATCGCTTTCTTACGGCTGTTGAAGTAAAGAATCATCATTTACGAGCTGGAGGAAACAATCTGAGTTCGGATACAGTAAGGTGGCGTCTAGCTGAAGCAAATTTAAAGCCATTAAGACCTGCAAATGGCCCAAAACTAGAAAGACACCACAGAAACTCAAGATTGCGTTATGGTAGAGAACACGAGAATTGGACTTTGAATGACTGATCAAGAGTTATATCTTCAGACGAGATTAGATTCTGTTTATATAAGCACGACGGGAGGAAGAGTGTACAGAAGACCGGGAGAGCGCTATAACCAAGCATGTATAGAAGAAAAAGTACCATACGGCGGAGTCTCTGTTCACGTGTGGGCTGGGATTTCTTCCGAAAGCCGCACTGAGCTAGTGCTGATAGAAAATGGAACTTTAACTGCAGAAAAATATGTCACTGAAATTCTGAATGACTAAGTTGATTCATTTTTAGTGGACGTGGGCGAGAATGCCGTTATTATGCAAGACAATGCCCGCCCGCATACAGCTCAGATAGTGCTTGCCTATTTTCAAAAAGTCGGTATCACACACATGGAGTGGCCAGCACGCAGCCCCGATTTAAACCCCATTGAGCATGCATCGGACGAACTGGGACGACGTGTACGTCAGCAGAAGCCGCCGCTACGTGAAATGAAAGAAGCTGTAATAGAGGAATGGCAGAATATTCCGCAGCATCGCCTCAAAAACCTAGTAGAAAGTATGCCAAATCGCATAACAGCAGTATTGCGAGCTCGCGGAGGCAACACAAAGTACTAAAATGCGTGGAAACGGATCAACGGAACGGAAAAACCAATCTACATTTACGAAAATACTGTTTTTTTTTAATTTCTTTTGCATTTATTAAAAATAAAAGCTTGAATTCATTTTATTTTATTTTTATTCAAGCACATTAGAATATTCCTTAATTTAGTCTTTATTTTATAAAGCTAGGTCAGGTACTTTTGAAGATATTGAAGATTTTCTAATCAACCCTTTTACTTTGCGGTCCAGTGTTCTTTTCTTGTGTGAAAATATAATCAATGAATGCATTATTTATTGCTTTAATATTTAAAAACGCACAATTTTAATATGAAAATCTCTATACTTTTTGTTTTTCGTTAATAAATATAGATTTTTCAACCCCTGTGAAATTTGTATTTTAAAGAAATACGAAGATTTGATTAATGTAAATAATTTTATTCATTTTTATATGCTTATTTACAAATTTAATACAAAATGAAACTTCCCCTGGCTTGAACGCATGTGGAAATCTTCCTGGGCATGCTGTAGATCAAGTTGTCCAATAGTTCTTGTGGTGGCCTGTCCCATTCTTGAACGGCGGCTTCCTTAGTCTCTGATAGAGTTCTTGGAGATGGCCGACGACTCCAAACAGCTCACATGAGAGCGTCCCATGCGTGCTCGATTGGGTTTAAGTTTGGAGAGCCGGCAGGCCAGTCTCACCGCGTGATTTCATACTCCAGGAGAGCAGCGCTCACTTGTTGAGCTCGATGTGCATTGTGCATGCATTATCGTCGACCAAGACGAAATGGTTCTATAATTTATCCTGAATGGTCTGGTGATGCCACCAATAACAGCTGTCTTGTACAAATAGCTGTCATAGAGCCTTGGTACGAGATCAAAGGCGTACGAGCTTCAATCACTATTCCGCCCTAAAAAGATACGGATTAGCCACAGTTCCAGTAGCAGTTCTTTGCCTTTCGGAATTCCCAGGCCGTCTCCAAACTCGGACACGTCGGTAATCAGAGTTCGTACTAATCCGCGTTTCGTCAACGAAAAGACAATTACGCCAAACATCTTCTTCTTCGTCTTCATCGTTTTGACGCGGCCTGGCCTTCTGCAATCTGTGTCGCTGTCGTTCCCGTGTATTCAAAGGTACTCGCCAGGATCTCCCGTATCGTAATCTAAAGTGGTGTAAACAATTACGAATGGTCTGAGTGCTAATATCCAGTCCAGTAGCAGCTCGCAGCTCAAATCTCAGTTTGGTAGCGTTAATTATTGGATCACGGCCGGCAAGAAGTCTGATTTAGCGCTTTTGGACATCACCATGGACAGCCGGGTGGCCACTGCGAGGTCGATCAGCCAGGTTGCCAAGGCTCCAGTACCTCTGCAGGGTAATAACGACGAATGTTTGAGAAACGGAGACTCTGGCTGTAATTTGCCTTGTAAAATATCCTTCTTCACGCAATAACACTGTGCTTGCTTTCAAGACTTCAGACAGTCCACCTGGCATTTTCAAAATGAACAATTTTAAAGAAATTGATTAAAACAGTGTTCAGGCAGAAACAAGCATTAGGGGAAATTTACCATTCACCTCGTTTTATTATAAAAAACAAAAGAAGATTTTCTACATTTAAATTATGTGTTTTTAAATATTAAAACAATAAATAATGTATTCATTAATTATATTTTGACACAAGAAAAATCTCAACTTTTCCAAGTGAACGCGGACTTTTTTGATGTGTGTATATTAGATAATCTTGCAATAAGAGTGATATCATAATATTGTCTTCTGTTTACGCGAATGTTATTCATTGAAATTAAACTACTAGTGTAATATTTTCAACATTTTGTAATACAGTGATAAATAAACAACGCGAAAAAATCCGTATATAGTAGTTTTAAAGAGTGATATCAGTTCGCTCATAGCCAGTTGCACTCATTGATAGGTAAACGATTAGCGAGGTTAAGTAACGTTGGCTGTGGTCAGTCTATAGATGGGTGACCGCTTAGTGGTATTTCATCTGAGCGTCTCCGTGCTTCGGAGGGCACGTAAAAAGTTGGTCCCAGTTGTTGCCAAATTGACAGCAGTCATTAAGCCATGTCAGAGGCCTATGGGCTGCTTGAACAACTCTTGACAACAGGTTGGCCACTAACCACACAAGAAGAAGAAGAGTACGATTCTAAAGGCAGTAAACAAAAAATAAGAATAGTTCTGTCATCATCATTCTAATGCTGGGATTGGCTGACTAAATTAGCAAAAACCAATAAAATCAATTAACATAAGTATGATTTTGACAAGGAAAGAATTGGAAAGCATATCGAGGGAAGAAGTTTCCTATGTGTTAATTAATGATGCCATGGTATATATGTATGCCAAGTTTAACCTTAATTGAGTATCAAATATCCAAACTCTTTAAAAATCTTCAATATCTTTTATAATATTAATAGGATTATATTTGGGTCACCTATGAACCTTATCCTTTTGAATATAGAAAGAAATTCGGAAACGTTGTATTTATACAATATTTATACATATCTGAATTTAATGATTATTTACATGTACATTTTACTTTTTACTTTACTTTAAGTTAAGTATGGTCATGCAAAAAGCAACCATCATGTAGTTGGAGCGAATTAAAATGAATCCGGGAGGATCAATTTTTTTTTTATAGTAGAATATATAGGATGTACATACACAAATAAACTTTATATTTTTATAGGAATCACATAATTATCTAAATTTATACAAATATTGAAAAGAGAGAGAGAGCATTATATGCACTACTGCGCCTATATGAAATATTTTCCACAATTTGAAAAGTACACTATTCGAGATGGGCATAGACTAAGAAATATATGTATAAGTTCAATCCAGGCAAAGTCGACACGTGCCGCTAGTGTAGGATACAATCTAACGACCCAATATAAATGTTCTTTTTAGTCTATTGTAGAGTTCAAATGATTCAAAGCTAGTATGTAGTCACGGACGTCGCGTTCTTAGTAGCATTAATAAGGTCGGACAGCTGCATGGGTATTTAAGCTTCTACCGTTGATGAGCCATGGCTTGTTTGGCAGTACCTCATACTCATTGGTAGTAAGGATAAACTGATAATCATTTAAACAATATAGAAAAGTAGTCATCTATTTATTCGTTTAGAGTACATAATTAACAGAAAGATGTGTTCAAAGTTATAGTTCGTAGGGTGAACATGATAAGTAGACATTCATATATTATTCATATCAAGGATGAAATTGGTAATTTTTCCTTTATTTACTGAAATATAAAAGTTTGTAAAGATACTTAGGAGTTTGGATGTTTAAAATCACACGTAAATACATAAATAGATAGGCATGTAAATAGAGCACGTCTTCGATTAACACATAGGATACTTGCTATCCCGTATGCAATCCTGAGGGACTCGTGACAAGGCCGTTGGCAATCATTGTCCACTACGACGGCCCAGTGTGGATTGGTAGACTGCAAATATCTTCGAGAACTTTATGAAGAATTCTTAGACATGCAGGTTTTCTTACGATGATTTTCTTCATCGTTAAAGCGAGGCAGAAACTAGTATGAAGATAAATCCAAAACATATACCAGAAATTTCATGTCAAGTTCAATCAGTTGCGTTATTAATATGTTATAGGAATATTTTCTGAATTTTGTACCGTTACGTGCAGACGTTTTTGGGAGTGATCACTCGCATACTCCCATCTCTATGACACCTGTGTATCGAAGTCTAAAAGTGATGATAATCTAAAACATCATAGATAGCGCGTTTTTCATTCGAATGATATTCGAATATAGTAGTGTAGAACACGCTGCTAATTGCGTGCATAATTCATATGAAAAAGAACGCAGCACATACGTATTAATGTAGACTCTTGTCCTTTCAAATATAATTGGAATCTAATTAGTCACTTCGCTACTCGTAATTTCTCAGTAAAATTTAAACAGTATTGGAACCCAAAATATCAGACATCAAGAAGAGAAGAACGCTTTCGCATATATTCACGCCACTGTATTCTCGCGCTCAGTCGGCCATCCATATCTATCTTATCTGTGTCATAACAGAACGCTATAACCTACACAAAGCAGCCCTATTTATTGAGAGATGGAGTTAATCTAAAATAGCTTGCAAAATTAGCAGATAGTCCGTCGCATCTCCTAAGAATAAAGCCACGTGCCGGAAATGTCGCACTATGATGTGGAAACTCGTAGAAATGTCATGCGGCAATCATTGGGCGCCGGAAACAGGAATGTCTGGGCGTATAACGGTTAAAATATGCGGCTAAGAAATGGGAGACTTACGAGGAAAAGCCCACGTCGGGACATATGGAATGTCGCCGCATGTGATTCTTCGTAATACCATCCAAATCATTTCAACGCTTCAACTTTGCGTTTTGTTCCAGCTTGTATCTTGACTGTCATTTTCAATCTTGTATATCCTTGTTGGAATTGGTCACATTTCTATCTTTGGATAAAAACCAAGATTACTTATACGATACGTTTGCGGCCGGCTTGCGAGTTCCTGGGTTCAATTCCCTGGTCACGTAGGAATTTATCAGAAGCTGCACTTTTCAAGATATTAACTACGCGACAACAGATATACCTATACTCAATTATATTACATGGGACTTAAATTATAAATAAAGAAGTGTTAGTGCAATCGACTCCAGCTTATCCAAACGTGAAAATAAAGGAGAGAGTCTATGTATTTTTAAAACATTATAGTTGAATAACGATATTTGCTACCACAGAAAAATATCTTAATAAAATATTTATTTTGTAAAGTTTGTGTACCTAATGTTAATTACCTTAAAGAAAGGTTATGGTATAATTTACAAATCCGAATGGATGTAACTTTCCAATTAATAATAGTTGCCATGTTTAAAAAGTCCAGAACCAGAATTATTTGAAATGGCTGGATTTGTCTCCTGTAAAAATAAACCTTTTATGCATTTATAAATGATTTCTTCGAGTACAATATTCCTTATTTTCAAATTTTTATATGATCACACAATAATGCTACATGTCGTATAATAAATATAGCCTGTTGCTCCCAAGTTCATTACCTCGATATCTTACGTAATTGCTTCTCCTTACGCTAAACTAAGAAGCGTGGTAGGTACGTAAGTAGCTGATGCATAGTTCCCAGAATTATTAATAAAGTGTCAATGTTTTGTGTAAATTTCACGGAAACTCCGAGACTGATTAATATGTTAGGAACACAAATGCGTTTATCTTTTGATATTTACTAAGCTTTATTCACTTTGTTAACGTAGTATAACGCTTTTACAAGTCAGAAAGAGTGGACAGAGGTCTGTTACATCTTAATAACACCATTTTTTTTTTATAATGTAATATTATAACGAGGAAAGATTTGATTTCTTGTTTGTTTGTAAGGATTGAACTCTAAAATTAGTCAAACGATTTTAAAAATTCTTTCACCATTAGAAAGCTATTTTATCACCGAGTAACATGGGCTATATTAATTTTTTTTTAAATATACTCTCACTGACATAATCTAGCCTCATTTTACGCGGGCAAAAGGTAGTCAAGTGACAAAGGCGAGCCTATTCAGGACTACAAGGTTTGTATCTAGTAGCCTTGCTACTGAGAATTTTTTGACAACAGTATATGATTTTTGGTTCTCTCAGAAATCGAAAATAGAGATTCGTGACAGTCTGATGCGCGGTTTAAATAAAATATTTATAATGGTAAAGTTATAATGGTTGAAGACTTTTTGGTTGGAAAATCAATCCACTCATAGAAATAGAATAATCAAATACTAATATTATGTCAATTTCTTCAGTAGACAGACATTTTCGGACCAATATGGACATTACAACATCATCCCTGAGATGTACAACTTATGAGTAATTCATATAATTCCGTCTTTCTAAAATGACATTCACGGTATCAGCAACATCGTACGTATTTGACGTCATCAATTAATAATGAATAAAAACTGAATTGATTTTAAAGGTTTATAAATTAATTTAGTTTTGTTTTGTGATGCAGCGGGCAAGTGGTCGTCTCCCTGCCATTGCCGCGCTTAGTACTGTGGATTCGAACCGCACGCGGGACTATTATTGTGTAATTCACAAATAATTGTTCTGAGTCTCGATGTACCTACTTTATGTCCGTTACATCTTTGCAAATTACCTTATGACACAGGGCTGACTATAATTTCTAGTGGTGAAGTTGTGTTTTTACAACAATATCAACGAAAACCCTGAATTAGCAACTAATTTTCGGAATTAGGATTTTTGAAGCTGCAGATTACCGCTTGCTAAGATTCTGGCATATCACTTTGACTTAATTACTTGCATCTCATTCTTGTAGCGTTGTCCCGTTGCTTGAAGGTAGGTGCTCTTAACCTCGCCTATCTCCAGAATTTCTGAATTTCGAAGGTTACATGGATAAATAATTAAGGTAATATTGTACGTTTCTAGAATAGCGTATATTAGTAATAATAGAATTATAGGCTTCGATAAATACAGCCTTGAATGAAAATCTACATTGCACCTTATTGGCGATGCATATTAGCAGACGTAAAGTAGGTGAAGACATTACCTAGATTTTAAGGCTGTAGAATGCTTATAAATATTCAAAATATGCACAAACATTTAGTAACACGTATGAACGTCAAACTTACGTCACTGAGCTACATAAATCTATATGATAATACGTGAAGCGAAAGCTTTGTACCCCTTTTTACGAAGATTGCGCGGGCGAAGGAGTATGAAAATTGGCAAAGTAAAATTTTATATGGAGAAGGAGTGGCGAATTCTAATATTTTTATAAACTATGCATTAAAAATACAATAAATTAATAAAAAACACTACACGCACACAACCATGCATTTGACACACGCTATCGAATCGATTTTCGTAGTATTTTGGCATTGTCCGTCTGACGTCGTACAATTCTTCGTAACTATGGTTACATATACCATAATTATGTAATAAAGAAAAAAAACAAAGTAGCAAGCTTAGGAATATCGTCAATGAAAGAGTATAGTTAAGTAAATACTCATTTGTTTGAAAAAGATAATTGGAATTTTTGGCGAAATCTAAATTAAATGTGATTATAAAAGTAAAGTTATAGACAATAAAACCTTAATAACGATCAAATTTAAATCAATTATGGTCGAATTTTGACCACTCGGCGACCGCTAGTTAGTTTTAAATTACATCACCGAGCAGCATATATGAATGTCAAATATATAGGAATTAATTTATGAAATATTAAAACCTGCTTAGTTGTAACTAATAATTTTAAGAACCAAGCTTGTCTAAGAAAAACCTTAACTAAGTAGCAGGTTGGTAAATGACAGCCATTTTAAGAACCTAATAGGCGTGTTTGAAATACTCATTAAACGCTGTCTATACATAATTAGTTAATAAGTTGACTATATTAAGTAACTAAATTATTCTCGCTTCAAATTACAAGGTAATAATATAACAACTCATAAAAAAATGTATTACTTTAATAATACCTATATTAATTGGATTACTTATTAAAACTACTTAAACTTGCCCTTCATATAAAACTGTAATGTAAAGAGAGGCATGACATAAAATACTCACAAACTTACATTATTACAGTTATAAATAAAGTTTATAGTTACTACGCCCACTTCCACAGTTGTGCCTCCAGATGGCGCTATGATTAGTTATTCAATTTATAACGTATATTGAATTCTTAATATCAATAAATGACAAGGATTATACGTTAATTAAAATCGTTATGTTTAATATGCGTAGGCACTTCTTTATTTTACAAAATAAATGATAAGCTTAAAGATATGAGTCCGTAACGTTTATTACCTAATATTAAAAAGGAAGTGTGCGTGGTAGCCGAGAGCATTAGTGACCTGTATCATAATCAGAGAAAGGATTGAATCGCAGTATAGTTCCAATATTTCGGTGTGGCAGGGCGCAGGGTCGTCGACCGCACTCTTCGGTGTTGGTGCCGTGCTATTTCGAGGCGGCGACCGAAGGCGAGAGCGCCCGACTCGAGCCGATCGCGCGATGTGCCGCGCACGCGTAAACAAACATGGCCGAACTGTCATTCACTAATTCATTCATAAGTGATCATTGTATTTGACAAACTGAGTTGCACTCATTATCTATGTGCCTCAATAAACAATGTACATAGCTACATTGTATTAATTTTTCGATCTTATTATTACAACATGTTATAAGTACGCAAAACTGACGAGGTACCTAACGAACACGGTACATATCGCTTGGCGTACAGTCCTCTGTGTTTAAACTTGTGTTAACAGTCAGCAATGTTAATACGAAGTGTTCATTATATTTCGAATTGATGACTTAGTATTACTTTACCCACTTATACAAATGACTTGGTACTTACCTACATATTATTTTATAGCAATTGATTTATGCAAATCTATTATGCGTTTCATACTATAACGTTTAATAGTAAGGGGAATAGGTAATTAAGCGATATAAATACTGTAACGTATCACATTATGCAACTTCAAATCCGGACTTTCGTATTAGGTATTAAGATTCAAATATTTTGTTAGCTTTTTGTGTTATTGGGAGCGTCTCGTAGCGGGAATACAAGCGTGTACTGTGGAATTATTCTTTAGATGTTATATAAGAAGTGTATCGAATTATTACTGTCTCGCTAACGATTGTAATGTCTCGTGGCCGATGAAGGCAAGCATTGTTCGTGACATGTGGACCAGATAGCACATCTGTAGCGCATATTCTGACGCGGCTTTTGTTCCAACCCTGACCATGTGGCTCGCGGACGGAACGCGCTGGTTTTTGTCGCATTTTTTCGGTATACGAAAAACAACTTAAGAAAATACCAGATTATACATGTGGCTATTATTGTATATCCCGTCACTAGTACCTACCGGTCAAGACCGGAGGCTAATAATAATCATATCGTTTTAACTACGCTTAGCATCCGTCAATCCGGCATCCGGTTATATCTATAAACACATAGTTTATAGATTTACAACTATCTTTTCCTAAAACACTTATTTTTTATTATAATTATTGTGACTATAGACTGGTTAATCGATAAAACATTCAGAAAGTGATTCGGTCGTTCAATAAAAAGTGTATAAAATAGTTGATCATGTTAATGTGAGTCGTGTATCGCGACTAGCGAGTGCGCAGTGTCGTCGGCGGTACCACGTGGTAGTTGAAGAGTTGCCAACGCTCGCTTACCCGACACCGCTTCCTGTTTACCGCGCCGTCTGTTCGACACTACTTTTCTACGGAGCCTAGCGGAATTACCAAAGGCTATTTTACGTCACATTTCAGAAACATGGACGTGTAATATGTGTTACTGAGAAACGGGAACACGTTGCAAAATGGTTCTTATAACATTTTAGTTTTGTAACTATGATTTAGAAGGTAGTAATAAAGAGCTGCGGATAGCTAATAGGCTAAAAATCAAGTACTTAGTAATTATTATTACATAAATATGTGGATGAGGAATAAAGGGAACAAAATTTGAAATAAGTAAGTGCGGCGCAAGAAACCTAGATCGCAGCGGGAAACAACACGAAGCATATTATGTCGTGACTTGCTCTGGGAAGCAACTGACTCAAATTGAAGCCCTTTTTCACTGACTGCAGTCAATGCGCTTAAGTTTCAAATGGACGGATCCGTCCAAGTGTTTCCAATATTCACAGGCACACGTACCTTCAATGCTTACTACTATTATACTTCAGTAATAAATAATATACCAACTTAAAATAGCATAATATAACATTTATTGCTTAAAATATATTAGTAATGGTGCAAAAATTAGATTAGAAAGACATGAGAACCTACTTTAAAAAGAAAATAAAAAGCCATGATGAAGTCCATAGCTTGCAATTAAGATGTAAGTTTTAATATAAATGAAGAGAACATAGTAAAAATAAAAATGAGTTTATTAAGAACTCTAACAGTTTAAATTAGCAGGGACTTACTTGAAAAATTCTTTTAGTATTGGATAGCCCAATTATCGAGGAAGGTTATAGGCTATATAAAATATTTATTTACCAAAAACATGTGTTTCAAATATCACAAATTATTTCACAAGGCATTTTTTTCTATTTCTGCATTATCGATGAAGAACGGCCAAAATGATTCTAAGCCGCTCCTCAGCGAAGATGCAGATTTGCCAAAATGTTAACCCTGACTTCTAAACTAGGCTATAAGCCTGTATCTTAGGAGTCAGTGTCAGTATATCTCCGTAAATATACAGGTCTTATAAGTTATATTATGATATAATGATATAATTCAAATTTGAATAAAAACTAGGTTACAGAGGTTACAGATACAACGGAACAATAATAAATTAATAAACGAACAAAATGCAAGTTTTTATACAGGTAAGTTTTCATCTATCTGGAGTGAGTGAAGTTCTTGTTGTGCATGATGCGTGTAGTTCGTGTTGTGTGTGTGTGTATGTGTGTGTGTGCGTGTGTGTGTGTTTGTTTATATGTGGTGTGTCTGTGCTATTTATGTGTCAAACGTATGAAGATTTTCTTTTGGTTATAAGTAATTGTCTAGATTTAATTTTATCTTATTAAAATTTTCTATTTAGTGATTAATCATTCGTATATTTCCTAAAACTAGATCCTCTGTGTTTTGGTGGGCTAATTGAAGAAGATATTCTCGCAGCTGAGTTTTGCATTGGTATCGAGTTTTTGAAAAGAGATTTAGTATGTTATTTAGGTTGTTATACAGTTTAGAGCTTGAGATGATAACATCACGCTACTACCAATAGGAGCGGAGCATCAATGAAAAATATAGCAAAAACGGGAAAGCTTCTCTTATGTGAAGCAGACGAAGTTGCGCGGGTCAGCTAGTATAATAATAAGATTTACTATCACCTAAGACACTATCTTTCATACCTTGAGTGATGTTAGTGTATTCCTGAAAACAATTAGCTCTAAAATTGTGACCGAGTAGACGCTTACTGAGATCCTGCAGTAAATACAATAAACCATAATACATGATTATTATTATAATAGTCTTCATGAGTACCTACGCCAGAATCAGTCATGCATATAATCCATACGTATAATCTTAAATCTACTACTTGATTTAAGTATCGAATACCCTTTAAATGTCCTCGGTAACTTATTTGACATTGCCCAACTTGGCACGTATCAAATATATCAAAAATTTATTGTAGAATCGAGAGTTCCGCGTAACGCATGGCCTTGATAGATTTTGACTAAATATTTTTTCTCGTTCTCTTGTGGAGTACACAGATAACACATTGTATCACCTTATCAAAGCGTCCAATAACGACTGAATTATACTTGAGCATTTGGCAAAATTATTAATACATAAATAACGTAGTTTTAACATCTTCGCGCGTAGATAAATATAAATATTGGCATTTAATTCAGCAAAGATGTTAATTTTGGCTCGATGTACGTTTTATCTGTTCGACTTCAGAAAGTTTCATTCATGTGGCGTTCAGAATAAAGATAATAATCTGGTTGGCAGTAAAGATGTTTCATGAAGTTAGAAATGGGTCTGAATAGTGACATGTTAAGGTAGTATGTTACATGTGTGCTCCCGCCTGCGCCAGTCGAGCGCGGGATAGGTTTAACGGAGGACGCAATTATGATGATTAAATGAAACTGGTTCTTCGGCGACCGCTCCGTTGCCGGGATGAACATATTCTACACTTACCTTTAGTCAGTATCGAGTGTCTCGCGACGCGTTCCTAGCTCTCGAGTCATAAGACATAAAATAGATCGCGGACTTCATTCGCAGCAGCAAGTTTTGTAGATGTTATATTATCAGATAGAACCACAACCACACCCGAGTGGATCACAAGATCGACTGTTTAAATGTAAAACGAGTGATTATTATCGATTGCTTTTTAACTGTCCGTGACGTGGTGATATTAATGACATCACCTGGCTACTTTCATTGAGACGTATCTTACTGCACAATTATGATTGATTTATGATTTTGATCTTAGAGAACATGTTAGATTGCCAGCTCTTGCACACAAAGTGTAACCCTCTGAGAATTGTGATCACTATCTATAGAGTTTATTAAGCATCGTTCTTCAACATGTTCTCTTCTGAAAAATCAATTACACATAAACCATTCAATTTATAACATTATTTGCACTTGCCTAGCGTTGTGTGTGGTGGCAAAACCGTATGTCAAATAGCCTCTAAAGACATTAATATTGTTGTCAAAATACACATAATCGTTAAGAGACTTGACATTTATATACATGACAGCCACTTTATCTGCTTTTATTATGAGAAATTAAATCTAATTTAATAACCAATGATTAGTTATGAAAACAGAACTAGGTGACTAGCTCTCAGATCCTGTACAACTTTCGATATCTGTTACTGCCGTTAATGACTCGGTAGTATAATACATCGTCAAAATATGTGGAAGCCTTTATCGATCGAGATATCTGCAGTATTAATGTCAGAATATAAAGAATTTGACCATTTGATTGGTGCTGGTTTCAAAAATATGGACGAAGCCTTCTACTCCGAATTGGATAGGACATAAAAGAAACTCGATATATTTGTGAACGAAACACCTCTGTCCTTTCCGAAACACACCTTTCATACAAACACAACAATACCATAGTTCTTTTTACCGCTTTTACGATACCTAAAGCAACTTCGCAACCCATAGGATTGCATACCATTAAAAGACTACACGTTTCGTGAATATAAATTTTTTATAATGTATTGTTTGTGTTAAATATTTAGGGTGGAAAGTACCAGAGATTAAGTAAACTAACAGTGAAAACAGAAGGAGCGGCCGCTTCAAAGGGATATAAATACACTACGGCGCCGTCCGTGACATCGTACGGAACTCTTCATCTTGACAGCCGATCTTTCAGTAAGATAGACGATGTAATAGGTGCAGTCAGCTTTCCTTATATGTAACCTATGAAACTAAGTTCTAATATAGAAGTAAGTTTAGTGAAACTTCAATAAGTTCAACTAGCGTTGAAGGATAGGATACAAGACTGCCAGTATTTCGTGTTACGACGCAAGTTATTGAGCCATATTTACTTACATAACTACGTCTATGTAGCAAATGACTACAAAAAGTTAACTTTGATTTGTTACATTATCATACATCCTTGAAGTTTTTTCTTGTCGATAGTCCAAACAATGTACGCGTTGTACGTTTTCGACCTTCAGGTGAGCTCTGATAGGATACTGGGCAAATTCTAATCCAACTAAGTTCAATCAAGACTGTTAACTACATAAAATGTCTTCAACATGTTAATAGAATTCGCAAGAACAAGAGCACAGCAACGCTCAAGGTACAAGTTATGATTTTAATAGCTTGCCAAGCTGACGGAAGTCGGTTCACAGAGGCGTAATTACTTACTAAAGCAAGCAACTACAACTCTCTAGCAGGCATTAATCGATCACTTCCAGAGTAACCAACTTGGAGCTTTCTAAAACTATTTCCAGGATTTTGAAATAAAGCAAGTATTAATTGTCGACAAGCGAAGCTCTAACTAGGTCATGTATTCACTTTGTTGAGTGGCCGGTGGACATCAGTTCGGATAAGAATTATTTATCTGTAAAGTAATATTCTCGATGGTCCGGGTGGGCGTTGAGAACGTGGATATTTCGGGCCATTATCACGCACCCACGCTTAACTATTGGCAGAAAAATGTTACAAAAATACATCGTCGCAATTTACAGTCTGTCTTATACGGGGTCAGCTACTGACATTGATACCATCTTTGATTATCTCTGCCGTTAACGAAAGAGTACCGTACCACTCAATCTACTATCTACTATTTCTAATACCTAGTGGTAGTAAGTATTTCCTTTTCATTCTCAGATGAAACCAAATGTCGTAGATCTTGTTTTAACATTGAGTCTCTTATCTTTATCCCTTATCATTATTACTGAGAACCGAGAGACAGACGTAATGGAAGATATGTGTTCCAGAGCAGTACGTTCTCTAGCCCGTTTCCGGTGGTTGTTTACAAAAAATATAATATAAACTCTTGTCCAAAGCGGCTATACGAACCGGCCGGCCGAGATACTTGCTACGATTAAAAATCGTTACAACTTCCGTTCGGGTCCGAGACGCAGAGCGGAGCTTCAGATAAAAAAGATAAATAAGAAAAATAAGTTTAAAGATCGATACAGTGGAACGGCGCTACCTGTTTTTTCACTGTGCTTAGCTTGCGGCCATCGCGCCTCTCTCGTGGACACTCCAGTCGTCCACTACTTGTACCGCAGCGATTGCTCTCCTTATATCACCAGACAACAAGAAAAAGCGCGTACCTCTTAAGTTTATTTATTTTTGTCGCTTTTATAAAATAAAACTAACGAATTAATCATACCGATCTCAACTTATTACTTACATCAGTAAAAAAACTCATATATTACATCGTTTTATTTAAGCAACATGCTAACCAAGTGGATTTACTACTACCGCTCAATATATTTTTACCAAAAACAGAACTTAATGATGTAGGCAGCAACAGTTAGCCGCGCGGATTTACCTCATAACCTGTTAGATTAAATCTCAATGGAGGCTGACGAAATTAATGTTTAAGTTTAAAAACATTTTAGTTCCCAAAATAAACATCGAATCAAAAAACTGGTAATGATTTTATTCGTGTAATTCCACTTAACGTATCGTTAATACGATATCTACTATTCTTTGAGGAACTCTAATAAACCGATCGATTCCTTCGAAGATTTATAATGCTAAATGATAGCGCCGTCTGAGTGAATTAGCATCACATGATGTCATGTATCCGGCTGCATCCATAAGAGGGGCTATAAATCCAACGGGTTAGATGTTTTACTTCAGTGCAACCGGTAATGGAAGATATCAGATTAATAAAAGATGTCGATGAGACCTGGCGAGGTGCACAGCAATTTCACGAGTGCTGCGCCATGATAATTAAGTGTTCGAACGGTGTAGTGGTGTGCGTGGGCTCGGGCCGCGCTCGGCGCTGAGTCGATACGGCGCGGAGCAGGCATATCAAGTCTGGTAACTATGCGGCGTAACTCCGGTAGCGGCGCAACAGGTCTGTGGCGGGACGCGGCCGCGGGCGCGGGGCGGTAGGAAATCCTTCGTGCACGCACGCACACAGCGCCGGCTACGCGTGTGTGCACCATCCGGTTTTGCTTGCGTGTGAGCAGTGTGTACACGCGGCCTGCGCCTGTGGTGCGCTGTATCGAGTCGATCGATCAATGAGCTCGACATCGACTCGGACTCTTGCCTGCATGCAACTCATTGATTAACGCTATGAACGTGGAATTGTTTATTCATTCATGATGAATATTTTATATCAAATGGACGTTTTTCTTATCCGCATTCAGTTTTAATTTTTTCCTCATAACAAGGCACTAATGGTCACTTGCGCTGTTTTGAGCCGAAACGCGTACACGATTATGGACACTGTTACGTTTGGTTTGAAGCTACAATGGTGTAAACTTCCATCAGTGATTAGCATTGCTGGACTTTATTTATTATACACTTTAAATATTGAACAACACTTTATTCTTAGTGATTTTGAAATATTGCAGAACTGCCGCTTGATTATTATTAGACAGATGTCATAATCAAAGTAATATATATTCATATTTACGTGGCGAAGTGATAAAATGTTTCATTTCTCAGATGCTTAGCCCACGTAATATGTAGGTGAGCGAGACAATTAGGTATAACCATTAACGTTAAATAAAAAAGATCTATAAATATGTATGAACGCAAACAAAAGTTACTATTAAATTCTTACTATTAACCACTGCCGGGATGACACGAAACTAACGAACCATATACAAGAATGCGGTAATATAACTTGATGATTCATTTATAAAAATATACTTTATGAAAATAAAACTATAATTTTGTGCCTAAGACTTGACGTTTCAGTGAGCTTACGTACTGTGGCGAACTATGAAGTCTACTGTTTATATCTAACACAGTTTACAATAAAAAAAGTGTGGTTATGTACTAGAATGGTGAATACGGTAGCCAGAATCTTAATAATTTTCGTAAAAAGGAGCCGCCCGTTGCCAGTTATTTGGTGACTGGGTCATCCCTGTGGTACAACTAGTTGTAGGTATCAATGGTTGTACCATGGGTATTAACATGGCAAGTAAGGACCATCCTCTAAAAGAAAACCGTTTTAAGAGTAGAAGGTAACACAGTTACTACGTTTCGCCCGGTGAGTAAGAGTTCTAGAGGTTATTATTATTATTACTCTTTGCATCCAATCTTTAATATTTGTTCTCTAGGTCCTAGGATAATCAAGGCGTGAGTGATAAAAGGCAACCGCTTACCATCCAGCAAATAATTTTGCTTGTCTATGTAATGAAGGAATTAGTACTAGTTCACGTAATAGAGCCCAAATTCCTAAAAAGCTATGCAAATCTAAACATGATTATGCCATTTTTATATTCTGTACAAACATAATGATGATAATTTTCAAGTAGATGCAAGGATGCACTAATGATCGATTACGAGAAAGTATAGAAATTTCGTCCATTAAAAGGAAACCTCAATTCTTTCGATTCTCGAATACAGCTCAAATGATTGTTGTGGAAGGATGTCGGTAAATTAGGGATAGCTTGTGTAATTTTACTGACGACCCTCCACTACATGTAGATATAAACGTATTGCGTTTCCACACGTGAGCTGCAAGCCATTATAGCTTCATATACCAATATTGACATAACATGTAATCAACTCCTTTGACAGTTGTACACGACGAACTGTAGGTAGATATATTGCAAACAACCAAAGGTAGAAGTTTCACTGCGAGGTAGAAGTTTAACAAATCGAGGACCTAGTCATTTAACGACGAAGAATTTGTTTTATATTTTAATTTTAAACTCATTAAATACTCAGTAGAAAAGTGGATTTTTATTTCAGCGTATTAACGATTCACTTGCTAATTCTTGAAATTAAGATATCTAACTATTGGTAAGATGCAGTCACGGGACAGCAGTAACATAAGTGATTGAGAACTGCTGTGGTCTGACTACAGTAGTTCTCAAATATAGTATTTGTGATTGAATAAGAACAACGGCAATAAGCACTGTACCGCTACTATAACACAATAATAACAATTTTAATAATACATATGTATTTGACTAGATGTGCCCGCGGTTTCACTCGCTTTTATGGTTACTGCGCCGCCCCCGTGGGTTGTAGCGTGATGTAATATAGCCTATAGCCTTCCTCGATAAATAGGCTATCCAATTCTAAAAGAATTTTTCAAATTGAACCAGTAGTTTCTGAGATTAGCGCGTTCAAGCAAACTAACAAACAAACTTTTCAGCTTTATAATATTAGTATAGAAGTATAGATATCGGCCACTGTAATAAGTAAACTAATAACCCACCTTGTTAAGTATTTCAATTAAGATGTTTCATTAAATAAATAGTCTTTTAAAATTTGCATAAGCAGAATTATCTTCACTTTATTCAGATTTCGATTAGAAGTGTTGTCTGAAATGTAGGTGAACGTCGAAGTACCCTAAAACGGAAATCAATTTGGAAATTATATATATATATATACCTATATAATAGGGTATAATATATAATACCCTATTTTAATTTGGTTTCTGGCATTATTAAGCGAAAAAGTAATTTGTGTCTTAAACACAAATATTGTGAGCTAAGACACATGTGTATTTACCACTAAATAGATTCTTACGCAAGCGAACAAGATAATATGTCCAATAGGCAAATTGGTTTAGGTAATATGCCAGCATCTTTAGCAATAGTAGATTGGTGTATCTGTAGGATCTAGAGACCTTAAGCCAGCACAGGTGTGGGTCGGTAGTGGTGGGCTCGGAATTCGCGGCGACGCTGTTCGACGCCCGGTGCTCAGGCGCGGGAGGCGCGTAGGCGGTGGCTGGCCCGTTCGCCCACGGCGCCGCACCTAGCCACGTCGCCGCCAAGGTGTAAATCACGACACCTCCGACGCATCGCGAGTTACCAGCAGCCACCAGACTAAGTCGGATTTTATCTGATCACTCAAACGTTCCAACACTGAATGTCCAAATAATAATACAGAATTTTAGAAAGACAGCCGTTTGAAAGAAACTGGTTTAAATTTCAATAATAAAAAATAGTACCATGTACTTATTTTTGATTAATACGACAAGCAATGGGAATCACTTTTAATTAAGTAATACAAAACAAAAGAACGACTACAGAAAAACATTCAGATTATGCGCAAAAAATATAATCATGTCCAAAATAAGTTAACTTATTGAGATAAAAGTTTTTGCGTACTACTACTACTAACTACAATGTTGTATAATTATTTAGTCGAGTTCTGGTAAATCAAGCTAAACTTCAATTCATTCGAAGCCGATGCTAAAACGCAGTTAATAATTTACCTACTATTGTTTCTCAGAATCTGATCTTAACTGTGGGAACAGAATAAAAAGTGTTTTCGCAAAATCGCTGCTAAGGATTCTGAGACCATACTTTATCATCAGAGAAATTTTTCAAATGATGTACTCAGAAGCCTTAAATACCCACAATCAAAAATAAGATTTGAAATTATAGGCAAATCCATGAGAAACTTAAAACCATTCTGTGCATCATTAAGACTATTCTAAACAATGGTTTCGGCCGGCTATCTACATAAATTATACACTAAGTTCGAGAAAAGGTTTTCTACGCATCTCACAAAACAGTTTAAAATATTTTAGCCGTGAATTGACGCAACTAAAGTTAGATTTCTGACGAGGAAAGTATATTGCTTAATCTTATTACATAAACAGCGCAGACCAAAACGGATATACAATATTCGAAAATAGAACTACACAAACAGACGACAATCTCCTTTATATTTCAAAGTAACCAATAAGCAATGTTAAGCCATTACACGTTACATACTAGTATTTTAATTTTTCAACTTGGACAGATAGGACTGTAGAAATAATGGTACATGTTACCGTCGATGGAAGTAATGGAGCAAAACTAGTAATGTTTAAAACAACTTTGTGATCTATTCCATAAGTCATAAAGTTTAGTATTAAATGACGGAGAGGAGATAGTTAAGGCAAATTCAAGGTGGAAAGTAATGTCATTGGCCCTACTGCGTGCTGTGGACGCTCCACTCGCTCTCTGTCACAGCTACTTTTGCTTTTCGAGTGAACATTGTCCATTCTAGCCGCGCGCGTCATTACTTTGGTATTTTCTAATCACGACTTTTAGAATGTAGAAAATAGTCCTAAAATTGTTTTGGACACTCATACATTCCATATTTAATCATGATGACGGTAAAACCTTAATTGATTACATAAACAGCGATAACGTCTATATTCGAGACTCAATCATATTTCAAGTCAGATGAACTTTTAAAAGGTCAACGTGCAAGGCGTCTTGTACAAAGAAATATATATATTCCAAAGCAAAAAATAAAAACATTTAAGCTTTATAGTTCAAAACATAACAGTTTGTAATATCTTACTTTTAAATTTGTAAAGTATATAGATAAGCAAACTATGCAGTTTTAAGACCACACAACATTTGACATGAGAAGGAATAAAGCTCAAATTATAGAACAATAGGTCTATAATCTGAGGAATAAAGTAACAATATTCAAAACTTGTAATCTTTGGTAGGCAAAATAATACTAAGCCAAAATAGATGTCTTTTTAATGCAATGAGTAGAAAGTAACTATATAATTACCGTCGTGTCAGTCTTATTGGTTTTAACGGCTGCCTTTAATTTGCTGTAAGCCAGTCAGAAGACAATACTTCTAAAGCAAACATAGCAGGCTAGCACGCTTGACGACTAAATAAACCTCTTAGCAAATTTGCTTAGTCAACATACACTGACTGAAAAATAAATGTTTTGGTTATCTCGAAGGATGTTTTAGTTAAAACGGTATTAAAGGCCGTTGCGAACGTGTCGTCAATTTGGTACGGCAGCGTTAGTTTGGCATGCGGGTCGAGTGAAGTGGTGTGGCTTCCTGCACTCGCCGCTCGGTCGCCGGGAGCTGTAATAGTCGTCGCGATGGCAAGCAGCGGAGTGGCACGGTGTACGGAGGGCCGGTTGACGACGGACGCGGACGGACGGCCTCACGGAAGGTCGACCGCCTCGTCCGCACCACTCGCTCTCCGCGCGTCCCCACCTCACCCGACCGCTACGTGGAATTTATATAATTGCCTTTAATTAAAACAAGAATACACCGAATACCATCTTTGATACACAAACATACATGTAGCCATTTTTAATTACCACCGTTTAGTCAAACACTGAACGAATCGCGAGAATAATGTTTTATCATCTTAATTACACGGCGACGAATATTCGCTACTACACACCCGCCGCGGTGCCCGACGCTCGTACGCACAATAACAATTTTAGTAATAACATCTGTCAATTGTGTACGCTAGTATCGTCGCTACGTTGAGGTAATAATATGATATCGATGTAGCGAAGTGAGTTTGATACGCAATATAAATTATCGTTTGGCGTGTGTATTAAATAACCGCATGGGATATGAACGGCTAAGGTCACCGGCGATGAGTGTGTGCCATGAATGGGCCGAGTCGTGCGCGATACTCGACCATTCAACGAGATCCTTCATTCTAGCTTTTGTTATTACGTAATAGTCTGTTAATATTTGTCAATTAATAAAAAACACTGCTATTAAAACATGTGGCTGGACGTTCGTTTATCTCCTCGTTGTTATATAAGCGTATATGTCGTATACCTAACTACAGTAAACATATGATACAAAATAATTACAGTCATACTAAGAATACTCGCTGTGTAGGTGGCGTGCAGTTCGTCGCCTACATTGTAGGTGATGTTGGCCCTACGCCGCGCCGTGCAAGCGCATGTTACTGCATACACAGATGCGTTTATACTATTAAATATACATATTCAGTTTTGACAATGTATTTTGTGTTTTTGACGATTATATATCCATTTTATGTAGTAGGTGTACTAGTAGGTATTTAAATAAATAGCCTAAAATACGAAACGCTACACGCAGCAGTGATACTTAGAGCTTCGCAAATATCTAAGTTTGATGAACTGAAAGTGTAACTCGAAATCCGGTGGCTCACAAAAACATGAATTAATTGAATCCTTTATAGGCATCTGTCTGTCTGAACTAACGAATACTTTACTTACAGACTGTATGACGGAGAAATTTGAAATTTGGCACAATGATAAAACGGTGACCCGTGTCAGTTAACACTTGAAAATATTTATCACCAGAGTTGTATGGTACGATACTATACTTTATGTGTGGGTTATTATTATCTAAATGTGTAATAATAACTGTCTTAAAGATATAAACCAATATGTGTATAATTAGAGTAGTTGAAATACTTTATGAGATAAATGTAAAACGCGGCATATAAATTGCCAGTGCTTTAAAGATTATTCCATTCAAATACATGATAGATAGATAAAATAGAAAATATATTTATAGACGCTAATTTAGATATACTACTTATCTAATTGCAAATTGATTGCCATTGCCAATGCTACAGTATCAACAAAAGATGATTTCAAAATTAATCGTGACTTGTCTTTAGCCAATAAAATGTAGGTATTGTCATCTCTTAAATACGCTTGAGATATTGAAAATAGAAACTGACATCGATGATTTTATAATACCAAAATATAAACGTGAAGTTACCGCAGATGGTTATGAAAATATTTCCAAACCGCGACGGGCGGCGTCGAACGAACGCAAAATATGCGCGGATCGCACCGACATTAGTCGCAACGCTCTCATTCACGTTTCTTTTATCTGTGACAAACATCCGGTATTATTTTCAACGCGTCCACGGCGTTAGTACTCCAATATTATCAAACCATTCGTCCATACAATACGATAATATATTTAGACAAACAACATTCTTAAATGAACCATTTATCTGCTTTTAAACTCGCAAATGATGATTGTAATGTTGAAAACAATACTACATATTGTTTAATTATGTAACTAGAAAAGTTATTTCGTAATATAGGTATATTGGAACTATTAAAATTACTTTTAATTCAACTTCATTATTTATAAATTATCATTGCAATAACTGAACTTTTTGAATGTAGAGATAACATAGTTCGACTGTAGCAGGAAGTTCAAAGATGATAAATACATTTGAGAAACAATTGACAATGGCGATAAGAGCGTGACGTCACATTAATATAGAGACTAAATAAGTACCCAACACAGTCGGTCTCAAATGATAGTTCCATTAAATATCTAATAACCGTTATTTAAAAACGGGTAACAAACAAGATCGTTATGCTTTATAGAAGCTTCCATTAAATCTTAAAAGTACATGTTGTAATATGACAAAAGCATACAGACGCCGGAACTCATTTTAATTCGTATAACATAAAAGTAGTTAGATAGTTATAAAACAGATGGGACCAATTTAGCTGCATAGGTGCAAGCAATGGCGGATGGAAAGTGCGGGCGGAGGCGAAGGCGGCTTCCGCTTCGACTCGACTCGCACCGCCTTCAGAATAACAAACGAAACCTGATTTCTATCGACTGGGCCAACGATTACACCGCCTACTCCGCCATGAGAACACTTTTATCCATAATGGTTCAAGAAACTACTATTATTAGCACGGAATTTTGGAAATAAAATCGTACGTGCACCAGAGAATCAATAACAATACAATAATAACGGTGAGCGCACACATTTTGTGTTAATGCACTTATTACCTATAGCTATACAACAATGAGAAACAGGAGCCTTGTACGGCGAAGAGTGTTTTCTCATTAATCCCATTGTCTGGACGCGGCTCCAGAATAGTTGGTCGGTGGACTATTACATTCCGTGAAGTGAGGCCATACATCGTCCAACTTCGAAGGCAATGATATCGTTTTCACTAACGACGTATACCTATTTACACCACCCATTGTCACTGCCATTGTTCTTCCATGATGGGCGTCACTTTTCGTTACTCATGAATTCAATAAGGTACAGCTACTTGCGATTATTGGAAGAGCTGAATGCAGAAACAAAAGAATTAATATTAAGTATTTGAAACATGTAGCTATAGACAAACAATTCAGAATAACCACCTTGTACATGGCAACAACCAAGCTTGCTATATTAAATTTCTGATAAAACAGTATTTAAATTATATATATTAAAAAACAAATAATGTTTTTTGCGTTAGTTGAAAAACATGTTTGTGCGTTATAGACAAGTTAAAAAGCAAATATACTTGTTTGACTTTCTTCTTTATTTTGTCCAGTGCACGAAATATTATAAGATGAAGTTGTTGACTTGAACTAGGCTAGACATTTAATGCGTTATAAGTTATAACACTTATAATTTAAAATATAACATAACACTGCTGATCTTATATCGTATTAGTTTCCAAGTTGATGGTAAATTTACAAAGCTAACCCAAGTGGTAGATGCATCCATAAATCTGACATATGCAAAAAAGCAGTAAGAATTTCAATATGATATATCGTGACATACCGTCTTAACTCTAAGTATACTTATTATTTTAAATACTTTAGGGGAGAACACAAGACTCTATTTTAGAACATAAAGTGAAAGTCAATGCAATATATTTAATACGCGACCCGTCTAGCAAAATTTCGATCATGGTGCCTATCAAATTTAAAGGGACCTTAATCACAAACTATTTAAAACAAAGAGCATGATGCAAGGGCAAAAAGTCTCCATGTAATCAGATTAAAATTTGCAGTACCTAAAATATGATATGTAGGTACTTATGTAAGTAGATTATTGAAATAATGATTTAACAAGGAAGCCTCTAAAAGTAGCACATCCATCGCATATATACCAACTATCGTAACACTTCTTATATTAGAGGAGTTTGCCTTGGTACATCATTTGATGTACCAAGGCAAACTCCTCCTGTTGTTGTAAATGCCTGTAAAGGCTTATTAAGAAATCAAAAATTTAATCCTAATTTGAGGTATTTTACGTCAGAATCTAAGAGAGTTCCAATCAGCATTGTTTAGTAAATACTGTCAACGCCAGTTACGGACTGGTTAGGCGTTTGTAGTGCTGGGCAAAGCAGCGTCATAAACAATTAAACTAAAAACAAAATATTTGTGTTATAATAATCCAATGGATACTAAACATCTTTTAACAAGAGATGCAAAATTCACGCGAAATTCAAATAAAACGTTGCAAGATATATCAATTATTTACGGCTACAGTATACATATAACTTATATACGTGCTATGTAATATTATGAATCATTTTGGCTTAAACTCGAGATAAACCTATTTTGTTATTTACAAAATTTGGCTGGCTAGGCACTTTTTGAAATGAACACTGTGTCCCAAAGAATACATGTAACAATAGAATTTAAAGCGAATGTACAAACTCAGGTAGAGGTTTTTTTGGACAACCAGTCATTCTATGGCCCCATCCATTCAGCATGGCGGTGACTGCTCTTTTGTTCTAATTTGGTTAATATTTATATCCTTAGGCAAGTTTCTACGCAGACAGATGAATGGTTTTTTGTTTATTCATAATTGTTTTGATGTGGACGGATGAAATATCTACAGAATGAACTGTATCTCAGAACATCAGTGAATGATAACACGTTACTAGAGACACTATAGTGACGACAGCCATGTATGAGCGACTGAACAAAATTATGAGGTAAACGAAGTATAAGCGCCTCAAAAGTAGTTTTTATGTAATTTCAACGCATGTGGAGGATGCTCATGAATTGGTATTTTAATATTTGATATAAAGTTTTGTTTCTAATCATTATATTCGTGAAAATGTGATTCCGAAAGTACATCAAATTCAACATTACTGGCGATTTTAAAATTTTAGTAACCAGCATTAGTATTTTCTGCGAAAATAGCGGTAAAGTAACGATTTATGTTTTGATTCTGCTAAACTGTTTAAGCTTGTATAGATATCTACTAAAAGCGTTTGATTTAGACTAAAACTTCGAATAAAAATTAGGCCAAATTCACAGTTGAGCAAGACTAGTAAATTGTAGTGTGTGCTAATGGTGATAGGTTGTAATGTGACATCCGTGGCGGTGTGGCGGTGTGGCGCTGCGTTATCGCTTGTCCTTGACACAGAGACGCGGCGTGCACAACGCGCCTTATTGTCGCTGCAACCTTGCGAAAATTACCGCTTGCGATAACAGATGCCGTCGTCGTCGACGACGACGCGTCTCTCGACCACGCGCTTACCAAAATATAGTAGTGAATGGAAACGTTACGTGCCCATGAATTTCAAAACATCGTTAATCTGAAATAGAATGCTAATGATGTTTGCTACTGTATAAATAAAAATATTGTTGCGCGTATTCATAAGCTTGAGCGTACTGTCGTTTTGTGCACATAGTGCGATGTGAATGATGTTGATATCTGAACGCTATTGGAAAACGGGGTTCGCAGATTTCTATAACTGAAAGCACTATGCAGTTGCAGGGCAAATGTGGGTGGTATCCCGGTGGTGCGACTCTCGTCGACCGGAAACCCAATTCCCGGATGCGGCTGCGCGGGGGGATATCGCCGGAAGCTTGGTAAACGAGCACATCCGCTGCCGCCGCCCGCACCGCAAAATTTGGCACCGCGAGCGCTCGCAGCCCGCTTCCGGCCTCCGCCCCCCGGACCCCTAACGTCGCTCTCGCCCGCGAAAATAGCGGCCAACCGCTCCGTGTACGCGGTTCATTCAGTATGGCCGCCTTCCATTCATAAAAAGGCGAGGCGCGGGCGGCGTGTTGCGCGGCGAAGGGAGGGCGGCCTCTCCCGCCGACCCGCACCCGCGGCCGACGCCAGTGCGGAATGTGCCAGCGAACGGAACGGTCGTTTCGTCGGAGCGTAGCCCTAGCGCTCCCGGTTTTCCATTAAAATGTGTATAAGAATAAGTGCAGTGAATCCGCACGAGTTCGGAACGGTTACAAAAAACGCCGTCGTCGAGATTAGGAGTAGAAATCAACGAAGAACTTCAGCGAGGAAGTGAGTAGCGGCCATATTGCAGTGATAACCGCGCGGCGGGCGGACGAGAATCGAGGCCGGTGCGTGGGCCGCCCCCCGCCCGCGCCAGGTGCCGCTCCGGACCGCGCCGGTCTCATGAACCTTCCCGTGGATTTGCGCGGCCGAAATTCGGTGGTTCTGCCGTATTTTTGTGTGTCAGTGTATCTTCCGGCGCGGTTTCGGTGCGGTACGACCACTTGGTCGCCAAGCGATAAATTGCCTTAGTGATGTGTGTTGGGCCGCCTGGCCCGAGTGCCCTTGTGTGTGGAGCGATGTGTGTAGGAGACGTGTGACCGTGGAATGTCTGCTTCGTAAGTACATAAGCTGTCCTGACGTGGGACTTGTCGCCCACCGATCAAAGCCGTCTGTTTGTTCGGCTATGAAATTCGCGGCGGAATCAAGTAGCTGCTTTCTGCATGTAGAACACGTAGTCATGCGTAGGTAGTAATTACATGGATTGCGAAGAAATCGAGCTAACATGAATGACAAGAGGCGACGCCTCGCTCCGCCGCCTGGCGACCGGCACACGTGCAGCGATCAGCACTAATAGCGAGAACGTTCTCAACAAACGAGTTAATAATAATGCTTTCATTTATTGTATGATTCAAATCTATTTATACGGCGTTTGTAACATATACTGAACAAAAAAAACTTAATCGCATAGTACTCGAAAGGTGCATGAATACTAAAAACGTTTTAGATTCCTTCGAGTCGAAAAACAACAAGCTATTCAAACGGGACGACACGATTCAAAAGAGCAATAGGAATATTAATATATAACCGCATTATTATAGCAACAGTGAGACGAATTTCGACAGGGAGTTGATAACTGTGAACACAGATAAAGAATAAATTGTAAACAATGGCCACATAAACAGTTAATATCTTGTAACGAACTCTGTAGATAACAAGTTTATTTAGACAAAACAAAATAAAATTATTATTTGTAATGTAACGGATAGTTTTACATAAATCTTGTTAGATTATAACCAAACTTTAGATGCGTGCCTACTACGAACGAGTGGAACACGTGAACCAATAGTTAAGAATGAAATAATGAATTCTACAGAACGCTCAAACTCTTTACACATTATTTGTATGTGAATGTGAGTAGAAACATCGCATTCATCAAGATAACAACAATATACGTAGGTAAGTTTTTCAACGTAAGACACAAGCTTTGTATTTGTAGACTTCAATTATTGTACTAACAAACGCAAAACTGGCACAACACCTTTCTATTTTTTTACATGATATAATGTTAGTCATTCTTCATTCGTTTTTATACAGAAGTGATATTTTCCACGAACCCAAAGTAATATAGTAGAAAAAGATATTCAAGAATACAGTCCATAAGTCGTTTATCAACGAAATTCAATTGCATGCCAATAAAAATAATTCATGTTATTCATGTTTTGAAGATATTCTGTCAGAAACCGTAAACTTGGAGATAATAAAACTGCTAAATATTATACCCAGCACCTTGATGTAATCGTAATTGGAATTTAAGAGGCTAACTAAACGGAATTTTTCTTGGGTATAATACATCCTATATCGTCGATCTGATAAAACTAACGGCCAGTCATTAACTTAATTGTTAACAATAAACTTCCTTGTCAATATTATGGAAATTATTTCAAACTAAATGAGATACCTGCAATTAGTATAAAACATGTGAATTGAAAAATCACGTATAATTTTTACAGCAGCAGCTTAATAGAAAACATAAGTAGCAGATATAATAACTAAACTAAAGTACACGAGACAGAAACGAAAATAGCAAAGGTGAGATCCATAAAACAAAAAATTACCGAAATCACAGTAAAACTCATAAATCTCATATCACACAGAAAGACGTACACGTAATCAATAGCATACCTAGTTTAAGAATATTCAACGATATGCAAAACATGAAAAGCGCGCCAGTTGTCTGGGATACCGAAGAAAACATAAAATTAGCTTAGTTATTGAATACATTTGAGAGCAAAGCAGGTTAAACCAGTAGTATTTGATATCTGTCTAATATTTTCTTAAATAAGAGATAAAATATATTTAAATTCGTATTGACTATTGACCTATGACTGAAATCGATAAAGGTGAGAATAAAATAACGCTAAAATATTGTTGACATAAATCACTGCATGTCATTACTACATTGAAAAGATAAAAACTGTAAAAGGAAATAATTAATGTAGCGGCACTATACTTTCCAAAGTTTAAATTAATAAGATTCTCGTCAATAAATTAGCAGTTCAAGTATATACACGAATATAAAGTCTTTGGAATTCAAATCTGGTACTATTTCACGAACTTGTACATTAGTTGATATACCAGGCAGTAATGGAACATTCTACGGCACTAGAAATCCTAATCATAGACTTTTTATTTCAAAATTATTTACTAAGCATTGCACCGTTTTTGCTTTTCATATTATATCAACATCATAATAAATCATCTATTACAAAACCAAAACATCTAGCTAATTATCATCATTACGGACTGGTCTTACTTACGTACTTCGGAATATAAGTAGCACTACTACTTCTTAATAAATCTAAGTAAATCAGCGATTCTTCAGATAAAAGGGAGTTATAAACGAGCAACGACATTTTCATTAACCGGAATCAGAGTTGCTTAACATCATAATGTATTTTTGCATCATTATATTTGGATAACAAGCTCTGACTGAGTTACACAGGATGCCACAAATAAAAGAGTTACTCTGTACATATACCATTGCCAGAGGCTCCCCTCTTTTATTTTCATATCCATAACTCCTAATACCTATGGCCTATCTTTATTTAATACTAAGCTAACTACCTACCTAAACCGAATTAAAGTTTTAAATCACGTTTCTGACAATAATAACTAAGCAGGGTAGGCATAGATAAAAAAAAAAGAAACTGATTACCTCAAACCGTTAATTTAATTATATTGAGATTGAGAACGTTTACCTTATGACGAAGCAGACTATACACGCATCTATAAGTCACCCGACTGTATCATTTAGATTTTGATGTAGTGAATGTGGATGAAAGTGAGATCTGTCTTTAATAAGTTCATTATCTAGTAACGTGTTCCGTGTATTGATCTCTCGACTAACGAGAACGTGTATTCGATTCACAGGTGGGGACGATGAGGGAACAGGAAGGCGACGGCCCGGAGAGCCGTTAGCCGTACTCGATGGATGAGTATGGCGGGCCGGCGGCGCCGCCCCGGCCGCCCAAGCCGGCGGCGCGCGTCCACAGGCCGACGGGCGCGCGCCAGCCCACCGTGTCGCTGCTGCGGCCCCGGCCCGAGGCCGAGCGCGAGCGCAACGCCTACGTGGAGGCGCCGCGCCGGCCGCACGCTGCGCCCGCGCACGCGGCCTCGCAGCCGCTCAAGCCGGTGACGACGCAGCCGGCCGCCGCGGCCGACAAGCGGCGCGCCGGCGCCCTCCCGGCCGACTCGATCGTGTGCGAGAGCTGCGGGCGCTGCCGCTGCGAGCAGTGCGCCCGGCCGCGGCCGCTGCCCTCGCGCTGGCTGTGCGGCTCGTGCCTGTGCAGCGCCGAGGCGTGCGTCGACTACGCGTCGTGTATGTGCTGCGTGAAGGCGCTGTTCTACCACTGCGGGAGCGGCGAGGAGGAGGCGGGCGAGCCGTGCGCGTGCGGGCCGCGGCTAGCGTGCGTGGGCGCGCTGGCGCTGCCACTGCCGTGCCTGTGGCTGTACTGGCCGCTGCGCGGCTGCGCGGCGGCGGGGCAGGCGCTGTACGCGCGCTGCCGCCGGTCCGGCTGCCGCTGCCCGGAGCCTCCGCCGCGGCTCTCCAGTATTATCTAGTCCCGCCGCGCGCCGCCCGCGCACTCCGAAGCGCCGAGTCGAGCGGCGCGACCGCCTTGTACAAATATTTATTTGCGAGCGGAGAGCTTCGGACCGCGCGGGGGTGGACTCAGTGATCGCTGTGCCTGGTCCGAGTGGTGTGTGGTGGCGCGGGGCCGGCGTCGGACGAGCGCCCCGCGCTCACTGAGTGAATCGTCTACGAGTACCTTGTAAATATAGTCGTATAGTGTGAATGTACGTGAACGTGTCGCCCGAACGTCGAAAGTCTCAAATTTTCTTGAGACCGTAACGTGTCATAAGAAAACGTTAACGTTAGTATTTTGGATTCCACACAAATCCAGAGAAGATTAAGAAATGAGATATAAAACATACTTATTAAGATGTAGATAATTTACCATTTATTTATTAACTGAATTTGTATTTATTTGTAAATAAAACGACAACATTATATTATAAATACGAATGTTTACTACATTATGCTTGTTTTTTTCTATACCTTAAAATACTTCAGCCACTGATAATTGTACTAATAAGCAAGAAAAGAGTTAATCATAACTTGGACTTACACTGTATAATATATTTCTGTTTTGACTTGATGTTTCTTGCGGGTGATGAAATCACCAATCTTAGCAAAAACACTTGTTATAAGTAGGTATAGTTGAGCTAATGAAGTGAAATACACCACTGTCAGATAAAAGCTCTTTACTGTAACTACTTAATATATTATGTTCTCTTCTATGATGAGGATTACAAAGTTATTAATTTACACTATAAAGCATGGGGTATATTTACATATTTGTAAGACAAAAATAAATATACCATGATGAGACTGACACATGTGTATATTTTATTATGATATAAGGACTCCTAAACTACAAATATTAAAAATTTTGTAAGGCGGTAGATTAACACCTGAACCTGATAGTTAAAACATAAAATTTGCAATTTACTTACCTTGTGTTGTAGAAGTCCCTACAACAGATAAGCCGGGATCACCCAAAAACAAAAAACCTAATTAAATGCTATTAGATACACAACTTTTTTGATGTGATTTTCGTGTTAAAACTTAGAAAAAGGATCGATGGTCTTAAAATAAGTTATAAGAAAAAAAAAAACGAAACATTTTCTTCGGTAGCAATTTCGAGAACTCGCTGCTCACTTAGCATTGTAGCAAATAAGCACTAATTAAAGCCAGCACGTATTAAAACGAACGAATAAATAGTATATTCGGAACAAACTTTATTTTATAAAGTTATTTCGAACGTAAAAGTAATGTCAAAATAAATGTCAATGTCAATTGTCAATTTTAGGCAGCAAAGACATTTAGTCATTCTACTAAAACCGCAAAGTTTTATTCAAATATATTTATGATCAATTACTTAGCCGTTATAAAGACCATTTTGTTTCTTATTAAAATATGAAGTATTTATTGTGTTTTATGTAAAATCTTTAGGTCTACTAACATAGATAATGTTTTTATATTAATTTTAATAAAATTAGTACTTACAACAAAACACTGTAGAGAGTAAAAAATTTAATAATTTTAGAATTCCGTTATCAGTAGGTATATATTATGTCTAGTTAATGGAGTATGTAATAGGCATGTACCTATGTTTGAAAGGAAGTGGCGACGACACGGCGCGCGACGCGTCATCAGCGGTGCGTCCCGTCGCGCCTGTTTCCTTTACCGTCACCATCCGGGATGTACGGAGCACGCCTCCTGTTAGACTCTCTTCCTTCTTCCCTCACGTACGCAACCAATAAAATATCGTCTGTGGTTAAAATACGTAATGCTTGCATAATTAATGTCACAGATTAACGAGAATTTTTCTTTTGAAATTTGCTTTGTGAGTTTAGTTTTAACTTCGTTGTTACTGCTGTACAAAATCTTTATTCTATGAATAAAGGTAAAGTAGGTATAATTAAGAAATTAAACATTTAAAAAATAATCGGTTTTAATAAGTAGGTATCTAATGTATATCCATATATAATAACATAGTGTCGTAAGACCAATATTAAATGACATAATATAATAAATTTAAAAACGACCACATATTATGTTACACGAAAAATAAAACTCGTGTTCCTGTTGGTTCAAAACATCGTAATAATTAAAACTACACATACATATAGGCTACAAAGTTTACAACTATAATTAATAATTTACGCCAGACTACTCCCCAGTATAATGGTATCCACTACGATAATATTATTTTCCTCGCATGGCCTGGATTGTTCCCCGCTGCTAATTTAACACGTCACTACTGCGTTGAGTACGCCACAAAGATCGTTTTAAATAGGAACAACAGATGTTGGCAGGCTGTCGAAAATGGTTTTGATGGCCGGATAAGGCCTGGCTATGTGATTAAAGAATATTATTGGTTATTGAACGTAATAGTAAAAGGATTTAGACGATTTTGTTAAATATGGTGACATTGTAAATTAGGTACATTGTAAATTAGGTTTAAATATAAATATCGTTTTTAGACAACTTAAAGTCTAATCTAGCTAAAATAAAAATAATTTAATTGCAGTAAGTGTACTAATATCCAACTTATAAATCAAACATTATTTCTACAATGAATAGAACAAATTATGATAATAGCAATATTTTAAATATCATTGAATCTGATAAATAAATTTAAATTTTGGCCATTCAAATAAGATCACAATTGAATTTCACATATATACTGCCTTGACAGGTATTTTGCTTTTTGGTTGAATTTAAAATTACATGTCGTAGAAAAGAATAAAAACGTTTATCCAAACAAATCAGTACTGAATACCATATTAGTTCCTTTGAGAGATTAACTGTTTCTTCATACAGATCTGATAACCATTCGATTATTTTGCCGCCAAATTTAAGTTGGTAGCCCTATAGTGTTCCTACTTTGAATGTATTGTTGATATATTTAGGTCTCGCTTGCATCGAGAATTTCAGCGCCAACGTACGCGTATTATCCGCTATTTATTCATCTTGTATCGTACGACAGGGAGTTTTAATTCACAATATTTAAATCCGACGCAAATCCCACCGGTTTTTGACATCGAAATATTCTATTCGATTTCATTCGCGATATGTCATCGTTGACGTATCGTAATATAATTGACGATCCTGTTTGATACAGGTGAAGTTTACTACATAGTTTAAAAAAAGATTGTATGAAAGGCGTCTGGGGCGCTCTGGCTTGGTTGACCTCTGATACTGAGGAGATGGATCATCCGTGCCATTGTGAGTTTGATCTGTGACCACGGCTGCTATTTGTAGTACGGTGCTGTTCATTTTGTATAACACTAACGTTATTTCACTGTCAAATCTCGCCAGTTATCGAGCGCATTCCTTGACCTGTGGCCTGTGATGCATCATGTACTTCAATTTGATTTCTTCTATGTTGGCCTCATATTGACAAGGATGAATTTCAATGTTTTCTGCTGCAGTACATTTCATTGCAAATTATTTGTAGTATAATATATTTATTGAATAATCTGCATATATATACATATAACTAGCTTGTGTCCGCAGCGTCACTCGCTCGAAAACAGTACCTTTTTTATGAAAGGTATGTCTATGTAATTTTCTGTAAGTCTGGCAAGATGTATGCGAAATTTCATGATGATCGGTCGAGTAGTCAAGACGTTAAAGCGTAATAAACAAACAAACACATTTGCAGTTGAGTCACATGTTAAGTCACATTTAAAGTATTCGTTTCGAGTCTATTAACGTTGTACATACAGGTATAGCTGTATAAAAAGCGGGTTTATTAAATATACGATTGGTGTACCTTCATATGAAACCCTTATAAAGAATATAATGGTTCGAAGCTGACAGCTTTCGATCATTGGCTGAACATTCCGATCCAATGACACACGCTATTGTGTTTTCTAACGTTAAAATATTCCATATAAAACGACAGGTTTAGAAATTAACAATTGAAATGTTTATACTCGCATGTGTGAGATTATCAAACAATGAAGAGTACTTCGTATTGGTAACTTGTGTGTGGCAACTTTGATTGTAATCACTGACAATTTATTTTTATACGATAAATCAGCATGAGGCCATGAGATATATTTAAGAGGGCGCTTATACAGGGTGATTTTGAAATCGTGTAATTCCTTTTAACCACGCATTCTACTGGTGATATAGAGTAACCCTGAACATATTTTTTCTTAATTAGAATAATGGTTTCGGCAAAATTAGAGTACAGATATTTTTCATGAAATGATTTCTAATAGTCATATTTTAACCACCTGACACAATCTTAATATTTTGCTAATTTAAAAATAATAACATAACAATAACTGATGTCGTAAATAATAGGGGGCAATAAAAAGGACCGCCCGTTATTATTTACGACATTAATTATTAATATGTTTTTTTATTTTAATTAGTAAAAAATTAAAATTGCCTCGGTTGGTTAACATATGACTATCTGACACCATTTCACGAAAAAAACGGAACATAAATTTTTCAAAAAATATAATTCTAATTAAATAAAAATATGGTCAGGGTTATTCTATATCACCAGTAGAATGCGTGGTTAAAAGGAATTACACGATTTCAAAATCACCCTGTATATTTACTGTGTTTATTTTTACAATATTTTCCCGCGGCTTCGCTAGCATATATGTTGATTAGGTTAAATTAGTAACTTTTTTTTTGGATGAGGTAGGTATATTCTATATCCTTTTCTGTATCCCTAGCAACGTGTAAGCGAAAATTCATGATGATCGGTCGAGTAGTTAAGGAGTGAAACTGTAAAAAACAAACAAACTCACATTCGCTTTTATATCTAATACTACCTAGATTTTGCCTGCGCTTTCGCCCGCGTAAATATAGGTAGGTTAGGTTAGATTAGAAAAGTACTTTTACCTGGATAAAAGGTACCCTGTCCTTTTTCGTTTCCCTGACAACGTGTATGTGAAATTTCAAAGTGATCGGTCGAGTAGGCTGAAAGCATAACAAACAAGTTCACAATAAATGATATTAGTTGGGATGTCAATGAGGTGGCTGATAAGTTTACAACTTGCCTAATATGCTAACGGTAAGCAGTTAGTGTTTTCTTTAGACGCTTACAACAATAGTGATAGGTATGGATATATGTAGTTATTTACGTCTTCAAGAGTCAAGTATTAGAAAAATAACGAGCTACTTATTAAAGGCCATTGATAGCCTTAATTATATTAGTAATATATATGATTAACGATCCGTTTAAGCATTATTTCTATCATAAAACAGAAATCGGGCCAATATTCCGTTTGCATACTGCATCGCGCATCGCAGGCGCACCCGATAAAGTGAGCGGGTCATCGCGCAGGAAGTTGCGGCGTTTCAAACGGACTACACTCTGCCAACGGACAGATAACAGCGGTTGGGTAATGGGTAATCAGTACGGCCAGTCGAGCACCGACTACTCGCATCGCGCATACTACTCTATCGAACCGTACGCTACGGAAATTATAACATCTGTAGAGCAACAACGTTTTTTTAGGGCTGTATATACTTAGACGGCTAGGCACACAATACATGAATTATATTAACTAAAATTTATTTTGTACTTTACGTAGGCTAAACTCAAAATCCTTTTGACCACAAACTCACACTAAGAAGCGTCGTATGCAAAATCGTTGTGTGTCACAATACTCGACACGGTGCCAATACAGAGATTTGCCTTACATAGACTTTGTAATATTTTCTAGATTGAGACTAAGACTCCTTACAATCGGCTGCAAACTTAAGTGCCAACTTTAGTCGAGATTAATGAGGCAGTATCTACTCACAATTTTTATTATTTTACAATGATGAACATCTGAAAACGCATTACTTATATCCTCAAGGGTTTTAACTAAAATATAACTCACACCAAGATGTTTTTAAGCTGTAATTCGCTTTTGGTTCTCTAGATTTATTTAGTTCATAAAGCCTATGGGTAAATATCACCTAATTATGTTACACGTGGTATTAGATTAGTCTTAACTAATCGATATTCTAAAGGAAAGTAAATAGCAAATTTTTCTTAGAAGCTAAGTAGGCTCTGTAGTGATAATTCTCTGTAATTTTTTTAGTATCTACTTATATATTAACTTACAAACATCTACGTAACAATAAATTTATTAGACAATGTTTTATGATCGTGCTTATACTTCTTCAAATGTTTACGAAGAACTGGCAACATCATCAATTCAAAAGAAAAAGACATTGTACGACTAAGCGCGGAGCAGACGACATGGCCATTCATACTGGACAACCCATCAAAATTTTCGACTATAAAATATTCCCTACTGATTTTATGAATTCGAAGGGACTTTATTCTTTTCCCATTTAAGATCCCTGACGTCAAACAGGCACATAAACAGTGTCTGCTCCACGCAACCATAAATCGATTCATTCATACACGACGTTTCGCTTCATCAATCAATCGTTTATAAATAAAAGATGGAGTCGCAAAGGAAGCGGCTTCCACTTCGAATACTGACGTCAGTTCAGATGGACGAGCTTTTTTATTCATCGTACCTACTAATATTAAAATTCATAAATAGGGTCATGTCCCACTATGAAAGAGAATGGAACGCACGGTGGTAAGGAATGAATAGGAGACAACTCACATCAGGCTCTGCTGTCGTTCTTGATTTATATATTAAGTTTATTATGCGTGGGTTCATTATTAATTTATTTAGTTGTGTGAAAGAGTACTTAAGTAAATTACCATTCGAGAGGAAAAATAAAGAATTCGCCTGTGGTTAAGTACTGTGGCGAGAAAAGATGAAATAATTGAACAGATTAGGTATATTTTTGATCTAAATCGGTTACGGTCCGAGATCATATTTGCGTGTCATCTAAGGTGTCATTGTACCCTTCTATCAAGATACACTATAACGGCACGGAGTTTAGAAGCTGGATAACTGGATAGCATTTATTAACCTCTTAATTTTCTAACGTACAGCCAGTTAACTAACGCTTCAAATAAACTGGTGTTAAATTGCCAACTAATCATACAAAAAGATATATCAATTACTTAAGTTAATAATTCGATTTAAAACAACGACTATCACAGCATACGAGTCATCAATTTCGCTTTCAGACTTTATTACCTATCACACTCAATATAATATTATATAGCGTGAGTGGGCAGTGGAGTCGGTACGTCGCCATTCATTTTATCGACTTCAGTACATAACCATCCAGTCTATACCAGTGATCTCTCATATTCTCGAAAAGAGTAGACATATTATATAACAATGTAGGGATAGACGCTACATAAATTCAGATAAGTCAGTCGGTAAAATATTTTCCTCAATTCTAATATACGACCAATGCAATAAATCAATCAATGGATGTTAAAATCGATAAGTCTGCTGTTTTACAAACGTCTATCGACAATAAGTTGGTAATTCACTGGAAAATAAGTCAGCGTTTAATCAATACAAGTTGAATAAGTCGTGTGTTTGCGCGAATTGAATTTTTCGTGTCGAGTGGGCAGTGAGGCGAGTTTATCTCGTCACCCGTGCAGCAGCGAGCCGATATCTCGTACAAATTGGCGACGTTGCAAACTACGGTCATGGGGTCATGCGTCGACACAATGTAGATAAAAAAACGTCCTCGATGTAGCCGGCTAGCGTTACTACTAACACTGCCTACGTCTGTAGTGAATACCTAGTCCCTGCTCTCACCCATTCATATTGTTATCATAAAGTACATAATATAGCAATACTCGTTTATATAGCTGGCGTAAATGCCCTTTTCATAGGTATTGTTTACGTACTTGAGCTATTATCCCTTACTGAGAATACTAAATGCGAAGGTGCGATTCCAATGCATAATATTTACATTGTACGTGTAACGATTTATAATGGCGAGGCGTACAAGATAATCTATTTAAGAGTTAATGTTTGAAACAGTATCCTGTTATTGATATCAGAGTAGAGTTGTTTGTAAATTATCTATCAGTACTCATCTACCTTGTCAAAGAAGCACTTAGTGTCAACAACTGCGTTGCTCTCAAATGTCATTTATACAAGCTGTTGTAGCGTAATTAAATCTTTTAGTTGGAACTCTTTAAATCAGTCAGGCGACATGAAAGACGTCTATGTACATAGGTCTTATATTTTATTCTGTGTCGTATTTGTAGTGAGACTGAATTTTGGAAATAATATTTCGCTTCCGAAATATTCGTCGAGTGGTCTTTATCTATTTGAATTTCGAACTCTTCAGTAAATTAATAATTTTTTATAAAACCTGCATCATGCATGCTTGATAAAACCTTCCTTTTGTACATTTAAAATAAAAATAAAATATATTGGATAGTTTGGTAAAAAGTAAGGAGTTGAAAGACTGTGTACCTATGATATCGTTTTACCGCCCTCTTGGTTAATACGGTAGTGTATAGGTAATGTAAGTTTTCTGAGAACATTTTACCGATATCAACTTTGCTGTAAGCATTAAGTAATCATACATAATCATAAGCGGCCTGTTTTATAATCAGCAGTAGTAAGGTTCTATGTATAGTAGAATTAAATTACTATTAGATTAAAACTAACGTATTCACTCATGAATTTATGCAAAACGCTTTAAACGATATTACTTACGTTAAGTAAACACGCCTGATTTTGAATTTAAATTACTTTATTAATCTTATGAACAGCCATAAGTTTTGTTTTATTTAGTTTAATAATAATTATAACATGCGACAATATACCTTGTGGTAGAAGAAATTACTTATTTAATATTTACGTAAGAAAATAAATCGTTTTAGCTCCAAATATTTTTAGAACACCTACATACCATTTTGTAGGAGAAATTATTTTCTTGATTTAAAAGCACAAGCCCACGGGACCTTCGCAAGATAACAGAACCAAAAATAGTAGCCCAATAAACTCGCTATAGATGAAGCCTACTCTCCCACGTGGGTGTAACCAGGTTAAATTCTAGAATTAGCGAACGAATATCCGCTTTGACGTCAGGAAATTGACACTCACTATCATGTGGGCAGCACTGCGCCGCGAAAGCGCAATAACGGAACAAATCTGTATATTTCTATTTTACGAACAGAAAGTTTTACCCCAAAATGGTTAACTAAACCTTGTTAATTTTCAACAAATCTGTTCTAATAATATATACAGGGTGTCCGGTAATTAATGGATAACCTTGAAATGTCTTATAGTAGAACTGAAGGCCGTTCAGAAAAAATGAAAAAAATAATAATTAAAAATAAAAAAAAAATGTTAAAATGTGGAAGCTATATTAGCATAGCATACTTTTGACTGTCTATCTATTAGCATAATTAGTGTTTAATAATAAAACAAAAAAACCGATGGATTTCATTCATTTATGGTCGTAGTATACAAAAAAGTTATACATGGTAATTAAAAAAAAACACCTATCTCAGGTAGTAGTTAGGATAGATTTTTCTAATTTTTTTGAACAGCCATCAGTTCCACTATAATAATTTGAGCCCTGTATTAAACTATCCCACTGCTAGGGCACGGGCCTCTTCTCAGTGTGAGAAGATTTAGGCTATAGTCCACAACGCTGGTCCAGTGCGGACAGACTTCCCAAATCTTCGAGAACATTATAGAGACTCAGACATGCAGATTTCCTTACGATGTTTTCCTTCACCGTTAAAGCGAGCAACAATTATCTATTTAATACGCACATAACTTCGAAAAATCAGATATGTGCGCCTTGGAATCGAACTTGTGACCTCAGCCGTCCTACGGCCTCCCACTAGGCTATCGCTGCACTTCTAAATCTAAAAATATATTGGATCGATAATTAATCGTATGAAAGGTACTCACTCAAAGGCCTTAGACGAGTCGAATGCGTTTGGCATGCGAGTGTCACCCTTTCAATGGAATCGTCTTGGTGCGAACAAGTTTTTACGTGGGCTGTGCCGTGGGAGCTGCACTTCATCCTATTATATGTGTTATACGTCGCTATTTAACTTGTACTAACTAGTTTCAGCTGAGATTTTAGTTAGGTATGATGGTTTAAAATTTCTAAACAAGTTTCGTTTGCGTTCTTTTTGTCTGTCAAATTGACATAACGCTGTTTGTTGGTAATCATTTAGGAAACTCTATCAGTGGAATCATCCTAACAGAAGGATACCTTCAGATTTTGAAATAATACAAACCCAATATGCGCTTTTTAACAGTAAATGAAGTAAATTCTATGTATATCTAACATTACCCCGCGACTTTGCTCGCTCGTTAACAGTACTTTTCTGGATAAAAGGTACTATCGACTTGAGCTATGTTTGACCATTTCAGAAAAAAATTCGCTTAAATATGTTGACTTTAACAGACTTCGCGTTTAAAAAAAACCCTTGTAAAAAAACTCAAACCAAAGGATCGTAGTTGTGGCCTGCAATGCAAGTTTAACCTTAAGAGTGGTCATCCGTCGCTCAAGTCGATAGTACATTATATCCTATTCCGTGTTCCTGGAAACATGTATGCGAAATTTTATGATGATCGGACCATTAGTTAAGGCGCGTAATAGCAACAAACATACAAATGAACTAGTGAAGCCGATTTGCATTTAATAGAGCAATTTAATTTGTGACTGACACCGATATCAAACTTGACACCTTAGTACTGTGGACACTGAATCTGTAAGCATAATAATTTGTAAGTGTCAATTCTGCTCACCAAGTTACCCAATCTTCGAACCAATTACACGATGAACTTGATCATTTAATAAGCCGAGTTAGTTTAGTTTTTAATTACATCATTATTTAATTTAATATTAATGAAATTGCAATATTTTTTTAATAACTGATTTAACGTCCTCTGATTTGACAGTCTTGTAGGACCCGTGGACATAATATCATACCTACTTGCTAGGAACAAAACTGGGCTATAATAGTAAATAGTTGTCAAAACAAAGATAAAATAGGTCTATCTTTCTGGTGAGTATGATGATGATTGTATATGATGTATGCATACGTTTATGACTATTGATCCGCTCCCGTAGCTTATAGCATGATTTTAAATAGACTAAGTTACTTCAGGATAAGATAGCATTCTTATGACGAAATAATGATTAAAAACGGTCCAGTAGTTTATGAGTAAAAATTACAAATAATAATACAAATTTTCTCTTTGTAATATTATTGTAGATTTACCGTAGAAATCTCAGCTGGTATGCCGTACGTCTGTCGTCTCTAAGATCTCAGTCTATAGGAAATTGCTATCAATTTTTATTAACGAGAGTAATATCCTCTATCCTCGTTCATTCATAGAGACCTGTAATCACCTCAGTAGGTACAGTTACGATCGATTCATCGTGGAAAACGCCAGTTAAGGAAAACCGCGCGCAATATTCATTCACTAAAGTCGTTTAGATTTCCTGGATGCATGGCAATTATAATATTAAATTTGTAGTAATGAGCTAATTATAATAATAATATCAGCGTTATGGACAAACCCTACTGTTGGACACGGGCCTTTCTTATTGTGAGAAGTTTTAGAATTCACAATACTGGCCAAGTGTAGATTGACAGTTTTCGCATGTCTTCGAAAACATTTTGGAGAACTCTCAGACATGCTGGTTTCGTCACGATGTTTCCCTTCAACATTAGGGTAAACTATAATTGATTATTTAATAACATACATAACTTTGAAAATCAGAGTTGCATGCCCTGGGTTCGAACTCGATACCTCTGTTTAATTAAATAGTTAAATGATACTTTTTTACGGACTTCTTCGGCGATGTGTTCGTAGTAATATCGTCTACAAAATCATTGTCTATTTGATCCATCTGTTATAAACCATAGATAAGTCATCACCAAAGCCAGCCATAAACAAGTGAAATTCGTTCTTAAAGCACAACTGCTACACTACGAATCAAGCTCTGTATTCCAGAGATTTTGCAAACATACTATCAACGGATATAAAGTACACTCAAACTCTGAATAATCAATATTAACCACACAAATACTCTGCGAGATACCTACTCCAATCCACAACACTCTCAGCACTTCGGCAGCAGTGAAGCGATCGCTGGCCCGCTGCGTCATCCACGCAGATAGCTTTTCACAAGATTACACAGTATCTGGTTTCCTATCTTAGTTATGGTTATGATAGCGAGGTGAAGGCGTGTCTTTGGCTTTCCCACCGCCTTATCAATTAGCTTCTGAGCCACATTCTCAATCATTACATGCTGTCTCACTACCTTTTAAGGTTCCAAACGTTGCATTAACTATTCATCCTTGCTTATTTATGATTTAATTTGACTAGATTCTGTATGTATGGAAGTAACTGTATGTAATAAAGCAGTATAATCACTGGCTTTATGGGATGGAAACACTAACTAAGCAGCCGTACTTGTCTGCAAGAGTTTTGTTGGTGAACTTAAATTTCATTTTATCAATATTTAAGTAATGTTACGTGCTGGGTTCGAGAAATAAGAATGTAAACAATATTACCGACTATAACACGTTTTATTCTAGCACACAATTCAATTTAAAACACAACAAACACTATACTACACTTTTCTACTGTAACTGCTTCAAACTCCGTAGTATTTTCGCTTCCGTTCGCTTCGATGAATACTTGACCGCTTACGATTGTAAACTAACTCGGCGAGCGCTGGACTTCCCCTTTTATAAACGGTTAAAGCGTTTCCGGAGTTTTCTAGAAACGTCATACACGGTATGTAAACAATACGAAGATTCGAGAATGTGCCAGCGTTTTCTCTACTCTACTCATACCGCCGAACTACGTAGTTCCGTAAGTATTAAATAGATGATGCTGTCATAAATTATTAGACGGAACTGCTGAGTCTTCCACACAATGCCGAGAGATAGCACTGGGTGTACACTACCCTATCCATGCAGTTGACGCACAGATGATCTAATGGTTTAAGTGATCGCCTCGCCATTGCCACTATACGAAGTGTTGTACAGTACAGGTTCGCCCCCTTTTACGTGGGCCATCTACTGCCACTAACGTGACTGTCCACGTGTGTCCAAATATCCACTAACTAAGAAGCCGTTAACGTCGTCTTAGTCACTGTTCCAGTCTCCGCAACTAAGAATTTTTTGACAGAAAACCTCAGGAACGTCTTAGTAGACCTAAGCATCGAACCCAAGACCCCACTCAGCACACCTCATTCACAGCAGTTATCACTACTGCTGCGCCGAAGTAGGCAATTTTCAAAGATAGGAATTAAAAAGCATATGTTGCCTATTCAGCACAGAAACACAACCCAGGATACTTTTTCAGACACGCTATTCCAACTAGATAGATCATAATTGGGGATCTTGCTGTGTTTTATAATCGATATTAATTCTAAAATTTATTCTATGTAGTGTTCAACAACTAAACTTCAAACAGCATTAGGTAAATCAAATTTCTATAGCAGCAGTAAGTAGTTTAAGCGTCCGGGCAGCCATATTTATTTGCAGTTTCTAATAATGATTAACACGACATTATAAATTTCACGCTTCAAACCACTTTCGCGGGCGGCCAGTTGTCGCACTCCTGCGCAACTGTGGGGCAACACCAACGCCATGAAATGTACCACAATTAATTATATTGTTTATCTAAAACATGGCACATTACATTATGGTGCAAATTATTATTAGTATTTGCCGCAGATGTAGAACTGAGTTGATAAGTTCAGAAATTATATTTTTAATACAGCATCGATAAGCTTGTTGTTGCATCGTGACGAAAACTTCATGTTCTGGGAGATCTTTGTTAATAATGCTGTATGATGTGTGTCCTTGTTGACGTACTATACACCCTGTATTGATAGAAATGAACGACAATTTATCGGAAGATACTTGCTATTTATTAACCAAGTAACTGATAATGATAATGATTGATTAGGGAGCACACGCGGCGTTCTAATTATTTAATAAGTAATTAGAATGCGCGTGTCATGCAAAATGCTCACTTGTGAAAAATGTGCAGTTACACTGTACAATTGTTCTCGAAGATATGTGAAGTCTGCCAATCCGCACTGGGCCAGCGTGGTGGACTATGCCTATGGTGCCTCACCCTTAGGCCGTCTGCTGCGTTAAGCGGGTGCACGGAGCTGTTCGCTATTATCATGGGTCTCCCGTCGCACGTGGCGCGGATGACGGAGCCCGCCCCGCGGACAACGTGTCCGTGCGACGTAGCACGCGAGCGGAGCTGTTTCTAGGAAATCAGTGAGCGCCGCTTCGTTACTGCCGGCGCTGCGAGAGCCGGGAGTTCGTCGCGGGCGCCCCCGAGTCCGTGACGGAGCACTGAGGTCTCCGAGGCGCACGCCCGCATGGCCTTATCGCACTGAGAGGCCCGGCCCCAGCTGTGGGACTGTTTTTATAAAGAGCTCATCTTGTTATTATAATAGTAAGCATTTACCGTAGCCTATGAACGCTAGCAAAATGAAAAGGTATGTTGTTTACCCTAGGAAAAAGATATTAAATATTGGTTAAAACAGATGGCAAATGTAGGCAAATCACCGGTATTTTACTCTTACACCGGTGTCATGTAAGAGCCACCATCTTACATGTCACTAGCGTAAGAGACTACATTGTCGCACCAGCTAGTCACTTGTGGTGGCGTCAATTGTGGTGTTCGCTGAAAATCAGCGCTGTGTAGTGCTTGCAGCAATGCAAGTGCCACAGCATTATGCTGAGCACATCACCCTTGTTTTGTGCCGTCTAGTGTGACGTACATCTGCACACAAACAAAATTTTATATACCTACCTATTTAATTGAAAATATTATAATATTAATCATAATTGTCTTTATAGTCTTTTGTTTAATATTTTTTATTATTACCGCATGCATGTCGTGATGGTGCAAAAATAAAAACCATTTCAATTCATTAATTTTCACTCGTTTCTACTGTCATCCATTAATTGGCAATAGTGGGGTTTTCCAGTGCATAAAAATTGCGGGTCTATATTTTATTTAAACAGTTCTTTTCTTTCTTGTATATTTTATCTTTATATCGCGAAGTGAAACAATGTAGCAATAATTTTAATATGGCACCCATAGTACGTTTAATTTATGTTATCGTTCTTAATATTATATCCGTGATTGTTGTATTATAAGCCTGTGTAGGTAGACCATAAGTTTAGTGGGCGTCGTTAAGAGGAAACACCACGGGCGAGAGAATTGAAAAATAGGTATTTGTAAAATCTATTGCAGTCGCGCAGTGCCCGCAGAACGTGATAGAGACAACTGCAGCTTGGACCGAAAATACCAATACATACACAAAACCACCAATATATACACAAAATCAACGTTTCGTAGTCCCCTAGTTCCTTCTCCAACACTTGACCGATTTAATTACTTTTTTCTTTAAAAATTGAAGAAAGGCTTTGGCCGTGTTTCTATGTTTTCCTTTTTTTATATAATCTACTCAAATTTGTTTGATGGATGTTTGAACACAGCAGAAAATCTGGCCAATTTTTGAGATTTTTGAATGCTCATGTCTCTTTTAATAATTAATAAATGAAAAAAGGAAAACATAGGGACATGGCAATAGAGGCCATTCATTTTTTGGGAAAATATTATTGCTCTACTGGCATTATCCAGGGAGGAAACAGGGGACTACTATTGTATGGGCAAACGGCCCTTGTGTTTCCTCTTAAAGACAAAGGTAAGGTAAGTCTAAGGAAAAGGACCCGATTTTGCTCTCACTATGTCTCTCACATTTTCTTGCCACATCTTTAGTAGAAACTTTGGAAAACCAATTAAAATGTATAGGACGAAATGATCTGTTTAATAATTAGACGTGTCAAAGTACATTGCGAACTATGAAACTCATGGAGACCATCAATATGGATAAACCAATAACAAAAAACTAAACCCATTTACACTAGGCAAGTTACTTGGAATAAGTATTGTGCTTTCTTTATCTTACATGGTGGTAAGAAGAGGGATAGCATGATACTTACTACAAACAAAAAACTTTTATATAGACAAATCACGCTTACGTACGCTATCTCCATCATGCACCGTGTGCTTGTTTCTATCTATAAGGTCTACGGTAGACAGTGGCTTCCTTGTGTTTCCTTGGAATTGCTTATGTGATGGAAAGAAGCATTTAAGATGCGGTGCATGCCACCAGCTGGACCATTGACACGTCTGCCAACAGCAGCAATCAAAACCTACATATAGAAAATAATATAGCAAAATGTAGGCACAGTATAATCGACCCCTTAGACTTATTACTATCTTAATAAATAAAGTGGCCCTATATAATTGTTTGTTTATTCCCACCCACATTGTATAACAGCTGGCTTGCAATCAACTCCTTAGAAGCATGAAATATCTAAATTTATAATAAATAATATTAATTCCTTAGTAGTAGATAATACAAAAGCTACGAATTTTTGCATGTTACAATTACGACTGATACTAATTTTCTACGTTTACTCCCATTCTTCAAATTTCATTAAACGTCACATACAGAGCAACAAATCATGAGGAATCAAAGAGGAAAATGTTAAATAAACATGACAATTTTATAGAGACCATATTAGAAGGGAAGATAGAAAGAACAAGAGGAAGGGATAGACCAAAGAGAATACACATAGATCAGGTGAAAAACATTATGTCGTACCAGGCAATCAAAGTAATGGCAGAAAATATAGAGACATGGAAAAGGTCTCACCAACTAGAGCAAGGTTCTTAAATTAATTAATTGACATAGAAGTGCCTATGAAGCCTCGTCTGTTTATTCCTGAAGGAGTAGTTAAAGTTAGCGGAAAGAGTAACAATTACAATAAATATAAATTTAAAAATATTGTGTCTGCTACTATTTCCTAAAGACACACCTCTGATAGAAGTGTTTCTTGTTTGCATTTGCCTTTCTCCCTTGTCCTCTTTTGCGAGGCTGGCAACGCACAGCCATTTATTGCCTATGCTATAACTGCTTACCATTATACTGAACTGCCTGATGTAAAGTAGATAAGTTTATTTACTAACTTAGTTCTTAAACCATAAGCGATCTGCAATCTTTCCAAACTTATCCTAAAGAAAGGTAAAGGTCTTATTCGAAACATCTGGAAAGTTTCTACAACTTTCTAAGCTATCAATAGAAATAATAAAAAAAAACATAGGCATCGTTCCAGGGGTTATCGCGTAGAGTATACCTACTGTTCTAATAACGCTATAATATATTACAATGCATTTTGTATCGCAGCGTATACACAGGAAGAGCTCGTGTTACGACACCCAGCGCTATGATACTGATAAATAATTACTTATTTAAATAGTTATGTATGTATTTATAATAGAAGTACGTTCATATTTGTTGGTCGAACAAAGCTATTAAAAGAAAAACGTGACAACGGAAAGGGAATCCGCAATTCAGAACACTGAGATTATATAACAAAAAGACGTTTTCTTCTAAAATAAATTATTTGAAGAGTTTTCTTTGCTGGTCTACTCGTATTAAATCGGTATCTTTCCTTCCTGATGTATCGGTCGAAATGTCTCAGATAGTTCGTTATTGTTAACTAATAATTAATTCTTCATAGATTTGTTAAACAATATCAATTTTAAATCAAATTGAAATAAGTCATTAATATTAACGGGTGCCTATTTTAAAATACGAGTAGGTTGTCATCTTGGTCAAAATTAATACTACAACAAACTAACGGATTGGTAAGTACATCACTGGCAAACCAAGTACGATTTTATACTACCAGTGATAGCAGACGAATTTTGGCGATGATGCCAGTGTCATTACAAAACCCCAAGCAAGGTAACATAGCCAAGCCTCTAGAATAAACTAAAATAAAACAGAATGAACATTTCAAACACCCAGCTCCTTAAGTAACAATGTTCTGTATGCACACGTAACAAGGTGTAAGATAACCATCAACTGTTTAAGACGAAGAATTTCCTTCCACATTTACCGTCAAAAGCAAAAATGATCTGATGAAGGAAACCGGCTATTTGTCAACAGTAGCGTGAGCGCGTGTCACGAGTACAATCGACATAGTTATTACATGACAATACGAGTGTGGATGCCTTCGTAATCGGATGTGGCGGTACAAAGCGGACGTACGTCCGTTCGGCGGCCGGACAGCCAGCCACCGGCCGATGTCGAGATATCAACCGCTCCCGCATCCGCCAACCGTTTGACAATGTGACCTTTGTATGTGGAATGTGTTACGTTGACATTATAATGAATTAGGCCTATTTAGAGCCCTTAGCAAAGGGTGATGGTTTATTATAGTCTCTTCTATATTCAGCTCTAAGAAACGGGCTGTGATGGTTTACAGTCTTTTTACATGAGAGATTCTAAATCTACAGTCTTTAAAGACTTTATGAAATCGGAAACAGAAATCAAAGAAACTAATTCGATAATTAAAAGTATACCTAGTTACTATTAAAGCGAAATGGCGAGATAGCTACTCAATCATATTAAATAAATATAATAAATATTGTTTATTTCTCTCAAAAAAGGTACAAAGGTATTCTTATATTTATAGTTACAGCAAAAACAGAACCTTGTTGAGAGCTGGAGTCTGAGCTAGGTTCGAAACCTGTGTGACAGATCTCCAGTCCTCGCCACGGAACATTACAAAAGTTAGCTTAGTAGCTACACCTATTAGACAGTGTCACAAAAACAATAATAAGAGAGATAATTTACAAACCGTAGTTGTGTGTGTGATTGTCTGTGCGGCTTTGTATAATCATATTAAATGTAAAATAAAGATCGAGAACTAGATATAACTGCTCATTATGATCTTGTCAAGTGACATCCGATAGTTTATAGGATTCTCAAAGAACGGAACCGAATAGAAAATATAATATAGCGGGGTTTAATATATTTGGATGGTAGCCCAGAACCTAGTCAAGGACGAGGCATTACCTAATAACAAGCAGATCTACTGAAATTGATTGAACCTTCCAATACAAAATATTTCCCGCTGTTTCATTCGCCTTTTTTCTGGGTGTAAGGTACCCTATGTCTTATTCTATATTATTGACGACGTGTATGCGAAATTTCATGACGATCGGTCAAGTTAAGGCGTGAAAGCGTAATAAACAATCTCACATTCGGATTATAATATTAGTTAGGATGTAGAAGTGGCACGCGTGATTGGCATAAATATAATAATAAACAACGGCAGAGGCACTTTTAAAGAAACCCTTAAGATTGAAAACGTTACTAAGTGTCTACTTGTATACTAGATAAGATCACTTAATTAGACGTGAGAATTATCTTCTTAACTATTGTTAAAATGAAAGAGACTGTTACTAGGTAGTTATATCTTTAGATATTTTGAAGGTATCTAAATTAGCGTAGGTATGAGTTGATAATAATGTCCTACAGACCTAATTTTCGGTCACGGTGGCCAATCTTGACGGAGACTGGCCATCTGCGCAGAAGATATTATAGTGCACAAGTATGTGCGTAAACACAAGTGCGCTCTCTGCTCCGTAACTCTCATAATCCGAGATCCGAATCCGAAAGAGATCAAACGCAGGCCCAATAGCTTTACTTGCTTTCCGAAGCACGGCGTGTATTACACCGCCAATTTTCTAACTCCGAGCTGAGATTTCAAGGCAAGAAATAAGCAATATTTTTTGTTGATTCGAGCCGGGTTTCAGTCTCATTTACTATCACTACTGCTCCACGGATGCAAGTTTACCGAGATTAGTGAACTGCGTATGGACTATTATGAGACTAGATTGACATAATACTGATCACCCAAATACCCGACGCGCGGACCTCACTGCAGTAGTATTGTTGACCCGGCCGTTGATCTGTAACCTCCTAACTAATACTATAAATGCGAATGTGAGTATGTCTGTTTGTTGCTTCAGGCCTTACCTAATTAACCGATCATCGTGAAATTTCGAATGCACGTTTTCAGAGGTATAAAATAGGACATAAGGTCCTTTCATCCAGAAAAAGTACTGTTTTCGAGGGATTGAAAGTCATTGACATAATCTAGATTAAAGCGAGCGATGCCACGAGCAAAATATAGTATATCTATAACGGTAAAAAAATATAAAATACATTTCGTCATCCCGCCCTATTATACAAATAACAAATTTTTCAATTCGCAGATTGCAGCAGACTCATAAAATATATCAAAGGTGTTGATTGGGGAGTCATAAAAGGTGTGCACTGTGCATACAGTAAAGCTTTTGAACTCCCACGTTTGGCAATTGTTTTTGAAATTTATAAAACTGGCTTTCTGTTTTAATATTTCAAAGACTTCCTACTTTTTTAAGGAAATATATACTTTTAATTGACTCATTCGTCTCTTTTCAGTCTTAAGTTTGCATGTGCGATCGGATGGACCTAGTAACATTTCGGTAGCTATACCAAGATGGTAACGTGATGATCGGTCCTAAAATATAGCTTGTGAAAAGTGGGTGCCTGCCTACAAAAGAAATATTACGACATGCACTTTTATTTTTTACAGACGTGCTTCTATGTAATAATGATCATAAAGGTTTTTGATTTAGTTTTGCTGTGTGAAAACACTACTCACAGATAAGTCATACGTTAAACAAAACTTGCGAATTTGAATGCAATACACGTCAGTCTAACCCTTTTCTTGGATACTTAATCTACCGACATTATAACCAGCATAACTACATTAGTAATGAATCAACCAGCCTAAAAGAATTTGAGACAAGTATTGCGAAACGCTGCTTAATTTGTAAATAGTAGTTAACCTCACACCAAACCTACAGCTGTTTATAATCAACGACCGGTGGGTAAACGACTCTATTGCCACCGTCTGTGACGTGTTACGACACAACAGCCAATCTAATTTACTGCTTGCATCAACAATGCAAAACGATAAAACCCTTGGAATAAATAGATAGAGAAAGAGCTTACTGCTGCAAATTATTCGGTGACGGTACAAATAAATGTAATAGTACGAACTCAATTACTGCGTTTCGCCTGACGAGTTTCGTTATGATTCTAGGGTCTCATACTGCCTCTACTATACGTTTCCTTTCGTAGGTACTTGTTTTATTCTTTCTACCATCCTTTCTTTGTTGCATGCTGAATGGGTAAATGTAGAAGAGCATAATTTATATACACCTATATTTGTAATAAACGATTATTGTTATTATCATTATCTTTGGGCTCAACAGCGTATAAAGACATATCTAACATATCTTTTTTAAATTCTCCTTTTTATTGCTTTGTACACCTAGAGTCGGCAACGCGCGTATGAGCTTCTGGTATTGCATGTGGTCATGGGCTACAATAAAAGCTTACCCTCAACCGGGTAGTATGCTGGTTTGCCTGACTTTAGTTGTAAAATAGATGTAGCTAGAAAGAGAAATTAATTGGATAAAACGTAATAAAATGACAGCTCTAAGCGCCATGACTTTATGTTTACGCTTTGCTCACACCTTCGAGAAACAGGCGACAGTCTGTCTAAATGTTATATAAATAAAAACAAATTAATCTCCAAAACATAATTCATGATTCGTTATATTTAATTTAGATTTCCATTAAGCGTATTTCTAGACATCGTAAGTCAAAGACCGAGAGTATAGGTAACTTAAAAAAAAGTTGAGTCTGTCTTAACATTGACCCCTCATACGTCACTGCTCCCACAAAAAACAAATAACTGCTGATGGATTAAACGCAAACTACGTCACAAGTATAACCCGAATACAGTCACAAAATTCAACCCTAAAATGCTTTTATCGATCTTCTATCGCGTAAAGCGTGGCTGAGGTGGTGAGTGACGCGGGCTCGGTTCATTCATACCGACCTACGCGCCACCCAACCCCTCTTTCCTTTCAATGATTTGTAGGGGTTACGTAAACTGCTATAGTTTCGTTTAACACGCGTATGTAGTTTAGAAGGATTCATTGTGTTTCCAGAGAGTTGTTTCGTGTGGGTGTTGTTGCACTGATTTCTGTTGTTCGTAGTAGTATTGTAATACTGTAATTGTTGTTCAGTTTATATAAAGTATTTTATAATAATAATAATAATATTCATTCACATCCTTACACTACATCATAGTGTTAAAGTATACCTACCTAAAATAATTTAAGCTTATATTAAAATCAATTCTTAAACTACGTTAATTTATAGTGTATACAATATAAATGAAGTTCAAAAGTTTATGTTTCAGCATACCTGAACTAGGATAAGCCTGTGTTTCAGGACATCACTTGACAATTTTATTTTACACTAGCGCATTGTTAATACATATATTTACCGTCTAAAATACATCTACGATTAAAGGTGTTTAGTAAGTAATATACAACTTAAAACTATCAATATCATTTTAAGACTTCTAGCAGTTTTTCAGTGTCCGTATAATTTAATTTTCCTAGGTATTCCATTATGTTAATGGAATACCTAATGGATGCTACATTTTTATAACTAACATTATATTATATGTAATAAATAAATAAAATGCAATAAAGCCCGCCATTATTTGGCCTGCGTAATGGTAAGCGATTAGTATAATCTATGATACTAAAGGTATTTTTGGCACGTTACCGTCTTAGTAATAAGAATAAGATTAGAAAAAAAGGAAAGTAATGGAAATGCCTCTTCCATTTCTTTCCTAATGAAATGGTATGTGAGCCCTTAGAACGCATATTTTTCGGACAAAATCGGACGTAATCCATCGTAACAAGACGCTTCGTCACAGTACACCATTGATATACAATAAGTAAAACTTGAACTTCAATAGAGCACATTTAAAAAGAGTTTATTTTTGTACTGTGACGTAACTAGTTACATTTTGTAGAGCCTAGGAGAGTTTACAAAACTTTGCCAGCATGATAGAGAATACTCTAGCGATAGGTGCCGACAAGTTCTTTGCCATTCATGTATCTATAGATGTTTTAGATTACATTTCCATTGCCAAAAGAAAAACTCAATAACTCTATTCCCGAACCAGGCATCGAAAGTCACGATCGCAAGCAACATAAATGCTAACTTACGTCACGGGACCATCGAGGACTTCCGATAGATTCCCTAATTGCAAATCCAAATTTTATTATCTAGCAAGTCCCTAGATCTAATCAATACGGTGATACTATTTTTATAAGGTTTCTCATCATACTTTATTCTATACTGCCTTTATTTAAACTGCTGTTTATGCAATTATAATTAGGAGTTCGCTTCAATAAAACCTACGCTCACTCCATTCATAGAATAAAATGACTGGAGGTTACGTTCACTATTAATAGCTTTTATACAGTACTAGCTGTTTCCTACGACTATTCGCGCATGTATAACTACATCTCCGTCAAATTTTGTTAAAATCGGTTCAGATGTTTAGCTGTGAAAACGTAACAAATATACAGAGTTGATTATACATTTAATATATTTATTGTTATTATGTTTATTGTTTTTTAAATCATCCTAAGTTTTCCCAGGGTTCCACAAACGCTCTATATGTAAAATGTTATCAAAATAAGAACAAGTAAAAGTGAAACAGAACGACAGAGTTCCTCATACATCTATAATACTAGTAAGTATAGATAGCTTAAAACGCGTTGGCGTGCCTCTATTCAGTAAACAGAACATGAAACTTTCCAACGAATTTGACATAAGTAACTAGATATTTTTAGTATACATAAGTAATATCTGATACTAAATATAGAACTGAATATTAAAGTCTCCTAGTTCACAAAACAAGTAAGTTTTAGATATCAGAAATATACCGAAATCATTTGGGGAATCCTAAGTTCGGCTCTTGAATATGATTATGCAAATATTTCTCGGTACACATCGTAATCTCGCCCCCACAGCCTACGTCGTGAATGAAGGGGAGGAATGGCGCGACGGGTGGAGGGAGCAACTCACTCCATTCTTTCTAGTCGATATCTAAGACGTGCTAATTCAAGGTTCTTTCATAATAATGTTAAGAATAACGTAATATTCTGTATCTCTTGACTGCCTGGTAAAGAATAAGCGTGATCGCTTTTGTTGGTCATGAGACCCATGAATGAGATATCAATATCGTTTCCTATGTCACGTATAGTGTTTTAAAATAAACAAGATGTACTCATGTTTTTCTATAGTAATCGAAGTAAGATTCATTTTGATTCGGCCTTATTTTTCTATTTTACTTTTTTATTTCGGTTGAGTTTACCAAAGCATACTAAAGACATAGTAAAACATTGTCACAGAATTTTTTGTCACATGACTGTCTCGAATCTATTACTCGCCACAGCAGCAGTGTAGCCAGTTAAACCACTGCACCACAAAGCGAAAAAGGTAAAATAAACACATAATGATAATATGTTTATGCTAACATTATTCGTTTCAATCGGTGCAAATCAAATATATTGAATTTCATGATACCGCGGTTTTGAGTTGGAGTGATGTCGAGTGACGCAATACGCCATTGATGTATGCTGCTCGCGTATTGATTCATAATCTTAGGTACATTGTTCCGATGGAAGCAACTTTTCAATGTCAAAGACGTTTGTAGTACTTCTCTTGTTGGAGAAAACGTATAGGCAAGTTTATTTGAGGGGAAATATGCTTAGAAAGTATTCATTGGTTCATTGAAGAGTTACGTCGGTAAATGTTTGTTGTGTGTTTAGGAAGTAGTTGTATGTACTTATGATATTTTGATTATTAATTCTCCTTCAAAAAACTGTTTACATTAAACAAACATGATACTATAAATATAACGATAGCTCAGTGGGGAGACCAACAGACTGCAATGCAGAGGGTCTTGGGTTCGAACCCACGTCGCGCACCTCTGACTTTCGGAAGATATATGACTTTTCGAAATTATGTGCGTATTGATTGACATTTATCGCCTGCTCCGTGCCTCGGAGAGCACGTTAAGCCGTCGGTCCCGGCTGCCATGAACATCTATGGCAATTGTTATTGGGAAAGTCCCCCTAATATCCTGACACTGGTCTAGCCTTAGGGTATCGTTAGCATCGGGTTGCGGAGGTCAGGTGGCAGCCGCTCCGTGTAAAAGCTGATATCCAGTCAAATCCGGTTAGACTAGAAAAAGCCGACCCCAAGTGAATTGGGAATAATAAAGGCTAAGGATAAGAAGAAAGAAGATACTATAAATAGCCGTAGCCATAACCATTACTAATAGGTACGTCAGCCGGTATCGCAGAGGTAATATGCTAAACTTGCGCGTTCGCGATCCGAAAGGAATAAAAAGAAAGGTATGTGAGTGAGACTCCAGAACTCTTAAAATTCTTTAAATCTTCAAAAAAATGTAGAAGCTTATGTTTTTATCAGTTTTAGAGAGATTAGTAAATAATTAGTGAATAATTAATGTCATCTTCGGACCTTTGACTGGCCAAATCGAAAAGACACAAAGACGAAAAATTGCATACGGGCTACATATTAACTCTGACCCGCCCTGATTGACTGTCATAATATATGCTAATAACAGTAGGTGTAATCAGCTCTAAGCGTTGCCTGGAAATGCCTTTATAACTACATCTTAAACTACGTGCTGTTAAAGAAAATTCCTTGACAGAAATACGTTTGCCTATAATAACTAATATCTCACGAATAGTTCAACAGATGACGACACGTCAGTACACAAAAAGCATTCATTCACAAAATGACAAAGCTTAATATTAGCTCGTTAGTCAAAGTGTACGGTGACGGAATTCCACTAAAGCAGTTGTGTCATACAAGTAGTAAGAGATAGCGGCGGCGGCGATAATAGCTCTGCTCTACAAACTAATTAATTCTGCGTGTACGTCTAGAAACTGTTCGTGTTGGCGCAATTGAATCGGCTTGTCGCTAGCCCCTTGTTTCACACAAAAGGATAATCGCAAAGATTATGAACGTTGCAGATATGGCCTGATGACATTTGTGTAGTGCTTTATACCTACGAGCAATTGTTGTAAGTATTAAACTGATTCTTGGCATATCTTTACCATTCATTTTCTGGATCGGGAAATATGTTTTTGAAATCCTCAGTAACTAACTAACGTCGACTCTTGTTTTGTGAGATTTTAAGCATAGCTAGCGAATTGTGGATGCAGTGCATATGTGTACCTACATCTTTAGCGATATACAAGTATGTGATTGTGTACTGTATAATAATACGGTAACAAATTATAGGTTATCTTTACATAAGATACAAATATAACCTGGAGAAAATTGTTTTAATGTGTGTGTCACAGGGATAGTCCATGGACCTGAAGTTGTCTTTAAAACACATATACACGTAAGACAAGAGCGATAAAGATCAGAGGTATATCTACGCTTAATCCAAAAATTCTTTTCATACATAGGTTTGAGCAACTATTGAGTTGCTCTGCTAGAGAAGTAACAACAGAAAATCGTAGTCTTTTTAATGTTTATTTTCTTTTTTAATTTAAGTTACATAAATTGGTATTTGATTATATTTTTCATGAGATTTTTTACATCTGTGTATAACAGCATTAGTTGTTTATTTTGTCTGTAAAGCCTTTTCGACAAAATATACAATAAAAGAAAATATATAAATATAATAACTAAATATACAGCTCCATCGATATTGAGCTTTCACCTGACGGTCTGTGTACTTATTTTCCTTGAGTACTAACATAAAAAGAAAATATAAATTATGAATGAACTGTCGTATCTGCACATACGTAATCTAGCGCCCATAATACGAGCCTACGCTACTACGTCCGTCTGAGATCAAGAGGAGCAAGAGGGAGGCGTGGGTGCGACGTAGGCGGCACGTAGGCGAATCGCCAGCTATACTCCGTACATAACGACTAGTGATGCGACTCGAGTCCAACTCTACTCGAGTGTCGAGTCACTCGAGTAATTCTCACACACTCGGTAAATTCGAGTCACCTTCTGTCATGTCAAGCTTAAGAAATGATACATAGAAGAAAACAGTAGTTCTTATTTGTTTGGCAACGCTTAAACGCTTAAACCTGTTTGTCTAGCCAGCGCCGGTGCGAGCGCGAATTACTTGACCGAGTCTGAGTGAATTCTAGTCGATATTTTTTTGACTCGAATACGTTTTTTACCGTAGTAACTCGAGTCACTTGAGTAAAATTGGAATCGAGTCGCATCACCAATGACGACTATAGTACCGTGTTGTTCGCGTTTGGGCAATTAATGTGCGTGTCGAGGTATAACGTTGATGACGGCATGTTTTTTAAAACGCATTGACAAATGTGAATGGACAAACAATATGAGGCAAAGGTGAATGGGACAGCTGGCAGGAAAAGACCTCGGTGAACGTTCTCTGACCATATCGGAGACAATCTGGAGACACCGTCTTTATAAGACTGTAAACCGACGGCCATGCATCCTAACTAAAATTATAAATTCGGGTTAATAAGTGTTTCATATGAAGATACACCAATCGTATATTTAATAAACCCGCTTTTTATACAGCTATACCTGTATGTACAACGTTAATAGACTCGAAACGAATACTTTAAATGTGACTTAACATGTAACTCAAATGCAAATGTGTTTGTTTGTTTGTCACGCCGTCACACCTTAACTGCTTGACCGATCATCATGAAATTTCGCATACACTTTGTTAGGGGTACAGACAAGAACATAAAGTACCTTTCATTCACAAAAAGTACTGATACTAATCTAACCTAACCTAGTTTTACACGAGTAAAGCCGCAGGCAATATCTAGTACAATATACGACAAAGATAAATAGGATGCCCGGCAGAGAAAGACTTCGATGAACGTTCTCTAACCCTATCGGACACATTCTGGAAACACCGTCCATATAAGACTGTTTGTTGAAGTGAATGACGGTATACCAGGATCGTAAAGATAAAGATGGTTTATTTGTTGAAACAAATAGGTAGGTATGCATGGTAAAATATAAAACATGTAGCTCAGTAGCTGAGTCATGTTTTGCCGTTGTGGCATACAAATACAATCGTAACAAGTGGTAATCTATAGTTTCTGCTTTCCCCTCCAACAGATGAGAGTTTATCTACGCCTCCAGTCCGATGGAACGTTTGAGAAGAAGAATGTGATGCTGGTGATAAGCTGAAAGGTACGGATAGGATTCACTGTCGATTGCATAAGGCAAGGTTTTTTTGTTTATTTTGCTTCTCAAAATGATCACACTCCGCCTGATGGTAAGCAGTCGTGTGGTCTAAGAGCAGTAGCCTCTACATCGTCCTCATAGCAGCCGAGGAGATGTTGAGGTCTCTACTTTGACGGCCTGAGAAGATGCTTTTTCACGCCCCGCTTAAAGGACCCAGGATTGAAGGAAGGAGGAAATACGTGCCTTGGCAAAGAATTCCATGCCTTGATCGTTCGGCAGATGTAAGAGAACCCAAACTTATTGGTGCGCACTCTAGTCGACTCCACCGTGTAAGGATGGCATCTGAGCCTAGCACGCGTTGTTCTGGATAGGAAAGGGGAGGGCGGGAAGAGGTGGAATAACTCTTCAGATCACTCTTCGTGGTATATTCTGTAGAAACATGCCAATGACTCCAATGAGGCAATATCCCTACGGAGTTGCAGAGGTTCAAGTGAACTCGTGAGTCTCCGATGATACGGACAGCCCGCCGCTGTAACCTGTCAAGAGCGTCTAGCATTAGATCCATTCCGATAATCAGGATGTCGATTGTAATTTGAAGATATAGTGTTACCAAACTCTCAGTAACATGATTATTACGTGAAGCAACTTGACTGCACGTATTGTAGTATCACTGTTACCTAGTAGAACTTACAAGCGAGTACGCACGACCTTAGTAGAAAATAACACGTTTCACGTAATTGGTAATTAATAACTGCTCATACCTACTAACACACGCGAGGTTACGCGCGCATGCATAACACTGACATCTATAGAGTTTGCCGTATACCGCGTAAAGGTACATATCACCTGTGCTGAGAATTTCACGAGAATTTTGCGAGCGAAGCAGCGTAAATAAATCTAGTCGGCAAAGCTGAATGGGACAGCTGGCAGGGAAAGACCTCGGTGAACATTCTCTGACCATATCGGAGACATTCTGGAGACACCGTTCTTTTATGAATATAAGAATAGAAATAAGTGAGATATGACAGGATAGCAAGTGGATATCTATATTTGTTTGCACGTGAGCATGTATGTATGCCGTAATAGGGAATGCTTAAAATGTATCGTGTTACAAAAGCAATGTAGGTACATCAAATGGTTCCTCACAGGTTCGGACGGCTAACGTGTATAGTTTCAGCTCTGTTGTTACTGAGAATTTCCTCACAGGTATCTCTAGTGTTGAGTACGACTTACATGACGCATGACATTTGTCATTTGTCGTATTAATGTAAGAGCGGTTCTAAATTTTACATGTACTATTTCAAATTTTATGTCGCGTTCTTCGCATGTCTCTCTCTCTATATCTGAGCCTTGAATCGAATCAAGACAGTAACGTTTGCGGTCAATCCCGACACTAAACTAAAAGAGTATTGCCCTCACCATTCATAAAACCATTACGCCAATATTAATGGCTACTCTCCGTTTATAGCACGTTGATGCTATAACAACAGTACCCGGGTATAATTTATTAATTGTCCCACTGCTGGGAGTGGGATTACTCTCATAACGAGAATACGTGATAGAATTATAGCCTTGCCCGTTTATAGTTCTATCACGCTGGTCAAATGCAGATCTGCAGATATCAAACGCCTTTAAGAAGTCGAGAAAAATACGGCAGTCTTTATGGTATGCCATAAAGACTGCTTAAACCTAGCAATAATTATAATTCATTTAATAATTATATACGAAAAGTGAGTTTTAATAAGGCATAGATGCATGTTTGTTTCGAACTGGAAATCTTAGACAATAGGCTTGACACAATCATTTTACCCACTTAGCTTGGCGGGTAAAACGTGCTGTATCTTGGTTCGTTGGTAACAACTATAAACTGCTATTGAAATTATCATTGACAGAACCATAACTATTTACCTGAAGCAAGAATAGAAACATAAACTGCAATCGCTATGCTTATAAACATAACCCTGATTCACAAACCAGTAACTCAGATATAATAATAAAATAATTTACGTAATCTATTATTATCAAGTTACAACTTACAATCAAGTAAGTCAATCCACGCAGTTTCATATTTCGCTTAGGTTTACATAGAGGCACGGTGTGTAATTCAAATACTAGATAATATTACTTGTACGTCAAAATACAACAGTTTGTGAATGAAACAGTGCGCGTCCGTCGTGGCGGCGAGCGGCGCGAATGGGAGCGGAAGACCGCGGTTAGTCCACTTCCTGTTTCCTGCAGGGCCGAGAACGTCGCACGCGCAGCCGAGCGCACCCGACCCCGCCCGAACATACACGAACTACTCCGAATACACCCGAAGTTGAAACACGCATGCATGATTTTTCTTTCAAGGAAAATGGAAAACGTTTCAATCACCGTTTTATCAGTAGACTTTTACAGACAGTCTCGGTATCAGCATGTGTATGCAACTGCTTTGCATGATGTCACGGGTTCGATTCCAGAAACGGGCATAATATTGTCTTCTGTTTACGCGAATTTTATTCATTGAAATTAAACTACTATATACGGATTTTATCGCGTTGTTTATTTGACACTTTAGAATTTGACAATTTAGAAACTGTTACGCTACATACTACTACTATTAAACTTTACTAATTGTGAAGCTAATTAAATTATTAAAACTATTTATATTTAAGTTTACACTTTCCCCAACGTTTCGGTTGCTTTTCAGCAGCCATGATCACGGGGAGACTGGTTTTAATTTCAACGGACATAATGTTATTAGGTTTTTGTGTAAGCGAGTGCCTCTATTAGGTGGAGTCTACTCTCTTAGCAGGCACACGTCTGCCTATCCCTTCACGCCGGGGATATAAGCATAACCCTGTCTAGAATTGATAGGGGACGCGTATAGGGTTTAAACATATTGGTACATCATGGGGCATCCAGGGTAAAAGAAGATACCCGACAATCTTTACATTGCCTCCTTGACACTAGCTTAACGGTCTGCCTTACAGTTGGAGACACGACATCGTAAACTAGTCAAAACATCAAGCATTAAAAGATAAACATTGTGCATGATCACGTTAATACCCGTTACATATTATAAGGTAGATCATGCGAAATTTTTTTTATTAGTTTTTAATATTTAATGCAAATCTCAGTAGGATCATATGTCATATGCGTGTTAAATAGTAATAGGGTTGGCCTTTACGTGAATCCTAAACATAGGTATCAAGTGGGCGTAATACATTGCTGCCTCAACCTCCGGGAATACCATACACAGTTCACGAGCATCACTGGATTACACATCCAATTCAAAGGTCAACTCTATTTAGATTTGCGACCAAAATGATATCGAGATAACTTAATATACTCGGCGTCCGGTTATAGTTTATTGAATACGTACTCGGTTCAATAAAGGCTTCATTTAGCATCACGATGATAGTGGCTTAATTCCATGACGTATTAATGATTTGGAGGGTAAAGGTTAATTGTTTAAATGGTATCTACTAAATGGTGCTTACGCAAGAAGCCTACGCGGGCTACATGCGCAAGCTAGTCTAGTAAGCGACATACGCATAATACGTGCGTACGCTGCATGCGCAAGCTACTTGCGTAGGCTGCTCTAGTTAGCTACATGCGCACTTGCGCATGTAGCCCACGTTAGTTACTTGTCTCATGTAAAACCAAGTGGTTTTACATGACACAAGTAACTAACGCGAGCTTCATGCGCAAGTTAGTCTCGCAAGATACAAACGCATACTACGCGCGATGGCTACATGCGCAAGCTACTTGCGTAGGCTGAGCAGCCTAACTAGCTAACTAGAGCTAGTTAGCTACATGCGCAAGTAGTTTTACATGACACAAGTAACTAACGTGGGCTCCATGCGCAAGTTAGTCTCGCAAGATACAAACGCATACTACGCGCGATGGCTACATGCGCAAGCTACTTGCGTAGGCTGAGCAGCCTAACTAGCTAACTAGAGCTAGTTAGCTACATGCGCAAGTAGTTTTACATGACACAAGTAACTAACGTGGGCTCCATGCGCAAGCTACTTGCGTGGGCTGCTCGTGATTGCATAAGTAAGGTATAGACAAGACCCTCGTGCTGGTTTCATGCGCAAGTTATTGATGCGGCTCCATGCGTTAGCTACTTGCGTGAATTATATGCATAATCTACTCGCGCTTGCTACATACACAAGCTGCTCGTTTTACATGAGCGAGCTAATACGGTTACTTGCATAGGCAGTGACTCGCAAACTCGTGTGCTCGCGTCGGTCGTTAACGAAAAGCACTTGCGCTCGTGCCTTTACTTGCACATGTTACCCACGCCGTATAAGAGTAGCAATAAACGATATACAAAAATGGCAACGTGCAAGTATTTGTATACAACCATTCTTAAAAGAAAACCAAAGCTCGCAACAACTAACCGTGGATCAAATAAATGTTGTCTAGTGTGGAGATCGAACTCAAAACGCTCGACGCAGTGCCAGTAGCGAAGCGACCACAAGCCACTAGGGGCAGCAGACAATAAATGCAAAATTTAATGCATACTGTACTAGTATCTTAAATTCTAACAATACTTATTCTCTGTAAACAGTTCCCTTTGAATATTGCGTTAAGTACGTGTGTGGACTTTGAATGTCACTGATAGCTCTGTATCAATGCAAGATGATTAGAGCATCAGGTATCAACACTGTACATATGTTCACTAATTGTGGACTGTTTGTGTCACATAATATCCCAGCTAGGCATGTGGCTTTGTTCACTAGACCTGTCCACACGCGACCAAAGAATACTTGTTAGTAAACCTTAAAATACAGAATACTAGATTTTGCACGTAAGTAGGTTATGCCCATTTTCTAGTCCTTAGGAACAGTACTTTCTTCTGCATGAAAGGTCATTTTCGGTAACCGTGACAACGAGTATGCGTAATTTTATGATAATCAGTCGAGTAGTTAAGGCGTGAAAGCGTTACAAACAAACTCACATTCGTATTTATAATATTAGTAAGGATAGAGCGCATGCTTCCAAATATGATTAGTTCAGTGCAGGGGGAGCATTGTATTCAATATATCTAATTTAAGTTACAGAATCGATCGATTGATAAAACATTTTTAACCGACTTCAAGGAGGAGGTTCTCAATACGTCGGAATCATTTTTTTTTAAATGTATTTTCACCTATTACTCGAAGACGCCTGGATCGATTTGAAAAATTGTTTTTTTTTAAGAGTTTTTACACTAGGAATAATTAACACAAATGTTGTCTCATGTGGGGATTAAACCCACAACACTCGGCGCAGGGAAAGTGGTGACGCGTCCGCTTATACACTACTACTACTACATCACTCGTGGTATACCTACTGGGAAGTACTAGAGCCTAGAAGATTGTTGGACAAGTGAGACGTAGATGACTCCACGGTATGCATTACGAGAAAACCTTTATTCAAATCTTCGGCAGATCCTATAACAAATGTTTTTTGCTACTTGTAATCGTACCAATCTACACTTTATATTTTCTTCTTATCAAAACTGTAGCAACGACTCTCAGTATCAATAAAACCCATTCATATCTACTGATTATATCTAAATATCTATGCCTTGGCGAAAACCTTATTTATGCACATTGCTCGCCTTTCGTAAACATGACAATAAACGAAAACAGTATCCTCACATCAATTGATGACTAGCCGAAGCATCTGAGACCGCTAATTACGTCAGAGATCTTCAGGCGAATAGAGGCACCACAGTTACAAAGACCGATCACTCCGTTCAAAACAAAAGACAAAGATCGGGAGCACCAATCTCACCAATAAAATCAAGTTGCAATTTTCAGCATTAAAGGTTTTATCAAATGTATAATCTAGAAAATGGAACTTTGTTTACTGTGACGATATTACCCTGACGTCATGGGGTGGGGGTAATTAACACAAGAGGGGTGAGTTGGGGTCTACGACAGCTCAATGAAAGGGAGAACCGTCGTTACGTCATCGTGTACAAATTTTAATCTGCCGTCCGCAGATTATCTTATAATCCTTATGTGATTAAAGATAGGGTGTATATTCGTGTGATTATAGTTTTGAGGTTGGATTATTAAGGTTGTTTGTTGAATGACGTGTTTAGTAGTTGAGCGACCCTCGAATGTTTGGTTGGATAAATATTTTGTTTTCTGAACGGTTTTATTTAATTTTGGTTGTTGGATTAATTGTTGTCAAGCTTTAGTTGTGTAGGTATTTTATGTGGGTATCTCTATTACGCTCTATTTTCAAACAATCCATAGTAATATCGTAACCTACAATGGCTAGGCTTCTGAACAATCCAAAAACAATGAAAGAGACTGAGCATTTTCATCTTTTTGAACAGAATTTACAATATTTTGATTATTATATACCTACCTAAATGTAATTACTCCATCTCCCTGTTTGTATCTTATCATGCCCAATAAACTAAACTGATTTTGATAAGCTTTAGTGTTAAGATAGCAACAAAGTCGCGGGTACTACATGCTGCTATTGATCATTTCTTTAGAAAACCCGAATAACACCTCGCTCAATACGGCTACCAAACCTAGAAACTTATTAACCTATTAACTTATTGACCGCATAAACTTTATGCAACGGGATCAGCTAGATAGAGTCCATGTTAAGAAAGCAAAATAAACACAATTATTTGTATAAATTAATTAGCGTAATTAGCGTAATTTGGCGTAGTGGTTAGTGTCACCGACTGCTACGCTTGAGGTCGCGGGTTCGATTCCCGCACAAGTCAAACATTTGTGTGCATGAACATGGATTTTTGTCTTGGTCTGGGTGTTTCTATGTATGATATGTATGTATTTACAAAAAGAAAATGTATATATGTATGTTTATCCATTGTCTAGTACCCATAGTACAAGCTCTGCTTAGTTTGGGCTAGATGGTGTTGTGTGTATGTAGTAGAATATTTATATATTATTTATTTTTTAAATTAACCGGCAAAGCCCATTATTGTAAACAAATAATAATAAGAAAGTATTAAATACTCTTTGCTACGAGTACCGCAGAACGAGGCGGCACATCAATGAATGAACCCGGTTCCCATTCTTGTTACACTTCCGCTACCCGTCCTTGTCACACGCTAGACAATAGCTACTTACCGACAGAGACGACACTATGCTACTTACCCGCAGTGCAATCAAAACAATTTTATTGACTGTGAAAGTAGTACCGCCAATGTTTACTGACTGAACTTCCGTAAAACAGATATTTGTCTTACTGTTCTATTGACTATTATGTTTACTGCTTGAACTGTCACCCGATACCTACATACATAGATAGTCCCTCGTTTATATCCCTGAAGGGATTGGCAGAGGAGTATAGCATCTACATTTCAACAGCTATGCTATTAGGTCTCACGTAATAGAAAAGTGCCTACTGCCATCTACTGACTACAAAAGACTAGACTCCGTGTAGCAACTGAGACTTTTTGTACAAAAAGATACTTACCTATAATACTTTGCCCGATGCGGGAATTGATCCGAAGACCTCATAAACAGTCGCATTCACTAACACTTTGCCATTGAGGCTGATAGTGAATTAAGCATTTATGTATAGGTACCTATGTATATCATCATTGATACAAGAATTCCGTTTTTTGTCGTTAGAATCTAGGCTGTGTTTACACGTTTTGTATCAAACGTGAAAACACTTAGCACAATAATTTATAATTCTATAATATAATAATACATGAAGCAAAAACTATGTACCACTTTTTACGAACATTGCGCGGACGGAGAAGTATGAAATTGGGCACAGTTAAAGTTTATACGGAGAAGGAGTGGCGAACCCTAATATTTTTATAAAATATGCATTAGAAATACATTAAATTAATGAAAAAACACTACACGCAGACAACCATGCAATTGACACAAGCAGTCGAATCGCGTTCGTAGTATTTCGGCATTGTTCGGCTGATGTCCTAGAATTCTTCGTAACTATGGTTACATGTGTATGCGGAGTAGGTGACTAAATGAAATGCAATTATAAGGGTATAGTTATAGGCAATAAAACCTCAATAACGATCAAACTTAAAATTTTAATTAGTAATTAAGTAAGCTAGTAATTTTTAAAATATTAAGAACATTAACTCTGTTTCAAATTACTTTAGGGATAACAAACACCACAGCACGTAGGTATACTTTGTTCCTTCGAATTGGGGCCCCATTTTATTTTAAAATATAATCGTTTGTTTCGTGTTAAAATATGGCGTGATGTGAGCTTGGACCTCACAATACAGCCTACGTCCGTCTGAAAGTAAGCTTTGGGACAAAACTGTTTTGGTAAATACCGGTACCCGAACCCACGTCTGTTTTTCTTTTTATGGTCTGCCTACAATGATATTTATATTTAGATTTTGTTGAGTTTCGTTGAAATAAAATTAACCTCAGTATTTATATTTAATATCAGTTTATATTATTATACAAATTTATGAGAATAGACCTTATAGACTGATGGTAGCAGTATTTACTGTAGGTAAAAGACATTTATTATATTAGGGGCTTCAGTCAGGCTTTGTGAATTCTACTAAAGATGAGTCATGGCGCTGGCATCACTAAGAATAATTATTTATGCCTGCTTCTGCCTGCTATTAGCACCACAGCTCTTTAAGGAGCCTGGAATCCCAATTCATCGCAAGGACACAATCCAAAAAATAATAATTACTGAGTAACTTTACAACATTTATAAATGTAACCGTTGGTTTTAGATTAATTATATGTTGGGTACTTACGAATAGTATTACTCCAGGAATGTTAAATGCTTGTGTTAGGAATATATGCTTGTCGATAGCGCAAAGGGTGGCAATGGAACCTACGATCTCATGATCGCAAGCTCGTTGGGCTGCCGCCGCTCTCTGATATTTGTAGCGGTTTTTAAGTATATACATAGTTGTCAACCGACAACAGTTAAATAAGAAAGGTTATTGGCAACCACGTCTAAGCAAGCGTAGCGTGGGACGGCCCTAGATGGATAGGCGACCTAGTCGAAATGGCGGGAAAACGTTGGCAGCTAACACAGCATCGATCGACACCATTAAAGGAGACAACACTGGACGTTATACGGATATGCAGACGACGCGTGAAAACGTGTCTAGGTGCGTCGAGTGCGATGAAAACTCACGGTACACCCTCACAACTCGTTTGAATATAGAAATCCTTTGCTAGAACACGAGGATAAGGCGTTAAGACATCACTTGAACTTCTCGAATCCTAACTAATATTATAATATTAGTTTGTTTGTTACGCTTTCACGTCTTAACTACTCGACCGATCATCATGAAATTTCGCATACACGTTGTCAGGGGAACGGCAAGAGACATAGTGTACCTTTCATTCAGAAAAAGTACTTTTCTCGAGGAATAGAAATTTATTCACAAAGTCTATAGATTAAAGCAAGCGTAGTCGCGAGCAAAATCTAGTTTACTATATTTAGCAACAAAAACAATATTTCGATACACATCACTTTTCACAATGCATTGACAACAGATAATTGTATTTTTAACACGCTCAACCTATATCTATTCTATTTATAAGACGTTAAAAATTAAGCTTTTATGAAAGGAAACATTAAGAAGGAAATAATAATTGATGCGAACAGGGAACATACGTATCCGGTGACGGCCGGAAGTAACGCCATACGCCTCACACCGGAAATTACGCGCCCCTTTCTTTCGCTCCTTGAATCATGTGCAAGGGCACTCCATTCATGTGATCGTGGGAGACTTGTGAACGGGACTAACAGTAACTTCTAATTCATGAATGAAAATAAAACGACAATTTTACAATGGTGTGCGGTTATTTAAATAAAATTATGTGTATTACAATGTTTTTCATTTGGTCGGTTAATATGTAGTAGTGAATGAATGAGGGGAAGGTATTTTTACATAGACCAACGGCGTGCTGCTTGTACTATTTTTATTACGGTGTTATCTAAATGCATCTGTAAAAAGACATTGTAGGTATTTTAAATTCTTTACAAATAATTCGCTGTTTTTAAAACTGTAAAACGAGTAATGATTTTGTAAGATGCGCCTAGAGGAAGGTTTTTATTATTTATTTAATTCATTGTCATTGTAATTGCCTAATCCCTTCTATATGGAAAAATATTTGTTGTATCCGTTGATTCAATGTTTGTGAATAATAATTATACAAAAAACAGCCATCAACTTTTTAATTATTTTATTCCAAACCACTTTTAAACAAAATCGATTACATACATGTAACTGTCAAAATGTTGACAAATAGCCAGTCAGCATCACAGATAATAAAACATTTTTTTCTCTATTCAAATACGATAGAACTAAAAAGGTTATAATCAAGGAGGTCAATAAATAAATAGCTTCGTTTTGATAGTGACTGATTTATGTTTTCAAATGGCACGTCTGTAATTAATGGGGTCCGGTAGGCTTATTTGGTATTCGTGGCATTAACATTGTGAGTGGTCTGGACAATCTAGTTTCCATTACATGTAATATACATAATTATAAAATAACGTAGATGTACCGTCGGAACTTGTTGGTTGCGTGTATTGAATTTAAATGAGCTTGTGAACTTCCAGTGTCTAGATCTTCTTACTTTTTCAAGGTGTATACTACTATGGTGTCAGAATTTTTTAAGCTGTTTATTAGTGTATCTGTTGTAACTTATTGAGTGGCAGCGGTGTACCGGTGGCTAGACACAATATATATTTAATAATGTCTTGTATTTTAAGACTTGAGGTAAGTTTGAGAATGACTGTTACGGTGGCGGAGAAGTAGTAAATACGACGACTGTTCATAAGATATTGAGTTCAATTCCCATGTTCAACAAGGTCTTATTTTCTGTCAAGAAATACAATAGCAGCATGAAGTCTTTAACATATGCCCTGAAGCCGGCAATAAGTTGACCCTCTGTTACGTGGGATCTAAAATCACAGCTGGTGAAATATAGATGTAATACAACTCGGGATCATACAGTTGAAGAATGTGCCCAGATGATATCGTACAGCTAACTGCTGCGTTATCCAGCCGTTACAGAAGCGCTTCTATTTGGTAGCATACGACTTCGGAAGCAAATAACAGTCAAATAAATACGTTGCAATAGTGTCAAGGATACCGTGTAGAGACGAAACACGTGACAATTTTATTTTGTTTTCGGAACTGATATCTTTAAATTAGACAGCCGTCGTCTATGACGATGCTGTCCTATCCAATATCAGAAGATTCCAATACAATCTAAGCGGCCGTAGCCCAATCTATAAAAATCGGGCTTGCGATCAAGCGGTTGCAAATCTCATCTATTTCACTATTGACGTAAACTCTCTCCTAAAATTAGCATATTGTTGCTATAGCTGAGGGCCTTAACAAGAATATCTGTTAAAATTTGAAGCCCAAATGGATAGTAATCTTCTAAAAATCGGAGAATATTCTTGGTTTTGGTAAACGAGCACAACCTTTCTAAATGGGGTACTTTCAGGAACCTGAAAGCCCTACTCGACGCAGAAATACAAGGTTGTTGGCATTCAATCTTTTGTAGGATAGAAGTTCTTCCTCAGCTACGCATCTCCAGTTTGAACGAAAACTAAACCTGGATTAAGTTAGTACCTTATTGTGCTCTACTCGTCTTTTTTAGTGACACACGAAAGGACTAGTCCCTATCAACTTTAGTCCCAATTCTAACAGTTTGTTCTCTTACTAATATATAATAAAAATAGCAGCTCTGTATATAATCTGGTAAGGGTCATGTGTCCAGCAGTGGGACAGTTTATATACAGAAACGGTCCCACTACACGGCACATGCCTTTTCCCTGCGTGCGAAAGGTTGGTCCATTGCGGGTTGACAGACTTCACATAAGTTAGAGATCACTCAAAAACTCTCAGTACAGCAGGTTTCCTCACGATGTTTGCTTTAAAGCGAGTGATAATTAACTATTTAATATGCACATAATTTCATATAAAATAGTTAGAGGTCTCAGGATCGAACGCAAACCCTCTGCGTGGCAGTCCAACGGTATCCAACTATGCTATCGCTGGTACTCACTGCTCTCACTAGTAGTGCATGCTTCCAATCATTAACAAAGCGTGTTTACAAATATTAAAGGCATTATTAGATGCCGAGTTATGAGAACTGAAGTTTTATTTCATAGTTATTATATTTATCGTTTGCCGGAAGTTCTTTTCAATTGTTCTTAAGGCGTTGTAGGTATAGTTCATTGATCATAAGTTTCCCACAGAAGCCTGTGATGGTTACAATGGATGGATACCAATGTGTAAGGGTGACGCAAGATAATCCTATACAAATATTTTAAAGAGACAGTGCGAATTTTGTATATACGTATGTGGAGGGTAATCTCCAGCACGACTGCACCAATTTAATATATATCTTTGACAATTTGAAAAATAAATTATGCCGATTATGATTATACAGGGTGATTTTGAAATCGTGTAATTCCTTTTAACCACGCATTCTACTGGTGATATAGAATAACCCTGACCATATTTTTATTTAATTAGAATTATTTTTTTGAAAAATTATTGTTCCGTTTTTTTTCTTGAAATGGTGTCAGATAGTCAAATGTTAACCAACCGAGGCAATTTTAATTTTTTAATACTTAAAATAAAAAAACATATTAATAATTAATGTCGTAAATAAAAACGGGCGGTCCTTTTTATTGCCCCTTATTATTTACGACATCAGTTATTGATATGTTATTATTTTTAAATTAGTAAAATATTAAGATTGTGTCAGGTGGTTAAAATATCGGGCACGCCACGATCGTGGCGGTAAGTCCCGTTTTTGAGGAGTGGCTGGAGAGGCGGTATGGCGCCCTCACCTTCCGGCTGACACAGGTTCTGATTGGCCACGGTTGTTTTGGCCGGTTCCTGTGTCGTATACGCCGGCAAGAGACGCCCGGTTGTTACCACTGCGGCGACTGCCGCGACGTTGTAGAGGACACGGCGCTGCACACTTTGGCGGTTTGCCCCGCCTGGGCATCGCAGCGCCGTGAATTGATCGCGGCAGTCGGATCGGTTGCCCTCTCGCTCCCGGCCGTAGTTCAGTCGATGGTCCGGAGTGAGAGGTCGTGGAACGCCGTCGCCTCCTTTTGTGAGGAAGTTATTTCCATCAAGGAGGCGGCGGAGCGGGAGAGGGAGCGTTTAAACCCTCCCCCCAACCGCAGAGCCGGGCGCCGGAGGGCGCGAGATGACCTCCAGCCACCCTGAGGTTTGACCTGGGGGTGGCGGGCTTCGTGGGCTTGCCCGCCATCCGTTCAGCACCAGGTCCGAGAGGCGGCGTGCGTGTTCCCACGCGCGCCTTTGTTTCGAGTCCGTCTCCCCCCTAGGGGGGAGACAGTAGGGAATTTTCATGAAGTGAGCCCTTTGGGTAGGTCTCTTGTGTAGTGGCCTGCCGTTTCATACGGCGGGCCGTAACCTCGGCGGGGTCGCGACCGCATGCGAAAGCGATTCGCGCGGCCCCGTCGATAGTGGTTTTGTCGAGGAACACCGTGGTAGGTTTAGTCGGTATTCCGGGAGGTACTTTATTATTATTTCCATCTTTCTTTTACCCCGGCGAGTCCGACATAATCCCTCCGCCCGCCCCCGCGGAGGGATATGCGTCATTGCATTCCCCCACGTAAAAAAAAAAAAAAAAAAAAAAAAAAAAAAAGGTGGTTAAAATATGACTATTTGAAATCATTTCATGAAAAGAATCAGTACTCTAATTTTGCTGAAACCATTATTCTAATTAAGAAAAAATATGGCCAGGGTTATTCTATATCACCAGTAGAATGCGTGGTTAAAAGGAATTACACGATTTCAAAATCACCCTGTATATTTGATACACATACAAATTTCGTTTGTGTTAGTTTGTGGAGTCTCCTTTTAAGCATTTAATGCTTGTGTTAGGAAGCTCCGCTCTTCCATACCAAAAAATTACATATTTAAAATAAAAATTATGGATAATTATTAACAATTTACAATGATATAAAATAATGAATTAAAATAATAATATTAGACATTATTTGACATAGCAAATAAAGTCGTTACAAAATTTATATTTTTTTTTCGACTTTATTGTTCGGTAACTATCTAAGGATCAACCAAAGTTATAACCTTGGTGGCACAGCGGTAGAGAATGCAGCTACTGTGCATGAGGTCACTGTTTCAATTCTCGGTTCGGGTCAACTATTATTGGATGTTTTACGTAGCACACAGTGGGACTATCGACATCAATAACCTCGCCCAATGTAACCTAAAACGATACCTATCAAAATAAGTTCCCCATCCATTTGCATAAAATTTTCAGACATGGCATACTTTTGTCCTAATTATATTTACGCATAACAGCTTACGCATAATTAGTTTTAAGCATAATCATAAAATTTAATTGTATTATCACAATTGGCCAAGGACCACCCCGCGACAACCTAAACGTATTTTCCGGGTTGTCACTAAGATAATTATGTCAACATAAACTGTATTTAAGACAATTATGGCAAAAAAGATTATGTCAAAGTATATTAGGAGAAAACCATTATGCGAAAAGAAGGAATCCCATCAAAATGTGGGTATGTAATAGACTTCTGCCTACCCACTCAAGCATATACGCATGATACTATATATCTATGTGTATACAAGAACGGTTTCAAATATATTAGGTATACTTCATAAAACGCCAGCTGACACAATTTATTTAATCGAAATATGTATAACAATGGGTAGGTTAATACAAAAACTGAATCCATTGATATAATCGACCGATATTTGCGAAATACAATGCCTATAAAAGAGTAGAGTAAGCTGCCTTGCAACCGGCAGCTGCTTCATTCAGTACAAAAACCGTTACATTCAAAAACGTTACAACTACCCACACAAACTGAAACGAATTTCAACTTTATATTTCTTACATAAAATTGAAAGTTCTTTGAGCTTTATGATGATATATTAGTTGTGGGTAAAACGAAACGAGGTTTACCAATAATTATGTAAGTTCCGTTACAGGCAAAATGCCCCACCTCCGCAGCGCTTTCATTAATAAACCAAGTAGTGTGTCGGAGTGGATTAGTTTCGTATCGTCGTAAACAAAATGGAGGCGACACGCGAAGGCTGGACTTGCACGCAACTTTATGCTAATACTCATTAATGAAACAGACATGCTTTTAGTTAATCACAGCTTTTAATAGTCCTAGGCTAAATAATTGGTTATAAAACATTATTCTGTCCGCCGCGGTTTCATACACGGTTTTGATTACTGATCCGCTCCTGTGGCTCATGATGTAATGATATAGCTTATTAACTTTTGCTCGCAGCTTAGCTCGGAAACATTACTTTTCTCTGGATGAAAAGTACCTTATGTATCTTTGCCCTGACAACGTGTACAAGAAATTTCATGATCATCGGTAGAATAATAAAGACGCGAATGCGTTACAAACAAAAACTGACATTCACGTTTATAATGTTAGTTAGGACTAGCTGTTTCTTGCGGTTTCACCCACGTTTTTGATTACTGCTGGGCTCTTGTCATTTATAGCGTGATGTTAGTTCTGGATAAAGTAGCTGTCTAATAGTGAAAGAATGATTCAAATCGGTTTAGTAGTTTCGGACGTTTTCGATTACAAACAAATAAATCTTTTATCCTTAATAATAATAATTTATATTCTATCACATACACACAACACCATCTAGCCCAAACTAAGCAGAGCTTGTACTATGGGTACCTACTAATCAATGGATTTTTGTAAATACATACATTTTATACATAGAAACACCCAGAACAAGACAAATATCCATGTCCATGCACGCAAATGTTTGACTTGTGCGGAAACCGAACCCGGGACCTCAGGCCTTATAATATTAGTATCGATAGCGGGTATGCAGGAGTTTATCACACCCAGAGTTTTCGCTATCGATCTGTTCCGACGTAAAAGAAAGCATTTTTAGATCTCGTACTGTTACATGCTGACTTTACCAGTTTCCCTTACAGAAAAACGCTTTGCCTGATACAGAAATCGAAACCTCACGAACCCATAAGTAAATATTAAACCAAACTTATTGCACATCTACGAACTGTCTGCGACAAGGTATCATTTATATTACTGGCTCTCTATCTATCTTTGCAATTACAATGTCAGAGAGTGATTTAATAAAGCATTGTCGGTCGTGTGTTATTTTTTACTATACATCAATTAGCAATTTCTTTTCTATCTTTAAAATGAATGAGCTTTAATTTCCTTAGCTGTCGTGTAAAAAAACATACATACAAGTGTTTTACATGTAGAAGGCATTGTTGTTCCATACTTATGTTTCGTCAATGAAGGTTTTTAATGATATAATATCAGCCATGTTAAAAAACTGTCGCGTTGCTAGGTCTGTACGAGCTTATTTTCAGTATTAGTGTTTTGTACCATGGTATTGAAAGGATTAGTCATCTAGACTCTGCGTTACCAAGTGCTAGGTGTCCAGAGTGCGCCGGACGTGGGGAACCTGGTTTTCTGTATTAACGTCACTCGGGGAGGCTCCTTTCATTCTCAATGTGAAAAGGATTAGGCCTCAGTCCACCATGCTAACCCTTGCAACTTACACACATCTTCGTAAACATTAAGGAGTCTGCCCACTACACCGTCTCATACCATGACCGTGCTAGGAACGTATCATACACGAAAAGCAACACGATACGCCCTGCTATAGGAACTGCTGGTCATTGACGGAACAGTCTTGTGGGCATAGTCTTATACATTTCCTTACAAATAATATTTTTTTGCCTGACAAGTTCCTAGCACGGTCATGGTATGAGACAGGGTAGTGGGCAGACTCCTTAATGTAGCACTTTTATCATCACGAACCTTCAGAACTCGTATTTACCAACGCAGACTCAGGGAACTTCTCTTATCATTGAGTTATTAAGTACTGCGTACTAGAGGGGACATTTCAAATAAATTGTTTGTAACACGAGTTAGAATGCATGCTCCCTATCTCACTAAGACTGAACCAGGCGATTACTGGAACAATAGGATTAAAGTACAATGTTAAGTAAGCAATAGCGGAATACATGTTGACATGTTTTAAATATGATTTTTTTGCACCTAAATGTGTCGTTGCAATCATCGCTTAAGTCTATTAACTCAATCACTCTGCAGAGTATCTGTAAATTGTATATATTTAAGCAAGCCGTTTCATTCGTATCGTCACTAAGTAATTAGAAACGGTTGACTCCTAAAAAGCTGGTGAAATGTGGATATACGAGGGTGCGTTTTTAAGTTCGCGGAATGGAATAGAAGGGGATGAAATAATATTACAAAATTATTTTTCCTTTTCAATATATTCACCTGAAACCCTAATACATTTCTCAGATCTATGAATTAACTTATGAATACCTTCATAAAAAAATGTTTTGTCTTTCTCTGAAAAATACGCCGAAACTGCATCCTTCACTTCTTCATCGGTTGAAAATTTCTTTCCTCGAAGCTCTTTTTTCAGATTTGGAAAGAGATAATAGTCGCTGGGAGCCAAGTCTGGGCTATAAGGTGGGTGATCAATGATATCGAAGCCCACCTTGTGCAAAGCAGCCAACGCAACTCGACTCTTGTGAACAGGAGCATTGTCGTGCAAGAGCAGGACACCTTTGGTCAATTTTCCTCTTCTTTTTTCTCTGATTGCCTCTTTTAACTGCTCTAAAATTGAAGCGTAGTGTTCTCCGGTTATGGAAACACCTTTTTCTTTGTAATCAACCAACAAAATTCCTTCTGTGTCCCAAAAAACAATCGCCATGAGCTTTCCCGCCGATTGCGACACCTTGAATTTCTTAGGCGGTGGTGTACCCTTTTTATGCCACTGCATGGAATCTTGTTTAGACTCAGGTTCATAGTGATGAACCCAAGTTTCATCCCCAGTAACAATTCGCTCCAAAAAACCATCCTTGTCTTCATTACACTGGCTCAAAAACGCACGCGAACACTCGACGCGCTTCTGTTTTTGAGGCGGTGTGAGCATTCTAGGCACCCATCTTGCACTGACTTTTGTCATGCCGAGATGATCATGGAGAACCTTGAAAATGGTCGTTTCAGATACTCCAACCATCTCTGCGATTTGTTTTTTCTTCAAACGTGCATCCTCCAATATTAATTTTTCGATTTTTTCGATAAGATCTGGAGTGGTGACCTCAACAGACCGCCCAGGCCGGGAATCGTCTTCAATTGATTCCCTGCCTTGCTTAAAGAGGTTGTGCCACTTGTATACCATGGTTTTTCCTGGACAAGAGTCCCCGTATACAGATGACATCTCTTCCAAAATGGTTTGAACATTTTTTCCTTGCTTGGTAAGGAACTTTATAACGGCGCGGAACTCGATTTTCTCCATACTTCACAATTTCTTCCAGATTGAGTTGCTTGAGGGACGATAGTTCAAAGACTAATGACCTCATTATGATAATACTCGGTATATATACTAATTATTAGTTGCTAAACACGTTAGTGACTAAACAAGCACCCCCACCACCTTCCATACCCTCCATTCCGCGAACTTAAAAACGCACCCTCGTAATACACAAGTCAAATAAAGTAAAGAAATATATTTTAACGTTGGGGCCATGGGGTCCAAGTGCTAGGTCTGTTTATAGAGACCTAACTATGCGGCTCATCGACGCTTCGCGTGACCAGAGGGCTGGTATTTTCTTTGCACAAAGAATAAGTATTGCCATTCAACGTGGCAATGCTGCCAGTCTTCTGGGCACGATGCCAATTGACGACGATGCGGAGGAATATTATGACGCTTTTTAATTTTGAAGTTTTCTTTTTCTCTTTAGTTTATATTTCTTGTAAATAATTTATGTTAATTATTTATTTATGCCACTAAAATAAACGTACATATACTTTTAAGGGGACAACTTCTACACTAGCAATAGTTCCTGTGTCACGAGAGACCATACAAACATTCAAACAACGGATTCGTTTAGATCACAAAGTCACACTTATGAACGTCAAAATCTATTGGTTAATAAGTTTACCAAGTAGGTAACTATTTTGGTTAGTTGCTACTGTTGCTAGTTTCAAGCAAAAGATTGAGCCTACGAGACAGCAGCTGCAAGAAACTCGCGGCCACTCTTTTAAATCAGCCAACCTACCTAATCATAATTAATATTATAAATACGAATATGAGTTTATTGTTAGCTTATAGTTGTTACGCTTTCATGCCTTAACTACTCGATCGATCATCATGAAATTTCGCATACACGTTGTCAGGAGCATAGAAAAGGACTTAGGGTACCTTTCATCCAGAGGAAAAGTACCTACTGTAGTCGAGGAACAGAAATTTATAGTAAAAATCTACATGAACGTGAGCGAAGCCGGATGCAAAATCTAGTTAAATATAATTGTAGGTTTTACAACAAGTCTTACCTCTGCCTCACTCATAAAGGATACATAGACGTCTATGTACTAAAGCATTCGCCTGCAGTTAACAGTACTTATAGAGTTTTTCTCCACACATACTTATCTGTAAGAGGGTTCGCGGAACATCAGTGTGATACTTTAAAGTTCACACTGCATGGCGGTTATTACGGTATTGTCTCAGAGCATATTGACTCTAATATTGTACTGAACGGTATACGTTCAGTTAGGTACCATCATGTTTGTCTACAGTTATGATGCGGTTTGGTTTACTTGCACCTAATGGGTTCTTGCAGTATAGGGTTAACACTTGGAGTAAAAGACATAGCGCCAAACACTTATAATAAGGTAGTTGAATCAATTCTTTTTATAATTTAAGTTAAATAGTTAAATTAAAAATACAAAGTATTGTTGAAATGTAATTATTCAAAAGTAAATAAAATGCAGGCGTTTCAAACCTAGTAGTAGAGCCAATTGCCAAATCATAGAAAAAGGATGCACGATACAAACTGTGAAGTCACAGCTATTTAAATGCAGCTGTGCGAGGAAAATAGCGAGACATCCCCACTACTTTTTCCTATATCCAAAGTTAAAATGTTAATTACTCCCTTTTTTATTTTAATGCTGTTGCAAATGCATAATAACATTTATTTTGTGTGCAAAATACTTAATATCCTCTCCTGCACTGAGCGTGACCCGCTGTCGCTACGATGTACCAATGGAAAAGTATTTTTTTATATACTTCCAGGGTTAAAGACATTTTGTGTTTATATAACACATAAATATATCATAAAGTCTTCTATAGGGTGCAACTATTTCCCCAAACGGAGTGCTGCTGTTTAGAAACCCCAGACGGAAACACTCATATGTCCTTCTGAACGAGAATCTCATAGTACCTACTCTATCTGTACGAAGCTATAGCAGTACATTAAATAGGGTTAATATGTATATTCACGTGTAACTTACCTAAACACTAACAGCAGCAGATACACTATGTCATACCGAGATCGACACGGAATGATAACGGAGTGGATTTATTTGCCAACTTATCACAAAAGTTATGAATGAACCGGCCCGATAACGCTATGTATACAGCAATCGTTAATTTGTTTTGATAGCTAGTCGACTCGTGTTTGTTTCGTGAATATCTAATGCAAATAATATTCTGAATATGTATGTTATGTTATGTTGGTTCCGGTGTGATTGTTGCAATCAGCTATTAAAGGTCACAGTTAATCTTGAGTTGTATTAACGTCTGTGTGTGTTATTTATATCTCTCTTTAGCTTACGGTATTGAGTGTGATTAATGAAAGGATGGATTCTGTAAAAGGCTAATATGTTGGGTAGTCGGTTCGGGCAGAGCAAGGCGCACGTTTTCAAACCAGAAAGGCTCTGTAGAATACAACAACGATTTAGTTACAAATTATAATCAATCGATTCAATTAAATAACAAGAATACTTTCGGTATTTTGACAATCAACTGTAGGTTTGATCCATTCTATTCATCAATAAGTTAATTATTAAATATAATTCTATGTTATTAGCAATTAATATCTAACTCAAAAAGGTACCTAAAATACTAGAATAAATTACGAGCACAATCAATAAGTACTTACCTAGTTTTATAGTACAGGGACCAGAAGAGACACTGAACCATTTCGCTTAAGTGAAATATCGTTTCAAGTTTCCATTTTACTAATTATATTATACATTTAATGCATTTTAATTAAATATATTTTTGTATGTTATACAAATATTATTTATATAAAATTAGTTACATTTTAATGCATGCACGCAATAATGACATCTTTTACCTAGGTAAGCTATTTATTTATTGCTTGGGTTACGATATAAGTCTAAGTTAAAGAAAATTTTAATAGTCATCAAAAATGAATAATTAAATGAAATTGTTATTATAAAGATTCTGTTGTCACAAACTGTAACTTAAAATAATTACATTTACGTGTTTTAGAGCAGTATTCTGGCATTAATGCTAAGTTATTACAGTACGGGGATTAAACAAAAAAGTTGATCGCAAAAAGGTCGTGAGACTACATCTACGATTATATCTTCCCAAAGGATTATGATTGAAACGCATGCAATAGGGGTGAGTTTCTTACCATCTAAGAACACGTACTTAGGGCAGCTGCTGACAAATCATAGCTTCGATGCTCTATAAAGTTCTCAAAGATATGTAAAGTCTACCAACACGCACTGAGCCAGCATAGGGGACTATAGCCAGAAGAGGGATATATCAGCCCTGACTTAAGCTAACCCACTGCCCACTGACACCTTATTCAAGGCTGATATTTAAAAAAACACATTTGTAGAAACCTACATGTTTCTAGCTTAAAGGTCATATGCTTATTAGGATCCAAACTCTGTGCTTCTATTGAGAATTTCTTTAAAGATTCCTAATTCCTTCTTCTTTAATTCATAAATGTGTTAACAGCGAGCTCAGCTACATGATTACTAATCGTGTAACCAAATGTTCCCAATACACAAACAGTTCGAGTCTCTGTCTCGAACTGATTCCTTCAAGCGTGTCTTTTATCCGCCTACCTACACGGGCTAGCGTGCGCACATTTTGTTAATAAAAAATATGTAGTGAATGGGCCGAGAGCGGAGCGTCCGCAATTCATAAAATTCAGCGGAGCCTGAATGAGAGCATCTGGCCCGCCAGGTGCGACGACAGCTTGCCACTCGACTGGCGGACAAAGGGTGAACCACTTCTGCGAAACTACCTTCTACCAGATTGTACTGATATCGATCCTTGACAACATACTGTACAAACTTACTTCTAGGAAGTCTCTCTACGGTACAACTAAATGTTTAAGTGGATTAGCAACTGCCTTATCTCGATACAAAATATTAATTGCAACGATTTACGAGCTGCGAGTTTAAATTCATTCATGAATACGACTCTGTATTATTCACAGACAAAAGAAAGAAAATCAATTTAAATGTTAACTACAAACTGGACGAAGGTAATAAACTGGAAATGAACGAGAATCAGATTCTGTAATCAAGTTCATACATACAGAATGGGGCAACTTTGTGTGTAAAGCCGTCGGAGCGGTCAATAAGTGAGTACGAACGAGTAGTTAACCACTCTCCCTGCTAGTATCTAGCACGGATCTCTATTTTTACATGCCGCAAACTTAAATTAATTAGTGCCCGTCATTTAATCCGAGGAGCTGTCTCGTAGGTGGGTGCGCGCGTTCCCACGGTGCGCCCGCGCCGCCGGAAACCGTCGCCCCGCACCCCGCGCCTCGCGCCCCTCGCCGCCCGGCCCCGGCCCATGCCGCCCGCGCACTGCTGCTAAGCTCCGAATCGATCCATCGCTCACGCACTCGCTTCCCATCAAAACTAAAAACCGCCTGATTCACTCATTCAGCTGCGAAACCATGCCTAAGGCACGTATAGCGAAATATCTATTCATAGGCCGACACCCGACGATCCCTTATACAGCTCTATTGCGCTTCCTTCCGTTTTTGTATACAACACAATCATGTCGGTTATGGCGACTGGCATATCTCATGCTATTATCGTATTTACGCGTGAGCTACATAGTTTAAAATTGCGTACAATATTTGAAGTAAAATCGGCGGTTGGACGCCGAAATCGTTCGCACATGGCCATGCTTAAGCGGATTGTTGATTCTAATGAATGGATGGGGACGGGTAGCTCAATGGAGTTACACAAAGGCTCTTTCGCAAGGGTCCGGAAGGAAGTTATATTCGAAAGAAATTAGCATATCCGTAGAATATTGTCCTTGCTTGAAACTACGAAATTACTTCCGTAGTTTGATTGTGTCTTTGAATGTTTACCTGAATGGACACAACGGGTGATATTCGGCAGAAAAATTTGTGCTAACTTGGCCCAACAATGGGTGGAAACGAATCCAAGGTCGATATCGCTATTAAAGTATTGTGATGATAAGTTTACAGCATAAATTGTTGTTTCTGTATCAAAGGATAATGTTCCGTATGCGCGTTCAAAACGAGGAAGTACTTATTCGAGACAAAAACGAATTGTTTAGCGAGCCTTATCGGACAACTATCTTCGTCAGATAATGTTCGTAATTCTTTACGATTGTTGTTTACGCTTGTGCCGTATCGTGAGACTTGTTTATGAATAAAGCCGTTGTCATGCCGCCTGACCAATGGTTTAGTAATGTATATAATATGTAAGAATTACTTGAACAGGATAGCTAGATTTTCAAAGTATTCGTTAACTATATACTATAGAATAACTAAAACTTTTATTCTAGCTTTAAATAAATATTGTTAATCACCTATTTCTCTGTAGAGTATTTAGTGTATTGGTTGTGATAAAGTGACCGCTAAACTTCTACGCTATCCGTACAGTCAATTTTGTACTTCAATGTTTTGATCACGACGATTAAGCTGTGTGTAGCAAGATTGTCGCTCCTCTCGCCATCTATTGACAACTTTGTGAAATCTCCAATTTGAAAACAAACATGTGTTTATTCATTATGCCGGTATTTTATTATTCAGTCCATCAATTATAATAAATAAAAATATGTGATAAAAGTATTTTTATAATTTACCTTTAATAAAAAAAAATCTTGTTGTTTATTTTATTATTTTTATGCAATGTATTTGTTTTCCTATGTGTTATTTTGGTTTATTCCGCATTCGATCCTCATGTTTCGTCACGAATTTAAAAATACGCATTCGTCCCAAAAATTGTTCCTCATATGCCCCGAAATTTAGATGAATATTAATTTCTTAACGTAATTCCTATTTCGTCCCGAATTATGTTCCTGTTTTAAACTTTTTTTTTGTATAGTATATTTTGATGTACCGTCAGCCGAAAAATATTTTAAAATATCTCCTTGATCTCTCGGCGAAATCTTGGGCGTATGATTGCATGACATCACGAGCCCGATTTTTTTTAAAATTACAATCATTTTTAAACGTGCTTTGTTTTGCTAGCCGTATGCTCAAAAATGTAGGACGAAAAAGGAATAATTATAAAAGAAGGGCGAATGAGGAACATTTTGGAATGCGGGTCGTAATGTAGGGGCGAATGCGAAACAAATGTTTATTACTACGCATAGTGATAACCCAATGGTTAGTCTGCCATCTAAAAGTCTCCAGTTTAATTCCAAGGCTGCTAGTACTCTTAGAATTTATGTGCGTATTAAGTACTAAATCATCGCTAGCTTTAACTGCGAAGGAAATCTGAATATCTGAAAGGTCCCGTAAAATACATATATTCTTAAAGACATAATGACACATCTCTCTCTCTCTCTCTCACTCTCTAAATACTTACTTAATTGACCTGTTGTGCTTTTTTTTCCTTTACCTTAAATTATTTTGTAATGTATATTTAGTAATTCCAAAAATATATAGATATTTCTTATTATTTTTGTGGTGCTTACTAGATAATAATTATAGTTCATATTTTAAATAAAAAGCATATTAATTTCATTTATATTCTATGTATTTATATCTATATTATTTATAATAGTATTGTCCCACACAACACAGGATTTTCCTAGCCTCGCGCTAGGAACATGATGGGGAACTCTCAGATATGCAGATTTCCTCACAAAGATCTCCTTCACAGCTGGTACATACTCGTATAACTATGTAGGTAATACTGTACTTTCTTTGGTGTCAATAAAATTATTATTATCAATGTTTAACGGATCTCATGCCTAATATAAATACATTTATTATTACTGTTAAAGCTACCTGTAAATACAATTGTTTAGTAAAAGCTTTACGTCGCCATGTTTATAATACAGGGCTTGTTGCAACACAAGTAATGTTTTGTAAGCCCGTTTCATTTGACTCAAGGACCCGGCCCGTAAGTCTTGCATGTGTAAATAAAAGGCTTGAGGCCGACCGCTCGACCTTAAAGGTTGCGACGCGGGCATCGAACCTTGTAACTAGTTATGTAACGCAAGCTAAATCGTTTATGTATACATTAGGGTAGTGAGTAATTTAAATAGATTAAAATAATATATTTAATTTAAACACTATCTAAGTCTTAAAGAAATGAAGAAAGTCAATAGTCATAGTAAAATATTTACGAAAAAATTTCAAAAAATTTTTGAACGTCAATTAAATGATATATTAATAAAATATACTAATAAAAATTAATGAAAATGTTACATTGAAAAAATTCTGTTCGAGGAGTAGAGCTTTCACGAGAAGAAGCAGGCAAGAAACTCATTGTCACTTTTACATCGCCAAACGGTTATCTATCTATGTAGGTACTTATATCTACACTAATTATAAAGGGAAAAGATTTGATGTTTTGTTTGTTTGTTTGTAAGGATTTAACTCTAAAACTAATCAACTGATGATTAAAAACTTCTTTTTATATGTATTGTAAAGTATTATCACCGAGTAACATAGGCTATTATATTTTTAAACCAACCTATCCTTCTTTTACGCGAGCGAAGGCGCGGGCAAAGTCTAGTTAATAATACAAACACATTTTATATTATTTTTCTTATATGAGCTGCTACTAAGACCTGTAGATGGCGAAATGTCGTTGTAAAATACCTCTGCCGATCCCTTCGCGAGAATAGGTGACACCAGACTTTTTTTACGTCCGTGTATGCATTGACGCATATCCCTCCGCGGGAGCGGGCGAAGAGGTTATGTCGGGCTTACCTGGGGAAAGACAGAAAGTCCCGAGTCCTACCAACTAAACCTACCACGGAGTTCCATTGCCAATTCTTGGACACGTTAGTCCAAGATTTGCTTAAACATTTTATATGGAAACTAGATGTGCTCGCGGTTTCACCCGCGTTTATGATTACTGCGCCACCCCATTGGGTCGTAGCGTGATGTTATATAGCCTATAGCCTTCCTCGATAAATGAGCTACCCAACACTGAAATAATTTTCAATTCGGACCAGTAGTTCCTGAGATTAGCGCGTTCAAGCAAACAATCAAACAAACTCTTCAGCCTTATAATATTAGTATAAAGATTTGACTTAGTCCCATGTAATAGGATGTAAGTCTACTGTATATTGGAAATAGCTCCAGAACTGTGTATAGTGAACAGTAATAGACACCGCTCTGTTATTGAGAATCTTTTGTCAGAAAATCCATTGCCCGAGATCGAACGCAAGACCTCACGCACAGCAGTTACTACTGCTGCGCCACCGAAATATCTCAAACCCATCATTCTTTATGCACACATCGAGTAAAACCTTAACAACACAACCTACTTTTTATATAACCCTTAAAAAAACAAATATCGTCCGAGGCACGTCCAATTTCGTTTAGTTATTTACATGTAAATAATAAAAGGAAAAAGCCAACTAGTATACGTTCAAAGTAAACATTAGGAGTGACCAGGACTCGGGAGTGCGCCCTCTGATGTAGGCAGCGCGCGCGCGTGCCTGCAAACAAAGCGGCCTCGTCCCTCCCACCCCTCGCCCCTCGCGCACCCCCGCCGTCACAAATAATAAGCAAATACACTTTGTTCCCTCACATACTGCACTTTTTTATTTTAACAGTTGCTTAACATTCAGCCTTTATATCAGAGTAGTCTTTCCCGCGGCTTTATTCGCGTCTTGCGTTCATTTAGATTTTGTGAATTTATTGATATTCCTCGGGAATAATACTTTTTCCGTGTGAAAGGTTCCTATTCAAAATGACGACACTTCGCCTGATGGTAAGCAGTCGTGTGGTCTATGAGCAGTGGCCTCCACATCGTCCTCATAGCAGCCGAGGCGATGTTGAGGTCTCTACTTTGACGGCCTGAGAAGGTGCTTTTTCACGCCCCGCTTAAAGGACCCAGGATTGAAGGAAGAAGGAAACGTGTTTCCTGGCTATCGATCGAACGATCAAGGCATGGAATTCCATGCTTTGATCGTTCGGCAGAGGTATGAGGACCCAAACTCTTTGGTACGCACTCTAGTCGACTCCACCGTGTAAGGATGGCATCTGTGCCCAGCACGCGTTGTTCTGGATAGGAAAGGGGAGGGCGGGATAAGGTGGAATAACTCTTCAGAGCTCTCCCCGTGGTATATTCTGTAGAAACATGCCAAAGAGGCAATATCCCTACGGAGTTGCCGAGATTCCAGTGAACTCGTGACCTCTGGATCTCCGATGATACGGACAGCCCGCCGCTGTAACCTGTCAAGAGCGTTTAGCAAGTACTGCGCGGAGCCATCCCAAAGATGAGAACAGTACTCCACGCAAGGGCGCACTTGTGCCTTATACAATAGGCACAGCTGCCCAGGCGCGAAGAACCGCCTCACCCTGTTCAGAACTCCGAGTAACATCAAACAAATAAACAAACTTTCATTCGCATTAATAATATTAGTAAGGATGGATTAGGTAGCGAAATACTTATGCGTGATAGTCCATATAAGTCTGGCACGCAGAAGTCAAGCCTCACGTAAAGAAAAGGAAAATTATAATTGTTGACTATTCGAAATTCGCGTTATAGACTGCCATTTTGGTCCCGTCGCAAATGTTTGTTGGTTTTTCTGTTATGGAGTGAGTCTATTAGACGGCGTCATTTGCCTACTCGATTCCATATTATGCAAATATGTGTTAACAGAAAACTCCATTAATTTTGCTTGATCCATTAAATTAAACCAACAACTATATTTGGTCATAAATACAGGCGCAAACAAATATCATCACACTCACTAGAATCCAAAAACAAAACGAATAAATTCTCATTACAAAACAATAGTAAAAAAAAGTATTAAGAAAAATGTTCATCAGATAAACAATTCGAAATTCAAAACCCATAAACAGCACCTATCTATGATTTAGTGAGTTTAAAGAATGAATCAGGTGCATGTTAAACTTGATGAATTAAAATGTTCATTGTTGTTTTATGTTCTGTATGTAATGTGGGGCTACTAAAATTGGTGGGGTGTTTTCGAAGCTTGGGGAAGGAATGCTTCGGCAGGTGTGCAGCTTGGCCACCGTGTGAATAGTGAGGATATGAATGGTATGTTTTTGTTTTGAATGTTTTAGTGAGTGAAATTGTAATGAAAGGTGTTTGTAGAAATTAGATTAAGTAATTCTATGTGATGTTATACGAAATTACGTATTCAAAAGAAGTGTAATTATAATTTTTTGTTCTTTGTTGTGAGGCGACTTTATTCAACAGTATACAGTAAACGGTGACAACGAGCGTTCAGGCTTGGAACTTCTTTTATTTGTTGAAATTTGCAACATTCTGTGCGATGTACTATCGACTTGAGCGACGCGACGGTTGACCATTTCAGAAAAAATTTCGTTTACACATGTTGACTTTAAGTGACTCCGCCCTTAATTTTGTTAACCAATTAAAAAGGAATCTTCGAACAAAAAAGTGTACTAACCGTTTGTTTTTATGACTTTTCTTACTTTTGCCAGATGGTACCATATTTGGACAGTTGTTGCGTAAAGTGTAAAAAAACTCAAACAAAAAGGTCGTACTTGACCAGTTGAGTTTGTAACGCCTTAGAATCAGAAAATAAATGTAAAGTGCAAAAAAGAAACAAAAAAAAAAGGGGCGTGTCACGGGTGGCCTACCAAGTGTTGGTCAACCGTCGCTCAAGTCGATAGTACATATTATGAAACATTCTTGATTTAGTTTTGATAGTACTTTAACTATTTTTTAACGCAGAATAAAACACTCTACTTAACAACTAATACTTAATATCATGTTTAACTTCCATTTGTGTCCCGGGTGATTTTACAAACATTAAACAACAACGGCCCAAAGTCCAGAAATCCGAAACAAAATTTGTAGATAATTAGTTGACCTGTGTGGCTACCAGAAGCCAATACATTCGACGCATTGCCAAGATGACTTTACACAGAGCCATTCGTTAGTAATTGACAGCTGTTACCATCCTAGTTGACGACAAATTGAAGTGAATTCACCTCAAGATTATATCATTTGGTGACGATTAACGTGTATGTTGTCACAAGCCGCTCGTTCGAGAGAGCTTGATACGATTAGGCGTTATACACACAGACTTAACATTGAAGATAAGGATAAGGGGTTATTTATAGACCGAAATCCGATTTATTCCTATTATATAATAATAATATTTTTTTTATTTTCTCATCACAAATGTTTGTACCTACAGTAATATGGCAACATAAATAAAAAAAGACATTAATTGTGAGAGACTGGTGCCCGAAATAGATGTAGCAATACCTGTGTAACGACTCACCAGGCTCCCAAAACTTAATAGTAGACATATTATAATATACATATTTATATATATATATAATTATCAGTATACATATAATTATACATATAATTATCAGTTCATATTGTAAGGTGATGTTTAGAAGCAACTATTTATGTTTTACTTTATCCTTTTGAGGTACAGTAGCATACCGGCGGCCAGACACAATAGGTTTTAATTATGTCCGGTATTCTAAGATCTGGTAGGTTAATTTTAACTATCTCGTTCCTTGAATTTGTACGTTAGGTGATTGACTGTCGATGTCAAGACGAACATTGTATTTTTTAAAGGGGAAGTGATGGAATACTCGGCGTAGTGGTTGAGGCAAGGTGACCACTTTAACCTCTACGCCATACGTGTTGTCTAATTTTATTCACAAGTTAATATAAGAGAATAGAAGAAAAATGAATCATTACGTAATATTATACACGTTAATGCGAATGTGAGTTTGTTTGTTACGCTTTCACGCCTTAACTACTCGACCGATCATCATGAAATTCGGCATATACTTTTTCAGGGAAACAGAAAAGGAGATAGCGTACCTTTTCTCCAGTAAAATTACTGTTACTAACCTAAGCTACATTTACGCAAGCGAAGCCGTGGGCAAAATCTAGTAAACTAATAAATGAGTAAAAAAGTATTCGAAGTTATTGTCATTCTATACAAATATTTAATTTAAATACGAGTTGGGATAGTCGTATCCACACAATTCTTTCTGTACAGAATTCGGGAACCACATGTCATTTCCTTTACGGCCCCATGCGGGGCGGGGATGCATGCGGCGGTACCAATAAAAACGATCTCTATTCACTGCGAAGGGTTATATTGCAAAATACACACATACATATGTCATCGGAACTGCCGTGCCTCGTTGGTTGGTATGCGCTTAAATTTGCGACCGATCATGTGGTTCTAAGTTCAATTCGAGCGTCAAACATTAAATATGTTATTAGGTTTTTCTGTTAGAAAGTACTTAGTAGCAGCATTTACGGCCAATCCTGCCACTTGCAAGTAAAAGTTATCTAAAAGATAAATCGCATGCTGTTTCACTCATGTTAGGTTAAAGAAGAGGGATGGCGTGATTTTTATCTTACAGATAAATTCTATCTGGATGTGGTAGTACAAGCCCTTACTCTGATAATGTGCCTGATAGACGACAACAGACGGATCGTCTATTACGTGGAACCTAAAACCATAGTTGGTGAAATGTGAGTGTAGAAGTCTCCGTCTACACTTTCGGGGAAGCTTATCTAACGGTATAAGATAAGAATAGATATAATTACATGTAGTTTTATATGCACTAATTGGAAGGGTCATTTGACTAGGAAATTTGATTTGAGATAACTAACTAACTGAATGTGGTGGAAAATGCGATATGCCATACTCTCATACAGACATACATACATCTCTTACAAAAACGTGAAAATAGAACTGATAAGTATACTTTTTTAAAGCAGCGATTGCCTAAAGGGAGACTGTTGAACTATTACACAGAAGTCTTAACTTTGACCGCATCGCACGGACCTCTAATTTTTGAAAGTTATGTGCGTATGAAATATTTAATTATCTCTCACTTTAACGACGAAGAAAAACATTATAAGGAATCTTGAAAGCTTGAGAGTTCTTTAAACAATGTTCTCGAAGATATGTCAAGTCTATCAACTCGCATCAGGCCAGCGTAATGGACTATGGTCTAACCCTCCTCACAATGAGGAGAGGCCTGTGCCCTGTAGTGGGACAGTTTATATGCAGAGCTGGTTCTGTTACATCTATACTAATATTATAAAGCTGAAGAATTTGTTTGTTTGTTTGCTTGAACGCGCTAATCTCAGGAACTACGGGTTCGAATTAATAATTCTTTTAGTGTTGGTTAGCCCTTTTATCGAGGAAGGCTATAGGCTATATAACATCACGCTACGACCGATAGGAGCGGAGCAGCGATGAAAAATGTTGCAAAACAGGGAAAATTGTCTTATGTGAAGCAGACGAAGTTGCGCGGGTCAGCTAGTATACTTATTTATTAACAATTAAGGAATCTTGCATGTCTAAGAATTCTCTATAATGTTCTCGAAAACGTTTCAAGTCTTCCAAACCATATTGGGCCGATATTTCTTCTCATAGCTAGATGAAGCCCGTGCCTAGAAGTACAATTTATAAGCTAGTCTGATATATTTATATAGTCACACTATTTAAAGAATACCGACTTCCGTCCGGTCAGATGTTTTATTACATACGATATAAGATACTTTACTCGCTCAAAGTATCTACCGAACACCTAAAAACCAAGACAATTGAACAATAAATCGTACACGTGTACTTCAAACGACCTCCCGTAAACGAAACGGTATAATTATTCTACTGATCAATTTTGTGTGATCGATTTGGTGCGCTCAAGGATTCAGCATGATCCGCATTTTGATTGTAACTCGGTCTTCCGATTATACAGCATGTAACTGAGACCTGTGATGAAAATACACTGAAGGACTCATAAACTCATACCTTATTAAAAGAAAAAAAAAACAGGTGATTCAACTTTTTTTTTAAATTGTAAAGTCCAATTTTCAATAGACCAACCAAAATCAATTATTGTTACATTTATCGTTTCTGTTCAAAAAAATTGCATGGTCCTTTCCAGTATACAAACATACTCTTAAGATTAACGATACTACGCTGTTATGAAGTTAACGAACCAAACTATAGGTTTCAATTTAAATTTGTATAAAAAGTTTGAATACCTAAGTAGGTATTCAAACTTTTTATACAAATTTGAACCAAGTGGTTAAAATGTTAATTTCAAAGGCGTTTTGAACATTGATGCAGTTTATGAGTCCGTCAGTGTAGTTGATCACCTCCAGGTAAACAGACATTGTCCACATTGTCTTCTAAAATTTACGTTAATATAAAGGGAATTGTCTACTTTGTATGGGGGTTTTGTCTTGGAATGGACAGTCACTGAGCATAATAATTATATATTGTCGGCCTCGATGGCGTAGTGGTTAGTGTGACCGACTGCCACGCCTGAGGTCGCGGGTTCGATTCCCGCACAAGTCAAACATTTGTGTGCATGAACATGGATGTTTGTCTTGGTCTGGGTGTTTCTATGTATAATATGTATGTATTTACAAAAAAAAAGTATATATGTATGTTTATCCATCGTCTAGTACCTACCCATAGTACAAGCTCTGCTTAGTTTGGGCTAGATGGTGTTGTGTGTATGTGGTTGAATATTATTATTATTATTATTAATTTAGAAGCATTAACCAGTAGGAATTAGAAAATATCAGTTTTGTGTCCAGGTGTTCCTAATTCGTTTGTTGTGATGGTTTATATAAACATAAAGGTATTTGAAATAAAAATCATAGTTTTATGTAATATTTTTTTAATTTTCTGATTCATATGTTACTAAAATAATATCTAGGAACTGGGCTGGTGGATTTAAATTGTTGTGATATCTTGCCCACCTCAAAAACCAAATAATTGTCATTATATGGGCGCAGCAACTCACTGTCCGTCGACCGTAGGATCGTCGTTAATTGTTTTTATGTATGAATTCTGTACACGCTAAGCCAATAAAGGGCAGTTCCCTTTCAATTCAATCATCAGTTCATATCGTAAGGTGATGTTTAGAAGAACTATTTATGTTTTACTTTAACCTTTTGAGGTACAGCGGTTAGTAGTACACACAGCGACATGTCAACCTAGACTGGACTTTGAACTATTAGAAGTTGAGCGCTGCGAATCGTGCGAGAGAGTGCGTTATATTTTTGTGACGCTCTATCCTTACCATTATATCGACACCACTATGCACTGTCCCTTTCCAGCAATTCTCTATTTTGTATGTAGCGTAGTTATGCGTATATAGGGTGTCTAACTTGATGTGTACCCGTGTGTACAACGGGATAACTTAAATACGATGTTAGTAACTTACACACACATACAATAGAAAAACAAAAGAAACAAGTATTGTTCTACAAAATATGCATCCTCATCCAATGCCTTCAAATCCGAACTAATATTATGGATATTGTAATCCGAACTAATAAATGTGAATGTGAGTTTCATTGTTTGTTTGTTAGCCTTTCATGCCTTGAGGACTCGACCGATCATCATGGAATTTCGCATTGGCAGAGGTACAGAGGAGGTAGGTAGAGGTAGAGTCATCCAGGAAAAAGTACTGTTCCCTAGGGATAGAAGTTTTATGACAAAATCTATATTAAAGCGAACGAAGCTGCAAGTAACATCTGTAATAATATCAGCCCTGTATTAAATTGTTCCACTGCTTGGCACAGATCGCTTCTTAGTAATAATATAATATAATATAATAATAATATTCTACCACATACACACAACACTATCTAGCCCAAACTAAGCAGAGCTTGTACTATGGGTACTAGACAATGGATAAACATACATATATACTTTTTTTTTTTCGTAAATACATACATATTATACATAGAAACACCCAGACCAAGACAAACATCCATGTTCATGCACACAAATATTTGTCTTGTGCGGGAATCGAAGTGTGTGATAAGGGTTAGGTTATAGTTCACCATGCTGGCCCAGTGCGGGTTGGTAGATTTCACATATCTTCGAGAACATTATGGAGAACTCTCAGACATGCAGATTTCCTCAAGACGTTTTCCATCACCGTTCAAGCGAGTGAGTTAGGAAAATGGATAAAATATTCTTATTCCTTAACCAGTTAAGAAAAAGCGAATAAAAATTCTTGTTTCATAGATAGTTAAGAAACATAGTTAAGAATATGGACTAATCGTTTAATACGAATACAATTTTAAAAATTTAGAGATTTAGGATTGATCTTGTGACCTTTCCTAAAATTCAAACCGAACTAAATATGTTTATATAAAAACTATCTCTAATTAATTTATTGTAGACATAGAATATAGCAAGAATAACGCAAAGTTTTTAGCTTTATTTGTGGCTTTATGCTTTAGTCCGACTGTGATAGTTGTTAGACATAAATTGTGGAATGTGAAAACGTTTTTTTTCCTGATCTTAAAGGACTAAGAGCGTGAAGTCTTCTGTGTAAATTAGTCGGAAAGGTATAATTTCCATTAAACCAAAATTACCACAAGTAAAATTTTCAATTGATTTTTTTTTCACGGCTCTCTTTTTTGTCGTAATGATATGATTATTAATTATATTAACGGCCTTAATGACTACACAATTCAGTCACACACTGTAGATGACCCAGGTTACATCACACATCTTTTAATAAGGACCGATGGATATGAAATATGAAGTCGGTTATCGATTAATTATCGATTCATCGTAAGTGCACAGCCATCTTGGATGTAAGTGCGCGGTGGTTCCCGCGCGCGGCTTCCTGCGCGCGCGTGTTGTTGCATGCTAATGTTCGCGCATGCGCCGTGTCCTGTTCCTCGCATGTGCGTTCCACTTGGAAGTTCGACGATTGTTTCGTCAGCTTAGAGCAGCGTGGAGCTTCAAAGAATATCTCTATTTACTGGTCTCGCAGCTCATCGAAATATAATAGTTAAAGTTATATATGGGGTGTGTGTTTGGGTGTAAAATGGAAGGGGCATATGTCAACCAATGGTCAGCTACGGATTGATAGATTTATAGACTGAGCAAAGTCGCTGGAAAAAGGAAAAATTGCCTAAGAAAGAATATTTGTTCAGATGACGGTGTAGCGACTGTAAATGCAGCGACTGGTACTGCGCCAAGACGAAGAACTGAGCGTCCATTCCACATGTGCTTCATTAGGCACATGTGGATTCTCGCTTCTCTGCTTACTCTTTCTATCTTCTTGCCACTTACGACACAATTTCTACTCATACCTTTACTTGTTATATAAAATGTCTTCTTATTCTGATGCTTTTCTCCATTTTCTTATAAAAACACTTTGTATTATATGACAAGATTGTTCCAGTTTTTGTCTGCTTTGCAACAACCATTGCGATAGAAGGTTCAGACTCTTCAAGAATGGGCTACTAGGCAGGCAAAGACAACTGGTCCATCTGTCGATGAATCGAATCAACAATCAAATAGGTACTAATCTTTTCAGTAATGGGTACGTTGGCTCTTTAGTCAACTGATCCCGCTCGAACTTATCCCGCGAAATGAGTTGACCTAACGAATGTTTTGAATCGGGCAACTGATCCCATTGATACATTTTAGGATTTGTACAGGCACGAAAAAAGTGTTAGACATTAGATTTACGAAAACAACAACGCAACCAGAAACGCACAAAATGTCTTGTATTAGTCACCCTATAATTTATAAAAAAAAGGAAATTAAGTTTAATTTTTTGAAGTGAATAGGCTTCTATCGGCGCTTTGAGCACTTTTAGGATGAAAAAACATCATGGAATTCGCGTCATCGTCACCGAACGCTTTCCATGAGCTATATGTATACTGTGTATATATGTGTACTTTTTGGGTGAACAAAATGCGTGAAACTCGCGTCATCGTCACCGCACACTAATTACTTAGTATTCACTTCTATCGGGAGTCCCCAAAGACTGCACCGCATGTATTTTTTTAAATATAAATTAGATTTCTTTTTTTATTTTATTAATATTTTAATCATTCTATTAATTTTCATACATTCTCATTCTATCTTTACACTTTTGTTCACGTGTGCACATATTTATATTGAATTATATTCTTCTTTTTAAAGTGGGATCAGTTGCCCGATTCAAAACATTCGTTAGGTCAACTCATCCCGCGGGATAGTTCGAGCGAGATCAGTTGACTAAAAGGCCGGTACGTTACGATCGACAATCACACTGCACCCAATGCAATATTATTACTTGCCCAAGTCGCTCCACGAAGATGCCGTTATTGAGTCAAGCAAAGTATAGCTTTTGTTGTTTTTTTTAAGACATCTCCCGCACTAGTAGAAATTCCCGTGTCGTGGAAAACATTACAAATATTTAAAGAACGGACACACAGAACACCCAGATTGGAACAACCATTTGTGGATCACAATTTTTTTGTCCCATGGGGATCGAACCCACAACACTCAGCGCAGTGGCGGTGGCTTAGCGACTACTTACACTACTATACACAATTCTCACAACCGTGCTTGTTTATTTTATTAAAATTTACCTTTAAAATTATCTATAAAAATATCACAAATTTTTGTCCCGTGAGGAAATCGGAGCCACGACACAGCACTGGCGAGGTGACCACCTTAACCATTAGCTACCGTGCAACCAAAACAGGGTCTAACAATATTACTATTGCTGATATAAATAGACCCATACGGGTTAAATTTAAAATCGAGTCACGTATCACTGGGATTTTCATATCAATCGAATTAGCCGTTTTTGTGCGGATGTCAAACACAAACGCACATAATAATATCTTTCTTCGTAACATATTATTATGATTAGTGGCGCACTCACACTTTGCCGGTTTCCTGTTTAAACTTACGCGTGTGAAATATAAAAAAATATAACGTGTATGTATCTTTACTTATTTGTCAACATGCCTTTATGTGTCCGAAGGGTTCAGTAGAAGTTTTTTGCTGGTTATACCAACGATTTTACTAGGTTCTACGTAATTTAGAGCAGGCCTTTTGCTGGTTATCAAGCACCATGACTCCGGCGAAGCGTTAGTAAAAGTGATTGCTGTGCATGAGATCATGGATTCGAACCGCGAGTCGAGTCACCATAAAGTTTGATGTCAAGAAATTTTCAAGGTTACTAGCCTGGTGTTAGAAAGTTGGCGGAGTTGCGTACCTCCCGCCTCGTCTCGGAAAGCACATCATGCTCTTGGTTCAGTGCCTGATCTCTCTCTCTGGTCGTCTCGGATAACTGTCCCAGCGGATTTTGAGAGTGAGGGAATATAGAGTGCATTTGTCTTTGCACGCAAACTTGTACACTATGAAATCTCCTGCACAGATGACTAGTCGCCGTAAAGATTGGCCGCCGTGACCAATATTCGGTCTGGAGGACATTTACTTATGGAGCATGATATTACAGCGGTATTACATAGAATTAAAACTATAGACCTAGGAAATAGAGCCAACTATGCGTGTAATAAGAACAGTCAATTTAGTTTGAGTTTCCCTAGTCGGTAACGAGGGCAAAGTTTGCACTTGTCTTTGCATATGATCGTTTGGGCCTCTTTTTTATTGCCGGGTTGAGCAGTGTTTTATTTGGCTTGACCCCATGGTCCAGGTAATATATGGAACTTACAACATAGCTAGTGAAATATGAGTAGGCACTCTTCTTCAGCCTATCCCTTGTGATTTTCGAGATTGACGTCATAATAATATCAAGTAGAAAGCCGTAGTTTATGCTTACCCCTCATGGAAATAGATGAGTCTATATGAGTTGCTGATGACTCGCATACAATATAGAATATATTGTTCGAGCCAAAAATATTAAAATTAAAATGTGTCAATTCGGGCACTGTGTCTGAACATATTGTGTACGAGTGAACATATGTATGTATGTGAGGTCACTATAAACGCGACCACACCTATCTGTTACGTTGCATGACTAAGGAAACAATCAGAATATATGTTTTTTTTTAATTTGTTTTTCGAATGACCACAGAGCATAAATCTGTCACCTCGCCAAGGTTAACGGAATGTTTTTGTCTATGCTCTTAGCATGATCATCGTATTCTCGTCACGAATGATGTTCGAGACTGCACGGCTGCGTTAAACCTGAGTACTGTCTCGTAGACTTAGAGTTAGATATCTATATACTTAGACTCATATACTCTTTGAAAGTATACGGCTGTATACTTTCAAAGAGTAAGGCAGAGGTTCTTTACCAATTTACTGGCAGCGGCACACCGGCTGCCAAACACAATAAGTTTTCAATTGCGACTGAACGAATGGCGTATTGGTTTAAACGCTCGCTATGGCATTGCAACTACGCTAAGTGTTGCGGGTTTGAATTCCAAGCGGCACAAAATTAATGCGGGATAAAAAAGTCCTAGAGCGGGTGTTGCTTTTTCTAACAGAAACACAATTACATATAAGTATCTTGCATTCCAACAATTGACATTTTTAAATTTCTATCAGAGGTCTCTCAATATTGCCATTTATTACCGAGATATTAACTGTTATGTAGTGTAAATTCTATATGGTAATCTAGGACTTGATCTATTTGAGTGTAAATTTAGTCCAAATACGTGCAGTAGGTATTTTACGGGTAGGTAATTGATTAGCAAACATCTTTACAAACGTTCACATTTATAATATTCGTAAAATAAAATACAAAGATACCTTCTTACATTCACTAAATGCAGTGATCTAGTATGTTACTCTTGCAGCATCTAAGCATCCACATCCCTACCTTATGCTGCTATAAATAATAATTGCCCAGCAGTTCTTAATACACTTTGCCTCACCCGAAAATAGAGCCCTGCAGCTTACGATTGGCTGCAGAAATATATACAAATATTATGTTGTTTGATTAATTATTAAATATCATATCCAAACTATGCACTGGTCAGTTATCTAAAGATATCAGCGGTAGTGTATGCGACAGTTGTGCATGTGATCTCGAGTTCGATTTCTTGGTCAGGTAAAGTGTTATTGGATTTTTCAAGAAATTCTGCTACTGAGACTTGACCGACAGTCAGGTAAACGATATTAGACTCGCTGCTTCTCTTCGGACCTAATTACATTGCTGGCGATATTTAAGTCTAAAACATCTGTGTAAGCAGAAGGAAAAGGACAGAGAATTAACAAGTAAACGAAAGGTAGAGAGAAAAAATGAGAGAATGTTAGAGTTCTTTCTCTCTGTCTACACTCAGTGGTGTAGCGTAGTGGCGGCGGCAGGTGCGGCCCGCTCCCGGCGGCACTTTTAGGGGGCGGCACAATTTCACAATAAATAATAACAATATCTTAAAAAAATTACAAATCATTATTGTAATGATGACTGTTCTTACCGAAAAGTTCTCTAGAATTACTGAAAATTAAAGTCTTTTAAACTGAAATACCTAAAAAAGAGGGCGCCAAATTATTTTTCCGCCCCGCGCGGCTGACATCCGCTACGCCACTGCCTGCACTTTCGGGGATTTACAGGAGTGTATCTATATAGTTAAGCTGACACATTTTGATACATAATAATATTATTATGTATCAAAATGCAGCTTAACTTTATCGATATTCGAATATTGACAAAAACATAGTGTCTGTCTGGCTTCAAAACGATGACTTAAGGTTTAACAAGTGGTTCTATATTATAATATAGGTAGGTACGACAATTTAGTCGTAAATAGACAAACGGTGTTGAATAAAAGTATCGTTCAGATTGGACACTGTCATAGCCGAGTGCGCATAGTTTTTTACAGCTACCCTCGGTGACGGTCCAGTGCGCGCGCTCCCGGAGGTGTCACGACTGCCGACTGGCCGCGCTCATCTTAAGGCGAGGCTGTCTTAAATATGTGTATCATCTCAAAATTCTACAATATGCATAATGACAGGGTTGAAAATAAGTGATTCTAATTAGTCCATCTTGTAGATTAGCAAAAAATATTGGACACGAATTTTTTGTTTTAACAAATAATAAAAATTCATATAACGCATTACAATTCGAGAGTTGGCTTGTGACGTCACACCTTTGTAAAAATTGTACCTTAAAGTGCCGCAACACTAAATTTAACCGCGTTGTATCTTCTTTGTTATTAGTTCATAGGACAAAAGGGAAAAATCGTGTCCAATATTTTTTGCAATTCTCAAAGACATAGACACTATGACAATTCTTTAAAAAAACTTTCCGTCTGGCAAACATCGTAAGGAAACCTGCATTCAGGCGAGGCAAAACTGTGGAAGTCTAAACAACGGGCCTACATGATATTTGCATTGAGTTGAAACTTTCCTGGGGTGGATACCAGACAATTTTAGGATGGGTACGGCCCGTGTGGTGTCCGTTATATACGCCAATAAAGATGTGGTAAGTCTGAACTGAAAACATAAATTTTAAAAGCCATGTTTTCATGCTAACTAATTATAAATCAAACTATTACTATTTTGCAAATATAGTCAAAATACTTGTTAAAGTACTAAGTATATGATTTTATGATTGTGTATATTTTGCATTTAAACATGCCTCGCCTTAACAACGTGGATATTGTATGTATTTTTATTGGGACATCAAAGGACTGCTTTTCAATCCTTTTTTTTGGTTTAATTGTTCTAGTAGAGTTAACTTTAAGGGTGACATGGATTAAACTACTCTTTAAGCGTGTTAAGCGTGGAATAATGAACTGTATGGATGGTTTAGTTCGAGTAAGCTTTGATTTGGTGGTACTCTTTAGCTATAGTTTTAATTAATTGACATTTATGGCGGGTAAAGAGATGCATTATTATAGATGCTAAAGATAGTTATGTATATCCACATAATGTAATATGTATTCCGGCACTAGCGATAATTCCTATGTCGCAGGAGATTTTACAAACATTTCAACAACTGACACAAAGAAGATTCATCTTAGAACCATGTGTGGATCACACAATCCGTAATCCGGTTGACCGGACAACTGAGCTGTTCTATGGGTGAAAGATCATTTTTTGTCCCGTGTGGGATTGGCACCTACAACACTCTGTGCAGTAGAAGCGGCTAGGCGACCTCTTTAACCACTAAGACATCCGTGCACTTAAGATTGAGACCGAAAAATTGTTCTTTGTTTCTCAGGCCGCTCAGTGTTATATTTTTTGTTCTGTAAAAATAATTGTATTAGAAGCACTGCTACTGGAAATATGTACGGTAAGTGGCAATAATCGCGCCCTCTGTTACTTAAGACCTATAACGTAGCTAGCAAAATGAGCCGACGAGCCGGCAATCAAGAATTTAATGTGAGTAAGTTGGTACTGTACCTACATTCTGAAAACTTCTCTTTTGTATAAAGTAAATAGATATTCGCAGCCTTCCCCTACGGCAAACAGTAGTATATATATTTATGTAAGTATTGATGCTGAAAACTGTGACATTGTCTGATAAAGCAAAGTCAGCGTGTGACGTAGCAGTCGTGACGTAGCGTGCGGGGCGCGGGGCGGGAGGCACGCGAGGACGCTGACCCGCGAGCGCGCGCTGTTGACGACTCGACTACTCGACTACCATCGTCCGTATCCTAGCCGACACACGCTTATTCAACCTCTACACACACAAATTATGAGATCTCGCGGCTTTTTTCATTGATTGAGCGCGAAAATCTATGTTAGAATACTAATCGACTGATCTAATATCAATACAACTTATTACTAATAAGTATATAAAATGTGATAGTTTGTCTTAATATGTTTACTTGTTATGTTTAAGAGTAAATTGCTGATGCAATTTGGTGTTTGATTTCTTACTTTAGACTGCATGCATGTGTAGTGGTTGCGTCGCCAGAATCGCAACGTCGTGTGTTGTGGGTTCGAATCCCACACGGGATAATTATTTGTGTGTTCCACAAATGTATATTCTGCGTTTTCTTTGGGTGCATTGCTTTAATGTACCTATATTAGTTCTCCGCGACACTGGGCCAAAATCCTAGTTCGAGAGGTTATAAAAATCCAGGCAAATGCCACCATTGAAATATAGCTAAACCAGAATGTATATTTTATTAATTTAGTTTCCAAAGTGAACAGTGAAATTAGGCCTTAATAAACCTGTGATCTCATATATTCATTTTAAATTATAAATGCAAACGAAACTCTGTCCTTTCGTTATGTTTTTACTGCTGTGCCATTAAAGATACTTTAATGAAATTAGGTGTGGAACTCTGAGGAAAGAGATAGTCTACATTTAGACAACGTTATAAGAGTTTGTATGTTTGATTACTCCAAAGTAAGGATTTACCAAAACGTTTTGAAAAATTAGTTTCATGACTGACATTTTATGACAATTATGACTGATATTTGTTAGTTACCTACTAATCTGACCTAGCCCGTTTATTAGGCAACTAGTTTCTGATCTCGTGAACCCTCGAAACACATACCGGGATAAAAGTACCTAATGTTTTAATCTAGGATCTTAGCGTGCTATGTTAAGTTTACGCTTAATTTAGTGACAACCACACAAAAATCCAAACAATTTAAATTTATTATATTAGTAAGACAACACAGCGCTCTCTTCTCAGTGTTAACCTATATATTATTGGCCTTTCTAGGCCTATACCTATTATCTAAGGAAGGCCTGGCCCTAAACATTTTGAGTTAAAACCTAACATTACGCACCAGACTATCCTGGCTCATAGACACGGCCCTCCAAACCCCCTACTTTCATAAAACAATGAATTTCGAACAAATAAATACCTACTTAAGGTAGAAAAATATATTACGTATGACACGTGTAAAACCGCGAACCAAAGCTAGTATGAGACATTCAGTCCATCGCTCGTGTATTCACATGACATAAGAGTAAGACAGTTAAGTGGTAATGGGAAGTTCATAAAATTTCCGGTGCCTGTTTGTAGATGATATCATTACTTAGGAATTGGGAGGGTCACAGGAGAAGTGCCGTTGACTGTAGCAAGGACGCTCAAAGAGGTCTATATCTGTACTAACAACGCGACTGTCGTTTCCTACTCAACTGTATATAAAAAAATATTATAAATAAGTACACATTTTCAATAAAATAGTATATTTTCTTGATAGGAAACGGTGCAAGCTTCAAAGATTATACAGCAACCAATTGCTGGCAATATTGGACAACCTGGTTGTGCGCGGTCTTCTTGTTGCTATTGAGAATTTTCTAACAGAAAATCTCTATTAAACTGCTCGATCCTGAGTATCCTGACATCAAATCCCAGATTTATGATTGCTCTCAAAGATAAGAGTAATGTTATGGTACAACACCAATGATACAGTATGTAAGATCAGACGTAAGTGTATTAAAAAAAATAACTTATTTAATACCGGTCAGTATAAGGTAAACATGTATCTATTAATAGTAATAAAATTTTCAAGATTATTGAATATATAGAATAAAAAAGTAAATACCTATTCTGTGATTTCTAGAAACTAGCAGAATTGGTTTTAAAATGGTTGGAGACCTCACGTATACTTTTGTGATAATTAATTTTATAGCTTGTACTTATCTATCTAACCACCAGTTTTATCTAAACAGCAGTTAGCAGTAAGTGGCATTAACACAGAGGTAATTATGAGAATACATAAAATCACACGATCGCCACGATCGCTAGTTTTTATCTCGAGCAACATTAAAACGGGCGGCCCAAATCAAAATTCAACGATTTACGTGTCATCAAGCGACAACTATTAATTATTCAACATTAATTAGCAGTTTTGTATGGGAGTCTGTCGGTAGATCAGAGCGGTTCGTTCATGCCGGAAACAGGAAGAGACCAATCAACATTCCTAAAAATATCACACATTTGGTGTTCATCCGGCGAACAAGCTACGCAGCGCGCCGCGCCGAACATGCGGCCGACGACTTTAAAACTCTATCCGGACAAATTTCATACTGCATACTTACCTGAGGTAAATTACGTAGCAAAACTAGCAAGGAATAGAAAAATTGTCCGTGTAGGGCCTGAAAATGCTATTTATACTTAACTATTCAACATAATTCATATAAAATAACGCCGAAAACGGTAGAGATATCTCGATTCAATATTTTTGTCCGTTTCTTTAGATTTGCAATACAATTGCCATATAGAAACCAGAAACAAATATTTTAGGTATAGTATACCAAATAATATTATTTTGAAAAATTGATTCTCATATTCTGTCCAACACGAAAACCGAATATACCTATCTAAAACACATATAATGATCTAAATATGTACCTATGTTGTTATTAAAGATATTTTAATAACCAGTTAATATTCGACTTATTTAAGTAGGTTCAATTCATAATATAACTACCTACATATCTACAACTTATGACGTATATTTTCTTGTTAGGTAACCTTTATTTAATAGGTGCCACCATGCATTCTTATAACATTTTAATTACCTAAATGTTTTAATATTGTGTCGACAATAAACTAAAATATTTTATAAGGTAGGAACTTTATAGACAATACCTACATTTTGCGACTCCAGACTCTAGTAGCTTCCCTTCACCCATTTATCTAGCCCGGTAGCCAAGTTCCTCCAACTTCTAAGAATCGTAGTAAATAAATATCACCGCAACGTATCGAACGACTGCCTAAACCTAATATGTACACACTTAGGTAGCTTATCATTACATTACAATGTGTAATAGCTGTAACCGATAACATCGACCTTCCTATCGAAAAAAAAGCGTTCGATATTTATCAAAGTGTCATCGTAAGTAATAATTATTATTGTCAGACAGCCACAACTAATATTACAATTCTTGACAAGTACGGGGTCTAGTACACGGCCGTACATAATTAGATAATTTCTATTATTTATATGCGAAGTGCGGTGTGTGACGCGCATCGAAACGACTCCGCTTCCTCCGGCGACTGCTGTACGAAGAAATCCGTCGGCCACTTCTACTTAAAGAGGATGTACGCATCGCTAGCAATGATTTCATTTACTAAAAGTTCCTGTCGTGATCGTTGCCAGCTTTTCCTGCGTGTGACGCGCCACGTAAAACGCTTTTCATTTCCTCTATGGTAATTTTATTAAACGTGTCAGCGTATTAATGAGATACGGGATCTAGTCACGATTTACCAATAGCTACACAACTAGCTTTGATTGTTGTATGAATGGCATTATTCATTTATGAGAGGATGTGAGAATCTAGTATGATCGGATATTCACGTGGAACAGGTATACGCCTACTATTGTGTACATAAAGCAATTGAAATGATTATATGACTAAACATGAGATCACATAAAATTAATATTATTCAAACAGACTTTGAGAAAGAAACTACGTATTGACGTCTCTGTCCGGTCAACAATGTTGTGAATACGACTCTCAGTAGTGAGGCTGATTGATGATGATATGACTACATCACAGGAACTCGGCATATTTCTCTAAGATATTCGCATAGCACCATGCCTTAGCTGATAATCTAAACGAACGAACTTTAAAGGTGCCTATAAGAAAATTACGAAAGTAAAATACTAAACTAAAGAAATAAAGGTCCAGCAATATAGATTAATTTTATTGTTCGATGAATTTAGTGATCATGTGGGTAGTTAGTACTTGAATGGCAAACATCCGAGTATGCCACTGCCATCTATAAGAATAATAGTGAAAATTGTGTACGACATCTATCGTTGTACAAAATAACTAACTTCATGTGTATTTTAATTTGTAGATGTCGTTAGTAGTCTTACCTTGGAAGATTTAATATTTTTTTAGAAGTTTTTCAATTGCCTCAATAAAATAGGAAAGGTCGTCGTTAAATTGCCCATGAATCTAAGTAACTATTATGTCATTGTAATTTCCAGTGAATCTAAGTACCTAATTATGTGAACTGATTAAATCGCTAGATTGGGTTTAGGAACTCGATGAAACATTCTGTTAGAAGTGTCCGTAATAGTACAAAAGAATATGAATAGATGTCGCTGAAACAATAAAAATGATAACTTGTCAATGATGGGAGATTTTGCTCGTATGGGTAATTTATTGACTTATTTAATACTAGGACAATTATAGTATGTGGTCATGAGTTATTAATATCTATATTTTTTAGAACAATGATTACACTGGGGAACAGTCACATTGCGGCATGGTAAGTTGAAGTCAATTTTGTATAAGTTCAGTATGCTGAATACCTACGAGAAAATATCAGATTTGTTAAATTGATGAGATGAGACTTTATAACTATATATATGACTGAAAGAAGGTCGAAATAAAAATACAATAACATATTAAATATGTAGGTATTTTAGAAGCGGCTATATAATAACGACAAGAAATCTTAATTCATATAAGCTATTAACAAAAAATCATAATATTAGAAAAATCTTTATCTGTAGGTAAGCTTTTCTATTGTGTTTATGTTTAGGACAATCCATTATTGAAGTGAAACGTTTTAGGCGCGTTGAGCACTTTTTGGGTGAACAAAAATTATGGACCTCGCGTCATCGTCACCGAACACTATCCATGAGCTATAATATACCTACATATTATGTAGGTATACTGTGTAAGTATATATGTGTACTTTTTGGGTGAACAAAAAGTGTGAAACTCACGTCGTCGTCACCGCACGCTAGTTACTTAGTTTTCACTTCTATCGGCAGTACCAAAAGACTGCCCCGCATGTTTTTTTAAATTCAAGCAATAGTCTGCCATCATAATATGGCTGTCCTATCGGCCTTGGTATTTTTCTTTTATTGTTCTAATGTCTTGATGGAACCGTTCTTTTTGTTGAATATCTCAAGAACCAGAGTCAATCCATACAAAGTAAATACATTTCGGGTATGGCTGATGAAGGTGTTTATTAAAACCAGTATTTAACAAAATTAATGCCGCAGAAAATATATATTTTTTGGTTCCTCAGTGTTATGGAATCTACAGATGTTATAAACTCTCACTCTCTGTAGGCACATTACAACTATGTCATCTCAATCTTTTAGACGTATTACGACCTCAATAGTATTACTCAATTGTGCTGAATTATTATTTAATATTTTACTCAGTAATATATTTCTGTTTACATTTATGTATATGTATGTATGCTCACATATTCTTAATATTATATTATAAATAGGTACTCTCATGATGATCGCATGAACAAGCATTCTGAACACGCAATCGTAGTTTTCACTACATTGGTGAGCCCGACGTGATACCAGCTACGGACCCGGTTCTTGCCAGCCGGCAGCTGGTGTAACGATCACCACCTTCTAGTGATACTCGTGATTTGCACATTCCAGTGGTCACCCACAAGCGGGTCTCACCACTGGGATTTCAAGAGGCTATATTCACGGTATCGTTCGTTTGCGTCACACCAGTGTAATCCGAACACTATGGCGACGAGCAGGCAGTACATATCAGGGTTGGGTCATGCAAGCGAGATAGCCGCCATGTACGAAAAAGTAGCAAATTTCTCGAGAGCCGGTGGAGCTGAAGAAGGATCAGGAGGCAAGAGGACGATCACGCAATAGATACCGGTCGCGGTCAAGATCGAAGACGTCAATAGGATCCTGGATTTGTTGGGCTCATAGTGAGTATGGTGCCGAAGCTTACAGTTGCCAGGAGAAACGCAACTGTACCTTCCAACCGGGAAAGCAGTCGGAAAACTAACCTCGACGCCGTCTGTGGCAGAACTCGGCGTCAACCCAACACCAAACTGCCATCTATGAGCCGACTCAAACTGTGGTACACAATTTTTAGTAGATACGGGGGCAGAGGTGTCTTTGCTTGCGGTCAAAAACCGAAAAGTCGCATTTGACAAAAGCGCGTACAACTTATATGCTGCAAATGGGACTGCAAATGGGACTCCAATACGCACGTACGGCGAGAAAACATTGTACCTCAACTCAGGACTACAAAGTGTCTTCAAGTGGACATTCATATTCGCCGACGTACGACGTTCCATCATCGATGCCGACTTTTTGAGAAGCAACAAACTGCTATTTGATCTACATGCTCGGAAATTAGTAGACAAGGTTATAGAATTGAGCGTTATTACGAAAACAATAGGTCAAATGTGCTGATGAATCAGTTCACACAATCGACCATAATAACATTTATTATAAAATTCTGCAGAAATACAGCGAGTCGACAAAACCGCGTAATTCGCAAATTTCGATGCATAATATTGAGCACAGAATAATTACTATTCAAGCCTGATCCCGATTCACGAACGTGTTCGACCTCCCAATCCGGAACGTTACAAAGCTGCGAAAAATTCGACAAGATGATGGACGAGGGAATCGGCCGACCATCAAGCAGTCCTTGGGCCTCACCTTTACATATCGTTACCAAGAAGAATGGCGAGATTCGGCCTTGCGGTGACTATCGCCGCCTAAATGCGATCACGGTGCCCGATCGCTACCCCGTGCCCCGTCTACACGATTTTACATATATCTATTATCAAGGGCAAAACCATTTTCTCGAAGCTGGATATTTCAAGGGCATTCCATGCGATCAATATCCACCCAGATGACATTCCTAAAACAGGCATCATTACACCCTTTGGGTTGTTTGAGTTTATGAAGATGATATTCGGCTGACGCAATGCAGCTTATACGTTTCAGCGTTTCATGAACATGGTTCTGAAAGTCTTAGAATTTGCCTACTGTTTCATTGACAATATTTTCATATGTTCCGATGAAACCAACCATAAATAAGACCTTAATCACGAGAACGAGAACGAGAACCTGAATCACGCTGAACCTAAACAAATGTGAGTTCGGGAAAAGTGAGCTAGAGTTCCTCGGATACGACATTAACAAAGATGGTATTCGCCCGCTGAAAGAAAAAGTCGACGCTATTGCCAACTACCCTATGCCAAAGACTATACAATAGTTGAGACGATTCCTGGGCATAGTAAATTTCTATCGTTCCAGCCTACCCCGCGCAGCTGAATACCAAAGAGCATTGAATGACTATCTGCAGGACGCGAAGAAAAATTATAAGAGGCTAGTACCATGGACAGATAAGGGAAAAGACGCTTTCGAAAAGTGTAAAGAAAGCATTTTAAGCGCTGTTACACTTTTTCATCCCTCTATGAGATCACCTCTCACGCTCGTGACTGACTGTTCAGATGTCTGCGCTGGTTCAGTTCAGCCGCTCGATTTCTTCTCCAAAGCTCTCAGCAAGACTCAGCGGAATTATTCTACTTACGATCGAGAGCTGTTGGCAATATTCATGTCAATCAAACACTTTCGGCATATGATCGAAGGAAGGGAACTCACCATACTCACCGACCACAAGCCACTCGCATTAGCACTTACCAAAACCTCGTCGAATAACGACACTCCGAGGAGATTTCGACAACGTGATTTCATCTCACAATTTTGCTCGGACATCAAGCATATTCCGGGTGGAGAAAACGCAGCCGCGGATACACTGTCTAGAATAGAAAAGATTAGTTTCCTTAGTTATATTAACTACGAAGAATTAGCTGCGAATTATTAACAGAGCAAAGAGCTTCCAGGACTGTTGAAAAACCGCAAGTTAATCTTCAAGAAGTGCACACTATCCGACTGCAAACAACAAATTACATGCGAGACTTCCTCAGACAAATTTCGACCCTATTTACCACTGCAGCACCGTCATCTAGCTATCAACGCCGTACACGGTCTCAGTCATCCAGGGATACGGAGCACAAGGAAAATTATGTCGGAGATAATTTTTGGCCTGGAATAAACAAAGATGTCGGAGCATGGACTAAGACATGCATAGACTGCCAAAGATCGAAGATTAATCGACACACTGTCTCACAGCTGAGCGAATTTCCCCAAACAGAAAGATTCGAGCATATCCACATCGACATCGTAGGACCACTACCCATATCTCAAGAGTTCCGGTACTGTGTGACAATCATAGACCGGACAACAAAATGGCCTGAAGCAATACCCGTAGCAAATATCACCGCAAAAACTATCGCTGCAGCATTAATTTGCGGTTGGATTGCGCGATGTGGCTGTCCCGTTACAATTACAACGGATCAAGGACGCCAGTTCGAGCCGGATCTTTTCCATCAGCTGACAAAGTGACTAGGAATTAACAAGATCCACACGACTCCCTATAATCCGCAAGCTAACGGGCAAATAGAAAGATGGCACAGAAGCCTGAAATCGGCTCTCATAGCCACTTGTAACAGCGCCAACTGAGTACAAGAGTTACTTATGGTTATGCTCGGACTTCGCACAGCAGTACGTGAGAAAGCCGGCGAAAGCGCAGCGCAAATTACGTACGGCGCAACATTACGTTTGCCAGCTGACTTTTCTGCTGACAACATAAAAAAATCGGTCAACGACGCCGTAGATATACGTCACACAATTATCAAATTTAATGAATGCGCGCTTTACGAAACAAGGCAGTGAAGTCAAACACGAATCGGATTTTTTTTATGCACTACGCTGAGCTACAGTCTTGTGATTATGTTTTCTTTTTACTCTATTTTTACTTTTCATTACACTTGTTTTTTATATAATTTTGTCTTTTAGGTACAACCTGTAATATCTCTTGTAATCTTTTTGAAAATGGGGAGTATTGTAGGCACATTACAACTATGTCACCTCAATCTTTTAGACGACTTATGACCTCAATTGTATTACCTACTCAATTGTGCTGAATTATTATTTAATATTTTACTTAGTAATATATTTCTGTTTACATATGTGTCTGCTCACAGATTCTTAATATTATAATATAAATACTCTCATGATGATCGAATAAACAAGCATTCTGAACACGCAATCGTAGTTTTCACTACACACTCTGATACGCAGCGTGCATATTGCAGGGTAATTGTAGTGTTTTTTTAAACCTTTCTTTGATTTATTCAGACCTCATATGTAATTTTCGGCCATGTAGCTGAATATAGGTCGACCATATATCTTAATTATAACGTAGGGTTGTGATAGTGACTGGAGCATGTGACCAGGCGGCTTTTAGATCCGTAGAGGCCGCAATATAGATGGATGTGCCAGAGTTCATTTTCGTTATTGCTGTCCTACACCTCTTCTTTTCCTATGGCTGATGTCGAAATTCTGATTTAAGGAGATAAACATTATAATGCTATCCTGAGGGGGTTGATACTACAATGCTATATATTGTTACAGCTAGTGCCATCTGACGGCACTGTGGGGAAGACTCGGCAGTCCCTTCTAATAATTTATTACAGCACCATCTATTCACATCTTGCGGAAATACGTAGTATCGGTGCGAGCACAGTAGAGAGAGCGCTAGCACGTTCTCGAATCATCGTGCTGTTGCGTGCCGGGTATGGCTTTTCTGGAGGACTCCAGAAGCGCTTTACCCGCGTATAAATAGAGCGCACGCGCACCGCCGAATCAGTTTACAATCGTAAGCGGTCAAGTGTTCATCGAAGCGAACGGAAGCGAGAATACTACGGAGTTTGAAGCAGTTACAGTGGAAAAGTGTAGTATAGTGTTTGCTGTGTTTTAAAAGTAATTGTGTGCTAGAATAAAACGTGTTTTAGTTGGTAATATTGTTTTATATTCTTATCCCTCGAACCCAGCACGTAACAATATTATATTTCAATCGCGAAGCAATTTTAAGTACGTTGTTTATTAGCAATGAGCACATTCAACGGAACACCGTGGAATGTGCGAACGGAACAACATTGAGGTTTGTACCTGACAGTTGTTAACTAACAACTGTCAGGTACAAAACTCAATGTTGTCACTTCGTGACCGTGGCTGCTGAAAAGCAACCGAAACGTCAGGAAACACATAAATATGGAATATATTATATTCCACTATATAAGCGGCGAGTTTGTTGCATACGACGGAATTTGCCGATCTCGTACTACTCTTGAGTATCTCCAAACAGGAAATCCTGACAAAAATAGTGATAAACTGGGAGCTAATGATCAACCGCTAAAATAAGCTTAAGTTTATGGTATGCAGTCAATGTATACAAGGTGAATCGGGATACATTTTTGTACACACGGCTACACATCAAGTTAGACACCCTATACACGCATAACTGCGCTAAATAGAAAATAGAGAATTGTCGGAAAGAGACAGTGCATAGTGGTGTTGATGTAATGATAAAGATAGAGAGTAACAAAAATATAACGCACTCTCTCGCACGATTCGCAGCGTTCAACTTCTAATAGTTCAAAGTCCAAACAGTCTAGGTTGATGCGTCGCTGTGTGTGACTCCAAGTAGGGACCGTTGATTAATGTAGGGGAGACCTTTGCTTAACAATAGGACAGTATAGGTTAGGAAATAAAGGTATAGGTATAGGTATAGGAAGTATAGCTTAAGAAAAATAGGTATATAGGAAGTATATAGGTAGGTATTGTATAAACAAAAAGCTGCTGTACCTTATACATATATTTGATTGGAATTAGAACTTAAAGAACTAATAATACTTCCATAAATATATTACCTACATTATTACATATTACCTGTAATCTTGCTAATGATTATGTATGTGCTAAATTAGTGTATATTGATGTAATTAAACAACTATTTTATTATAAATATTTAAAATTCTAATCACACACAGGATTATTTTATTATTTCTTAGGATTTATCTTCTACTTCATGGTTGTGTATTATGTTAATTTATTGATCTATATTCTCGCCATATTTTCACCAACATAGATTAAACAGTAAGTTAAGTAAACTAAAAAAAATACATATAAAATAAATTTTCGATGTTTATTGAAACGAAAAAGAATATTGTAATCCTAACTTATATAATAAACACGAATGTAAGTTTTTAAGTCGTTTGTTGCGCTTATAGACTATAACTACACGAACTATCATCATGAAATTTCGCATACACGTTGTTAGGGATACATATAGTTAATAATATGTAGTTATGTTTTCAATTATGTAAAGTTTTGCCTTAAATATGCGTATTTTAATGTCAGCATCTTAAGAATAAAATAAAATTATTTGCATGGTCGTCTTACATAAGCAGTATTAGCAGCATAGATAGAATTCACATTTTTTTTTTCACAAGATTTAAGTAGAGTTATATTATACCTTATATTTAGCCCTTCACTTATAGGGCCTACTGCCATCTACCAGGAATATGTCCAAACTCAGTGCGTATGACGTATCAAAATATGGCGAGAATACAGACCAATAATACTATTCCTTTAAACTGGCTTAAAACAAGAAATATTGTACGTTACATGTTTATTAATAATTATGGATACAAAGATTATTCTAATATTGGTAAAAAACTCTGAATCTACTTATTATAAGAACGATAGAAAATGCATCATACAAAAATAATTATAAAAGCTACAAGTAGGTGTACTGAAGGATTCATTTTTTAAAATACGAATTAAGTTTTTTAATAATTATAGGGCTTACGTACACTATTGATGACATGACAGTAGGCTGGTTTAGGCGATTTGAGAAGTCCTGACCATATATCAACTAGCGTGAGAACACTAGCTAAAAATAGCTCGGATTTTTTGAGATTCTGTGGCACTATAAAAACTGGGGACTAATCTTCATTTACATCTGAGATTATACTCGAGTTAGAGCAGTTTGGCTAGGGTACTTGCAGCTTACATTAGACAATATTCGTATACATACTAGATTTTCTCATGTTCCTATGATGAGTAGGGTATCCTGTAAGTCTACCATGACAATGTCTATCCAAAACTTCAGGCTCAACGACAAAAACTTACAATGACAATTTTGACAGATTTTTTATGTCTTTGGATTTCTTACCTTGAAAATGGCATTATTCTGTTGTTTGAACTGCTTTATGAAAGGGTATAGCAAAATCAAGACGTTAAGTACCGAAATTCAGGTCGAATTTTGGATGATTTTGGTATTTTTTTCTGTACGAGCATTTGAGCCGAAACTTTGGTACGCCTGCTGGTTCCTCAGGAAGGCATTGTAATGAAGATGGGTACAGAACTGCTCTACTATGAGCATGATTGTCCAATTGCGCCACGCTTTAACAACTACTATATCAACCCTGTTATTAACTGTACCGGGCAGGAACCCTTTGCATGGGTTGTATTCCACCACGATGCGTCCGTAGACTTCATACAATTTGGAGAACATTATGGAGAACTATTAGCTATCTAGATATCCTCGCTATTTTCTTCAATGTTAGAAAGTCCATGTTAATATGTAATGCGAACTTAGTAAAGGCAGAGTTGCGTGCTGTTACACTGAACTAAACAACCTTTAGTGACAGTTCAACGAACTCTCCATTAAGCTAGCAAATCAGGGTAGCGTAAATTTGTATTTATGGAATGTTCCTTTATCTTATAATTTATACTTATATTAGAAGCAGTTAAGTTCGTTTGATCGCACTAACCTCAGGAACAATTAGCCCGATTTGCAGTAGCCCGTTTTTGAAAAGCTATCTTACTTACGAGACTTAGAGGTACTGGTATATAAACGTCACATAACACATGTAAAACCGCGGTATAGTTACTAGTTAATGTACGTAAACCCATTTAAATTATACAGATAAATGCCAATTTCGAAACCTTACTGTAAGGTCACTTGTGATTTGATTCAAATGGGGCACGAGGATATTTGGACGAAAAATATTGGTATAGTACATATAGAGAAAATGCATTGTATATTTGTTGACTAGTAAATGCGTCGTTTGGAGGACGGTGGGTTTACACGTAGAAGAGTCGGACTCGGGATGTGGTGATCAGTATGTCTCCGTCGAAAAACTTGGTTTCGATGACAACGTTGCCACTGGAAAATAAGGTGACACATTATCGTAAGTTGACGATAAGGCGTGGCGTGCAAGCGGTTGCCTCACTGCTGGAGTAGGTTTAAATCCTACACGGGAGAATCATTCACTCACTCATTCACCCTGGGTTTTTTTGGGGTGCCTTAATTGTATGTTTGTCATGTCCCCTGCGATAATGGGCATGAATCTCAGTGCACTTGTGCGATGTGTCTGATTTTGAGTGTTCTTTGCACCCCTTAATTGTTTGCTTGACAAGTTCCCTGCGAAACCGGGCATGAACTCTTACTTCAAATAGTCTTAAAAGAAAAAAGAAACAAAGCTACCTGAGTTTTAAGAGTACTATATAATTTCTTATTATATCACAAATGCAAATTATACATACATATGAGTATAAATTAACGCCTGTATATCCCCTAGCAGAAAAGCAAAGGTTTATTACCTAACCCAATTACGCCAGTAGTGTTTTAGACTCCGATGGGCAACGAGCTTATTGCCTATTAGCGTCTATTGGGCATAATAATTTTAGACACCGTACTACTACTGAGAATTACCTAATAGGAAAACTCAATAACACCTTGCGCGAGGCGTATGAGCGGCCTCAAACATTTATCAAAGAACCAGTGAGACGGTTATTTAAGTTAATCTTGGTAATATACATAATCATAAATCATAATATTTTAGAATAAAAATCTTAAGCATTAAGCACACAGATATCAAAAAAATAAATATAAAACTCACTTGAGAACATTGGCGGGCATCATCTGAGATTCGGGCGCTGACTCGATCACTGACTGCCACGTGTTAGTCGAGTTTGGAATCACGTAGCCAAACTCGAAGAACCACTCTTCTAAACATCGACCCTTGAACAGCACTTTCTGTAATACAAAGTTAAGCGGAGATACTAATCTTCAACAATTTAAAATTTTAATATATAAGGAAACCGTTTTTCCAGACATAATAAAATGAGAACATTATCAATGTAGTTGAAGTTAACCAAATACGCGTTATTAAGAGGAAACACTAAGGGCGAGAGAATTGAATATAGGTATTTGTAAAATCTATTGCTGTCGCAGAGCGCGATAGAGACAACTGCAGCTTTGACCGAAAATACCTATTAAAAGTACAGAAAATCAACGTTTCGTAGCCCCTGATTTCTTCTCCAAAACTTCAACGATTTAACTACATTTTTAATCATCATTAAAAATTAAAGAAAGGCTTTGGCCGTGTGCCTATGTTTTCCTTTTTTATATACTTAATCTAATCAAATTTGTTTACTGGATATTTGAACACAGCGAAAAATCTGGCCAAGTTTTGAGGTTTTTGAAGGCTCTTGTCTCTTTTCATTGAGTACTTTGTTACTGTGTTTTTATTTCTTCTTGTTTTATTATTATTTTTGTTATCTTTATAGCTGTATAGCAATAAAGATTTATTTCTTCTTCTTTCTTTTAGTAATTAATTTATGAAAAAAAGGAAAACAGATCAAACAGGGACATGCCAATAGAGACCATAAATTTTTTGGAAAAATATTGCTATACCGGCATTATCCAGGGAGGAAACAGGGGACTACGTTTGTATGGAAAAACGGTTCTTGTGTTTTCTCTTAAGGATAACTCAAACACTAGGTCAGATCTTGATCAAATTTAAATGGAACCACCTTCTCCTTTCACCAGCTTTCAACTAAAATAGGTTCACCTAGAAAAAATTTGAGGTAACACACATAAAAAAATACAGTCAAATTTAAAACCACCTCCCTTTTTTTAATTCGGTCAGAAATTCAAATTTATATATCTTCTGCCGGCGAAAATTCAACAAAAACGTGCAAACAGGGTTAAAAAATATTCTATACGCTTATCTAAGACACGGTCAAACTCTGAGCTAAGTTTACGCCTGGTTGAGTAGCAACATTTTAATATGTTCACAATAATTAAGTTCTTTTATCATTTTAAATATTACTAGTAATCGTGGTATTAAATGACTAGTGTTCTTGTTATCCCATCCAGCTAACCTACGGATGTGTTCTAAGCGGGCTTATGTCGGAAGAAAAGTTGGTAGAATTCGAACCAACCACAATCTAACCGTAAATCCGATGCCTTATGCAATGGTAAGATTAGCTTCCGCCTGCGACTTTGCTCGCGTGCCATCTTTACAAATACAATAATAAAGCGGATAGATTTGTTTGTTTGTAATCGATTAACTATAAAAATACTGAACCGATTTTAATCATTATTTTACCATTAAAAAGCTAACTAATCCAGGAGTAACATAGGATGTTATAACATATAGTGTATAACATCACACTAAGAGCCATTGGAGCGAAGCACTAATCATAAATGTGGTTAAAACCGCGAGGTACAATAAGAGCTATTATCCTAATTAATATTATAAATAAGAATGTCAGTCTGTTTGTTAGTTACGCTTTCAGGCCTCAACTACTCGACCGGACATCATAAAATTTCGCATATATGTTATCAGAGGTACAGAAAAAGACACAGGATACTTTTCATCCAGAAAAAAGTACTGTTGCCGAGAAATAGAAAAATTGATATAACCGACATTTATGTGAGCGAAGCCGCAGACAAAATCTAGTATTCTATTCTAATATCTACTAATATATATTCTGTGGTCGCGTGTGAGCAGTTCCGATATTACCTGACACAAACAGTCCACAATTAGTGAACCTAGTGTTGAGTTTTGTTTGCAGTTTTTAGTTTGCACAGAAGATTTATAGGTATATATATACTAGCTGTCCCGACAGACGGTTGTCCTGTATAGACAAAAAAAAACCTAATCTTAACCATCCTCGAATCCACTTGAACACACACAAAAAAATTCATTTAAATCGGTCCAGCCGTTTAGGAGGAGTTCACTGTCAACACACGTACAGAAGAATTATATATATATATAAAAGAAGATAAATATGTACATATATAATGGTATATATAATATATATATGGTACCTGTTCTAAGCGGAATTTCTCCATCGCTTCAATGGAACTGAAGTTCATTTCGCGAGAGACGCACCGACACTTGAGGATGCGCTTCGGCACTCGCGCCTCGTGCTCCACGTGCGGGCTAGACATGTCTTCGTTGTTCTGCCATAACACCTTACCTGGAAGTATAGCGTGACATCAAGTATATGTTACAGTAAAAGGTCATGTATGGGCGGTTTTGGTCTCTTTACTCAAAAGTAGTCGATAGATTGACTTGAATAAATGTTTACACCATATTGCATTACTATGTAATAGTAAACTAAGACTTCTTTTTTAAAGTCATCTCTCGCACTAGTAGTCCATCCTGTGTCGCGGGGAATTTTACAAACATTTAAATAACGGACACAAAGAACACCCAGACTTGAAACAACCATTTGTGGATCAAACAATTTTTTTATCTCGTCTGGGATTCAAACCCGGCGCAGTAGCAGCGGCGAGGCGACCACTTATACCACTACGCCAGTTGACGCAGGCACATAAAATATTCTTTGATTAGTTATATTTATTTCGCTTATCATTAATCTGTCAAGTCTTAGAATACCAGATATAGTTGAAAATCTATTGCGTCTGGCCATCGGTGTGCCACTGCTAGTCGACAGATTAATATCAAGCTCTGCCACAGCAAAACATAGGTGGGTTATTTCTTTTATTTTAAAAATTACAAGCAATTTTCTTTTCAAATTACTAGTATTCTTGTTAAACCCTCCAGCTAAGCTAGAATGCTAGTATTAGGAGTGGATTCACGTCAGTAGTACAATGGATGGGATCCGAACCCGCGACCTCTCGATCGCAAATCCAATGCCTTACCCATTGGGCTACCGCCGTTTGACTAGTATATGTATAGGAATACCTAAGACAGAAAAGAAATGTGTATTTAAGGGCAGCTAATGATTTGTGTTCGACGCCTTGTCACTGCCCAGTGTTGTGGTCCGATATTCACACGAGCAGAAATAGTTGTACCGAGTCTGGATGCTCTTTGCGTCCGTCGTTTTGATGTTTATGTGTCCCGAGACGAAAGGAATATTCCCCAAGTGTCTAAAAAAAATTAGTACCTAATTATTCTCTTGTCTGTCGAAAACTCAGATACCTACTATGGAAAAAGTATTATAGCAATTGTACTGCGTGCCGGTTTATAAGCGGTAAGGTAAAGCTGCAGCAATGTTGCAGTCATGCCCGATAATGAATGCATTAGTGCCTAAACTACATACATAGATTCATGCCTGTTTCCCAGAGGGGTAGGCAGATTCTACGGATTTCCATTTGATACGATTCTGACATACTTCTCTGCCTTCATTCAGTTTCATCACATTCCTCATACACGCTCGCCGGTTTAAGGTGCTCTTAACCTGACCTTTGTCCAGAACGTCTCCGATCTGATCGACATACGTTCGCCTAGGTCTTCCCCTTGCGACTGTTCCATTCACATTAGCCTTATAAACTTTCTTAGTCAGTCTTTTCTCGACCATTCTTTCTACATGCCCAAACCAGCTTAACATACCTACTCTTTTCTATTCTTGTCACTATATCCACTTTCATGCCGCATCTCTCTCTAATCACACTATTCCTTATTCTATCTTTCGGAGTCACACCACATATGTTTCTTAGCGCACTCTAAGCATTTATTCTGCTCTCATGCTTCTTTTGCCCTACCCAACTTTCACTTCCATATATAAGTGTAGGCACTAATAGTCCTCTATGAACAGTCAAATGTGCCTTTTCGGATACGTTTCGACTGTTCATAAAAGCGCGTAGAGCTCCATTCACATTGTTGCCAGCAATCGTTATCTTTTCAATATCTCCCTCATGTTTACCATCCCTTGTAAACAAAGTACCTACTCAAATATACAAACTCTTTCACTTGCTCCACTTGTTCTCCATCAATCATAATATTACGCATCGCCATGCAATCCTCCTTTTCATATACCATTACTTTCGTCTTGCTTACATTCATTTTCATTCCTTTACTCTCAAAAGCACCATGCATAATAGTTACCATCGCCTGCAACTCTTCCGCTGATGACGTATGTATTACTTGGTTGTCGGCATAAAGAAGACATTTGACAAATAACTCATTCATTCTTAATCCCCATTCACAATCTTCTAAATCTTTCAAACAATTGTCCATGTCTAGGTTTAACAGACGGGGTGACGCTACACATCCATGTCTAACATCTTTTTCGATGCTAAACCATTATGTGTAGGTCCCGTTTATCCTAACACAAGCTCTGAAATCGTCATAAAGACATTTCAGGGCTCGCATGAGGTTGCTATTCACTCCATTACATGGACAATACCGACCAAAGTTCATTCCTCACCACTTTTGCCTAAACTAGTCCATTAAAAATTGTACCATTGCCATACTCATACCGAGACCTTTATGATCACTGTCGGCCTCGCCCTTTTCTCTTACATACACCAGGTGCGGTAATAGACCAAATTTTTATGCCCCTCATTTTAGACGGCGACGGGGCACTATTTCAGAATCTGTGATGGAACTAAGAAGTTCGTGACAGAAATCGCAATAATACTTTGGCTACCTCGGGCATCGAACCCAAAAACGCATGCACAGCAGTCACATTTACTATCGCTCAGCACCGCAGTACAATAATATCTTATATGCTAAGTTGGCAAAGCTTATAAACTAATCTTTCCACCACAACGCAAAGCAGTAGATAATAAAATTATAACAATATCAATTTTACAATTTCAAGAATAAGGCTAACTTTCAAAACGCAAAAATAATATATATCAAATCATAAATCAATATTAACTGTTATCAAAATACATATACATATAACGTCAGTCAAGAAATGCTCTATAATAATAAACTAGGTGTAATAACTTTTTCATGTAGTAAAGGTCAATGGTATTCTGAGATGTCCTTGAGACATTTGCCCTTGCCTAGAGCAAAGGGCAAATGCTTCATTTAGACTCATATATATTTCTTTTTGCTAGTCAGCTTTACTATTTACATAAACCAAAATACCAAGGTCTAAATCAGAGGTCTTTGAACCCACTTGTGATGAATACTGAAGGTGATTACTATAAATATAAAACTGGATAAAAAAAATAGTAAATAGAGGTATTTAGCCTCCTGAGTACTTGTATCCTTAATTTAGAACATCAGACAATAAAAAATATGTTGTAGTGAATCATTTACGAAACGTAGTTTTGTTGCGTAGAATTAAACATTTCATAACTACAGAATAAAACACTTGCGCCATCACATCTTCCCAGTACGGCGGGTTGTGCGGGTGCTGCTGCTGCATTCGCGGTGACTCTCAAACGGCGCAAATACAAAAACCTGGCAAGGGATTATGTTTTTGAGCCGTTTGGGGTCGAAACGCTAGGGTACGAGCACTGGGATCCCATGTCCCAGTGCTTGTGCTCTCTATAGACACATAGCGAAAAGGTTAATCGACGCTTCCCGTGACAGGGCTGGCCTTTATTTCGCGGAAAGAATAAGCATTGCCATTCAACGTGGCAATGCTGCCAGTCTTCTGGGCACACCACCAGTCGAATGTGATGCGGAAGAATTCTATGACGCCTATTAGAGAGATTTAGTTTTCTTTTTCTTTTTATTTCTGTTTTATAATATTTTAGGTATAAGTTAGTTTTAAAGAATTGTATTTATGTTATGTATATAATTAAGGCGTGCAAGTATTCAATACTTATCTATTACTGAATGTAATTTTTGGTAATAAAATAAAATGTTAAATGTTAATTTAATATTAGAATAAAACGATCACGCCCTGTTAGTATGTGCATGGTAAACGTGGCATCATAAGACCAGAGAGCGCGTGCGCCGTTTTGAAAGAGTAAGTTAATCCGTAATAATCACTATTTTTATTAGGTTTAATTTTTTTAGTTGTTGTCTAAATAATATATAGCAACATTTTTTTCGACATTAAAAAATTAACTGCTTTATTTTGTAAGTTTCATAAATGTTCTTATTTTAGTACATTCGGTTCATATGAAGGTGCGAAAGGCATATTTCGATGTCCTAAATTTAGAACAAGCGGTCTAAGCACGACTATTGCTTTTTTTAAGAGTTGATTGATGATGATATTCTGCAGGACCTGGACTTATCAGTGGGAGGTTTTAGTGGCTCAGATGATGACGAAGCGTATATACCACACCATCAGCGTGAAATGTCTGCGTCTAAACAATCTAACAGCTTCGAATCAGAAGATGTGACTGATTTTGACACCTGCCGTGCCCCATCACCATCACTATCGCTATCGTCTTTTACTAGAAGTCGCCGAAATACTACTCGAACAACAAGTGGTACAGGAAAACTTAGAGGTTTGAGAATTAGAAGATAAAGCCCTCTTCTGCTTTATCTTCAGCAGAAACAATCCAACAACAACAGCAATTTTTATTGAACAACAGTCTTAAAATCTATTCTTAATTATAATTAGAATAATTTTATTATTAGAATTTAAATATAAGAAGAAGACTGTTAATTTATAAAAAAAAAATATTTTACTCCTTTACTGATATATTTTTTGTTTAATTCTTAATTAAAAGTATAATTGGTATAATTGTTTTTTTGCAACAGAACAAAAAACCTTAATTTAGTACATCAAAAGACATTAATATATTGGAACCGAATGTCCTATAATAAGAACATTGGGAAAACTGCAATTGCCAAATATTAGATCTATTATATTATTTTCTTCAATTATATACCATGCACAGAAATAGCTAGCAAAAAATTAGTAAGAAATTCGTTAAAATCGCACTCTTGGACTCAGGAGGCTACGTAGATAAGAGTTAGGACTTAAATCTAATCTCTCTGAGATCATGGCCTCTGTAAAGCAAACACTAGGACAAGTATAGATATAAGTACACGATAGTGATGCTCATACATAGTTATGTATAGGTTAAGCATATTATAAACTAATGTTAACATAATACATATATGGTGCGGCAGTCTTATTAAATAGTATATGGTGTAACAAGTTATTCGGTATGTAATAAATCCCTTCTGTCATTGATAAAACAATTTATTTTATTTTCTTTTACTGATGTTATATGTCATTAGTGTCATTACACATGACAAGTACAATAATATATGTACATCATAACTAATATTATAAATGTGAAAGTGAGTTTGTTTGTTTATTATACTAACACCGCAGGTGTAAACTACTCAACCAATCATTTATGCAACATTTCATGATGATCGGTTGAGTAGTTTAGTTTTATAGTAGTAGTAGTAGAGTACTTCTAACTGGATGAAAGATATCCTATGTCCTATTCTGTATGCCTGATAATGTTATCAGGCATACAGAATAGGACATAGGATACCTTTCATCCAGTTAGAAGCAATCTTACTAACCTAACCTACTTTGTTGTGAGCGAAACTGCAGGCAAAATCTAGTTTATAATGTGTGTGAAAATACATCCAAAACAAAGTGGGAGAAGTATTAAGAGTTAAACATATGGGGTATATTTACACCTGCAGATTTTAGTGACATATACATTCAAATGCAAATTTCTTTAGCAGTTAACCTATTGAGTTGTAGTGGCACACTTGCAGCCAAACACAATAGGTTTTTAATTATGTTTCACATACCAACAAATAATTAACAGGGTAAGTTCAAAACTGCTTGTCTAGCCAGCCTTAATATACATAAGAAGAAACTTATATCAAACGGTCAAGATCAAAAATCCAATGTTATAGGTACTGTATAATTATGTGATCTTTACTCTAACATAATCCGACTAATATTATAAATGTAAAAGTTTGTGAGGATAGATGGATGTTTATTACTCTTTCACGAAAAAACTACTGAACGGATTTTGATGAAACTTACAGTATTATTGTTTATACATCAGAATAACATATAGGCTACTAAGAAATCTATCCTAACATAAAACTAAATTAAGGCGAGCGAAGCCACCGACAAAATCTAGTTTTAATATAATGATGACAAATAAACTTACCTGAGTCGGCATCACGTAGGTTCATCCAATTTCTGTTTGTAAATAGAGTTAAAGAAACAATTTTACTAAGAAAATGTGACAATGTGTGTGTAACCTTATTAATACCACCAATAGCATAGAGAGCTGATGATTCGAAAATAAGATGACAGTAGACATCATTGAGAATTAAACCATAAGTTGAATTGCATAACCTCTTGTAACTCTAAGAAAGAAATTTGTAGATAAAGGACGATGGTTATTAGCAATTACAAAACTTCATCAAATTACTAGATGTAACATTATATTCTTACTGAGATTGAATGCAATGTTATATATATGTAGTATCAAACAGATGGTATTCCTGTAAAGGGTAACAAAGGATAAAAGTAATTTAAATTTTGCTTCAATGCAGAAATGACAACCTTTTAAATTACAATAGGCAAACAGAAGCTTTGTATTGATCTTCCAGGCGTAACTGTGTTATAAAATGAACAAAAAGGATACACTTGAAAGCCTCTGAGAATATCATCTACCCGTTCGTTATCCCTAGAATCTTCAGTCGACATCACTTCCGTCATATTGATGGATAGTTAAACTATCAGTATTTATATATAGATATTACTATAACCAATAATTTTATAATTTATTTTCAACACAACAAAAAACTGCACAAGTCACAACACAGATTGACATATATATAAGAAATGTCAAACCAGGCAGCTTACTGATCTTAGAGGGGCGCAAAATAGATTGTACATGACGAGACCATTTTAGTCGACTGAAAATATTCTTGAACCATGCTTCTTTTCACGCTTGTTTTAAATTAAATAGAAGTCTGGCCGTATAAAATTATAATAAAAATAATGTTGAACGTAATGAAACGTTTATAATTTAAAAAAATAGTAACATTCAATAAAAGGTTATGATTACGCTAAAAATATGTTTAGATTAGATGTCTTTCTAATGTTATAAATAAAAACATCAGAATAATATTGCGTTTACCGTAAAACAAAAATTCAAAATGGTTGACAAAATTGACAGAATATAGAATAGAATGGAAGAGAATAGAACAGTTGTTGGTATTTTTGTATACCTGCAGTGTATTTAAAAAAACAATAAAGATACTAGATAACTGGCGAATGTACAGATTTAGCCCTTTGCATTTATGTAACGTTTCGATTAGGAGTTGTTTTGTTTTGGAGAGCATTAATTTCTATGAACTCGAAAAGCGAAACTGACGAAGCTTCAAGGTAATTTTATTTGTCTTATTTTTCTTTCTAAAAATTTCGTTCTCGAAAGTGCTCGTCTGGAATGTCGTTATGTAAATTCGTGCATTATTTGGCTATATTTAACTGATGCGTAATAATAACAAAGGTTAGGTTAGGCATTACTTGCTATTTTTGTTCTTTGTTTTCTTCCGAAATTGCGTCGTAAGGACATGAAGAGTCGCGTAAATCTTTTGTATGTTGGTGTCGTAGGGGGAACGAAGCATCATCGTCAAAAAATCCAGCCCCGAGTAATACCGGAGAGGAATCTACGTCAGGTTTATGCTCAGATACAGTGACCAACCGTACACAGGACATAATGAAGCGTGCTGCCGCTAAACAGCTGATCGAGAGGTATTTCTACCAGCTACTTGATGGATGTGGCAAACCTAACTGTGACAATCAATATTGTGCATCTAGTGGAGAGGTAAGTTTCACATCATTTATTTGTTTACACTCTTATCTTGGCTGTCATTTCATCAGTATCATAATACTTCGTACTATAATGTATTTAAAATTTGTAGTAGGAAATTTGGATGTAAATAAAAGTTGAATAAACCTTCAGTTTCTTATAAAAATAAAAACAGCAAAAAAAATTCTGTGGCCTCGCAAAAACTGTTCTCTTGCCAATTTTTGTATGGAACACCAATAAAAACAACATTTTAATGTGGCCACTTTATACGTAAATATAAAAATTTGAATACAGAGTTGTGTTTTTAAATAATCATATCTGGTTCTGTCCAGGAATTATATGTGTTCATTCAATTAAATTTTTGCATGTCTAGATATCTGTTGAAATTACTTGAATCAATCAATTAATTTATTTATATGTATGTAGGTCATTCATAGTAATGAATGACCTACATACATATAAATAAAAACCCAATACCACATGATTAAAAATAATTAATCATCTAATCAATCAAAATACTTGTTGTGTTTTTAAAACAGTTCTGAGTGCATTTGCCACAACCATTCATTAATTTACTCTAATTGATGTTCATTTGTGCACCAAGTCTGGTGAATATTTATTGTAGAAATACATTATGATTTTGTACTGTAGTATACCTTGGGTATATTAGTTTGTTTTTTATTTGCCAATTGCTGGGCAAAAATGCCTGTCTCTTAGATTTCTAAAGCCCTTTGTTGCTTGTGTTTGCTGGTCCCTTACAAAGGCAACCAAATCGGAGTTTATTAGTGTACTAATGAAAACTTTATCTGACTAAGTTAGAACATAAATGAGATTGTTCAAGAAAATTATGCTTTGAGAGAATCAGTTGGAATTCATGAAAACTAAAAGCTAATATTAGTCAGAAATAGTGTAACATTCCATTAGTATTTTTTAGTATCTGTTTATTAGTGGTCTTCTAACCCAAGTATTCATATACTTAAAGGAAGGTTTCTACAATGTTTGTGTTATAACCTGTTGATAACGAAATAAACTATTTTATTATTTTTATTTATTAGTCCGTAAGATTACTATATAACAGAGAAATTTTGGCCTCAGCCTTTTGGATTATTAGATATATTGTACTGCTACTACTACTAGTAGTGGTACAATATAATGTATTCATCTGATGCCAAAAACTTTCTGTTTCAGCTATACAAGATATCTAATAATTTAAAAATCTGAGGCCAAACATTTTTCTGTTTGTAGGTAGTACATACATACATAGATTCACACCTGTTTCCCAATGTCTTTAGGAGCACACATCAGACAAATTAATCTCATGGAATTACCAGGATATGTGTATATTCTCTATACAGAGTTTAGTGTCTGTATAAAATGCTCATCATTCTGTATGGAGAAATGCCACATTATAGGACTCATATGGACTGGTTTTAACCATACATATTTTCTAAGGCCATTATTCTAAGACTCAGTTCAGTATTCTGAGCTTATCATTAAGAGGAAACACAAGGGCCGTTTTCCCATACAATAGGAGTCCCCTGTTTCCTCCCTGGATAATGCCAGTAGAGCAATAATATTTTCACAAAAAATGTATGGCGTCTATTGCCATGTCCCTATGTTTTCCTTTTTTTCATTTATTAATTATTAAAAGAGACAAGAGCAATCTCAAACCTCAAAAATTAGCCAGATTTTCCACTGTTTTCAAACATCCAGCAAACAAATTTGAGTAGATTATATAAAAAAAGGAAAACATAGAAACACGGCCAAAGCCTTTCTTCAATTTTCAATGAAAAAGGTAATTAAATCGGTCAAGTGTTGGAGAAGGAATTAGGGGACTACGAAACATTGATTTTGTGTATTTGTAATAGGTATTTTCGGTCCAAACTGCAGTTGTCTCTATCACACTCTGCGGACACTGTGCGACAGCAATAGATTTTACAAATACATATTTTTCAATTCCCTCGCCCGTGGTGTTTCCTTTTAATCTCATCAAATTAATAATTATATTCATAATATGTGTTATGATGGTTCATTGACATGTTTTGCTATAATGATGCCTTCATGTATGCTTTTTTTGTGTTTCTGGGTTAAGTGTTTTTATTCTTAGCTTAAAAGACCAATCCTTTTCTCATGGAGCATTAGCCACTATGGTCTTATTATATTAGAATTATGGTTGTGCTTCATTTATTACAGCTGTTTTAATGGAAGTCCTAACATTACTTTTTGTGTTTGCCACACATTTGTGCAAACTTAGGGTAAATTTTGTTCATATCAGCATATACTGATAAGGACTATAATACACCTGCATTACAGAAAATTAAATCTTCTTGGGTAATGAGAGTAGTACACCTTATGTAAGGTGCAGGTACCATTTTCTTGTCTGCCTTCTGAACAGGTGCAAATGGGAATATTAGACTGAACTTCAATGTGTGGGCCAGACATTGAACCTTTGAATGTTGTTAGCCTATTAAATTACAACAAATATTGTAGCTCATCTACAAGAACATTTGTATTCTTCATATTCTGAGGCATAAAATCATACTAAAGCAAATTTTTTAATGTGTAACATTGTTTCATTTATGTATTGTTCGTTTTAGGCAAGAAATTTGTCACCAAATGAGGCAGCCGCAGAAGCCATAAAACTGTTTTACAAGGAGGCTCGGCTCTGTGACACACTGCCTAACAAAGTACCTCGTACTGAGGCCAGTGCCTGTGATTCTAGTGCTAGGTAAGGATTTTAACATAATATAATTTGTGGCTGTGTTTTCTAGTGCCCTGGGCCTGGGCTGATTATAAGGAATTTTTATGCAATATCCCATAGGATTTTTCTTATTTCTTAAACAATTTCTTATTGGACTATTATGATAATATAGACAAAAAAATTAAAGTTAATATAAAAATGAATATGTTTAAACACTAACTGAGACACTTCCAGCTAGAAATACCTTAAATTTGTATGATTGTATTGTAATGTTATGATTTACACGGCTTTGAAATGCCCTTTTGTGATGCCCAATCTCTATGGCTTGTTTTAAAGGAAGTATTAATCATCATCATCTCAGCCGAAAGACGTCCACTGCTGGACATAGGCATCCCCTAACGTTTTCCACACAGACCGGTCTCGGGCCGCTCGCATCCACAGCTTCCCGAAATTCTAAAGAAAGTAAACAGGGCCACTTTTATAATATTTAAATAACAGACAAATGAATACTAGATACAGAACCACTATTTGTTGATCATAAAATTTTTTTCCCGATGTGGGATCAATCTACAGCACTGACTCGCGGTGTAGGTGCGAGGTAGCCACTTAAAGTGGGCGCTATGCGTGCAGTAATATAATGCAACGCCAGTTTGTATTAAATATGCTTATGTTAATTATAAAATTTTCAGTATATTATTTTTTAAATACCAACACAAACAAATACCCTTCGGTTTGTTTTGTTAGCTTCACATATTTGGATAAGCTCCAAAGACTTAACAGAACAAAGAGCTTTGTTTTATAAACATTAAACTAGGTGGACTCGGAACCTTCTTTTTGTAGTTACCTTCGAGGATAAACAAATCAAAGATCCATCTGATGGTAAATGGTGACCACAGCTCATGTACACGCTGTGTTCTCTTAGCATTGCATCTGACGTGCCAAGACAAATACGATTGCGTAGCGTCACCACTACAACCAGTAGCGTAGGGCAGCGATTCCTAAACTAGGTTCCGCGGAACTTACGGGTTCTGTAGAAAAGTCACAAAGATGCCGCGAAATTATTTAAAATATTATTTTAAAATAGCGCGAAATGTGTGACGAGAAGTAAAGTTTTGTTCTTATTTAAATTACAGTGCCTTTGATTTGTAATCATTTGATATGAGGTTCCATACAACCAAAGGTATTTGATGAGTGTTCCGTCTTAAAAGTTTAGAAACCTCTGGCGTTGCGGAATGGTAAATAAGAATGGCTATTCGGCCCATAATTCGGAACTCAAATCCGCTTGTTAACTGCAATAGAAAGGTAGTAACAACTCACTCTTTGTCAGCATTACGTGGCAAATTACATAGATCTAATATGACTCTGCCTCTGCTCTGACTGGTGGCCACCAGTGATAAGATGCATAGAAGTTCATGATGGCAGCAGGCTTTGTATTTATTTTAATTTCCGTTAAGCATAAATACAACAGCCATAAAGAATACAGACTCGGAATAGCTTTTTGCAGACCAAGGTGACTTTGGGAAAAAGTAAACAGTAGCGATCGCATAACGACGTCACATCTTTTTTTTACTTAAGGTGCCTTGTAAATTGACCTCATACTATCTTATGCTTAGTCCTTTATTGAAGGTCCCCATCCCAATTTGATAATGCGAAGACGATAAAACAGCCCTTACCTGTATTGTATAACAGGTTATAATTAGGGTAATCTTCTTGGTATATATTACAAGTAATGACAAAACAAATTATAAGAAATGCTAATCTTAAGATAAATGTAATTGGATTATTGCAATAATTATCCAATTATGATTATTAAGACTTACGTTTTTACCTTTGTCTTATTTACCAGAGGGGTAGGCAGAGACTACGGATTTCCTTATGCTACGATCCTGACACACTTCTAAATAATTTTAAATAATACGATAGAAACGATCACGTCGTTGGCCCTGTGGTATTAGATTGCGCTTGTTTGTGTGAGATTGTAACGTCCTTAGTTCGATGCTCGGGTTGGGCAAACTCGTGACTCCAGCCGTGTGTATACGTCAAAGATTTACAAATAGGTGTATTACTCAAATATTTTCCAGCTATGTTTTTAGGTCTCACGTAATAAGGAGCGAGCCTGTTGCGGTTTATTGAGCATATTGCCAGATTCCGAGTTGTTACTACGAATCGCCTAACAGAAAACCCGGTTAGACTACCCAGCTTGATAATCGATCAATCGAGTGCAAACTTAAGCACAAACTATAGTGCGTTTCAAATACGAAGTACGAGTCCATCTAAGTTTGACAAATCGAAAGAACAGAAAAGTCACAGTTACATACAACATGTTTAATTGTAAAAAAAGAACTGGACTTATCCTTGATTAATTCCTAGTATCACGTACTTACTCCATATTTAGTATAGGGTGAAATAAATGTGGTATAACAGAAATTGATTTTCAAGACAACTACAAAAACTATGGGATATTTAAACCATACGTCCAATATCGCATCTTCAAATCCATTTTTTGATAAAGAAAATATATTAAGGGTTTGCAGAATGGGATTTAAGGTACGTTGTAACGTAATAATAATTAATACCAAATACAAATTAATAAAAGTACTTCTTGGACAATTATTTTTACCTCGAATTAGTTCGATTTTATCCAATTCATATTGTCGCGTCACTATGACTGAAAGTAAAAAAAAATACCCTAGTGCGTAACCATGGTATTGTAGTAAAATGTTATTTTATTTTGATTTTTAAATTATTTAAGACTAATATCAATAGAAATTAGCTATTAAGTAGTTGATTATGTTTGTGAAACAATTACTTACATCATGTTTTGTATAGATTATAGTTATTTTTAAATAGTACCTTATGTAATCATTGTTTATTTTAGCAATTTACATGAAATGAGCAGAGTTACGTGCTATGAAGTGTCAAATGAAACTTCGTATTAGAAACTGACTAGTGTTTGTATTGCATTCGAATACAGTTGTGTACAACGCGATATCAGTCGACGCCGCAATAACGTATAGTGTTGTTTAAACATTCGAAATTAGTTCGAATGCATTTATGGACATCGCTACAAACTTAAACTATCTCACCAACGAAATAATGTATTTACTAATTTGAGCAGCCGTCTAATAAGTAATGTATTTATGGCGTTCTAGCACAACATGTAACACATCAACTGTAAAAGACAAAGAGGACAACAAACAAAAAGAAGAAGTACCGGAGTCCAGCCCGACTTCGTCCAAAGAGAGCACATCCAAGGAGGAGGAACAACCACAAACTAGTCATAATATATCTCAACAAGAGGAGCCCAAAACTCGTAGCTATAACAGTAAGAATCAGATGCTCTTGCGTTTAATTAACAACAATTGTAAGTAACAGTTCATTTTTTTTGACGTTGGGCGTTGTCCTTTAATTACGTGATCTTTCAAACCTTTTTCGTACCTTTTGGAGAATATCTGATTAAAATTCTAGAGAAAAAAAAGATTTTTGTTTTATATGTTTACCGGTAGTCGTAGCACTAGGCCAGCGTAATGGACTATGGCCTAATCCTACATACATATACTGGGAAGAGTTACAATGAGACAGATTATAAACAGAGCTGAGTTATTATGTGAATTGGTATTTTCAGATTCTGATAATTTTATGTTAATCTGTCAATTGCTGGAATACGAGGCATTATTTTATAACAATTGTGTCTGGTCGCCGGCGTATCGCTGCAGTTTAAAATGTTAAGATATATTTATTTTTATATTAATGTTCAGTATTGCATGATTGATCGTCCTGCAAGGTTAACCGACGATGCCATCGTGATGCTTAATGGTGGGTATCGGTACCCAAAAAAATCTAAAGGCCTTAGCATATCGTTATCTTATCTAGCGAAGGTCGGATCGCAGTCTTTCGGAGAAAATGTGATACCTATTTGGCTAAATAAGTTAGACGAAGAAATCGAGCCCAATACATCTTGAATAAAATTTTGTTATGCGCATAATGTCATTCGAATGATATTGGAATACTGGGCACAACACGATACGTACTTTGCATGGTCAGTTAAAGTACAAAAAGACGATCGAATATAAGGCGACCGAATGAACATACGGTACGCCGCAGACCGTCATATTACTGTCGGTACCGCACCGAGTTCGATGGGCAACTGCTAGCGTACTTGTAATAGTACCTAATATTTTTTTTCCTTCGTCACATCTCATGCACTTATGTATACCTACTGATGTCAATACATTCAAATATAATTCAAATGTAACTGTGCGCATCGCTACATCGCGCTAGCCTGCTTATTATTTTTATAGTTTTGAGGACCGCAGCTTACTAGAGTAGGTACTAAAGTTACGTTTAAGCTACTGACAGTCGCTGAACAGTATTGATATTATTTCTGTTCAAATAAGTAACTACATACTTACATGAAAATATCTAATATGCGCCACCATCTTTCTATTCTACCGTAATGTTCGTTTCTCGGTTCTCCCTATTCAAGCTTCACGTGATTAAAGGACGACTCCTTAGAGATCTACTAACATACCACAAGATTTGTGGCAACCTCTTTTATATACAATTGAAGTCTAGATGTTGTGTATGTGCTGTTTTTATTTCTGTAATAGTGTGCGTTGAAACTGCGTCGGTGGACGGGTGCTTTGTATGAAACAAGCGTTGGAAGTTTTGTTTGTTAAAATGTTGTGGTTGTGTAGTAGATTTGTAGTTAGATACATTATTTTATTAGCTTTAATTTGATAAGTTCATTTACTTTCGGTTTTTGTATGCCAAAAATGAAGCGTTTTAAATGATGGCAGCGAAATTAGATTACTTCTTGATGCTTTTTTACTCTGATGTTTTAAAGAAAATGGCGAGCAATGCTCTAAGACTTGGAGCAGTCTAGACGTAGGCGTTTCTTCACTATACAAATGATGGCAGGCAAGTAACATTCGTAAAATTAGTCGGGCATCCGAAAAGCCTTAAAAAGGCGCTCTGCTGTAGTCAGTGTCACTTATAGACTTTTTCGCTCTAACTGGCAGCACGGCGATTTCTTGTTATATAGCGTCGCCGACAAGGGCGTTTCATACCTATAAAAAAGCTGTCAAGAAACTATCAGACACAGTTTCAAATCGCACATAAGTTAATGGTGCATGCTAATAAAAGCATATTATAATGAATATGCCATCTCCTCATAAAATAATTCTTTCATAGGTAATTCTTTCACCCATCCAATCATTAGTAATGAAACCTTGTAAGTAATATTTACTAAAAACGATTTTCGACTCCCTATTGTAATTAATACGATTCATTTTTGGTACACAGAAACCGGTAATTAAAACCCCATCTGTACACATGTACATAATGATTGCACCTTAAAAATAAATGTTAAATAACTACATATAAAAAACATGCAAAACAGTAATTAATTCTTAGTAGTATTTACTGCTTAAATGGCCGAATAGTCGTTTATCACGCATTAATCACTCTATTATCACATAAAATATAATGATGTTAATTACTTAAAGACTTAATGTCATATAAACTTGAGTCTATGGGCTAAGAATCAGTTGCATGTCGCATTCTGTGTAGAAAACTTAAAATGGATATGTCCAATTTTGTTTGGTTAGTGACTAAACTTGATGAGTTGATCATTGCGTTACTAGATGGCGCCCCTTTGACAGAGGAGAGGATGTATCAGTTGTGTGAGGAGTGCCTACAGACTAAAGTGAAGCAGCCGCTGATAAGGGCGCTGGGAGAGGCTTTCACGACACCGGCTATACTGGCGAGGAGCTTCTCCAGTAAGCTCGTGGAGAACAATGAGGCAATACCAGGGAAAAGTAGTGGTGAGTTTGTATTTAGTTGTTTTATGTGACGTCATAGTTTGTTTGTTATTGAATAGAATGCCAGCGTTATCTATCCGTGAAAGAAATAATACTTTGTTCTACCAGTCGAAAAGCATCTGTATATCAGTTACAGCTTCACAAGCACTTGCGAATATGAGTTTCCTTGTTTGTTCTTGACCGATCATCATGAAATTTCATTTCATACACGTTATCAGGGGTTTAGAAAAGTACACAAAAAACCCTTTCCAAGGGATAGAAATTGAATGCCATAATCTAGGTTAACGCGAGCAAAGTCGCAGTCAAAATCTAGTAACAGATAATTGTATTTAGTAGTCCTTTTACTAATAAATAATGGATAACTTTCAGATAAATAATACGCATACTAAAACAGAAAAAAATGTTTATCTATCTATAATACGCCTTTAACCATAGTCCACCATAGGCAACATTAAATATAAACACAATAATATAATATTCCAGATAAAGAGTCAAAAGCGATGTGTTTATCGAGTGACCCAGACAAAGACGTGGACAGTGTGACCGGGCCGGAGTTAGACGTGGCATCGTGTCGTAGAGCTTTCCAGTACCTTGCCAAAGTAAGTAAACCCATCCTTGTGTATATTTTTTGTGAATTTTCACTCTAGTATCAGTACGAGAGACGCCCTGCTCGTCATATTCTGCAGTTCAAGCATTTCAGTAACAGTACATAGAGAGAAGTAAACATTTATACTGTCGAACTGATGGAGCTGCAATATTATTATTTGTTTCTCTTTCACGGGTATTTTCCTAACCCGGCTTTTGGGAAGCTTATACGGGGATATAATATTATATCTAACATGCAGAGGCCCATCCAGAGTTTTAGTTTGGAATGAGATGGGATACTTACCGAGGCATTAACCACGGCAAATGTAGGAGAATATTGCTATATATGGAACCTAATAAATCTGAGCTATAGGGATAGTTGTTTGATGGGTTGGTATAATGAAAACGGCGTCTGCCAGATATACTGTGTCAGTACAAAGTCGGCATGGCAGACGGTCACTCACTGACTCGCTACCCACACCCCCCTATGCAGTTTATATGCAGGGCTGATATTATTTATGCATTGTATTACAGGTGCCATCAGAAAACTACAGTTCAGCGTTAGTAACAGCCCTCAAAACCCTGGCCGATAATATGCTAATAGACTTACGGATAACCAAGAAGTTGATGATGGATGACGCCGTCAACTGTTTCGTGATAGCGTTCGAGGTGCCCGACCTCGGGTGTAGTGATTACCTGGAGATAGCTCTGCCGGCTTTATGTCATGCTGCCGAACATTTATCTGTCAAAGGTATGAAGATTATCTTATTTCTATTTTGACTATAGATTCCAGCTTTAACTTGGACCTGCCTGAGGAAGTATCTTCATCCTACTGACCATCCAAAATTCTGAAATAAGTTTCTCATTTAATAATAGGCCTGTGCAGTGACATTTGATTTAAGATATAGGCATATGAGATTCGCGCTCAAACCTGAAACTGCTTGAGTAAAAAATATATGGTATACCGGTAAACGTCAATAGGCTAATCTCCTTTTACACAAAACCTAAAATCATTCTACAAAGTGTTATACATTCCACAAGCATTTTTAAATATTCCTAACCGTTTACCATTTTACTTATATTGCCCAAAGGGCAGGCAAAGGTACCTCTGCCTACCATGCCGAAGTGTGCGTGTGACTGTGTGTGTATAGAAAATAATACTAAATATGTTTTCAGGTCAAGCAAAACTGGCGCGTATCTGGGCCCAGCACTGCAAGGATAGTTTACGTCACATCCTGGAGACGCTACAGCAACTCATCACGCTGAGGGTCATCTCCACCAACTACACGCGACAGTTCCAAGTGCAGGACGACGACGTTGTCACCTGCGCCACTAAGTTTATGAAGGTACGGTCATATAATGTGATTTTTTTATGGAGTTTTCTTGCTGTTGTATTGTTGTGCCGAGAAAGTCTTATAGGCTTTTAATGTTGTGTGTGACTATGTATAAACTAACATATTTTCGGTGATCAACCAGAACTCTTGCATTTGACTATCCCAAAGACTTCAGAGAGTATCACATAAATTGATACATTGATAAAACTATAATTTGCTCACGGCTTCGCTTGCTATGTCAATTTTCTATCCCCTTGGAACAGTTTCCACACACACACTTTCCTGGATGAAAGGTGCTCTATGTCCTTTTCACAACTCACATTTGTATTTATAACATTATAGTATAGGATGTAAGTGGGATTCCTTAAAGTCATGTCACCAATTGGGGTCTATTCATAACAAATCAAATGAGTATTATATTAGAAATTATTCGATGAGTGCAACGTCGTCCAAAGACCGTTTGTAATCAAGAAAAATCGAAATAATTATGGTATAATACACCTCTCTCTTACATCCTCCGCAAATGTAACTCAATTTTCATCAAACTCGATATCAACATATTTGCAGCAAAAAATAGTTCGTTAAAGAAAGCCTTGTGTAATGAGACCATTTAAAAATAAAGTTATACAATTACAACAACTAGATCGTTATAAGGTATTATTTAGTAAAATAATTATAAGTATGCTACATGTATTTATTTTTTACTGTTTTTAATTAGTTTTACATTAATTTATTTTGTCTTATCTACTTGTTGAAACTGTGTTAGAAGTTAGTAAAAGAACATTGTAAAACTCATTTTCAATAACTGTTGTGCTTACCTTTAATTTAAAATCATCTGCATCAAGCATCTGGTGTATTTTGTGTCATTTTAAGTCAATGTTCTGTATGTATTTTAATTGGTAAGCCTAAACCTAAATAAACAAAGTGTAGTATAGTGCAAAACTGCATTATTAATAAAATTGTTTCATATAGTAAGTAACAATTAACTCAGTAGTACAGTGTAGCTCTATCGACATCCATGCTATCCATTGTAACAGTTAATAGCGCTGCACAGTTCTACACTCTTGTTTTAATGGTTTTCTCCTAATATACTTTGACATAATCTTTTTTGCCATAATTGTCTTAAATACAGTTTATGTTGACATAATTATCTTAGTGACAACCCGGAAAATACGTTTAGGTTGTCGCGGGGTGGTCCTTGGCCAATTGTGATAATACAATTAAATTTTATGATTATGCTTAAAACTAATTATGCGTAAGCTGTTATGCGTAAATATAATTAGGACAAAAGTATGCCATGTCTGAAAATTTTATGCAAATGGATGGGGAACTTATTTTGATAGGTATCGTTTTAGGTTACATTGGGCGAGGTTATTGATGTCGATAGTCCCACTGTGTGCTACGTAAAACATCCAATAATAGTTGACCCGAACCGAGAATTGAAACAGTGACCTCATGCACAGTAGCTGCATTCTCTACCGCTGTGCCACCAAGGTTATAACTTTGGTTGATCCTTAGATAGTTACCGAACAATAAAGTCGAAAAAAAAATATAAATTTTGTAACGACTTTATTTGCTATGTCAAATAATGTCTAATATTATTATTTTAATTCATTATTTTATATCATTGTAAATTGTTAATAATTATCCATAATTTTTATTTTAAATATGTAATTTTTTGGTATGGAAGAGCGGAGCTTCCTAACACAAGCATTAAATGCTTAAAAGGAGACTCCACAAACTAACACAAACGAAATTTGTATGTGTATCAAATATACAGGGTGATTTTGAAATCGTGTAATTCCTTTTAACCACGCATTCTACTGGTGATATAGAATAACCCTGGCCATATTTTTTCTTAATTAGAATAATGGTTTCAGCAAAATTAGAGTACTGATTCTTTTCATGAAATGATTTCAAATAGTCATATTTTAACCACCTTTTTTTTTTTTTTTTTTTTTTTTTTTTTTTTTTTTTTACGTGGGGGAATGCTGTGACGCATATCCCTCCGCGGGGGCGGGCGGAGGGATTATGTCGGACTCGCCGGGGTAAAAGAAAGATGGAAATAATAGCAAAGTACCTCCCGGAATACCGACTAAACCTACCACGGTGTTCCTCGACAAAACCACTATCGACGGGGCCGCGCGAATCGCTTTCGCATGCGGTCGCGACCCGCGGCCGCGGTTACGGCCCGCCGTATGAAACGGCAGGCCACTACACGAAAGACCTACCCAAAATAGGCACTACGTCGCATAAAATCCTACTGTCTCCCCTAGAGGGGAGACGGACTCGACACAGAGGCGCGCGTGGGAACACGCACGCCGCCTCTCGGACCTGGTGCTGAACGGATGGCGGGCAGGCCCACAAAGCCCGCCATCCCCAGGTCAAACCTCAGGGTGGCTGAAGGTCGTCTCGCGCCCTCCGGCGCCCGGCTCTGCGGTTGGGGAGAGTGTTTAAACGCTCCCTCTCCCGCTCCGCCGCCTCCTTGATGGAAATTACTTCCTCACAGAAGGAGGCGACGGCGTTCCACGACCTCTCACTCCGGACCATAGACTGAACTACGGCCGGGAGCGAGAGGGCAACCGATCCGACTGCCGCGATCAAATCACGGCGCTGCGATGCCCAGGCGGGGCAAACCGCCAAAGTGTGCAGCGCCGTGTCCTCAACAACGTCGCGGCAGTCGCCGCAGTGGTGACAACCGGGCGTCTCTTGCCGGCGTATACGACACAGGAACTGGCCAAAACAACCGTGGCCAGTCAGTACCTGTGTCAGCCGGAAGGTGAGGGCGCCATGCCGCCTCTCCAGCCACTCCTCAAAAACGGGACTTACCGCCACGATCGTGGCGTGCCCGACAGTTCTACACTCTGTACTAATACTGAGTTTCTTAACAGAAAAACAATTAACATTTTGCACTCAATACCGTTTTATTAATATGCTATAATAATTAATTACTAATATTATAAATGCGAATGAGAGTTTGTTTGTTACTCTTTTACGCCTTTACTACTTGACCGACCATCGTAAAATTTTGCATATACGGGTTAAGGAGTACAGAATAAGACATAGGGCACCTTTCATCCAGTAGAAAGTACTTTTTCCGAAGGATAAAAATTTATTGTTAATATGTACATTCGAACGAGCGAAACCGCGGACAAAATGTAGTGTTATAATTTCAACAATTGCAGAGGTAGTGCTTAATACAACTGAACCCCTTCGTCTTCATGTGACCTTTATTTATTTTTTTCATCAGCTTTTTGTAATGTCCCGCTGCTGGGTAAAAGCCACTCCCTTGGACTTCCAAATCACTCTGTTGGTGGATATCCCCTGACCTTATGACCTTGTGACCCCTATATCTGAGTGGGTCTTTTGACCCACAGAGCCCATATTCAAACTCGACCGAGGGATGACTCCAAGGCGTCTGTACACCAAGTTACAAGTCAATCGGTCCAGTGGTTCCGGAGCTGTGCCTGTCACTAACAAACAGACGCATAGACCCACATAGTATTTTATTTATTAACCTTTTCGAAGAAGACTCGAGAGGTTAATAAGTTGTTTTATTTTTACAGATAGTATACTACGCGAATATGTTAGCGGGCATGATGGAGCCGAACTCACTGCGCGAGGAGCCGATCGTGATCAACAACCAGCAGGACCCACTCGAGAATGTGTTAGGACACTTGTACCCACCCACCTCTATGAAGGGTTCCAAGCATTCACAGCCTGACGACCCCTTAGGTACCTACCACTTTATGTTGTTAACCCGTCAATTTTTGAAATACCAGACATAATAAAAACCTATTGTGTCTGGCCGCCGGTGTGCCACTGTCATTCAATAGGTTAAAGAGAACTTATTAGTTTATCAGTTACTTTGAAAGTTGACACAATGAAAATAGTACTAAATATTGTGTTTAGACCTTTGGGTCCCATTGTTGATCATAAGACCTCCACCAGTTGTTTAAATGTTGGTTGCTATGGTGTTTATTCTTAATGGTTCCTTTGAAAGTATGTTGAAATATGCGTGTGACTGTAATTCATATAAGATCTGAAACGGAACTAATAGGACTGTCATGATTATCTCTAATTAATTTGATTAACATTTTTGTCACTGAAGTAATTTTTGCACTCTATATTTTAAGTTTCACGTAAACAATGGGCACATCTCCATTCTCCGTGTTGATACTAAAAATTGCCTAATAAAATAAAAACCCTTTAAATCATTTAGCCTGACTCTAGAGGAAATCAAGCTTGATCACTTATACGGGACTGCTTTAGTCCCATATGAGTGATCAGTCAGTCCTCACTCAACCTTACCTAATGTTCAACTTAAATAATTTCTTGATATATTTATGTAATTTTGTTTCAGCCATTGAATTAGATATAAATGTATTAGACGCTAGAAAGCCATACCTGCCATTTGAGGAATTCTATAATGAACCTCTTAGTGATACTATAGAAATGGATATAGACTTTGGTAATTTTAAGACGGAAATAAGTAAAGGTAAGAAATACATATATTCCTAACTATTATTTATATAGCATATTTAAAAAAAAAAAATTCGAGGGGTGTTCAATGTATTCTCGGTATCGGGGTGATATACTAATGATAGGGTAATTAAATTATCTCATTAATTAAAGACACTCTTTGAGGGTATAAGTATAAAATTTTATTTAATTGTCACCATTAGTATTCAAGATATCTTTACGAAAAGGCAACTACGATGACAGATGCGACAATGTTTAAAAAAAATCGAGCATCGCGCTGTGATAAAATTCCTTACAAAACAAGGAAAGACTCAGAAAGTTATTCACAAAGAAATGGTGGCTGTTTACCAAGATTCTGCTCCTTGATTATCTACTATTCAAAAGTGATTTAGTGAATTTAGACGGGGTAGAGAGAGTATTGAACTCATGGCCAATGTGTTTTGAGATTCTAAGGGTATCTTACTGATTAAGTACACAAAAAAGGGTTAAAGTATTACTGCCGCATCTTACGCAAACACCCTATGTAATTTAAAGGAGGCAGTAAAAGAAAAAAGAGTTCGAATATTGACCGCAGGTGTCTTGCTTCTTCACGGGAAGAAGGGGTACGGGAATGTGGATTTGAAGAAATCAATTATCCACCCTACAGCCTAGATCTGGCCCCTAGTGATTACTTTCTGTTCCTAAACCTTAAGAAAGATGTTCGAGGTAAACGTTTTTCCGAAGATAAAGAGTTGCAGGAGGCAATTAATGAACATTTTTCAGACAAGGAAGAAAAATTATTCTTGGGGGTTTTGAAATGTTACTTTCCCGCTCTAATAAGTGTATTGTGGTGATGGGGGACTACATAAAAAAATATTTTTTTTAGAATTTTCTTTCATGCCTATACCGAGAATACATTGAACTCGCCTCGTATAACAATATGATTTACAAAAAAAAATTATTTTCTACACATATTCATAACTAGATGTTCCCGCGGTTTCACCCGCGTTTATCGTTACTGCGCCGCCCCGTGGGTCGTAGCGAGATGTTATATAGCCTATAGCCTTCCTCGATCAAGAGGATATCCAACACTAAAATAATTTTTCAATTCGAACCAGTTGTGCGTGAGAGTAGCGCGTTCAACCAAACAAACAAACAAACTCTTCAGCTTTATAATATATATAGTATAGATAACTTACATAGGTGCAGAAGCTATATAAGTTATTAATGCTTATGTTTGGACTGGGTTTACACTGAACTCTATTCGATTCCCCACTTTACTTTGTAGTCCAAGAATGCATGCATGATAGGAGCCTCCACGAGCGACGTACTTCCAGAATCCCCGTACGTCCGGCACAACCTGGTAATAATTAGCGAGTTCCCTACGCTGATTGGCCAATCCTTTCACCACGATGGCAAACATCATCAGTCCAGCCCTAAAGCCGGCCCTGTGTGTAGTCTCTGTCAACATCGAAGGTTACTCAGGCGAAAAATCAGAGATACTTGCCGAATTATGTCGTACGACACGCTGCGATGTCCTGTGTGTCCAAGAAACCCACAGAGACGAATCACACACATTCCTGGACTCGCGCTTATCGCTGAGATCTGTCACCCGAAACACGGTAACGCAGTGTTTCTTGCTCCCGGCGTAAGCGCAAAGTCGACTAAATGCTCGGCCCAGAATGGAATCGAAATAATATATCCATAGATCTTGGATACTGCACCGTTACTTCCCTTTACAAGCCATCGAATGTTCCCTTTAAACTTTTTCCTCCCGAGAACTTCAACGACCAGCCCATAAATGTTGTTATTGGCGACTTCAACAGCCACAATGCGAGCTGGGGCTATAACGATACGGACTTTAGCGGGCAAGCAGCCGAGGAGTGGGCAGAAGCAAATCATTTGGAACTGATTCATAATCCTAAACCACCGGCTTCCTTTAACAGTGGCCGATGGAAGCGTGGCTATAATCCAGACCTTATCTTTTCTAGACCTTATCTTTTCTAGACCTTATCTTTGTTAGTCATACCATAAGCTCACAATGCACCAAGACCGTATGCACCCAATACCCCGTACACAGCATAGGCCGATCATGTGTACGATTCGACCCGTTGTACGACCTATAAGCGTCCCGCTGAAGCGTCGATTCAATTACTCTAAGGCAAACTGGGAACAGTTCTCGCAGTCCATTGATCAAGCTATGTTGAATGTCCCGCCTATTCCACAAAACTACGATCGATTTGTCGACGTCACACCGGCAAAATTAGAGGAACACAAAAAAATACATTAGTTTTTGAGATTTAATGTCTTTTATTTATTGTTTTCGCTTTATTTGCCATTGTTTGTTTATTTTATGTAAGAATAAAACAAAATTTAGGGTTTATTGGGATTTATTAAAAATAAACAAAAGTGCTATAAAGTAAAAATTTTGATGTTTTCTAATGGGTAAGGAAAGAGCAAAATTAAAAGAAAAAGTAAAATAAAAAGAATTAATAGCACGTGCTGCCTCCTCTTGCCCTTATAAGGGCTTGGATACGTCTACCCGTGCTCCTTATGACACCTTCGATCAGTTTCTGAGGTAGTGTCCCATTCTTCAACCAGCGCCAATTTCAGCTCTTCAACATTTCTAGGAGCTGGATTTCTTGCCCGGACCCTTCGTCCAATCACGTCCCAGACATGTTCTATTGGATTCATGTTTGGCGATCGTGCTGGCCAGTCCATGTGGGTTATACCGATCTCATTAAGGTAATCACACACTATGTGCGCAGTGTGGGGCCGTGCGTTATCGTGCATAAACACTAAATTTGATCCTATGAATGGGGCAAAAGGCATAACATGGAGCTCTAGGATCTCAGTTACGTACCTGTATGCAGTCAGAGAACCGCCATCGATGATGACCAGAGCAGTGCGTGCCGTCAAACGTATACCAACCCACACCATAACAGACACTCCACCGTAAGACGTTGTTTCGAAAAAATTTGCTTGATGGTAACGTTCTCCTCGATATCTCCACATCTTCTCCCTTCCGTCGATGAAATTTACACAAAAACGGCTTTCGTCAGAGAATAAAACTCGACTCCACTCATTGGACCAATTTTGATGCTGACGAGCGAACGCTAATCTTGCTGGCTCACCTCAAGTTTAGGCGCTTTTGCTGGCACGTATGACTTCAAACCAACTTCATGTAACCTTCTCCTCACTGTTCTTTCACTAACACGTACGTTACGCACTTCTTCCAAAAGATTTCGGTTCTGAACAGCCGTTTGACGACGATTTCTCAAAGTTTGCACCCTTATAAAACGGTCGTCTACAGCACTGGTTGCATGATTTCTGCCTTGGCCTCGCCTGAGCACGTAAGATCCTGTCTATCTGTATCGTAGCACATTACGGTGGATCACGCATACTGATGCGTGATCCACCGTAATGTCATATATGTGTTGTTCAGTTAGTCGAACCGTAGGGTGTATCAGTATACACCCAACGTTCGACTGACTGAACGGTAGGTGTGACCTTCCTCAATCATTTTTACAGCCCTGCATTCTGCATGCAATACAATGTTAACTCTCCAAACAAAACAAAAAAAATTAACTAGTGCCACCATTGACTGCTTAAACTAAATTTCTTATCAAAAACACTCAGAAGCGTAAATTATAAACAAACTCATAAGAGGGTATAATTTATGTTAGAAGGTTGAAAACTGTCAAAAATCCCCTTAATTTTGTATGAAAAAAGGGTAATCATTCAAATAACAGAACCACTAGTCGAAATACACACATGCTTTTAAAAAAAGGGCACCTTTTTTTTGTGTTCCTCTAATTTTGCCGGTGTGTGTAGTTGCCAAAACATCACGCCATTGTAAACCTAGAGGCTGTCGGACATCTTACATTCCTGGGCTATCGAAAATTTCTATGGACCTGTTAAAAGAGTATGAGTTCCTATATAGCCAAGACTCATTCTCCGAGGAAACCACTTTGGTTAGTGAAGAACTGCTTTCGCGTATCAGTGACACCAGACAGGAGAGGGGATTAAAACCGATACTGTCATAGACCTGACTCACAACAGTTAGAAAACATGAATACCATCCGAAATGTGATCAAAGACCCACCACGACCAATCTCTTCTTAACAAATCACCGCGAACCAAATTGCTCTTACTAAATGGCAAATCATCATGCCGCCTTGCAAAGGTCCCAAAGACAATTAGCTGCACAAACTCAAGTGACCAGATTAGCTAGCCATTCAGCCTGACCGACATAGTTACTACAATTAGCGGTCTTAAAAGTGGCAAAGCCTCGAGGCTGGATAACATCTCAGTGGAGCAAATAAGACATCTTGGCCCAAATGCTGTGTCGTGGTTGCTGCTTCTTTTTAACAACTGCCTAGAATCCACTCTTATACCTCGACTTTGGGCAAAAATCCAAAGTTATAGCTGTATTAAAGCCGAGCAAGCAAGCAGATATCCCCAAAAACTTTCGTCCTATATCACTACTGTGTCACACATATAAATTATTCGAGCGATTGCTGCTTGCCAGGCTTACGAGCTTGATAGACCCAGTTTTGATTCCAGAGCAAGCGGGTTTCCGACCGGTGAAGTCATGTTGCAACTAGACACTGAACTTTGCAAAATAACTGGCGCTGTTTTCGTTGATCTCTCTGCGGCCTACGACACGGTGAACCTCAGAAGGCTTTTGTGGAAGATGGAAACCATGACCGGTGACTACAAATTTGTTATGATACTCCGGGAGCTCCTCCATAACCGTCGCTTTCAGGTTCATATTCTATTGGATCAGAGTCGTTGGAGAACTCAAAAGAACGGACTGCCTCAAGGAAGTGTTCTGGCCCCGCTTCTCTTCAACATCTACACTAATGACCAACCCTCCTGCCCAAACACGTCTCGCTTCATTTACGCAGACAATCTCGCCCTAACCTCCCAAGCCGCGAACTTTGAAGAAATAGAGGTGAACCTCACTACGGCTCTTAACACCTTGGGTACGTACTATGAGGCGAACGCACTTAAGCCCAACCCAATTAAAACAGAGTCATGTGCATTCCATGTCGTAACAACCAAGCGGGTCGTAAACTCAATATTACGTGGCAAAGTGTGCCTATAGCCCACAATCAACATCCCAAGTATTTAGAAATCATTCTTGATAGGTCTCTCACATATGGGAAAATTGCGAGATGTTTAAGAAGAAGGTGCACACTCGCAATAACCTGCTCCAGCGTCTCACTACTACGAAATGGAGAGCCTCATCGCAAGTATTGCGAACTTCTGCCCTGGCGCTAGCATTTTCTACCGGTGAATACGCGTCCCCTGTGTGTAGTCGATCGGTGCATGCAAGATCTGTGGATACAGCACTTAATGAAACTTGCCGGATTATCACGGGTTGCCTAAAACCGACCCCAGTAAAGCTGCTCTACCCATTGTCTGGCATCGCACTTCCGGATGTCCGCAGGGCTGTGGTGAGCTCAGCAGAGAGAGCAAAGATGGATGGTGATGCACGGCACCCCTTGTATGGTCACAGGCCATTGCAGCAAAGGCTGAAGAGCCGTAACGGCTTTGTTAAATATGTCCATTCACTAACTATGGAGCCATCAAAGGCGAGATGCAACCTGTGGCGAGAGAAAATATCTCTACCTACACCTTTTGTGTTACCCACTGAGAGCCTTCCACCTGGACATCAATTGCCATGGTCGGTCTGGAAGTCGCTAAATAGACTCCGAACCCAGGTCGGTCGGTGCGAAGAAAACATGATTAGGTGGAAACTCTCAGACTTTACCGATCTGGCTTGCGCGTGCGGTGAAAGACAAACGATTTCCCACCTTACATCGTGCCCTGCGTGCCCGACAACTTGCACGCAGGAGGATCTGATGGCTGCCTCTGACAACGCAGCTAGCGTAGCTGCTTTCTGAGCAAATATATAATTTAAAAGTGTTTGCCATCGATATGCAAAGAAGAAGAAGAATGTCAAGAAAGTACAGCGTATTTTTTTAATTACACTGTTCATATTTGGATAACGCATTCTGTGTAAAACTTAACTTTACATGAATTTGTAACATGTGTCAACATCCCCACTGTTCATTCGAAGTTCACGATTGAATAATGGTAATCACGATCGATGCAAGTCGGTCAAAACGTCGGACAAACAATAGGTATTTATTACCTTTTAAATACTTTATCGCGATTAAGACCCGATACCTAGCGTTATAAATTATTAAGTACAAGCTGCCCCGCGCAACTTCGTCTGCTTCACATAAGAGTATTTTTCCCGTATTTGCAACAATATGATTGATGCTGCGCTCCTATTGGTCGTAGTGTGATGTTATATACTGCTGCTTTATAAATTTAATCTCAATCGAAATATTGCTATCTGAGTTAAAATGTTGACAGATCTATCATAGAAAATATGTCGAAATTCTAACTCAGATAGCAACATTTCGATTGAGATTGGATATAGAAAGCGGCCGCTATCCTAATAGCCTTCCTCGATAAATGAGCTATCCAACACAAAAATATATTTTTATTTCGAACCAGTTGTTCCTGAGATTAGTGCTTTCAACCAAACAAACAAACTCTTTAGCTTTATAAAATTTGTATAGACGATAACTAACATAGAAGCATAAGTTTCTGCAGCTATGTAAGTTATCAATGCTTGTGTTTCCTCATCATTATCATCCACATTCTGTCTATTCCAAGTTCACGATCGAATAATTAAACTTTTTAATATTATACATGTATGTATTTAATATTATACATGTATACATGTATTTTTTTTGTCACGTTGCAGGTAAAAAATTTGCGTTCCTAAAGTATCCGTTCATTCTAACGGTGGCGACGAAGTCCCTCGGGCTGTACTACGAGAACCGCATCCGCATGTACTCGGAGCGCCGCGTGTCGCTGCTGCACGCGGTGGTGGGCGCCGCGCCGCCCATGCCCTTCCTCCGGCTTAAAGTGCGCCGGACTAACATCATCGATGACGCGCTCGTTGGGGTCAGTATACACCACATCAGTATACATCCGCATGTACTCGGAGCGCCGCGTGTCGCTGCTGCACGCGGTGGTGGGCGCCGCGCCGCCCATGCCCTTCCTCCGGCTTAAAGTGCGCCGGACTAACATCATCGATGACGCGCTCGTTGGGGTCAGTATACACCACATCAGTATACATCCGCATGTACTCGGAGCGCCGCGTGTCGCTGCTGCACGCGGTGGTGGGCGCCGCGCCGCCCATGCCCTTCCTCCGGCTTAAAGTGCGCCGGACTAACATCATCGATGACGCGCTCGTTGGGGTCAGTATACACCACATCAGTATACATCCGCATGTACTCGGAGCGCCGCGTGTCGCTGCTGCACGCGGTGGTGGGCGCCGCGCCGCCCATGCCCTTCCTCCGGCTTAAAGTGCGCCGGACTAACATCATCGATGACGCGCTCGTTGGGGTCAGTATACACCACATCAGTATACATCCGCATGTACTCGGAGCGCCGCGTGTCGCTGCTGCACGCGGTGGTGGGCGCCGCGCCGCCCATGCCCTTCCTCCGGCTTAAAGTGCGCCGGACTAACATCATCGATGACGCGCTCGTTGGGGTCAGTATACACCACATCAGTATACATCCGCATGTACTCGGAGCGCCGCGTGTCGCTGCTGCACGCGGTGGTGGGCGCCGCGCCGCCCATGCCCTTCCTCCGGCTTAAAGTGCGCCGGACTAACATCATCGATGACGCGCTCGTTGGGGTCAGTATACACCACATCAGTATACATCCGCATGTACTCGGAGCGCCGCGTGTCGCTGCTGCACGCGGTGGTGGGCGCCGCGCCGCCCATGCCCTTCCTCCGGCTTAAAGTGCGCCGGACTAACATCATCGATGACGCGCTCGTTGGGGTCAGTATACACCACATCAGTATACATCCGCATGTACTCGGAGCGCCGCGTGTCGCTGCTGCACGCGGTGGTGGGCGCCGCGCCGCCCATGCCCTTCCTCCGGCTTAAAGTGCGCCGGACTAACATCATCGATGACGCGCTCGTTGGGGTCAGTATACACCACATCAGTATACATCCGCATGTACTCGGAGCGCCGCGTGTCGCTGCTGCACGCGGTGGTGGGCGCCGCGCCGCCCATGCCCTTCCTCCGGCTTAAAGTGCGCCGGACTAACATCATCGATGACGCGCTCGTTGGGGTCAGTATACACCACATCAGTATACATCCGCATGTACTCGGAGCGCCGCGTGTCGCTGCTGCACGCGGTGGTGGGCGCCGCGCCGCCCATGCCCTTCCTCCGGCTTAAAGTGCGCCGGACTAACATCATCGATGACGCGCTCGTTGGGGTCAGTATACACCACATCAGTATACATCCGCATGTACTCGGAGCGCCGCGTGTCGCTGCTGCACGCGGTGGTGGGCGCCGCGCCGCCCATGCCCTTCCTCCGGCTTAAAGTGCGCCGGACTAACATCATCGATGACGCGCTCGTTGGGGTCAGTATACACCACATCAGTATACATCCGCATGTACTCGGAGCGCCGCGTGTCGCTGCTGCACGCGGTGGTGGGCGCCGCGCCGCCCATGCCCTTCCTCCGGCTTAAAGTGCGCCGGACTAACATCATCGATGACGCGCTCGTTGGGGTCAGTATACACCACATCAGTATACATCCGCATGTACTCGGAGCGCCGCGTGTCGCTGCTGCACGCGGTGGTGGGCGCCGCGCCGCCCATGCCCTTCCTCCGGCTTAAAGTGCGCCGGACTAACATCATCGATGACGCGCTCGTTGGGGTCAGTATACACCACATCAGTATACATCCGCATGTACTCGGAGCGCCGCGTGTCGCTGCTGCACGCGGTGGTGGGCGCCGCGCCGCCCATGCCCTTCCTCCGGCTTAAAGTGCGCCGGACTAACATCATCGATGACGCGCTCGTTGGGGTCAGTATACACCACATCAGTATACATCCGCATGTACTCGGAGCGCCGCGTGTCGCAGCAAACAGTATAACGAAGTTTGTTGTGATTGACTGGCTAAGTTAACAAGAAGTCATTTAACTTGACATGAGTTTAAATAAGACATTTTCAATGTGTTATTTTTTTAATCAGGCATTTTCTTTACAATTAGACATTATTTGTAAGTGACCGTCTTGAGGGTCAGTTAAATAAGCCACTTTACCTCTATACACTAAAACTGGAGGGGACCGATATCACTTAATACTTTCATCATTATTCCTGTACCTACATATAAGCAAAGGCTTCATTGGTTTGTAGAGAAACACAGTGTGATGTCCCTCTAACACAAAAAGAGGATCCTCCATCCAGGCTAGGTGATAATACCTGGCGGGCCGCAGCCCGATTATTGCTGACGGGCATTTGTTTAAACAGTGGCACGTAATGTAAACTTCGCTTGCGAAATTCAGCATTGTATGGCGAAATGTGTTATTATTTAGAGCGCCATCTCTGGTCATAAGTAGTTATTTATTCGATTGTATGTGGTGATACAGGTTGCTCACTTTTCTACATTATGAGAAGAATGAGCTGATGTCTTCTCAGTCTCCATACAGTTGCTGTAAAGGGCTTTCTTTAACAGTGCAGGCAACTGGCGCTACGCAACAATGTCAGAAAAACTCAGTAAAAATTTCGAATCCGAGATTTTATAATTATGTATTACACCACTTTTGGATAGCAATCAATAGATAAACATTAAATAATCACAGGAAGAATATATTATTTTCCAACAACTTTTTATATTCCAGTTAGAAATGGTGGCCATGGAAAGAGCGTTAGACCTCAAGAAACAGCTAGTAGTAGAGTTTGAGGGAGAGCAGGGTGTGGACGAAGGAGGCGTCAGCAAGGAATTCTTCCAGCTTATAGTGGAGGAGATCTTCAACCCAGACTACGGGATGTTCACGCAACAACCAGACTTTCTCACCGTGTGGTATGTCCGTTATTATTGCTCCGAAATTTACTTTGTATGAAACTAGCTTTTGCCCGCGGCTTAGCTCGCGTATGTAGCTTAGGCTACTAACAGAAACACAGATAGGTTATTGGAAACCGCCACAAGTGACGATAGCGTCTTTCTATAGGTTGTTGGTATTTCTCTAGTCGAGTTTTTCAAAGTATTATCCACTAGATTATGCCCGCGGTTTCACTTGTGTACATGTAGGTTTTGTCATGGAACAGTATTTTTTTTTCTGGATGAAACATACCCTATGGTTTTTTTTGTTCCCTTGTCAACGTGTATGCGAAATTTCATGATAACCCGTCTAGTAGTTAAGTCGTGAAAGCGTAATAAAAAAACAAACTCACATTCGTATTTATAACATTACTAGCGGACCCGACAGACGTTCTCCTGTAAACAGGGAAAAATTAATAAAAGAAAAACAAATCTAAACCATTCAAGAATCCACTTGAAAATACACATTTTTTTAAATCAAAATCTGTCCAGCCGTTTAGGAGGAGTTTAATTACAAACACACGCACATAAGATTTATATATGTAAAGATTTAAGATGTCTGAAAACAGTTAAAAGCCGTTGTTCACTGACCGAGTTTAGCTTTCCCGCCTCGATATATCTTAATACTTACTGCTCATTTAATCTAGTTACACATTCTCAGGCAGCTTTTAAATCGAGAGCATTGTTGGTGAACAGGTACGAGGTTCATTTCGCAATTATGCAACGCTGAGTATTGGGGATGCAGTCCAACCAGTATTAGGGTAATTTTAGAAGTGCGTGCCTCTTGAAAGTGTCCTAATATTGCCCAGATTGTTAATAATGTCAGAGACTCTAAGCAGCTTTAAAAATAACTGTACAGATGCTACAATGATATAAGATTAACCTCGCCGCTAAGCCGTGTTGAATATCAGGAGTATTCTTCACTGAGTTTCTGCCTTTGACTTCTCCAACTGTGTGAGACCAAGGACCTAGTTGGGTGTTCTTTGAGCCCATGTCTGTTAAATCACTTATGATACAAGATTTATTCCTAGTGCAAGCGTTGTCTCAACAAAGAAACTTTTATAATAATTATAATACCATAAATCTCAAAAATTAACTAAACTAAACTAAGTGTTTATGTTTTCTCCGCAGGTTCAACATGACTTCATTTGAGACTGAAGCGCAGTTCACGCTAATCGGCATAGTGTTAGGGCTCGCGATATATAACAACGTTATTCTGGCCGTCAACTTCCCCATGGTGGTATATAGGAAACTTATGGGGAAGAAGGGCTCGTTCGAGGACTTGGCTGATTGGAATCCCGTAAGTATTAATCACTGTCTATTATCGTATTAATCAACGTTTATTAATAGTTTTTGCAGCTTTTAGTTCAAGATTAGATATAATCTTTGTTGCCCGAAATCGTACATACAATAAAAATAAAGTATTGTGTCTGTTGTGTCTGTCTGTCTGTCTGTGTGTTAATAAAGTATTATGCAGTGATTAAGTGGTCACGATGACATTGCTAACTCACACAGGATCCACTAATAGTTGTTATGGTCTTGGTTATTCTTTATGGCCACTGTTTCAGTAAGCTTTGCGACAATCCAGAAAAATGCAAAAAATATATCATAACCGTTAGATATCAAGGTTAAAAAAACGATTTCATGTCGTATCTAGACTAGTCGATGCACGATACCTATGCCATTTCTCCAATAAGCGTCTAAAATATGGCTAACTTTTAAAATTATTGTTTTCTAGACGTTATACAACGGTTTAAAGGACATGCTCGAATACGAAGGCAGTGATCTAGAAGAGGCGTACTACCAGACGTTCAGAATATGTTACCAAGATGTGTTCGGTAACGCCATATTCCACGATCTGAAGGAAGATGGCGACAGTATATTTGTTACACAGGAAAATAAAAGAGTAAGTATGAAACCGAAAGAAAAGTGTGTAAGTCAAATATGAATGGAACAGTCAGAAGGGAAAATTGTAGTGGACGTCGCGAGTCTGACATATTTCTAGACTCTGCTACTATTAAGAATTTACTAATTCAAAACGTATATAATAATCATTTTCCTAGGCCTGAAAATAAATAGAACCAGTCTTTTACGACAACCTGCAATCATATGCGAAAACTTATGTAATGGGACTAGTTAGGCAGAGAAAGGTACTGAAAACAAATGTATAGATGCTTTAATTAACATTTTAATTAAAGGTACCTGTTACCAGTTCGGTTACTGGCTTGTGCGTTGGTGGAATTTTCTGTCAACTAATTTTCTATAGCAGCCAGTTTCCAAGTTAAGCTTCCATGTGAGAGTGAAATATATGTAAGAGTCTCGAATGTGATACTACTCTTTTTAGCGATTTGTATCTGTTATACAATATTAGACAACAGGTCAATTGCGTAAGTATTTTAAGATATAAAGTACTTATTCGTGTTCCGACATTTCGACCGCCTGCATTGGTCACGTGTTGACCAAAAAGACCCATTGTCTAATTTTGTATTATGTGATACAACTTCCAACCATCTTTTAAACTAATCTTAGATGTTAGATGTAGATGTAATACAGTTATCAAAGTCTAAATAATAATCAGTTGTTGTTGTTTTCAGGAATTTGTGGAGTTGTATTCGAATTTCTTGCTAAACGAATCAGTGGACACGCAGTTCAGGGCGTTCAGGCGCGGCTTCCTCATGGTCACCGACGAGAGTCCGCTGGCTGCGCTCTTTAGACCTGAGGAGGTGGAGATGCTAGTGTGTGGTAGCAAGGTGAGATATAATATGATTCGGAAGTATTGCAGTATGAGTAATCAACATGGGTCGCCTGAAGAAAGTAATCAAACTAAGCAACCTTTTCTATAAAATAAAGTAAAAGACAAAAAGAGAATTATTGCAGTAGGAATTATTCTTACGCCCAGGGGGGCGTCATAAATATTAAAACAATGGACACAAAGAATACCCATATGTGAAAATGTAAGGTCGACATTTGCTTGTGGGTGAGGTCCAAAAGTAGTTCTGGACGTCAAATTTTTTTGTGTCGTGTGGAGATCAAAACCATTGTGGGATCGGAGAAGTCAAAATACCTACACCTTATAAAACCAGTACAGACCGCAGTAACTTATCTCTGTTTTTCCTTACTAGATGGGCATCTGATATAATTTGTATGGATGCTTATGTCAAACTATCGCTAGTACAGAAAACCAGTATAAGTTATTGGAATAATCGCTAAGCTGTATGTATACGTATGTTCATTAGTTTCTTGAGGAAGTGATGTGCGAAGAGAACTTCTTTTATATAAGATTAGCAACGAACGCACGAGCATCAGGTCTAATGTTAGTATCTTATCCTCAGTCTATGGACCGTACCGCATCGATTGTATCTTAGATTCTTACACTTGTCACCTTACCTGTACTACTAAGCTTATTTTAACGTAACCCGTAACCCCTTATTATTTACAGAATTTCGACTTCAACGAGTTAGAAAAATCAACAGAATACGACGGCGGCTACACATCCGACTGTCAAACCATCAAAGACTTCTGGAGTATCGTTCACAGCTTGTCGCTGGATGACAAGAGAAAGCTGCTGCAGTTCACGACGGGCTCCGACAGGGTCCCTGTGGGGGGACTCAGCCATCTCAAGCTGGTCATCGCCAGGAACGGACCAGACTGTGACCGGTTACCCACCGCACATACCTGCTTCAACGTTCTCCTCCTACCAGAGTACGATACCAAGGATAAGTTACAAGACAGACTGATGAAAGCAATAAGCTATTCTAAAGGCTTTGGTATGCTTTAATATTATTGACGTTGAACAAACGAATATTGTTGTAAATGAGCCATACGGTCTTTGTAACATTAATGAATAAAGTTTGTTTTATTTATACAGAATTGTTGTTTTATTTTACGGTTGGCTAGATAGATCGCGTCGTCTCGCGTGACATGGTATCAAAGTCAAAGACAAATCTTGACTTGTATTAAAATTATTTACTTTTTCTTGCACATAATTTCAAATTTGATTTATAATAAAATAAAAAGGATATGACAATTTGTTTGCATTGTAATATAATCGCATAGTCCTCTGTCACACGGCAATAGTACCTATAGTTTTTGAGAACCTGTTCAATAGGATTTCCAGAGATAAAAGCTAGGGGTACATAAGAATAAATTTAATAACCTCAATATCGTATTTGTCTACATTAATAAATTAGTACGAATGCGTCGTATACATATATTGACAAATACAATAACGACTTGGAAAAGTATCGTCCTTTTAAAAATCAGCAATATGTCGATTGGCTATCTATTGTATATGTTGCCATGCCTATTTGAGAGGAAGCTAATTCCACCAAAGCTACGTGTATCTAGTGTTCTCAGTTATATAGTGTTTTATCAAAGGTGTAGCGTACTGTTAGGTCGCTTCGGCGAATATATCAAAATCTTTGTTTCATTACGCGTCCTAATAGGGGGTTGGGGCGAGGAACCAAAAATCACTAGGTAAAAGTAACCCAATTTGATATGTTGTAATTAATTGTATGTGTTTTCTTCCTTAGTTGTGTTTGCGGGATGTTAGTTAGTCTTAATGTATTTTATGTCAAAGTCAAAGTCATTTATTTGCCAGAATGTAGGTGTACAGCAGAGTATGGTCTTAAATCTAAAATGTCCCAATTACATTCAACCATTACAATGGTATGCAAATATTTGTTTAATTCATACTAAAAATCTATTGTAACTATTATGTATTTAAAAAAAAACACTCAATAAAACGACAAATGCACTCCCTTAAATGCTAGTATCATTATTATTAATTAATCATTCTCAAAGTTATAAAATAAATATGTCAAAGATTTTATTAATATCATTAAAATACCTATGTCAGTGATCAAACTTCTCCGCAAAATGACATAAATTCATTGAGATCATAAAAATATTTTTCTTTTAGCCACTGTGTCAACTTTGTTTTAAACTTGATTAAACGCTCACCGTGTCATTTTATATTAGAGATATATGTTTTGGTGTCACTTTATACTGTTCACGTATGATAGTTTGTGGTAAAAATGTCTTATTATGCCGTTAATATCACGTTCACTTTGCACTTTGTACATGTAGTTTACATTTGTTTATTGTTCACTGAAGATTTCACCAACTAGGAACGCACTGAAGTTATTTTTATTAAGATTTACACACTATAAAAAGTAAACAAATAAAATTAATTACGGAGCTAATGTTTTCAATGTTAACTGACAGATTACCAATTTTCAAAACCATTACATTATATGACATAAAGCCTGGACCAAAGTATAGATGCGGAAAGATAATAGGTACCTACCTGTCAGTGTAGTACATTTGCGCTTTTCAGAAGCATGTAATTAAAATCGCAAGTCATTTAGTAATTACTTGCGATTGTAAAACTAATCTCCACTATATTTTCATCAACAGGCAATTCTAGTAGGAATGTATTAAACCACTAAGCGCGCAGCTGTCCCTGTTAGTGCACAAACTTTAACAACCTGTGTATCCAAAACATAACATCGATTTTCTGACTTTTCAACAAATTAACGAGAAATAGAGAAATACTTTAGAGTCTTATCGCTACCATTAATTACCTGTACTAAAATACTCCTTGTTATGTATAAAAATGCATCCTTCTGTCCTTCATTCGTTGCTTTCATAGTATGAAGAAACTCATCAGCCGTCATGTGATACTCTTGCATTTCCACCTTTTCTTAAAAGTTTCCTGTTGAGACCCTTCATTCAAATATACATGATGACACACATCCACTATCAGCTTAATTGATGTTTTTCTAATTTGTATAACGGCCACTTTGAAAATCTTCATATTTTTTCGTAATTATTGGCATTAGTAGTAGTGTTCAGTGAACAAGCATCTAAAATTGCAGTCGTAAGACTTAAACAAACTAGCAATCATTGCAAGTTAAATAAAAGCTTATAAAATGTGTGTAGTAGGTACTCCCAATACAAAGATATATCTTTTTTTGCGACTGCCACGTATTGGAGACAAAAATATTTAACAGAGATATTCGTCAGATCTATAAATAAATATTACAGCAAACTTGCTTCAAATAAAACTAATTGATGGTTGGTTTAGTTGGTATATTCCGAAATAAATTAAAATCTAAAAGTAAAAATGCATAATATCTATCAATTATTATTATTCTAATTAGCAAAAAAAGCAATAACACCAGCGCGTTATCAAAACTTTCTATTGAAATAATTCTCTATCGAGGATCTTGCTTAATCTCGGCAAATAGTAGGTATTGAAACCGGAATGCATAGGCGGACATAATATTATATGACTTATGCCAACTAGGTAACATCGGTCGAAAATGCTTGTATTGTAAAGTTCCCAAAGGTAAATCTAGTGATGCTCCAAAGATAAATAATATAATAATAAGTAAAAGACAACGATATGACGAGTGAGGCTGGGAAGGACGGGCTAGGCCAGACTATTGTGAGTGTGGGCAAGCGGACAAGACTATGTCATAAGCATAAGAATGATCAGACAAATGGAGAAGACCAAGTGGTGAGCATGGGAAATATCAGAGAAGTGAATAAGACAAAGTCATGAGCAAGTGAAAGATCGGGCAAATGAGAGAGACTATGTCGTAAACATGCTAAAAATCGAACTAATAGAGAAGACTGTCCTGAGCATGGAAAATATCGGGCACGCTTCTCCACGTTCCGAGTCATGGTAATGGCAAAGATCGGTCAAGATAGAAAAATATTTGTGATAAACGTATTGATGTGATTGCTTCTTTATTTACTAACATCTGGCATTAAAAATAATATGTAAGTAAACGATAGTAGAACTACAAAAACTTTGGTTTTAAACCCCATCCGAACACTTAGAACTAGTTTTAAAGTCACATTTGATGAACTTCGTGTAACGTAATATATCCATAGGTTAGGTTAGGCCGGTGGCATGTTATAAAGCGCCCACTTTGTGGTGGTTTAAGACGGTAGCTAGGCGCACCTCTTGGACAACAAGCGGGAAGGGTCGGCGGCAAGGCGGGTCGCCACCGCGCGGCGATGGCACATTTACTGATGTTCGACGGTATCTGCAAAAAGTCGTTGTTGAAATTTTATTAAGCAGTAGTTACTTAAACTGTGGTCACATATAATAACAAACGTTTTAAATAAATCAGCATATTATCTTAAGAAAAAGCGAGAGAGGAGATTATTAGCATGGTCTTCAGTAGCATGCACAAAATTTATATAAACTTAGTAAAAATAAACTATCTGCGTATTTAGTTTCTTCAGACCTTCAAAAGGACTCCCGGCCGTAGTTCAGTCTATGGTCCGGAGTGAGAGGTCGTGGAACGCCGTCGCCTCCTTCTGCGAGGAAGTAATTTCCATCAAGGAGGCGGCGGAGCGGGAGAGGGAGCGTTTAAACCCTCTCCCCAACAGCAGAGCCGGGCGCAGGAGGGCGCGAGATGACCTCCAGCCACCCTGAGGTTTGACCTGGGGGTGGTGGGCTTTGTGGGCCTGCCCGCCATCCGTTCAGCACCAGGTCCGAGAGGCGGCGTGCGTGTTCCCACGCGCGCCTCTGTTTCGAGTCCGTCTCCCCTCTAGGGGGGGGACAGTAGGGTATATTATAGAAGTGAGTCCTTTGGGTAGGTCTCTTCGCGTAGTGGCCAACTTTCAACATCTTTCTTTTACCCCGGCGAGTCCGACGTAATCCCTCCGCCCGCCCCCGCGGAGGGATATGCGTCAATGCATTCCCCCACGTAAAAAAACTAAAACTACTGAAAACTAGTGGTCGCTCAGAGGTCGAAATTCAATCGTAATTAGCAATTTCTTTTTCACGCCTGCGGCATAAGAATACAACATTTTCGAACTATGTAGATATTATATACCTACATTACAGAGTTACTTTTTACTACGTGGCGTAGCTAGATACCTTCCGTCCTACCGTGTTTGAATTTTTGTCATCTTAGTTTATTAGAGAATGAATATACCGAATGATTATCTAATGAGTTTTCGTTTACCAAGTAAGAAAAATGGTCAATAGATAAATGTAAGTGTGTGACCTGTGCCTGCCGTCGCAGGTGCAGGCGGCGGTGAGGGCGGCGGCGGCGGCCTGCTGGCGCGCGTGGCGCTCGCACACGAGCCGCGAGCGCGCCGCCTCCAGCGGCTCCAGCCACGCCGGCGCCGAGCCGCGCCGCGCCGAGCGCGACAGCGACGCGTACGTGGGCGCCGCCACGCGCTCCACCTGCCACCAACCGACACACCGCTTTACTTAGATATAATCGCCGACGGGTAGAGTTGCGGCTGTAATGACCACATTTCGCCAGCTATCTTTATATTATATGGTACTAAACTGGACATAACTAAGGGCGAACCTTCTGTCATATACCAGACACATTCTCAGACTCCGCGTTACCTACGCGGTGTTATAATTTCTCAAAAAAATAACCTATGCATGTCCAAACTTATGTACCTACATATCTAAGCTGAAAATACTCATGAGCGCGCCCAAAAATGTGCCCGCGTGGCAGCTTATTAGATTAAAACAATAAAGGCTAATGAAGATACAAGTCATCAGCGCGAAAGAAACAACAAATCCAAATTAAGTACTTTCTGTTCAACCCAATGCCCAATCGCACACGAGATCTTATGATCGTCCACCAACAATCGTAGTTGTATGTGACCGTGCCATAGGACTAATCAGAAGTTTATAATATGAAGGATCAGTTACCTCAAAGCTAGCCTTTCTCCTTCGTCGCCTTGGTGATACAGTAGCAACTTCCCGCTTACGTCTCTGCGGCTGCTGCGCCGGCACCGCCGGACCGAACAGCCCCCGGTCCTCGGCCACTCGGATCATATACTTGGCGTCCAGCCGAGTAATCTCCTGTGGTCAACCTACCGTTGTGGAATCACGTCTACGGTTGCGATACCACCATGGGTGACAGCAACCAATATTGTTTTACGACAACAATGTAAATTGCTGCCACGAATGGTGGTACGCTTAAGTATGTTAGATAAATGAGTTTTAAATTATGGTAGGTATACATAAGATTATATATACAGTGTGTAATAATAGAAATGGAACTTAGCTAGTATGTCGTGTAACCTAAAAATCTTTTTAGTAATTTGGGTCCAACAGGGACCTTTAATATGACAGCACCTTTTTATTACATGCTGTAGAAATAAGAAAATTATAGAGCAGTGAAGATTTTCAAGGTGTTAATTGCCGAAGCGACTGTAAGGCGCCAAACGGAGTCCAAGTGCTAATGTGAAAATTATTTTCTTTCTAATATAGAACCAAGTATTGTCTGAACTGATTAAAATGTTGAGAAAACATTTATGTGTCTTTAGAAAGTAATTTATCGAAAACGTTAATATTATGAAATATACAAACCTTCCTTTGAATAAGACCCAGGTAACACCCATCTCTGTCAAGAATATAATTGATGTCTAATCCGTTTCCAAGATTAGGCAACGTCCTAATTTCGAACAGGTCACAGTTTGGAACCTGCAATGCAGTGATCACCAATAAGATGCGAGTGTGCTGAACATTATTTTGAAATGTATTTTGCTCGCGGTAAATTTCTTACCTACACGGTATTTTAGATATCATAGGATTAAATTGAAAACTTTTAACAAGAAGTCATTCATACCATGAAGATCAAATGAAGATGTTCTCAATACGCATATTAGCGTATGTGATACAAGTACAGGCAAATATTAGTAAAATAATTCTAACTATTAGCATATAATCATTATATTATTACTATAGCATCTCTAGACACAAGCCTCTTTTCAGTATGAGAAGCTTTAGGCCAGATTTTATGTGGATTGCTAGACTTTACGTATCTTCGAGAGCATCATGGTAAACTCAAATATGTAGGTTTCCTCACAATGTTTTCCTGCGTCATCTCAGCAAAGGTTTATTATAATAAGACGCAAGTGATACCTGAGTATGATTCCATTGGCTATGCAAGCTTACCCTGTCAATTACTGGAAGGCCATATGTAATTGAGAAACAATTGCGTCTAGCTGCCCAGCTGAAGGCGTTGACAACCTTACAACACAACACCCCTAGAGGTGTCTATTGTTTCCAAACTTGATGACATAAAAAGAAAACAGCATACTTACTACAATACCAGGATTATCTTTATCAGGATCGTGCGGGAATTCAGTTGACGGCATAGACGGTATAGGCCTGGCTTTAGTCGTTCCTGGTCGAGAGTGTACATCCATGCTCTCTCCGTGTTTCCTGAGTACATCAGCACTGGCTATTTTGGATTTCGCTGTACTAGGCCGAGTTACTGTTGTACTCGTTCTAGAACTGGACATGGGTCTGGACCTTGGACTTGTAGTAGGTTTGGCGCTCGACGTTCTCCTTGCGCTGGACATAGGCCTAGAACTTGAGAGAGGTCTGCCTGGCGACTGACATTCAGTCATAGAAATGTTTTCCATCTGTTCATCCTTGTCGACTTCTGAATGAGTGACGGTATTGTCGAATGATGATGATGATGATTCGATAGGTGCTGTTTCAGCGGCAGCTGCTTGTTTTTGAGGACTCTGTTAATAGAATAGGTTAATTAGTTGTTTATACACTTGATTAGTTGCATAAGCAGTTATGATGAAATCAGATGTCTCGCGGATGCACACTTAGATAGACTCGTTGCATACGGTTCGAATATTTTTGCTGAATGTAGCCAGACTTGATCCCAATTCGTTATACGCGCCTATAAAGTATACATACGTCCATTTCGGTGCGTTGTGTTAAGACACAGAGCACATAAAACTGTACTAATCCTAACTTAATATTAATATTATAAATGCGAGTTTGTTTGTTACGCCTTAACTAGTTGACCGACCATCATGCAATTTCGTATACACATTGTCAAAGGTGCAGAAAAGCATACGGAGTACCTTTTACCCAAGAAAAGTGTACTGTTCCCGAGGTTTTAGAAAATTTACATAACCTAAATTTACGCGAGCGATGCGGCAGGTAAAATCTGGTACTTAATATAGTAAATCGTCATATATGGGTAACAAGAATGTGTTATTTACATACCGGTGTGCGGTGTTTCTTCTTCAGTAACATATGTCGTTCTCGGGCTAACCTATTCGCTTCTGCCACTGCCCGCGTCACTTGCGCCTGATTCTCCGCCTCCAACGCCGAATGCGTCTCATACAATATCAGTTGGATCTGCAATATACCAATTCAAATTCTATCAAATAACTATTAACAAACAAAGAGTCACGGCTGTATATACCCTAAGGAATTGCCAAGGTGAATCGCAACAACCTTTCACCAACTACATATTAAGTGCCACTGAGACGTGCTGCTTTCCTAAGAAAAAATCTACGCCCGAAGTAGAAATGAAACGAGTCCAGGTGACCGGCTCCTGTGAGGCTTCCGGTGAGACTAATAGCCTTACTCACAGCTAAGACACAGCTTGTTGAGCTGAGTTTTTCTGTGGGGTGGAGTAATTCCTTAGGTGGGCTTCTTCAATTAAGTAAAACGCAAGTTTATCGGGGTATTCGGCGTTTTCCTGTTAGGATCATACGCTCATCTATTCTGTGTTTATACGACGGACTGAATAGCTGTGTTCATAATTACAACTACACACCTATTTGGACTGCATGTATGGTGTAGTTAGTGCTTAATTAGTTGGTCAACTGTCAGTTTAAGACTGTCTTTGTTGTATGATTCGATGCACATAAGGCCTGTGTGGGCCACAAATATTTAATCCGAGTCTAAGTATCTTTGTAGCCGATATTTCTTTAGTTTGCCCCGACACAGAGGACTAATGAGAAAGTTGTTTTATTTGAACATAATAAAATAAACTAACAATTGTTTGTTTACCTGAGGTTTGGACATCAATGTCTTTAATGTTTTCTTCTGTTCTTCCAATATCAATTGCACTCGAGCTTTGCCGGTCATGTCGATCTCTGATTCTGTGAGAACCTGAACCAGGAGATTTTACCATCAATTGTTTGAAACATAGACATCATACAAGAGCATCATTAGAAATTGTTTAACGGTTAAGGAAGCAAAATAAATTTTGTTCAATCTTGGGTAATATATCATATCATGTATGCATATCATGGATGAGCTTACGAGAGCAAGCTTAAGGAGTGCTAGCATTAATTGCTTGACATTTTTAGGTATATGTGTAGTTTCAAGAGTAAATCTAGTGTTTAAGTAAGGTAATTATAGTCATGTTGTATTAGCATAATCGAAGCCCAGACCAATAAAATATTAACGTAGTTTTAACATTATTTTTTTTATTACGTATACATATACGTGATTTAATTCAATTTAGATATTTATGTACATTCCTCCTTCACATCGTATATTTCCTTTGCTTCATAATAGGCCAATTAGCATCTGTGATTTGAATCACAACTGAAATTCGCACAAGTAATAATAACAGCCCTGTATGACCCACTGCGAGGCTCGGGCTTCTCAGCGTGAGAAGTGTTAGGTCATAAGTCTACCACGCTGGTGCACACACAATTGCTTTCATTTATTTAATTAGACCAACAACACAAAGTTATAACAAACTTCACTATGGCCACACCTTACTATCACATGTAGTCTCACCTCTAACATAGCAAGATCTCCTCCTCTGCCACAAACCAGGTCAATCGGATCCGTAACAGCAGAATACGAGTTAGGAGGAGTAGCCAGCGCAGCCACGACACCATCCAACGCACTGATGACAGCAGGAGTGTCACAGTGCACCGCCTCACTAAGAATCACCACTGGGGCTCCAGATTGCATAGCCTCGGATGCCTCTATACCCAGTTCCCGTAAAGCCCCGACGTAACTACTCACTCTGCAATATAAAATTAGAAACACCTTTATTAAATATATTATCGCTCAACTTGGAGCTGGACTGAGCGGGAAAAAGAACATCACAGAGAAACAATATTGTGATATGTTTCTGTGGTTAGCAAAGCTTTCAAGCGCCTTATAGCTCGTTGTGCTTTTAATTCTATTTGTATACTAGCTGATGATCAATGTGACGGTACCATCAGTCGTACTTAGACGTAATAAGCTAGGGACGATGGCCAAACTCGACAAAGTTTGAGATCCTGGCTGTGTCAATAGGATATTTTTGTCAACTTCTTTCAAGATATTGTTGCTACTCAGCTGGTTTAGCACATCTCGGATCTCGAATAAATGGATGGTGAGGTGGTCTATGTGGTCGCCTCGCCACTGCCACTGCGCCGAGTATTGTGGGTTCGAATCTCACACGAGACAAAAATTTGTGTGATACGCAAATTGTTGTACTGAGTCCGGATATCCTTTGTGACCGTTGCTTGAGTGCTTATAAAGTCCCCCGTGATACAGGAACTACGCCTAATGCGGGAGTTGTGTTAAAAAAATCACTCTAATCACTTTGAGAATTCGGTCGCGATAAAAAATTTCTGGCCTGGTTAAAAAAATGTCTGCGTTGCCCAGGAACCTTGAAGTTGGGCTACCTGCTTAAAGTAAATTGTGCATTGGAAGCACTTACTTATCCCCAGCACCAAACACCACGAGCTTGCCCAACTCCGGGGTGGCAGGCGCAGCCGGCGCTTTTGCCTTCAGCACGGCGGCTAACTCCCTGAGCTGTGCCGCGAGGTACGCTGAGCATCGAGGTGATGACGCGTGTGTTTGTGCCACCACTCCTCGGAGACAGTTCGCGCGAAGAGCTCTGCAGAGTGTTGAGGCGCCTTCACAGAATTCACGCTCCTATAACGAAACATACTTAAGCAACAACATTTCCAGGTTATCCATTAATTAGCGGACACCTTGTATGTAACATATGTATATATAGTCACATGTCTGTATTAAAACATTGCGTTCAAAATGTAAATGTTCTAAGTCCCTTAAATAAAAAGAATATAAAAAATAAAAAATAAAATGTAAATGTGAAGCACCTCTGTATAACCATAAATAGGCGAAAGCTCTGTGTGACAGATCATCAGGCTCCCACTCAAGTGTGAAGGTACTCTAATTGCTGTAATGGCGACATACGAATATATATTATCTATAATATTTCTCTCTTAACGAGGCTTGGACGGAACTTAGAATAAATCCATCAAACAGCGGCTCTTAGAGAATTTTGAATTGTATTAGAATGGGAAACCTTCAAAGCTCTGGTTGCGGTAGGTGCAAGACTATTACTACATAAGGAATCTAATAAATCTGAGCTGTAGGAACGAGTTGGGAGCCTTCTGCGTTCACCCATAGCCCGCGTAAAGTTGTAAAGGCCATCTGAGGTCAACAACTAAAACACAAAAACTAGGCTATAGATGTTCAGTTCGCTAGAAATTGCCATGCCCTTATTATTATTAGTACTTATTGACGAGAAGACAATAATGAACTTCTTAAATTATAGACTTGTATGTCAGAAAAGAACTTTAGCAACGAACTTAATTAAACATTATACTTTTGAACTTCTTAAATTATAGACTTGTATGTCAGAAAAGAACTTTAGCAACGAACTTAATTAAACATTATACTTTTAAATAAGTACTTAAACTTATTACGGATTATTACCTGAAGCACTATAATTCCTTCTTTCACAAACTCCGATTGTCCAATGCTCACGTTTTCTGGTGGACGCAATGTTATGAATCTAGAAAAAGTACAGTTTTATTTATGTGGGTAGGCACTTACATAACATACATACTACTATCGGTCGCGTGTTTAAAAGAGCGTATCTCTCCTCAGTTTTCAAGCGATACCAAGCTTTATTACAATATGTTTAAGCGTTAAGTCTTATAAACGTAACAGTTACTATTGCTGCACTACGGTTAGTATGAACATACCTTGGACAAACACGATCGAATCTGTATTCGCCTGCACAGAGCTGTCGTGAGTTGCTGTATGAGTATCCAAGTTCGTGGAGCCTCTGCACTAGTAACGCCACCTTTCTAAACAAAAAATGAACTAATTAATAAACATACATAAGTATATAAACTTACGTCTATATACCCCAGAAAGGATAGAAAGGGATGTGTTACAACTTATACTCAGTTTTCTCTATCTGTCTTTTAAGTCCCATCGTAAGGCAGCGAACCTATTGCCTGGCACCTTGCCAAAATCAGTTTTATCCAACAGACATTTTCTTCCAGAAAATGATTAAACTTTCCTTGACTTGAGAATCGAACCTGGGATCTCACGGTAGGCTCGAAGATCGCATTATCATTGTAATTTATACCTTATACCTCAATGACTTTTTTTATTGGGCAGCGCCAGGTGCGTAATTCAATCATCGATCAACATTTGTATGTTTACCAGGAATTATATACTACGAATCTAACGACTCCTCATTTATTAGAACTTACAAGTCAGTGGTCACAGGGCACAGGATGGATCTACCTTACCTCCGTAAAGGGCTCTGCAGAGGTGGACAGTATTTTTCCTATCAATCATGGGAACGCGTATGGATCTTATTAATAATAATTATCCGCATGGCGGCGACGCGGTCCGCCACCCGTCACGTCTCGTTTCTCGCGAGGGCGAAAAGTGGCCTACGGAAAGCCGTTTTGCTACATTGAATTTCGGAGGAGGGATGGATGGAAAATTGAATGAAGTATGTCAGACGATGAATGAGAGAAAGATTGATGTCCTGTGCATGAATGAGACGAAAAGGCTGTAACACCACTAGGCATGGACCCTACACGGCGTATTGGTCCGGCGTGCCTACCAATACCAGAGCCTGTCAGGGAGTTGGTGTTATTTTGTCTGCTAGAATGAATGAGTGCATAAAAGAATTCGATGCTAGGTTACTATGGATGAGAATGAAACTGGGGATTACTCGTGTGTTCATGGTAGGGGTCTATGCACCCGTAAACATGGCAACGGGTATGTCTCAGAATGCACGGGAAGAAAGAGAAGATTTTTGGGAGAATTTAAGAGATGTCCTGAGGAAATGCAAGGAACACAAGAGGTTGATAATGTTAGGGGATTTCAATGGTTGAGTGGGAGAAAAGCGTGAGGAATACGAAAGGGTTTTAGGCAAGTATGGAGACGAAAGTGTGAATGAGAATGGAAAAAGGTTGCTTGAGCTGTGTTTGGAGTGGAGTCTTTGTGTGACAAACACTATGTTTGCCCACAAAAGAATCCACCAGTATACAAGGGAAGCAAAGAATGTGAGAAGTAGTATGATTGACTTTGTTGTAGTGGATGAAAGATTGAGAAAGAATGTCTTAGACACTCGGGTATATAGAGGTATTGGTGTCCATATCGACCATTTTTTGGTTATGAGCCGGATACGGGGCCTCTTCAAAGGATGGCGACGCCATATACCTACTCAAACAAGTGCCCAAGAACGAATAAAAGTAGAAAATTTGCAAGATGAAGTATTGAAAGACGAGTATAACAATAAATTGAGGGAAAGATTTGAAAGATTTAGTGACATTGATGATATAGAAGAATTATGGCAGCCATTTAAGTATGAAGTGGTTGTTGTAGCGTCAGAAGTGTGCGGTGTGAGCAAAAGGAGGAAAATGATAAAATCTAAGAATGCGTGGTGGGATAAAGATGTGCAAGGGGTAGTACGTGAGAAGAAGCACGCATGGTTGGACTGGCTATCTGTCAGAGCCAATGAAAGAATACAAGAAGCAATGAATGAGGATGTAAATGAAGTTAGGAAAAAGTTTATAAGAATGAAGAAGATAGTGAAAGATGTGATTAAAAGGAAAAAAGAGGAAATGAAGGACGAGTTTGACAGAAGATTATCTAAAGATTTCCGGACAAACGCAAAGTTTTTCTGGAAATCCATTCGCTCGATTCGAGGTAAAACCCTTACCACAGAGCTGAAATCGATCAGAGACATGAATGGAAGTTTACTGAATGAAGAAAAGAGCGTACTGAATCGATGGAAAGAATATTTTGAAAGTTTATTTCAAAGAGAGGAATGGCAAGAGCAAAGTTTCGAAACGAATGATAATGATAGGAATGATGAAAGCCTTATTTATTTTATTTTTTATTTTTATTAAATAGGTACAGTAACAGACAACAAATTAAATATTTACACATTACTCAATTAAACATTAAATAGTTAATACATTAATTAGTATAGATGAAATAATGAAAGCATTGAAAAGCATGAAATTGGGCAAGGCTGGTGGTTATGATAGGATTACAGTCGAAATGCTGACAGCTGGACAGGGTCTCATAGTAAATCAGTTGTGCCGCCTTTTTAACTTGTGCTGGAATACCGGCCGTGTACCTAACGATTGGTGCTAGGCCGTCATAGTACCTTTGTACTAGGGAAAAGGCTCACAGCAAGATTGCAAAAGCTATAGAGGCATTAGCTTGCTCAGCGTCGTCGGTAAATTGTATGCGAAATTGTTAATTGAAAGGATTGTGAAAGTAACCGACAAGAAAATATGGGATGCACAAACGGGATTTGTGTGAATGGAACAGTCGCAAGGGGAAGACCTAGGCGAACGTTTCTTGATCAGATCGGAGATGTTCTGGATAAAGGCCAGGTTAAGAGCACCTTAAACCGGCGAGCATGTATGAGGAATGTTATGAAACTGAATGAAGCCAGAGAAGTGTGTCAGGATCATAGCAAATGGAAGTCCGTAGTCTCTGCCTACCCCTCTGGGAAACAGGCGTGAATTTATGTATGTACAAATCAGTTTAGAATTCAGAGCGTACACACAGCGACGCATCAACCTAGACTGTCTGGACTTTGAACTATTAGAAGTTGAACGCTGCGAATCGTGCGAGAGAGTGCGTTATATTTTTGTTACGCTCTATCCTTACCATTACATCGACACCACTATGCGCTGTCCCTTTCCGACAATTCTCTATTTTGTATATAGCGTAGTTATGCGTATATAGGGTGTCTAACTCGATGTGTAGCCGTGTGTACCAAACAAACAGACAAATAAATACGCAAAAAGTAGGTAAGTACTCTTTGTCTGAGGCAGTTGGAGATAACTAAAGCTGGGACGAATAATTAACATACATACTTACTTAGCTTTAAAGGTATTCACCCATCCAGTTACACTATCCTTGTTAACACACGCTGACATGCGTTCCTCACGTAGATGCGGCGGCAACAGTTCCGTCAACCTGCAATAAAACACACGATGCAATAAACCTTCGCACGTCACTCCGAATTCTTTATTTCAACCTTCAGAAACATTTACATAACCTCTGACAGTACAATACGGTTTCAACGGCAATAAAACTGTTGACAGATCGTGGCATTCAATAAAATATGATCTAAAGAAAATATACTGCACAAAAGTTATTGTATAGCTTCATTTTTACTCGTTCAGTGAATACCGAGCATACGTTCTGTCATAATAAGAAAGTTATAGCAAAAGGGATCAACATATTATTTTCTATCAGCCAGAGATAGAGAAAATGTTGACGCGATAATATAAATGCCTTTCTAACAAATTACTTCTCGACCAGTGAGGAAAGCATCTATGTCAAAAGATTATGTATATAGGCCGCTACGAGCGTTGACTTCTTTAAAAATATGAAGGATTATAAGGTTTTTACTACATCTTTATATATACATATATATAAATCTACTGTGCGTGTGTTTGTAATTAAACTCCTCCTAAACGCCTGGACCGATTTTGATGAAATTTTTTGTGTGTGTTCAAGTGGATTCGAGAATGGTTTAGATTTGTTTTTTGTTTTTTCGTGTTTACAGGGCAATTTCTGTCGGGTCCGCTAGTAATAATATAATATTGTGCGAACGTCGTCTATAAAAAATATAATTAACCATATTTTCCATTGAACAATAAACGAAAACTAAGAATATTCGATGTTAACACGGTTAATGTCATTTACCCAGGGGCAAAGTGTACAACTTTGTAAGGGCTTAGTCCCACCGATAGTGCGATCTCTCAATAGTGGGTCTCGAGCACCCCAGGCCCTACGGAATCGGCGCCCACGTTATGACGATACTATTGACCATAACTAATAAATACCAACACCAATAAACAGTTTTATTATGTAATTATTATATGTATATTTAATTGTGTGAAGGACATACGTGAAAGCCCTATTTTTGATGCGTATCCTGGCGATGGCAGCCGCGAAGTGCACTCTGTCCTGCCACACAATGTTCTCAATATCCTTAAAGGGTGAGCTGGCTTCTTCCAGAAGCCTGGTTGCCCGCTCCATCTCTCCTCTCGCTCTGGCTCCCCATCGACGCCTGGCTAACTCCATTAGGAAAAGCCATACAATATGTCGATGCTGTACATACTACAGACAAACATAAAACTTTATTTTTAGTATACTTAATAAGTATAATAATATACATCTAGACTTATGCTAATACTCGAAGAAGTAGAAATGTACCACACCCACAGTTAGTCAGTAGTTCCAGTAATGGTAGCTTTAACGTCTCATTTAATAGTGAGCTTATTCTCGTCTACGCGAACTTTGATAGATGTCATACTGATATTGTCAAAAAAGAACTATGAAGTAGGCATTGGCGTATTCAGGTTTATTTTTAAGAAGGGCTGCCGTGCTACATACCGCTCTAGAATTTTAAGTTGAAACCCTACATCTTGGGGTGGGATCAGACAATTCTGAAGCAAGCAGACTTCCTCCTGCTACAGTGAATTGCGTGACAGAATAACACTTTATCTGACTGTACTAGAAAAAATAACCATAAAGATATGCTACCGTTTAACCTTTTGGCATGTCCCAAGTGTTGTAATGTTTTAAATTTAATAATTTTTTGGACTATATTTTCAAAATATTTTTAATACATTCTATGTATAGTTCAAAGTAAAAGTGTTTCATAGTACATAGAAACAGATAATTATATTTGTAGTCCTTTCGCAATCTAATGCCTTATCCATAAGGCTGTTGCCATTTATGTATATGAAGATCAAAGGCATAATGTGAACTAATTTTTATATTTCGACTTCAACAAGCATCGTTTGACAAAAATTTTTCGGATTGAATGCCGGTTATATAAATCATTAGCTTTTGGCAAAAAGGTTTTGTAAAAAGCACGCAATTATCAAGACATGTACGTCTTACAAAACGAAACAACCAAATTCTTTTCCAATTACCATTGGTATTCCGTTCGTGAACTTGTAAAATTTGATTGATGAACGCTTTTTTACTTTTGCTGTTATCAAGGTTGTATATTTAGGCATCATTACCGAACAGTAATAACTTCCAGTTAAGGTAGGTTCGACAAGATGTAACAATAAAAAGTATGCCCCCATCCAACTCGCATTATGACTTTCTCGTGACCGAAGCCATTTCTTTCCGAACTTGGGAAACGCTCACGAAAATCGGCTTTATATTTATGACCATTTGTTTGTGTACTGAACGAAAAGAATTGGCTTTTCAAGATTTTTGAGACTGATAAATGGTTTCTATTAATAAAGACACGGTACTTTGTGATTTAGTCATTTAGTTAGGCGCCTTCTAATTGGTGTTGAAGATGCTAAAAATACTTACTTAACAAGTATATTAGTAATTTGTAACGCCGATTCTGTAAATAATAGTTAAACATCAGATTGAGTCATTATAAATATACCCTTCCCTGTACGGCTGATGACGTGAAGTATAATTCGATCATCAACTTCACTTTAGCTGCGACCGATGTGATGGTGTGTTTACATCCAGATGCTTATCTCTGCTCTCCGCCACTCTCGTAAAGTTTTATTTAGTGTGGTAGGAATAAAAACTTTTCTGTGTTTTCCGGTTAGCATTGTGCAGTTTCAACCGCGATTAAATATGCTCTTGATTATTACGTGGACCTAAACTATGGCTGATGAAATGTGGATATAATACACCTCTACCTTTTCTCTCGGGATCTAGGTGTTACTTAATGTATATATTTATTGCCATTGTAATTAACGGACTAATGAACACTTTATGAATATCAAGGTAAATCTATACAGTTAGCATAGCGCTGTATGTTACCAGCAATATTACAATAATAATGCTAGGGTGGCCCTAAACTCTATAGGTTTCTATTAGTGCTCTCTTACCTTGCTAGAAATTAACTAAAGACGTACCTCAGGATGAACTTGCAGGAACAACGTGTCATCGATCGCTTGTTCCAATATGCATTTATCTGTAACCATTTGGCACAATTGAATACGAAATTCAAATAAAACCGCAAAATAAAGTTATCGCGTGACAAAAAAACTTGTATATGAATAGAGTGCTGAATAATAAAAAGGCCAAATATCATAGAATTCATGGAGTTTTTATTCGACATAGACAGATTGACATTATGTAACAAGCAGTAAGGAGAAACCTCCGAATAGCACAATGTACTAAGATATTCTGAACTCTATCTATCTAAATCTAGAAAAATCATGCCAGGGTTTTTAACAACAGTTTTTATTACACTCAGTAGTAAATATTTAATATCTGTAGGTATGTCATAAAATAAGTACAAATATCTGATGTACAGACATAGACAAAACTAGAAATATGATGACTAGAAATATATGACCAAATTTTATTATAAAGATGTTTTATTTTATCGCGTTAAAAACGCAATTCATGCTTGCTTTTTCGGTCACATTGATTCAATATTGTTTTTACAAATACATTCTTATTATATGAATGATATTCTCATGATTTAACATTAGAGATCAGCAACTGTGAAATTAAATGCATGGTGTTGTATTGCGAGAGATTTTATTTTTGCGCTTCAGCACTTCTTTTGAATTATTTTTTGGGATTATTGTTTAATGGTGACTATGGTTAATTAAGCTATATAAATAGTGAGTTAGTTTCTAATTCATCACTGTCTCAAAGCAATAAATTGTAATAAATGAGGACACAATTTTAACGACTTAAAATTGACTCACAACCTTTAGCAATGACGCTACGTTTAAGTTGTAGAAGAAATATAAGCCAGAGAATAAAAGCACAACCTTCTTCACGTTAAAGAGTAAGTGTAACATTATTTGAGGATATATAAACCTAAATCATATTATACTTAGGTAAATCATAACAATGATTGTATTGTGCGTGATTGCTGCCAGGAGACATATTTAACAGGACTTTTACTACCATGTATAAATCTGGTCAATGACCCTATAAAGAATTCGAAGTTCTACTACTAAGTCGGTCAAATACTTTACCAACAATACATATACCACCCACACCGAAAACCACATTATTTTATAACATCCTACCCTTTTAAAAAATACGCGCACGAAAATGAAAACAGCCACCATAAAGACGCGAAACTAGTTGGAAACTTTAAGCTATTTATCGCTGCCTTATCGTGTAGGCATTTAGTTGATAAACTTATATAACGCAGCAATAAACAAGTTGAAAACGTGGCGTGTGTTAATTTACAACACCGTTACAAGTAACCGCCTACCTCGACACTTCATGCTTTCGTGACACTCCAGTTTTCAAGGAACTTTCTATTTCGCAAGGGATTTTCGGTACGTTAAACGGTCGGTTTACGACCACCGTATGCTATTTGTCAGTCATTTACAACTAGATTCACGCAAGGTAACTTTTATTTTCGCTTTCTGCGATGTTTTATAGTATTTTGTTTGGTTTATTGACTGTCTGTATGTTTATTGTGGACACTTGGAAGGTTTTTGGTGGAAAACTTGAGTCCTCGACTGAATTTTGACGGATAAATAAGCTTTATAAGTTAGGGTATATTTATAAAGTTTCTCGTTATGTTCTGTACTTAGAATTATGAAAATGATGACAATAATATTTGCCTAGAGTTTATTATGGTAGATAAAGATGTCTGCTACTTGACGCAGCGTTAATATCTACCTAATAATAATAATAATTTATTGACATCAGAAAATTGTAACAAGCATTCACATACGGTGACCAACTTTGTTTACAATTTTGTACATTAACATCTGTGTCTGAGCTAGATGAGAAACATCTGTATTTAAGACATCAGCACTCTGACCTAGAATTCTTACATATTAAAATATAAGCTGATTTACTTTTTATGAACTATAATTTTGAATATTTTAATGATAAACCTAAATGAAATAATTAACTGTTATAACAAATATATTTAACCTTTTAAAGACAGGCGGTTAACAATTTTTGAAAAAAAACTGTTTAACACAATTACATTATTTTTTTAAATAAGATTTTTTTGGTACGGTATAGTCGTATAACTCATAAATAATAATAATAATAATAATATTCTACAACATACACACAACACCATCTAGCCCAACCTAAGCAGAGCTTGTACTATGGGTACTAGACAATGGATAAATAGTATACATTCTTCAAAGCTTTGCTTAGAATTCAGGTAAACGTGAATTTGGCAGTGACTAATTGCAATCTACTAGGTCTATTACATTGTGTAGGTAATAGGTACATAATTGCATAATAGCCAATTAACACAAGAATATTTTATCGTAATATACGAGAAACATTATCAGTTGCTGTCTCTATTTTCTCCTTTTCATAATAGTACTTGCTGCAGACTTTGTCACTTGCTGCAAAAAGTTATTTAGTTGTAAATAGTCTTTTGATTTGTATATTTGGATAGCAAGCTCAAATTCGAAATAAGAACAGCAAAGAGTATTTATTTTAACTATTATGAGATTGTTTGTTAACTCACATCGAAAAACGTCGTAGATGAGAGAGTAAACGCATCTCATATCCTGTTCGTCGACGAAATCCACGTGAATTGGTGGTTTGTAGAGCAGACGAGCGGCTTTTAATACCTGCAATTGTATCGTTATATTAAGTTGTCGTAATTTAACAGATTGGCGGTGAAATGTTAAACTATCCTGTTCCTAAAAACTCTGATGAAATTAAGCGCTTTGTAGCATTTTGCAATTATTATAGGAAATTTATCGAATCATTTTCAGAGATTACCATGCTATTAAATAAAATATGTTGGCGAAACGAACCGTTTGATTAGAACTCTGAGTGTAATAATGCATTCGAATACTTAAAAAAGGCCTTGACTTCATCACCTATTTTACAATACGCTAATATTTCCAAAAATAACGAATTTGTAGTTCAAACAGTTGCTTCAGGTGTAGCTATAGGTGCAGTATTATGCAACAAAGATATGAGACCAGTGGCATACGCAAGTATGCCCTTAAATAAAGCGAAAAAGAACTATCCAACTATTCAAAAATAACTTTTAGCAATCAAATATTTTCGTCCATATTTGTATGGTACAAAATTCACAATAATGACGGATCATAAACCTTTGGTATATTTATTTGGCATGAAAGATCCGTCAAATAGATTACTGGCATTTCGATTAGTTTTAGAGGAATATGATTTTAAAATAGTATATGTGAAGGGCAAAGAAAATGTCGTAGCAGACCTATCCAGAGTGTGTCATCGGACGATTTAAAAATATGCGCATGAACAGTGTATGTTTGTGATGACTAGAGCACAGAAGAAAAAGTTGGATGGAAGATCTGATATAGAGAAAGATGATGAGGTTCTTAGTAAATCCACCGACAAATAGCCTGATCAACCACGAGTTGTGGATATACTAAGAAAACCTTGTGGTTCAGTGGAAATGGATTTTATTGAAAGTTATTAATTAAGAATTTTGCAAGAGAAGAAGATGGTTGATAGAGAGTATAAATGTTTTATTTTTATAATGAGTAGAATGACATTATATATTAATCTCGGTATCAAGGCACATTTTTCGCGAGCTGAATTTCTGCAGGAACTGAGTTCTTTTTGTAAACTAATACATGTCGATGAAGTTTATTTAATTAAAAAGAAAGATAATATTGATTTTATTGAGAATATCTGTAAAGAGATATAGCCACTAAGAGATTGGTACGGACCTCGAATATGCATATTACAAGGAGTGACAAAAGTCGAAATATATTCGATATATTAAAGAGCCAATGGAAATTACCACAACGGCTTCCTCGGCTTTCGATAAAATATATTTAGATGCTGTGGGTCCTTTAGATAAGGACATCGATGGTTACTGTTATATATTGACTATATAGTGTGAGTTGACTAAATTTGTTCAAGCTATTCCTTTACAAAATAAAGAAACCGTGTCCATAGCAGATGCTTTTGTCAGACATTTCATTTTAAGGTTTGGTATTCCGGCAGTTATAGCAACAGATCGAGGAACAGAATTTATATCAGCTACTATGGAACAGGTTTGCAAAATTCTAAATATTAAAAAGCTATCTTCAACAGCCTACCATCACCAGTCCATTGGAGCTCTTGAAAATGCACACAAAACGTTGGGCGCATTTTTAAGAATTCAATGTGGCAATTATACAGATACGTGGAACTATTGGCTACCGTTTTAGTGTTTTAGCTTTAATAATACAGTCAACTCAGAAACAAATTACACACCATATGAATTAGCTTTTGGTGAGCTCTGTCGTTATACCAAGTAATATTTCTGATAATATTGAACCTTTGTACAACATTGATAATTATCCCTTACAATTAAAATACCGATTGCAGTTAGCACAAGCCGATGCAAAGAAAAATTTGTTATGTAATAAGCAAAAACGAAAAGGAATTTAAGACAAGTCTGTAAATTCGATATGTATGCTCCTTAATAATAATATTGTATTCTGCTTACTATACAGTTTACTTCATAATGCGCATTATATTGTAATAATTATTCAATAAATTAATTTCGTACGTTCCGGTTGATCTTTTAATTTATCTTTAGGACCCCCAATATTACAGCGGCATCGGGCCGCTAGGAAGAGGTTACCCGAGTTGGAATTTAAGGCTTCGATTCAAATTTAAGGATACAAAAATATTCTATATTAGACGAGAATAGTTGCCCAAACTTATAAAAATACATTTAAATTTCGTCAGTTATTTTTTAAGTGGCACTCAATAAGAAACGAACCTACATCGTTTACCAGGAACATTGTCATTGTATACTAGTATTACTAATAAAAAATTATAAGACCCCAATTAACACTTCGCTCCATCCGGCATTCGAAACCTGGACCATCAGCTACAGATAAATACAAGCGTATGCCATGTCATCGACGAAGTAGAAAAACTGCAAAATCTGGACATAATAAAATAGGCTTTATCTACAGTGTGAAACAAATGGATTGCTTAGTCAAAGCAGCGCGTGTTCAAAGGCGATGAACGTCGGCCTAAGCACATCTACCCATAACAGAAACACCATAATCTGCCACGTAATACTAAATTACCTTGTTAACTATAAGGCTACCCTTAAATTACACTCGTCGAACCTTGACTACGAATATTGCATAGTTCAAAACTTGATATCAAGATCTTTTAAAAGGTTATATGTTACTTTGTAAAATGGCATCAAAATAGTCTTTATCTCATAATAGGCGCACGACTGTATTCACGAAAGGTACACCCACAATTCACCTGATATTTTTTTAGTTCCGCGTAATAGACAGCAAGTCAGATACGATGTTACAATGCTAGACTAAACGAAAAGTAATCAACGATGGGATTGAGAATAGAAAAGATATATACATATGTGAGCACCGAGAGTTGTTATTCAAAAGTAGCAGTGCAACTATTTTTGCCCCAGTATTCTGACTACAAAAATTCAAACAATGTACAATGTACCAAAGAACACCTAGAGTCGGTACAAATGCGGGATCGAACCCACAGTAGGCGATCACTGAAATCACTATGCCATCTCGGCAGTCACTAAATCTAATCTGATGCTCCTTTATCTTCACATTCAACTAACTGATTCTGCTATGTACATTTTAGGTGGCAATTATTATCGTAGCTATCGCAGTATCTTACCTGTCCTATGTCCCAGGCTGGTCCAGGAGTAGTTCTGACGGTGACAGGTGGTGGTGCGTGAGGGTTCTTAATCGGCAGCACCAAGGCCCAAGGAGCCCATTCTTCTGGCGCATCCTCGGCTGGCTTCTGTGTTTTCACGTCATCATCACCTCTAAAACGAAATTGAGGGATTAGGGCCTCGACTGTAGTTATTTTAATGTATTAATGTCAACGAATTATAATACAATATTTGAAGCAAGAATTGAATTTGCATCCTCGACCGTGTCTGCCGCGACCTAAAATGGGGCGGTTCGCCTAAGTTTCTATGTCAGGCATTAAATATTATATATTGCGATAAAGCATGCGAAATGCTTAAAAATAGTTCCCATTATACTTAATTACTTTTGCAAATACAATAGTAACTTTAATTACATAAACAAAGCAACAACAATCATAATTTACAACTTAACTAATATTAACAAACTTAACCACAAAAATAAAACATGAAAAGTAACAAAATATGGCACTGTAAAATTTAATATAAAGAAAAGAAATGGCTAGTTTAGGCAGTGTCGCAAAATTCCTCAGCATCGCTGTCGACCGGGAAAGTGCCCAGAAGACTGGCAGCATTGCCACGATGAATGGCAATGCTGATTCTTTGAGCCAAGAAAGGTCCAGCCTTCTGGTCACGCGAAGCGTCGATTAGCCGCTTAGATATATCTTTAAAAAGCGCACGAGCGCTCGGACCCCATGAACCTAGCGTCTTCACCCCTAACGGCTCAAAAACGTAATTACCAATTAAATGACTGTATTTGCGCCATTTGAGGTTTTCCGCCGCTACAGCAGCAGCACTGGCACAGTTAATAATTTATGCTGCATGCGAAATGCTTAAAAATAGTGCTCATTATACTTAATTATTTAAATTAATCTGCATGGATTTAAATATTGTCCATATTTAAATAAAATTGTTGTAGTTGTTAAATAATGTGTGAGAGAGTCGTACTGGGCCATTAGATATAATAATAATAGCAGCAAGTAGCAGCAATGTCAAGACATAAACTGGCAAAAATAACCAGTCCTGTATAAATCTCAGGCAATTATTTAAATAAATTATTTAAATTTATTGTAGATGGTGAAAAATTACTTTTCACTAATCCCATAACTAGGTATTATCTAGATTAACAACCAAAGAACTTACTTTTCTTCTTCAATAGTATCTATTTCTAACATTGTCCCGCGTCTTAGCCTGTCATTATTATTAGATCTAATTTCACACTACACAATTTTTGCTAGAATATAAAATCTCCAAAAAACTTAAACGTAGTCTCAATTTAAGTTTTTTATTGATTTTATACACGGGACAACAAATGCGGTGATCACAATAGAATCTAAAAGATATATATAACACGTAAAATAATTTAATAAATAATTTTTAAGTGTTTTTTTCGGTTGAATTTTATTTTCGTTTATTTGATTGATGATTATAATTGACGTATATTGCATCTGTTTAGATAATATACAAAAAGGTTGGTCATCAAGATCATATCTGGCCAGATAGAATATTATTTTATAATATTTTTATTTTTATAACTGGTGCACAAGTACCTATATCTCTCATTGTTCCACGCATAGATAAAGCATTATATACTGGTTCTTCGGTCTCGCCAAGAACATGCTGCTATAAATAAAACGAAATATTGGGCAAAAGTGTGTGTAATAAGTAATATTCGTAATATTCAAAATAAATCGCGAAATAATTATTTTTGGTAATTGAAATTTCATTTGTAGCATTCGGGCAAATTCAAAACAATAGTAGCTGCCAATGAATGCTGCTTGTCTTCAGAGTACCAGATACTGGGTTAATGGTATGCTAAAAAGAAGTCAGTGTTATGTCAGTGATTAAGCCAACGATCAGAAACACATTGGTACTGAAAGCAAAGGATCTCAAGGACACTAGTCATCCTATTCGAGACAGAAATTTCTGCAGGTGGATTGTATTTTTTCAATCGTGTTGTAGTTTGAACGAATATCCAGGATTCGACCGATCGTCATAAAATTTTGCATATACTTTGTCTGGAGTACATAAAAGGTCATAGGATGCCTACCCTCCAGAAAAAATAACTGTTGCAAGCGAAGCCAAAAGGTAGTAAATAATAAAAATATACTGATGTGTAAATAACATTTCACACCTTTGTTCCATCCCTTAAGCATAAAGCGTGAGGGATAGCCATCGAAGTCAGGTAGTTCGCATTATCGACAAATTCCTAGTACGGTTTACAGTTGAATGCCGTAAATTGTAGGTGCATCGAGTAATGGTATTGAGAAGTTGCATGCGATGCTCCGTATAGGCACATATACTGACAAATGATAGATAACATACCGTAGCCAGTTTATGTAACAGCGGAACTACTATTAAGGTATCCAGCTACCATAGTAACGTATAGGTATATCAATGGTTTCCACGCTTCGTGTTGCTACTGAGAACATGCCCAATCGGAGAGTAAAACCCGAGACTGAAGCGTATATTTATGGCATATGAGTCAACGGTTATTTATGCCTTCCGCTAATCCTAACTCATAATATTATAAATACAAATGTGAGTTTGTGTAATTGCTGGTTACGCCTTAACTACTCAACCGATCATCATGAAATTTTGCATACACGTTGTCAGGAGTACAAAAAAGACATAAGGTACCTTTTATCCAAAAAAAATACTGTTCTCGTGCAATAGAAAATCTACATTTACGCGAGCGCAAGATGTAATAGGAAAGAAAGTCTTACAGACTGAATTTCGAGACTAGTCATCTGCCCAGCAGATATTATAGTGCACAATTGTGTGCGCAAACATAAGTGCACTTTCTTTTCTCTAACTCACATGGGATGGGATGGGAATCTGGCACGTCAGGAGGAGATCAGGCGCAGGATTAACGGTTTTCCGTGCTTGCCGAGGCACATGATGTGGAACAACACCAACTTTCTAACTACGGGCTGCTATTAAAATTTCTTGACCAAAATACCCAATAACTTTTAACTCTGGGATTCGAATGACACCTTCTGCACGGTTGTCGCATTCTCCATCGCTACACCATCGAGGCCATTGAAACGAATTTATAATTAGGTCTATTGCGACTTAATCCGATAATGCATGATGCTATAGATGTACATATACGTGTTTTCCATTGAATGCAAAATCAATAACGTGACTGTTAAAAGTTATTCTTGGCGTAGGTTGAAAGGGTTTGATTAACACATAGTGGGTAGGTAAGAGGGAAGGTAGAGAGAGGTTTTTAGAGGGAAAGTAGAGAGGGGAAGGAATTGGTATAAAGGTATGAAAGGGTAACCTATCATCCCATATTTATTTGCATTGATTTATTACCTCACGAGTGATAATTCCTGTGACGCGGGGAACTTTACAAATATTCAAACAATGAACAGAAGTTCTAGACGCGGAACAATCATTTGTGAATTATCATTTGTTCTGTATGGGATTCAAACCTACAGCCTATGGCGTAGCAGCAGTGCCGAGGTGACCTCTTAATCCATTGCGCCATCCGTGCAGTCGAAGTTCCAGTCTATAACGACAATCGCCGTAAGATATATAATGGAAACATGAATAGCGTACCTAGTGATTTTAGTGGCCGTCTTGCCTACGTCAAGTGATGTGAGTTCGAATCCTACGCGTGATTAAAAATTGTAGGTACTCAAATGGTTGTTCTGAGTCTAGCTGTTCTTTGTGTTTGTTTTTTAAATTTTTGTTAAGTCCCCCGCGATACAGCAATTATTCCTAGTGCGGAAGTGCTTCTATGGGTAGGCCGATTCATTTGTACCCTCACGAAATAATAAGCAACGACGAGCTGTGCCACTCTTTATGCCATGACGTTATTGAAGTCTAAGCAAGCTTATAACAGAAGAATAAATAATATTGTCTTATGTTTACGCGAATGTTATACATTGGAATTAAACATGTTCAAGGGGAGACTAAGATGGTAGTTGTCTCAATGTTCTGTAGTGTAGTTATTTTAACTATCTTTCTAACATCTTAGTGTTCCCGTGAACATGGCTGCTGTAAAGCAACCGAAACATCGGGGCAAAGTTTAAACTTAAATATAAATACATAGTTTTAATTAATTTAAATAGCTTAAATTGTAATGAAGTGCAATTATAATAGTAGTGTTAAAAGTTTCAAAATTATATAGGTATTAAGAGTGTTTTAAAATAAACAACGCGACTAAATCCGTATAAAGTAGTTAAATTTCAAAGAAGAATACATTATAATATAGGTACAAGTGTGATGCCGTGGCCAGTCAGAAGCTAATTTACCAGCGATAGCCTAGTCGGAAGCCGTTGGGCTGCCACGCAGCAGTCTCAAGTTCGTTCCTAAGGCGCGCATCTCTGACATTTCGGAGTTATGTGCTAATTAAAAGTTAGTTAATTATCGCTCGCTTTAACGGTCAATGAAAATATCGCGAGGAAAACTTTATGTCTGTAAGTTCTCCCTAAAATTCTCAAAGATATATTTGAAGTCTACCAAACCGCACCGGGCCAGTATGGTAGACTATGTCTTAACCCTTATCACACTGAGAAGAGGACTGCTGCCCAGCAGTGGGACAGTTTAATACAGGGCTGATATTAGTATATGCAGGTTACCATCTTTAAATATTACTATATTTTTCTGCTACACGCCATACACGTATTGAAATTGGATGTTTTAATTTGAATACCTACACAATTATTTTTTGTCAGATACATTTGCAAGGCAGACAAAGTAGAGGGTGATGCCTATAGGCAAGCTATATGGAATCCAATTAACGATATGACATTTAGTACAGACAGACAGCGTAGAGGCATCCGACTTGATATGCGTGGGTAGGGTTACCTACTTGCAATAAAGAAACATCAGTCTTGAAGATTATTAATCGAATTGCATGATAGGATATCGTTCTTGTTTCGTTACGCTCTTTTGGATATATTTAGAACAAACAACCATACGATACTATTTATTTACAAATCGATTTGAATCGTTTTTATTGCAAGACATAGGTAAAATTGAACTTTTTCCTTTTAAGATAGGTTCTGAAATCAATTCAAATTGCATACCTAGTTACTCTTACTTTTATATGTTGGCAAGGGAGCCTGGGCGTTTGACACTAACTTGTTTGTGCCTTTGGTTCAAGAAGTCGCGGGCCAATATCCAAATCAGCTTATTATGTGTTTGAGTATTTTAAGATTATAGGCAATATGTTTCCAATTTCTCGTATCCTTGTTAACTCCTCCAGTTAAGCTGGATCGCTTGTGTTAGGATTGGGTTCACGTCGAAATGAATGGGTTTGAAACCATCGGAAGTAAGTTTGATGCCTCATCCATTAGGCTACAGTCGCGTCATTATAATCGAACATATTACAATTATAACCAACCGAAGAATTTGTATTATGCTATCGTTCATATTCATTTCATTAGTACATAGGAAGTAGAGGCAGCTAGGGTCTTGCCAATGAACTAGTTAAGAATAAGGAAGTGTAATAGTATTGTGTGTTCTTAACTAGATCATTGGCAGCCCTACGTGTAGGTCAGGGTCATGCCACGCCATATGATTGCTCGTAGGGGCGACGCAATCGCTACTCTGCTATTTCTGTTTGTTTTACGTGAACAAACAATTTAAACGTTAATGACTTCGTCTAGGAACTTTCATAGGCCGCGCGGCGCGTCTTTACTTCATAATAACGTTAATAACTAGTTTAGTGCAGAAATAGGGTTGCCAATCTTGATAAAGTCATAACGTAGATTGTGAAGCAAGCTGAAGGTGTTGATTTGCGTGTTTTACTGAAATGGAATTGTATTATTACTTGTTCAGAATAACATGAGACGACCGATGATGCAAGTATTTGCAACATTTTATAAGTGTTGATATATACCTACTAGTAGGCAGAGGGATATTACACCTACATTTTGCCACTTATGTTTAAGGTCCTTCGGAGTAGAGTCCTTCGGCCTATTGCACATTTCTAGACTTCGTGCTGCTATTGAGATTCCCTAATAGAAATTCGCAGTAATACTTTGATCTGGAAATTAAACCCGTACAAAAATAAATAGAGAATATTTATCTATTAATATATTTTAAAGTTTTGACTAAGTATTAAAATAAATCACGTTAAAAACAAACTTATTTGTTGTAATAAACACGAACTAATTTACGTTTTCTTTTAAATTTCTTTCCAGCACTGGATATAATAAATAATTATCTATTTGCCTGGTTCTATTGAAAGTAAACAAAAAAAATATAGACATCCAAATTAAGAATACCTTCTAATCAATCAGATATTATGAAAAATGTACGTACCATACCAGCATTCAAATTTGGACCAGAACTGATAATAATAGTCACAGATACTTGCTTTTCTAAGTTCTTCTGTAAAGCAACGAGACCGAAGTACTGAGTAAGTCGGTAGTCCTTGTCGCTGGGTAGAACCAGTTTCTCCGCTTCGCTGAGATCCCCCTCCTGCCTCGCAGCTTCTTCCTGAAGGAACAGCTCGGCCAGCAACTTCGGGTACACTTGGAAGATGTTTCCATCGCTGTACTCCGTGAGAGCCAGCCACAAAGCGTTCGGGTCATATTTGACGGGCATGGCTCCAACATCACGATTTTGGAGATTGTAAGAATAAAATTTTAAAGTTTACGCGCTGTGATTTTATAAGTCCATTTTAGATCTTACGAGAGCTTTTTAGTTTTAAAATGCGCGTTTTCAATAAGGTAATTAATACTACATTTTTATGTACCCGTAAGATTATCATATCAAAATTCCATTAAGATTTTTTGTAAATGTAAGAAATTGGCATCAATGAAGCAATTTACACGATCCGTAATTAAATTTTTGGAGTATTTTTTTTGCCGTTGCATATGCAGATAATTTACTATATAATCTCATATAAGCTATATACAATATTCACTGCAACATACATACTAGTAAATACCGTGTATAAATCGCGCGTGTTCGTTCGTAATAATATATAGGAGGCGAGCCTCCGCGAAGAGTCTCCCGCCTACTGAACGACTGAAAGCTCGACAGTTCTTTAAAGTTCGTGTCAACTTGTTGCTTACCTTGGCGTGGCCTTTAACGAAGCTGGTGTTGCGTTGATGCAGGTGTTTTATCTATCAAATACTTATAAAATCTATCAACTGTTATTTAGCTGTCTTAGTGTAGTAGTCTGTAATGATAATCCCAAAGAATACGGGACATACAAAAGCTTTCTACAGGGCCCGTCATATTCGACACGATGCAAGCGTGTCAGAATGTTAACTAATATTATAAATGCAAATGAAACTTTGCTTAGTTTTACACTTTTACGCCTTAAACTACTCGACCGATTATCATGAAATTTCGCATACACCTTGTCAGGGGCACAGAACTTTTTTGTATTTTTTTTTTCTGTGATGAAAGATACTCTATGTCCTTACATAGAGTACCTTTAATCTAGAAAAAGAGTACTGTTTCCGACGTAGATAGAGGAACCAGTTAGTAGTTTCTCTGTCTACGGTTCCCGAGGCATATCAACCACTGTGCTGGTGGTATCATCGACCGCACTTATGAAGGCATCACAGTAGATCTATTTCATTGCCGTTGGTAGTGAAAATATGTTTTCACAAGTTATAATTAAGAGGGTAATTTTTGTAACCGTCGATTTCGGTAGTCACCCAATATCTTTATATCTAGTTGTCTTGCTAAGTAATGCAATTTTTTTTTAAAGATACTGTACTTATGTATACAACAGAAAACAAAATTAAATCCGAATTTAGTAAATTATTATTAAGTATGTTGATAATATCGCATATCTCATTTCGCCATTCTTCGTCATATTTATGTATCGCACATCCGGTAAACCACGATCTATAGTTGTTCACCTAATAGTTCCATGACCCGATATACCTAGTCTATGCTCACAATTGTAGAATTTACATTATCTTTGGTCACAATATAAAGCACACAAACACAGACATTTATAATTTAAAATGTAATTTATCTAAATAATTACATTTTTAGAAGCCGCACAACATACAAACGAAATATGGAGCCACTACACAAAAAGGATTAAGATACAAATACAAAAAGAATCTTTTACGTATTATCCACTCATCAAACCGCTCGAGCAATATATCAATCTGCAAATGTAGCGCAGGATTATAAACTCAATAGTCCCTTCATAAAAAGTAAGTATAGGTATATCACTTTTCTTTATCAATTTAACTACTCATTTCATTCTTGTCCTTACTTAGGTTGCCTGTAAGAGATTGCTTTTAGAAAAGGCCATCTTTTGTACATAATATGCTGTACTTTTGATGTAACCTTTTAATAAAGTGTATTCTATTCTATGTTCGTAGCTATGCCATCGATGACAAAGGCGGAGAGTTACGCCGAAAGGCGGCTACTCTTCAAGGACATATGGGACACGGCGATGCTAGATGATAAGGTCACTGACGTGATAAAACCTAAAGTTATCAAGTTAGTTTATCATTTCTTACTTGCTAATATTCTAATAGGACCTGTCGGTACTTTTGGGGCAAAACCGCTGGACCAAATTTTAAAATACTTGGTAGGAAATGCAGCTTGCCTCCTAAGGAATGAATTACTGACTTAGCAAAACTGGCTTAGAAATCATTAATTCTATGACAAATGGTTTGATGGCACGTTATGCATATGTCGAACGGTACCGTTACTTAAAGCTAAGTATCTTACACGTTTGCGTCCCTGCAAGAAAGGTTTTACCGTAGTCTACTTAAACAAAATAACGAGAATATAGTCAAGTTTAGCAATCACGGCTATATCCCTATATAACTAACGTTAGTATAATTATTTAGATTGTGCATGGAAGATTTCCAGCTAAAAACTTTATACTTACTTATTTATTTTATTTTACATTTTAAGAAAACTTACAGCTATATAAAAATAATAAACAGGACAATATGAAAACGAAGGCCAATTACAATTTTTCACTTATATGACTAAGAATAATTACTATGGTAAACATTAAAAATATTATCTACATAGGTACATAATGAACGAAAACAAGATAATTATTACATTCAAATAATGTACATACATACATACATAGATTCGCGCCTGTTTCCCAGAGGGGTAGGCAGAGACTACGGATTTCCATTTTCTACGATCCTGATACACTTCTCTGGCTTCATTAACTTTCATAACTTTCCTCATACACGCTCGCCGGTTTAAGGTGCTCATAACCTGGCCTTTATTTAGAACGTCTCCGATCTGATCAAGAAACGTTCGCCTAGGTCTTCCCCTTGCGACTGTTCCGTTCACACTAGCCTTATAAACTTTCTTAGTCAGTCTTTTCTCGTCCATTCTATCTACATGCCCAAACCAGCTTAACATACCCTTTTCTATTCTCGTCACTACGTCCACTTTTATGCCGCATCTCTCTCTAATCACACTTTTCCTTATCCTATCTTTCAGAGTCACACCACGTATATTTCTCAGCGCTCTCATTTCTACAGCATTTATTCTGCTCTCATGCTTCTTTTTCCATACCCAACTTTCATTTCCATGCATAAGTGTAGGCACTAATAGTCCTCTATGAACGGCCAAACGTGCCTTTTCGGATACATTTCGACTGTTCATAAAAGCGCGTAGAGCGCCATTCACTTTATTGTCAGCAATCGTTCTCCTTTCAATATCTCCCTCATGTGTACCATCTCTTGTAAACAAAGTACCCAAATATACAAAAATACAAAACATGACACTACAACAACAACGTGTGACTATATTTTGCAGTCTATTAAGTACTTACATCTTTTGGTGTCGAGAATTGACTCCGAAGTACCAATTACACAGTACCTTTTTTAATTTAGTGATGCAAGTGTTAAATATATCGATGTCAACATCCTGTCTCGCAGCATTGTACGTTCGACATGCTCTAAAAATGAGTTTTGCCTATATCTTGTCCTTGCCAAGGGACTGTACAGCAGGTGTGATCTGCGTTAGAATGCAGATGGTACTCGTAGGCTAATTTTATTTTACTCACCAATTCAGGTATGTCAACGGGTCCGTTCATCACTTGACATAGAAATGAAAGACCTGCAATTTTTCTTCGCTCATATAATATATTTTTTTTCTTTTTTATGCTCCTCTGCTATCAGTCCTAAACTATGAGCAGATTTATTCTGTGTCGTTTCAATCATGTTGAAGGAGCTCCTCAGTAGGAGATCCCTCATCCATTACCATCTGTCACCAAGTTTTTGTACATCATGGCGTTTCAGTCGTCCTCTGATGTTAATTTTGCTTTTATCTGTACAGTGTGCCACAGAGATAAGAACTACATCAAGTTGATTATTATATATCAAGAGTTCTAATTCAGTCTTGTTTGGGGCAAGACCATTGATATTGCAAGTGCCCACTCTCAGGCAGTCATTTTGATATTTTGTCGACAAGGGTGACTATGAGACTTATAAGAGTGCTCATTTGTTTTAAGATCATGTCGAATTTTTCTGACTGCTTGGTTAGCTCTTACTTCAGCACCCGAATAGGTAGGGTTCGGGGGGAGATCTACGGGTCTCTCCCTTAGGATCAGGGTACTACGGGATCGGGCTAGCCCACCGCGCCTCGAAAGGCGTGTTCTATCGGCCGCTGATTAGTGTGCGCGGTGCCTGACATTGAGGTTGGATTCGTAGTGGCTATGTGATTAGCCGCAGAGGACGGCATGTTTGTTGCTCGGCAAGCACGTGGCGTTCGAGCGTCGGAATCATGCGCGGCTAGTGCGAACCAGTTAGTCGCGCGAGGCACGGAGTTGTTGCCTTTAGCAAAGGGGTAGTTTGGTTTCACTGCCACGACGCATCTCGGGTGCTTGCCTGCTCAGCAAGTAAGAGTCTTAGCTAGATGACTCGGGCAATACCCGGCTTGTAGGCTAGAAAGGTTAGACGTACGGATGTACGTTAGGAAGTGAGCGGGCCTTACAGCTCCGGCACCATACTGAAAATATAGGAGGCAGCTTCTCCGTCGGCCCCAGCGAGGATATCGTTAGCAACTCTCTGAGTTCGCGAGTGGTGAGGGGCTTTATTGCTCCGGTACCCATCTGGACAATAGGTAGTGCCACTTGGGTATGAGGTAGCTCGTTTACGAGAACTGGGTCTTAGGATTTGGGGACTAGACCTGTCTATAACTGGTCCCTGAAGGTGCTTTCGGGCACTGGAAGGTACAGCGGCTTCCACTTATATACCTAACAGGTGGGAAATTGGGAACGCTATATCATAAACTAAAGTAGTCTGTAGAAAGCAAGGGTCTGTTTGGTTAGTAGTTCTTCTATTTTGCTGCTTATGCTGGTTGTAGTTGTTGGTTTAACATTTTTCTTTTTTAATATCTCAGAGTAGAACTGCTGTTCTTGCGTTTCTTTAAGATGTGGTCAAGTATCTATGGGAACAGTTTTACTTGGCATCTCTCGTGTTTTACCCTTGAACATTGGGTTTCTTGCCATACGCCTTTCTAGGATCTCTTTGTAGACTTTGCAGCCTTTGTAATTGGCTGGGTGTGCACCTTGGCAAAGGGCGCATTGCGCTGGTGTGTTACGGTCTTTCTTTGGACAGACTGCTGTTTTATGTCCCTGAGCACATTTTACACAACGGTAAGGTCTCATGCAATAATTTTTGGAATGAACGTACTGTTGGCACCTTTGACATTATGACAAAGATGTTTTCCTTTTTGGATCTTCAATTATTATCGACTGGTGATGGATATATTTTATATCTTTCACTGCTGCGTTGTTAGCTCCTGGTTCGATGTTAACAAAGAATGTGGACGTTGGTTTTTTATCAGCTCCAAATGTTGAGTTTATTATTTCTCCGTAGACTTTGTTTCCAGTGTTTTCAATTGCTTCTACGATTGCACTATGTGGAGTTGTATGGTGTAGGTTTTTTATGACTACTCTATAGCAACGTTGGTCTTTTAAGTTAAAGGTATGTCCTATGAGACCTTTGTTTCGGACTAGAGTGATAACATTTTTGTATATTGCTGTGTCCACACAAGTTACTCTCAGTTGGTTTCTGTTGACAATTTTTATTGTATAGCTGTCCTTGGCTGCTGTGGACTGTAGCAATTCTATAAGTTTATTAACGTCTTGAATGCCGTATAATATGGTTTACTAGGCCGTTTTTCTGTTGACTTCTTTGCAGCATCTTTGCGATCGAGATCGAGAGGTAATCCGCTAAAACTATTGCATGTTGTGATTTTTTCTGGCGAAGGGAACTGAATTTTCTTTCTTTTTCGCTTGTGATTTGTGCTCACAGGGACTCTTTGCCAGTCTGGTGGTTTTGCTGCTGGCGCGTCCGGGTTATTGTTCTGTAGCATTGTAGTAAGAGCTTCTGTGTGGGCGATACTTCGCAACGACGAGTTACTAGTCCTTGCAAAAAGATTAGGATGGAGTACCTGCTGGACAAATCGTTTACCAGTAGTATTCACTGGTGCAAGGGCCTGGTTATTCACCCCTATACAGTCTACGGTAGCAAATTTCACACCATGAGGCCCGGGTACATCATGGCGCCGGGGGTTGGCCGGATCGCATGACAAATCACATTCTTTATTTTCCATAATTCCATAAAAAGAGAGTGGAAGAGTAGTAACAAGTGTTTCCCATGCACCTGCCCTCAATCTTTTTGAGGATATTTGGTGACTCATGGTGTCCGATGGCCATCTTAATGGGTTATTTGACTGCCGCCCATGGCTCGGCGTTGACGTTTTTTACGGCTGGCTTGGATGTTGTACTAGTGAGTTTCGTAGTTCACAGCCAACCCTCCTCTTTTCTCATCCGGGCTTGGGACCGGCCATGGTGGAGTTCGCCAATATATAGAGTAAGAAGATATTTTTTTTTGCAACGGTTAAAATAATTGGAAACGTAACATTTTGCCCGATATTGAATGCACCTCAAAAATTTCTTTTGTATTCTTTCAAGTCGACTGACATATATGTCATAGTTCGGATTCCAGACTTGAGAGGCATACTCGAGATAACTACGTACCAAACAGCAATATCAGATTTTTAGGGTCTTAATGTTTCTTAACTCTGATGAAACTCTGAGAACGAATCCCATATGCTTGTCAAATAGAAGCTTAGAATCGAACATCACTCCCAGATCCCTAATGGTGTGGAGTCGAGTTAAAAACGTGTGGAGTAACTTATAATCATAATGAATGGGACTAGGGTTGCGTGTAAATAAACACACGTAACACTTGGCGACATTTAGCTCTAGTTTGTTTAATTGACAATATTCTTGAAAGCGCATCAGATCGTCCTGTAATAATAGAGTGTCTGCAGGGGTGGATATTTTTTTAATTATTATGATATCATCTGCATATAATAATATTTTAGAATGAGTGAAGCATGAATTGATATCTTTAATAAAAATATTAAACAAAAGAGGCCCTAGTAAAGAGCCTTGAGGAACTCCTGAAGGAATGCGAGTCACTCTGGAAGAGTACCCATTCAGTACTACACTACCTATTGCCACATAAGACGAGAAACATCTGAAAAGATTACCGCGAATACCCATCGACAATAGTTTTGACAATAGCGTAGCATGATGTATTCGATCAAAACATTTTCGGTAATCAGTTATATATAGTAGTCGGGTAGGGTAGTCGGTAAAACCAGTAAGGTTCGATGTGATAGACCGACCTTTTAAAAAGCCATGCAGGTTTTCGATAAAATTGAGTTAAAGAGCAGTGTATATCTGTTTATGGATAATTTTTTTAAATATTTTACCGAACTCCTAGAGCCTAGAGATCGGTCTGTAATTTTCAACGGAACTTTTAGAGCCCTTTTTATGTATTGGCGTTATATATGCCGATTTCCGGACAGCAGGCATTTCTCCCCTTTCAATTGAGAGCTTAAAAAGGATTGATAGTGGATCAGTGAGACTTTTCGCGCAATTCCTTATTAACACGGGTGGAATATTGTGTGGGCCCGCTGATTTGTTTAAGTCTACCTGCTTAAGCAGCCTAAAGATAAATCTTTAGGCTGCTTAAGCAGGTGATTGCTGACATGGATTAGCTCTATCGATATATGTGAAGACTAAAGTCTTCACAAGACCAAAGTCTTCACATATATCGATAGAGCTAATCTGAGGTGACATATGCAAACCGCGCGCACCTTGCGATGAAAATGCATTATTAGTATCTGTCTTCTCAAGAAAATTTGAGCAAAAGTAATCAATAAACAAGTTTGCAATTTCATCGCCATTACTTGAGTAACGTTGACTAAAATGTAGTAGTTACTGAGGGGTAAGAGTTAGATTGTCTCTTTGTCTTTAAATGACGCCAAAAACTCGCGGGTTGCTACATATATCCTTTTCTATTTTAGCTATGTAGTTATCGAATAGTTGTTTTCTAAAGTTTTTGCCCGATTTCGCAAAGTAATAAAGGACAGATAATCCGAAATGTTTTTATATTTTTTGAACTTGACATGGTATTTAGATTTTTCTTTAATAATAAAAATGAGCAGGCTTTTATACCAGGGTGGATAACGAGACTGGAAAATGACAGACTTGGTTGGTATAAAGGTATTCTGTAGCTCCTCTAATGTGTCGTAAAAATAAGTTAACGCGTCTTCCAACGGCCTCGAATACAGTTCACTCTGCCAGTCTATTTGGGTAATTTCGTTATTTATTTTGTCAAAATCGGCTCAATTATAAATAGATACCTACTTAAGTAATATAGGGACGCATAGGTAGCTTATGCAGTTGAACAAAGTCCGCCGATATACACAGTGCTTTGTGATGGACATCTTCGAGCACTTGTGAGTCTTTGGAGTGAGCAACCGAAACCATGTCATTGGATAGCACTAAGTCTAATATCCTGCCGTTATCATTTGAATGACAATTATACTGTTGAAGATTACAGATATATAATTGTCTATCAGGTCAGTTTGTGAGTCGCCTTGTAGATTACCAGGCAACAAGGAGAAATCCTCACCCGCAGCTGCCAGGTTATGTTGGGATGATTAAAATCACCGACAATAATAAACTTATCAGAGGGACGCATAAGGAATATGACAGACAAACGTAACTGAGCGGATAGTGCATTGCCTAGGTGTTGATTGCAAATGTAGGCTACGCAAACGTGTATATTATAGGTTACTCGGGGATATTTGCAACGTAGCTTTAAAGTAATCCATAAATCTTTTGCAGATGAACTCCAATCCTCGCGAACATCAACGGCAACTCGTTTGACAGCTATTAATACACAACCACCCATAGTTAGACCTGTCCGGGCATAATTTCGATCCCGTCTCCACACCAAGTATCTGTCATCGAATAATTCGCTCTCAGAAATTCCATCAAAAAGCACACAAGCCACACACAAGCAGATTACATCATAAACGTTTATGCATACATTTCTATAGAAAACACCTGTTTTAGTTCGTAGTCCTCGAATATTCTGATAATAAATGCTAATAGGCGCCATCATAAATCATAATGAGACGTTAGCATTTGAATGACAAAAAAATAACAAAGCACATTCAAATCGAAGCAAAAAGTAAAATTATATAATGATGGGTACATTAGTATATGTAAGCAAATAAAGGCCTTAGCAAAATATAAATGAAGTGCATAAGCTAATGAGCAAGAATAGGCGGTAAAATATATTTTTTTTAATAATATGTAAATGTATGAGCATAGAAAAGTGAATTGCGATCTTAATTATCTGTAAATAATGTTCAAACTTAAAAAAGCTAACATGTACGGACTGGTTGACACCCAGCAACAAGAGAACAAAAGGCCGGCGAGCGCTAAATGAATTCAAAAAAATGGTAACTGCGTTTCTCAACCTTAATAGGCCATGTGTACAGAGAAATGCCAGTATGTTGCATCGATATATTCACGAAAAAACTTTTTTAGGTCTTGTTCTGTTTTGATGTGATGTATCGGCGAGGTCAGATTTCTAATGAGAATTCTATCCACACGTTTTCGAATCCACGTTCACGAGATTTGGTGTTGTTTAGGCGTTTTTTATTCTCAAACGTTAAATGGTCGTTAAAATAAATCCTGTTCTTATTGGAAAGACCTAGATCGGTAGCTTTAAGAGATTTTCTTCAGTTGCGTTAAGGAAACTGCATCAGCAACTGCTATACTCCAATTTGGCTATAGTTACCAAGTCTTTTTTCATTATGTTTCTTCAAAATTCATAATCGCAGTCCACATAGAGCTGCGGCCGCGGCGTTTTATAAGTCAAGCGATAAAGTGTTTTACTGTGGCTTATCTTTGAATTTAGCATCGCATTGTTTTTGGGTATATTTTCTAGGAAGGTACATTAATAAGTCGCTATTTTCAGAGTCATTTTAACTATACGACTCTTCTGTATGGTGTCTATCTTAGCAACAAGAGTGTACCAGTAGTTATTAAACGGTAAAAGCCTTCTATTACAAATCGTTTTTGACGAAAGGCATAGATATAATAAACAGGATTTCATATGACCATGTTAAATTAGATTAATAAATGTTTTAAGTGCTTATGAATCGTGCTTTAGCTTGCTGCAAACTATAAATCCAAGAGCGTTTTTACACTCTTATTAGTGAAATTCGCCAGTATTAAGACAAAAGAACATACAAAATACGACACCCCTGTTCTAAACTGGGCCAGCCTCAGAAGATCGCAGCAAAAAGCTTTAATTATAGACAAACTAGCGACCCGCTCCGGCTTCGGGTAGCAGAGCATCAGTGTCGCATTCGCTTGTTGCATCAAGCTATTCCCGTCATCGATGTGAGAAATGCGCTCAAATTTATCGATTTTGCGATATCTCCTAAGATATTCATTTAAATTGTATATTTAGTGTAAAGGGCTATCATAATGTGCATGAAGTGCTTAAGGTTACGAACGTATTTAAGTTAATAAGGTTTAATACTGTATCTGTCTAAATAGATTGACTATTGCCGCATTTTATGTGACCATTTCTTTAGAAGTTAGAATGGATATAGAAAGCTATTCTTAAATGAAAGGTACATACATGCTATCGCTGACTTTTTTGTGGACCTATAAAAGAGGAACAATACATTGTTTTGTTATATGTATCTCAAAAGGCGTTTTCGATGAATGCTCCCAGTTGGCTTGATTTTTGCCGACAAACAATTATCATGATATTTCAACAAATTTACACAAAACCTTAACGAATTATACACTTAAACCTTCCTCGTGAATCACTCTATCTATTGGTGAAAACCGCATGAAAATCCGATTAGTAGTTTTTGAAGTAATCGCTAACAGATAGACAGACGCAGGGGAACTTCTTTTATAATAATATGTAGTGATGTAGTGATACGTCGCTCTTTCTTTACTAAGTTTCCTAACATTTTCAGAACATTAAGATTGGATGACGTGGATAAATACGTGATAGGAAAAAGTAAGAAGGAAAAGCTTAAGAGTTTGAGAGCTATTTGCAATAAAATATTAGATTTCTGCGATCGACAGGAAAACGATATATTATATCAACAGGTCAGTTGTTCTTTTTACCTTTTTCTTTTTCTCTTTACCTTCTTGGTACCTATGCTAAGATTTAGAGGTCTCTCATGCAGTAAACTTTTTTAGCCTTCACTGTGGTATATGTAAGAACAGGTTTTGATGCAGTCAAGAGCTGTGGATAAAGCGGTGACTACATATGTTTAACATTAACTTTAGATGCGTATTGGTTGTCTCTTTTTATGCAATGCTTCTATACAGAGAGACACAATATAATCAATTTAACAGTCAACGTAATTTTATATCAAAATGATAGTATACAAATAAGTGACGCAGCAGGGGTAGGCCCTCCACAAAGTGGACCGACTACCTGGTAAGGATCGCGGGATGCGGGTGGCCCAGGACCGGTCTGTCGGGGAAGTTATGTTCAGCAGTGGACGTCTTTCGGCTGAAATGATGATGATGATGATGACAGTACACAGATTTACAATTTGCTAGTTTGTAACGCAAAGCCTTATTTTCTTTTAGATTGCCTGCGAACCAGCAGTATTCACCGAGCATTTCAGACCTAGAAAACTAAAAACACATGCTAAAAGAAAAATAAGAAGACATAAAAAATTCCTCACGCCATCTAAACCCAAAGCAATTGTAACTAAAGCCACACCTACAACGTCTGAAGTGAAGGATGGCCCAACGAATGAAAACACTTCCAGAAGATTATCTTTTAGAGTTAGCAACTCGCCAATAGTTGGCAGGGCTTTAGTCTCGGACTATTCCGATGTAAACGATTTAGGGGACATAGATACGTACAAGCCTCTTTGTAGAAAGAAAACAACTCGTCGACGACTCGTTAGGAAGAAACGCAGCAAAAGAAAAAAAAAGTCGGGACTCGTAATGCATCCTCAATCAGGTATTTTTAACTGACCAGATCTTTTTTAGCTCTCAGAACAGAGCAGGAATAGCAAACCAATGGCACGCGACAAAATAATTCGGGCACGGCAATTATTGACTAAGAGAGAGATATTAGACAAATGTAATACAACTTGATTAAAATATGACAAAGTTTTTGTTTCTTTGATGACACATAATAATATTTTGTATTAAAAATAATACGTTAACCATAAAAGTCAAAAATATCCCTGCAATAGAGCACATGAACAGTTAAAGATACTTAAACATTTTCAGGTACATCTAAATATACAAGTGCTAGCATCGCAGCAGCAAAAGGTAGCGCCGTATTACAACACGTAAAACAACTACTGGCCAGCAAGAAAATAGTGATATCTAAACCGAATCCACACTAGCTACGGCTCTGTTTTATCTGCTAACTATAAATTATATAAGAAATACAACTAAATAAATTACAACGCTTCCTTTTTTTTATTGTATTCGATTGTATTTAGTAGACTGTCCCACTGCTGGGCGTGGCTAGCAGCTAGTCCTCGCACTAAGAAGAGTTAGGCCATAGTTCACCAAGCTGGCCCGCTGCGGATTGGCTGACTTCACATATCTTCGAAAACATTGTGGTGAACTCTCAGATGTGCAGGTTTCCTTACAATGTTTTCCTTCGACATTCGTTAAGCATGCGATAATTAACTGATTAATACGCATATAACTTTGAAAAGTCAGAAGAGTGTGCCTCGGAATCTAACTCAAGACCTCTGCGTATCAATCTCACGGTTTCTCACTAAAATATGCAATCGGCGTTCGCTGCTATTTAGCAGCGATGGCCTAGTGCATTTTTTTTACCTACTTATGCAGCGATTGCCTAGTGCATATTTATTACCTACTTATATTATAAATAGGTAAAAATGGTGTAATCTATAAAACATGTTTATGTTTGTACACACACACTGATTAGGTTTGAAGTTAGTTAAGTGGGCAGATCCATATAACACGAGTAAGTCTAACTAATTTATATATCACAACGAATGTGAAGGATGCGTTGGCTATTTCGCAATAAGAAACTTCTGATGCTGTTGAGTAGGTACCTATCATATGGGATTAGAGTCAAGAACGTAGATTCAAGGACTTGACAATTCACCTGTGGTTATGTACAGCCACAGCCAATCCAAACGAGCGACTGGAGTTCAACGCCAGACATTCTATTTAAGTTGACAGTGCTCAAGGAATATCTACTAGCAAACCAAATGTGACTCTTAGTTACTCCGAGAAAACCCTATCTTAGAGCGACCAGCGAAGCCAGCTATTAAGCAAAAGGATCCAACTAACTTAACTTATAAGGTGAAAGAGTGATTACAATACGATAAAGACGTTGAAAATAGAGCAGGAGAAACTTATGGGTTGTGATGGTATATTTAGTTAAAAAAAGAAAATTGATCAAATTGGTAAAAAAAATTATGTATATAGGTATGCTAATTATGATTCAGTACTTTTAAACTGCAATTAAATCACCTACCTCTTAACTATGTATTACTGCCATAAAAACGAATACTTTTATTAAAATAGAGCATATATTATCACAATCTCCCAAATGTATATCGACATAATAACATAGTTATTACGTTGCTGATCTGTACTTTTTATAAAGCCCAATACTCCGACTTGCCTGACTAAAACGCACAATGCAGATTATTCCATCTAACATCTGCTTCCAGTGAGCTTTGGTGAGTTCAATCAAGACATGCAAGTGTATTAAAGAAAAAGAGGGCACAATATATTTATAAGTACTGCACTTGAGTTATTTATTTGCTCTTATATTGCCGCGCGATTGTGATATCCTGGGTACGATTACTGGGGTCGGAAAATGTTTTATTAAATGTTCTTGGTCAATAATTATTAGCAGTATGAATTCTGAAACTTCCGCTCGCTTTTATGTAAATAGAACTCAAAACCAAAGCTGGCGATAATGATAAAGTAATACAGAATACACCTCTGCCTATGTACAATAAAACAGTAATCCCACAATTACAGATAAGTCTATTTATTCTAAGCTATGCTCGCATGGATCTCTAACATTAATTACACTTCACATAAATATAATCACAATTGTACAAGCTTTCTGCTTTCCCATTTGAATGCAAGATTAAAATTACATTTATAACGAAACAAAATAAAATACAGTTGCAACATACATATTTTGATATTACGAAGGTACCTATACCTTATTCGCTTTCGTAGACCAACAGATATTCACTGATTATAGCAGTAGTAATTTATTAATCAAATGATTTAAATAATGGAATTCAATAAATGCTCGATTTAATGTACTTAGGTAGGTAGTAGTTAAAAGTAAGTAACACAATTTATTTTAATGTTAAATTTACGTGAAAGTAAGCAGTCTTAGTTAATTGATATTTTAAAATTATGCAGATTGCAAAGTATGGTGATTTGTTTTTAGCTTTTCATTTGTTTGCTTCGTCTCATGAATTTTATATTTCAGTAATTAGTAAGGCGATAGCATCAAATTGCAATCAGTTAACTTTAAAATACTACTCCAACATTTTTACCTATAACAGTGAATTTTAAAAATATTATAACAATAGGCACAAATAAGTAACATTCATAATGGGAATTATTTTATTTGGATAACACAATATTTTCATCGCACCGACATCGACAGTCAATTTTGAAACCATCGGATTTAGTATTTAGTATTGAGTACCTACACCTACTATATAAAAATTAACGCTTTGATATATTGATATCTGCATTTATTTTGATATTATAAATATCAAGAACTTATAGAAAACAAATCGTCGCTGATCAGTATCAGCGACGATTTGTTTTCTATAAGTTCTCAGCAGTTGCAGTCAATACCACGTAACTAACAACAGACGCGTAACTTAGTTGTGGCAAAGTTTACAGGAGAACGAAAAAACTAAATATATTCTTCTGTACTTATCAAATACGTGTCTGAACTTTAAGCTATTTAGAAAAGTGTATTAGTTAACATAATTATTTGATCCTTACTAATATTATAAACGCAAAAGTTTGTATGGATGTATAGATGTTTGTTACTCTTTCACGCAAAAACTACTGGACCGGTAGCGATAAAACTTGGTATGTAGATAGCTGGAGACCTGGATTCACACATAGGCTTTCTTGGCACTTTTTATCCCGATATTCCCACGAGAACGGGCAAAATCTAGTAATATATAATTCAATTCTATCAATATTTAGCTAGAAAATACACTTGCGTGGTTTTCCATTTTACAAGGCGTTTGTTATTTGAATTTTTTTGGCATTTACGCGGAATTGGATAGAGAATAAAACAGAATTATATTAATAGAAAGAAGTTATATTTACTAAAGTAATCAGTTTCATCATTTCAAATTTGGTACTTACTAGCTTAAATCAGTCTCATCATTATAAAACCTCGCTAGTTACTTACTAGCATAATTAAATTATCTAAAAACAACAAATCAGAGACCTTACAAATCAAATAATTAAAGGCATTTCAATAGTCAGTTAAAAATAAATTAAATAAAAATTATAAAGCTGTGATTTGTACTGAATTAAAGGCTCCAAATATTGCTTCGTACTCATTTTGCGACAATAATGCGATGGTAATTTAGGCAAGACTGTAGAGTAGACTCTGTAGTTACTAATGAAGGCGTGCTCACATTTTTCTGATTGTCTTTATTACCTCCATCACCAAGCCAATAGCAAACCGTCCATTCCTTTATACTAAGGGTACTAATAAATGTTATCGAGCAGAATCTTTCTCTTTTGCCTTCCATTTGACAATAATAGGTACGCGTTAGAACTTGAACGTCTAGAGTCAGTACCTTTGATTTTCCTCTGAGTCACAGTTTAATCCACCAAAGAAGACACAAACATCTTCTTTTGCCGACCATGACATGCACCAAAATTAATTAAAAATAGACAGTCTCATCTCTTGTGTTAGGTGTAAGCAAAAAAATACTTTACTACGAGCACAAAACTGTGAATTACATAGAGGACCCATGGTTCTCTTAGGATAAGATTCTGTTTAACGGTATTTAATATCAATCTTTTTGTACCCAAGAATTTTCCCTGATATTCTATTTATTTTACTATGCTCTCTTTTCCATGTTAACTCATCAGCTTTTCCTATTCTCGATCTTGTCTGTCTCGTAACTTCTGCCTCAGTATCTCTCTCAAGAAACCATTCAATATGATCTGAAAATTTGATTGGTTGTAAATTTGTGATTTGCGATGGTGGAACATAGTCAGTGTCAGCAATAGAGTCATCTGATGAAAAATCCAACAGTGACTCAGTAACAACTTTCAGAAGACCTCATGAGCTAGGGACAGGTTCTAAAACTGTGATCAAAGTATCACAATCAACAATAGAGTTTTCAATATTCGTATCTGTACACGGAATTGGATTGACAGGTTTTTGAAATATAAGCGGATTACTAGGACGCATTTGATTCAAAATGCGGTTCCTTTTATTTACAAGAGCCTGGCTTCAATTTTGAAATTCTTGTAAATTGGCAACCTTATTACTGACGTCGGCATGTTTCCATACTACAGACTCGTCATCGCCTGATTCTTATTCCATGGTCGTCTAAAACGAAAGTAAAAAATATTGGAAAAGTCTCGAAAGCTACTCAAAAATTGTAATTAAATCAGGTATAATTAATACCAGGCGTACCGCCTAACTATCACAACAATAAAATGCACATTTTTATTGTAACACAAGTGTATTTACAAATTCTAATAATTAACCAAGTTGATTGAGAAACAAGCATTAAAACAATATTAAAACTTACCGATCAGCTTCGTATTACTACCTATTAAAAGCTTTTATTTTTTGGAGCGCCACACAAAAGCTATACGTCTTCTTGTAAGGATCGCGAGATTGCGCGGTATTGGTCAAATTATTTGGACAGGTTCGCTCATGCGGTTCAAACTAGTAATGATTGGTCGCATATTGAATGAGCAATACGTCGATCTGTAAATGTGGTCCGTAGCCAATCGACATCATTAGTTTATTGCCGCCAAATCTCAAATTTTATACTTTTGTACTTCCGCGGTATTATCCACTGTTATAATTTACGCGGTATTGCAATATCAGCGACGATATTTTACAATTACCTATTTTAATCTAAATTATTTATACTGACAGCTGCGTTTATACCCTTCTACAATACAAGCAGGTCGCAGTTGCTGAACCCACGTCATTTTCGTACAGCTAATTCTTTTAACCGTAGATTGCAGTAGGTAAATGTGTATTATTGTAAACAACGTATACTCGCTAGAGTCGTTAGTTTAAAACTAGGGGCATTTCTTGTATGAGATGTTTTGACAGAATCGATAGTCTTCTCGGATCTGTTCGCTTACGACTGGCTTAATTACCACCTATATCTATATTATAATTGTAGTAGGGGAGCCTACTACAATTATAACATAGGCTAAGTTAGGTACCAAACCAGAACTTATCTTATGGTATAACGTGGTTTACTTACTTAATATTGAAAATCTCAGAATTATATTAGAAATATACAGTTTAGCTATTTTAAGTTTATCTGCTTGCAGCTCCGAGAAAATAAAATTATTGTCTCACTTTCAAATTAGTGAGTATGCGTACCTTGTATTACACATTTACTGTAAAAATCAGCTCTGCCAAAATGATTAAAATAACGTCTGACTGTAGGCGACTCTAGGATCTAGTACCACTAGAGTATAAGTCTGTGAGAGAGACAATAATTTTATATCGACAGGTTTAATTGTTTAGCTATAATTTTTTGTGCTGAAAGTGGAATTTGATTGTATAATCTTTCAAATTCGTTTCGAGTGCGACTAGTCCAATAAAATAGTTCTACAACATGTTACTCCTGAAAATAGTTCTCCATCATGTTACTCCTGACTTCTGGGTTGTTTTAATAATTCCAACATTTCCACAAAATGTTCCTGACACACTCGTGCGGATGGCGGAACATAATAATAGTTATAAATAAGTAACTGAACTTTTAAACTTTTTAGTACTCGCAGACGACTATTATTTGTGCAATTGTACACCATACAAGCATTCGATGTGTTCAGGCCACGACAGTAACTTCCAGGAAGATGAAAAGTTAAGTTTCGTCCTTGAATATCGTCCTCCGCAGGTTGATCTTATACGGCGGGTGGATTTTCCACTGCAGGCGCATCTTTTATTGCAGGCGCATCTTCCACAGCAGTCACGGCAGCCGCTGCGGGCAGCGCTAGCCTTCCACGCCGAGCTCTTGTTCAACAATTATGGCAGATTTGTTCCTCAATATTAAATGCTATCAGAAATGAGAAAAATACTAAAATAAATAACTTACGACTTAACATGTCTCCCGAAGTAATCAGATTGTAACCTTGAACCGGTCATTTATGTGTTTATATCGCTACAACTTAATTGTCTTATGTAGCAGCATAGTGATATGGATAGATTTTATTACTCATTACGTTTATTTTACAGCTTGTTTAGGTTACCTAAATATAAGGAACTTACCTCACGTGGAATTACAGCTTGAACGATGTTTTGGACTGTAGGTATGATGATGTTGGTTTTGGAGATTCCGAGATGTGTATCTTCTGATTCGTTCTACAGAACGATTACAAAGTAAACACACTTTGTGCTGTGGTTGATACATTGTTATGATTCATGTACGATAATAAACAGCACTAATAAACTCGAGATAAATGTAAAACTACGATGGCCCAAGTGGAAAACCAGGTCAACGGGTAATACAGATACGTTAAGCCAGAAGAAATGCCGAGTGGTTAAGAAATATGAAACAAAAAGCGCACAGCGGTTTACACAACGGTTCACGTCACAAGTGATGTTAGACTGCGCGAAGTGCGATGCAGCATAACAGCGAGGCGTGCGCAACGTAGGTATCTAAAGCCAGCAATGCATATTGGTCAACAGTAGCGTAGCGTGGGTGTAAGCCGCCCGGGGCGGAAGAAAATGTTGCCGCTCTCTTTTTTAGGTATTTAAATTTAAAAGGTACGTAGGTAACTTTTCGGCAAGAACAGTCATCATTATTGTGTATTGTACATCTACCCATTCCTCTCGATCGTCATTAAATGGGTCAAATATATTTATTTATTGTGAAATTTTGCCGCCTCCTCAAAGTGCCGCCCGGGGCAGACCACCCCTGCCGCCCCCACTATGCTACGCCACTGTTGGTCAAGCGTACCCCAAGACGAGCGTTGGGAAATTGATACAAGGCAAGTACTACCGTCTAGACCAGAGGTACCCAGACCTTTTTCTCATGGACCACTTTTAAATTTTTGCTGATTCCGGTGGACTAGCTAGCAGCTAGAAATTTTATCCGCCAAATAAAATCGGTATATTCGGACCAAAATGCCGAACTTTCTTTTTGTTTTTAGAAATTCTCGGGTCTTCAGCGAATAGTATTCCTCAAAATATCCGTCGATCAACGTTTAAACAAGTAACAGTCGCTGAGTTTCTTAAAATATTATCTGCCTACATTGATAGGTAAAGTCAAGCCAACATTTTAGTACTTCACTATCGAAAGCAAATAAATTTTCGTGGACCTCGCTTACGAATTCTGCACCTCCATTTTTTTGTCACGCCAACGTAGACCCCCGTCGAGTCTCCCCTGGACCCCTGGGGTCCACCTGGACCACTTTGGGAATTAAGGGACTAAGACGTTTGGCAAGTTCGAAGAAAACCAATATTAACCAATGTAGGCGAGTTTTGTGGAGCTGTCCACACGTTGGGCGCAGTCGGTTTTTATTAAGCATTGAAACAATATCGACGTCTTTGCTGCTATTTATTTATTTATGGCACTCCGATGACTTATTCATGATTAATGAGCGCTTATAATTATCATATCAGTGTATACCGTAGCGTAGTAGATTTGTAAAAGAAACATTTTTAATGTGTTACCTCATAACTTTTTCTAGGTGATTTTGATGTTTTTTTTTTAATTCTTTTAGTTTTTCAGGATCTGACCATTAGTTTTAGAGTTATCCTTGATAATGCTATTTGGTTGACTTCGGCTACATTGATGATGTTCTCATTTTAGGCCGATGTAAAATGAACAGAATAAACAACTGTGTAGGATGGTTTGGAACCTCCTCATAGTATTTATAATAATAATAATAATAATAATTACACAATTCCAAATTGGTTTTTGATACCTGTGGCGTATGTAGGTATATATGCACGGGCAACATATGACTTTATGAAGAACCTGGAATCGAACGGAGTATCATACGTCTAGCCGCGTCGAAACCAAATTATGAACTGAGCAGTGGTATCACAGTTAGAATATCTACATTTGACAGGCGATTGCAGCGCAAAAGCGGACAAATTAAGAACTATTCTTGTATTGGTTCCTTAGTATTATGCAATTTAACACGATAGATGTCACTGGTCAAACATGGATTGTAGATTATTTTTAGTTAATTAATAAAAATTACAATTTTATTACTATTGTTTCATAATAATACTTATTGATTTATTAGTATCATATGACTTCGATTTATTAATTTAATACTTCAAACTAAGAGTTGGATGTTTGCCATCTACTTAAATTATTTTCCTAGAGTCCAAAACGGATTTAGACATTTCTGACATATCATAAAAATAGAATTCACAAATTTCACAAAAACGACGTACGCGCATGTGTTAGTGGAATTTTGTGATTTTAGTGCCTTTCGCTGTTATTAACCTGGTGATTTCAAAAGAATACAATACCAACAAGAAATGGCTGTGCTACCCATCTCAAGAAAGTATATACAAAATTCTACCTGTGCGTTTTTAAAAAGAGACGTTTCAAATTACAACATAAGATCAAAAATAAAGTTTAATAACTTTATTTTTGATCTTATGTTGTAATTTGAAACGTCTCTTTTTAAAAATTTATCAATGAAAATATGTACCTAAATAAGTACCTATATAAGAATTATTGTGGCTATAGTCACGATACGCCATCTGGTGAGCCTCGGATTTAAATAATACTAATAACTAACGTCATCTCTGAGACAGTTTATTAAAACATTTTGCTATCAATTATTTATAAAAATACTTGATACAGATTACGTATTATTACAAACCGTCGCATCGAACTAACTTTTCCGTTGTTCTGTACCAACGAAAACCAGTATATTATCTATGAACTGAGCGACGCGCGTAGCTAGGCATCCATTTTTATACGTGGCAGTATTTATACGCCGCTACACCCGCGCCGCACGCCCACACGCATAAGGATTTCCAAGAATTGTGCTTACTTGTTGCTGATTGGTGCAAATGAATTTTGTGCACATTAGTGCGAGCGTTACATGTAAGAACAATAAATGGAATATAGGAAGATTGTAAATATATTTTCAGTTAAATCAATCTACGTGTTTCACTATAACCCTAACGGTTACCAGCTATGGACCTGGCTTATGCCCGCCGGCTAATAATGCGTTAAATTGGTGACCCCTGACCTCTCATCGTTCTAGTGCTGTTGTAATATCGGTTCATTGAACCGACACCCAACCTCGGTTGGTTTTCGGCCAGATATAGAACGTACGAATACGCTATCTTATTTTATCATCATGGCACAAGAAAAGCCTGAAGAGTTCACCGACAAGCAAGTAACGACTCCTTTCCACGGTGGTGTCGCTACGATTTCATTGCCTGCACGTCTACCACCATTCTGGCGTCAAAACCCACGACTATGGTTCGCACAGTTTGAAGCCGCCGTCGCCGCCGGTAAGATGGGAGAAGAACAGAAATGCAACCTCGTCATCCCGTTGCTAGGCTGTAGCGACCTCGAGCAAATCGGCGACATCATATTGAACCCGCCATCGACCAACAAGTATATTACGCTAAAGAACAGACTGATATCGATGTACCAAGAATCAGACCATCGTCAGCTACAGAAATTACTCAGCGGCCTAGAACTCGTTGACATGAAACCTAGCCAGTTACAACGTAAGATGCGCGATTTGAGCGGTAAATTACTAACCGACGAAGCTCTGAAAGTTATGTGGCTCAACCAATTGTCCACACAAGTCCGCGCTATACTCTCCGTGAACACCGAATCGTCGCTAGAATGTTTAGCCGTGATGGCCGACAAAATGGTTGAACATTTTGAACCCGCAACAGTCGCCGCAGTCCACACTACAACCTCTACGCCGGCACACACATCAAGCCCGTAGTGTCTACATTACCCAACTACAAAAAATCTACAGTTCGACCTATTATACAAATAAATAGAAAAGCTTACGCTGGAAATCGCCGAGATTCGAACCAATTAACAAGGTGCGACTTATCACTATGGCGCTACTTGTTCGCATAGCAACAACCGATCGCGATCGAACTCGAGATACTGTTCCCGCTCAAATCGCAAACCCGGCGATCCCTACTAGCTGTGCTATTACCACCTGCGCTATGGAGATGAAGCCCGTAGATGCAAATCACTATGCCTAAAAAAGAAGCATGAAATCTAGAAAATACATCGACTATGACGGGCATCGATGTTAGCAAACCAAGCTACCACCTCTGCGTTATCGATCTTAACAACAGAGAGAAGTTTCTAGTCGACACGGGTGCGGACATATCCGTATTAGCCGCGAGAAATAAGAAACAAGTGAAGCCGACTGAAAGTACCTACAAACTGTTTGCTGCGAACGGTACGGAGATACGTACATACGGCGAGCGCACACTCGAGCTCAACCTAGGTTTACGTAGAAGCTACCAATGGACATTTACCGTGGCCGACGTGAAAACATCAATACTAGGTGCAGATTTCTTAGCGAAGTACAAATTCCTTATCGATCTACATCAAAGAAAACTCATCGACCGCATCACTGACCTCAGCGTTCACACTATCAAAATCCATAGCACCGAGGAAGCCGTATACGTTTTCAGCCACCTTGAATTATCACGACATCTTGAAAGAATATCCCGACGGTCCCGACGGACTGCGACCCATGTCACTCAAAACTCCGACTAAGCACAACGTAACTCATCGCATAGAAACAACCGTCCGACCAATCTATTCCAGGCCGCGCCCCATGCCGCCTGATATATACAAAGCTGCTAAGCTAGAATTTGAGAAGATGATGGAGATGGGAATCTGTAAACCGTCAAACAGTCCATGGGCCAGCTCGCTTCACGTCGTTAAGAAAATGGATGGTTCGCTACATGTGTGTTGTGGCGACTATAGAAGATTGAACGCCGTTACAGTACCCGATTGCTAGCCTCTTCCGAGAATTCATGATTTTACGTACCAGCTACATGGGAAAAAAAAATTTCAAAACTAGGTCTCAAAATGGCGTAAGTACTTCAACGTTTCATGCACAAGTACTACGAGGGCTCGACGACAACGTATTCTGTTTCGTCGATGATTTACTAGTGTACTCAGAAATCCCAGTGGATCACAAGCGTCACTTACAAGTTCTCGTACGACTCGACAACTACGGCGTCATCCTAAACATCGATAAATGTGAGTTCGACAAAGACAAGATACAGTTCCTCGGCTATGAAGTTACACCGGACGGAATCAAACCCACAGAAGAACGCATTCAAGCCAGGGCCAGATCGTGAATTTGTGGGGCCCTGGGCTAATACTAGTTAGGGGCCTACTAAATTACTCAACTAATTGCCGTGTTGTTATAAAACTGTTTTCTATAGTGATATAGGTATACGGTATAGGAAAAAAATGGGACAATAAAATATTTTATTTATATAATATGACTTAGTATATACAAGCATCAACTGTACGACATTACAGCAAAATAAATCGACAGGTTATGTGTGGTTATGTTATATGAATTATAAAGGAACCTTTCTGCATTTTTGTGCTGCAAATTCCTTTATTTGCTCATCACATTGTAAGTTATTTGTTAAATCGCAATTTATTATATATGACATTGTAGTCCTATATTTGTTTTCTATATACGACATCCTGGAGAAAGAGCGCTCCGCTTCACAGCTAGTGATTTATATTAGCAATTTGGGGGAAAAAAACATCAATAAGTTTCTTTTCATAAATTATCATAATTTTTTTACTGCAAGAGGTGTAAAACTCTGGCTTAGATTGTAGTAAGTAAAATTTTAACTGAATACACTCATTCACTAAATGTTCGTCTACGTCATCTGGATAATAATCAATAATATTACGTACACTTGCCAGATCTATGTGTTCCATACTTGTATCTTGCAAATCCAATAAAAATTTAAATTTTTTGCTACATGTCTCATAAACTTGGCTTCTTTTATTTAAATCCATAATCAGCTTCAATCCAACACAAAGGTTAGCGTGAGTCGTTTAATTTTTTTTGCGTCGTATTCTGATTCTTTCTCGGTAGACTTACCTGAAAATTGTAATGTGTCTCTTATTTATTTATTTATTTAGTCTATTATTTAGTCACTGTTGTCTATTCCCACACTAGTACATAATATTTTTGTTTTCTCTTCGTATTCTTTTAGCTTCTGATCTGATTGTTGTTCACGAACTCTTTTAATGACACAATTAACTTATTGCCTTCACAAATATCTAAGCCAGGGCTCTGTATTTTTTTCTGAACTAAATTAAATCTCTCTAATATTTCTTCCCAAAAAATAATCATAATTGCAGTTTCGAGTTACGCCAGTTTATTAAATAAATTTCGTGCCTCTTTTCGGAAATCAACTTATGCATCCTCATTTTCGCTGAAACGTTTGAAAATTTTCATAATGTCATCATAATTATTTTTTAAAGCTTTGACAGCATCATAGTGGCAAGACCATCTGATCTGGCTTAAACTTTTAAACGTAAATGTTAGTTTTGTTTCACCGATAGATAAGACACTGTTTCACGATTTAACAGTTCCCATCTATGGGTCGAAGCAGAAAAGAAAACGTATATATTTTGTACTACTCCAAAAAATTTTTACAATTTCGGTTGCAGCCTTGACGGATTCTTCTCTAACTAGGTTAAGGGAATGCGCAACACATGGAACATAATCAGCGGATTTTTTGTTTGTTTTAGTAATGCTTGTACATCATTGTAGTGACCGGCCATATTAGTAGCGTTGTCTTAAGACTGTCCCCTACAACTATCCAGTAGTAGTCTATTCGTTTCTAAAAAGTCTTGTAGAATATTAAATAAATGTAAGCCAGTATGACTACTAATTTTAATGAACGATACACATCTTTCATACAGTTTTTCCCGAAAACAGTATCTTAACGGGTCTTTATTTTGAAAGTCAGTCCTTTGATGTGAGAGGATGTCATTAATAAAATTATTATTTAGCGATACTGGCCACAAGCGTCAACATATTTCCCCAAATTCAAACTTAATATTTTCTGAATTTCTTTCCGCCTCGGGATTACCGTCCTTTTGCTGAACACCAATATCGTTCTCAGAGGGATCAGAGGGTTGCTGGTAGTCAAGATCTTGCACATTTTCATAACTGGTATTTTTTTCTGGTTTTCAAAATCTTTAGTATTTTCATCACTTTTTTTTGTTCCCTCGTTTTGCAGTTTTCTGCTCCCTATAGTTAGATTAACTTCAGATATCTTCCCTTCCTTTTCGCTTTTAATGAATTTGTAGCTATTTCATTCTCGTTTATGAGTTCTAACTTAAAAAAATATTTAATTTTGTTTATTTCTTTTTCTTGATCAAACTGTAATTTTCGTTTTTCAGCTCCACTTTTATATTTTCTAGCAAACATATTGTAGACTTGTGTGTGTCTAAAAAATAAACAAAGAACTGGATAGTTTTCTCAAAATAAACAGAGCGAGCGAGATAATCGATGTAATATTGTCCCTCTCGTCACATTTTAATACTTTGTAATGAGTGTAGCAATTCACAAATCATCATTAAGAATCGATTAAAGAGTTTATATATTATTAAAAAAATAAAATAATTTGGATAATAGGTATTTCTTTTTACTTATTTTCTAAAAGTAGGTATGAAATCTTTTGTTATTCGGCTGGCTAGGCGAGTGATACATTTGCAAGGTAAAGCAATTAATACACCTTTTATACGTTGGTATTGGCTGTCACTCGGTAACGTTGGGCCAACATGTATTGCCGGCTTAAGACGAGCAACACGTGCGCGAGAGAGATAGACATATATCACATCTGAATACAGACAATTGTTTTTATATGAAAATGTTTCAAAAATGAAAATAATGTAATGAATACTTTAAAATAAGATATGAACTTCTCGGTAACCGCGTGAGGGAAATTCATTTTTTGGTATCTATTACTTTAAAGAAAAAATTTAAAGTATTTCCATTTCTGGGCAACACTTGGACCAGACCCGGCTAGTCCAGTCCTTTACGTTCTATTATGGATTTTATCATATGTTATCTCATTCTTGATGACCTAGTATTAATAGATAGCTACACAATAAAATATTTAGTTTGATTTAGTTGAGTATTTCCGTATCAATTAGTCGATTGTATCATTTCTCAGTACCGACTACAATATTGTAGTAACGTCACCATTATTTTAAAACACGGCCATTTTTAAAGGTCTGCATAATTATGACAATAGTTATTGTGCCTCTTTCTTTTCTACCAATTTAGACAGAGATTTAACTGTCAAACTTTAAAGAGAATGTTTTCAATATTTAGTCGTCTCATGTTTCGAATGATGCATACAAATTGAATTGACCCAGTAAAATAATAAAATAAAATCGAGCCGAGATTCATCCAAAATTGTATTATGTAGTGAAAATTATACACTCACAGAATTATCGGGAAGTTTCCTTTGGTAAGATGAAGTGGATTATATTGGAGGAGGCTCTCGTGCCGTAAATAAGTTGTTTGGATTCAAGTTTTTGTGTAGTGTTATGTGCTCATCGCTAAACAGTGGTATTATTGTTTTAATTCCCACGCTCGTTTTGTGAATGTTGTAGATACATGTTGAGGGAAGACCGATAATGTCTGACTACGATCTTCAGTTCCAAGCGGATTTGGAAAAGGCGCAGGCTTTGAGTTTAGAAAGTCTTGCGCTGGAACAGTTTCGTAGGCAGAAGCTACTATCGAGTGCAGGTAACTGACGTAACTTTGTTTATTCCGTCAGATTAGTGATGATCCAAGGCCTCCCGACAAAAATTTCGCACAACAACCTTTATGTTTCATGTATTGTGTTAATGATAAAGTAATTTGGCATTCATGGTTGGTATTTCACAACCGCCTACGTAAATACGTTCATTTGAATGTGTAGTAGCTAATTTATAATGATAATAACAGTACAATTTGTGCAATTATATTCATCATTATATAAATATTTATAATCCACAAACAAACTATACAGATCCCTATGTTTATAATTCTTATAACATATTATTTTGAGGCATTATTACCTCCATATTATTAGAACTACTTAAATCTATTTTAAAATAATAGAAAATTATAATATTGCACTTAAATAGAATAAAAAAAATTGAAACAATTGTACCTAAGTAGAAACAAAATATCAACAAGTTGTTTTAAACTCAAAAAGTTAAAGCAATCACTTGTAATCCAGGATGGCCTCATATGTTTTCACACAGAATTAGTAGATCTTTTAAAGCTGTCTATTGTAAAAGAATTGTGTCTAACTACTGGCAGGCTCCTGTAGCTCAAGACATTAATGCTTTTCTTATAAATAATGGCTTGTGACCATAAAGGTCATCTCATCTGTGCCATTAAACCAGGGTGCTTGATCCAGTGCTTTATCATTACTACTAGCGGTGGGCAAGCTTATTTTGTTTGTTGGGTGAAATATAGATTATATTGTTGGTAGCAAGTATAACTAAATTTATAAAATTGATGATTTGGATGGGTCTGAAAACAACCAGAAACTATTTTAATTTAATTATTAATGCTAGAAATGATTGAGAACACTTGTTTTTGGCCACCAGGGGGCAACTGCAGCTCAAATATATAAAGTAAAATATCAGTATATGAATAATACAAAAAATAATATTTAAATTTTTGTAGCCAGCTAAGAAATGATGTTACTATTATCATCATTTCTTTGTTATATTAGAATTCCAATACCAAGTTATAACCTGGTATTGGCATTCTAATATTTTTAATTTTATTTTGTTATTTTGCTTTATTGATATCCATTTGGATGAAACCACTACATGATTGATAGCCCTGAAAATCTGGAGAAAATATTCAATGTTTCATATTCTGTAGTGCATATCTTATATTTTGCATTATCGTCAGATGATATAAGACTATATTGTCTAAATTAGCGAGTCAAGAGCTCATAAAATACTGTTTTCTCTAAAGTAGGTAGAATATAATAAAATATAAATAATCATGTCTAAATTTATTTTTGTGTGGTTGCTGTGATCTCAAGACCACAAATGCACCGTTTTGTCTGTTGCCTTGGCATATATTACAGGAAAAATTTAAAGTCAAAATGATGTATTATAATTATTATCCTTGTATTGAAACTTATAATGGTGCATCTATTTATGTGTCTGGTTGTTAATCTTATTTCAAGAGTTTTAGGCTAATTAGTTGTGTCATAGTTGCTTTTATTATACTAATATAATGTCCACCAGTGAGGAAACTACCTCCCTTGGTCAAATGTGTAAGCAATTTCGACACAACACTTGAGGATCAACATCTTTACATGTATTTGTAGGCACTTAGACAAAAAACTCACTGTTACTAAGAATTTTGTAATAGAAAACTCAATAACATATTTTATTTTGTTACTGACCCAGGCCTCATATGAAGGATCTCATGATCCATAACAATATACTTTTAGAGATTTGTTTAGCCTATTTCAACATGCTACACCAGACATACCAATGTGCATTGGCAATCTTTGAATAAAGGAGTCACTGTGTGGACAGTGTAAGGGATAAAGATCATCATGTTGAAATGCAAGGCTATGTGCAAATGATACATATCCAATTAACTAACTTATTAAAGTTACTTTTATCCTGCTGAAAGTGTGCGTAGGTACAATGATTAGGATTTTCAGGCTTCTTGAGAAAATAATCCGTAAGAAACTCTACTTATTGAAACCAATGTTGGATGCAGTCTTTTCCGTGGAATATTCACAACCATCCTATTCTAGTTTGATCAAAATCCCAGGTTAAAAAGGGAAGAAGTTTTTGTTGAGTTTATGTATATAAGAATCTATTTATAAACCTATTGTATTAACAATTGCTATCCTAATACACCATATTCAGAGTTAAATGATACAAGTGAACAATACTATTGGATGCCATAATAGAATTTCAGTAATGCATTGTTTTTGTATTATTGTGAAAAGTATTTATATCCTCTATTATGTGTATAATAGATATTGTAGTAATGGTAGTACCGCCGTATTGGTACCCTTTGCGACCGATCGTGAGTTCACCAGTTCGATTCTCGTGTTGGGCAAAGTGTTATTGAGTTTGTCTGTTAGGATTATCTCACTTATTTTGAAAATGGGACGGGCAGACAATAATAGATTGACTGATTGGCAACAACAAGATGCACGGATGGCGTAGTGGTTTAAGTGGTCGCCTCGCCGCTGCTAATGCGCTGCGTGTTGTGGGTTCGAATCCCACACGGGACAAAAATTTGTGTGATCCACAAATGGTTGTTCCGAGTCTGGGTGTTCTTTGTGTCTGTTGTTTGAATATTTGTAAAGTCCCCCGCGACACAGGAATTATTCCAAGTGAGGGAGTTGCCTATGTAATAAAAAAAAAATATACTGCCCTCTATTACATATGACTTAAGATATATGCAACAGGATACATGTATGTAGTTTAACATATTTTTGAATCATATCCTGTGAAAATGGTCTCTTAAGATTGGTTGTCGTCAATTGTAATTGGTCTGCAGGACATTATCGTTTGCTTGATATATAATCGACTGCCTCAATGGCGCAGTAATAGTAAATGCGACTACTGTGAATAAGATTCTGTTAAAAATACTGAATAGCAACATGAAGTCTGGAACTGTGCATTATAGCCAGCATCAGACTAGCTCTCTATTACGTGGGACCTAACACCGTAACTGGGGTAATGGGGGTGTAATATACCTCTACTTACTCCTTAAGGGATTTAGGCGTGATATTATGCGGCTATCATTGACTAGTTATGCCCAGCAAAGCTTCGCTGTGACTCAATATCAGACATAGACATTAGGGAAGTAAGAAACATATTTCATTGGAGTTTACCACTGGAGGCCGAAATTCATTTGACCGTTTAACACAAGACCGAAAGAACTATTGGTCATTCTTTAGTTGATCGACTAAACAATTGACCAAAAGAGATTTGGTCGAACGAACCATTGATATTTTTACATTAGATCGAGTGAACGTTTGGTCGAAAACATTGCAAACTTTGCTATCGTTTGTCAAATCGACCCAAGACCGAAAAACAATGGTTGGATTAAAAATATTCTAATATATTATGAATATTTTAATATTACTATTATTATTTACCTATTCACTGTACATCGGAAAAGCTGTTTTCACTTTATACATTAATTTAGAAAATATAAAACTATAGTTTCATTTGTTGCATAAAGGTTTTTCTTATATAAAACTTATATACCGTAATTACAACGGAATAAAGATAACATAATATTTGATAAAACTGAAACATGATTGTGACATAATAACAAAATATTAGAAAATATAAAATTAGAAGTTATATTTTTAACATTTATTTATAAAAATCATTGCATTTCTGAACGATTATTGACGATGAAATTTGCTAACGCGACTGTGGGTAGTTGTAAATAATGTGTCATAGCTTTGCATCTAGTTCACTATACTCGTGACAATTCCGTGTTATAAAGTGTTATCAATATGAGTCACTGTAAAATAGTTAAATCTACTCGTGGAGGAGACATATTAGTGCTCGATGGATATTCATATCATCTCAACAAAAAAATGCAGAACAAGTACTACTGGAGATGTATTAAAAAGAAAGCAATAAGTTGTGGAGTAACTTTAATGACGCAGTACGACAATAATGAACATACGGTTCTCAAACAAAGTTATGATCATGATCACGTACCCAGTCCTGAAAAAGAAATAAAATTGAAATTGGTAACGTCGCTGAAGGAAAGAGCTAATAATTCGATGGATTCTCCAACTCAAATAATTCAGCGTTGCATACAAGATGTGCCAACTACGAGTGCTCCACATTTACCTAATAAAGCTGCTATGCGTATTATAATACAAAGATCGAGAAATAAAAACCTTCCAATGTTACCAACAATTGTATCAGACGTGACGATTCCTGAAGAATACTCAAAAATAAATAACAAGCAGTTTTTAGTGGGCCATTATACGTATAATGAGGAAAGTGTGATTGTATTTAGTACGAATGAAAATATGAGATTAATATCCCATGCTGCTTTTTTTATTATGGATGGCACTTTTCAGTGCTGTCCCTTACCTTTCAAGCAAATCTACACAATTCACGCTAAAGTGGGAACGTGTGATGAAGTAAGTCAATTCTTACCATTGGTATTTGGACTCCTTTCACACAAAACTGAACATTGTTACAGAATTTTTCTAGAAATAGTAAAGTGGCATATACAGAACTACAATAACACAATTTTGAAGCCTCAAATTATTATTACTGATTTTGAAATTGCGTCAATAAATGCAGTGAAAAGTGTGTTTCCAGAAACTACACATAAACTATGCTTTTTTCACCTTACGCAAAGCATCTGGCGACATATCCAATCCGCAGGATTAGCTAAGCGATACGGGAACGATTGTGTTTTTGCAGCAGCACTTGCGTTTTTAGAGCCAGGTGAAATCTCCGAGGCATTTAAGATCATTAAAGAGGAAATCATACCACAAGAAGCCGAGAAGGTGCTAAATTGGTTCGAAAAGTATTACGTAAACGGCTCATTACGGACAGTAAGGACGGAATCAAACACAAAATTGATCGTAAAACATAAGCCTCCTCGATTTCCACCCCAGATGTGGTCTGTGCACGACTGTTATAAATCATGTATACCTATGACACAAAACGCACTAGAGTCGTGGCACAATCGTTTTAATACACTTCTAAGCCGTCGCAAGTGGAACTTGTACAAAACAATTAATGAATTTGCAAAGGAGCAAAAAAATAACGAATGCATTATAGAACGTGTCACGTCATCAGAACCGGCAAATAAGAGACGCAAAAGTGGAAACAATTATAATGAACGACTGCGTGCGCATTTCGCCAGTAAATCTGAAATGAACTTGATGTCTTTTCTAAGCGGATTAGCTTATATCTGTTATTTAAAAAAGTAATTACCTATATTTTCTCAATCGAGTTAATTGGGTTCTCTTTTTGTTTTGTTTATTTTTGTTGTTTAATGAGCGACTTGAAACTATTACAAGGTATTAGCGCTTTTCATATACTTGTACCTAATTAGCTGTTTAGTATTTTATATTATTATGTTATTATATTAAAATCATATTTCAGTTTTGTCAACTATATTTTTGTTATTATTCTGTTGTCATTTCGCTATACATCCGATTCGATTTCATATTGTGTACTATCATATCCATATTTATAAGGACACTTTGTAAATAAGTTGTAAATAAATACCTACAATTACATACATTACAATGTGTTTTTTTTTAGGTTTCATTATAAGATAAAACCTACATTAAATAAGACATTATGGTTTTATATTTTCTAAATTAATGTATAAAGTGAAAACAGCTTTTCCGATGTACAGTGAATAGGTAAATAATAATAGTAATATTAAAATATTCATAATATATTAGAATATTTTTAATCCAACCATTGTTTTTCGGTCTTGGGTCGATTTGACAAACGATAGCAAAGTTTGCAATGTTTTCGACCAAACGTTCACTCGATCTAATGTAAAAATATCAATGGTTCGTTCGACCAAATCTCTTTTGGTCAATTGTTTAGTCGATCAACTAAAGAATGACCAATAGTTCTTTCGGTCTTGTGTTAAACGGTCAAATGAATTTCGGCCTCCAGTGGTAAACTCATTTCATTGCCCATTCTCATAGTAACTTCGAAATAAAAGGTAGGTACAGTACATAAAAACTCGGCATTTCGTAATTAATAGTATTTATATACTAGATATATGGATAGATATTATATATATATATTAGAGTTTACGGACACAAAATACGGAAGCCGAATTTTTATCAAGAATCTTTATTTCTATAAAAATGTGTAAACAATTCTTGGTCACGTTAATTAACTAAAAAAATAATTAAAAGAAAGTTATAATTCAGCAATGAAAAAGCCTGTTCGAGGAGTAGAGCTCTCATGAGAAGAAATTCATGGCCAGCCTTTTCAAACGCCAAATGTTTATTAACAATACAAATCAATTTTATATTATTTTTTTGATGATGAACGATGCTGTGTGTAGTAGTAACAATAGTTTATAACAATGAGATTTGAAAAGTAAAAGTTTGGTAAATTTAAGGTACATATTAATAACAAATAAATAGTCACAGCAAATCATATTTACAATAACTTAAGAATATGATTAGAAATAGCTTGTGAATAAGCAACTCAATCCCAAGCAGTTTTATCTTCTAATATTCTATGATTAAGTAATAAGCTTTTAAACATAATTTATGTTTTACTACCGTTTATAAATTTATTATTTGTTATTTGGTAGCATAATATGGCAAGGATGATAAATATCTGTTAAATGACTGTAATGATGTCTACATTCATAACATAACTTTGTACAAAATATTTGGACACAAGGTGTTATCAGAATGGCTTATAATCAGTGCTCCACTTAATGTCATTGACCTTTCGCTTCCCCTTTGATTGACAGACAGACAGTTGAACTGACAAAGCTTATTAATATTTCTTGTTTACATCGCATCAATTGATCTTGTTGTGCCAATGAAGATACTGTTAGTCATTTCAATCATTATGTTTTGAAGTGTAATGGACGAAAAATATTTTACAATCTACGGCTTTGGTTACATTCTATATAGTATATTTAAAAAGTCCGGCTTGCGTTAGTAAATTAACATATTATATTAAATTTACCAATATCAGTCGTCGAGCTTTGGTGAACTTAACTACAATATGCAGGTGGTATTGAAGTATAAAGAGGAAACAAGATGGACATCTATAATATGTATTTGTTAAGAGTATATATTGGGCTTGTCTAATTCTGAAACCCTACATACTTTATTGCGTGTGTCAGTGAGGTGTAGTTATATTTAAGGAATTATACTGGACCATGTGGTTTATGTAAAACTCTTAAATATTTTTAAAACATCATCGTATTTAATAATAAAATATATTCATAATAAAATGGTGGATCGGATAAAAGTTCGATTCGAAATACTTAACAGGAAGAGATGTTTTGAATTAGTTGTAGGTCGTCTAATTGACTCTGCTGATGTCGGGCTCGGCTATATTCGATTAAACAATTGAGAAGCTAGATAACATTTACACATTTGTTGACATGACAACGTAATTAATTGTGTTAATAGGTACACCCTGTATATCGTTTGGGTACGTTTGTAGTTTAATGTTACTTTTAAAATGTATCAGTATCAGTCAATATCGTCGGTACACACGAAGTTAATCGCTGTTTTTCATATATATCTACGTCTTTCTGAGAGTATTATCTATATTTATAGCAAATTACACCTCAATGAGATTGGCAGTTTAGCTGCGGTATTGTAAAAGCTGGGAGTTACATTAGTAGCAATCCAAACTGATAACTACAACCCCAATGGTCGACTTTCTACTCTAGCCAAATAGGCGATTTAGAAGGCGTTCTGAATCGCCTATTTAGATTAAACCAGAATTAGTGTTATTAATAATATAATTGTATTAGTATCTCCCCAACAGTTAATACAGTCACACCAAATAGTGGCGTATTTATTGGCATCTGGGTTGTACTGGCCGCAGTACGTTGGGAGAATCTACTAATAGATTAGTTGAACAACTTTACAGTACTCGGCACTTCGCAATCGAAAATTGCGCATGCGCATCCAGTGGACAATCGAAACGAATCGATCGTTACCATTAAAGAAAATTAAACAACAATAAACATAGATAATATTTCTAACATAATGTCAACAAAACATTAAACTTGTTTATATGCCAAAATCTATTGTTTACAATACTATTATTATCTTTAATCATATCTATAAAAAGTATATATCTACAGATATAACGAAGGTGTAATGATTGGTGGGTATTTTGTTGTCTTATCTGTGTGATATTGTACAGATAATGTACGAGAGGTGGGTAACGTCAGTGCGCGCCGGCGCGAGGACACCGACGGGCCACCGCCACCGTTACCGCCGCCGCCGAGGAATCCGCGAGGAAGATCATCCATATCTGAAGGTCCTAGGTGAGTTGAAGAATCGTCGCAATGTTGCAAGCTCGTTCCAGGCAACGTACTATAGCTGTCGTTCTTGGCACTACACAGAGCGTTATACTTATAAGTCGTCTCTGGACACGCTATCGTATCACGGGCAGCGTGGCCGAGTGACATGGAGGACGATCTCGCATCACCACTCGCAGACAGGTCCGGTACATCCAAAATACTGCTCGACGGAATCGTAACATGTTAGCTACGAGGCTCCACCGCTCTTTAGGCTTGCTGATAAGCGACCAAACTATCCGAAATCGTTTACGTGAAGTGAGTTTGCGTTCCCGAAGGCCGCTGAGGGTTCCACCTATAGCACCCTGCAATCGTAGGTCCCGTTTGCAATGGGCTCGCGAACACAGAAATTGGGAGGAAGAAGACTGGCGTTGTGTTTGCTTTTCCGATGAATTTCGTTTCGGTGTGAGACCAGATACAAGACGTACTCGGATTTGGAGGACTTCTGGGCGTTAAGAACGTTTGAAATTTTGGCAGTAAGATCATTTATATGGAGGTGGAACAATAATGGTTTAGGCCGGTATTTGGATCGGTGGAAGAACCGATCTCACTTGGATCGGGGCAACCTCAATGCTCAGATTTATGCGGAGAGGATTGTTTCAGGCGTGATCATCCCTTTGCGAAACTCGTTGGATGATTCATTTCGACTCATGCATGACAATGCACGTCCTTATACGGCTAGAGTCATAACACATACTCTTGCCGATGCTCGTATCAACGTCCTGCCGTGGCCTGCTCAATCTCCGGACCTCAATCCAATTGAACACGCATGGGATATACTCCAAAGAAGAGCTCTGCTCTGATGGATGACGTACATACCCCACAACAACTATTTGACTTGTTAGAAAGGACGTGGGTGGCCATTCCTCAAAGTGATTTTCCTGAGGTCCTCATTTTTGCCTATTTTTTCCCATTTAGTTACGTGAAGACTAATACTAATATCAGGTTTATTTTTCACAATTTGCAAATCTTTCAAATTTTCTTAATTTTACAAAATATATAGATAATTTAATAACTTAAACATAGGAATTAAAGTAAAAAGCTAGTCTGGAAATATAAAAAACTACCAAATTAATATTTGCCAAATCTAGTGTAGATTTGGCAAATATTAATTTGGTAGATTTTTATATTTAAAAATGTACTTGATCCGTAGATACTTGATGTGTGTAGTTCATTCATAACGTTACGAAGTACTTGTCAACGGCGGGCTCTTCTCTCATTTAGAGCATTTCGTATACTTTTTGAGTGGTTGAGATCGCCGTCGCCAAAATTCTGTTTTCTAGTTTTATTGGTAACTTCTGCGCTAGGTATAATTCATGTGTTGCGGAGGGCTCTATAAACATTCAAACAATGGACTCAAAGAACTCCTAATAAATATAAATTATGTACCAGGAAAGAGTCAAGCGACGAAACAAACGCACGGGTGTTTAAGTGCAAAGGGTCACACAGCGACTTTGTGTGATCCACAATTAATTGTTCCGTGGTTGGGCGTTCTTTATGTCCATTGTTGCAATCATTCTAATAAAATCTCCCGTGACACAGGCATTAATCCTAGTACATGAGTAGTCTTTTAAAAAAGAAATCCGCGATCTTGACTGGCCAATGCCGTGCCGCCGATTTTCTAACTAAGCTATTCATAGCCTTGCCAGTTAAAATCTCTATCTATAGGCATCCTAATTCATCTCACGTGCCGTATCTCAACGTAAATCATGGTTACGGGACGTTTTCCGGTGACTCTCATAGTCCGTCAATGTTTATCTTCTCGCGATTCGTGACAGATGCTGTAGGTTTACTTAGATCAGTAGATAGAGCGACGAAGCGCCTTGTCACTAGCTTACTTAGGCCATGGTTTTTGCCAAATCGCAAAAGAATTTTATTGTCGGGTTTGACAAAAAATTACACATTTTCTTTTACACTCAATATGTTCTTTATATTCGCCTGCTAAAAAAGTGTAGCTAGGCTTACACCGCAATTGAACCCACAGAAGTTCATGTAATAAAATTTTAAAAAGACATAGTTTATTATCATAGTGTACTGACATGACAGTGTTTTAAGTGCTGAAACATTGTTTATCTCCTATATGTGTGACCTTGAGTGCGCACGTGCACAGACTAGTTTACATATATTATATTGTTGTAATATGAATACTATCAAGTAATAACATATTCTTTGTTTTTAATTGATATTGTCTTGTTGGGTCTGTGGATTAGGCTTGGGTGCATATTTTCGCGTATACTTATGCCACGGAATCAAAGACTGGGTAATTTTATTTAATAACTTTAATGTTTATGTATATATTTATATGGAAAATTATTAAATTATCAAATTACACATTTTAAGAAACATAATATTTTACAATTAAATGAGTGACCTGCACTGTTCTCCTAGCTAGATTATTAAATAATCTGTATTAACGAGTAACAGTCATTTTCCCTTCTGTAATAAAGGTGAGTTGTTTAGTATACAATCATGATCTTTCTCTTTAACATTTCATTAAATCAAATATCGTGTTACAATGCTAAATATCTTAAAACTTAATATCTTAATCTAGTTAACTAAGCTAGTATGTGTGAGGGAGTTTATATGTGCGAGGGTGTGTGTGCGTCTACGTGTGTGTGCATCTGCGTGTGTGTGCATCTGTGTCTGTGTGCGTCTGCGTGTTTGTGCGTCTTAGTCTGTGTGTGTGGGTGTGCGTGTCTGCGTCTGCGTGTGTATGTGTGTGCGTGTGCGTGTGTATGTGTGTGAGGAGGTGTGAGTGAGTATGTGAGGGCATGTGAGTGAGTGTGTGAGAGTTGCATGGGCGTGCCTTTGTGTGTGTGCGTTCGTGTCTGTGTTTGTATGTCTTTGAAAGGTACTAGTGTTGTATTAGGTTAGGTATGCTTCTGTTTCGTCATAGCTTTTGTTTTGAAGAATTGCGGCTACCACTTTCTTACAATCATACTGGGACAGATCATGAATTGGACATATTGCGTTTATTTTGTTGTATAGTGATAGACCTAGAAAATAAAATAATCGTTTGGCAAAAGTGGTTCGTGCGAGGGGCACTTTAAAGATTTTATCTTTTCGCCTCTTATTTATATTATGGTGGAATTTTTCATGGTGTTGTAGTAGAATTGTTTTTAAGATATATAACTGGTGTACGTTTAGAACACTACAGTTTTTATATAATTCAGCTGTTGGATACATAATAGGTCGTAATGTAGCCACTTTTAAAATTGCTCTGTGTGCAATTTCAAGCGGTTTCATGGTCGTTTTGGCTGCTCCACCCTAGGTGGAAATACAGTATTTTACAACTGATTGGCAGAATGCAAAATAAACATTACGTACAATAATAAGATATGCAACATTTCTAAGCGTTTTAGATATATATTTCAGTTTGCGGACTCTACATAGAAGGGAATTTATATAAATTTTAAAGTTTAAATTTTTATCCAAAAGTATGCCTAAATATTTAAGACTGTCAACATTATTCAATTGTGGACATTTACAAGCTTGTGTTTGCAAGTCACACGAATGGGCTTTTATATGTATTGCGATTTTAGGTTGAGAGATTGAGCTAATGGAGAAGTTAATGAATTTCGTTTTAGATACATTCAGAGTAAGATGATGAGGTTGAAGCTAATTTAAAATTTTATTAAAGCCACTTTGGGCAACAGATTCGAGTTGCGTCCATGAACTTGCACAGAAGGTCAAAGCAGTATCGTCTACATATGATATTATTTGAGTTTTTGGGACATGATAGTTGCAGAGGTCATTAATAAAAATTAAGAACAACGTCGGCCCAAGAATGCTTCCCTGTGGTACGCCGTAGTGAATCGGCAAATCGCTACTGCTGTGAACCTCTATTGTAACTATTTGTTAAGTAATTACGGGAAAAATCTAATTGTAGCCCCCTGACACCAATGTTTTCTAATTTGAGAAGCAGGGTAGGAACCGGAATTGTATCGAACGCTTTCGTTAAATCAAGAAATATTGTTAGGACTTTATTGCTGGCATTTAAATTTTCCACTATATAATTACATAACTTATGTACTGCATCACATGTTGATTTGTTTTTTCGAAAGCCAAACTGTTGTGGGGATATTAATTGAAAATGTTCTAGATAACGTGTTAATCTGTTATTAACGAGGCGTTCAAGCACTTTAGATAAGGCACTTAAAACAACTATAGGGCGATAGTTGTTTGGAATCTTCCCGTCGCCATCCTTGAAGAAGGGATGCATCCCTGTTTTGAATGCATCGTAACAATCCGGGCGTAATCCATGGTTTTAATATTCTTTTCTTTGATGAAAGGGGCATGCCAGTATTAGGCCTAGAGGTGCACAAGAAATTAGCTACACTAAAAAAATATATGATTATTTATCCTACTTCTTCCTTGTATTTATTATTCTGTACTAGCTGGTAATATTTTCTAAAAATATTAAACAAAAATACCGACTAAACTATATAATGGAAGTTGCAAGCAAGTACATTAACGTAAAAATGTTGCCTTTACACAAAATATGTTGACAGATAATTAATCGAAATAGTAATTTAGATACCATTGCTATATTATATATTTATTATATTAGTCGTTAATTTAATTTATTATACAAAGGTAATACAAAACTAATAATAATTATTATTTTTATCTTTGGAAGATTACTTTGATTAACTTAATGTCTATTATCTATGTATCGAGGTTTTGTTATTATTATGTTGTTATTATGGCAACACCATCTCTAATTTGTATGACGCCGGAAAACGTAAATGTCAATATCATTGCTTGTTTTGCAGCTCCATTGTGACGGTTAGTGTTTATTTATTACGGTTAATATCAACGACATTTACCTATTAGCTATAAAACTGAAATGTATTCTGTTTTATTTCATTTCTAATTGATTGTACTTATTAATAAATTAAAATGTATAAAATTATATGACACATATTTAATATAAATTGCATTGATGAGGTATAAGAAGATTTGATAACTTTAAAATGCCAAGGTTTTGTAAATCACTTCTTATGCTAATTAATTATTGGCATTGCTTACTATTATTTTCATTAGCCTTTATAGGTGTGCACTGTGGGCCTGGATTACTATGGCGTCTTGGCATGCACCTTTTAATTATAATTGTGTTTTTTGAGATAGCTGTTGTTAGAAGATGTATTAAATTATCGGTGGCATGGTTAGCGTATGTAATAGTGTAAATGGTGTTCAAATCTAGCTGTGAAATAGCTAAGTCAAGTGCTTCGTAATTAATCCTACCAATGGTCTTAGTGACCATAGTATGCACACTTTTGTTGTAGAGACAAAACCACAACTACATCATACATATTCATTTATTTATTTCAGCCTGTATTGTCCCACTGCAGGGCAAAGGCTCAAGGCCCTAAAACGAGGCAAAGGCAATGACCCTCACTTTTTTAGATCTATGTTATGCGCTAGTTTACACCAGTCTCTCTTTAAGCTGCCCAATTCATCCTGTATCGTCATCTCGGTCATATTAATACAATATAAAATTTTCGTTATATGGTATACTGAAACTGGGACTTAGGTGCATGTGAAGTTCCTACGTAAAGCAGGACTCCTAATGTGATTAAAATAATTATATTCTTAATATCGCTAGATTTTCGTTAGTGTCTATTACTTACCAGACAATGTGTTAAATGTGTTAAATTCGGCAGAGAGTACATATGTGTGGCAAAGCCATTGATATAAAGTTTTAAGAAATACGTGATAGCTGACGACCTATTACTATCACCTGTTGCGATACTCTGACTAAATTCTATTTTGCATTATGATACTATAGTGTTTATACTCTATAGTATTATAACATAACGCAAAATTGAATTTATTAAACAATTATTTGTTGTGTGACAGATCAACCGGAGCGAGTCCAACACGGGATGAGAGTAGCGACTTGATATCATTCACGAGCCCCACCTCCAAGCATGCGCCCAAAGAACCGCACCTCAAACTCAAGGAGTGCATCGATCAGATCAACAAGTAAGTGTTATTAATCTACTATGAGTAGTATATAATAATCTCAGCGCTGTATATCAACTGGCCCACTGCTGGGCACGGCTTCTCAGTGTTAGAAGGGGTAGTCTATAGTCTATAACGTCGGCCACGTTGGTCTTCGAGAAAGGTTTTGGGATTTTCTGCCAAGAAATTCTCAATAGCAACACAGAGTTTAAAAGTTTGCGGCGTACACACCTGCATGAAACCCACACCACCTCGAAAAGCACATAAAGCCGTTGTTCCTGCGCCTGATCTCTCTCTGGTCGTGTCAGATTGCCATCTCTTCGGATTATGAGTGTTAAGGAACAGAGAGTGCTCTTGTGTTTGCACACGTGTGTTCTATAATATCTCCTGTGCAGATAGCCAGTCTCCGTTAACATTCGCCGCCATGACCGATAGTCGTTCTGGAAGACATTAATATATGAGTAGTTTTATTTTTAATAATCTTTTGCTATTACTATCATGTGAAAAAACATAGCGGGCAAAATATGAAAGTAATACAATAATACTGTCTGCCCAAAAATTTAAATTTTGGGTACTCTGTGAATTTTCTGATATTCTATAATAGAACATTTTATGATGATTCATTTACAGTTCATATTTTTATATTTCTTAAGATAACGCTATCTTAATAAATATAAAGCTTATAGTTTTTATCTAACAATGTTATCATATAAATATTGGGAAAACGCCAATGTACGCGACTATTGCATGTCTCTATATTTACAAGTGATAATCAATTGTCTAAGTGTAATTACTTATCTACCGTATGTGATTTTACTCACATGTTATGTCATTAGCACATGGTCTCTATTACTCAGGGATAGTGTAAGTTGCTAATAGAGAAAGATTTTGTAGAATCGGTTTCGTAGTTCCAGAGATTGTCCTCCACCTACAAATAAACAAATTTTAACTCATAATATTAACTGTATAGAACCGTCAATTGAAATCATTTGTTGTCTTTTATTAATCGTTGTTAGTCTGAAGCAATAATCGTAGTATCTTCAAAGTTACTAGTCGTTAATAGTATAATGATAACGCTTCGTTGGTCCAGTGGCATTTTGCGCTGATTTGATGTATGTATTTGATTGCCGGTTTCGCAAATTGAAAATTCTCAGTAGCTGTATGGAGACTAGAAAATTGTACGGCAATAGGCTCGCACATAAGATCTAAAACAAAGCTGGTAATTTTACTCCGTCTATACTCCTTCGGAGAAATACAAAGACAATGTATACATACAATAATGACCACGCCTGTCTGTTACACATCATAGCGAACACATTTCGTCAATAGCTAACGTATAATTTTGTCGACACTCCTCAGGTTGAGCCAACAGACTGAAGAGCTAGCATTAAACGTCACGCAATCAGAACAACCAGCAACCATGAACAACCAGCACTATAATCAGAGGCCTGGTTACCCGTACGCCCCACAATACGGGTATAATTACCAACCGCCGTACAACCAGATGCCTCCATACCCTACAACGCCATCACCATACGCAATGCCTTCACCGATGCCGAACTATGGGTACTATCAACCATCGATGGGTCCACCAGACCTGCAACAGACTTACGTACCAGTCAATCCACCGATGTATGGGCCTCCTATACAGTATAGTCAGACTCGAATGGCGTCCCCTTCGCCGTACCCTCCATACTCTGCGCCACCTGCGTATAATTATAACACTACTAACATGATATCGAGGCCTCCAAGACCGCTGTATCCACAGCTAAGTCAAGTGCACTCGTATCCACCGCTGCCGGTCGCTTCGTCAACAGTTACCACGAACAATGGCAATAGTGTAAATCAAAGTGCCGTCAAAATTGAGCCTCCGAAAGATGTCGTTGAAAGCAGTTCCAGGAAGCTCTCCGAAGTCAGTATAGCGGTGAGTTTACATGTTTTAGTTTTGTTAGGATTACTATTTAAATTGCATAATTAATATAATTATACAAGCATACGAACCGCCTCATGGTAAGCAACTACGTAGCCTACATTTTGAAAAACAAGATATGTCTTGTACACACAGCGACGCATCAACCTAGACTGTTTGGACTTTGAACTATTAGAAGTTGAACGCTGCGAATCGTGCGAGAGAGTGCGTTATATTTTTATTACGCTCTATCCTTACCATTACATTGTACACCACTATGCACTGTCCTTTGCCGACAATTCTCTATTTTGTATGTAGTTATGCGTATATAGGGTGTCGAACTTGATGTGTAGCCGTGTGTACTAGGAATCATTTCAGTATCGTGGGGGATTTTGCAGACCGTCAATCATCAATCACATATAACAGATTCGTAGCAATAATTTGTGGTGTGGGTTACGGGTATTTATATTATATAAATATAATAGGTAGCATATATTTCCCTTTAAATATTGAATATAATTAAATTTTATTAACCTTTTTGCATTCTGTTTAAGGAAAAGATTATATAGTCAATAAAATAATTGTGGTGATACCATGCGGTTTGTGTTCAATTAATAGTGTTTTATTTATATTTGTATGAAGAATGTGATTTTCCATTTAATTTACTGCATAATCCCAAGGGGATACACGGTTCATTAATAAATCAAATTTGAATGATTCTATATTCTTACGACCCCTTATTCGAAAGGAGTTATATTTCTAAAAGTCTACTTTTCTTCTACCTTCTCACATAAAGCAATGCGAAATTGTAACGATACTGTTATCAATGTAAAAACAGATTTCATAAACAAGTCTCTTGTGTCCAATATTTAAATTGTATATGTTTTCCTTTAGATTAAATGTAGTTTTAATGTGAATTTAATACAAGATTTTATTTATTGAATAAAAATGTATTATTAATTGTTATTATAATACATTTGTTTGTTAATAATAACCAATTACTACGAATGTATTCGAATAATAAATCAATTACTATATAACTGGCCAATGGATGTAGTTTTCTAACAATCGCGGATCGCAATTGTTAGTTACAACATGTTGTTACTTTTTACTTTCTGAGCTATATCCGGTCTCTGTGTATCATATACAAGATAGACATTGACCTGGTAATTAATTAATAGACTCTGAATATAGTTAGTCATTATTGGTCATAGTATAGTTAGTCATAGGACCTTCTGTTCTAGTTTTCTAGAATATTATTAATTGCTGATGTTACACAGGTTTATACACATAAGTGTCTTTTTAACTCAATCGGAATATTGTTTGTGACCGTAGAGTCAGCAAACAAATTCGCGCTATTAACGCCTTTAGCCCACATATGAGATGCCTCGAACAACATATCGCAGTCTTAATAAAACAGTGACTTAACTTGATATTTGCAAATAAGGCAATTTGAACTCTAATTCTGTGATTATCACTACATATTATACAACAAAGTCCCCCGCTGCGTCTGTCTGTCTGTTCGCGATAAAATCAAAACCCATTAAACGGATTTTCATGCGGGTTTTGGTTTTACAGAATGATTCATGAGGTAGGTTTAGGTGTATAATTTGTTAAGGTTTTGTGCTACTCGTGCGAAGCTGGGATGGGTCGCTAGTAAATTCTAAAATTATATTCGTAATAAGTAATTGCATCAGAGTTTAAATTTGTTTGATCCAAGATACTCAGATAGGTGTCTATTTTATTAAGAGTGCGATATGTGGTTGTAACCTTTTCTGTGTACATTGAGAGCTTCGCACAGCGAGGCGACTGCTAGCCCAAAGCGGCTTCTGTGCAGTCAAATAAAAAAACAGTGATATAATTAATACAAATATTTCTATACTTAAATACTTAAATTTCTATACATGTTTAAATAAAAACAACGTATTTTGAACCTTATAGTTGTAGTCTAGAACTATTACAGTACAATAAATAATCGTAACTTATATGATTGAAGATTTTTTATAGTTTTTACGCACATTTTGATCTAGACATGGATTATTTTTATAGGGCCTATAAAGTATCGATACAGTTTTGTAGAAATATGCATTAGATATTACTTCGTGTATAGAAGTATATTTATATTACATACAAGGTACAAAAGTTTCTATAATAGTAAAATTATTTTAATGCTTTTGAAAACAATACACTCATTCGCCCAGATGCATAAGAGTGAATCTTAACCCGATTGATAGTTAAATTTTTATCAGGGTTTGATACCCAAATTAGGGAGTGTTAATAGGTTTTTCTAGTAGTAAGTTGGAGTCTAACAATATTCTCCAGTAGACGACGGTATACCTTCATTATATGAGTCATACAGCCGCCAATCTTAACCCTATCCTTCGGGAAATGCAGGCAAAACACTATGTACAAAAACACCTTTTTTAACATTTACTTTTTTTTCAGTCCAACGAATCCAGCGACACAGTAGGTAGTCTGCCAAAGTCTATGAACCTCATCGACTTCGGTCGCAACACTAGCGCACAAGGTAGCGTAAGAGTAAGCGTGCTTGAAGCGTTTGATCCTCTACTAACTGAGAAAAATAATACCGGTGAGTGGTTTGTGTTTCATTATGGACTTTACAATGAGATGTTAATGTTTTGCATAACTTGCGTTCTTAATACGTTATCTTAGCTCGTTGGTAAGTGTAAGTAGCTACATAATATAAGATTTTGGGTTTGAAAATCAATAGTTTCTTAGTAAAACGAACACTTAAAACAATTCATATGGATAAATAGAAACTAAAAAATATATGTACTTATGATAGAGCGAGAGAAATAGTCGGAGGTTGCTTGAAAACTTCGTCAAGTTTGAGTGCGGTACCTTCATAAAAGGCCTGAAGCTTGCCTTATTAACATAATCGAGATCGATCTATTTAATAGTCGATTATATTCAATCTAGTACTTTAATGCTTTCAATGCTCCTTAGATAGCTACAAAACATGCAAGTGAAATCGACGAATTAAAAGAGAGTGAGATGAATTACTATTATTTATTGTTAAGAATATGTGTTGGTCTTGATTTATTCTGAAAACCTAGGTACACTTTTCATTAGGTTAGTTGCTACTACCTGATTAAAAAGTAGTCTTTTTTTTATCAAGATTAGCGTTTTAATTACATTACTTGTAGTAAATAACTGTTGTTATGGCTTATCAGTTTTATGCATAGTAACAATGAAGAAATAATTTTGAAATACAATTTTAACTATAAGAACGTGATATATGCTTATTTGGTTAAATGTTTGTGATCAATTTATTGTGTCGTTATAAGTGTAAATTTTGTAACAAACGAAGGGTCTACGGTAACCGGATGACGGCTGACATACAGTTTATTTGCAAAAGAAAATCGATCGTATTTGTATGTTAATAGAACTTAAATTTCAATAAATATGTGCTGCGTGTGTAGTTATAAATACACGCAACTAAGTTATGTTTTTAATTTGCTAATGAATATATTAATACTGAAGCCGTCCTTGAGGTATGTGTTTGGCCCTAATGTTTGTGATGTTCTCATTTAAAGTCCAAACTCATTATTAATTTATGCGAATTCATTATTCCAAAAGCAACACATTGTTTTATAATCCGGCACGTGTTTTGTATTCGCGGGAACTATGAAATTCATGGTTTACCATCTGATCTTTCATAAGTTTTTGTTATTGTATATAACTGAATGGGCAGATGTGCTAAAATCACTACATGTTGGTCAAACAATTCATATTTTTTGCACTTGGTTGTAGTAGTAGCAGTGTCTCACACGTTTAGGCGAATAACATGTTGAAATGAAACTGCTTTTTTCGGATTTTGTAGCGGTATTTCCTCACGTTTGGGTTGCTTTTTAGCAGCCAAGATCACAGAGAATCTGTCTGAAAGTATGAATTATAATTTTTTATAAATAATTTAAAAAGAGTTCAATATTTGTAATTTAAATAAACCACTTTAAAATCCGTATAGAGAAGTTTAATTTCAAGAAAGTATTTTCTAAGTATTTACTTGATTTATTTGGCATTACATTAAATTGATTACAATGCAAGATACTTTCCATCATTTAGGTATATGTTTGTAATTAGTGGTGTGTGTGTTTTTAAAATATCTAAATTATTTTACTAAGATTAGCATTTTATTATTGACATAGCAATATCAGCACATTCCAGTCGATACTTAAACAACACTAACCGCCGATTCAGTGACATCCGTGAACCCGAAAACGACCAGGCGCAATTTTGATAGTGATGTAATGCGGTCGTTTCGATGTCTAAAACATAAATAAATAAAATGCTTAAAATTGTCATAAAATTTAAAACAATTTGTTTTGAGGTGTGGATGGGAATACGGGTTTTTTTATATACATTACGATCCTAACATACGTCAACAGTCCGGTGTACCCTATGAGGCACACGAGTCATTCTACCCTAGGACTAGTTTACCCTAGTTACTGTTTTCTTTGTGTCAAAAATATATGAAGACTATTAACGTGCTAAACTATGACTACACCTGTCTGTTACACGCTCTATAGTTATAACTAAGTCTCAATATCACGCACGTTTATTCCTTACCTACGGCACGTTCATGTCCATACATACAGAGAATGCGGCGGCATCGAGCGAGTGTTCAAGCTCGGTGTACGAGGAGTACGATCCGCTGGATTTTCTGTACGGCGAGACGGAGATGCGCGACGCTGTGTACGCGACAGTCAATAAGAAGGACACACTGCCGTCGCCGCCGCCCAAGTCCATACCCAGCGTGCCCGCCGTCGCGCTACGTTCCACCACTGTGAGTTCCTTTTTACAATTGACTATTAGTATTGTGTATTGTGTCTAAGATACGGACAGATGAGATGTAAAGGCAGTATACAAACTTAACGAACACAAATCTTGTTATTCGAATGCGCTAATTGTCGATTCATAAATCTACAATTCGATCCAAGCATTCGAATAATTATGAATAACTCGAATCATTTCAATTAACGATTAATAATTCGAATACATTTGATTAACGATGAATGATTCGAATACATTCGACTAACGCCCAATAATAAGAATACAATTTAAATGTTTAATCGATAATCGTACGTAGTAAGTACTGATCGATATATTAATACGTTTTAGTCTCCGTCAATACTACTTATTGAGTAGCGTAAATCAACCTACATAAAGTAAGGTCTAGATTTAATTGTCGTTAAAGTTCTTCAGCAAATTTTTTTTCGGCGTACGTCTGTAATTTTGTACTTGACACGTTTAACTATATTTTATTTTTAAATTATAATGATCAAAAATATGTTCTTATTCTTATAATGAATAGGTAATTCTTCTGTATTCTTTTCTATAATCTGTATGTATACTATTTTCAGAATAAGCTATACGATTGTATAGTGAAAACAAGAACAAGAAATTACGATAGCGAGCACAAAGCTTTTCTCAAAATGGTCTTAGATGTTAGAAGTAAGTACTTATTTTATATTTATCACTAGCCATTGCTTTTTGGTAGCGTGGATAACAGTTTGGCACGATGTAATTTACGGCGATTACATACACTATATAGGCTCTATATCGACGATTCAATTGAAGATAAATGGAAAAAGATTAGATCTTAATTTGAATTACGAAGTATTAAATTGTTAGAAACAAAGAGAAAAAAAAGAAATGTAAATAAAAAAATTAAAGTCATTGTTTTGCGTTTAGAACCGTCTGAATGGTCGGGCGCGATTAGATTTTCAAATAATTATCTAATGTACAGTTACAGACTTTTTACTTACATACAAAGATCTATTACTCAGTGTAAACATTCTTGGATCAGAGCGACGACTTTACCTGAAGAAAAGCCAGGATAGAATTACTCTAAACTGACGAGTGTGTATGAAAAATGTAGGTAATAAGAAGCAATATGCTAGGATATTACAGATTTCTTGCTTGCTACGAGCAAGCAAGTAATCTTTATTCTCTGCCTACTCCTCCAAGAAAAGGTTTGAGTCTATGTAATATATATTCATTACAGAAAGATTCGTCCACACGGATGAGAAGACGAACCCTGGTCACGTGATAGCCGCCCGGTCCGGCGGCAAGTACCCTCCGAACGTCAGTATCAAGATTCTAGTCCACCACGCGCACTCTGACGAACCGTTCACCTTCACGTCAGACGGTAAGCCGATTCAAACCTTACAATTATTTAAATAAAGGTTATTATAGTTTTTAAGGATTGTAGTAAGTGTAGTATATGTATATATATATATACACTGCCGGTCAAAAGTTTGAGACCACCTACATCAAAGTTGCAAATGGATGTAAAACTCAAAATAAAAAGCTAAACATGAAAGGATTTATTGTGATATTTATTAAGTATGGCAAATGCAATTAAATATAAATAAAAAATATTAAATATTTCGACAATTTAACTTAAAATATATGTTGACAAGCTAAACAGCTTTTTCATCAAAAAACCCTCCCTTGCATTGAATCACTTTGTTGACAAGTCTTGGCATGCGGGCAATCAATTTGTCGATTGTTTCTTGTGAAATATTGTTCCAGCTTTCTTGCAATGCTCTCCACAAATCTTCTTGTGAGCTGGGACAACAACTGCGCACGTTTCTGTCCAGCTGTTTCCACAAAAGTTCTATAGGGTTAAGGTCGGGGCTCTGAGCGGGCCACACCATGTTTTTTAACACCCCTTCTGCTTCTTTTGTATCTAAATAACCCCGGCATAATTTGGAGCTGTGTTTAGGGTCGTTGTCTTGTTGGAAAATAAAGCCATCTCCAACTAGCCGAAGTCCCGATGGTACAGCATTACACTCCAATATTGCTTTGTACTGCTCCTTTTTCATAATTCCTTCGACTCGTACCAAATCTCCAGTTCCACGGCTCGAGAAACAACCCCAAACCATAACGGAACCACCGCCATGCTTCACTGTGGGCAGGACACAGTCTGGCATCATCTTTTCCTCGGCACTCCGCCGAACAAAAACACGTCTTTTGCTCCCAAACACTTCAAATTTGGACTCATCTGTCCAAAGAACTCTTTTGAAGTCTTCTTCACTCCAGTCTCGATGGGTAAGGGCCCACTGCATTCTCTTCTTTTTGTTTTGTGGCCTTAAGAGAGGTTTTCGCACTGCTACGCGACCAAATAACTTAGCGTCTCTTAGTCTTCTTTTCACTGTGGTCAATGACACAGGTGTAGACCGGGACTTGTTCACTTCAGCGCGGATTTCTGGTGCTGTCAGGCGTCTATTCCGCTTGCTTGTTACCACGATGAACTTATCCTCGCTAGAAGTGGTAGCTCTCGGCCTTCCCGACCGCGAACGATCTTGATTATTGCCAGTCTCCTTGTATCGGGTTATTGTGTTATGAACACAAGTCTTCGACAACTTGAGCTGAGTAGCAATCGCACGTTCAGATTTGCTTTCGTTGTGTAAAGCAATGATGACAGCACGAGTTTCACCGCTAATTTGGCGTACTTTTCCCATAATGAGATGTCTTCACTGTAAGAACGACGAGCTCGGACTAACCAAGATTAAGAAATATGTACTCCATGGAAACTCAGGTGTTCACAGTGTTTTAGGAAGTTAAAATTTCCTAAAATTCTGTTAACACAAAACAAAGCCCAAATAATGAATAATAGTCAGGTAACAATAATATTACAATGACTTTAGCGCGCGGTCCGCACGCGGCGCCCATTGATGTTTCTAGACAAAAGACCTTTGTACGATGATTACATAAAAATAAATAGAAATAATGACTTTGAAAAATAGTTAAATATCCATTGTATATGCAGGTGTTCAAATTAATTGTTTATCATATGTATTTTAACAAATTTTATTGTGAAACAATATTTTAACTTGTGGTCTCAAACTTTTGGCCGGTAGGGTATATATATATAGTAGTAATGAGCGCAATTGCATTTTAATTATATTCGAATGTATTGCTAACATAAATGTATCGTATATAATTCGATTGCAGTGATGAATATTGCAATCGAATATGATAATACTCGAAAAATTACCTAGATTTGCCACAACAAATTGAGGATTACACACCATGTCTTTTATTTGGTCTTATCAGTTTACCTTCCCATCAGACTATAAGAGGAAAAAGTAGTAGTAGTAGAAGTAGAGTAGAAGGACTTTTGTAGTAGTAATATCTCCTTCAGCTCAGATGGTCAGTCTCGGTTAAGACTGGCAGATAGATAGAATATCTTTTTTGCTAGGAATGTAGATCTTACAATCGCTTTAACCGAAACCGTGTACATTCTGCCTGTGAGAGAAGCAATTTTTTTGTAATTTCCGTCTTATATCATATAATAAAAATAAAAAATAATTGTGGTATAAAACTATTATGATAAACAATCCAAGGTAACAGCATTAAAAATATTTAAAGAGGTGGAAATCTTGATTGTGTATTTATTTATTGTAATTTATCATCTAAAACTCATTTATAGAGTAATAGCATTTATCAACTAAAATTTAAAAATTACCTTTTAAAATTTTTGTATTGGCTGATTTTAATGCTGTCAGGTAGTTTGTTTTATTACAATAGGTGCCATGCAGATAACACTTATTGTATACAAGAAACTAACTGACAGTTATAACTGAATTTAGCGCTGTAGGACTCATCACATTAAAATTGAAAGTTTGTTTTTGTTTGTTTTGCAGTGGAATCGACCGTGGAACATGTGATATTAACTGTAGTATGTTCTCTTGATGAGGATATTAGAGAAGATATGTCTGAATATATGCTTCGGGTAAGAATTACAGTATTATTATTAATTACTAATACTTATTGGGACCGCTATTGTGTGTCCTTTTCATCCCTTAGTGCTATATCATAGGTAGTTATACCATCGTATTAAGACAATATAATAAAGGTTTTTTATGCTCTGTATTTTTTACAGAGGTAGATGATAAGAAATTGTCAAAAACCTCTTGTCAAAGGGATTAACCCGAGCTTGAACATAGCGACCGCGCTAGGGATCACTGTTCATCATAAGAGCCTTTACAATGTTTGATACAAAGAGCATGGAGTATACCTAGACTTGGCATAGCTATTTGCGTGTCTTACAAATTGTCGTCCTCTGAATCTACAAAATTTTAATTTTGATTTTCCTGTAAAATGTTGGGTAAAGCAATATATCAAGAATTCTATTCGAAGTCAATTTGATGTCTCAGTATATTAATGACTTATAATTTTTGTTTAGGTATGGGGAGCAAAAGAATACCTAACGCCTGGCAGTTCGCTAAGCGAATACGATTACATACGCGAGTGCGTACGCTTAGAGAAAGATGTGACGTTGTGCCTCACCGAGGGGAGGGACAACGCGCTAGCGAGGACAGACAGGGACGATGCAAGAGATTCGTATCTAACGTTAGATGACTTATTGCCGTGCCAGGGAGCGACGCCATTATTGTCTTTCGATAACTTATCTATATTACTTGGTGAGTAACCTTTCATTTTGTAGTCGAAATGAAGACTCGAACAATTAGTATCTTTTGTGCGCTTGTCAAAAGACGGACATTATAATAATCGTTATTATTAAATTTAGTCAGTAACAAAAATAATATAAAATTTAATCTCTATCAAATTCAATTTCTTAGTTACTTGTACACTATTTAATGTATTTAACGTATTCGAATAGATTAATACAAAATCTGCTAGTGTTTAGAATAGCAGTAGGCAAATCAATATTTAAAATTATATGTCCTTTTATAGAAACGTTAGAAGGCGAACTATCGCGCGCTGTAGGTGTGACAGGAGCAGAAGGCACGTGTTCTCCGAAGGCCGTGTTCCAAGCGGTTAAAGCGATATGCGCACTCGCTGGTGGAGTGGAGACGTTACACGTCACGTATACGCTCAACGCCTTCGCGCAAGCTTGTACTACGCATGTAAGTATCTTCTATATACTTACCTATCTTTGTTTGACTATATTCGTCTCTGATTGTCTAGATAGCTCTGACTTTATTATTTTGTCTAGTATAAGTAGTATCAGTCCAGGTTTTTAAACTAGGTTTACCGGATAAATATTTAGATCATTTGCTTAAAATATTTGTTTACAGTTATTTATAATGGACATGCTACTTTAAGATCAGTCGGCGCTGGTACAAATTATTTTTGTTGTAAAGGTTAACTATTACGATTAGTTTCTTAAATAATATTTATTAAAATCGATTCACATAAATAACGGCTTTTAGGTTTTTGATATGGCTTGTGACCTTGTTGCACACCTTCTATTATAATATTAATTTAAATCTAATGATTTAGAATTGACAAAAACATGTCAGACTGATACAACGCAATGTGTTGGATATGACCACAGTAATAAATAATATTTAATTTGCGTTTTTATCTATTACTATCAATTAAAGGGATTCGGTGTACCACAGGGAGCTGCAGTAGGCCCGCTATAGTTTTCTTATTTTAATCACGTATGGTATATTCCCTAATAGATTTATCATGGGGTATTCCATAAAAATTATTATACTATACCTATCAATGTAATGTATAAATGATAAAAAGTCAACTTAACATACCTATACAGTGTGTATAATAAACCCTGTCCGATCGTTAAAGGTGTTATATAGTAGCTTGTTATGAGTACGTGGATTGTTATGAGTATTTTTTTTATAATGTTTTTTTTTTTATCCACTCTTCTATAAAAAATTATAAATAAAATACCCCGGTAAAGGAGATCGTCCATATTCGGCTTGAACGTGGACAACTGTCTTATAAACAAAGTAAAATATTAAAAGTTTTGTTCTAATAAACAATAAATATTGGTTACCATCCAGTCGTATGAAATTGAGGTATTATAAAAAAGTTTTTAACATATTTTCATTTGGTTTAAAATGTGTAATTGAAATGGACAATCCAAATGGTTTGTTTGTGTTGCCTAGTAAAAAAACAGTGGACAAAAATCGGAACAGTGTTTAAAAAAATCACATTTAGAAATATTAACGAAATCTGAAAATACGCTGATATTTTTTCATTATTTACTTTATTCATATTTTGAATTCGACAATAATAATAAATGTAAAAATGATATGATATTTGATAAAATATAACAAAATTGTAAAGTGTGTTGGGTAATTTATTTTCATATTCTAGCAACACTTGACATATCTGTCAATTCTGTTTTCGTCATTCGCTTTGCGTTTGTTCGCTCTTAAAGTGGATATGGACGTAATTTTGTGTTTGCTATTTTGTGTTTTATTTTATTAATTAACGAATCATATATTCTACTTAGTTTAGGCTACTGATATATCATATCTAAGTACATACCTTTAATTAATAATAATAGCAAGTTGTTGTAAGCTCCGTCGGTCGTGCTCCACATGTCCACCTCCAACGTCAACGTACATGCGGCACCTTTTTCTACACTTTTTTTTCGGCACTATGAACACTATGCAACACAGTTTAATTTGATTTTATTTCTTTGAAAGCCGTCGGAATCCGGACTCGCATTTGTACATCCTGGTCGCAAATTTTAGCATAAACGATTTGTTTTACGTTACACAAATAAAATTCTAATGGTGTTAGGTCTAGGGATCGCGACGACCACGAGATTGGTTCTGCACGTCCTATCCACTCGTTAGGAAATTAGGAATTTAAGTAATCACGCACTGCACGTAAGAAATGAGGCGCGCGCCATCATGCTGGAACCACTTAGAGCTATGGAAGTTCAATGGTAACTCGCGGTTGTGAAGGCGTTGAAAAGCAAAGCACGTTCCGACAGGACTGCTAGACCTTGTGGTCTAAAGAACTGTTCCTCGTACTCCTTACGCGCAGCTGCATAATTACACTCGCTCCTAACTAAACACATCATCATGTTAAAGTATTCTGGGTTTGAATACGTCACATTATCTAACAGGGAAAATGCTCAATAGTGGCAGTCCGAACGAAAGTGGTTTTAGCGCGAGACTGAGTACGAAATTGTTTGCCCGTATTATACCTAAGAAACAATAATAATAGATAGGGATGCAAACAAGGATTTAAATTTTAATCTTTATTTTCGATTAATATGTTTAGTCAGTAATAAAATAGATAGTGAAAAGTACATGCAAACCAGAACTTTAATGTTATTATACAAAATACGATATCGATATCCTATGAAGAATACAGTTATAATAGCCCAAAATCAAACCTTAATTTAAGTATAAAAAAGGTTGACACAGACTGCAATGCAGAGGGTCTCGGGTTCGAACCCACGTCGCGCACCTCTGACTTTCGGAAGTTATATGACTTTTCGAAATTATGTGCGTATTGATTGACAATTATCGCCTGCTCCGTGCCTCGGAGAGCACGTTAAGCCGTCGGTCCCGGCTGCCATGAACATCTATATAAGTCGTTATTGAGAAGTCAGTGCCCTATATCCTGACACTGGTCTAGCCTTTAGGGTATCGTTAACCTTCGGGTTGCGGAGGTCAGGTGGCAGCCGCTCCGTGTAAAAACTGATATCCAGTCAAATCCGGTTAGACTAGAAAAGCCGACCACAAGTGACTTGGGAATAATAAAGGCTAGGGAGAAGTAAAAATGGTTGGCATAGGCGTAGGTAAGGACCTACGCCTATCCTTACTATCGGAGTTCAAACATAGCTGGTAAAACGTGGGTGTAATAAATAATACACCCATGCCTATATTTTGACTATGTATGTATTCTTTTTATTTAATTTTAAATCTGTAGAAAAACGCATAATTACATAAAGTTGAGTTTTGTACTTGTACGCAAGAGTCTTCATTGTATTTTACAAATAAATAAACTTTCATATTTAAAATTCGAAATTTTTATTTGATCGATAGTCACATCCCTCGCGCGGTGCGTCTGTGCATAAGGCGGCGGGTTTGGTGGTGTTTGCGCTTTTGAATACACGCCGAACATGACCTTTGACATAAAGCCGACGGTTTTTAGGTTTTTAATAGAAAAATAAACACATCAAAGAAGCTGCCTTTTAGTGTTGCCAGTCTTTGCGAAATTTCAGGGATTTAAGGGTAAAATTGCTGATTAATACTGGGTTAAAAATAATATGTTGACGTTTTAAGATTATATTTTTTTAGCATGTGTACGGTCTTACTACCGTATATTGCTGCCTATACCACAAGTTGCAAAGCGCGTGTAGCTGCGCACTCAGCATTTATCGTGTGCTACTTACTATAAATTAGCGATACAACAAAATATATCGACTCAGTTGAACGTTAACAAAACATACCTATTAAATATGCAAACTTTACGAGTGCATTAAAAGAAATAATTGGTCTTATTTTTACTGTAACTTATCTACTTATACTTTAAATATATTATTTACCTTATAATTATTTTCTCTACTACCTTACTAACTGAACAACCCGTACAGCATTATCAAGGGAGCAATAACCCCTTAATCGAACGGACAGGGTTTTGTATACACATTGTGTAAGTTGGTACTTATTTGAAGACTTTTTATCGAGAGTTGTGTCGCGCGCAGGGCACAAGTGGCGGCGGAATGGGCGCGGTGACGCCAGAGATCGGCGCAGACGCGGGCCCGTACTGCGGCGTGGCGCTGCGCGGCGCCACGCGGCGCGAGGCCGTGGCGGCGCAGTGCGCGCGCCTGCGCGACGCCGTGCGCGCGCTGCTGGCGCTCTACTGCCGCGCCAAGCTGCTCGACTTCCAGCTCACCGACACGCACTACCTCACGCCCAATAACCTCGCCAGTAAGTACTCTTAGATCGGCGCGGCCGCGGGCCCGTACTGCGGCGTGGCGGCGCAGTGCGCGCGCCTGCGCGACGCCGTGCGCGCGCTGCTGGCGCTCTACTGCCGCGCCAAGCTGCTCGACTTCCAGCTCACCGACACGCACTACCTCACGCCCAATAACCTCGCCAGTAAGTACTCTTAGATCGGCGCGGCCGCGGGCCCGTACTGCGGCGTGGCGGCGCAGTGCGCGCGCCTGCGCGACGCCGTGCGCGCGCTGCTGGCGCTCTACTGCCGCGCCAAGCTGCTCGACTTCCAGCTCACCGACACGCACTACCTCACGCCCAATAACCTCGCCAGTAAGTACTCTTAGATCGGCGCGGCCGCGGGCTCGCACTGCGGCGTGGCAGCGCATGTCTATTCGAACATATATTATTGTCGTTATTGTCCCGTTGGCACCTGCGAGCGTTGATATTCGTACAGTTTATAACGACCTCACTCCAGCATAACCCCAACAGTCTTAACAAATAAAAGCATGAACAGATATATTTTTTAAATTACAGAAGCAATCCCAGCGCACACGATATCGGAGACGACGTTGTTCTGCATCGAGGCGGTGCACTGCTTGCCGCTGTGCTGGAGCCATGACGACTACCTTTTCCACGCACAAGTATACTACGGCACGCGCCCACTCAACACGCTACACGTCACGCAACCCTCTAACATCGAGGGCGCCGCGTTCTATCCTAGGATTATATTTGATACTTGGTGAGTGAGCTTGTGACTTATATGTCCCGAGAGTATTTCATCGACGGTGATAAAGCACACAAACAATATGTTTTGCATTCCCTTGTGTCATATTTACAATCTCGCATTAAAAATTTAATATTGGGGTGGGCCTTCAATGGAAACTATCATATCGGGGTAACCCCCCCGATATAAAAGAGTTCCGTCAAGTCCAAAATTTAAGAATATAGGCAGGTTGCTGTTTTCTCGTTTCCAGCAAAGGTGTTTGAGAAATTCATCCATAAATACATACTTTACGCCAAACTTTTTTACTTTAGGGCAAAACGATCAGTGGACTCTAACCTACTCATTCTCGCAGATTACATATGGGCTGGACTAGACCAAGTAGATGTGTTGTATTTTGACTTCTGGAAGGCGTTTGATAGGATTAACAATGACATACTGCTGGAAAAACTTTGCACCTTTGGCTTTGCCGGCTCCTCGCAAACTATCTCCGCGATCGCCAACAGGACAGACTTGGTATATACGAGTCTAAACCCTATTACACGCGTTTCGGAGTGTGTCAAGGCTCAATACTGGGACCACTATTGTTTTTACTGATGGTTAACGACCTTCGAACCGTTCTCCGATACACCCAATGTTTGCTGTATGCTGACGATCTCAAACTCTTCACCGAGGTGAGGTCTGATGCAGACTGTCTAGCGCTGCAGGACGACATTGATGCTGTTTTTCAATGGTGCCAGGAGAACAGAATGGAATTCAATGCTACCAAATGCTATGCTATGACATTCAGTCGCATGAGGTACCCCATAGTGTACAAATATAAAATAAATATCGATAGTGAAGCTCGTCCAATCAGCGTGAAGGATTTAGATGTTGCAATAGGCCGTCAAATAACATTTCATAAGCATATAACTGCATTGGCGAAAGAATCTTATTAGCATTTTGGGTTTTATCCTTAGAAATTCTTGCAGTTGATTATATATAACTACCGTCGCAACCGAAGGCACATCTTTTTTGTCGTGCTCTCATATCGCACCATAGCGCGCGCTAAATCACCCCTACCGCCCTCCCTTTCTGCCCATAGACTTCCCTTCAACGTTTTCCACACAGACCGATCTTTGGCACATCCAACCGCTAGCTACGACTCTGACCAGGCCGTCAGTCCACCTTATACCTGCTGCGACCATCGGTCGGTACTGCAAGCTATGTGCCCTGTCCACTGCTACTTCAGTTATGCTATCCGGAGAGCTACGTCGGCAACTTTAATTTGTCTCCTTATTTCTGATCTGATCTCATTACTGACTCATTATTTATTTATTTCTCAGGCTTAACCTAGAAGATCTACCAGTGAATACATTACCGCGGGAATCTCGCCTAGTCCTCACGTTATATGGTCGATCACAGCGCACGGTTGACAATCAGCACCCGAACGATAGCAACCAGCAGAGTGGGCAGGAAGACGAGGAGAATAATGATGTTCAGTATGAACTCGTCGAGTTGGGATGGGCGGCGATACAACTGTTTGATTATGACGGGTGAGTTATATTGTATTTGGTGGTGTTATATTGTTATCATAAAGATATTAATTTGAGTGTATATTTGTCATACTAAAAATTAATATGCATAGTAATAAATAAAGCGGATCTAAAATCAATGGTTTTGGGAAACGTCGATCAACGACTACTAACTTATTGGTATTTTCGAGTTATTTATTTGATAACATCGATAATCGCTATCAGATAGACGCAGTTTATAGAGACTTTCAAAAAGCTTTCGGATTTAAGATGTATCACGAATTGCTGAAAACCAAATTTCTTTTAATGGAATATATTGTAACCTATTGCGTTGGTTTACCTCGTAGATTACTAATCGCAGCCAAAAGATTGTTATTAATGGATTCCACTCTGACACCACTCAGGTCACCTCTGGCGTTCCGCAAGGCCCTATCTTAGGTCCTCTTTTGTTTGTTATGTTCATTAATGACATAGGCAATGTTTTCACCACTCTAAGTTTTTACTATAAGATGACCTTAAAGTGTATAGAGCTATTAAGAATATACAAGATTGTTATCTTCTCCAAGAGGATCTTGACTGACTAACGTATTGTAACCTATTGTAACACTAGCAAATTTCATTTAAGTGTATCCAAGTGCCACTATCTCAATTTTACTAAAAATAAGAACCGTTTTAGCTTTGCTTATACTCTTTCTAGTGATACATTAACCAAGGTGAGCTCTGTACGGGACCTCGGTGTACAGCTTGATTCAAAACTCTGCTTGGACTTGCACGTTGAACATGTTCTCAATAAAACATATCAGATGTACGGATTTATAATGCGATCAACTATTGATTTCAAGCGGACCTCTTCCTATCTCTGTTTGTACAAAACGTTAGTGCGTTCACAGCTGGAGTGCGCAGTTTCCATTTGGAACTCGTATTACAATAAATACATTGACATGTTAGAAAACATCCAACGTAGATTCGTGCCATGCACTATAGATGTCATAAATGCTACTTACCCTATAGCCAGTTGCTAAGTCAATACAGTATTCTGGCGCTCAGTTCTAGACGTTCTCAATTGGAGGCAGTAACATTATATAATATTCTAAATAACTATTTTGACTGCATTGATTTAAATAATGTTTGTGCTATGCAGTTCCCAGAACTGTTAATGACGGCTGGTGCGTGCAGGCAAAGTGTTTGCAGTAGGTACTTGTCGTACTAACACGGGTCTGCGATCACCCATCCGTCGAATGGCTCATACATACAATGACACTTTTCAACATATTGACATATTTGTATACTCTGCGATAAGTTTTCGTAAACTTGTATATGAGACACTGAACTCATAACTATATTAGACTTCAATCCATTAGGATGGAAATGTATAAAAACCAAATTGATGATAAATTTGTTAAATTTATCACATAATTACTAACTAAATGGAATAAGTAACACATTTATCCATATTTTCAACGTTTTCACAATCATGATATCTTAGTGTATTTAAAAGCAATTGGCGTTTGATTAATAAATAATTATTTGATTTGAGAAATCTTAGACGAAAAGTGAGGTTATTTGTCAGATGGAAAAATTTCTATAATTTATGATTGCATAAGGCCGTACGACAAAAAGAATCGTTTATGTCGTAAAATTTTAGTAACTGATTAGTTAATTGAAATTTATTCAACAAAAAGAAAGCTGAAATTAATTTGCAATAAAATACACGGTATTTAGAGGAATTTAAAATTTAATTTAATTTGTCAATTACTGGCATTAAAGTCTTAATAACTAATGGCACACAAGATCTAAATATATGGCGAGTGTTAAAAAAAATGTATGTGGCTGGTCTGCAACTCATGGTGTTAGCCGCAAAAACAATACAACAATAGAAATATAAATATATTTTAAACATTCTAAAAAATATTATCCTGACCGTCAAGAAAACTGCCATTTTGTTGCGGACATCGAATGATGACCACAATTATAGCGCGGTAAGATAAATAAAATAACCGAGTCTTTTATAATACATGGGACTTAAAGGTAGCCATCGAAATGCGAGTGTTATATACCATTGCTTACCCCTTCGATATTATACAGGCGTAAATATAATGAATATTATGTAGAAAATTTTAATAGTTTCTTTCAAGGTGTATAGACATAATTATAGTGGGCTCAGCACTTTCGATCCCACAATTTTAAATATATGGTAAACAAACTCAGATCTCACGACTGCATACAAACATAAGTACAAAGTTATGCTTTGTGATTAACGAGACAGTTATATAACATAAAATATTTGAATGTTTCCAGTATGCTAGTGTCTGGTAACTACGTGTTACCATTATGGCCGACGTTCTGTGACCGTCGCATTGGTCCCGCGCCGCATCCCATGCACTCACCATCGACACCTCATCCTGTAGTTAATATTGGTAAGTGACATTTTTCTAATATTATAAATGTATAATTTTGAGAAGATATTTTTATGTTAGTTATTTAATTTGTCAAGTTTTAGATTACTAGACATACCGGTAAATTGGGGTGTATTGCAACTACTGGGGTGAAAAACAACACAATAAAATTCGCGCGAATTTGATCAAATGACGTAACTCAGTACTGCCAAGTTTAAAATTTGACATTAAAACTAAATATTGCCATATCAATTTTTACTATAGACAATGAAAATTTTGTCATAATAAAGATGAACATTTTCAAAAAAATTGTGTTTGCCACCCCAGTAGTTGCAATACACCCCAATTTACGGTAATTATAAATCTATCGTAGTGTGCCGCCGCGATTTGAAAGGATAATCGTTAACCGTTAAACGGATTGGGATGAAACCTGACATACAGATCATGCCGTAAAATACCGGACAGACTTTTTATTCCAGTATGTGCTCCCGTGGCATTCATTTTTCACATAGAATTTAACTTGCTTTGTTATACAGGGTGATTTTGAAATCGTGTAATTCCTTTTAACCACGCATTCTACTGGTGATATAGAATAACCCTGACCATATTTTTTCTTAATTAGAATAATGGTTTCGGCAAAATTAGAGTACAGATTTTTTTCATGAAATGATTTCAAATAGTCATATTTTAACCACCTGACACAATCTTAATATTTTGCTAATTTAAAAATAATAACATAACAATAACTGATGTCGTAAATAATAGGGGGCAATAAAAAGGACCGCCCGTTATTATTTACGACATTAATTATTAATATGTTTTTTTATTTTAATTAGTAAAAAATTAAAATTGCCTCGGTTGGTTAACATATGACTATCTGACACCATTTCACGAAAAAAAGGGAACATAAATTTTTCAAAAAAAATAATTCTAATTAAATAAAAATATGGTCAGGGTTATTCTATATCACCAGTAGAATGCGTGGTTAAAAGGAATTACACGATTTCAAAATCAGCCTGTATATGAATGAAGTCTGGTTTAAAGGACTGATCATGAATAGCTTAACGAATAAATTCGTTTCATAAATTGATCGGTTTTGTGGTATAAATGATTACATCAGCACTGCTAGTGTTCTGAGTGTTGTGGATTCGATAACCACACGAGACAATATTTTTTTACGAGGTACCTACTCAACATTTTTACAAGCTAAATATGTGTGTATTACAACTCTAACTCTTCCTTCGGGGATATAGACGTAAGACAATGTTTATATGTCATTAATATTGCGTTTCCAGAAATCCCTTTGTACGCGCACAGTGGAGTTAAATGGACGGAAAACGAAGAGAGTAAACAACGCACGCTAACACTAGACGACCTGCCGAAGTTCGATAGTCTGGACGGACACACGCAGTCGCAGCTCCTACACCTCATCGAGCAGGGAGCCTATCAGAGGATGCCTAGCGACTGTCGAGAGGTGAGGGAATGAACTTTATTTTACTAGCTATCGCTTATTGTCCGTTCGCGTAGTGAAGTAGTTCCTAATTAAAATGAAAAGATATCATTTCTAAGTATAATTGCATACTCACTTAACCGCCGTGTCGTATCTGCGCTCTCGCATTCGCTCGCGTACCGCGCGTCTATATCCGCTGTCGCTGTGTATATTGACTCGTTACACAGCTGACATTTTGTTTTGTATTTGTTAACCAAATAAGATACATATTTTATTTGGTTAACAAATAAACTTATAACAAATCGAGACGAGAAAAAGAACGAGCAATGCATGGGACTTTACATATTCTGTCTAGCTGCCAGTGCGGCATATTTGAAACGAGATGGGTATAAAAACCCAGGATTCAACCTCTTCGTCTTCAGGTGATTTTTTTTCATCTGCTTTTTGTAATGTCCCACTGCTGGGCAAAAGCCTCTCTCTTGGACATCCAAATCACTCTGTTGGTGGATATCCCCAGACCTTATGACCTTGTGACCCCTATATCTCGGGGGTCTTGACCCACAGCGCCCATATTCAAACTCGACCGAGGGATGACCCCAAGGTGTCTGTACACCAAGTTACAAGTCAATCGGTCCAGTGGTTCCGGAGCTATGCCTGTCACTAACAAACTATCACTAACAGACAGACACACAGACCCACATAGTTAACAAATAAATACGTAATCCTTGTTAACAGATAATGTGGGAGAAACGTCAATACCTCGTACAGTTGGCGGGCGCGTTGCCCCTTATACTGATGGCAGCTACCAACTGGTATGGGGAACATCGCGACCAGCTGCTGGCGTTAGTGCGCTTGTGGGAAAAACCTTCACCTTTGAACGCTATGCATCTACTGTTGCCCTGGTAAGTACTACACGTCTTTGATAATAATAATTCTTTGTGGCTATATCTGTATCAGAGATGTTGCGAATATTCGCATCCGCATCCGCAATTGCGGAGCTGCCGCATCGATTTGTACATCTGCATCCGCATCCGCAATAATCAACGTGGATGTTAATGCGGATCCAAATATAGCGTAGGTTACAATAAGAAATAAATCAGTTTTTCAGTAGTACGTGTTTAATTTATGAACCTTTGTAATACAGGCTTGAATCTGCGATTGCGGTGATATTAGATAATTTTTATTAAATAAGATGAACAAGTTTCATCAACATCCGCATCCGCAATTGCGGAACTTCCGCTTCGATTTGGACATCCGTATCCGTATCCGCATCCGCGGATGTGAGTCTTCAAATATCTGTATCCGCATCCGCGGATGTCAAAAAATCGCATCCGCAACATCCCTGATCTGTGTTATCGAAAAAGCTATTTGACTACACCCGTATGACGCAGTGGCTTAACTATCAGTGCACTAGATTTCGACCTCTAGGAGATAAAAACTTTCTTTTTTAATTTAATCCTAAATGGTAATTTTGGGTATCCTTTGTATTTATTGTTTTAGTGTTTGTAACTTCCCCTGTCATAGTTGCACACCAATAAAACAATTGTCCTTTATAGAAAGAAAAAGTATTATTATGTCGTAAAATTATCTTGATAGTGAGCAACCTATGTTGGTTTGCATAGTTGAATACTTATATACGACCCACCTTCTCATTTAATCCCGCACACTATTCTACCGACTATCATTTTTCTGCTGTATTGATTTAAGTGTTATTTTCCTTCATTTCCTATTCCTATATCAACTATTGGGTAATAAAGTAATTTATCAATTGCTAAAATGCCAAATATTATTAAACAATTAAACAATCATGATTGGCCGCTGTCCTTCAAAACCTTACTAAGAATTTCTCACTGGTAGAATATAATTATGTATAATAATATAATAGACAAATATGTCAAACTTGAACATATTAGCTGTAGCCTATCTTACTACTCTAAAATACGACTAGTGATAACCTCTGAGTCTTCTTCGAAGAGGTTAATGAAAACACTATGTGGGTCTGTGTGTCTGTTTGTTAGTGACAGGCATAGCTCCAGTACCACTGGACCGATTGTCTTGAAGTCCAAGGGAGAGGCTTTTGTCCAGCAGTGTGACATTACAAAAAGCTAATGAAAAAAAAGGTCACATGAAGACGAAGAATCCTGGGTTTATACACCCATCTCGTTTTAGTTTCCCAGACACGGTGGTCCGCGAGACAGCGGCCAAGCTCATCAACGAGATGTCAGATGACGAGCTGTGCCGCGTCATGCCGCAGCTCACGCAGGCGCTACGCCATGAGACGTATGAAGCTAGTCCGGTTGCTGGTTAGTAATTAAAATAAGAATTATTTATATGCATTAAAAGTTAATGATTACTTTGTTGTTACAAATCTTTATATTATTTCTTTAAGGAGTTTACTGAAAAATATTTTATCACTGCTTTATATATTACCTGACTTTAAAAAGGTGATCTGTCGCTTACAATGTTTGATTCTGTATCCTAGTATACAGGCGAGCTTTTGCGCAGTTTTAGCACAAAAATGCTCGAGCCATTTTAGGATGTAAATAAAATATGAACCTAATCCTATTCAATAGAGTTCAAAATCGTATCCAAGAAGTATAATCTAGCACTGCGGACAGCGGCGCGCGGCGTGCATACGAACAATGTCTTCGTGCGCGAGAATTGTCAACACGCTCAAACATGCGCGAGCGTGTTCGTTCACACCGCGACCGATGGAGGCCACGCAGTGCCGGTCAAACACCGTGTGGTGTGGCAGGAGTCAAAAGCCTAGAGAGTACACGCAGCGAGAGCTCAATTAAAGATGCCCCTTTCGAACACACGCGAACATCGCGGTAATTGTTCATAGTGATAGAAAAAGCAAAAGCCAACAAGTGTGCAATGTTAATCGGTTAAAACTATGCGAAGAGAGATCTAGAGCGAAGGCAAACTATTATTTGCCTTTGCTCGTATTTATTTGTTTGATTTGCGCTAGGCACAAAGAGAGAACGATGTGCTTTATTTATCAAAACATGATACGTTTTGTTACAGAACTACTTCTATCCCGTGCCCTCGCCGCACCTGCTGTGGCTCACAAATTGTTCTGGCTTCTAGTGCATTCGTTACCCAATGTACCTCAGGTCAGTAATCTAACCTATAATGACTCTTCAAAATATACTCTACGTTGTACGACAAAATACGCGACTATGGTTTCCCTTCACTCTTCACACTTATTCTTCACAATGTTCATAAACGATATTAGTTCAGTGAGTGTTTATAATCGGCGCCCTTGTCCAGCGTCTTCGCTACTTCCGTATTTTTATGTATAAACACATCCCACACAATCTTAAGAGGTTACAACCCACTGTGATTGTGGTAGAAATGGACTCGATATAAACACAACCCTTATAAGAACCATACACCTAAAATATATGTATACTAGGCTGTCGCTTCTGCGGAAAAGTACCAGCCGAGCGCACAAGTACTTAGTGCGCCAAGTGAAGTTACAATTTACTAACATATAATTTTACAATATGTACATTTAGGTTAAGGTATTTAGCTATGGGCTTATGCAGCCTGAAATAAATTGTAATTATTATTTTTAATGAACTGTTCCAGTCGGCCAACCAAGAGTTCCTGGGCATATCCCTGGAGGAGGGCGGCGCGGAGCCGGCGGGCGCGGACGCGGGCATGACGTGCACGTGGCGCTACCGGCTACTGCTGCGCGCACTGCTGGCGCTCGCCGGGGACAACCTGCAGCGGACACTCATGCAGCAGCAGCTTCTTGTCAAGGTATTTGCATTTTTCTTTATTATAATACATACAAGGAAAGGAAGAAAGAAAATTCGTTTGTTTTTCTTTCATAATATATCATGTAGCATAATGTATCATGTTTCTCTATTATTAATTAACTAAATAATAGTATTACACTGGAGCAAAACAAAAGCGTATCATCATCTTATTCTGCGGCGGTGCGGGCCAGAAAGCATAGTTGTTGTATCTCTAAAACAATAGTTTCTGTATTTTAATAAATGTCGTATAAAAACTAACTATGAGACGGTTGAGACAACTGTACGTAAGAGATATAAATTTTTTAGATGCTCATTCCAAAAATGGGGTGTCTGTTCAGAAATGATGAATATTTGGAAATACCATTTTGCCGGATATAACAATTTAGCTTTCCGGCATCGATACGTTTATATGAGTTTGTTTTCAAGTAGACGCCGTAGCACTGTCCGCACCGTACTAGTGCAGCCACGGCTAAGCTTTGGTAGCCTCCAATAACGGTGCCGTCATTTAGCGGTCGCTACATAGCGAGTCGAATGACGTCATTGAAACAAAAAAAATAACATTGGCTAAACATTCATTGCTTGACACCGTAACGTCTTAAGCACTACCGCCATTTGCATGTCGGTTAACCTTTTTTTAAATATCGGTGAACAATTTATTGCATAATGCATTATGATTGGGGTAGAGCAGATTACAAAACTTAGACATAAGTTTTGTAATCTGCTCTACCGGTTGTTGGTACTTTGAGACCTAAATGAGTTTTTGACGTCAACTTTGACTTAACTTAAAATAGATATTGTTTGGGTTCTGAACATATTAAAATTTAAAGAATAAAAACTACAGGCAGACCCAAAGTAACGAATATTGTGGTGTGAAGTGGAAAAATGAGAATGCCCGTTTTTGTATGGGGATCCGTACCAAGTTGCGTCAAACCAAATTTACTCTCAAGACTCTGACTCACTACCAACAAGATTTTGTCAATATTTAACCACATTTTCGAGATATTGAAAAAATATAAAACGCCTTATTTTATTCTTTAGTCATTTTTAATCGTCGTGATTATTATAATTTATTTATTATTTATATATAAGGTTGCGTTTTAGGCTGCAATGCGGAGAAGTGCATTGCATATTATAGATATACTGCACTTGCGCAATAAGTGGGAACCCGATCTCGTTCGCTTGATCCTCCACACGCGTGCCGTTATCGCCTATATTTTGACGTTTTGCGCTCAGGTTTCAACTTATCACTCATGGGTAATTCCGAAGCGTGTTTTGAGTTTCTAAATACGCTATGGGATAACATAACTTATTGGGATAAGATTATATGATTTAACTGAATTTCTGTTTATTAATTTAATTATTTACTATACATACAATGCTTACCTAGATAACAGCTCAAGCTGAAGCAGATGAACAAGATTTATATGTTCATTATCAGTTTACGATAAATACTAACTTGTAAATAAAATTTACATAACGTAAATGAACTGTACTTGTACGGATATGCCATTTTTTGCGGAAGTGGATAATTGTTATTATTTATCTATCTTTTAAATGTATTTTTTTAATATGGTTAAAATCACGGTCAATATTCAGTATATTACACACATAAATAAAACATTATTTTCAGTGTTAATTTCCTTGTGACGCAACATGGTACGGGGTATGGGCATTCTCCTTTATAAGCAATGCATATCCTAAGTAAGTGATATAAAATAAATTAAATATTGCGTAAGAAAAGATTTTTCTTAATGGTACTGGGTATGGGCATTCTCCTTTATAAGCAATGCATGTCTTATGTAAGTGATACAAAATAAATATTGCGTAAGAAAAAGATCGTTCTTAATTTTTATAATTATTTAAAACGTCGAAAGGCACAATCTTTCAAAATTATAATAAATGTTAATTTTTATTGCAGTAATAGTGAAAATAAAATATTTGATATAATATCACGGCTCAATAATAAAGAGTAATAATTAGAGTTTCTAATTCATAAAATACTGTTACACCCAGATTCGGCCGTTCCGTCCAATAATTTGTTACAGGGCTATCTATTGAATACTTACGGAACTACGTAGATTCGTCGGTACGAGTAGAGTAGAGAGAACGCTGGCACACTCTCGAATCTTCGTATTGTTACATACCGGGTATGACGTTTCTAGAAAACTCCGGAAACGCTTTAACCGCCTATAAAAGGGGAAGGCCAGCGCTCGCCGAGTTAGTTTACAATCGTAAGCGGTCAAGTATTCATCGAAGCGAACGGAAGCGAAAATATTACGGAGTTGGAAGCAGTTATAGTGGAAAAGTGTAGTATAGTGATTGTTGTGTTTTAAATTTAATTGTGTGCTAGAGTAAAACGTTTTGTGGGTAATATTGTTTTACATTCTTATCCCTCGAACCCAGTAAGTAACAATACTTTTATTTGTTAAATGTTCAGCGTCATTTGATGTAATCATCAGAAGACGAAATTAATATTTGAAAGATGAGTAATCTCATCTTTCAAATATATTAATAACGCTAAATTAAGGTCACCCGTTTGCCATCGTTGACTTGTTCTTTGTGTTCCGTCGTCGGAGCCTAACAGTCCACGTCTCATCGCTTTCTATAGGTGGCATATCGAGTCCGCTAAATTACGGCACCGCTATTTAACCTTTTGAACGCCAATGTCGTCTATACTGGATAATAAACAAGTCACAGATCAATACGAAATAAACATATTATATCACTACTTTTATGTGTTTTATTGATAAGTACAGTTCAAAAACTGAATCTCCAGTTACTAACTTATTGCACACAGCTACCAAAAATGCATATCAGTTATTCAAATATTTGATGATAAAAACAACATAATATTATTAATGGTTAAAAAAGTATGTTACCTCACGCTAATGTCGTGCATAGTCGACTGCTAGTGATGTGGCTAATGTTGAGTAATATTATTCTAATTTTAATTAGATGACTTAAATTCGTGTATTTTTGTTATAAATATTTAAAATAAAAAATTATCGCATCTCTAGCACGATAAGCAGTCCCCTCTACACAATCGTCGAGTATAGATGACCGGCTTGTGATGTCGTAAGCGTGTAGAACTAGAATAATTTATTATATCGACGGGTAAAAGGCGAGTTGACTTAAGCGACATTTTGGTCGATATTGAGTTATATACATCATTAGAATCAGCGATTTTTCTGCATCTTTTGAGCCGGGTTTCATGCAAATCGGAGTACTTTTTTGGCGCTTCAGTCAATGCAGAATTTAGGTATCGTTTCTGAAATCCAAGAGTGAAGCGACAGCAAAATCACGTGTTTTTTGGTAACGTGTATTTAAGCCTGCTCTAGTGGATAGAAAATTGTCTTGCCTGTCACTTAAACTGTTTTGCTTTTTAATCTTTTACTGGACACGGTATTTTAAAGCTTTTCTTCTTGAACTGATAGGGATAACATTTATTAGCAATTTACCTTGATTACTTTGGGACTATTCACGAATGTCGGTTGAGTCATTTTGCTTTGAACGGATCGTTGTCACTTAAATCTCTTTACTTTGAACTGATTGGATATAAAAACGACATTTAAGCGCTTTTTAACAGAACTAATATAGTCGTTATTTCACATTTCAATCAGTTTTTCTCTCGTCAACTACACAAAATCATGACTATAATGCCTTTCATTATTGAGCTTTGATAGCATAAAAGGTGCTTAAGATTTTATGCATAATGTTCATTGCAATGACTAAAGTTCTTTAAATCATAGCACATTTCTGGGCCCTTATTTTAGTGTAATTTAACGCCAACGTAAATCGTGCGCCAGTACCTTTGAGTCTCATACCTAACGTAAGACCGCGCGTACGACTCGGCGGTTGAGTGCCGTCAGTCGGCGGCTGGCTGTAATGAGAGGCGGATGCGTTGCCAGTATCTAGTACCTACCTATTTGATTGCTCGCTCGTGGTAACTAATTTATTGCTCATAAGCTTTCGACACTTAAAACGGTTAAGTACCTACGTAATAGTTAATAAAAAAATTACCTACGTAGCCGTGCTTCGGTATATCGGCCGAAAGGAGCAAGTATTTTAAAGAAATAATAAAGTCTGTTGCAAGTAATGTGAAATGGAAGAAAAGAGATGCTCTTGACACAAGCTAAGAGAAAGAAAAAAGATTGGGTCGTAGCAATGAGCGACTGCTACGCCTAAGGTTGCGGGTTCGATTCCCGCACAAGTCAAATATTTGTGTGCATGAATATGGATGTTTGTCTTGGTCTGGGTGTTTCTATGTATAATATGTATGTATTTACAAAAAAATTGTATATGTGTATGTTTATCCATTGTCTAGTACCCATAGTACAAGCTCTGCTTAGTTTGGGCTAGATGGTGTTGTGTGTAAGTTCTAGAATATTATATTATTAACTAAAAGAAAACGAGTCAAAGATGCTGGATATAGGGGGAATACGTTCGAATATTTTATTAACGAAGGAGAGGGCCGTCGCCAAGTCTGTCTCAAATTTATTTTGAAGACTCTGGACTTAAGTCAGAAATACGTTTATTATACGCTTTCAAACACAAAATATGGTTTGTCGAAAGAAGATTGTAGAGGCAAAATAATACCGATTAACAAGACCACCAACGCCAATCTAGAGTCTCTAGTAAAAATTCATAAAGGAACTTCCAACTCTACCATCCCATTAATGCAAAAAAGACACTACAAGGCTGTATTTACCAGAGGAGATCAAAAATTTTAAAAAAATTGTTTAGGATTTACAAAGAGGATCGAACGAGTCAGTCGTTAGACGTCAGCGAAAATAAATTTCGATAAGTATTTAAAAAGAGTTCAATATTGGGTTTCATGTCCCAAAAAAAGACAAGTGTGTTAAGTGCTTACGCTGCAAAACCAATCTTGAAGGATTCGCAGCTGCAAAAAAGGAACATTTAGACGAAAAGAATGCTTTGAAATCAAGACTGAACTTCCACAGGGATCTTGGAAAGGAGAATCCGTCTATATTATGTACTTCCTTCGACTTGCCGAAGGTTTTGAACACTCCTCATGGCAACAGCAACCTCCTATTGTACACCAGAAAGTACGTAGTCTACAATCTATGCTTTTATGAAAACGTAACAAGAGAAGGCTTTTGTTACCTATGGGGAGAGTCTGATGCCAAGAAAGGAGGCAATGAAATAACCACTATTTTGGATAAATACATTTCGTTGGTCGACTCACGTGGTACTGTCAAGCACTTGATACATTATTCTGATTCATGTCCTGGTCAAAATAAAAACAAAATTGTGTTTGCAGCGGTTCATGCAGCTTTGTCAAAGGCAAAAAATATAGATACCATCCAATTGAACTATTTACTTCCAGGTCACACTGAAATGAGTATTGATAGCATGCACTCAGTTACTGAAAACTTGGTGAGAACAAACAGTAACAGTATTGGCACCTTCGCAGTGGCTGACAATTTGCTAGATTGCTAAAGAGGAGGTTTGTCCCTATCATGTAGAAAGGTTGGACAACACCGATTTCAAAAATTTAGAAGAATTATCTGATAAATATTTCAAAGGAAATCTTGCTGGTAAAATAAGCAAAATTAGGACTACTACTTTTAAGAAATCGGCGATTCAAAACATTTCTGTCAAGTATTCTATGAAAAACCAATCTCAGGCTGAGATGATACCAGTTACAGCGAAACCAAAAATTACCGTTAACCCTAAGCTATACAAGACTGCTTTACCGATAACTAAATCTAAGTACAAAGATTTAAAAATAATGTGTTGTTTCATCTCAAAAATCTTCCATATCGAATATTTGACTTTGCAAATGGGAAATGGTACAGATACTGACTTGGAGGATGAAGTAGAAGAGGAATAACAACGAAAAATAAAATAGTGACGAACAAGGTAAAAAAAATGAATAATTATGCAAAAATTGATCTCACTAATACATTTGACTTCCTACAAATTGTGATTTTAGTTGGTAGGAATAACTTTATTGTTTTTATAAATCTTGATTTATAATAAATGTTGATTGTCAAAATAATTGTTTTACTATTATTTTCCCCTTATCTGTTCAACTACTATAAAGTACTAATCGTAAATCCTTCTTAAAAGAATAGCTCAAGTACCATAGTCTCTTAAAGTAACATACTATCTATGAAGTGAAGTCATTTTTTTACCTTTCATAAAAAATATAACTATACGCTTAAGTTATTTTGCCGTGATTTATATTCTATTAACCTCGTCATATGCGCTATTTTACCTATTTGTATGGTGAGATCTTTTACGATTTAAGTTATTTCGTCTTGAACGGTACATTACAATCATTATACATAAACCTTTTTACCTTAGTCAGTTTTTAACATTCCTGGTAATTAAATCACTTTCCCTTGAACAGAAAATTTGCTATTTTGACTTAAGTGCAAATTAACTCAGTAAAAACAAAGGCTAAGATAATGCGGTGCATATAAAATAATAGTTTTCTTGCAATGTTGTATAATTTCCGGGTCATGATTTAATCGAGCTTTAATTTTAGGAGTAATGAATTTATTCCCTTATTTTTTTACTTAAAACCGCTCTCCTGTAAAGTTCTCAAAATGGTGGTTGAGTCAATTCGCCTTTTACTCGTCGATATGACTGCAACAATGGCAAATCATTTTTACACAATTGTATTATAATATAATTATAATAAACCCAATAAACATAATTATTCAAACTATCACAATATACATGTAACAGAATATAACTCTACTACATCTTAATCTGTGAATAGAACTAAACATTTTTATTAATACCTTTACGCGTGCCTGAAAAAAGGGTCTTCACAGACGGACCCATATAATCTAACTATAACAAATCAAGAAAATAGTACAAAAGGTTTACAACATGCGCATGAAAAAATAACTCACCCGCCATTTCGCTGAAACCACTTTGTTACCACCAGCCATCGATCAAATATACCATAGATGCACGTTCTTGTACTAAATCGTACCCAAATAATGACTCCGAATCGATGTGTACTTATAGTTATGTTTACTCGTTCGACTATTTAAAAATAGTCCTAAAGTGAATATAAATTTAACTTAATATAAACCTTAATACTTAGTGATAGTGTCGTAATACCTATGACAGAGTATCATAAATGTTTTCTTCATTCTCTCGATACGGTAAAAATATTATATTATGTAAACAAAACATTCTGAAATGAACCTTATAGTAATTAAAATTAAGTGTAAACTCATCGCAACAATTATGCGAGTGTTATTATTTTGACTATAGGCATATGATATTCTTACCGCTCAGAACATAGAAAGAAGGAATGATAGAGTCGTTATTCATTTTAATATATTTTTTAAATCTTTGATTAGACGTGTAACTAAATTTACGTTATTGAATGACAATAATTTGATAATAAGCTATTGTTATATTCTTTAATTTTAATAATTAAATTATAGTAGGTAACTGTAAGGAAGACGTTATATAACTTTAAAAAAAGCAAGCATATAATATATTTATATTAAAGAAGACCAATCATTTACAGTACTAATAATTATGCTCACCTTCGTACATTGTATTACATGCTATTTTAAATATTTGTATGTGTGTTTTCTATGTAGTTTCAATAAATAATAATAAAACTATATACTCGTAGATGGTCGAATTAGCTAACAAAACTAGATATATTTTACCAGGATACTTTTGTTGATGTAGATGCTAAAAATATAAATTTTAACTGTTCTATCGTTAAGGAAGGAACTAGGTAAAAAAAAAATGAACAACTTTACTAAAATAATGTTTTCATGTACCTTTAAACAATATCAACTTATTTAACAATTGCCGCTTAGACCGATCTTTTGTTTCTGCATTTTTCAATTTTGTCGCGTAATACGTATGTCAATATATTTTTCAATTAAAACTTATTAACGTTACCGTATAACCAAGATTCGGTGATTGTACTTGGCAGTGTTCGTCTATCCCAATGAAAACATTGGTATGGTTAAATTGTAAAAATAATTGAGAAATGCAGAAAAATTAAAAAATTATTTACTTATAACATTACTTAGTACCTGAACAGTGTTTGAAGTTTTAGGTGTTTCATTATTTCTATCTAAATTTAAATTTAATGTAGCTTTCCCCGAAGTGGATGTAGATCCTATGTTTACTGTCAAATGGGGTATTATTGCATTCACTTCAAATTGCAATATTGACTCTTCTTGCTATAAAAATAACGAAAACAATAGTTAATAAATCAATCGTATATAAAATTAAATAAATTTAACATAATTTTAAAATTAAATGGCAAAATATTTTACCTGTATATTCTGCACGGCTACATTTTTTAGTTTATTAAACCCTTTCTTAGTTACATATATATGTATCTTCTTCATTAAAATACTCTGAACAAATTACGCTAGAAGTATTTGGTTGGTAAAATTCGTCATCTTTATCTCGAGCTTATAATACGTCTCCATTTCTCCCTTCGAATTTCATGTTGTGGAAAGCTAAAATAAATTAATACAAATATTATATTAATAATTTAAAACTTATAACGACTTTGTTCCAAAGTAGTGGTGTCGATTCGCTCTCGCTTACGGGCAACGCACGCAAGAGTGAGCGGGACGGGTGCGTAATACATCCATTTAAATTTAAACGAAAATATTTTCAAATATATTATTTAAAGTGTATATATTCATCAAAATATAATAAATATTTCATAATAAAACTATACTTACCGAAAGTACAACACTCCATCCTTTTTTTGCACTTTTAGAGTATAGTTTTTGCATTTTTACTACACACTTTGGCATCGTGAAACGTCACACTGCTAGCGCGGTCGTAAAGTGACTGCGAGCGAAACTGTGCATAAAACTGATTTATGCACAGTTTGGATGAAGCCGTTTTTCGAGCGACGATCGTGCATCTATAGTATATTTGATCGATGCCACCAGCCGTTTAAAATTCCACTTAAAACAACGTATCCTTCCGTTTATGAACGATGTTTGAAGTAAACTAACTGAATCACGACTTAACAAGTAAAAAAAGTTTTTTACTCGTGGCTGATGGCACTCTAGGCGTGTCATCAACAACAAAATATTTACAAAAAAGTAATAAAAATGTATCTTTCTTTTCTCTCTGGCCGCATTTTGTAAATATTTTTTTATGATATCATCGTCATCGTTTTGAAGAACACCATGTGAACAGCAAAGTCGATTTTTTATGACAGATAGATACCTATATAGATGTTTTAATTTAATGTGTGTTTAAAAGTTATTAATTAACAATATGTATTTCTGTTTGGCAGACATTATCAGAAATGGCGCAGTCGGTGAAGGAGGCGAAGGAGGCGGGGCGGCAGCGCGCGCTCACGGCCGGCAGCACCAGGCTCGCCGCGCTGCTGCGGCAACACCCCGCCGCGCTCCCGCTCGCGCTGCACAAATATGTGCACGATGTTGATATCAAGTAAGGCTCAAGCTATCAGACATGGCGCACTCAGTGAAGGAGGCGGGGCGGCAGCGCGCGCTCACGGCCGGCAGCACCAGGCTCGCCGCGCTGCTGCGGCAACACCCCGCCGCGCTCCCGCTCGCGCTGCACAAATATGTGCACGATGTTGATATCAAGTAAGGCTCAAGCTATCAGACATGGCGCACTCAGTGAAGGAGGCGGGGCGGCAGCGCGCGCTCACGGCCGGCAGCACCAGGCTCGCCGCGCTGCTGCGGCAACACCCCGCCGCGCTCCCGCTCGCGCTGCACAAATATGTGCACGATGTTGATATCAAGTAAGGCTCAAGCTATCAGACATGGCGCACTCAGTGAAGGAGGCGGGGCGGCAGCGCGCGCTCACGGCCGGCAGCACCAGGCTCGCCGCGCTGCTGCGGCAACACCCCGCCGCGCTCCCGCTCGCGCTGCACAAATATGTGCACGATGTTGATATCAAGTAAGGCTCAAGCTATCAGACATGGCGCACTCAGTGAAGGAGGCGGGGCGGCAGCGCGCGCTCACGGCCGGCAGCACCAGGCTCGCCGCGCTGCTGCGGCAACACCCCGCCGCGCTCCCGCTCGCGCTGCACAAATATGTGCACGATGTTGATATCAAGTAAGGCTCAAGCTATCAGACATGGCGCACTCAGTGAAGGAGGCGGGGCGGCAGCGCGCGCTCACGGCCGGCAGCACCAGGCTCGCCGCGCTGCTGCGGCAACACCCCGCCGCGCTCCCGCTCGCGCTGCACAAATATGTGCACGATGTTGATATCAAGTAAGGCTCAAGCTATCAGACATGGCGCACTCAGTGAAGGAGGCGGGGCGGCAGCGCGCGCTCACGGCCGGCAGCACCAGGCTCGCCGCGCTGCTGCGGCAACACCCCGCCGCGCTCCCGCTCGCGCTGCACAAATATGTGCACGATGTTGATATCAAGTAAGGCTCAAGCTATCAGACATGGCGCACTCAGTGAAGGAGGCGGGGCGGCAGCGCGCGCTCACGGCCGGCAGCACCAGGCTCGCCGCGCTGCTGCGGCAACACCCCGCCGCGCTCCCGCTCGCGCTGCACAAATATGTGCACGATGTTGATATCAAGTAAGGCTCAAGCTATCAGACATGGCGCACTCAGTGAAGGAGGCGGGGCGGCAGCGCGCGCTCACGGCCGGCAGCACCAGGCTCGCCGCGCTGCTGCGGCAACACCCCGCCGCGCTCCCGCTCGCGCTGCACAAATATGTGCACGATGTTGATATCAAGTAAGGCTCAAGCTATCAGACATGGCGCACTCAGTGAAGGAGGCGGGGCGGCAGCGCGCGCTCACGGCCGGCAGCACCAGGCTCGCCGCGCTGCTGCGGCAACACCCCGCCGCGCTCCCGCTCGCGCTGCACAAATATGTGCACGATGTTGATATCAAGTAAGGCTCAAGCTATCAGACATGGCGCACTCAGTGAAGGAGGCGGGGCGGCAGCGCGCGCTCACGGCCGGCAGCACCAGGCTCGCCGCGCTGCTGCGGCAACACCCCGCCGCGCTCCCGCTCGCGCTGCACAAATATGTGCACGATGTTGATATCAAGTAAGGCTCAAGCTATCAGACATGGCGCACTCAGTGAAGGAGGCGGGGCGGCAGCGCGCGCTCACGGCCGGCAGCACCAGGCTCGCCGCGCTGCTGCGGCAACACCCCGCCGCGCTCCCGCTCGCGCTGCACAAATATGTGCACGATGTTGATATCAAGTAAGGCTCAAGCTATCAGACATGGCGCACTCAGTGAAGGAGGCGGGGCGGCAGCGCGCGCTCACGGCCGGCAGCACCAGGCTCGCCGCGCTGCTGCGGCAACACCCCGCCGCGCTCCCGCTCGCGCTGCACAAATATGTGCACGATGTTGATATCAAGTAAGGCTCAAGCTATCAGACATGGCGCACTCAGTGAAGGAGGCGGGGCGGCAGCGCGCGCTCACGGCCGGCAGCACCAGGCTCGCCGCGCTGCTGCGGCAACACCCCGCCGCGCTCCCGCTCGCGCTGCACAAATATGTGCACGATGTTGATATCAAGTAAGGCTCAAGCTATCAGACATGGCGCACTCAGTGAAGGAGGCGGGGCGGCAGCGCGCGCTCACGGCCGGCAGCACCAGGCTCGCCGCGCTGCTGCGGCAACACCCCGCCGCGCTCCCGCTCGCGCTGCACAAATATGTGCACGATGTTGATATCAAGTAAGGCTCAAGCTATCAGACATGGCGCACTCAGTGAAGGAGGCGGGGCGGCAGCGCGCGCTCACGGCCGGCAGCACCAGGCTCGCCGCGCTGCTGCGGCAACACCCCGCCGCGCTCCCGCTCGCGCTGCACAAATATGTGCACGATGTTGATATCAAGTAAGGCTCAAGCTATCAGACATGGCGCACTCAGTGAAGGAGGCGGGGCGGCAGCGCGCGCTCACGGCCGGCAGCACCAGGCTCGCCGCGCTGCTGCGGCAACACCCCGCCGCGCTCCCGCTCGCGCTGCACAAATATGTGCACGATGTTGATATCAAGTAAGGCTCAAGCTATCAGACATGGCGCACTCAGTGAAGGAGGCGGGGCGGCAGCGCGCGCTCACGGCCGGCAGCACCAGGCTCGCCGCGCTGCTGCGGCAACACCCCGCCGCGCTCCCGCTCGCGCTGCACAAATATGTGCACGATGTTGATATCAAGTAAGGCTCAAGCTATCAGACATGGCGCACTCAGTGAAGGAGGCGGGGCGGCAGCGCGCGCTCACGGCCGGCAGCACCAGGCTCGCCGCGCTGCTGCGGCAACACCCCGCCGCGCTCCCGCTCGCGCTGCACAAATATGTGCACGATGTTGATATCAAGTAAGGCTCAAGCTATCAGACATGGCGCACTCAGTGAAGGAGGCGGGGCGGCAGCGCGCGCTCACGGCCGGCAGCACCAGGCTCGCCGCGCTGCTGCGGCAACACCCCGCCGCGCTCCCGCTCGCGCTGCACAAATATGTGCACGATGTTGATATCAAGTAAGGCTCAAGCTATCAGACATGGCGCACTCAGTGAAGGAGGCGGAGTGGCAAGTACCTAGCGTCGGTATAGCGCGCTAGTGGAGCGCAGAATGGCGCACTTGGCCTGTGACGGCGCCACGTACAGCTGACGTGCGAGCCGCCCCACAGTGTGGAATTTGACCCAAATGACGGTCATGTATATTTTATGTTATCAATCGACAGGCCTAGCTAATAAGTAAAACTTCGTAGAAGCAACCACATCTCTTTTTTTAAAATTTGTTTTGGAGAAATTTAAAGTTTGACTGACGTCAGCAAAAAACAGCAAAAAAGGTGCTTACCCGAAGTTTTACTACTTAGCTAGGCATATCGACTGAAAACATAAAATATACATGACTGCTATTTGGGTAAAATTCTACACTGTGCGCCCCAGCCGTCGCTACTAGCGCCGCGATCGCACTGCAACCACTGGAGACTCAGTGTTCGCGACACATTACTGGTGTTGGCTACTCGAGACTCAGTGTTTGCGATACATTACCGGGGTCGGCTACTCGGGACTCAGTGTTAGCGACACACTACTGGTGGCGGCTACTCGGCACCCAGTGTCGACAACCGGGTGAAGGCTATTCGACACTCAGTGTCCAAGATACCACCGGTAACGGTTACGTGGGACTCAGCGTCCACGACGCTCCACCGGTGACGGCTACTCGGCACTCAATGTCCACGACACACCACCGGTGACGGCTACTCGGTACTCAGTGTCTACGACACACCACCAGTGACAGCTACTCGGCACTCAGTGTCCACGACACCACCAGTGACGGCTACTCGGCACTCAATGTCCACGACACACCACCGGTGACGGCTACTCGGTACTCAGTGTCTACGACACACCACCAGTGACAGCTACTCGGCACTCAGTGTCCACGACACTAGCAGTGACGGCTACTTGGCACTCAGTGTCCACGACACACCACCGGTGATGGCTACTCGATGCTCAGTGTCCGCCTCTCATAACCCAGTGGAAGCTACTCGCAACCCCATTGGATATTGATTGATATTGGAACTCAGTCGTGGCGACCACCGACCACTCGTGGTGATCATCGATGATTCTTAGCGCGCAGCCTTATAGCCTAGTTAACATTTTATCCTTTTGATTAAAAAATAAATTCTGTAATACCTCAATAAAAATTGTAGATAATGTCCGATAATATTATGGTTTAGTTATTTGTTCTAATCTATATACTTAAGCAAAATAGTATAGTACTAATCGCATGTATATTTACAGGTCTTGCATGTACTTCGCGTCTAACACGCTTCCGCTCAAGATCAACTTCATTGGCAGCGACAACGCAGTGATTCCTGCTATGTTCAAGGTATTTAAACATTATTTGATAAAATACAAGTTTACTGTTTCAAAGAATATTTATCATAACTGCCCTTTTTTTGAGAGTTTTATTGCTGGTTAACGAGCCAGCGGTCCACCTGACCGTAAGCGGAATTCAATACATAGAAGAAATCGCAAGGGAAAAGGGAACAAAAACGACCCTTCAGTAAAATCGACGTGGTTAAATAGAACAGTGGTACCAAAACATCCGGTATCTATTTCATAAAATTTGGCACAAATAGTACTTTATATCTTTATGCTTTTCCGTGAGATATATATATGCGAGCAAAACCGAGGGTAGAAGCTCAATACATTATAACTTGTTTTAATCTGCAGGTCGGTGACGATCTACGTCAAGATGCGTTGGTGTTACAAGTGATCAAAGTTATGGATAGCTTGTGGCTGAAGGCGGGACTTGATCTACGAATAGTCACCTTCCAAGCGTTACCTACTAGCGACAAGAGAGGTAAGAACTTAAGTCCGTGGAATTATGCACAATATTGATAGTATTGGGATAGTTTGGATTTCGCAGAATACCAGTGTTTAACAATCGCAATGAATACTGACCAAAGTCCAATTTTTGGCACTGATAGGACACACACTTACACATTACCTTTTAGACTTAATTTATAAATAGTTTAATGTTTGTATCGCTGCTCACGGACAATACTGGCCTTGACCTTGAATGCAGGCTTCCGATTCCAATCGGTTTCCGTTTAGTCAAGTGGGAGATGTGGTGTTGCCTGTGAGCAGAAATGACAAACTTCATATTATGGTGTTACTTTTGGTTTTATTTGTAAAGGTAATGTTATTATTTTGTTTTATTTTTATTATTTTCTTTTTCTTTCGTTTAAGTGTGCTGTTTTGTGTGCCAAATAAATTATTTTCTTTCTTCTATTTACTAACTTAATAAGTATTTTTTACTCAGGCATGATCGAAATAGTATCAGAAGCAGAAACCCTTCGAGCTATACAGACAGAATGGGGACTCACTGGTTCTTTTAAGGATAAACCCATAGCGGAATGGTTGGCGAAGCACAACCCCTCTGAACTAGAATATCAACGAGCGAGAGACAATTTTACTGGTAAGTCCATTGCAATGATTGTACACATGGCTACACATCGATTTATACACCCTATATACGCATAACTACGCTACATACAAAATAGAGAATTGTCAGAAAAGGACAGTGCATAGTGGTGTCGATGTAATGGTAAGGATAGAGCGTAACAAAAATATAACGCACTCTCTCGCACGATTCGCAGCGTCCAACTTCTAATAGTTCAAATTTCAAACAGTCTAGGTTGATGCGTCGCTGTGTGTACTTAGTATTCATTTTTATTTCAAATATGATGAATATAAAATAATTTAAATAATTGATTTATTTCTCAAATACGTTTATAATACGTTATACCTACTAATGAGTAAGACATCAGCCTAATAATGCATACGAATAAGTGATACGCGTAACCACATTCGAATGATATTTGAATAAAATTATGCACAACGAGATTACTATTTTGCATGCTCAATATATATAAGTGTATAGTATATACATAAGTGCGTGTGCTGCGACCTGCTAATAAACTTATATAATATGTATAATGCAAATGCGATTGAGCACATTTTCGTCTTTAAAGGGACAGACAGACGTGTATTACACTTACATTGCTTCAATTATGATTAAGGTCCCAACGATTTAAATCATACATTCCGTTCTAACGTATCTGACTTTGGGTGACTTCAGACTGAGCGTCGCGCAATGCAACGCGGATGCGTGCTAATATCAGGTTTCAAGATGTAAAGGACATGGCCAATATTTGTATAGGCGTCTGCATAGTTATAGAATTTAATTTACACCAATGATTTCTGGTATTTTATATTCACATTGACACATTAAATTGCAATAAATAAAAAACTTAAAGAACTTGTCATTACTACAATACTAGACGTAAATAGTTCCACTCAACCTTTAATCATATCGATGGCAATAAGTGTACAGAATAAGACTTGCTACTAATAAAACTTAAGGCGCATTAAAATATCGAATAATTTTATGAAAAGAAACATGGTTTTAAAATTATTTGTCATTTAAACAAAGTAATGGCCATCTGTATATAGATTTTTTTATATCGTATTGATTCACATTTATTAAATTGGGTAATAGTCTCAAAAATGAGACAATACTAATAAAGTACATTCAAAACTAGCTAATGTTTTTCTTCAGCTAAAACTCGTAAAGTGCTCGGAGCGGGCCGGTAAAGCCGTACGCCAAACATGACGAGTCTCGACTAATGCTTTTATAACTTGTACTAAGGCCTCAGGTCACCTTAATATAATTTTTACTAACCAACAGGTAAGAAAACCAAAATGATACAGAAGAGTATGTATAATTATTTCTTTAGTTGATAAAATATATCTTACACTTGGGTCCATATTGGCTCACCTAAAGTTCTTTACCCGAAATTGTTCTTCCTAACTATTTGTAATCCGAATGATCATTCTTCCTAAAAATTTTCATCCTAATGTTTTCATTCATACTATTTGTAGTGCTACCGGCGATGCTCATAACACTGATGTTTCCGAAAATTGTAATTAATAACATCATTAATGTAAATATATTTAAACTCCTACTGTTTTTTATCATAACGCTTTTATCCCTAAACATACTCACCATAATATTTTCACTCATACTCAGAAAGAAACATTTACCAAGTGTTATAAAAAATATATGTGGGTAGAAGATGATATTTATAGTTTTAATGATTATTATTTATAGTCTTAAATGAATGAAATTCATAAAACACGACTCGTTTACGGTTATGCTTATGACCTGGGAGTTTACCGTAACCGTAACTAAACCAATAACTAAAAGACCAATTCGGTTCTGGCACTCTGCCGGCCGCTGCCGCGGCACGCTCGCTACGCTCGCTCGGCTCGTGCATTGGGGTCACAGTTCTAACCCAACCTAAACCAATAATTAGGAATAGGACCGATTCGATTAATATTAAACTTATTTAATTGAAATGTATATATGAAAACATGTATTTAACTACTTGTACCATGGTACTATTATTCTTATATGTTATAACTACATGTTATGTAAAAACAAAGTTACGCAAAATTAATGTATATAATATTGATTATTATGAATAAAAAGAAATCTAAACAAAAAAGATATGAATTTGAATAATAGTATGAACGATGGTTATGTTGAGAAAATATAGGAAAACAAATAAAAGTATAATAGATGTTTATTGCTACTGACATTATGAAGTTGAATGCTCCGGAATTATTAACATTAGAGACAAAGTAATTAGGAATTGTGATTGTTAGGATGAAAAATGTTAGGAAGAAAATTTTCGGATATCCAATTATCGGAGTTGAAATTTTAGGTGAACTTTGGCGCACCCCTTACACTTGTAATGATGTAGATTTTGTGTTAAAGAGACCGAGGTCAACTAACTAGCTTGGATAAAAGAGAAGATTTTTCTTTCACATATAGACTAACTGGAATTAAGCGTATAATAAGTACTTTTGTAGTGCTTTAGTTATTACATAAATAAATGCTTTAAACACAACCAGACAACTGACATGTAAAACAAATACAAGCATAGATGTATACATTATTTGTGATTGTGGTTTTCAACAAAGATTACCATTTTGTTAGTGTTTGATCGGGATCCTTTGGTGTTATGCCGAATAAACCTCAGAGCGGACTGTATAGCTAATTATTGACGTACTAATGATATGTACAAGATTGTCGATGCCGGAAAACGAATATAAAACTAAGTGTAAATCAAGAGCGTGAGTGCTGGTGTCCGTTGTAGCATGCATCGGTCCGCTGACTGCCGGGGTCGGTGGATGTCTCGTGATTAGCCAAGCTCTACCTGTCTATTGGCCCGCATCCAGCAAAGATGACAAACATAGTTATTTCTTGAGAGCTGAAAATAACCCACGGATTACATGGATTATGGACATTCACGGTTAGAATGAATACAGATAAAATTTATGTTTATGTTTTAGTAACTAGGCCATCTTTTGTATACATCACTGCCATTTTCAAGTTTAATGTTATTGTATAATGAGCAGTACTATGTTAAGACATGCCTACTTTAGGCAAGTATATATGAATGTTAAAGGTAGAAAATAAAAAAATATTATTATAAAGATAGATATTACTTTACTATTTCTTTATAGATTAATACTTAATTAATAGATATTAATAATTATGAAAATCAAAATGCTTATCAGATAATATTATTTTGTGATAATAGGACAGCCAGCAATGGACAACCTGTTCTGACATTATGGTGTCTTATTTTTCTCATAGATATGCCACAACCAAGGCAAACCATGTTATGCCCCAGTAGTCTCTCATGTTCACCAGCTTCGGTATTTAATAATAAGAAGCATGGATGACAAATAAATGTATCCAGTGGCAACTGCAAATAAAATGCATTATAAGTTAATATCGCATGCTATAAATAGAAAAATAAATCAGATTCAAGTTTTTCTACTCCATCTTTTCATACCTGAGTTTGAGTATTGGTTATCCAACGCAAAGTCTTGTTTGAGGGTCTGCAGAAAATGAGGATAAGAGAAGCCTCTGCAACCCTTCCAAAGCTATTCCGCAGTTGACGCACCTCATAGTGATCCACAAAACAAATCTGAAATGCAATGCAAATCAGTCCAGTGATAATAGCCAGGTAATCGAGTGTTAGAAGTTATCAGTCCGTAGAGATAAGCAAGGGTGAAAAATATCAGAAAATAATCGCAAAAACACAGTAGGTAGGTAAGCAACGAAGCATCTGTGACATTACATTAACATTTGACATAGATTATAACACAAACGCAAACCAGTAAACTCATTCCGTTATAAGTATTTTTATTTTTATTTTTTGCGTGAAATTATATAAAAAGACTAGATGCCCCGACAGACGTTGTCCTGCATAGGCAAAACCAAATCTAAACCATCCTCGAATCCACTTGAACACACACAAAAAAAACATTCAAATCGGTCCAGCACGTGTGTTGACAGTGAACTCCTCCTAAACGGGAGGAGTTCACTGTCAACACACGTACAGGAGAATTGTATATATAAAGATAATATTTTATTAAATACAATAAATATCAATAAAGACGGTTTCGTATAATAATAATAATAATAATAATTAATAATAATAATAATTTGTTTTATTTTCATTAAACAGATTTACATTTTTTTGTGTAGTGATCGAAGTCACCTAGTAAGCAAACAATGCCTGTGACAGGTGACTACGCTCTTCCATAGCTAATAAAAACTAAAACATTAAAATAATAAGTAATATTACTTAAAATAATAATTATAATTTGTACTTAATACGTGAACTTAATTCTTAAGTACTGCGAACATACTTAATTACAGAATAATTCAGTATAGTAACTTAACGTTTATAATCATTCTCACTGTAATGTGTGTGTGTGTGTGTGTGTGTGTGTGTGTGTGTGTGTGTGTGTGTGTGTGTGTGTTTGTGTGTGTGTTTGTGTGTGTGTATGTGTGTGTATGCGCGTGTATAAGTTAGTGTTGTTATAGAGTGTGTTGTAATAAAGACTCCGTTTCCTCATAACTTAAAGGTAGTAGAAAGTTAGTTATTGCTTTTTTATTTTCTTGAAAGGTTTTAGTGTAAATATCTACGTTATTATTAATTTTATTGTATAAAGTCTCAGAACGACTGTTATATTGTCTATTGGCAAATGATGTTTTTATTAGAGTACGAGCAATTATGTATTTTCTTCTTTTTGATCTAGTGGTTGGGGTAAAGTTAGTGGTTACATGTTTTTTCAAAACAGTATAGAGAATATAAAGCTTTCTTACTGACAGGACTTTACTGATGGAGTATAGACTGCTAGTAGAAAATCTTCTTTGTTTAAAATGCATTACTTTTAGCAAGGCACGTTGAGCACGTTCTAGCTCCAACATTTTTGTTTTACCCGCTCCTCCCCAGACAGGTAAGCAGTAGGTTAGTATGGACTGCGCCAATGCTGTATAGATTTCCTTAAGAATATTCCTTGAGGTGTTTTGAACATAGAGCTGCTCCCTTGGTACCACATGTCTTAAGGTTTTAAAAATCCAGATAAGTTTTCTTATTCTAGCAGTGACTTGATCGATATGGGAATGCCAGGACAGTCTCTGATCAACCATGATTCCTAAATATTTTGCGTTTTCAATTTTATCTATAGCAGGACAGTCACAAGCGTCTGTGTTAGTAGTCAATCTTTTACATGAGTGTATTTTAAGTTTAAAGTCGGTATTAGGTTGTGTGTGGTTTTGGATACTGTAGCAGATAAAGTTAGTTTTTAGTGTATTCAGTGTAAGAAGATTATGATTTAACCAATTTGCAACTAAACACAGGCCATGTTCTGTATTTTCTTTTACAGCAGCCCATGTTTTACCAGTAAAGACCAGCGCAGTGTCATCAGCATAAGAAAAAGTATGTGAGTTAGTAATGTTTAGATTACAGAGGTCGTTTATATATATTAGAAACAGTGTAGGGCCCAGCACACTTCCCTGTGGAACCCCATAAGACACTGTAACATCTTCACTCGTATACTGATTCAGTCTCACAGTTTGCTTCCTTTCAGAAAGGTAACTGCTGAAGAGAGACAGCGCCATAGATCTTAAACCAATTTTTTCTAGTTTGTAGATTAGAATAGGGACAGAGACGGTATCGAAGGCTTTTTTCAGGTCTAAAAATACCGATATGCATTTTTGACCCTTGTCGACTTGTTCGGTGACAATTTGAGTTAGGGCTATAACTGCGTCTTCGGTTGACTTACCACGCCTGAAGCCATATTGTGAGGGTGATAGAAGTTGGTATCTATTTAGGTAACTTATAAGTCTAGAGTTTAATAGTTTCTCTAATATTTTCGAGATGGCTGGAAGTACAGCAATTGGCCTATAATTACCGATGTCGCCTCTGTCACCACCCTTGTACACAGGGGTAATAAAAGACTTTTTAAGGGATCTGGGAATAATCCATGTTGAAAGCAGAGGTTAACTAGGTGCGTAATTACGGGAACAAGTTCATCCTTTGCAAACTTTAGGAAAGCCATAGGAATGTTATCCCAGCCGGGAGCACTATTAGATTTTAAATTCATAAGGGTTCTTTCGACTTCATTAGTATCTGTTTCCTGTAAAACAAAGGAGTTGGCCTGAGGCAAGTAACTGTTAGTAAGCGTATTTTTAGTTAATTTGATGTTGGTTTGTATGTGATCGGCAAGATGTTTTCCTATGTTTGCAAAGTAACTATTTATAAAATTGACAGACTCAGAAGGATTACTTTTAAGGTTGATCAGCTCTTTATTATTATCTCGTGGTTTATTAGAGTAAGTTATATATTTTATATTCTTCCACAATAATTTGCTATTTTTCACTGACTTAGCCAGTAACTCTCTTTCATATTTTCGTTTGAGCTTTTTAATAAGGTTGTTGCAATAGTTTCTATAACGAAAGTAGGTCACTTTTAGAACCTCATTGTGACTCTCTTTCTTAAGTTGCTTTTGTAATTTATTCCTATTTCTAATGCAACGTAAAATACCAGGAGTAATCCATGGCTTTAGTGTGCGTTGACTTTTAGGAATAGTTTTATTAGTGGTGCTGGCTTTTATGCATTCAGTAATTTGAGCTATCAGGTTCTGTGTCACAGTGGTAGGGTCGTTACAGAGTAGTAATGCAGAGAGGTTTTTTTGTTGAAGTTTCTTAAGAGCCTCTGAATAGTTTGTATATGTTTTTGTTTTATTTATGGTGCGTTCGAATTTGGTTTTAGATAGAGACAAAAGTGTAGTAAAATGGTCTGTCACTGTGGTTTGCAAGATTGCAATAAATGCGGAGTATTTTTTGTTATTAATCTTTATCATAATGTGATCCAAACAGTTTCTTTCTCTTGTAGGTAAAGTGTGTCCAGCCAGTATACCATAACCGGAAAGAGTGCTTAAGTAGTTAACTCTGTTATTATATTCGTGAGTTGGTTCGTTCGTTTTGGGTGCAATGTTAATGTTTATGTCTCCTACTATGATTATATTGTTTTGAGCTGTTAGAGTATCAATGTGCGATGAAAGTGAATCTATGAAACTAGTAGCATTTACATTAGATGGAGATCGGTATAAGCATAGTATTGTGTTAGTGAATAAATCCAGCTGAAGACAGGAAGCATGTGTAACAATAATTTCTTTTACTTTGTGTTGTAGAGATTTTTTAATATATGCAACTACCCCGTCGTTCTGGTTCAGCTGACAAGTAGTAAAATAGGAGTTATAGTTTTCAATTTGTGGTAAAGATTTATTAGAGTTAAGTCTACATTCATTTAGGATCAAAATATCGGGGTCAAATGAAAGAGTAGATAATGTCACTAAAAAATCATCGAAGTTGCGATATATGCTACGTATATTTTGGGATACTATAGTTAGATCGTCTTTATTAATTAGCTTGTAAGATGAGAGATTAGCACAGTCACATTCAACTACGTGGGCAATTTCAACATCATCTATCACGTTCATGTTATAAAGTGTATCTCCCATTTTGTGTTAATAAAAGATAAATATGTTGTTACAGGAGTAGAGGTAGGTTTGAGTTTCAATTTATCTGTTCGAGTATGTTTAAGGTTTGAGGAGTAAATGTGTATTCTGTTGATAGCTTGTAAGTGTAGAGTTTTATAGGTAAATTGGCGTAGAATGATTTGTGTGAATTCGTGTGTGTTTGTTTGTGATTGAGATGTATGTGAGTTGTGGTGCGAGTTGATTATTTTAGTATTCAAATATTTTAAAATACCGTAAACAGTTTGTATTTTACAATTTAGAAATAGTAGAAATGCAGACAATATGTATAATGAACAAAATAAAGACGTATCTTTAAATTGAGTAAGAAAAACATGCGTTGAGGGAATTTTATATAATGTCGATGGGTTACCTTGAACAGTCGGGTGAGGTTCAGATAGTCAGATTCCTTGTGGGTCACGATGATGGTCAGTCAGGAGGTGATGTATTTGGTTCTCATTAGTAATCATAATAATTGAAGAATGTTCATTCTCTCGTAAGTACACCTTTCCATAAGCGGTCCAGCAGAATTTAAAGTTCTTTGATTTAGCTAGATCACGTGCTAAGAAGTACAAGCGCGCGGCCTTTGGAGAGAGGTGCTCGGATGTGAATATTGGGGTGTCCTCTTGTGTCTTAAAGCCAAGGTGTTTGGCGCATAGCTTACTTTTATGTCTTATATTAAAAGATTTTGCTGCTTTTAAAACATCATTCTTCAGTAATGTCGAGTTAGTTTCCACTACAATGGGTGAGTTTTTATTAGTGGCAGACTTTGGCCTCACTCGGTATATATCATTGATGTCCGATTTAGAAATGTTGCTGTTCACAGACTTGGAGAGACTAATAACCATCTGGATGAGGTCCTCTTTGTTTTCAGTAGGCAATTTTGGGACATTTTTAATTTCAAAGCTTGATTTACGGCGTCCTATTTGAATTTCTTCTATTTTATTTTCCAGTATAGTAATGTAGTTTCTATCTTTCTTTACTTGCGTTTCTAGGTCCACTATTCTCTGCCTAAACTCATCATTTTGGGCAGCAAGAAAAGAAACAGTATTTTCAATATTCCTCTTCCCCTCGGACCGTGATTGCGATAAGACGCGACCCATAATAGTTATAAATAAAAAATTAAATTAATTCGTAAAATAAAAAATTAAATTAATTTCCTGGAATTCCGCGCGCACCTGCATCGCTACGTCATCGTGCACGTGCAACTATAACGGTTGCAAAACGTCACAAGCGACAATATTTTATTGACAATTACGTGTTACAAAAGTTATTGTTAAATATTATTAAAAGACATCTTAAAGTAAACAAGTGTCACTAAGGTGAAAGTGTGTAAAGTGACAATATAATATAATCTTCTTTCATTGTTCGCTACAACGCAACATAATTAATTACGATATTTAACCACAATCTGCCCGCCGTTTATGTCATTTTACCCTAGTACTTGCTAATTGAAGAAAATAATGCCGCTTAAAAGAACACCATCAAAGACGCATATGAACGTGAAGTCTGAGAAGACACGCCATCCGAGGACTGTGGCAGCTACGAATTCACCTCCTTGCAACGTCGAATCCCTCGTATCGATGGTTTCCAATCTGAATAGATCTATATCTGACTCGGACCTGTCGCACACTACTCCACTGAATTTTGTTTCACAACGCGAGAAGAAATCTAGAAATCAGAAGGAAGACTCAATCTCCAACCAAATGACTGACTTCAAAGAGGAAATGCGACAACTAATGACATCCAGTTTTGCCTCGCAGGCGAACGAGCTGCAGCAAGTTAATATTGCACTTAAAGAGATACAGCAATCAAATCACAATATTGAAAATACAGGAATGTATGAATATAATGTTCTTATTAAAAGCATTCGTCTTTCACACCACATGTCTACAAGTATATTATGCATGGTTCGTAACATATTTATGGTTTATCTGTGGTTCATCATGGCAGAAGTTGACAAAGGACTTTGAATTCATCTTGCATTACATATTATTTTGAAATAAAAACTGACAAGTTCAGAGAGGCTACAAACTACGTGATTATTCATTTTTCTATTTCTATTTTACCGTATATTTACAAGTACCTACGTGTAAATGGAATACAATTATTGTCCATGTCCTTTTTACTAAACTATTCAACTTTCTACAATTAATTTTACTGAAAAATCTATATCTTTTGTACAACCACATCCATGCGTCTATTTTTAATCATTAATATAAGTTATACTTTATTACTTTCGTCCAACATGTTAGTAAGCACACTGTTCCCTGCACATACCGCGACGCTTACACTCGGACAGCGTCGCACCGCCTCTGCGTTTCTACCGATTACCGCGCATACCCTATGCATTGTGTAGACATCCGTACCGCGACCGCTACGCCGAGCACGGCTTCACACCGCTACCGCTCCGCCTTCGCTATCGCTGTGTGGTGGGCTTTAAATCACCATAAGGTCATATTATTATAATTATAGTAGGCGTTCATAAATCCATACGTCAGAAGTCCAAGTACATGCCAAAAGTGCAGCTCCTGGAATCTTATCGCAAAGTCAACTTCAAGGCTTCCTTGTGCGAGTCCCAACTTGAATTGCAACTTGCGTTTCTGCATGTCGTCATGAAGGACGACTTTTGGCCGAAGGATATGGAAACAACAACAGAGTGCTAGTGAAGCATTACTAACATAGTTAATAAGTTATATAAATTCTAACACAAAGTGTATGTTAGTCTATAAGGTATTTATCTATGAGTCTATGGCACGCGAAATGAAATGGTTATTATAATAATAAAACTGGCTGATTCTATGTATGGTTGTATATTGTAATAGTCGAGGTATTAAAGGCAGGTTAATTTTACAGCGTCGTGTGCCGGGTACAGCGTAGCGACGTACCTACTTGGAATCTGTGACCGTCACAACGATAACATCATGTTGAAGACTTCGGGACATCTGTTTCACATAGACTTCGGCAAGTTCCTCGGAGACGCGCAGATGTTTGGCAACTTTAAAAGGTATGTAATGTAATGTTTTAAGTAGAGATTATTATAAAGTTATGTTACATGAAATTATACAAAAAGGATCGAACATTTTGATAGAAGTAATTTGTAGAATTTGTTAATTATATTGATTTGAATAAAACATGGAATTTGTAGAATTAGTAGATGGAGGGTATTACTAGTTAGTAGATGATAGATGTTAATAGCAATACTTACATAAATATTGGTTATAAATTATTTAAACATGAATAACTAGATTGATTGGTATGTCTACAGAGACCGTGCGCCATTCGTGCTGACTCACGACATGGTGTACGTGATCAACGGCGGCGAGCGTCCCACGCAGCGCTTCCAGCACTTCGTGGAGCTGTGCTGCATGGCCTTCAACATCGTGCGCGCTCACCACGACCATATACTCGACCTGTTCGCATTGGTTAGTATCTTTGTGACACACGACTTGGTGTACGTGATCAACGGCGGCGAGCGTCCCATGCAGCGCTTCCAGCACTTCGAGGAGCTGTGCTGCATGGCCTTCAACATGGTGCGCGCACACCACGACCATCTACTCGATCTGTTCGCATTGGTTAGTATCTTTGTGACACACGACTTGGTGTACGTGATCAACGGCGGCGAGCGTCCCATGCAGCGCTTCCAGCACTTCGAGGAGCTGTGCTGCATGGCCTTCAACATGGTGCGCGCACACCACGACCATCTACTCGATCTGTTCGCATTGGTTAGTATCTTTGTGACACACGACTTGGTGTACGTGATCAACGGCGCCGAGCGTCCCACGCAGCGCTTCCAGCACTTCGAGGAGCTGTGCTGCATGGCCTTCAACATCGTGCGCGCACGCCACGACCATATACTCGACCTGTTCGCATTGGTTAGTATCTTTGTGACACACGACTTGGTGTACGTGATCAACGGCGGCGAGCGTCCCATGCAGCGCTTCCAGCACTTCGTGGAGCTGTGCTGCATGGCCTTAATTGCTGTAAATTAAAGTTATTGTAAGAAGTGTATAATTGCGGTTTGAAATCAATGCCATGTGAAACCCCCTACCAGAGAACCCTGCAAATTCTGCGATCGGCTATGCCGCTAACTTATTGCTTACGTAGTTATGTGTTTTTGTGTATTGTATATAATTTATTTCGGACTATAATTTGGGTCTTTATGGTGCAGATGGCGATGTCGGGTGTTTCTGGAGTGACAAGTGCAGCGGTCAGTTACGTGCGAAAAGCGCTCCTGCCGGCCGCCACCAATGCTGAGGCTGCCGCTGCCTTTGCAAGACTTATACACTCGTCGCTTAAGAGCAAGTACGTAACTGCCTAAGTACATTGTAATAAGTATGTAAATGTCTATGTTGTAAGCTTACCACACAGAGACAGCGAAGGCAGAGCGCTACCGGTAGCGTTTTTCTTTTATATATGTGGTGAGCTGTTATCAAAATGCCATGTATATTGATTACATGCTGAGGCTTTTCGTTAATTAAAGTGCACCACATAATCTATTTTTTTGTATTATTGTCAATTTGTCGGCGATTCTCAACTAATTTATTTAGAACTCAAAATGTTGGGGTGAAAGATACGGGACTAAGGAATAGAGTTTGGATTATGTGAGAACATTGGCTAATGAAACAGGTATTTGAAGGGGTACAGCGGGAGGCAAGAAAGTGACACAGAGAGGACGAGAAGAGAGAGTTTAGAAGTAGGACGCCAAGAAAGGAGAGGTCAAAAGAAAAAGAGTTTTATGAAAAATATAGTATGTAGCTCTGTCTCGATTTCGTATTTACATTCGCATTAACAATATTACATCCTAGTATTAATTTAAATTTATTTTTGTCAACAGGTTCACACCGATAAACTTCTTCTTCCACAACTTAGCGCAGCTACGAGCAAGCGGGGACCAGAGCAGCAACTCCTCAGAACTGCTGTCTTTCATGCCTCGGACTTACACGTAAGTTATACTTTATGGTCACGAACAAATACTCATACAATACTTGGTATAGTTTCTCCAGAAACTACAGCATGAGATTCTGGAAGGAGGACAGAATTGTTACAGAGTTAGCAAGTCTGGTGTAACCAAACATTATCGTCAAACCATTAAAAGTCAACCGTTACCTTTCGGGGAACGCTTGTTTGACACCTTAGTTACATAAAAACAGAATTTGCTTTACCGATTTACTCTCAGACATCAATGACTGTCTACTATATTTGTGAACGGAACTGAGGTAGTATTCGTAACCAACCACCCTCGGGATGGTCACATGCGCACAGCGGCCCAATTGCGCGCTAAGTGCGCAAACATACGCCCTTCTAACAGACTACCTCAGGTTTATACATTGGTCCCGTAGGATTAACTGTATTACATACTGCTAGGTAAAAAAAAGTATTATTTTATTCCCAGAATGGCACAGGAAGGCCGCCTAGTGAGCGTAGAATGTCTCGGCTACGAAAAGCGCTACGACCCGGAAAAGCACTATGTGTACGCGCTACGCATCTACAGACAAGGACAGACGACGCCTTTCGTGCTGTATCGTTCCTACAAGCACTTCACTGAGCTGTACCAGAAGATCTGTCTCCACTTCCCTCTGGCGAAGGTTCATGGGTAAGATTACTTTTCTTTTATAGATTCCTTTACTTTAAGGATGCCTATACTAAGACCTACACTCTTCTTCCGGTTCTTCCCGTTCTTCAGAACAGATGGCCGATTGAGATGCAATATACCAGTGCTAGTGTTAATCTTTCTCTTACTTATACTGAATGGTTAAATGTGGGCCTAAGACAATTTATTATATTTGCCTAATATGTCCAGAATGTGTTAGTTTATTTAAATATTAGGTAAATGCAACATATGTATGTTGAACGTGAATTTATAAAACTTACATTCCGTCGATTTTACAACTGGTGTTGTAGTCACAAATAATACTCAAACCAACAATTTGTTGATGACTGACTTATATATAAATGCTCATTCACAAAAAATCCACATAGAATCGTACAGCGATTTCGAATCAAGTTATCGCAATGCAGTCTTCTTCTTCTTTTTGAGTCAATGCTCTTGTCCCCTTTAGCGGTCAAATGGTCTTGGCCCAGAAAGTGGCTACCGCTATGGCCGCAGCAGTAGCGATGTTGAGGTCGGCTCTTGTGCAGGATTTAGGACATACTGGACAGGTCAGTAGGTGCATCATTATTTGACTGGGTGCACCACAGTCGCAGTGTGTTTGGGACTGATCCGCAATGCAGTGATTAATATTCACCTATCTGTATCTATGTAATCTGCGGCGCTACGGTGACAAAAACGAAACACTTGACATTTTGTTAAAGAAACCCATTTTACTACTGAATTTTTGTGTACTGGAAAGATTATATTATTGATCTTATCATCATCATCTTGACCATATCATCCATCAATCATCAGAACTTCACAACGATCTGATAATAAAACCCAATTTTTTGTATCAAGTGACGTGACTCATGTGAATTTTCTATTTGATTTGGGACTCTATCACTACATATTATAAAATAAAGTCCACCGCCCCGTCTGTCTGTCTGTTTGTTCGCGATAAACTGAAAAACTACTGAACGGATTTTCATGCGATTTTCACCAATAGACAGAGTGATTCATGGGGGAGGTTTGGGTGTATAATTTGTTAAGGTTACCCGTGTGTAGCGGGGGTGGGTTGCTAATTATTAATAAAGCGTTTGGTGTTAATCTCATGTTATCGTCTATAATAAGCAATTGGATAATATTCAATGCTGGTTAAATTTATTTAAACCTGTGTAAATTGCAATCTTACTGTATTTTTCTTGCGATGAGTAGGTTTTCGAAATTTATTTAAGATTTTCTGCACCGTGACGTCAGAAAAAACACCAGGACGTCTTTATCTTTTAGTATGTATACGACGTCATGTGTTGTGTGTTCCTGCTCATAGGCCAGTTTTCAGCTCCTTAAGGAGTAATTTTAGTGTCAACTATCTGAAGACTTAATTATATAAAGACTCTACTCTTTATATAATTAAGTCTTTATACGTTAACATAGAGTGTTGATATTACTTGCGGAATATTGCGCTAAGCTTGACCAGGCTTTGCTATTGTCCACACCCCTGTATTAAGCTACGTACGGTTCATACTTGAATAGACCTATGCTGACTGCCGGCTGGCAGACTTCACAAATCTTCGAGAATATTATAAACATGTCTATGTTTTTTTACTTACGGACAGTTAATTTTGACACATATAATATAAAAATTTGTCACAATACAACAGTTCGTTGCTAAACGTTTATTCATGATATAGGCACTGAGCCTTGGAGTACCAATGACTAAAAATGTGAGGAGGCTGCCACGACCAAATGCGGCTCAAATCTGCCGGGGCTGCAAGATAAATGCGCGAGTAACCCTGCGCCCCGGCCATAGATCGTGAGAAGGAACACCGTGGTAGGTTTAGTCGGTATTACCGAGATATCTCCATCTTTTCCCGGGTGAGTCCGACATAACCTTTGCGCCCGCCTCCGCGGAGGGGTATGAACTAATGCATTCCGCCACGTTAAAAAAAGTAGAGTACCATGATTGATGACACAATTTGAAAGCAAGAGTATTATATGCCTGGGATAGTCTATGACTGGGTTCTCTATCCATTTGCATACAATTTTAAGACATAATATACCATGACATACTTTTATTTATCTTAATTATATTTATGCATAACAGCTTACACATATTTCTTTAAAGCATCAGTTGAATTGTGTTGGCCGTCCCGCGGCAACCTAAACCTATTTTCGGGTTGCCTCTAAGATAATTATGTCAACATAAACTGTATACAAAATACAATGATGGCAAGTTTTAATACACAAAAAAAAAAAAACAAAATCGTTACATCATAATATGCCGAAGTATATTAGAAAAAAAAAGAATTATGCTAAAAGAAGGGATCCCCTATGACTGTCGTTAATGAGTAAGGAGAATTTAGGCGCCTGGTTACATACACATCACACATTTTGATGTTCATTAGAGCTTATATACTGTTACATTAATTACTTATAGATTAGATAAATAATATTTATCGAAAGAATTCTACGATAAAATTCCAAACAAAATTTGTAATGTATTGATAAACATTGAACATGTTGTTTAGTAAGGAAATACAAAAATCAATTAAGAAAGTAAAAACTTGTATTTAATAGACTGAAACATTCATATGATAAAACATCTTACTTACTAATTAACATTAATTAGATACGAACTAATAAGGTAAAAAGTCACTTGGAATTTATTTCCTTTTTTAATTAGTCTATATCCTTCCTCAGAGTCCAACTTTATTGAGTGGTTTTGCCGTGCGAATGATACAAATTAACAGAGTTTCTTCTGCATTTATAATGATCGATTAAAACAAAGATTTAAACCATAGATGAAATATATATATTATATATACATATACATATATATATATATATATATATATATATATATATATATATATATATATATATATATATATATATATATATATATATATCTTTCTAGATGTTAAGTTTTCATGCAACAGACAATACCAACATGTCATCTGACTTATAAATATAATATTATCACGCTTACTCATACTGAATATATATACTATCGTCCTCTGCCTCATATGTGAGCTTATTCTTTTTAATGTGGAAATTTTTTACTACAGTAACATCAAAGATTTAAATCATAAAAGTTAGTTTCTTTTCAGGTACCAGTAGAGTTCGATAAATGATTAAATTAGTATTTTAATTGCTGTGAAATATCAGTTGAGTTGTAAATTTGTACTACCATATACAGGTTGTCCGGTAATTCATGGATAACCTTGAAATGTCTTATAGTAGAAATGAAGGCCGTTCGAAAAAAATAAACTTTTGACTGTCTATGTATTAGCATAATTAGTGTTTATACAGCGTGACGGGTTACATGAAGGACTTTAGTAAATCACAAAGGAAACCTGAATGTAAATAATGCAATGAAATACCCAAAGCGTGGATTCCCTACCACCAGACGACAAAACTTTTATAAGACAGCGAGACGAGACAGGGTATGAACTGTTTACCCTTACTACTTCAATCAATTAATTAAATTCAGTAAAATAGATGGTGTTGTGTGTATGTGTTAGAATATTATTATTATTTATTATTAATTAAAGTTATTTATTGGATATTTAATTCCCACTTCTTATCCAGCAATATGTCCCTCTTTAAACTAGTCATGCTGTTTATTACTGCATCTTTTTATTAATCAACCTTTTATGCATAAGCAATCATTAATTATATTTTAAGAACTATGTTCGAATTCGTACTTTAAAAAATAACATTTAAAATATACGTTCACTCACTAGTAGCTGCACATATTATTGAGTTATGTTATGTTTCATGGAGTTTTCATCAGGGTTTTTATTCCTTATTTCATAGATAGATTTATTAATTGTAACTTTTCCCATTAATTTATTCAGCTCGTCCACATTCATACATCCTCTTATCGGTGGTTACTGTTTAGCTGCCAGCTGGCTTTAAGCCTCACTATTCACTTTATTATTGTCTCCACCTAAATTATATTTCAAATCCATAGTAGTCACTTTAGGCTTCGGCGCCGGGCCTTTATTCATAGGTCTGTTGATAACGTTGTTTTTATGCTGTGTTACCATGTCCCAGTTGCCTGTATCTACGGGCTTACTGAAGCTCACATTGCTGTTGCTCTGTTGCCCTGGATTCTCTGCATACGGGGGCGGTCCACTAGTCTTACTAATAGAACTGTTTAAAGTGTTCGTTGAGTATTGAGTGTTAGTTGGCTGGTTTTGTGGATTACTTGTTCCTTGTGTACTGGCTTGTGCCAGAGGATTCGCTAGAGGTCTCTGTGGAGCCTTTCCCTTTTTGGACTTTTTCGCTAACTGTGCTTCTTTTTTCTCTCTCTCTTTTCTTAACTTCTCCTGTTTAGCTCGCTCCTGCTGAGCTAGCTTCTCTCTTTTCTTTTCTTCCTCTAGCCGTTGCTTTTCCAATTTCTTTTGCTCTACTAACTGTTGTTTTTCTAACTTCTTTTGTTCTTCAAGCCTTTTTTTTTCTACTCTCTTCTGTGCGTCTAGTTGCTTTTGGTTCTTCTTTGGATCTACCGCCTGCGTTCTGCTATTTCTGTTCTCGCTTTCGGCTCCTCGAGGGTCTAGAGATATGCCGGATTGTGCTTCACGTAAGTTCGTTGGGAGGTTTTGTTCCTTTATTAAGTCACTGGTACTTTTCGTTTGTCGTAATGGTCCGGCTTGTGAAGGCGGCAGCGGTGGTGGTATTGGAGGTTCTGAGACCGACGGTGTTGACTTCCTATGCGACTCCGAGCTTTGACTGTATACTGAAATGTCATTTATACTGATATTAATTTAGATAGCGATCTGTATAAACTATCTCTCTGCCAGGCACGGGCTCAATTAGAAGTATGAGGTCGAAGGCTCAACACAGGTGTGCAGACTCCAAACATATTCAAGAATATTTATAGAAACTCAGATATGCAGACTTTCCCATTAAGTTTTCCTGACCACGACGACGGGCGATATATAATAATTATAAATGCTAGGTGCGTATTCTAAAGTTAAACTTGATTGTTTCATTAGAGCTAAAACGTTTCAAATCAGTTAACTAAACAACAGCAATAAAAGGGCGTGTCATGGTCACCATATTTAAAGAACATATTAGTCACATATACCTACATCGTATCCATTAAAATAAATACATAAGTAAAACTACTTACCGAAAAACTCATGTCTATTCGTCCTATAAGCTCCGTTTATTGAGATCGTATTGCTAAAATCGTCATGGCCTTTAGGCGATTTTCGTTTCACTCCATTGTACACATTGAACGAAGTCTTGAACCGCCCGAACTTAAACATCAGTGTGACAATATACACAACAGAAGAACGCCAATATAGCTTTGTAATTCACACTATTATCGCCTGGAAAAAGACAAAAGTATATATTTTATCACAACAGATATGACTCACCTATTAGTATACTTTTATTGGTGTTTTAGAACAGGAAAATAGTAATTCTACTTACCAATTGGTTGATGGCGAGTATTTGTTACTAAATTAATTAATAATAAGTGAAATAGGGTTTAAACAACAGGTGTAAACGATGACAATAGATGTACGTCCATTACTGTTTGAATCAATACGCCCTGCTGCGATAAGATAGTGCAAGTGTCTCTCTGCCGACACGCTACGAATAATGACTGTAATCTTATCACACTGAAAATTATTGTAATCACTCCACCTAATACGTTAGTTCTATAGTTTCTGAGAAATAATATATAATTAACCATAGGTTCATACGACTGCCTCAGTAGCGCAAGGTTATTGAATGCGACTGCTGTGCATTAGATCTCAGGTTCGAATCCTGAATCGGGTGTTGTGGTATTAGGTTTTTTTTATCAAAGAGCTCTCAGTAGCAGTACGTAGTCTAGAAATATGACGGATAAACGGCAGTAGGTTCGCCCTTCTGTTACGTGGAACCTAATACATAGTTGGTAATATGTTGGAGTCATAAACCGCTGTCTAACCCTTCGGGTTAGAGGTGTGAGACTCGTATATAAGAATATATACTTAGTACGAGCTTTTATAAACCTTGAACAATGCTTAGTTTATTTCGCCATTTATTTACTAACAGTGCCACTAGTGGCATCTTTGATGAACAATTTATACGACTGTAGTGCCATATTACATGGCTATAAGTGGTTTATCGACACTGGCAATACAATCTTTTGCACGTTGCCAATCTTTAAGGAGTCATTTCACTAGGAATCACATCACGATGGTGTATATCTGCAATTTACAGTACAGTGGAGGTGTTTTCCTAGCTAGGCTGTGCTAGTTAGGGAGAAATACCACGCTTAACCGAGGAAACCTCTGCGTCACCTCGTATAAATAAAAATTGTCTCGAGAGATACGATGATATTTGACAAAGTCGAAAGCTATAACATTAATTCCACATACTTTAATTAACCCGTTAAAGCCTGGCGAATAAAAATCCATGGTCAATAGGAGCACGTTTCTTATAGACCCTTAAGTTAAACCAAAACTCAACACCTCGGGGTTTTTTTATTATGGTATAGGTTGGCAAACGAGCAGACGGATCGCCTGATGGTAAGCGATTACCGCCGCCCATGGACACCCGCGACCCCAAAGGAGATACAAGTGCGCTGCCAGCCCTTTAAAAAGGAATGAAGGAGGGAAAGGACAAATAAAAGGATAGGAAAAGGATCGGGGTAACTGGGCCTCCGGTTCTCTCACTCACCAATACGTACGAAACGCAACAGTACGGGTACCGTTACTTCACGCCGGTATTCTGTGAGAGGGTAGTACTACCCCGGTCGATCCGGCCCATTCATGCTGAAACCAGCAAGGATCTACTTTGAAATCTGTGTGACATACTACAATCAAAAAACAAATATTTATTTATATATAATAGAATAAATTATCACCCGGTGAGTTAGTATCCGCCAAAATATACCGTGGAACAAAATTTATGTGATCAATTTTCGTAAAGCGATCCTTGATAAAGAGATTACCTTCTAGCTTGAAATAATGTTTATATTAAACAGTCTTACCTCAAACATTTAGTTAAATCTTTGTTAAATTGCTCTACAAGGCTGGAATTATGCCTTAACACAACGCAGATTAGCAAGGAAAACCATTTGTACTAGTCGATTTTTTATTAATTACAATTAAATCGTAACAAAGTCTCTTCCGCTACCCACAAATTACGTTTTTATACGGTAATGTAATATGAATAATGTATTTCTTAAATTATATGAGCATTAATAGATGATATATTTATATTATAAGTAGGTTAGTTGATCCCGTGGATTAAGTTTGAGCTTACAGCCAATCCTTAAATTTATTCTCGGGTCAGGTTCAACTAGGAATAGCCTCTAATACTGAGAGTCTTTGTCTGTATGAAATGACTTAGAATTGTAAATCTATGTTTGATTACGTATACTTATATGGGGAGACTAACAGACCGCAATGCAGAGGGTCTAAGGTTTGAACCTACGTCACGCACCCCTGACTCCCGGAAGTTATATGACTTTTCGAAATTATGTGCGTATTGATTGACATTTATCGCCTGCTCCGTGCCTCGGCAAGCACGTTAAGCCGTCGGTCCCGGCTGCCATGAACATCTATGGCAGTCGTTATTGGGAAAGTCCCAATAACGACCCTAATGCCCTATAATATCCTGACACTGGTTTAGCCTTCGGTTTCCGGAGGTCAGGTGGCAGCCGCTCCGTGTAAAAACTGATGTCCAGTCAAATCCGGTTACACCAGAAACGCCGACCCCCAGTGACTTGGGAATAATAAAGGCTAGGAAAAAGAAGAAGACGTATACTTTTATTGTTAAGAAGTTGGAATCTGATATGTGATTCATCAACTTTACAACCAAGAGTTCAACGTTGACACATCCGTAAAGTAGCTTATCGGTAATCTTTAAAAACATCTTTGCCAAAGATGCGCATTTGCAGCGCCACAAAAATGTAAACGGCGCTACCAGCAACTAATTTAAAGTTCCAAATATACGGGAATTGGTAGTCCCTAAGCTAAAACATCCTTGCGTTTGACAACATCCTTAGCTTCGCCCTCAGTTTTTATGTCAAATCGTACATCTTATAAATGTAGCGTTTCTCTAGCATGCAACAACTTTTAATAGTTTATATTCTATAGAATCATGGTATGCGAAGTGTAGATGTGATACACACCCACATTTCGCATGCTATGATTCTACCTGTCCTTTCGCAGACATATGCGTGAGATTATGCATGTATGCAATAAGATGTAAAGCATAGCGTATGCCCAAATAAGAAGTAACTGAATTGGTTTAGTGTTTGCAACCCATATAAGTTGCGTTTAAATAAAGTGCTAGTTTCTCATCTATATCTTCATCACTACGTATTAGTATAAAAAAAGTTTCTATAAAAACGTGTGGTTATACCAATCGTTTTATAAATATTTTCATAATAAAGTTTAGAGATAAAATGTATATTATAATATTTTTATCTGTGCTATCTTTGAGCTTGCACTTATAAGATATAAAGGATTATTTGCTTGATTAATTAAATAGCTAATCTTAGGCTTAAGCCAAAGAATAAAGTATGATAATTAATACTTTAAATCACAAAATGTCAACGTTTGTTTTTTTACAAGACTTCTCTCCAGCCCTAGGACCGTCTGTCACTTGATTTACAGATATTGATAAAACGGATACAAAGGATCTATTCCCAGTTGTACATCCATATTCCGAATAACTATTGTGGATCGTACAATTCTTTGTTCCGTGTGGGGATCAAATACCCAATACTCGGCGTTGTGTAGTGGCGAGATGACCACCTGATCTACTGTGCTATTCGTACAACAATGTATTAACTTAAAATTTATAATACCGTTGCTCTACGGATGGCGCAAAGGTCTCTGCCGTTATAACAACAACAAAATAAAAAGCTAGAAGAGTTGACTCTAGAGATTCTATAGACGTTTCGTCTCTAAAGTCTCTACAGTCAACCAAGCACCTACGGAACGGTAACAGCTTTACTATCAAGTAGGCCTTGTGCCCGTTTGCCACCTTGGTAGTAAAGACAATAAATATAATACTTTATTTAAAAAAGTAAAATGCCAATAACAAAACAAAAACCGCATTATTTTAAATCCTGGCTTACAAATTAACTACGATGCAACTGAATTACTTACTTGCCTACTACGGCACTAAAGTAATTCAGTTGCATCAGCGGCAAGTACTTATACCAAATGATATCGAATTCCACTTATTATATCAGTATTATGAGAGCTGGATTCCATTTAATTACAGCATTAGGCATCCCTTTCCATGTTGTACGCTGAAAGTTTATATAAAACACATTTTTAGTGCGCCCGGTGATTCAGACCTGAGACTCCTTTATACTTCAATCTTCTTAATTATCTTTCCTTAGATTTCGAGTAATCTCTCTTCTATCAGAAGCGATTATGATCGTAATTGAATTCGGTAATTTAGAAGGCGACTGTACCCTTTATTTGCTGTCAATCTATACTAATACTACACTTTGCCTACGGCTTCGCTTGCATAAATGTAGTTTAGGTTAGATTATTAACAGTATTTTTCTGGATAAAAGGTACCTATGTCTTTTCTGTCTCCCTAACTACGAGTATGCGAAATTATATGATTCTAACTCACATTTACATTGTAGCCACACGGCTGAGGCTGTAGTTTTGTATAGACTGGTGCAGGTACGCTGTAGCGCCGCGCGGCAGTCGTCTCTCTGCAACCAGTCAGGTCGTAGTTCAATACGTATTTATTACATTTGTTACTGGTACCAGAGAATGTATAAATATACTTATCTAGCAAGAATTAGTTTATTTGACCGCTCACAAGAACACTTCTGATAACCCCTACAGCATTTATAATATTAGTTAGGCTTTTAAAGAAGGAAGATTTGTTTGTTTGTAATCGATAAACTACTCAACCAATTTAATGATTCCATTAGAGAGTTATTTTATCCAGAAGAAACATAAGCAAACAATACCACGCTAGGAGCCACAGCAGCGATGCAGTCGATCATAAACGTACGAGACAGCTAGTGTTATAATAATAATAATATCAGCCCTGTATTAAACTGTCCCAATGCTGGGCTCGGGCCTCTTCTCAGTGTGAGAAGGGTTAGGCCGTAGTCCACCACGCTGGCCTAGTGCGTATTGGTAGACTTCACATATCTTCGAGAACATTATGGAGAACTCTCAGACATGCAGGTTTCTTCACGATGTTTTCCTTCTCTGTTAAAGCGAGCGATAATTAACTATTTATTACGCACATGACTTCGAAAAAGTTAGTGATGCGCGCCTTAGGATCGAACTCGAGACCTCTGCGTGGCAGTCCAACGGTTTCCCACTAGCCTATCGCTGCTTAGTGTTGCATAAAAAATATCATATACCTATTTTTATATATTATTATTTATTCCATAGTCACCACAACTTAACCTAACCAGGAAGAGAAATGATCAGCGACTAAAATTTAAATAGAAAAAGCTTTGTGTCTCGTACTGATATACGAGGATTTAATCTAGATTTCGTATATTTCTTTACAGTCTACCATCAGGTCTGCACGTGGGCAGGTCCAACACTCGTCAAGTGGCTGACAGGCGATTCGGAGACGTGCAGGCATTCCTGACGTCACTATTCAGTCTAGCGGACGAGATCGCACACTCTGACCTCGTATACACCTTCTTCCATCCACTGCTCAGAGATCAGCAGGATGTGGACCAGAGGAATAAGAAAGGTATATTGTTTACACCGTTTACAAAAGACTTGTCACTTCTTAAAGTATAGTATGTAATTTTATTGCTGTTGCTTGTTTGCCGCTTTAGTAGTATAAAAGAAAAGTATCGAAGATGTGATTGTAAGAACAAGTGTATATTTACCATGTTTCTTAATAATCATAATTTACCAAATGATAAGTACCTGTCATGCCAAATATCTAGTTGGAGAACTAAAAAGGGCATTTGCTACTGAGAGAAAAACCATAATAACAACTGCCTAATCTAGTAATGTAATCGAATTCGAGACCGTACATGCTATTGTCTACTATATACGCGAAAGTTATACATTGAAATTAATTTACTTTATACGGATTTTGTGGCGCTGTTTCTTTTAAAACACTTTTATTACATAATTTTGAATCTATGTCTCTACTACTATTGAAAGTTAATATTGATTATGCTATTCAAACTTTATATTTAAGTTTACACTATCCCCGACGTTTCGGTTGCGTTTCAGCAACCATGTTCACATGGAGACATGTATATTATGTATGTATGTATGTGTCTCCGTGAACATGGCTGCTAAAACGAATTTGTGTTTGTAAACATAAACGCAATCTTATACCACAAGACTTGTTAGTCTATCAGAACTTTTGGCTGCTGTGACACAGATTTTACTAATATAGCAGTCAACGATGACCTCTTACTATAATATAATAATATAATATTCTACCACATACACACAACACCATCTAGCCCAAACTTAGCAGAGCTTGTACTATGGGTACTAGACAATGGATAAATATACAAATATACTTTCTTTTTGTAAATACATGCATTTTATACATAGAAACACCCAGACCAAGACAAACATCCATGTTCATGCACACAAATGTTTGACTTGTGCGGGAATCGAACCCGTGACCTTAGGCGTGACAGTCGGTTACACTAACCACTACGCCACCGAAGCCGACGACTTACTCTTTGTATAGTATCATTTTCATGGTTGTGTTTAGCGGTGTGCACGGATGCATTCGGGTGAACCACATACTAAAAATGTATATTAATAATTTAAACTAGCTAAAATGATATCTATGATTGTATTCGGTAGCCGTTCAGTTGTAGTTTGTGCGCATTGCGCACTTTATATGCTAGATTAAGAGCCAGCTGTAAATTTTGAGAATAAATAAATTTATTTATTATTTAAGTATTCTTTATCGTGATTGTTGTTAAGCAGGCGAGTCGTCGGAGCCGGAGACGAGTGGGTCGGGCTCGCTGAAGCTGTCGGTGCAGTACGCGGGCGGCGTGCTCTCCGTGCTCATCCTGCACGCGCAGTCGCTCGCGCTCACGCCGCAGGGCCTGCCGCCCAACCCTTACGTCAAGGTGCGTGCCGACATACCCAGTGCTGGCCCGACACAGAGATGCTCGATGAAGCTACATCCATTGCATGATGTAGTTTACCACATTATATGTCATATAGCTGACACAATGTTATGTTCGCGGTAAATTGTGACCTGTGTGGCATTGAATGAGAAGTGCTCCCCTAGTCGTTGCCACACACATAATGTATATCCACAAATAGTTGTTCAAATTCGAAGTGTTCTTGTTTCTTTGTGTCAACTGTTTGATGAATGTTTGTATGATCCCCTACGATACAGAAAACATTCAATGTGAACTCAATGTGAAAGTATAATAAAAATTATAGCGCTCCTCTTATTTGCTTAATTATTTTTTTCTTTAATCAAGACGAAATATTTGCGTCCTTCTGCGTACTCATATATCATGTACATTGAACATACGACTAGCGACAATGCGGACGATAGCGAAACTACATGACAAATCCTGAATCATGCTTACAAAGTTTACACAGCAAATTTAGATTGCGCGATAGCGCGAAAATCTAAGCACTGAGTTGCATGTTAGTGAAAGCAGTTTCTTATTTCTATTGTAATAACAATAACGCAGCCGTGGTACCCACATTAGGCATGCCTACTTTATGGAGGTCCAATAAAAGGAGGACAACACCTCTCGCTCCGTCAAAATATTTAAATACCGAATAACTTGATGATGTAAATGTACCGTGCGGACAAACTCGAGACCTTTACTAAAAATAGTCTAGTGACCGTTGGGTAGCAGTTCAGCTATCTAACGGTCTATTTTTAGCTAGTGCCTAATTAAGCACTGTGCCCGTAGCAAATCATGACGAGAGAGAAAAAAGATGGCCTTTTATTGGCTTACAAAAACTTCTGCAATATGGCTAATATGGCACTGTTTCTATCTTTTATTTGTCTTTCTAAAATATTTTACATGCTTTTTCAGGTATATCTAGTACCAGATCCAACGAAAGAAACGAAACGAAAGACCCGCGTGCTCAAACGGAACTCTCACCCCTCATTCATGGAGATGTTAGAATATCGTTTACCCATCGAAGTCATCAAGAACAGAAGTCTCCAAGCGACAGTATGGAACTACGACTCTTTGCAAGAAAACCAGTTCCTAGGAGGAGTCGTGATACCCCTTAGTTCCTTATCCCTTAGGGAGGAGACGGTCGCATGGTACCCACTAGAATATATTCCCCGGTAGCTAATACTCTCGCGCTCCGCTATATGGAACACGGAATTACCCATGTGATAGGTCAATTGTACTGGCAATATAAGTACCCACTTTCACGGTAGCTTTTTATCGCTATAGAATGAAATTTAAGGTATATAATCAAGGTTTTTATGTAGTAGCGTTTGATATGCTCTCGTGAAAACAGGGTCTAAGACGTCATAAGTGCGTTATACTCATAACTTTGATATCGTGAGCTTTATCGAAAGTTATTTAAATGTTTCATATTCCCATTTTTATAGACTTCTCTCTTGTCTCTCCCTTGTACTTTTGTAATATGGATCTGTAAATGGTAAAAAGACATAAGCGCCATTTTTTTGCTTGTGTATACATTATTATATTATTCCCACACTAATGTTTCCTTACAAGCCCCCTGCGACCCAAAAAATATGCTCTATGTAACCGACATAGGCAATCCTACGCATCTCAGAGAGCTTTTTTAACTTTAAAATTACCCATTTCTGAACAAGAATTATTGTTTTACAAATGTTTGTTTTTGTGTAAGCAAATCGCGCACTTCCGTTGACGGGCTGGTTGAGTGTTCTCTGTGTGGGGGGGGGGCGTCTTATGCGTCGCGGGAGGCTTTGTAAGGAAACATTAGGGTGGAAATAATATAAACAAAACTTGTAACTCGAAAAAGCAAAAATAAATGGTGTTTGAGTCGCTTTGATTCAATGTCGGTTAACCCCCGTATCTGCCCAAGACACATTTTCATTGTGTCTGAGATTACCGATGAAAGGACTGAGGATGAGTCATATGAAATTATAAGCTAAATAAACTTGGTAAAAATGTTGATTTAAATGTATATTCACATAAACGTTTGATACCGCTAAGTTAGTGGGATGTTGGAAACGGATTTGTTAGAGATTGTTCAATGGTATTAGTCAATTATAGCTCGTAGGCTAGCTCTTTCGTATATACAGAGCTAGAAAGAAAAGAAAAAGAATGCAAGGCACCAATTCAAAAACATTGTAACTCAAAATGTTTAAGACGAGAGTGATATATTTAAAACCCTTCACATTTTTTTTGTTAATTTTATGTTCCCTAGGAAAACTTATAAGCGCTAATAATATTATATGAAAAAAGAAAATTAGTTCTTTACAGTAACCTATATTTTTTTGTAGTTACGATGTTTTCCATTTTATTTGTCAATATTATAACTTCTCGGTATAAACTTCAAAGCATAAAACTTCATTATTAATTTATAACTCATTGAGATAATTTAGTACACTTTTGAGTTGTTAGATCTCCGAAATATCGTTCATAGTTGAACTACGTAAAGAATTTAATCTTCTGTCATCGTCTATTTACAATACTCTAAACTTGACGTCTAGATAATTTAAACTCGAGGTTTAAATCAAGATTGAAGAATTTCGCGCGGGCATCAGAATCGTGTTTCGTAATTTGGTCTCATCGTATTACCGCGCATCCACATAGTTATGCATGTATCATATATATATTAATTAAATAACAGTATTGTCTTCTATCAGTACACATACAGTTTTAACTGCCAGTATTTTGTAATTCAGTTTGTTTGAGAACAATGATACCAAAAAAGCCTCAGAAATATCCGTAGTAAAAAGTCGTCATTACCACGGCTTCCGCACCCTGTTGTGACTCAGGGAATACTAGCACCCATACACAATATACTAGTTCGACGGCCTAATGCTCGTATTAATATTGTATACTTGAATGATTGTAATAAATATTGTCTTTATATACTAATCTTCGCGTTAGTGCCAAAATGCCTTGTGATTTTTAGCTTTGATATAATAGTTAGTTGTATCGGATTAGACTGATATATTCTAATACATGAAAAGACATTTTAATTACCATCTTAACATTTACAGCAACATAGTGTCATGTCAAACATAATTATGGATACCAATGAATGCACAGTACGCCAACTCAAATATTGTTTAATATTCAATTTTAAACACAAAATTGTTTATGAATAGTACAATTTTATGCCTATCAAATTAAAACACAAAAAATTTAAACCAATTTTCAGTGCTCAGAACTCACCCTATAAGTCTAACAAAAAATCGTTCGTGTGACCAGAATACGCATCTGAGAGTCAACAATAGCTACGTATAGACACGACTCGGATGTGTGTTCTGGGTATACGAACATTTTTTTGTTCTCATGAAGTGAGTGCTGGGTACTAAAAGGGTTAATAAAATGTAGTGTACTAATCCCGTGTACACAATACGCCAACTTGAATTAAAAATGGATAATGATCAATATTTGAACTGGCGTAGTTTGGCTGATGGTGTCTATATGCGAATATATTATTATGTATTATATATAAAGATATACGAAAAGATGACTGTAGCTGTTGCGATGAGATTTGTATCACAAAAGGACATCAATAATTGCTTAGTTTTGCAGTAAATGTTTAGTTAGAAGCTATCGCTGTAAAAATATAACAATCTAATAATGATAGGGTCAATACATTGTTATATTTTTACGCATCAAAGAATATCATAATCTGTTTTTGTATGACCTTGGTAACTTTTAAGACATAATTTATAAAATTCTTTATCACTAGAAAACAAAACTTACGCAGTTTCGATGTTTCTCGATGTAAATTGTGTCGAACGTACACTATGTTATTACTGCCTCTATGGCGCAGCGGTAGTGAATGCGACTGCTGTGCATGAGGTCTCGGGTTCGAATCCTGGGTCGGGCCAAAAAAACGTATTGGGTTTTTCTGTTAAGAAATCTCAATACGAGTCCGGAGTTGGGAAGTTGGCGGTGTTAGACATCCCCGTGCCTCGGCAAGCACGTAAAGCCGTTGGTCCTGCGCCTGATCTCTCTCCGGTCGTGTCGGATTATCCGTCCCATCGGATCATGAGAGTTAGGGAACAGAGAGTGCACTTGTGTTTACGCACACACTTGTGCACTATAATATCTCCTGCGCCGATGACCAAAATTCGGTTTGGAGGACATTACTATTATTACTGCACTATACTCTCCTGATTCAAGAGAAGACCACTAAGTGACTTGCCTATTACGAACTTGCTACCGGCATTTGTAAGAGATTTTATGTATTTACTACCGTTTCTAAGATACGTTAAGCATTCCGTAGGCGGTAGCTTTGCCGACTTAATACTTAACGTAGTAAAGACGAAACAAAAACTTACTTAGCAGCCTTCTCTCTTACGATGAAAGAATACAAAAGAAACATGCAAAATATAATTCTATTTTGCATAAAATATAAAGGGTAAAAAACAAAAATGATCCTAATATACATCGTAATAGAGTCTGATTTTGGGCATAATATAAATGACATATCATAGTAAAAGTCATTAGCAGCATATCTCATGTAACAATGTCGCTAGATCATTCGATGAGTCAGCGGTTCGTGTGATAACCATATGAGAGCATACACCTCAGTATTTTGTATCAATACAATTGATTAGTATGATTTAATCTAGTTCATATATTCTTGTATGACTATATGAAATGCAATAAAGAAGTAGCACGTTATAATAACTTCTTTTTACATAAACCTAGAGGTAAGGGAAATAAAACAAAAATTAGAATTTCATTGTAATTTCTTTTTGTCTAGGTGAAGTTTTATCAGATATCACAATTTAATTATAGTTGTTTATTTCGACAATTAAGTTTTTAGGATTATTTTCAATGTTTGTGTAAAAATTACAAGTACGTTATCTTATTAAACACGCCAGATAGATCAAATCTTTGTGTCAGATCAGAATCAGAATAATCAGAAGAGTGCTCGTTTCAGTAACGCAATGGAAAGGAATTAGGGTTACTCGAATTTACTTACATACCTGTGTGCAATGCCGGGCCTGTAACGCGGGGCGGGTATTATTAATAATTTCGTAGGGGACAAAGAAATTTTAATTTTATATACTTAGCTTAAACTTACATAAATATAGCTTAGAAAACATTCTAAAATTACAACACCTAAAGGGATTAAATCTTTGTGCGTTTTGTTGCATTTCATATATCTAGTTATCCAAACATGTGTGTGCAGGCCCTACATTTAAACATTGTATACTAGTTACTGTCATATCTTTATTATACGATTTGATCAAAGTAACTCGGGACCAGTCCCTAGTATAAATCCCTAATTCGACATAGAGACTACAACTTTTCTACGTTTACGAAAAACATAAAACGAGCCTAGTTAAATATTTACTTAATTGGCGACATTTGGCATCTATATTTTAGTCACATTCCAATATAAAACATATTTTTAGATTATTTTATATAGCTTATGAATTATATTACTTTGCGTCGTGGTGCTTGACCGCCTTGAAATTTTTACGTAATACGTCACACGGCTTGAATAACATAGTAACTTAAAAGTTTACTGAAGACCAAAATATAACTGCGTCTTCAACATTCTATTCCTCTTTAAAAACGCCCGAATTATAATAATTTCCAGACTCAAGGCTGATTTTTCAATTGTCAGACTTTTTACCTGAGTAAGAAATATGGCAGTTTGACATATTTTATATACAAAAGCTGTCACAACGTCAAACATATTTCCGAAATTAAAGTTATCTGACAAAGGAAAAATCGGACATAGTCGTTCGTATTTTTCCAGTGGCGTAGCGTAGTGGGGGCGGCAGGGGTGGCACTTTTAGGAGGCGGCAAATTTCACAATATATAATAATAATATCTTGTAAATATTTGAACCATTTAATGACGAACGAGAGGAATGTGTAGATGTACAATACACAATAATGATGACTGTTCTTACTGAAAAGTTTATTAGAAATATTTGACATTATAGTACTTTAAATTGAAATATCTAAATAAGAGGGTGACATAATGTTATATCGCCCTGAGCGGCTGACACCCACGCTACGCCACAAGTTACGTATATGAACTTTGAGTTACGATGTTATTCTTGCCGCATGTCGAACTAATTCTAAGGTATACATACGGCACACATATGAATTTTAAGTATTTTTTATATTATTATTTAGAGATCTGAATGGATTGTTGCGATTGTCCCACTCACTATCGTTTGGTTTCTATGAAATATAATGCTTTACTATATTCTTATATCTGTGTTATTTGATTGTTATTCTTAATAGATTACTACTAGATTAACTATTTATTGGAAAATATAACTACCGATGTATTTAAGATTATATTTTACTATAACGCTATTGATATTATTTTCCATTTGCGCAAATGTATCAGCAATTTTATTTTTTATAAATATCCTAATTTTAGTTACAATATGAGGATATCAAATGTATGTATTGCTGTGTAGTGTAACGTTAATGTTAATTATCATGAATGGCTTCCAAGCGTTGGTGGAATGGCTGTAGTTCACTCTGAGCTTAACTTCGACTGAACATTAACCAATGTAATGTACATAATACGTTCTTAGATAGATTTTGTACCGAAGCGTTGTGTCGGCCTAACTGAAACATAATAACTAGATGTTGTTAATGCGTATTGTGATGAAATATACAATAAAATTGCTCTTGTATTATTTTATTTGTTTTATTTACATTTTCAGGTGGAGTGACGTCTATTTTTTATTTGTTTTGTAAATTTGATGAATTTATGCAAAATTCATCCAACCTACAAAACATTTTTTGATTCACTTATTTTCATAAATGGTATTAAATACACACATCAAATTTATTGAAATTTCTATACAGAAACCAAATGACAATTATTTAAAATTAAAACATCAAATCAGTCTTGTTATTTTTATATATAAAATTTTGTAAAACGCCAATTCTCTCAAAAGTAAGTTTGTGTTGCTGGATCCATTTTGCATAGCTATGTCTAATTATAAGTTGCTTGTTGCATCAACAGCGTGGGTAAACTTGACGCCTTGCCACTGTCCATTGGGTGTTCCAGGTTCGATATCCACATGGGACAAAATACTATGCGTTGTCCCCCGTCGGGATTTTCTTTGGCTCCGCTCCGTTGCTTCAATAATTGTAAAGTACTCAGCGATACAAAAGTAATTCTTGCTACAGGTAATATCTATCTAAAAATACTATATAACAAGGTCCTTATCCGGCGCGGGTCTCAGCAAATAATCATTAACGCCATACCTTCGCTGCTTCAAACCATTCACCCCTAAATAAAATGGTGGGACAGCATTCGTAGGTAAATAAAATATGCCTGTTTTATTAAAATTTGTCTTAAGACCGAGTATATTCGTTCGTATTTTCCCTTTATAGCAGTTTCCGTGTCGTGCATCTGCGACTGAGTCGCAGCCAACTGCGACAAATTTGTCGGGGTTCGTGTACGCTATGAGGTAGTATAGTGCTGATCGAACGTGGCTGCATAGTTGTAAACATGGAAGGATGAAGTTGCCTGTTATTGCTGTTTGGAATTCACCTGGAAAATAATATGGCAATTAGTTATTTTGTTTTAATTATACACTTTTAAAGAGAATACTCTGGTAACTAATGGATCCACGGCAACTTCGACCAAGTGGGTCGATTTCTGCACTGTGGGTGAAGCCCTACGTCGCGGGAGTCTTCACGAACAAACATTTAGGTACATAAATACACAGGATGATAATTTGTGCATTACACAAATAAAATATCCATGGAATCTAACCCACAACAAACGTCTTTATTATTTAGTTTACCGGACTGTATTTTATAGCTTTTCTTCAAATATTAATATAAAAAATTTTGTATAACGAAGTATAAATAAAAGATTTGCTTTCTTTCATGACAGTGATAACGGTGATGTGTCCACGTACAAACTATGAATCATCTGTGCAGTTGCCACTGTTATGCTTAAAGATAGGTCATCTTATAACTACAGCCAAGTCAAGTAATAAGTTGTCTAGCGATCTGCCACTAGGTTATACATAGCTGCTTTAACAAGATAGTAAATAAATAAAAACAAAGTTTAATTAATAACCACAAACAATGACTCACCTCCATTAGCGTAAAAGTCGACATGTCCTAAAGGCTCGGCTATCCCGAACCCGTCTACGTTAGTGTGTAATACGTCAACCTTGTGAGCGACGCCTGCGTGCAGCCTCTCCGACGCAGGCAGGTTGCGGAAACACGGCCCGGCCGGGTCTAGCCCTGGAACGAGTGGGCTGTATTACTTGGAATAATCCATGGTGCTATAAAGATAAGAAATTGTAGGAAGGTATTTTATATTTTTATACTTATATTATACCCGCACTAGGTTTAATCGCGGAGGATTTTACAAACATTCAGACAACGGACACAAAGAACTCCCAGACTCGTAAAACTAGTTGTGGACCTCGGAAATGTTCCCGTGTAGGGATTAAATCCACAACAATTGGCACGGTGGTAGAGGTGAGAGAGCCATTTAAACGACTACGGCTACGCTATACGAGCAATCAAAGTTGCACGTGTGACTATTGTCTACTGTGCAAGTAAGTAGGAATTTATTGTAGGTAAGTAGGTACTAATCCAATTGCATAATGATGCCTTTTTGTTTACTATAATTTTATTGAAGCAGCGATAGCCTAGTGGGAAACCGTTGGACTGCCACGCAGAGGTCTCGAGTTCAAACCCAAGGCGCGCATCTCTGACTTTTCGAAGTTATATGCGTATTGAATAGTTAATTATCGCTTGCTTTAACGGTGAAGGAAAACATCGTGAGGAAACCTGCATATTTGAGAGTTCTCCATAATGTTCTCGAAGATATGTGAAGTCTGCCAACCCGCACTAGGCCAGCGTGGTGGACTATGGCCTAACCCTTCTCACAGTGAGAAGAGGCCCGTGCCCAGCAGTGGGACAGTTTAATACAGGGCTGATATTATTATTATTATTATATAATTATATTTGCTAGGTATTTGTATTACAGATTACTAGTATTTTTGTTAACCTATCTCGATAAGAGCCTTGGCTAGAAGTGGGTTTATGCCGGTAATGAAATGTGTAGAATCTACCAGCTCTCGATCGCAACACACTTGCCTTACGTAATCTATTTGACTACCGCCGCTTCAGTATACATACATAGGTACCTGTTGGAAATGAAATAGTGTACAATTTTGAATAACACCATAAATAATGCATTCCATTCTACACTTTCAGCTCTTCATGTACCTATAGAAAAATAGAAACAATGCACTCCAAAATGACAATTCCGCCTAAAATTAGAGAGTTTAGTTCTTGTATAGGTTGTTGTTAATGAGATTGTCATTTCGTTTCCAACAACAAACGTAAATAAAAAGACATTTATTCATTAGGTACTTATCGTAATTTATTTCGCATTTTTTTGGTGCCGTAATAATAAAATTTGCTATCATAATATGATAGAATGGCCCTAGAGTATACTTAAATATTATTTACTTGCTGACCCGCGCATCTTCGTCTGCTTCATATAAGATAAGAGAATTTACTTCGTTTTTGCAACATTTTTCATTACTGCTACGCTCCAATTGATCGTAGCGTGATGTTATATAGCCTATAGCCTTCCTCGATAAATGGGCTATCCAGCACTAAAAGAATTTTTCAATTCGAACCAGTAGTTCCTGAGATTAGCCCTTACAAACAAACAATCAAAGTTACAAACTTTACCTCTTTATAATATTAGTATATAACTATAATCTAAGGCCTTATCCACCGGTTAGTTTGTTCACTGCTCCGTGGTTTAACCGGTTCGATCTAACGCGCTTTACAAGACGTATAAACGGTACACTCATTAGTGAGATCCGGAGGATGTTCGTTTTTTATTTCTTGGAGATTTAATGGTATCTGTCTATTAATGTTGCTCTAGTAGTTGTTTTTATCGAAAACTAGTTGTTATCAGCGACTTGGTTTGCCTATATCCCTTCTCATGATTTAACATACCACCATACCAAATTGCATCATAATCGTTTCGGGGACTTAACAGTAAAATGTATCAAATAATTAGGTATTTCCGTATTTAAAATATTAGAAAATATACACTGCCGGCCAAAAGTTTAAGACCAGCTTAATTAAAGTAGGTAAATGAAATAAACTCAAAAATTTTAAGTAGATAACCTGTTTATTAATCTTATAAAAAAGTGATTAATAGACAGTAAATATACTTAAAGAAATATCAATATACATGCTAAAAGGGCTATAGTTGGCTAAACTGATTCTTCATCAAAAAATCCTACTTTACATTGTATGACTTTTTTCACAAGTCTCTGCATACGAGCAATCAATTTGTTGATAGTGTCTTCTCATATATTGTTCCAACTTTCGCATAAAGTATTCCACATGTCTTCTTGCGAGGATGGGCCACGATTACGGACGTTCCTATCAAGCTCTTCCTACAAAAGTTCAATTTGATTGAGCTCCGTGCTCTGAGGAGGCCAAACCATGTTTTTTAAAACCCCTTGTACCTCTTTCTTTTCTACGTATCCCCTGCATAATTTTGAGCTATGCTTTGGATCATTATCTTGTTGGAAAAATGAACCGATCTCCAATTAACCGAAACCCGGAAGCAATGGCATTTTGTTCTAAAATTTATTTGTACTGCTCCTTTTTCAAATTTCTTCAATTCTGTCGCCAGTTCCTTGGCTATAGAAGCAACCCCACACCATAATTGAACCACCACCATGCTTGACTGTTGGGACTACACAGTCTGGCATCATCTTTTTTTGGGCGCTACATGCGTGAAACATAAATTCCTCGTTTTGAACTGTGATTGGTGGAATTTTGAAGTCGATGCATCAGTCCAGAGAACTTTTTTAAATCTTCTTCAGTCCAATCTCGATGTACAAGAGCCCATTGCATCCGTTTTTTTTATTTTGTGGTCTTAACAGAGATTTGCGAACGGCAACGCGACCATACATTTTCGCATCTCTCGATCGCCGTTTTACTGTAGTCAATGATAAAGGTTTAACTCGGATTTTGTTCATCTTCATCGCAGATTTCTGGTGCTGTTAGGCGTCTATTTCGCTTGCGGGTAATAACGATGAAATTATCTTCACTAGAAGTGGTAGCTCTCGGCCATCCCGAGCGTAGACGATCCTGATTACTGCCTGTCTCCCTGTGTCCAGTTATTGTACCATGAACACAAGTCTTCGATAACTTCAGTTGTGAAGCAATCGCACGTTTGGATTTGCCTTCGTTATGTAAAACAACGATGGCAGAACGCACTTCACTACTAATTTCGCGTGCTTTTCCCATTTTAAGATGTCTTGACTGTAGAAACCACAAGTTTAGACTAATAAAGATTGTTTGTGAACAAACCCAAGAAACCTCAGGTTTAAGTCGGAAACATGTGTTTTCGGAAACTAAATAATCCTTATTATTGACCAATGTGAAAGAAAAGCAAAGTAATTAGTACTGAGCACATCATAAAAATATTACCACGACTACCATCTGGCTCTTGCGTAGCATTTGTCTCCTATCGGTGTATGAAAACAATAGATGTTTACTGTCCAATAACTTGATAGTAAACAATATAATGACTTCTTAAGACATTCGGTATTAACAATAGCATATGCAGATGTGCATTTTTTATCTTATGGGCTTTTATTACAATTGATAGATGTTTACGTCGTTTAAGTGCGGTCTTAAACTTTTGGCCGGCAGGGTAGATGAACAGACAGAATCTAAGATTAAATCGGATTACCCGGGATAAAGGTAAGCAGTTACCATCCCCTATGATCAGTTGTTATACCAGGGATATAGCTAGCGCGTAGTCGACTCTATGGAAAATAATATAAATGTACCATAAATATCTCAAATATTTCATTCATAGCCTCGAGAGATCTTATGATTAGACGACACTTTTCTTTTGATGGTAGTTGTAAAAGGGGGGAACTACCCCAAGCAAGCCGGCCTTTTCGTTAGAATATTATGTTGTAATATGAGTCCTGTATATAAGCTGTCCTACTGCTGGGCACGGCCCTTCTTAGTGTGAAAAGGGTGTTGTTACACTTATTCGTACCGAATACTTTTCAACGGCAGACTCTTCCATACATACCTAATATTGTTGGTACAAACCAGTTATCCTGGCGGGTCGTCGGCCGGTGAGCTCATAGTACTTGATGGCTGCGTACGACGCGATGTGGGCGCCCAGACTGCCGCCCACCAGCTCGAGCTGGTTCGGAGACAGGCCCTCAGCCGTCAACGCCGCGAGCAGCTGGCCTAGTAGCTCGCCTAACGGCCTCGTCACGCGAGCTGCGCTGTAAACAAAATTATATACGTAATTATGTACTTATATAGGTGACTAACATGCCGTTGGTGACGCAGCGATAAGAAGAGCGAAATTACACCTTGGGCACAGGTAAAATAATACTATACTTGTATCTTGGGTTCGATTGGGCAAAGCGATATTATATATCTGTCAAGAAACAAGAAAACATAGTTGACAAAATGTGTAATACATCTCTTATACCTTATTATCCTGTCGCTTTGGGATATACATATATAAATAGAATTATTTATGTATGTACATTGTACATACGTTGACACACGCCTTTATATAGTCTATATGTCCGAAGTACTGGGGCCTAAGTAACAAGAGGAGAACGGAAATAAGCACAAATCGAAATTCCGTGACGTTATCTACTGAGAATTTATTGACAGAAAAACCTGACAGGTAACATTTTCGCCGACCTGCGAATCGAATCGGAGACCATGGACTCATTCGCTACCACTGCGCTACATAATGCATTGAACACATACCCATACATGTGTAGCTACTACAAATTAAATAATATAGGTATCAACACGCACTATACACGCTCATCAACATAAAAACAGGAAAGTCACACCAAACTCGCCGCATTCAAACCGGTTACGCGAAAACCTTTTTCGAATCGACATCAAGATTTCTCAATTCTCGGTATTGTTTAATATGATCGATGTCTGTCGTTAAATATGCGAGACACATACAATTACGCCTCGCTTGGGACGATATAATTGTATGCTTCCTCTTGCATGTGTTGAGCAAGAACAAAAAGTGGCAGCAATATGCTAATATGCGACGCATATGTGCATAATAACATCTCATGGGAATGTGTAATGTTAGAAACTCAGGTGCTTAAATGTCTGTTGGAGTGTTTCATTCATGGAGTATCAGATAATTACATTGTATACAGAACTAACAGAAAAATACGAGCAGCCATAGCCTAGTGAGAGACCAGTGGACTCCCACGCGGATGTCTCGAGTTCCATTCCAAGGCGCACATCTCTGACTATACATCTATATAAGTTATATGCGTATTAAATAGTTAACTATCGTTCGCTTTAACTGTAAAGATAAATATCGTGAGCAAACTTGCATGTTTAAAAGTTTTCCATAATATTTTAAAAGATATGTGAAGTCTGCCAAATCGCAGTGGGCCAGCGTGGTTACTTAGAGAGTCGTTTTTGTCAGTAAAGATAGGTAACTCTAAGGAGCCAAAGCTTTTGACATTATTCATGGGGATTTGTAGTTGGTCTTACTCTTCTCACACTGAGAATAGGCCCGTGCCCAGCAGTGGAACAGTTTAATACAAGGCTGCTAAAATATACTTATACAGTATGTAGTAATAAATGTTTTTTATTATACATGGCAAGTTTCACAAAAATCAAGTAGGTATAAGATATCTGAAATATAAATAACACGCTGTCTTTCTCTTGTTAGGTTGAATAAGAGGGATGCCAAGACTTTAATTAATGGATAAATGTTACTTGGAGATTGCGAAACAAGACCTTGGTAACGAATACTATGTACCTAAATATGTTGGGATCTTTTCATTACAGTTATTTTGAATGACAAGTGTTTGAATATGCTTATAATAATTCAATGAATCTCACGCCTATAACCCTGGAGGGGTTAGTAGTGGCAGATAACACCAAAATTTCGGCAGCGTATATTAGTTTAAGGTTTTAAGTCTCAAATTATAAGGATTAAATCTATTGCCATCTATTGGATGCAAAACTAGGCTCTGTGCTTCAATTATTTTTGTCTGTAGCAACTGACAAAACGAATAAATATTTTTTGTCTCACGTTTACATGAATGTTGTAGTTTACATTGAAATTAAACTACAATATTTTAATTTTGTCGCGTTTTATTTTAAAACCTCGCAATAAAATGACCTTGTGACCTGGCCATGGCTGCTGAAGACTAACTGAAAGGGAGCGGCAAGTGTTTTAAATAGATTTACAATTTTATAAATCTAACTAGATAACATCGCCTTAGATGCAAAAAAATAGGAGCCTTAGGACGTAAGACTGTAAGTAGCTCAGTTGGCAGGGCGACGACACGGTTCGTCAAGGTCGCAAGCTTGCTTCATGGATTGTACCTTTTGTTCTTGGTCTTTTTCAATAAGACAACTCCACTCCACAACACTCGGCGCGGTGGCAGTGGCGAAGCAACAACTTAAACCACTACATTTTACAACATCTGTGCAGTCATTCACTTTCTTCAGTTTTATTGTAAATTATTATTCAGAAGTAAGTCTAAAACCAATATTTTAAATAAATAATATAGTGAATTTATTGTATTCAACCGTGAATAATAAAATTCAAAACAAACTGTTTTTTTTGTCTGATACACTACGCGACCTCGTAGTGAAATCCTTATGACCAATCATCCAAGACTTCATACATTAAGCTCTCATTACCACTGCGCCATTGAGAAAACAACTGTTCAATTACCTTGTCTTATTTATAAAAAAAATATTGTTTATTTGTAACTTTAAGCGTTCCTATACTATTAATTCGATTGCGATGAAAATTTGAGTAGTTATTGTTTGCATAGTAGGTATATATGTATGTATGTTTATCCATTGTCTAGAACCCATAGTACAAGCTCTGCTTAGTATGGGCTAGATGGTGTTGTATGTATGTGTAGAATATTATTATTATTATAGCACACAATAAAATAAATAGTACATCTAAAGAGGAATTGCAGCGCTTGCCGGGCTTCGCTGGTCCACAAAAAACATGTAATTTGACACCCAATATCTGTATGATTGTATAAAGCGCATACTAATTACTCTGCTTGCAAGGTTGCCTGAAGTAAATGGTTGGCCGCGTAAAGTAGGTACTATTTTAAATATGAACAGTTTTCTGGACGCTAATTTGTCATTCAACAGAAAAAGTAATACAATCCTTGATCTTAATCTTAATCTCTTGCCGTTAAGCTATTAAGGGCAAGAGATTCAAATCATTGTAAAAAATCTATTTTATAACAGATAAAAATGGAGTACCTACACGATACGTACCTAAATTGTAATTATATTATTTAATGGCTGCATGGCATCTGTATTATTTTATAGAATTAGCACGCTCACTCATACTGAAAATTGTACACTATCATAATATTTTGAAACTATTACACTACTACTATTGAATTTTACTAATTTATAAGCTAATAAAATTATTTAAACTATTAAATCTATTTATATTTAGGTTTACACTTTCCCCGACGTTTCGGTTGCTTTTCAGCAGCCATGGCTAGCTATTCTCGCTAAAGAACACCGATTCCTACCAAGAATTTAATTTAAGCTACTTACAGTGGATACGATCTCACCAGGATAGGGAAGATCTCCAACACGATAACGTTTCTATTCATGGCCAAAAACTGCGCGACAAACGAGCGCACGATCGGAGAGAACGATGCGTCCATGTACCCGCTTATCATCACCTGCAAATGTATAATAAAATTTAATGTTAATTTTCTAGGTATTAGGAGCTATTGAGGATGAATTATTTTTTGTTGGTGGGAAACGAGGAAGCTCTCTTCCTAATGGTAAATAGTAACCGCCGCTCTGTGACGCGGTTATGTTTCTAAGTAATTCCAAGGAAAAAAAACCAAGCACGAGAGCTGCTTGCTGGTATTAAGCAGTTATTGTTTTTTTTTATTTATATATACAGAAATACTACCTTCCAATACCAGGGGCATAATTCGCGTGTTGCTACCTAGGTTCTTTAACCTAGGTATCGGATATCGTCATTACCCTGTAGCGGAGAAAATATTGGTCTATAAAGGTTTTCAAGGGACCATCGCCCCGCGGGGTTCTCATTATTGGGTAGTCATTAAAAGGACTACGAAGGCTAAGGCAGGAGCGGTGCGAATTGAAAATCCCATATAACCCTTTGTGGTAAAAAGTAGTTTTTTATAAGCAACCAGATAAAGGAACTTCGCGAAGATTCTGTAGAAAACCTCTATTGACCAACATTTTAAAGTCAAGTCTATAGCCTATATGTTGGTGAATAGAGGTTAAGTTAATAAATGTATTTATTAACTTAACTAAACTTATTAAAAAGAAATTGAACTGTTTGCGTCAGTTAAAAGTAGTTTTGACCGGCAGAGAGTCTTGACTGTAACATATACATACACCTCAATATATCTTTGAAATTTACCTGTGTTTTCTTATCTCTAAAATTTAGAGCTTTGACCACGCAAGCAGGATCGATGAGAGCGCACCTGACTTCTCTGTGACGTATAAGAAACCCTGAGGTGGGATACATCACCACTACAGATAAGGACTGCTTTGTTTCTTCAGAAAACGTCGTTGTCCTGTTCATGCCTGGGCCTAGAAAAATAGGTTAAAATAATAGATATCTATACTAGTATAATAAAGCTGAGGAGTTTGTTTGTTTGTTTGCTTGAACGAGCTAATCTCGGGAACTACTGATACGAATTGAAAAATTATTTTAGTGTTGGATAGCTTATTTATCGAGGAAGGGTATAGGCTATATAACATCACGCTACGACCGACGAGAGCAGCGCAGTAATCATAAATGCGGGTGAAACCACGGGCACATCTAGTATTAACATAAAGTGACTGCAAGGATGGCGTCATGTTATGGTCGCCTCGCCACTGCATTACGCCGATTGTTGTAGGCTCTGATTCCAAATAGGACATGTTGGTTCGGTCAAAGGTAGTTCCGAGTCTGGATGGTCTTTGTGTCCGTTGTTTGAATGGTTGTAAAGTCCTCCGCGATACAGTAATTATACATAGTGCAAATTTAAAAAAGAACGATGTAGCAAATTGTGTCTTTGAGGCGGTGGGCAAAGGGGTAAATTAAATTACCTTGTTGGAAAAGTCAGCAACATAACTACCTGAACATTTAATGAATTTAATATAATATAATATACTAGAGTTAAAAAGCAGAATTCTGAGGAATTTAGGTAATAATATTATTATTACTTACCTACCTAAATTCCTCAAATTATTCTGCTTTTTTAACTCTTTTATTACCTACCTACTTTTAAGTGTGTATCGATTTATGTTGCTGAATGTACCGCGAATGTATAAGCTTGGCTTGCATGCTTATGCTTGAAGCGGAGATCCATCGGTTCCCGGGTCGAGCAAAGTGTTATTGCGTTGTTCAGTGTTCTATTAGGCAACTGTCAGTAGCAGTGTGAAGTTTGGAAATGGTGGATGGTATAGATTTATTTTCTTCTCTTAGAGTTTCTGTTCTACTAAGGAATGTTATAGAAAATACTAGCGACCCGCCCCGCTTTTGTACGGAGGTATTAACATTAACGAATGATATACCTAAACCTTCCTCATGATATATTCTATTCTTTCTATTCGTCTATTGATGAAAACCGCATGAAAATGCGTTCAGTAGTTTTTGAATTTATCACGAACAGACAGATCCGGCAGGTGACTTTGTTTTATGTATATACATATATATGTAGTGATAGTAATTATTATTATATCTCATGACGATTTGATTCAAAAAAGCGAAACAGATCCACATTTCATGCTGATGAAACTGTGAGACCGTAAGGCTATAAATCAATATAAGTGCACCTTTTCTGAGTACCCAATCCAAGTATTTGAAGGTTTGTTTCTATAAATTAAATACTACTCATGGCAGACGTGATATTTTATTAACATGATATTTAAATTATTTCACCTATTGGCAACACAAACGCAATGTTGCATGTTGTTAAAAAGGTAAAACTAATTTACTAAGTAACGATTATTTATTCAAGTTTTGTAATGTATATTTGATTTATAATGATAAGATAGGTATTAAAAAATAATTGAATTATGATCATCATGATCTATGCTTTGTATCGAACAGATTAGAGCGCACCCTAAGTCCTACTAATGTTATAAATTCGAAAGTAACTTTGGTCTGTCTGTTATCTATTCACGGCTCAGCCACCTTACCGATTTAGATGAAAGATACAGAGATAATTTAGAACCTAGGAAAGGACATAGGCTTTTTATTGATGAAGGTACCACGCGGGCGGCGCCGCGCGCTAAAACTAGTATTATAAATGCGAATGTGGGTTTGTTTGTTTGTTACGCTTTCACACCTTAACGTCTCAACTGATCGTCGTGAAATTTCGCTTATACGTTGTCAGGGGAACAGAAAAGGACATTGGTAACTTTCATCCAGTAAAAAGTACTGTTATTAACCATTTATGCGAGGGAAGTCGCGGGCAGAATCTAGTAATATATGTATATATAATAATAGGTATAATAATATTCTATCACATACACACAACACCATCTAGCCCAAACTAAGCAGAGCTTATATACACGGCTACACCTCAAATTAGACACCCTATATAAGCATAACTACGCTACAAACAAAATAGAGAATTGTCGGAAAGAGATCGTGCATAGTGGTGTTGATGTAATGGTAAGGATAGAGCGTGGCGTCCTGTTCAGCATGAGTGAGACAAAATAACAAAAATATAACGCACTTTCTCGCACAATTCGCAGCGTTCAACTTCTAATAGTTCAAAATCCAAACAGTCTAGGTTGATGTGTCGCTGTGTGTACTATGGGTACTAGACAATGGATAAACATATACCTATATACTTTTTTTATTTGTAAATACATTCATATTATACATAAAAACACCCAGACCAAGACAAACATCCATGTTCATGCACACAAATGTTTGACTTGTGCGGGAATCGAACCCGCGACCTCAGAGGTGGCAGTCGGTTACACTATCCACTACGCCATCGAGGCCGACATCTGTATATAATAGAGCGGAAAAGCTGTATCTGAGGAATTACTTTACGGTTTGAGATGAAACATGTCTCAATATTTAATTTATAGTAATAGCTGTATATAAATGCAGGTTTAAATAAATTTAATTTTTTTGCTGTTTCTTAGATTTTCCAGCAGGATTTTATGATAATTTTTCAATGTACTGACATTTGACGTCTATCATTTTATTATATATGTATAGAATAAGTAAATAAGTTGTAATGCTTTAAAGCGGCGGCGGTAACTTACAGCCCTGGACTCGAAATCTCGGGTTCGTACCATCGATATCCATCTATTGCTCAGAAGAGGAGAGCTGTTATTTCTTATTAGTAAACTGCACCAATGCCTAAAAGTACGACTCTCAAAAACACATTTGCCTATTTACATAGTTAAAAATCTTACTATCCTTTTGTGAAGATGTTTGTATATTAAGATGTGTTTCAGTCACTCACACTCGTTGAACAGATTTGGATGAAACACAGGGCCACACATCCTATGTGTTAGTCCTAGATTAACACAAAGGATTTTTGTCACCGTGTTCAGAAAATATTTTGATTTGAAATTACTTTTATAATATACTTCGGATAACTTTTTATAGTTATATGTACCTCGCAGGGCCCTTGGCATAATAATTACAAAAAAATTTTTGAACGATTTATATTTACAGCTTTCCGATGTTTTTTATGCCTTCCAGCAGCCATGGGAAAGTGTAAATATAAATCCGTAATACAAAGTTTTATTTCGATCAATTGCTTACGCTAAAGGTCACAGTTGATCGCCAAGACCCTGATATGACTCCCAGCTCGCTTTTATTTAAGTATATTATTTGCGTAATGTCATGAGACGATAACGATTGAGGTCCGCACTGAAAATCAGCGCTCTATTGTGGGCCCCTATCGACCACAATACAGCATATTACGCTGAGTGCGTACCAATTTGTCACAGATTGCATGTATAAGTTCGTTTTTGTATTTACTTTCTATTCTATTTTTATATTAATATATATATATTATCTTTTTACTGTGTATGTGTTTTATTTGTATCTGTGGCAAATAAAGGTATTTTTCTTTCATCTTTCTTTCTTTATGTAAAATAGTGTAACTTACAATCAGCCATTAGCCCAGCGGGGGAGCCAGTGTCCATAGCTTGCAATGTCATCTCACACATACATAACACAATGATTACACACACATACATATTTACGCTCACAAATATACACAGAATATATTATATTACATAATTTTTGGAGCGTGTTGTCTGTTCGCGGTTGATCATTGAACTGACTTGGTTAAAGTATTTAATTCCCTAAAGGTCGTTTGTTTGAACATTAAAATATCGTGCGTATAATGATCTTGATTTATGATAAGTTTTGTTAATCAAAGTTTTCAACAAATCAAATGCTGATTATTATTAGGGTACTTATAACTCAGTGGGTTGTGCTGGTGTTGCTGCTGCAGCATCAGTGAAGATGTTCATCTGATGCAAATATAGTACAAATACTAAAAAATCGTTGATGACTACATATCTGAACCAAAATAGGGTGCAAGTGCTAGGTTTATAAAGCCCATTCATTATAATCCTAGTACTTAGACCGTATAACCTCAGTATTTCAGTCATTCTCTATAAACAGATCTAGCATTACATCCCTCCTGAAGAATGGCGTAGTGATTAAAATGGTAAGGTCCACTGCTACTGCGCCGTGTTGGGTTTGATGCGTTTGAATGCGATGCGTGCGTGGCGAGACACAATTTATTATCCCGTACAAAAAATTGTGTGATTGATAAATAGTTGCTCCGAGTCTGCGTGCTATTTGTCTCTATCGTTTGAATGTTTAAAGTCTTCAGCGACACAGGAATAACTGCTAGTGCGGGAGTTGGGAAAAATGAGACCTAGGTTAGCGGCTGATCGACGCCTCACGAGTTTGGGCTAATGTTTTCCTTTGTACAAAAAATAAATATTGGTATTCAATGTAGTAAGTATCTTCTAGGCACGTTGTCTACTAAAAGCGATGCTAAATAATTACGAGCCATTGTTTGTTTTGCCGTTAAGTTACATTGTTGTAAATATTATGTTTATATACATATATTATTATCTATATATTATGTTACTTTACTACTATTTAAGCTATATATTTTTTAATTAAAACAATTTATATTTGAGTTTACACTTTGCCCCGACGTTTCGGTTGCTTTACAGCAGCCATGTTCACAGGGCATTTAAATAGTAGTAAAGTTCAATAATAGTAGTGTTAGAATTTTCAAAATTATGTAATAACAGTGTTATAAAGTAAAATAAACAACGCGACAAAATACGTATAAAGTGTTGAATTTCAATATGTTTATGAATAGTTTATTATAGGTAATTATGTAAGGGACTGTCAGTTAGTGGTCTTTAGTTCGAACCCAAGACCTCTAATTTTTTGACGTTATGTGCGTATAAATTATCCCTCAGTGTAATGGTAAGAGAAATAATTGTTAAGAATTCTGCTAAGAGTTCTCAAATATGTATGAAGTCTGCTAACCGGCTCAAAGCTAGCGTGGTGTGCAATTGACCTACCTTTCTAGACACTAAGAACAAACTTGTGCACAGTAGTGGGACAATTTATAAACAAGCTGAAATTATATAAAACAGAAAAACATGTAAGTATTTTTACGTTTTGAAATTCTCAGTTATCACGATGTTTAGTAATTTGCCCAATAGACGGCAATATGCTCAACCTCCACTGCGCGCCGTCATAACGTGAATATAAAAAAACATATAACTCTTTATTGAACAATTATAATTTTTCAAATTACAATCAAGTTTACATATACATAGATTCACACCTGTTTCCCAGAGCGGTAGGCAGAGACTACAGCTTTCCATTTGCTACGATCCTGACACACTTCTCTGGCTTCATTCACTTTCATAATATTCTTCATAGGTACACGGTCGCTAGTTTAAGGTGCTCTTAAACTGTCCTTTATCCAAAACGTCTCCGATCTGATCAAGAAACGTACGCAAGTTTAGTAGTTTTATATCAAAAAGTAGACATTTTTACTTGAAGTAAATAGATATGTAAACATGTTTAAATTCAAACTTAATCAAAATAGCTGCTGTCGTGGTAAAATATACATGTAGACGGTAGCCATATTTAAATTTCTCAAACTTAAAATATACCCTTTGTAACACCATCAGCACGCATCTGTGCGGCCACTGCACGTCGTAATTTCGTTTCGTTAAGAGAAATTATAACGTCGGTCACCTCATTTACAAATCCATAAAACTACACACAGAACTACAGAGCATGCTAGTAGCCTAATTGACATACTTACATCTGTGAAACTATACCAAAGACTATAAATATACACCCTTTTGTCCAAGTTGGATAAATATATGCACAGAATTACGTCGGGGGTTAAATAGTAGGTAACTATAGTGCGATTTAAATACGAAGTCATATTTAACAGATGATCATTGAACAGCGATAGTGAAGAGACTGTTTCAATCGACACATCACGAAATCGATCACCGATTAATTTTCTACACAAACTGTAATCGTGTTGTTTATTTTTTATAAAATACTATTATTACATAATTTTGAAACTTTAACCTACTATTGTTAAACACTTTTACTAGTTAATTGGAGTATACAACTTGAATTTAAGCTATTTAAATTATACAACAATTTAAATTTAACAATACACTTTCACCGATGTTTTGGTTGCTTTTCAGCAGCCATGGTCACGGAAAGACTAGTCGGGAAAAATGTATAACTAAATTTTAATATTTGTAATAAGTCATCCGCGAATAAAACAATGTCACACAAATCCTGTACAAAGAATAGCAACATTATATACAATTAATACAAATCTAACATTATATTAAGTATGTGTACAAATCGCGAAAGTTTAAAAACTTTGAAAGAATAGCAAATCATTTACGTACACTAAAAACAGAAAGGGTCTTAAAATTGAGCCCTGTGGCACGCCCATTGTAATATCTATCGCTTAGGTAGGAATCAACTAGGTCAAGTGCAGTATCTCGGATGCCATAATGCCTGAGTTTTCGCAGAAGCGTATGATGGTCAACGCAGTCAAAGGGTTTAGAGAGATCACAGAATAAGCCAATAACATCTTGAGAATCGTCCCAGGCACTGAATATATGTTTTAAAAGCGTAACACCCGCATCTATCGTAGAACGACCCTTCCTGAAACTATAAGGAATGCCGATCACACGATTCGACAGACAGTTGATTCCTCGCTCGGTTTTGAAGACTAATGCCTAATTAAGTATGAGTACAAAAATAATAATAAATTCCTAGCATGTACATGTGTATTTGCGGGCTGATTTAGGCAGATTTGCCGAACATCTACACATTGTCGAATGTATATTCTATCGTCCAGTTTTGGCTATGATATATCTAGCTGAATAAGTGTGTTTCAAGATTGAAACACACTTATTCAGCTAGAGAAGTTTGCAGTAAACAAACGAGTTTATTCTATAAAATTAATAAATAAGGCTAGATTTGAGTAATAAAATAAAACATCTACACATAGTAGAATGTATATTATATCACCTAGCTTTGGCTATGATGGACCCAGTTGAAAAAGTGTGTTACAATACAACCTTAAGTTTGCGGTAAAAAAAACGTACCTGCGGCCTGTATATTTTATAAAGAGTAGTATTTAACTGCACAGCAAAAAATACTAATATCACAGCAAAATACATTTAAACAGATCAAACTAAGTCGATGGCTCCTATTTTTGGATGGGTTTAAGAAGGAACCTAACGTAACCTAACCCTTCCGAGACGGAATGCAGTGATTTGAGGCGTATAGGTGCTCGTTATGCTGTGCAATATTTGCTGTGCAATTAGTATTTTTGATGGTCATATATATATTTAATCCCTTTTATAAAATTAATAAGTAAGGCGTATAATTAAGAATAATTTATTTTTATTCTGACAGTTGCGATCAACGCAAAAGTAGTTGAACAAAGAATTATTTATTTTCTATTTATTTAATTGTTTTTCCGTTTGTTTGAATTTCAGTAAATTTTTCTTAAATATTAATTGGTAGGTAAGTGAAGAATCAGAACACTCGTTGAACATTCAGAAAAAAATATAGAATGATTCGATTGCGAAAATTATCCCGCATTTGATTATTGATCCTTGATATATTCAGATTACGATTTAATAACATATTTATAAAAGCTTGATAATTTGTTTATTCTGACTGACATCGTCTTTTTGTACATGACTGTTATCTCTTGAAACCGCTTGATAACTTGACGATATTTAATTTGCCGATAGTAGTCACCTTTTTCGGAAGGCTGATGTTCAGCAGGTAATGTCATAAGGCTATGATGATTACAACATTTTAACACCAGATCCTTGTATGTGAAACCTTGTACGCTTTTGTACTGTTTCCTATATGTAATAGTAAAGTTCAAGCAATTTATATCAAAGTCGTTTTGCACGGCTGCACTCGGCCTCGTAGATACGGAGTATACACTGCAAAGAAAATGTAATTAAGACATTGGTACCAAAGAATAAACTTTACTGTCCATTCATATTAAAGTTTATTCTTGCGTGTGAGATTGATTTCATTTCCATTCTTCGTGAGCCATATTCCAATCTTCGTGTGTGTGAATGATTCCATTCACAGTAAAGCTTATTCGTGGCAAAAGAAAGGAATAAATCCGAGGGCGGGAATTGTGTTTAGAAGAAAAAGTAGTAGGCAGACTGAGGTGACGAGACATTGTGGAGAAAGCGCAGACTGAGGTAACGAGACATTCTAGAGAAATGCCAGACCAAGTATCCTTAACCAGCGAGGGCGCGGGAAGGTAGAGAGATATGCCAGGTTCATAGTACGAAAATCCGTAGTCTGTACTTGCACCCCCAGGAATCAGTCATTAGCTACATAGGTGTCTTTCTTATTCTTATTAAGAGACTACTGCCGCACTAGGTATGAATCCCGGAGGACATTACAAAAATTAAAACAATGGATTCTACAGGGCATATTTCTGGATAGATAAGCCCTGAAAATATCCCATCCACAAAATCCCATAACACTTTACCCGGCTAGAAAATTTAGCCTTGAAAATTACGACTGCAAATATAAGTGAAAACTTATGACGCGGGACTTTACTTGCAGTTATTAAACATTGTTAGTAAATACAAATAAAATGATAAATAATGACTTTTAATGATATAATCCGTTGCGTGAGCTTCATTGATTAAGTGCCGTCTGAAACATCATCCTGTCTTATTACCATCAGCTGTTCAAGAACACATCGCAATTATCACGTTAGTGATTTAATTTACATCAGGCGTGTACTAAGGTATCTCCTAAATAACTGACCCTCAGCTTTGGTAATATGTATTTAAAAGTTATAAAAATAAGGTCTATATTTAATTGGCAACGTTTTAAGAAGGCTATTTTCAATAGTCGTACTGCACTTTGGCACTTATTTTTAAGGTTACACATGATAGAAAGCGCGGGCAAATTTGAAAAGGAATGCTCATTAAAGTTTTTATAGCAACGATGCACTTGTCACCTTGGCCACAGATTACACATTGATTCTTCTGATGGCGCAACGCTTAAAGTGAACTACCTTGACACTGTCATCAATGTAGCGCATGTTGTGGGCTGGAACCAATTTGGCTGGATTTACTAAAAACGGTAATATCTATAACGTCTTGTCTTCTGTTTACGCGAATGTTATTCATTGAAATTAAACTACTATATACGGATTTTATCGCGAAAAATCATGAAATTTTGGAAAGGTGTTTAATTAAGAAAATTGCAGAATGTAGCTTAAGAAGAAACATATAAATATACTTTAAAAAATAAGTTATTATGACAGACTTTATACGACGTTATAGATTGAAATTAAACTACTATATACGGATTTTATCGCGTTGTTTATTTATCACTGTATTACAAAATTTTAAAACTACTACTACTATTGATTTTATTTTACTAATTTATACGCTAATAAAATTATTTAAACTATTAAATCTATTTATTTTTGGTTTACACTTTCCACGAAGTTTCGGTTGCTTTTCAGCAGCCATAGTCACGGGGAGACTAAGATGGTAGCTGTCTCAATATTCCAGTGTAGTTATTTCAAAGTACCCGAACATAATTTAATCATTGGTGTTTCTATTTAAGCAGAATGAGCTCAAAGTATCATGAAGTCTAGCTGTGGTTTGTTTCTTCTTGGGTTTCACTATTTGAAGTACAAAGATCCAGTACTTAAATAGGGTTGCCAACCGTACTTTATAATAAAGTATTGTAGGTCATTTCGGGTAAACCTACTTTATACTTTATTAAGAAAATAAATTACATGAAAATACCTACTTTATTTTATCTATGTCGACTTTTACGGGATTTATTTAATTGTTTATTTAAACACAACGCTATAGAAATATCCTAAATTAAATAAAACAATTGATTATCTATCTTAACATCGAAATAGAAAAGAAAAGAAAGAAAGAAAGGAATATTTTATTTTAATGAAACATTGCAACACATACCTAATCATAACTATTATAATACAAAATTAGTGCGTAACAGTACTTAATGCATTTATAAATTGATAATAATAAAAATTAAACTTATATCCATTATTATATATTATTATATGAATTACTACATTATATACAATTATTAATTACACACATTATTATATATAATATAGAATACACATTTATACATTGAGTCCTTGATATGGTTAAGACGTCCCTTGATAATAAATATATGTTAGATGTTACTAACATCAACAAAAATAAAATGACAAAAAAGCTGTTTAAATAAATAATACTTTATTTTCAGATCTTGTACTTTATTTTTTTAACTCAGTTTGTAAATGTGCTCTATTCGTTTAAAATAAAAGTGGCATCCCTATTCGTAACCTATGGAGTCGCAGGGGCAATCTCAAAAATTTATTGTGTCTGGTATTCTAAGATTTGACAGATTAATAGGAAAACGTAGACATGTCGTATTATATATATTGTACACTAAAACTGTCCGTAAGAAGTTTATCGTCTTGCCCATTATATAGAACTTATGACATAGGTGGCAAAATGTAAGTAATCCTTTACTCCCTTCAAAAATAAACAGATGTGAGTCCAAGTATGTAAATATGTTTTTGTTTTTAAAAAACTAGTAAGTACTAAGGAACAAGATCTGCGTCGTGGCTGCCTTTACACATATACAATTCACAAACGCGAAATTCATCCAGATTCAGAACAATAATTTGAATGGTGTAATTTCCAAACCCCCTAAAATAATTTCGTATACATTTTCACATTTTTGCATCAAAAGAAAGGGTATTATATTTTATATACAATTTATCATGTGTTAACTTTCATAAGTAATCTCCTGGAATACAAATTCAGCCTAAAAATTAGTGTTAGTTACAAATGCCGCTAAAATATGTAATGCTACAATCAAAATTCAACAAAATGAAATCGACCTATGACAGCGCCGTACTGAAAACACGTGCGGCGAATATCAATGGCGATATCCACCGAGCAATATTAGGTTAGTTGCAAACCCGATATAGGTTGACAGTTAATTTTCACAATCCACTAAAGAGACAGGATGGTTGCAAATACTTCTATGATAGATTAAAATTATTAATTTTCTTGAAAATGCTTGTAAATATTTAAAGTTTTCACATTTTTTATTTTGGACTGCCATGACGCAACAAACTGTTGTCAAAATGTTACTATTAATATTCTACCACATACACACAACACTATCTAGTCCAAACTAAGCAGAGCTTGTACTATGGGTACTAGACAATGGATAAACATACATATATACTTTTTTTTTGTAAATACATACATATTATACATAGAAACACCCAGACCAAGACAAACATCCATGTTCATGCACACAAATATTTGTCTTGTGCGGGAATCGAACCCGCGACCTCAGGCGTGGCAGTCGGTTACACTAACCACTACGCCATCGAGGCCGACAAACTATTCAATTGCTGGCATACAATTAACCATAACATATTCAGTAATATCGCTTTGTGTAAAATTTTCTCAGGATTGTTTAGTGGGTTTTGAGATTACACCCCTCACACACCCTATCACAAAAATAATTGTCCAGTGTGGGATTCGAACCCACAACACTCGGAGTCACCATTTGCCCCCTGCACCCGTGCCATACACACTTAGTACTTTGAATTTATTGTTCTTCTATAAGTGAAGTTTCCGTTGTAAAATAAATGTTTATCGTAACAGGTTTTAGAGATCGGTGTTTAAACTGGTTATTTTTCTAAGCATGCTTTTTAATCAGGACTAGTTGGTGTTGCAGAATGTGGTTCTGCGAGCCCCTTTGCAAATCAGCGTATCGTAGCCATCGATGTTAGAATGCGTTTGTATAATAAGTATATCTCTTGGACTAACAAAGCAAAACTTCAACAAGCATATTTTTAATTTTGACCTGTTTATTACTGATTTATATTGCCTTAACATTAATAGTAATATTTTGCCTAAGATGTTTTCTTCTTTAAATCCTTCAAGCGAAAACGACTTGGACTTATAAATATCTGTCGAGATGTGGCGGCGTAAACTTTGGAAATGTATGGTAGGTATATATCCGTTGTATTTATATTAAAAACCATATAATAATATAACCAATAAACAATGAGGAGCTAAAATAATATCTAAAAACAATAATTATGAAAAAACTGGTATAATATTATGTGTGTGAGCCGACTTAAGATCAATTTAAATTTACGAAAAGCAAATTAACAACATCTCAAAATAAAAACTCATCAACGTAATTCATTTGGCTGTGGATAGTTCAGTAAGCTAATCACAGCAGTTGACATGCGTTTGACCGGCTGTGAACAAATTTTTCTGTAAATCTGCCTTTCAGAAAGGGAGGTAGGAATACCATAAACTAAAAGGAAACGCTAGCTTAAGGATGTAATGAGAGTAAGTAAAGCGACAAATATGAGATAGGATCACACTAAATAGAATTCTCTGCTCGACCTTTACAGGCAACAAGCGTATGACTATGTACCTACGTGAGTGTATAGATAGTAAACACGATCTCACTTGAAGTCGCAGAAAGTAGTAAATCGAGTGGAATTAATTTACGTGATTCCTAAGATTTTTTGCTGTGGAGAAGCTCGTTCGCATGTGAAACCATCTTCGGCATGCGAAAGGGAAGTCGGGAGAAATTAAGACGGAAATTATGAAATTGCTTTTCGCGCTACGCAGACATACTTAACTAATACTTTTAAAGACTCTTGGGAAGGTATTTTCTTTATATGTATTTAGTATCTGATAATCTGCCAACGGTGTACTGCCAAATAGGTCAGATAGTTACAATAAAATATAGTTGAAGGTTGTAAAAGACCTTTATTGGGTGCTGGCTATCCACTCGTTACTCCCACGATTATGATCACTGCGCACCCGTGGCTCTTAGCGTGATGCTATATAGCCCATGTCACTTCTGGATATAGTAGGTTTCTATCCGGAGAGATTATTTAAACACAGTTATTTACTTATTTTGTTATGTAGTCTTTTAAAGTTTGTTAATTACAAACAAACAAATCTTTCTTCTTTTTAATATTAGTATAGACTAGCTTTTGCTTGCGTGTATCCTTTGGGATCATAGGCCGTTAATATGTTAATTTGAGAGTTTATCCCTAACAAATAAATATACAAAAATACAAATCTTTCCTCTTGAATAATAGTACAGATTTACAAAACTAAACTAATTCAATATTATTATGACATAAGTACATTACATTAAAATCTACATTCGAAACTACTTAAGAAATATGTAGGTACTTCAATATTTATTAAAGAAAAATAAATAACATGAGTCGTCGGCATCGCTGTGAATAAGCAACGTGCCCAAAAGACTGACACCGTTGTCACGTTGGATAGCAATGCTAATTCTTTGCGCAAAGAGAATATCAGCCCTCAGGTCACGTGAGACGTCGATCAGCACTTGTACCCCTTGGTGCCATCGTTTTTATACAAGGGGCTCAAATATGTAGGCACAACAGGTAGACACCAATGAGGTTTTGTTACAATAATAATATATCCGGCATATTATGTTATTCATTTATTTACATTTCGTTTCTTTGTTTATAAAACGATAAGCACTAGGAATAATTTCTGTGTCAAGGGGAACTTAGCATAAATTCAAACAACAGACAAAGAACATCCACACTTGGAACGAACATTTGTGGATCACATAAACTTATGCAACCCACAACGCTCGGCGCAATAGCATTAACGAGGCGATCACATAAGCCATTATGCCATCCGTGTAGTATTTGTTTCTCTTTCACGGTTATTTTCCTAGTAATTAGGAAAATAACCGCCTCTTTCGGGGGCTTACACGGGGACAATCGGTCAAACGTGTAGGCCCTTTGAGAATTAAAGTTTAGAATGAGATGGGACACTTACTGATACACTAGCTATATTATTTATATTATTACTAGCTGTGCCCGCGGTTTTACTCGCGTTTATGGTTACCGCCTCCGTGGATCGTAGCGTGATGTTATGTAGCCTATAGCCTTCCTCAATAATTAAGCTATCCAACACTAAAATAATTTTCCAATTCGAACCAGTAGTTCCTGAGACTAGTGCGTACAACCAAACAAATAAACAAACTCTTCAGCTTTATAATATTTGTATAGAAGTATGGATATGTTTGAGTATCACTTCTGACTAAGCAGCAGCATCCACAGAGTAATAGGTTTTTACACTAGGTCTGAAGATTATTTATTATGCTGTTAGTTGCTTGTACAATTTGTAATAGACTATGTATGTTTTAGCGGTTATTTTAAAATATATTCTTGTGTTTACGCTCGAGGTTCTACAGTACTCTGGTATCGAAGGAGACTCTTTCAAAACATTGAAACAAGGGACACAAAAGGTACCCATATTTGGAAGTATTACTAAAACAAAGATTTTAATTTTGATTTAAAGTTAATAAGGATTCTATGTATAACGTGCGATAGTTTTAGGCAGTAAAATACAACATCTAGCATAATATTAAATTTTTAGAAAGTAATGTTGATTTTATTTCAATTTTTTAAGTATATTTTTACTAATAGATATACATATACCTATAGAATTTAATTTTTTAGAATTATCATTTTTATGGCATATATTTTTGGCTATATTTACGAACCGTTTACGTATTGAGTTGGATAACACTGATTGGGCAATGTTAACAGATCTATCTGTCAGGAAACAGCATAAGTATCTATATATTAATACGTAAAGCAAAAACTTTGTACCCCTTTTTACGAAAATTGCGCGGGCGGAGGAGTATGAAATTTGGCACTGTTAAAGTTTATATGGAGGAGTGGCGAATCCTAATATTTATATAAAATATGCATTAAAATACATTAGAATAATGAAAAAACACTGCACGCACACAACCTTGCATTTGACACACGCAGTCGAATCGCGTTCGTAGTATTTCGGCATTGTTCGGCTGATGTAGTGCTATTCTTTGTAACTATGGTTACATATATCAATATATAATTACATACCTATATTATCAGCAATATCTTAAAGGCGACCATTTTGTGGATTGGAATATGTATTATTAATATTATAATATATTTTACGTATGAAAAAAGAAAACAAAGAAGCAAGCTTAGGAATATCGTCAATGAAAAAGATAGGTAAATTAACCTGCATAGCCTTGGCGAAATATAAATGTAATGTTATAAGGGTAATGATTATAAGGGTATAGTTATCGACAGTAAAGCCTTAAAACTATCAAACTTAAAATTTAAATCAATTATGGTCGAATTTCGAACACTGGGCAACCGGTAGTAATTATTATTATACTAATGGAAATATTCAGTATCATCGTTGAATCTTAAGCACCTAAATACGACAACAAGCTCGTCTCTATTACTTATGACATAGCTGAAGATATATGAAGGTAACACGCTTTCCTCTACAGAGATATACAGAGTGTCCGGTAATTAATGGATAACCTGGAAATGTCTTATAGTGGAACAGATAGCCGTTCAGAAAAAAATATGAAAAAATCTATCCTAACTACTACCTGAGATGTGTTTTTTTTTAATTACCATTTATAACTTTCTTGTATACTACGACCATAAATGAATTGAATCCATCGGTTTTTAGTTATTTTATTATTAAATACTAATTATGCTAATAGATAGACAGTCAAATGTATGCTATGCTATATAGCTGGCACATTTTAATATTTCTTATTTTAATTTTTTTTAATATATTTTTTACATTTTTCTTAACGGCCTTCAGTTCTACTATAAGACATTTCAAGGTTATCCATTAATTACCGGACACCCTGTATATCTATGTATGTTGAAAGCAAATGTAATCAATGTAATGGATCAATCTAAAAGCATTGTAATTAATTAAAACAAACAAATAGTGAGAATCTCATCAGTAGCGGGTAAACGACCGGCGTATGACGCGCTTTCATCCGATTGTTCACTAGATTTCCAGATATCGAGGCAGAAAACTCATTATTTATCATTTTACTTGTTTCTGCACGCGGTTTCACTCGCATAGTATGTTTAGGTAACCTTTCCTGCAACGCACAGCGCCATCTGTTGAAATAATTGTATATTTCCTTTATTAAAAAAAGACATTTTTTATTAGCATTAGGATTATTACCTGTGTCGCGGCGAATTTTAAAATATTTAAAAAACGAACAAGAATAAATTTATAATATTTTAAGTTAGTTTTAAATAATTGTGTAAATTGATAATATTATGAATATAAATAAATTCTAACAGTCAATGAAAAATAAACCAGATTCAGTAGGTACCTACAATTTGTGGAGCAAACAAATTATTGTTCTGTATCCGGGATTCGAACCACTTAAGCCATTACGGCATTAGTGTAGTCAAACTAAAAACTATTCATTTAAAATATATCCCAAACTTTATCTGAAGAATAAATATGACAGATTTCATAATCAACATTTTCTGAATGTTGAACATCCCACAGGGATGTACGAAAATTGCTTCTTACATCTTTAAATACGGTATATGTCTAATTCTGCTGAAATGAAAAAAATCCAATCAATATCTAAATGAAAATGTACCGATTTAATTTATACTAATATTTCCTAAAAGGGTAGGCAGATAATACACACACACATATTGCCACACGTAATTAAGGTCTCATGTATTTCTAGGCTAAATGATACTACCAATAATATCGTAAAAATAACAGTAACACTGTCTTATCTAGGAATCAAACCCGAGATCCTACAAACGCTCGTAAACATAAATAGAAACTTGAACGAAAAAGTCAAGTCACTAACATAAAAATAAAAAACTACTAGCAAAATCCATGTACCTTATTTATTAATTAATTATTATTGACTTGTATAACCCACATTATAGTTAGTCTTAAAAAGATTTATCATCCTCTTGTCTTTTTTAAACAAACAACATCGCGTTTCATAATATTATGTAGTGCATGCAGTAGCGGAGACGAACAGTCCGCTTCACACCGGTTTGCAAGCGCGACCACTCGCAGGTCTAGTAGTGACTCAGTACGACCAAACTCCGTCAGACAGACACACGCGTCGACATAAAAACAAAAATAAAATAAACAATTTAAACTTTAAAATGTTTATCGATCTGTGAAAGTTTAATCAGTTTAAACTACTTCGTTTTAGGAAGAAGTTTTGAAACATTGTGACGACATATAAATAGTTATCATGAATGATACGGTGGGTGTATCGAATGACACTTGGCAGTGGTACCGGGAAGTGATCAGGTCGTGGCTGGAGGATCCTGGAGTGGTGGAACATGAGGGTCTAAACATGACCGCCCTAAATATGGACCAGGCCTATATGGTGGGAATTTCGGATTTGAATGTCGGTGTTTATAGCGTCTCTGATGATTGTTTTCGGGTAAGTTTGAAATATTATTTTATTCATAATAGGCGAAGTAGTTTTAAATAGTTTTATTGGTAGGTAGGTAGTTTTTATTTTATGAAAGGATTCTCATAAAATAAGTGAAAATGTAATTGTAATGAAACAATTAAATTCGTAGGACTCATTTTTAAAAGTAAATGGAATATGTAGGTATCCAGTTTCACGTTGTTAAAATCAAATCCTTATTATTCTTATAAATGTTATAGGAACCCTCGATTTTTTGTAACGGCAGAAATGCTGTATTGATTTTGGTACAATATTGTAAGAAGATGGCTTGAATGCCGGGTTAGGAGGATACAAGATTTTCTTTCATATTTATACGCAGTAGAAAAAGGGGCTCATTTTATAAATGCCTACAATAGCATACTTAATATTATTGAATACATACAAAACTTGTGTTACAAAAAAAAAAACTAATTAAATGTAGGTAATCTTTCTAGCCTTCATTTTGAGAACATTATTATTTAAAAAGCTTAAGAACTCTTTGCAATGGAAACTTGTATTCTGTGCAGTTTAAAACCAGTTACAACGTTTTTTTTGCTTTCTTTAAAAGACCTAACCTTCAAAATTATTGCGTTGATCGTTATCGAAATGTGGGTTTGAATCTGCGCCGTTGCTCTAAAAATGATTAAATTCAATATTACTTCAACATAGCAACACAGTATGAATCCTCAAATCAAAACACGAGTGGGTATTTCCTATTTCGGTAGCTATAATTATCTGAACCCCACGTAATGGAGTGAGCTATTGCTGTAGAAATTTCTGAAGTGCTATACAGAAATCTATGGCGAATATCTTACAAAATTTGCCCAGCTATCAAACCCGAGAACTCAGGATAGCCGGTTACAATGTCACCTGTGGCTTAGTAATTGTATAAAGCAACTCTATAAAAATAGATCTCGTCAGTGTAACTGAACTCCGTCTAAACGGCTGGACCGAATTTGATGAAAATTGTGTTTATTTGTGGGGGTCTCTGGATGGTTTAAATTCGCCATAGGATGCTAATGCTGATCGCTGCGGTGTGTCAGGCAGGACTAAGTCTGTCGGGAACACAGGTTTCTTTTTCTAAATCATCAATAGTCCCATGGTTAATAGCACAGTATCTTCTTTACAAACCTGGAGACCCGTCTAGGAAAATTAGATGCAAGTAGGTAGTTGATCACTCAAGTGCAGTACCTTCATATACGCCGAAAAGCAAGCCTTGCCTTTTAAACACCCGATTTCTAAAAGGCTAATCAACGATGTGCCAAAATCAAAGTCAAGTCGAGTGATTTGATTGGCTTTTGTTAATTTAGTCAGACAATTCCAGCAATGGACATGCGCATTGACTATCTTTTATTATGTTTTGTGTTTATCTACATTAAAAGTTGTGATTGTACGGATGGCGTAGTGGTTTAAGTGGTCGCTTTGACGCTGCCTTTGCGCCGAGTGATGAGGGTTCGAATCCTACACGGGACAAAACTTTGTGTGATCCAATTGTTTGCGATAGACTCAAAAACTACCGAACGGATATTCATATTTTACTTTATTTTGATTTAATTAATAAGAATAATTAAAGTCATGAAAGAAAATAATTTGTTCTATTAAAGAAGAAGCTCTATTTTGTAAATTAAAATTAGATCATGTTGCTATTTCTAAAAAAAGGATAAGCCTTTATAAATGGTTTTTAAATCCATTACATATAATCTGCCATATTAGAAATTTCTTAAAATAGGAAGTTCATTATATGAATGTTCTGCAGGAGGAAGAGCTTGATATCATTCAATTGAAGATGAAAATAATAATATTTATATAATAATTTATATAAATATTACAGATAGAAGTGAAATATAAGATCCTAATGATGAAATAATAAATCACTCTGACTATTGGTTTTCACCAATATGATTCATGAGGAAGGTTTAGGTGTATAATTTGTTAAGGTTTTGTACTATCCGTGTAAAGCCGGGGAGGGTCGCTAGTAGGACCTAAATATATATATATATATATATGTTTTTAGTAAAATACAGCTGTAATCAGAAATGTTATTTGTAATCTGAAATCAGAGGTTGGTACCTCTGTTAAACCGACGGGGAGATACAATCATGATGCTAAATTTCTATGAATAATAGAGAAGGTACCAAGAACTATTTGTATGTAAATAATTTTATACAACAAACGTCATTCGGTGTTAGCTGAATTAGTTTCTCACGTTCAGCCAAATAGTTATTAACCTCCGAGTCTTCTTCGAAGAGTCTGTGTGCCTGTCTATTAGTGACAGTTTGTTAGTGACAGGCATAGCTCCGGAACCACTGACCGATTGACTTGTAACTTGGTGTGCAGACACCTTGGGGTCATCCCTCAGTCGAGTTTGAATATGGGCCCTGTGGGTCAAAAGACTCCCGAGATATAGGGATCACAAGGTCATAAGGTCAGGGGATATCCACCAACAGAGTAATTTGGAAGTCCAAAGGAGAGGCGTGATGAAAAAAAACACAAAGGCTGAATCCTGGGTTTTTACATCCAACTCGTTTCACTGACATTCATGTGTTGCTAATCCGATTTTGGAGACATTGCGACACTGTACATAATTTATTTATTTATTTATTTATTTATTTAGTAGGTCAACTCACAGCATATATATAAAACACTCACAATAACATCTTATACACAAACGTTCTTATATACATGCCACTTACGAGCTAACACATCATTCACATGTAAAATAAAAAGAATGTTTTTTAAAAAAAATATAAAAAGTGATTACACGTATAAATTCAATATAAATGTGAACAAAACAGATATAAAATTAAAAAAAAAAAACAATGTTTATAGTTAATATTTAAAACAAAAACGAACAAATCGGTAAAAAACAAAAATCAAGAAAGCATACAACATAAATAACCGTATAGAAAGACAAAACAAACATAACACTTAGCAACAGTAATATTTATACAAAAAGGTTACACAAATACCTATTACTTAACCTAACCTAATTCATACTTATTTTTTTAAAAGATTTCAATATTTTGTTCCGGAATTGGTTCTCATTGTCATGAAACACATCAGCATCAGGCACAATCTTAAGAAACGAATTTAAGTCCCTACACATTCTGCTTAAGGGTGCATTCAAACCAAGGTTAGTTCTGGACAAGGGTACAGTAAGAATATTGTAGACGGGCTTGCGAGGAGGCCTTCTGGGTACATTAATGTTTATATTGGCAGTCAAATAAGTACTATCCATTTTATTATGCAATAATTTGTGGATAAAGAGCAAGCCATGCATCAGTCTCCTATCATGAAGGGAGTCCATGCTGTAAAAAGATAGCCGATGCCGATACGGGCATCTAGGAGATATATTACGAGACGAATAAGCAATATGACGGGTGAAGGCTCGCTGAATATTTTCAATTCGTTGGGAATGAATAGCGTAATGCGGGTTCCATGCAATATCACAATATTCAAGACGACTGCGCACAAGAGAGTTATATAGCATTATCTTTGTCCGAACGAATTGAAAATCTTTTGTGTTTCGCTTTAGGAACCCTAACATTTGAGCCGACTTATTCACTGCTTCATCAACATGCTTCCTAAAACTCAATTGCTTATCCATTAACACTCCGAGATCACGCACTTCGTTAACTTTCGAAAGGGAGATACCGTTTATTTGGTAGTTTGATGTTTGGGAATGCTTCTTCTTGGTGAATTTAATGTGATAACATTTACTAACATTTAGGGTCATATAGTTCTTGTGGCACCAATTTTGAATGCTATTTAAATCATTCTGAATATGAGAAACATCCTCGATAGATGATATCGTTTTGTAAAGTTTTAGGTCATCGGCAAAAAGTAAATATTTGCTATTTGTGATTTGAGCTGTAATGGAGTTAATGAAAAGTGAGAATAAACACGGTCCTAGATGAGAGCCCTGTGGCACCCCCGAGGTGGCATGATATGGTAGGGACTCATATCCACTCACAACCACAACGAGAGATCTTTGTGCCAGGTAAGTTTCAAACCACCGCAGAAGCGATCCGTGCACTCCAGCAGACTCTAGTCGGGACAGTAGCAGGGTGTGATTGACTTTGTCAAATGCGCTGCTGAAGTCCGTATATACCGCATCGACTTCTTGCCCCTTGTCCAGTGACCGTGATATGTCGTTAACAAATTCAACTAGGTTTGATTGTACACTACGACCAATTTTAAAGCCATGTTGATGGATACATATAATTGGATCCAGATGACGTGTAATAATAGGACATAATAGGGACTCGAAGATCTTTGCAAAGCAAGAAAGTATAGAAATGGGGCGATAGTTTTTTACGTCAGAAGGGTCTTCTTTTTTAAATATTGGCACTATCCTAGCCCGTTTCCAAACATCAGGAAATTTTCCGTGCTTAAGAGACATATTGTAAATTATACACAGAGGGAAAGCAAGAGTCTTTCTACACGTTTTAATAAATACCGGTGGAATTCCATCTGGTCCGGCGCCCTTAGATGCATCAAGATTATTCAATGCCTGCGCCACTTCTTTCTCCGTAAATTGTACCTCTCCAATAGCGTTTGAATCCTCCGGCACATCGGCCTTGCAAACACTTGTAGACCTAGATTCCCCTGTGCTATCATAAATGGATGAAAAGTGTCTAGCAAATAAGTTTGCGATATCCAGGCCCGTGTCAGCAACAGTATCGTTCAAATGCATGTGAGTGGGAAGCGTGGATGAACCCTTACGTTTGTTTTTGATGTAGGACCAAAATGATTTAGAATTTATTTGAATATTAACCTCTATTTTACGTTTATATTCTCTATAGCAGGTCTCCGAGAGTTTGTGGCAACGGCTACGAAGTAACTCAAAACTCAAACGATCGCGAGGATTGTTGTATTTGCGATATCGTTGCCTAAGTTTTTCCTTTTCACGTAACATGTTTATAAGTGCCCTAGAGAACCATGGAGGAAATAGTTGCTTCTTTTGTTCATGTTTCGGAACATATTTGTCAATGACACCATGCAATGTAAGTGAAAGAACGTGTTGAGTGTTTACGCCTTCTGGTCAGTTCAACGTCGCAAATAAATACATCACGGATGGCTTAGTGGCTTAAGTAGTTGCCTCGCCACTGCCATTGCGCCAAGTATTGTGGGTTCGAATCCCAGGCGGGTCAAAAATTTGTGTGATTCACAAATGGTTATTCCGAGTCTGGATGTTATTTGTGTCCGTTGTCTGAATGTTTGTTAAATCTCCCTCGATACAGAAATAACTCAAAGTGCGAGAGTTGTCTTAAAAAAAATGATTTCAAATATTAAGGTATATAAATGCAATTTATTTATTTGAACTTGATTTTCAAAATATTTTCCATACACTATAGACTATGATAAATGTTTATCACAGAGAAAATATAATTATATTTGTCCTTTTATTACGTTAGTATTGTGTCAAATTTTTTTAAGCGTATTGTGCATAGAAATGGTATCACATTTATAATTATACTAGATTTTTCTGACGGCTTCACTCCCATAAATGTAGGTTTCGTTAGTAACAGTACTATTTTCTAGATGCAAGGTACCCTATGTCCTCTTCCGTTCCCCTGACAACATGTATGCGAAATTTTATGATAGTCGGTCGAGTAGATAAGGCGTGAAAGCGTAACAAACAAACTCACATTCGCATTTACAATATTAGTTAGGATTCCATGTATGACACATTAGTCTATGGAGTGTATTAAAAATATATTTAGAGAATATAGACAATAAATAGATTACATTTAAAATACTTAGGTAATAAGTAGATATAACATTTCTTGGCGACGTTGCCATTTAGATCAGGCCACAAGGTGTTAATGCTTTAATTAAATTTTATATTTATAAATTTAGGCTCGCTATGAGTGTGTATTGGTTTTTACTAAAGACAATTCCCCCACTAGGAATACACCTGTATCGCGAGGGACTACAACGTTAATAGTCTTTAAATATTATAATTGGTACACTGCCATTATAAAGTAAATAAATAAATGGAAGCGGATGTTTCTATTTTAATTTACATACAATTACATGTTTCATTTAAAAAAAATTAAAAAAATTGCCTCTATTAAACAGTATATAACTACAAAAATAATTATTAATTGCTTGAATGTGTCGTGAATGATATGCTACTAAGAATATTAGAAATAACACTATCTGACTCGGGAATCGAACCAGGTGACTCGCGATTGACTGCTAACATATACAAATTTCTACCATACCCTCATCGAATGCAAATATTTCTTTAATATGTGTACATTCAAATATTTTGAAGAGATTTTATTTTTAAGGTTAAACTATTCTATTACGTTTTTTATAGATAATAATAAATATATTTTTTTAAACGCACTCTGTTACATGATACAGCTTAGGTCTAAAATTAGGTACATATTATAACAGGTAGGTTGTATATCAGTTGCCTCCCAAACTAGGTAAACCTGTATCTTGGAAGATTGATAGAACTGTTCATATAATCAGAAAGCACTTCATCATATTAGTATGATAACAAATATAAGCCAAGGATTTTTTACCAATACAATGTATACAACACATCATACACGCAGTACCGAAGGCCTCTATTCTATTAAAACGCGGAACGAACACACAAAATGTGTTCATTCCGTTACGGACATTACATAAGGCACTTAATGTTTCTAATTATTTTACTATCTATTATGAATGCGGCTAATTTCTCGCCGCATTAATCTTAGACGGCTATTTATGACGTAACGTAATATTACGCTTGTTGCCAAGAAAGGTTAAGCAGAGGGGTTACATTACCGCGGCGACGTTTTGTTATTTTTAGTACAAATTCTAAACAGAATTTATTTAGATACGTCTGTTGTGGTTACTTTAGCATATAAACGCTTGAAATACCAGAGGTAGGTATCACACAGATGTGTCGGCGATTGACAATACTAGTGCTCTCACTCACGCGTTGTTAATTTTAGGGAAAAGAGATACTTAAAGGACAAAGTCAACTGCGAATTGCTTAAGTTGAGAAGGCAAAGCCTGCCATTGCTTAGATTTTCTGTAAAACGCGATATTTCTGACACAAAATCGAATATACCTACAATGTTGCATACTTTGATGTGTCTCTTGACTGGCTGTCCGGCGCGGTTTCACTTACGTTTGTGATTAGCGCTCTGCTCTTGTAACTCGTAGTGTGAAGTTATATACCAGATAACCATTTTTTAAAATTGGGCTATCAAATGCATAAAATATATAAAATCTGGTTGGCGACCTTAGATTAACGCGTTCAAAAAACGAACTCTACAGCTTTGAATATAAGTATAGATTAAATTCAATCTTTGACAATTTACCTCATTAAGTCAAAGAGGCAGACAATCTGGGACAATTGGGTAATACCTAATGAAGTCAATACATATTACCGAAACACAACATTTAACAGCAATATTACACAATCCTTTGTTAGCAAAACATTAAATTGTTATTACACTTTAGAGTGTAATCACATTAAAAGCGCAATCACTTTTAAATGTGCAATAACAATGTTATTGAAATTAAATGTTTGCATTACGATAAAGTAATAAATGGTGCTTACAATAGCCTCGATTTATCAAACAGTATTATAGCGCGTCCACACTCTTACGTTTGGGCCTCACCAGCATTTTCATTCAAAGTCAAAAATCATTTATTCATTTAGGTCACAACGTAACACTTATGAACGTCAAAGGGATTAGTAAGTTTGCAATGCATACGCAAGAATGAGTTGAAGTTATACAAACTGTAACGCGCTCTTATTTTCCTGCATGCAATGACATTGCTTTAAGAGATGAAGCCCCTGTTAGCTGACACACATTTAAGGCACTTGCCCATTATTCTGTATCTGTGTACCATAACATGATTGTACGATACGAGATTCGTATTACAAATCAGACAAGTCTTTTTTGTATTTATGAATTAACATGAAGTGACTCTTACTAGACCGGTTCTTTAGCGTTGGTAATGTGCTTTAACCGGACCGAAAGCAAATTTATGAGTATCAGATGTGCGAGTGCGCATTGCTTATAGTTGTTGATAGCTACGTTTAGTGTGCGGAGTAGATTTCGTCATTTCTTTGCCGCCTTTGATAATATGTTCATACCACAGTCATGATATGATACGGCGTAATGAGTAGACGACTTCATGTTTGAAAGTCGAATGTCTTGTTATTCTAAATCATCAATTTTATTCGAAAATTGATTAGTAAAACCGTTAAATTAGACTAGTGTGTACATATGTATGCTATTGTAGTTATTTTTTAATTTGATTCTTTGATGTAATTATACTTCAAGACAATTAATCTAAAAGACGTACACAATCTAATTCTCCCCGTGACCATGACTGCTGAAAAGCAACGGAAATGACTGGAGAAGTGTAAAAATATATAATAGTATAATACTTTAAAAAATACTTGTGAGTAGTGTTTTTAACATTAACCTCGATAGAAACTGTTTACTGTAGTTAAATTTCAATTTTGCGATAATGCTCTCTAATGTTATCGCAGCATACTAGCGATAAGGTAAGACAATATTATTGTAATACCGTAATAATGATTGCCAATGCGCTGAGTGTTTTAGATTAAATCAGCAAACAAGACAACAAAAGACGTGTTATTAAAAAATTGTTATCCCGGATCCGTATGTCTTAGCGTCCGCTCGTAAGTCCCCCTGCAATATAAGTAGTGAACACGTGCAACAGGGGACCAACCACTAGCTGCGATGTGACAAACCGCAGGCACTCGCAAAGAACACCGATTCCTACTAAAGATGCTTCGCGAGGCTATTTAAATTAAAAAAACATCATAATTTCAATAAATAAGATGGTTGGAATGTACCACTAGCTTGGGATCCAGTAATTCAAATAGTCAAACTCAAGAAGAAGCAAAACACAGCTCGACTTCATGATACTTTGAGCTTATTCTGCGTAAATAGAAACACCAATTATTAAATTATGTTCGGGTAATTTGAAATAACTACCTATAGAACATTAGACAACCACAATCTTAGTCTCCTCGTGAACATGCCTGATAAACAACCGAAACGTCGGGGAAAGTGTAAAATTAATTTATAGTTTGGTATAGGTACCTATAATTCCTAGCACGGGAAAGAGAAAGATTTATTTTATTTCACAGTACGGCGGCGCGCGGCTGTCATGTCATAGTCAGTAAAAAGAAAGACACAACGCAATTTGTATTGAATACGACATGTGTAACGCGAATGCTACTTTTTATTGCTATTTTAGTCGAGTGCCAACGTTTCCCAGGCGATTATTAATTTATCGGTCTTTCACTTGTTACCTCATTAAGCACAGATATTCACAATGTTGTTACTTTGTGTGTAATTTTAATAGCGCTGCTAATAAAATTGAAGTTATTGTGTGGAAATCGTTTCTATAATTATAATGGCATTTACTTTTATGTGTTGCAAGATTTTGCCGGCGGCTTTGCTGGCGTACGTCTAGGTTAGGTTAATAACAGCACTCTTTTGGATAAAAAGCACCGTATGTTCTTTTCTGTACCCCTGCAAATGTGCATGCGATATTCGGTCAAGTAGTTAATGGGTGACAGTGTAACAAACATACAAACAAACTCACATTCACATTTATAATATTAGTTAGGCTTTTAGTTGATGCTCTCTTGGGCTAATTGTGAGGTCTCTATTTTGATTTCCGGGTCGGGCACGGTGTTATTGTTTTTCTCTTTTTATGTTAGAAGATTTACAGTTTGGATGGGTGCGGTGATAAAGATATTTAGTGTTATGTAGGTGTAATATTCTTCTAGCTACCTCTTTATACTAGCTTTTGCGCACGGCTTCGCTCGCGTAAATGTTGGTTAGGTGAGGTCAGGTTAGTGACATTTCTCTTTACTGGATGAAAGGTATATGTCCCTATGTCCTATTCTGTATCCCTGACAATGTGTATGATGATAATTTCATGATGATCGGTCGAGTAGTTAAGGCGTGAAAGCGTAACAAACAAATAAACAAACTCATATTCACATTTATAATATTAGTGAGGATGTATTATTGCATATTATTTTCGTATTAAATTGCTCTGCCAAGTAGACTTTATTATCTTACTACTAATTTACTTATTTTCTAAATATTCTTCAATATTCAAGAATACATAAATATATATTTATATTTATGTATTCAAATTGTAGTTGTTCCGTTTAAGAGTAAGTTATAAATATTCAATTACATATAATTAATTATGAAATGTGTATTTAAATTTTATTTATGAGCATATATCCTCTCTATATAGAAAGAGGTCCATTACACCCACATTTTGCCAGCTATATTTTGCCGTACCCATGTTACCACTGCGGATTTCATAACAGAATATCCAATACCTAAACCTTTTATATTTTGCTCCACCCGGGACTTGAAGTCAGGACCTCACGCTCGCACGCAAATATACTAGCTAACTTATACCATGAGATCACGAGGTAATCACGATGATAGTTAAACAAGTTTTAAGTAAACATCTTACTTACTAAATTTGCACTTTTCGTAGATAGATACTTCTGCTGTAAAATAATAAATTCACACGATAAATATTCATGATTTCTTCTCATTGTCGTTTCATGAAGTACACAATTACCATAATTTAAGGCCATTTGCCTGTCATTGTCATATTTTCTCCTGTCAATATCGATCGCTTGCTTTGTCACGGGTATTTCCAAAGGAAATGAGCCCACATGTCGATAATTGTAGAGGGTTAACATGTGTCACAAACTAGAGAAGTACAGATGCTCTCAGTATAACGTGTATTACTACTAACTGTACAGACTGTGTTCACCTGTGTCCTAACACTGGTGGACAGTACACACACCATCATACGCTTAGATATTCCTACAGCGATTTCAAATAAGGCCGGCTAATTCTAAACTAATTGATATGACGCCAATATTTTTATGCGACAAATATTTTCCAAGTAAGCATAACTGCTTACTATGAAAAGTATTTGTCAGTCGGGTCATTAATCATTTTGTAAACTACGGTAGTTCCGTAAAATTGAATTAACTTAGCATACAAATGCCGGGAGTCTAAAATATTGAATGGTTACCATAACCTACGTTCGCTTGAAGTACCACGGACATCACACGCGTATTACTGACTTTAAAGAAAAGGAGTTAGAGATGGAATAAAAAGAAAGTCTTTGCCTTTGGGACACCTTAACTCTTATTTATCAAGCGAAACGCAGTTACAGAATTGCTACATTTACGCCAGTGCCTTGTAATAGCGTAATGCTGGCGAGCCGGTATATTCGTCACGTCACAAAGTACTTGGCAACAGCGGGCACTTACACTCGAAAGATGAACTTGATCCTCGCTTGTTGTGTGCACATAATTATTTTATCTTTATGTGCATTAGTGCGTTGTATTGATGGCCATCCGTATTTCACTAGTTTGTGGTTATCTATTACTGTTTTACGCTCCACTTTAACTATATATACGGGTAATGTATTTATGTAAACAAATTAGGCAGCTGTAATTAACCGTAATTTAAGGTTAAGTTCGTGTGGCTATATAGTATCTTTGTGTGTTTGTCTGCTAAAAATAAGTGGGCCTACCGACAACAACCAGAACAGAGTTTCTTGTTAGTGGTCATGTCAAATTAATTTATTTGCTACGACAAAGGAATTAGTCAAAATGTTTCTAAAACATTTCTAATGTTTAAAAAAGCCAGAAATAATACTTAGTAAAGTCCAATACTTCGAGTAGTTGTAAAAGTCTACTGAAGTACTATCAAGGTCTTCAAACGGTTAAGAAACACAAGTGTTACTTTATTAACACTCTTTCGCCAGAAAGGATGTGTTCTAAGTAGGTAATTAATTAGGTACATCATTAGCGACACGACTGGAAACTGACTTCATAATTGTCGAATGCAATAATTTACGGTAGAGAAAAACGCATGTTGAAGTACCGGTAGCCGTATCGTTAGGAGAAAATGCGGGTGGTGTTTAGCCAATGTAAACGTGTTACTATGTTTTTATTCTAATTATCAAATAATTAAATATAACAATAATTAAATAATTAATTGCCTGTGTGTATTTATTTAAAAATACTTACAGATATAGCCGAAATCCTTATCATATCTACTGATTAATATTATTAAAATCGGTTTAGTGAAAACACAAGATGATGATTTTGACAGAGCTTGATCTCTTTCGCACATTGATATTTCGTTTGGGCCCATCGCGATAGCAATAGGATCCCTTCTTTTCGCATGATGTTTTCCCCTGAAATACTTAGAGCTCGCAATAACTCTGTTATCGTGTGCTCTAATGCCCGCATCTCCTCTAAAGGCTTACACCTCAGCCCAGCACTAATTAATATGACTAGACTGTTTTAACTTGGAATATAAACTGGCAATAAAAACAAATTGTAATAGACTTTTGTTGAACTGGGTACATCATTTTATATATTTATTTTTAAATCGACTCAGGGCGAGGCCGGTTGTACAGTGTACCGAATTAACCTAATTCCTCTAACCTATAGGCTATATGGGAACCATAAACTTAATTTATCGCAGGTGAAACCTCTGGATATGAACCACTGGAGATGATGGCATATGAAGATAACTTAAAACAGTGCAATTTATCTGCGCTTGCCTCGCTTGGTTAGTAAAGAAATCACTGTTTTGACAGATTAACAGTCGGATCGTAGCTCAACACACGTTATATAGACACTAAATTATATTTAGCTATGTAAGTAAGGCATTTATGAATACCAAATGGCGTAAAGCTGCAATAACATTAATAATATAAATTAATGTTTCCATTAAATAAATGTTTGATTTGGAACGGAGTCTAGCGGTGCGACCGGTATATGGCTATAGGTTTTATCTAAGTCTAATATATTTTTTTATTTTCTTTAGTAAGACAATTCCTGCACTTTGAATAATTCCTCCAAAACAAGTAACAACAAACACAAAGAACATCCACACTCGAAACAACTATTTGTGAACCACACATTTTATTGACCCGTGAGGGAATCAATCCGACAAAACTCGGCGAAGAGGCATTGACGAGGTGAGCACGCAAACTACTACGCTATGCAGTCTGAAAAGCTAATAAATAACAGATCAAGATAAATCTACATCAAGCGATAATTCAGTCAGCTAATTCTAGCAGTTGACATGTGTTTGTAAACTTTAGTGTTAATCCATTTTTTGGAAACGGCAGTTAGTGTGTTAAGAGATTGCATTCCAACGTGTGTTACTTACAAACAATCTAGCTGAGTTTTCTCTTTCATAACGAAGTACAGAGTAAGGCGAGTGCCTCATTAGTACATTGCGTTGAGTTGCGTTGCGCCGTTGCACACAACGTTTCAATGGATCAACGGACGAGAGGCGAAACGGTGGGACAGGATGATGCGCTGCGCTGTCGAAGCTCCGGTGCGACGACGTACAGTGTTCCGATCCTTTGTGGAAAGACGAGTAAAATCATGCGTGCGTCGCCCTTTTGCGCTGCGACGTTGTGCGTTCAAGCGTCTTCGCAGCGCAGGTGTGGCATGCAATGCGTAGTTCCGTTGCGACGACGGCGACGCAACACATCATCATCATCAGGCACATCCCTAACTCAATAGCACTGAAAACATATTTCAATTTTGTAAAATTTTAATGATACCCTGTTATCAGGCAAACGACTTGCTTGTTGTCAATATAACAGTAAAAAAACTGAGCTCTAGAATTCTGTAGACCAAATTAGACGTTTAAATATAGGTAGGTACACTGAAATGCCTTGTGAAAAGGTCAGCAATGCAGACATGTATTTAAAATAGACCGTGTCATAATTATTGATATATAGTGTTTGGTACCTCGATGGTGTAGCGGTAGACAATGTTTCTACTTTTGTGTTTGCGGTGTTGGGTTCGATTATCGGGTCTAGCAAAGGTACTGCGCTTCTTTACAAGATATTTTAGGAGTAGCACGTATTCTGGTTTTATGCTCGGTTGGCAATATTGCCAATCCAACTGGCAGCTACTGGCAGGCTCGTTTTTAATTACGTGGCTATTAGAACTACAGCTGGCGAAATTTGGGTGTACTATACTTTTTTCTAATCCTTTGAGGATAAGGGCTAGGCCAAGACTGAATGAAAAACTGCTGTGGAATGAACTACATACCTATAGGTACTTATTCCATAGCTAAGAAGAGAACCGTCTTATTCTGAAACGGAATCGAGACAACGACAATATGCTTTAATGCTTTTTATTTTGTCTGTTGCAAGTTGCAAGGGCAAGAGGTTGCTAAAAATAAATGTCTTCGTTCGCACATTCACGTCGGTATGCGAGGATTGTATGCAGAATACATAGTTGTGACAAGGATTCAAAGATATAATAATGTCGGATATTGGCTGAAATAGTCATAATAAGGCAAAAAGACGTACCTAACAATTTTCTTTTTCGAATTTGAGTATTTTACCTTTTATTACATTTGAGAAAAAAAGTTATTTTATATTTACGTGAAAAAAGACGCATCTGACAGTATATTTATAAAAGTATTTTTTTGGCAGATGCGTCTTTTCTCCTTGCGACGGTAGAATAGCGTATTTTATAATCGCAGTTTATTTGGAAACACTTTTATATAATTTATGAACCTATTTAAATCATTAAACCATTTGCCTGCACGGATGGCGTAGGGGTTTAATTGATCGCCTCGCCACTGCCTCCACGCTGAGTGTTGTGGGTTCGATCCCCACACGGGACAAAAATGTGAACCACAAATAGTTTACAAAATCTGGTAGTTTGTGTCCATAAGTTGAATGATTGTAAAGTCCCTCGGGCACAAGATTTATTTGTAGTGCGGGAAGTGTAGTGTAGATATAGACGAATGTCTTTTTAAAATTACAAAGTATGGTACTTTAATCTTATGTAATAAAGCGCTGTCTAGGCAACGCGTTCGTCTTCTTAATTGGGTAAAATGTATTTAGAAGACAGTAAGCCTATTTTTTAAACCCGTTGGCGAGTAATCAACAACATACGCGTTGAATACAAAACCTTCACATTATCAAGCTATTAAAACGTGTTGTGTTTAATAAACCACTCGCGCAATGATTCTTTCTCGATAGTTATTTAGCAAGCATTCAAACAAAGAATACTTAATTATATTCATAACAGTTCAGTCTTGTCTGAGGCTGACCGCACATCTGTTACGTCACAACAACTCGGCATTACTATTTGTAGATTACACCATTTTGTATCCAGGGCATCGAACCCGTAACACTCGGCGCAGTGACACTAGGAAGGCGACCAGTTAAACCACTTCGCCATCCGTGCAAAGCGTAATATATAATGTGTGTTCACGTTAAAGGTGACTCATAAGAAACCTGAAAACCGAGTTGTCCGTATAAGCGCTTCATGCTAACACCAGTTCCTCTTTAGTAAGTTGTGCATTATTTGTTATTACTCATATTGAAAGTACGCGAAGCATGTTCTACCCACGCGTTAATATTTTCATATTTTAGAATAATAGCATTTAAAATGCTTGTAAAAATTTTAAATGCTATTATTCTGGGTTTATATTTTATGTTAGGACATTATAATGTGTGGCAAATTTGTTCTAAAGACATTTCTTAAGATGCATAAAGTGGTTATTAACTTTTTTCGACACTAATTTTGTTAGTAAGTACTTTAATCTGATAAAAGGTAGATATTATGACCTTCCTAATTATGCTAGGAGACAGATAGCTGTATCGCTATCATACTTTTTTTCTATAATAGCCAAGAATTTGACTAAACAAGTTGCTTCTGAGCAACATAACATTGACATGCACAATAATTCAGCCATTACATTAATAGCTAATAATGACATTAATAATTATTCTCAATTAAATATTGACATGAGCAGTTATTTATATAAATCTGACATGTTAATTAATAATTTTAAATTGATATGAGTAATTATTCCAACTCAGACATTATAATTAGTAATTCTTAATGCCAATAATTTAAATTAAATAATACGACAATACAGAGCACCTCTTGCATTAGTGACATAAAGAGAAAGTCTAAAATAATAGGCACTAAATCAAAATATTTTAAAAGCAGTAGTATTAAAGATATAATAAAATTGGTACACCAAAACCTAAGAGGTATTATGAGCAAAGAGATAGAAATAGAATTGTTCATGAACTGTAATATTAATATAATAATATTCTACACATACACACAACACCATCTAGCCCAAACTAAGCAGAGCTTGTACTATGGGTTCTAGACAATGGATAAACATACATATATACTATTTTTTTGTAAATACATACATATTATACATAGAAACACCCAGACCAAGTCAAACATCCATGTTCATGCACAAAAATGTATGACTTGTGCGGGAATCAAATCCGTGACCTCAGGCGTGGCAGTCAGTTACACTAACTACTACGCCATCGCCACATGCTATTGATATATTGTGTATAACTGAACATTGGCTGAAAAGCAATCAGTTGATGTTCAATTTTAATAATCATGAAGCAGGCAGCTCGTTCAGCAGGGAACAGGCAATACATGGTGGCTCATTGATACTCATAAATAAAGAGCTTACATTTAAAGAGCGCCATGACTTTGTCAGCATGTCTGTTGAACGAACTATTGAAATAGCCTGTGTGGAATTGCAGCGGTTTGTTGTTTTGGATGTATACAGGCCTCCTTCAGCTTTATATGATTGTTTCGAACGGGTTATTGATGAGGTTCTTTGTAACATTACAAAACATAAAAAGAATATAATTGTTTGTGGTGACTTTGATGTCAATTTACTAGAGTATGTGGCCAACAAATAACTTTCTTAGATTTTACTAAACATGTGGCAAAGCGAAATATTGTTGTAATACCGAAAATTGCAAATCGTATTGAGAGTTTTAAAAATAAACTAGCTTTTAATTTACATTTGTTAACTAATTATGGTGAACCAAATTCCTTATATAATGGGTTTTTTAATACATTTTGTGCCCAAGACGATTAAGACGACACAGTTGAAGGTAATGCAACATTTTCTGAATGGGCTACTGTTGGCTTACACAAGAGTAGGATAAGACTTTATGAACTATATGGGAAAATAAATTATAATAAGTGAATAATTCTATCAGTAATGTAGTAATATTTTTTTATCAAAATACAAAACGTGCGAAACGACACCTGCGTATTCAGACGGGAACAATTCGCACGAAAATATATTCCATGTGTGCGAAACGACAAGAAAAAAAATTTATTTTAAAAAGTGTCTTTTCACACGATACCTATGTGCGAAAAAATTCGTGCGAAACGACTACTAAGCCGCAATATTTTTATCAGAGCGTTATTAAAGTTTTGAAATTAAATCTTAAATTACACATTTAAGATTTAATTTTATTTAAAGTAAACTTGACGACCGAGCAAACATGAAGGTAAACGCATTGTAAATCGTCAAATGTTCCCACAGGACAGGCTTGTCTTGTGTGGGGCCAAAGCATATTACGTTAGTGATGTATGTTTTACTCTGGTAATAAAACTTTTTTTTAAGTAGCCATAATTTATCTGGAAATGAGTTTGGCTGATGACAATAGGTCAGTCTTATATTACATAGGATCTAAAACATGGCCGGCGAAATTTAACTGTAATAGATTTCTGTTTACCCTTCAGTGATAACGAGCGTGAAACTATGTATGAAAAACCATATGCATTACATAAAATTAAAATTATGAGATCAGAGTCACCATAGATTAGAAAGCGTAATTAAAAACCGTAAGAAGTCATTAACAAAATTTAATTATATTCATAACAGTTCAGTCTTGTTTGAGGTTGGCCGCACAGTTGTTATGTCACAGGTAACAAACGAGCATAAAGCCGCGTATCCAGTGTAAGCGAAGCAGGCTCCGACCGCGCTCCGCTTAAAGGAGTCTGCCCACTACACCGTCACATACCATGACCGTGCTAGGAACGTATCAGACACGAAAAGCAACACGATACGCCCTGCTATAGGAACTGCTGGTCGGTGACGGAACGGTCTAGTGGGCATAGTCTTATACATTTCCTTACAAAGAATATTTTTTTGCCTGACACGTTCCTAGCACGGTCGTGGTATGAGACGGGATAGAGGGCAGACTCCTTTACTTGCAACGTTAAACTATATAGAAGTACTTTCAAGAACAAAGAGTCTGAACAATTAAAAATAGTTACAGACGAACCCGTTTGACGGGAACGAGCTCCGTTCAAATAAATTTTATTCGGCAAATCATAATAAGCTAGCAGCGATAGCTTACTGAAAGACCGTTGGATTACCGCGATTGCCACTCAGAGGTTTTTTTTTACTTCTACCGATTTTTTTAGTGAGTGGCTTTTTGCCCATGGGCATGTTAGTCTCTTTAAGACAGAATGGCTTTATATGTCAAGAATTTTAATAAGCATGCCCGCCATTTCTGATCCTGGCTCTGCAAGTATGCTAAGACATATTCCGACATCACACTTATTTATTTTGGAGTCTTCAGTGAATCTCACCTTCACACTGAGAAGTGTGCCGTGCCCAGCAGTGGGATAGTTTATATATAGACCTGATTATAAATTATAAAAATATTTAATACCCTTTCTTTGTGCAAGTTCTTATTTATTTAGCTAGTTGTGTTCCGTTCTGCTCGTCAATTTCTCGCTCATTCCCTTTTTGCAGTGGAACCTGGCTTATAAGTGCCGGCTGTTACCGTCTTATGATAAGCGGTTATTATGACAGATAAACGTTCTTGTTTAAAACTTAAATTAGTGTAAGCGAAAATGCGGTTAATATATAGTTAACTAAGAGTCTTTAAATGGTAATAGGCGATGCGACTGATGTGCATGAGGTCTAGGGTTCAAATCCTAGGTCGAAACAACAAAATGTTATTGGGTTTTTCTGTTAAGAGATCTTAATAACAGCCCGGAGATAGGAAGTTAGCAGTGTTAGACACCCCCATGTCTCGAAAACCGCGTGAAGCCGTTGGTCCAACGCCAGTTCTGTCTCCGGACGTGCCTGATTGCCGTCCTATCGGATCATGAGAGTAAGGGAACAGAGAGTGCACTCGTGTGCACATACCTTTGCACTATAATATCTCCTGCGCAGATGGCCAGTTTCCGTTAAAATTGGCTACCGTAGCTGAAATTCGGTAGGACATTATATACCAAACATAGAGTCAAGTCTGTATGTATACCTAAGTGGGAGTGGTGTATTACAAAACTAGTAATAATAATAATAATACTGTATTGGGATCGATCTAATATCACAGACAGGACATTGTGGTAATAGATCGATCAGAGCGCCGTGCAATGATTGTCGATATCACTATCCCTCATGATGACAACCTCGTGAAAGTTGAGAAGGAAAAACAATTAAAATACCTGGACTTAGCACACGAGGTCGTCGATATGTGGGATGTGGACTCGGCAATAATTGTACCGATTGTCGTTACGGTGTACGGTCTAATAGCCAAGAGCCTCGACCAACATCTTAAGAGGTTCGCGTTAGGTGCTTGGGTCAAGGGTCAGATGCAGAAGGCAGTCCTCCTCGATACGGCACGCATAGTGAGGAGGTTCCTCTCTCTGGACCTCTAACCACCGACAGCTTGGACCTTGTCTCGATGCCAGTGGGCCTCCATAATTTTTATATTTTAAATGTGTTTTTTTAATAATTATGTATTTAAAATGTAATTTTTATTGGTTACTAGTTAATAAATGTGAAATCATAATAATAGTTTATTGCCACATAAGGTACATAGAGTTGAAACAGAATCAAATACAGTTATAAAGTTTGTACAATATATGATGTTGAACACTGGTACCCAAAATAAGATTCAACTTGTGTTATGGGTACCAGAGCTCGAGAGCTTTAGATAGATTTTAGATCTTTGACGATTAAGTACGAGTACTTGATTGTTAAAGATTGATTTTAAGTGTTAGTGTATCTCGTCTTTACATTGCAGTATGTTGCGTCGTGTGCATGTGCGTGTGTATGCGTGAACGTCTATGTGTGTGTTGGTGCATAAGTGTGTATGTGTGTAGGTACATAGATTATAGAATACTTTATTATATTATCATTTTACCAGGTATGCTTTCTCAGGCTCCACGTAATAGAGGGCGAGCCTATTACTATTCTTACCGGTCTTCTTAATCTCAATAACACTTTACTTGACTCGGATATCGAACCCCCATACGCACAGCAATCGCAAACACTACCGCCATTCCAACAAGGCAAATTTTACAGCGAGCTTTTTGAAAATCGGTTCGTCTATTTAGCAGTAAATGCGTGACAAACGGACAGTTACTTTCGCTTTTATATTAGTATGGGCGTGTTACCTGTCACACGGATTAGTCTCTTACGTAGCTTAAGAAAGAAACATGATTTTGCTCTTAGCCATTGACGTTGGTGATCAATGACCGGTATTTAAAGTAAGTGTAAGAAGGTGGTATTCTATGTAAGCTGTCATATGTTAATTATTGAAGTTTGCGTAATTATAAATGTTATCTTAGTATTAAAGATGTGAAAGTGCATGTTTGTTACCTAATCACGCAAGAATTACTGAATTTAATTCGGTGAAATTTTGTATAGTGATAGTTTGAACCTTAAATAAAGGAAAGTAAAGGATACATCATTATGTATTTGTATAACATACTAGATGTGCGCGCGGTTTCACTTGCGTTTATGATTACTGCGCCGCTCCCGTGGGTTATAGCGTGATGTTATATGGCCTATAACCTTCCTCGATAAATAGGCTAGCAAACACTAAATATTTTTTTTTAATTCGGACCCATAGTTCCTGAGATTAGCGCGTTCAAACAAACAAACAAACTCTTCAGTTTTATAATATTGGTATAGATTTTGGTGAAATATAGTCAAACAAAATCAAATGTAACATCTTACACGACTGTAACTTATATTTACAAATAAATATTCTGATTCTGAAAGAACTGAAAATTAAACCACTATCGTTTGGGTTACTTTGACTTTCACGATTGCAGTACCTATGGTATCAGGGTAACCAGCAGTGATGATCGTAGGCAAATTAGAGAAAGCTGAATTTTTTACACTTGCAAAATTCAGGATAAAATGAAACTCTTAAAAACCACAATGGAATTCAACCAGAGGTATTAAAATAAAAAACAATTCGTTTCACTTTTCTCTTTATATCAAACAATATTTATATTCAATAGCTGGTAAACTAAAGGATTAAAAAATTATCTATAACTGTTGTGTTGGATTGTCATAAATAATTATCATATTTTAGTGCCATTCCGAGTTTAGTTACACGCATATTGATACGTGTAACTAATTTATATATAACTAGTTGACTCGACCGTCTTTGTCCTGTCAATCCATACAAAAATGCCGTTCACGTAATTAAATTTAACATTAAAACGTCAATCAATTACAACCATTAAAAAAAAAAATCTATATATCCCGCGTATTTTCTTTCATACAAAACTTGTCCTAACAATTACAAACATAAAAAAACAGCCAATAAGATATACATATAATAAAAGCGTTGGCTTTTATAACTAAAGTTTTTGCAATCTTTAACACAAAGAAATGTCAGAGATTCGCATTTGAATAAGATATAAAGAATTTTGTAATTAGTTAGAGAATAGTGATGGTAGTTAAATCATTTTGTTACGTGCATAATGCATAATTAAAATGTTCGCACATTAATTAGATAACGTATTTCTTTATGTGGTTTTTAATAAGCTTGTGGTATTTCCTGATTAAGTAATTCTTGCCTTGGTTTTTAAATACCTCGGTGGCTCAACGGTGTGACCTTTATACCTTAATTTAATACACGGTTTGCAAAAGCAAATACATATTAAAAGACGGTTTGTCGATTGGTCGACTGAATTAGCAACAGCCAACAATCAAATCAATTGACATTAGTTTAAATTAGGTATGTTGTTGATTGGCCTTTTAGAAATAGGGTGGAAGTTTCTAGCGCGATTCCCTCGATGAGCAAAGTGTTGTTGTGCTTTTCTGTCACAAAATTCTCAGTAGCAACTCCTTCACCGTTAAAGCGAGTGAAAATTTATATATTTAATACTCACAGGACTTCTAATAGTTAGATACCTTGGGATTAAGATCTCTATCTGGCAGTCCAACTGTTTCCCACTAGGCTACATGCCATCTATTACATGGCACCTCAAACTTTAGCCAGTGAAGTACTTATTATTACTTTCTATTTCGCGAGGCTTTAAAATCGTAGCTGGCAACATATCTGTATAATACATCTTTACCTACCCCTTTAGAGCCATAAATATAAGACTATGTATATAATATTTTGACTAAATGTATAAAAGACAACTTCTGCACTAAGAATAATTCCTGTATGGCTGGGGAACTTTACAAATATTCAAACAACGGACACAAATTTTTTTGTCCCGTGTAGGATTCGAACCCACAACACTCGGCGCAGTTGTGAAGGCGAAGTGACCACTTAAATCACTTCGCCATCTGTGTAGTCGCCAGCGTATTATGATAAAGCACAATAACCTTTCAATTAATAGATTCTTACGACATGTCTAATAATTTGTAATGATAGACGGGTTTTGACATTTCCAGGATTGTCCGCTTAATTGCTTTTAGTTAATTAATTAGTGATTGCCGGTTCCATACTTAGAGTTTTTATTACCGGTAACGGTACTTTGCTACTATCGTTAATGTGTTAATGCGGGCTGGGCTGTGTTTCATCGGCAGAAACACCTCATTTGGTAAAAAATAATTGTATAGTTATGCGTGTATCCCAGTAAGGGTAGTCACAAATGCTATACACCCACAATATAGTAATCCTGTTTTTAGGGATACTAAATCGAATTAAGCGTTATTTGGTGGAAAGTCATTGTAATAAAATAATTGGGAAGAGAGGAACCTGCCATCGCCACGCATCCTCGGATTGTCCACTCCAACTATTGCAATAGAAAAGGTTGACAATACCGAAGTTCTCTGGATGGGATGGGATCTGCATCACTCTAACTTGCAGTGTTCTGCTTCGAATACAAAACACGTGTCGACACGTGTTTCGCCTCAGCGCGAGGCATCTTTAACACAGTTTGCCAACGAATGAGTTATTTTTTGGTTTCGAGTAAAAGGAGGTGACCAACACATTCCTAGACCAGACCGGGTATATTTTCAGACACCGTAACTAGAAACTTTCTACCGGCAAATTTGATAACACTGTCAAAACCGGCAATCGAACCCGAGAACTTTAATGCATATGAATTAATACCATAGTCCAAAGAAGCAATAATGCTATGGGAGCGACGACTCCGATATTTAAGGAGTTTTCTTTACGTTGTTTAGAGTCTAAGGAAGTAGACAAAACAAGCTGTTGAAGCTGCCGTAGACGGCTTGATGAAAATCTGCTAATATTGTCTTGTTGTCTAATGTTTTTGCACTGCTTAATATATATGTAGGTATACTTCGGTTTATATAAAAAAACATGGTCTCTTGGAGTTTGCCTGTGACCATGGCTGCTGAAAAGCAACCGTAACGTCGACGAAAGTGTAAACTTAAGTCTGAATAGGTTTTAGTCATATAAAAAGTAGTAGGTAAAGTTTTAACTGTAGTAGGTACTTTAGATTTTAAATTCATTTTAAAATCTGCTCGTCTAAAAATATACAATTTATTAGGCGATGTACTAATGTCATATATGTTGTGTTGCAGTGTCCATTCGAATGGCAGAAGACGTTAATAGCAGGCACGGAGGACTCGTGGGTGGTGAACACCGCACGTCGGACAACATTGCGTGTGTATACTGACGTCTCGGAGCAGTTCCTCAGCGCTGGCAATACCACGTAAGTCTTTAATTGCCCTTTTAAGTACAAGACAGGTTTTATTTTTTAAGGACTACTCCTGCACTTAGACTTTATGTCTGTATCGCGGGGACTTTGCAAACATTCAACAATGGACACGAAGAATACTGGCACTCTACAAATATTTATGGATCACACAGTTGTTGCGCAAATCCTGGATAATCGTGTGTTTAGGAAGTTACATGAAACATTTAAAGACAATTCGTGTACTAGGAGTAATTCCTACACGCGCAAAAAAATCTTTCAGACACGCAAAGCTATTTTATGGGTCACACAATTTCAAATTTATTCTATATTGCATCGAAACTAAAAAAGCATAGTAACAGCGGCGAGGCGACCACAAACTACTTCAGCATCAGTGCAATAAAACATTAAGAATTGTTTATTAACCTCTGAGTGTTCTTCGGAAAGGGCAATGAAAACATTATGTGGGTCTGTGTGTCTGTTAGTGACAGTTTGTCAGTGACAGGCATAGCTCCGAAACCGCTGGACCGTGCAGACACCTTGGGGTCATCCCTCGGTCGAGTTTGAATATGGGCCCCGTGGGTCAAAATACCCCAGATATGTAGGTGTCACAAGGTCATGGGATATGCACCAACATAACCATTTGGAATTCCAAGGGAGAGGCTTTTGCCCAGTAGTGGGACATTACAAAAAGCTGATGAAATAAAAAAAATCGCATGAAGACGAAGAGATTGAAACCTGGGTTTATACACCCATCTCGTTTATTTAGGTCACTAAGTAACACATATGAACGTGGTAAGACATAAGTGAGTTTACTAATATTACCTACATTTCAACCCTAAGGAATTTAGGGAAAAGAAAGTAAAGATGTATCTTCTAACTAAAGATGGTTAGGGTCGGCAGCGCGTACCCTTGGCATAAAAAATGGCTATCCGCTATGGTAGTAATTTAGTTATTATGATAGATCCTTGTAAACCAGTCTGTGCACATCAGTAAGACTGCTGGCTGACAATGACATACTTGGCAGGAGGAAAAGATGACCTGTAATTGAAATCAATGTCGACTGCTAACTGGTAATATTAAGTGAAATTGAACCTACTCAATATCTTGCTTTGTTTTTACTACAGAAATGGCAAACGAGCATACGAGTATATATGGACGCTTGCAATGCTAGGGGTGTTTTTCGGCTGCTTAAAGAAGCAGTGTTTGTGATGTTACCAGAAGGACAAAGATGACACTTCTATTTCTATGAGCACGAGATCTGGGCACCGCACTCACTGTAGGGCCACAACTTAAAGTTGTTTGGCTGCAATTGACTGTACCTCGAAGGTAGTTTCCCAGTTTGGCTACATAAATTTTAAAAAATTATATATTAAAGTGACGTCTATCGATCTATTCCAGTATTTCCCAATACATATTTGCCAAGTATCACTCTTTATATATTGTAAAGTTCGTATAATAGTTCTTACTGCTTGACTTTACTTTAGTCAGATATTTGCTTCGCGTATACCTTCAAACAATTATCTCGTTTACTTTCATTAATAGCGGCCTGATACTCGACTCGTACAAATAAATAATTTGTACAACACTGCTTTACACATTTTGCAAGATTTACGCACTAACGCGCTACGTCGCACTCAAGCATGCAATAAAAATGATGGATGATGGCAAGACTCCACATCGATCGGGTCCCGCAAATACAAGCTAGCTTTAAATAGCGGCACACTTTCTCTCTGGACTCTGTGCAGTATCCAAAATTTAGTGCAATAATGACCCAGCCTTCTTTTGAAAAATCTCTGAGAAAGTGCAACTTTCTTACAATGAAAGTAGGTAAACAAAAATTACGCACATTGTGACAACATATTAAATTCAAGCCATTTTCTCGCGATCATTAACTTCGAAGTGGCTATTTGGAGTTAATGCGTATTTTTTGTTGAGTATTAGGCAGGCGAAAGGTTAAATCTTAGGCTAGCTTAATATTTTAAATGCGAAAGCGTGTCTAGTTCGTTAAACTTTCTATTCGGCGAAGAACCACCGTTGAAATGTCCTGCAATTTATCAAATAGATCTGTGAAGGGGGAAATAGGCAATAAAAAACAATATGTGTAGTTTTTTTTTATTGTACGGATGGCGTTGAAGTTTAGATGGTCGCCTCGCCACTACCACTGCGCTGGGTGTTGTAAGTTCGAGTCCCACAAGGGACAAAAATTTGTGTGATCTAAAAAAATACAACAATACTTTACTTTACTCGGCAATCGAACCCGAAATTATGCACTGCAGTTTCATTAATGACCGGTGCACAAAAGAGGCTAAAAAAATATAACCACCTAAATGGCTTTGCTTTAGAAATCTAATTTACTACATTACCTTGCTAAAACCACAGCCGACAATCAGTACTAAAATATTCACGCACGTCGAACGTATCGTTGGAACAATAAACAGTAATTTACGAGTGAAGCCACGCTCTCAACTTGTGCAATAGTATGTAAACACATCATACTTCTCTACGTTGTTAGGTAACGTTCGCTCCTTGACTAAAGGTATTAGTATTTAAGCATTATTTCCGGACACGATCACTTATTCACAGCATACATTCTTGAGAAAGAAAGTTGGTACCTGTTTTTTAAACATTTTGAAAAGAGAAGTCTTCCATGTTGTTTTATGAATAACTAAAGTTACAATACGATTATTTGGATAATTATCGTTTAACATAATATTGTCTTTTACACGAATGTTATACATTAAAATTAAACTATTTTATACGGATATTATCGCGCTGTTTAAATTATAGACAAAACGCGATAAAAGCCGTATAAATAGTTTAATTTGAATTATTGTTAAATTGCTGCAGCTATGCCCCTGATTTCAAACACAGCATTTTAAAATTGAGTGTATGTGTGTGCTAATACTTAACGTTGGTATTAATGAACCGGCTCGCACAAGGATATCAAGTCAGCCTCAATAAGATGTATACGGAGCTAATTTATAATACATTGGTGCCAATTCTGTTGTCACAAAATTATCTTATCTTAGCTAAAATCTCTAAAATTTAGTTTAGTCCTGTCACTTATAGCGATGTCAGAATACGAAATGTCGTTGGACAGGACTAAACTAAATTTTAGAGATTTTTAGCTAAGATAAGAGAATTTTGTGACAACAGAATTGGCACCAATATCTACATCCAATATGCCAAAATATAGTTTGAGACAAAGACTGTACGGATAGCATAATGGGTTAAGGGGTTAAATGTTCGCTTCGCCACCAACTTCAACCAATCAGAAAAGAAAGAAAACGGACTATATCACTCTTAATTATTTCCGTTCATCCCAACTATAATTTTGACGACTTGATGGCGTAGTGGTTAGTATAACCGACTGCCACGCCTGAGTTCGCGGGTTCGAATCCCGGTTTTTTTTTTATACTTCTAAGGTGGCAAACAAGCATTCGGCTCACCTGATGGTAAGTGGTCACCGTAGCCTATAGACGCCTGCAACACCAGAGGCATCACTTGCGCGTTGCCAACCTTTTAGGAAGGAAGTGGGATGGAGAAGGAGCTGGAAGGGGGCAAGAGGGTGATTGGGCTTCCGGCACTCGATCACCGAACGAAACACAACAGTAGGAGTATTGCTATTTCACGTCAATATTCTGTGAGAGGGTAGTCCTTCCCCGGTCGAGCCGGCCCTTCATGCTGAAATCAGCGAGGCTCTACATGTGTGCATGAACATGGATGTTAGTCTTGGCCTGGGTGTTTCTATGTACAATATGTATGTATTTACAAAAAAAAAGTATATATGTATGTTTATCTATTGTCTAGTACCCATAGTACAAGCTCTGCTTAGTTTGGGCTAGATGGTGTTGTGTGTATGTGATAGAATATTATTATATTCCCTAGTGTTGGCAACACAAGAGTATACGTGGTGTTGTATCACTATCGGCCTGATAGTGATACAACACCACGTATATTCTTGTGTGCCGTAAGGTTGTTTAATAATTGTCTCATATAAAAACAGAAATGGAGACCTATTTGATTTTCAACAGACTGTGGTAGCGATGACAACGCAACTCATTGTATAATCTTTATTTCTTATATTTTATTCATGTTATTTAATTTTAAAGAGACAGCACACTAGTTGTAATCCCTGTGTCGCGGCGGATTTTACGAACATTCAAACAACGGACTCAAAGAATACCCAGACTCAGAACAACTGTTCGTGGATCACACATTTCTTTGTCACGAGTGGCGATCGAACCACTTACGAACTTAAACCATTACGCCCCGTCCGTACATCTACGAGTATGTCAATGAACGTTCTCCGTTATAATTAGCTGCAATGAAAACGTATCCATTTTCATTAGCATGACAGTGTCAGATTTGTATGAGTGATGAGGTGATAATCATGCTATGAAATCCCCGTAGCCGACGACTAAAGGTTGTTAACCTTTGCCAAATCTTACAAAAAGTGAAGTCTTACCGTTAGGCCTCCGTACGTCCTAAGTAATATTATAAATGCGAATGTGAATTTGTTTGTATGTTTAACTGTTTGTTACGCTGTCACGCCTTAACTACTCGACCGATTATCATGAAATTTCGCATACACGTTGTCAGGGGAACAAAAATAGATATAGGATACTCATCATACAGAAAAAAATACTGTTACTAACATAAACTAACCTAACTTTTACGCGAGCAAAGCCGCAAGCAAAAGCTAGTATTGTATAATTATGTCGACATCTTTTGTAATAAAAATTTGTATTGTATTAATCGGTACGCTATTGTAATAATTACGTAACGTTTGTTTATAAGCTGGCCTACATGTGTGAACGAAATATATAAAGATGTTACATAAATTATACACATTATCTAACAACGTATTCATTTTCAATACTATTGAGAACACGTTTTTTACTTAACATTGTTTTAAAAATAATGTTCTACTAATAAATTAAGGTTAGCTAATATTATTAATGGGAATGTGAGTTTGTTTGTTACTCTTTTACGTCATAATTTCTTGACCGATAATTTTTCAGAGGTACAGAAAGGACAGAAGGTACCTTTCATCCAGAAAAACTACTGTTCGCGAGGAATAGAAATTATTTAGAATATCTAGACAAAAATCGAAACATTACAAAATAATAAAACCTACTAAAACAATAGTTGTTTATTGCATGCTTTTACATACATACATACATAGATTCACGCCTGTTTCCCAGAGGGGTAGGCAGAGACTACGGATTTCCATTTGCTACGATCCTGACACACTTCTCTGGCTTCATTCACTTTCATAACATTCCTCATAGACGCTCGCCGGTTTAAGATGCTCATAACCTGGCCTTTATCCAGAACGTTTCCGATCTGATCAAGAAACGTTCGCCTAGGTCTTCCCCTTGCGACTGTTCCATTCATACTAGCCTTATAAACTTCCTTAGTCAGTCTTTTCTCGTCCATTCTTTCTACATGCCCATACATACATACATGCTTTTACTATTGAGGTTAACTTGAAGGAGTGACGTAAATGAGTACAACCGATCTTTTTATAATATTACTAGCTATTGCCTCAGGCCTCGTTCGGGAACAGTACTATGTTCTTGATGAGAGGTGCTCTATGTCCTTTTTTATACCCCTGACAACGTGTATGTAAAATTTCATCATGATTGGTCGAGCAGTTAAGGTGTGAAACCGAACAAACAAACTCATATTCGTATTTATTATATTAGTTAGGTTATTTTGGATTTGGATTTTGCCCGCGGTTTCACCCGCGTTTATGATAACTGCACCGCCCCTGTGGGTCGTAGCATGATGTTATATAGCCTATAACCTTCCTCGATAATTAATAAGCTATCCAAAAATAAAATAATTTTCAATTCAAACCATTAGTTCCTGAGATTAGCGCGTTCAACCAAACAAACAAACTCTTCAGCTTTATAATATTAGTATAGATAATAATATAATAATTGTTTCAGAGGTCTACTATGCCAGCTGCGGCCAGAGATGGGTGAATTCGGCGTATATAAGCTGAACGCAACAACAGAGGGATGCGATGTGCGCACCCTTAGAGAACCCGTCGATATTTATATGCGTAAGTACTAAATATATTCATAATATATTAACAGTATGCATGGTGCATTCGAATTGAATTCGAATGTGTCGATAATTCGAGATATGTGAAGGACTAGAAACTGATGATGAATCGCCATGAAGACTCGGAATCCGATTATTCCACAAGTTTTCTAAGCAACATAACATTCCGGGTGTGGTTTTCACACAAACGATTGGTTGTGTGAAAAAATATAGTACCGAAAAATGAGACTGATACGAAAAGCAATAAAACTATCTTGGAAGTAATAATTAGCGAAACAGGCTGATGTTTTGGTAATATTTACAATATGGGTATACCTTTTAATCCTCCAAAGAGTGCAGAAACTCCACGGAGTAACTCAGTGTCACCAGATGACATGACTGTGACGATAAAGTTGTACAATTAGACTGCACGCACTACATCTACTGGTAGACTACAGATCGTGGAGCTTTTAAATTCCTTGAAGAAACAAAAGGTATGGGAATCATAGGCCGTTTTGTTGATACGCAACCTGGTTGCACCAAGATTATGCAATGGTACTTAGATTGCGAGAAACCAAAATATGGAGGCATATTGTAAAAGCCACCATTGTAATTGGAATAGCTAAGGAAGACAACCTTATACCACGTGTCCTCACCGTACCTTATAAATAACTTACCATTTAATTTGAACCTTTCTCATATAAGTTGCCTTTTCAATGATTATTATTTAAAATAGTTATGCATGATGATTTTTAAACTACACGCGAAGTCGCTGGCGTCCTCTAGTACCTATTGCATTTTTTTTTATATAACATTTTTCTTCCCTAACTCCGCAAAACTCGAAAGTAGTTAGATTGACTTTATTTTTTTACACAAAGTTGTTTTTCTATATAAGAGCAAATATTACATTTACAAAATTTTGCCCGCGGCATCGTTCGAGTTAATGTATACTTTCTCATTAAACTTCTATCCCTCCAAAATACTATTTTTACTGGATGAAAGGTATCCAATGTTTTTTTCTGTACCCCTGACTATAAATCTCGTATATATGTACGTTGTATGCGAATTAACTTCATGATAATCGGTCGAGTAGTTAAGGCTTGAAAGCGTTACAAACAAACTCACATTCGCATTTATAATATTAGTTAGGATCTCGAAGTTCTCATGGAAACGGAGAATCAAAAATATCAGAGTAAGCTACAGCGAAGCGTGGTTGTTTTATATTCTTAACCAAGCAATCTTCTATAAAATAAATTACTCATTTATAAATTACATGTACGTTAGCTGGCTAACATTTTCTTAATTGGCATTTGTAATGTTAGTGATTACTTGGTCTATTAAGTATATAGGTGACAGTTAACGATGTCTGTTCAAACACTTCAACGGTGTGCAAAGATTAATGATTGACAAGTGAATATTGTGTATCGTTAAGTTATTGACTTACAGGTGTGTTTCTAATGAACTATCGTGAGTAGTGGCCATAATGCAATCTTGATTGAACACATTATTCATTAATTTGATGTAGTATTTGTTATATGCCTGGTTTGATCAAAATCAGCCATCGTTTTAGGATTAAAATGCGATGGGCATTTATCACTATAACGTATCAATTGATTCGTAAACAGAATGACTAATAATGTCTTGTCAATGATTGTATATTCAAAATTCAATACTACGATATATTGATAAGCTTTTGTATTTGTTGTTCGAATACATCGAAATAACGTTGAATGTTTATTCAATAATTGTATACGATAATAATCCTTCGCTACATTTTGTTTATGTTTTTTATTTAACACATTTAAATTATATTAGGTACTACAAACAATGCCCGTTGGGGTAGACGGATACTTACAACTAATCGAATTTGATTTTAGCATAATCCCTCGTATTTAATTTACTCGCATTACAATATTCATTCATGCTTTTAACCGTCCCTATGCAATTCTGCTTTACATCAGAATGGTTTTCGATTTTGTCTAAGAACGTTTGCCTAAAAATTCTGTATTCGGCTTTAATTCTATTGCTATTACGCATTATAACTATTTATGAATTTCTCCGCGAAAGTGTAAATAAATATAAGTATTGAAATAATTATAAATAATTCGAATAGTTTATCCACAAAATTAAAGTTACTTCTCTTTCGATTGCAATAAATTGTTTATAAATATAATAGACAACGTTTTAGCTGATTGATTTATAAGAATTATTTTCTTAATTACTGAAATAACGCAATAAACTTTCTTGCTGAAATGTGCATGCTTTTGCCTAGTAGCCTGCGTTACGTATCTAACATCGAAAGAACTTGGTTTATGTTGGCTAGAGCTAAATATTATGCGGCTTATCGTGCATTTTTGGGTTCGTAAATATGAATATGATGTAATAGTTGCTTGCCCTCTGTTCATGAACATATAGGTGTCAACAAAATGTTTATTTTTATATTATTAATGCGAAAAAAAATATATAAAATCCAAATCTAAACCATTCTCGAATCCACTTGAACACACACAAAAAATTTCATCAAAATCGGTCCAGCCGTTAAGGAGGAGTTTATTTTTCTTTATATATATAAAGAAAAACAAAATCGCGCACTAGGAATTAATACAGTGTCGCAAAGGACTTTACAAACATTCAAACATCGATTACAAAGAACATCCTGACTCAGGACAACAATTTACGGATCAGACATTTTTTTGTCCCGTGTGGGAATCGAACCCACAACACTCGGCGCAGTGGCAGTGGCGAGGCGACCACCTAAACTACTACACCATCCGTGCAGTCATATAGATAGATGTAGATAAACAGATTATATTAATTCTTATATGAATACATATATACATACATTCACTTTTCTTAAAGTGGTAGGCAGAGACTACGGATTTCCAATTGCTACGATCCTGACACACTTCTCTGGCTTCAGTCACTTTTATAACATTCCTCATACACGCTTGCCGGTTTAAGGTGCTCTTAATCTGGCCTTTATCCAGAACGTCGCCGATCTGATCGAGAAACGTTCGCCTAGGTCTTCCCCTTGCGACTGTTCCATTCACACTAGCCTTATAAACTTTCTTAGTCAGACCATAATTTCTACATGTCCAAACCAGCTTACTTTTCTATTCTCGTCACTATATTAATAAACTGTTGAAAATGTTGACTTCCAATCAAGTCTAATAACCGTCAAATGTGTACTGAAATGCAATTTATATTTGCTTTTGACATTTATTTCAATACTTAATTTTACTCGCAGCTTTGCTCGAGTGTATGTAGATTTTGTCAATAAATTTCTATGTTTGTAATGTACCCCTGAAAACGCGTATGCGAAATTTTATGATGATCGGTTGAGTAGTTAAGGCATAATAGTGTAACAAACAAACTGACATTAGATCGGAGTTCTATATTAAATAGTTTTTATCACGAGATTTGCCTTCAAATGATAAATTTATTTTCGAATTGTTGGCTATCAAAATAACTTAAAATAAAAATATCAGAAAAAGAATACAATTCAAGGTGTGGAATCTTGTTGCGTATCATGAGACCCTTGACACAATTAACATATCTTTGTCCTTTTCAATTCGAGAGCCGACATGCCATTTTGCATATCTACGAACGTCTATATTTATGAAATTTTACTGCGTTATCTTTAGTCTATACAACTTTTATTTAATTTTATAATATAATATTGTGTTACGTTAATGCAAATTTTACGCATTAAAGTTTAACTACTTTTTACGGCATTTATTGTGGTTTCTTTAAATTACCGCTTTAGACTCAAAACACTTAATTTGTAATTTAAATAAACCACGATAAAGTTACTAAAAATGAGTTTAATATGAGTTTTTATAAGATTTATGATATGAGGTTGAGTTTGAGTATCGATTCATGCGTTTGTACTAATTTATTTATTATATCACAATTTAATGTCACATTGAAGTATATTTTTATTTTTTGGTGGCTTATTGATGATTTGATAATATATATTTTGTTTTTTGCCTAGAATTATATTAATTACCACCACTAACACTAGTATTGAACAATCAAGTATTTGAATAACGATTAACACAAAATACTATTGATGTTAAAAACGATCGATAAAATCAAAAATTGAATGAAATTGAAATTTACGAAAACATTATCAGAATTCATTTTTAATCTCAGAGTAGTTGGTATATAATATGCAAAGTATTAAATCGTACAATACCTACTTTGTTAAAGTATTGTAAATGTATCCTCTATTTTCCTCTATATGCAAATGACGAAGGTCGTTGTACTAAGTAGTCACAGTTCAATCAGTTAAGTGCAACTCATTCAATAGATCTGACCCTAATGCAAACATTATATAATTACAACGTGTCAAGAACTAACCTTGGAAAATCATAAGTTGTTATTAGAGAGAAAATGACGATTTAATTCGTAACTATTTCTTGAAGATATCTTTGGCATCATTGTAGTAAGCATAACTTCAAGTGTTTTTATCAACGAAGGGTCAGGCAGAGTAAATAGTTACTTTTTGTTAGCTATTGTATTATGTTGTCGAGTGCCAGGTTGGCGCAACAGTAGTGAATGCGATTGTTGTGCACAAAGTCTCGGGTCGGGTCAGCAAACATTTATCAGGGTTATTGTGTCAAAAACTATTCAGAAGCATCCCGGAGTTAGGCAGTTGACACTGTTGCATACCCTCATGGTTAGGCAAGCACGTAAAGCCGTTGGTCCCACACCATTTCTCGCCGATCGCGTAGGATTGCCATCCCATGCAACATTTATTACCACCCTCTTTTTCATCAAGAAATTGGCAACCATTGGGTTATGGAATTCGACTTGCGAGTATGAGATTATAAAGTAAAATCATCGCCTAATTTAATACAAACGTGAATTTACTCCTTTTCTTACACAAGCGTCAAGTTTATCTAGACTAGTTAACAATAATATTATTAATTTATAATCATCAGTCATTTTTAAAACAAATTACTTGTAGTAACTAATACTTGATAACTTTGCAATCCTGTATATAAATCGAGTTACAATATTATGCGCAATCGAAAGTATAACAACAAAATTGTACCACAAATTGATTGAGTAATCAATTCATAAGATAAATTTAGTCACGCACTAATAGATGGAGAAAATTGTGAAAATCTGGCGAAACTAATGTCTACGCTAGCTGCGATGGGTTTAGTGAAAGTTACCGTTACTATCGAACCTATGGTGGCGTTTGATTAAGTCACCACTGACTGCAAAAGAGTATTCGATTAAGTTACCAATGTTGTACAAGAAAGTAACCACATAATTTACAAACGTATATAAATTTGAAATTATTAGCAATGTTGTTACTTTACTTAGTAATTTTATAATATTGTTGCTTTCGATTTTGTTTGAGGAGATATTAAATTATCTATTATTAATATTTACTTGTTGATTCTTATTAAGAATAGCAATAAACTTGTTTGTTGTCTGGTTAGTATTATAGGGAAAATCAAATCGATTAAATTGTATTGTTAAAACACGTAGGTATATACGAAGGGGCAGGCCCATATACGAAAAAATAAGAAGTAATATGTTTATGGTTAGATTCTTCTCTAGCCGTACATCTAGCGTAGATTTAATATTTGTAGATTTGATATTCAGATTTGATATTTTCAGTAATCTGAAAATACGCTGACAGAAAAATGCAGTAGCTGAAAGAAAAGGGTAGGTAAAGCTGCGCCGGCGTTTACAAAAAAAATAAAATCAGACATACAATACACATTTATAAGTTATACATGAATGCTGCGCATTAACATTTGACATTGGCGAGGCCACCATTGTCATATTAATGTATTAAAGTATACCTAAAAACGGGACAACACGGGATACTTACGCGAACTAACACCCACATGGGATCAACAAGACTTTAAACATTTTTCTAGACCCGTAACTAAAGTGTGAACTTTGTTTGCGGTCGATTGTGGTTCGATTATTGGATCAAGCACCTATATAGTTTCTGTATTTCTATTAAGATGACCTGATAAACAGAACGAAGACTAACAGTATAACTGAGTAGCGATAACTCAGTGGGGAGACCTACAGACTGCAATGCAGAGGGTCTCGGGTTCGAACCCAAGTCGCGCACATCTTACTTTCGGAAGTTATATGACTTTTCAAAATGATGTGCGGATTTATTGACAATTATCGCCTGCTCAGTGCCTCGGAGAGCACGTTAAGCCGTCGGTCCCGGCTGCCATGAACATCTATGGCAGTCGTTATTGGGGAAGTCGACACAAAAGTTCCCACTAGGTCGAAGTGTCGCTGGTCTGTACTGACTGGCCCCCACACAAGATAAGATAAAATAACAGTGTAACTGTAAGACACTCTTTTGACTTGAGACCAAAAACAAAATGTTATACATTTTGAGTACCCCTTTCATATACAAGCGTGAGTCTCTATATACACATATGTTTATACTTAATCAATTTGACTTATCCTTACGCTCACTACTACTGTACTTTCAACTTAAAGGATGTACAAAAATACATTCATAACAACATCCTTATTTTTCGCACACATCCTATTATCTTATCTGATGTTTAATAAAGAAAAAGATGGCTTCAATCTCGACGAGCGAGTGATTCTAAGTGGACTGTCGTGGGCGAGAGGCGGTTGTTGTCCCAAATGCTTTATCCACTCGATTTGTCTTGATGAGCATCATCCGGAGACGAGAAGCGACCCAGAAAGAAGCCACTGACTCCCTATTGTATACGCGCACACAAGTTTATCGCATCGGTATCCTATACAACCGTTATTGTAACTAAATGTTTTAAATGTCAATGCGTTGATTTCAATTGAAAGGCGTGTTATAAATTAATGTTGAAGAATGTTTTTGGTTAAGTGTTGATTGTATTGACATATATACATCCGTATTGTTTTTATTTGATATGATTGTAATAAGTCGTACTCACTGGGTCGGTGGCGCAGCGGTAGTGAATGCGACTGCTGAGCATGAGGTATTTACTTCGATTTATTAGGTACTAGCCTTTGCCCGTGGCTTGGCTCTGTAATAGTACTTTGTATCTAGATAAAAGGTGCCCTATGTCACGGTAATGTTATCTAACAGTATTCTATCTTCATACAAATGGTTGGAACGCGAGTCATACCTACGCGCCTCGAGGCCGGTATGCACTCGGTTCGCAATCAGTCGCGAATGCACCGCAGCGATGAACGGACGGTGTGATGGTTTTCTAAGCAGAAAGCTTGCGACTTGTTAATATTTGATTGAAATACGTACAAGTACTTACATAATATTTATGGCAAGTGCTATTGTAAACAAGAATATTTTAATTAAAGTTTTAATCAAATGCGGATGTTTTTTATACTATTAAATTTTACAATAAAGCTTTTCGTAAGTCTCAGTCGAGGAGCAAATATTTTTCAGCCTCAAATATATAAGGTTGGTTTTTTATTAAATCTACTAAACAAAAAACATAACATGATCTTTAATGAATTTTTTAATTAAATTTCCTATTTCATTCACAACAAGTTATTTATTTTTAAATAAAAAATATAATATTTGCAATCACTAAACTAGAAAGAAACTCAAATAGTAGATGAAATTAAAATACTGTAAGTGGGCAGCCCTCTCGCGTGTTCGCGGACCGCGCGGCTGTAGGTAATTATTTCAAGGACAGAGCCGAGTTACAATACTGTTAGATAACATTACCGTGCCAATGTCCTTTTCTATAGAAAAAGAAAGAAAGGGCACACCCTGAGAACAAGTATGCGAAATAGCATGATTGATGATCGGTCGAGTAGTTAAGGCGTGAAAGCGTAAAAAATAAACAACCTCACATTCGCATTTATAATATTGGTAAGGATTTTCGTCTAGAAATTCTCAGTGGTATCTCTTCGAGTCTGGTACTTTGGACGTTAGTTACTTGGGACTCAAAATCACAGTTTGCGAACTGTGGGTGTAAAACATTTCTGCCTACCCCTTCGGGTATATAGATGTGAGATTATTTATATAAGTATTTTACTACTGTAATAAGACTGTGTCTGTCCATGGCCGATATTTTTGTCACTTATTTGAGATCGACATATTGAAATAGATATGAACCCAAAACCATCTAAAACCATTTTGATGCGTCCTTTGTAGACACATAGCAATGCGTTTAACGACCACGTTTTATGTGATTGCAATTTGTAGGACTAGATGATGATGATGATCCATACTCATGGATGGTCACTCCAAATAGTTTACACTATGTAACTATGTACTATAATTATTTTGTTTCTTAACTAAAAAGACAACTCCCACACTAGAAATAATTGCTGTATCGCAGGGGACTTTACCAACATTCAAACAACGGACACAAAGATAGTCCAGACTGGGAATAACCATTTAAGTGCCTCACATACACACGTGTGTGTGACTGTGCCAAGTGGTATCACTTAGCACAATGGCAGTGGCGAGGCAACCACTTAAACTTCTGCGCCATCAGTGCAGTAAAACATACATACATACATACTGTTATACCCAGTGTTATCTCTCGGCATTATGTGAAACACTCGGCAGTTCTGTCCAATAATTTATTACAGCGCCATCTATTAAATACTTACGGAACTACGTAGGTCGTCGGTACGAGTAGAGTAGAGAGAACGCTGGCACATTATCGACTTTTCGTATTGTTTAGATACCGGGTATGACGTTTCTAGAAAACTCCAGAAACGCTTAGACCTCGTATAAAAGGGACAGGCCAGCGCTCGCTGAGTCAGTTTACAATCGTAAATGGTCAAGTATTCATCGAAGCGAACGGGAGCGAAAATACTACGGAATTTGAAGCAGTTATCGTGAAAAAGTGTTGTGTTTTAAATTTAATTGTGTGCTAGAATCAAACGTATTTAAGTCGGTAATATTTTTTACATTCTTATCCCGCGAACCCAGCACGTAACATTATTACATACATAGTGTAATCCATTTCAAAGCCTAGTAGTAATTACTAAGCATTCATTTGTACGATTGCTTAATACATTTATATGACTAGATTCATATAATACACAGACTTGTATACCTAATAATTTGATACCATATCTAGGGAAGTACTTCTAATCTTTACAGCAATACGGATTTTAACAGATGTCCTCTCCAATACTCTGTAATCTTTATTTAATATGTCTGCTTTATCATCATTACCATTCACAGCTTTCACTGATCGGAATTGTAATTAACTGCGTTTATTATTAAGAAATAAACAACTAACTTTTAATGGATATCCCAATTTATTGCTTTCATTAAATAATATTTACACAATCAGCAGTTACTTTTTACACATCTTTAGCAATACTTCTCAGTACAATAAATAACATAGCTATGCGCAGAATTGTATTCGATTAATATTCGAATGATTTAATACTAGCTATTTATTTATAGTTAATTAAAACGGTATACTTAATATTTTCTTACGTTCTCGCGAACGTTATACATTGAAATTAAATTACTCTATACGGATTTTGTCTCCGTGAACATGGCTGCTGTAAAGCAACCGAAATATCGGTTTAAAGCGTTATTAAATATAAATAGTTAATTTATATAACTTATAATGTAGTAATGTTCTATAATAGTATATCATATCTATATATATATATATATCAAAATGATGTAATAAAAGTGTTTTAAAATAACCAATGCGACAAAATCGGTATAAAGTAGTTAAATTTCAACGGTAGGTATACTTAAATCCAATAACTTTATATAAGTATACGCGCTTGGCCTAATTAGTATTTTATATATTGTGCCCAAATAATTGATGTTATTCGAATGAATTGAGCGCATCGAATAAAATCAATTATAACAGCCTAAAAATCTCAACAGCACATGTAGGGTGATTTGGAACAATCTCTGGATAGTTTTGTTAGGTCTCCATACATTGAGTAGAAGAGGTCCCAGAAAGCCATCCTGTCTTTGAAGACTCTTCCTTCCATTCGTATGTCCGTGTCGATGACTAAGGTAGGCCTGGAATCTTTTGTGACGGGATTCCACTTTACAGGGATCAGGTCTGATGGCTGATTAGGTGTTGGGTTTCTGAAAAAAGAAACAAATAAAGAAAAGAATAATATTTAGTTCTTAATGAAATAATACTTTAGTGGGCGACCGTGGGACTGCCATGGAGAGGTCTCTAGATGGATCCCAAGGCGCGCGTGTTGATTATTGTTTGCTATAACGATGAAGGAAAACATTTCGAGGAAGCCTGCATGAATAAGAGTGTTCCATGTCTCGAAGACATTTGAAATCTGCCTCAGGCTAGCGTGGCGGCCTGACCTTTCTCACACTAAGAAGAGGTCCGATCCCAGCAATTGGATAGTTTAATACAGAGCTGGTATTATATATGATGCATTAATAACTAAATCGACACATCGCACAACTGCTTCATAACTAAATCGAATTATATTTTAAGCTTTGATAGCTTCTGTAGAGCCAATGTATTCAGCCGATCGAATTGTACTTTATTGTATAAAGTAATTGCAATGTTGAGAGGAATTTAGTTTTATTTGATGATTTTGTATAGTTTTTGACCGAAAGTGATGTCTGATTACTAGTGCTATCTGAGGAATAGGGTTTTATTGGGATGGTCGGGATGAACGCTTATTCACAAGTCATCATTAATGACATGAAGACAAATTAAACTCTTTTTTTAAGCTGGTGTTATGGCAATTGTTATTTTCTCTTCTTAACTGTTGCTGTTGATCTAAATGTTATGGGAGATGTTCAGGTCCCAGGTAATGAAAGGTTTTCAGTAGAAAATTCGAAGTAGCAGCACAGACCCTGGCCTATCCAGAGTTAGGCTTACAAGGAACCTTAAAATAGTTTATATTATTATTGTATGATGTATCATACAATAATTATACAAATTATAATAAAAAAAGATTAAAGTAGAGATTACTTTAATCTTGTTTTATTATAATTTGTATAATTAAAACTACAGAGCTCTAAAATTAGATAATTTTCACTGGCCTTACGGAATAGCAGATACGTAAGTTTCATGACTGTTCATGTTATATTTCGCTTTTATTAAACTAGCCACTCTTGCAACCACAACGTGTTGAGGAGCCTTTTATTATGTTTTGTTGTTCTAAAACCAACGTGTATCATAATACAGATCTTAAACTCACCCATATTTAACAAAATTTGTCCACAAGGTCGTCACACGATCTGTTATTAGTTGATCTTCTTCGCTTTTCTGTAAGTTACCTGCACCAGAGTTAAATATGTAATTGAGTTCAGCGGAATGACCTGCACCCTTCGCATCAGAGTTGCCAACGTAGCTAAACAAATATTCGTATATCACGCTTACGTTCTCCTCTAACAATTTTGTTATTTGTCTTTCTGAAGGATGGTTGTGTCCAAAATCTGATTCAAACATTTCTATTTCAGTCATTACATCTTCTGACACAGGACTATCGCCAATATAATACCGTCTAATAATTTTTGCTGCATTTTCTAGGTCCTTTTCGGCGAGATTAAAATTATTCTTCAATTTGTCGTAAAATGGGTCTGACTCAAAGTAACCGCTGCTCAATGAATCGCGTTCCAAGCTGTTGTAGCCGATCAATACTGCTGTTCTGCTAACTTTCTTTGGGTTTGATAGTTCATATGGATCTGTTTCTACAAAGTTGTCGATGCTACTAAAAGATCTTTCCTTGCAAGGTTTCAGTTGCAGATTCAACTCGTATGCAGCAGCAGTAACCAGCTCATGAGAAGTAACTGCGAGAAACTTAAGTGCTTCTTCTGAATCAGTTGTGTTTAGTCCCAAATGTCCAGCTATTTTGATAGCAGTATCGACATCAGAGTTCACAAACATGCCTTCACTTTGAGGTGTACCACTCTCGACAATAGCTTTTTGGAACAACCTGTCTTTATCGGAATAGAGATGCAGTAAAACTGAAGTAGCTCCAGCGTCTTGTCCAGCCACTGTCACGTTGTAAGGGTTACCACCAAATGAAGCAATGTTCTTTCTTATCCAGTTTAATGCTGTATATTGGTCTTTGAGGCCCTGGTTTCCTGGTACTCCGGGGATATCAAGGCACATGAAACCGTAAGGCCCAAGACGGTAGTTGATAGTGACCACGACAACATCATGTCTGACTAAGTTTGTGACGCCGTAGTCTCCACTGCTACCTCTTGCAAAGTCTCCTCCATGTATCCAGACGAGAACAGGGAGTGGGTTGGTTGCACTGGCTATGAACGGTACGTAGATGTTCAGGCGGAGGCAGTCAAGTTCTTCATGGTCACTGGATGTGTGCTCGTTGGTCATTTGTGGGCATTTGACAGTCCCATCGCTGGCTGTGTAGATTATTTCTTTAAATGCTGACGGCTCTTGAGCAGGCTGAAAATTAAATTATAGTTTTGTTAAAAATGCAATGAATTGCAAAATTTACGCTGTAACTTGAATTATACCGTCTGGAATAGTGCATTTAACCAAATAAAGATCGCAGTTAAATAAACCCGTGCCGCGTGTGTTGTTTAAGAGTTTTTAGGAACCCCACAGAACGTTACTCTGACAGTAAGGGTCTTTGCTTCTTATGTTGACAACGCAGCGATTGCACTAATGTGGATTTAGCCATACTCTGGAAGATCATTTAAGTTTTGCACGTGGCTATGGGCAACTATAGTACTTTTTTAGATTACCAGCAGTTGAGGCTGTTTTTATTTACTAGAATTCTTGTTTGCACCTCCCGCTAAGCTAATTACTGTGTTAGGCATGCTTTCACATCGTCAGCGCATCGGTGGGAATCGCACCCACGACCTATAGATTATAAATCCGATAACTTAACCATTAGGCTACAGGCGTAAGCTACATTTTACCTGCTAGATCTTGCCTGATGGTAATATCACCAAATTTGTACTAAGTATATAATTTTATGATATAATATTATAAAGAGGAAAGATTTGATCTTTTGTTTGTTTGTAATGATTTAACTCAAAAACTACTTAACCGATTATAACATTTCTTTTAAACTAAACCTAAACCTACCATTATGTTCCTTGACATGACTATAGACGGCGGGGCCGCGCGAATCGCTTTCACATGCAATCAGGACCCCGCCGAGGTTTCAGCCCGTTGTGTAAAACGGCAGGCCACTACAAAAAAGACTGCCTCTGCTGTCCCCTTATGGGGGGACGAGGACACGACACAGAGGCGCGCGTGGGAACATGCATGCCGCCTCTCGAACCTAGTGCTGATCGGGAGGCGAGCAGGCCCACGATGCCCATCACCCCCAGGTCAAACCTCAGGGTGACTAAAGGTCATCTCGTGCCCTCCAGCGCCCGGTTCTGCGGTTGGGGAGAAGGTTTAAGTGCTCCGCCTCCTTGATGGAAATTCCTACCTCACAGAAGGAACCATTAGAAAGCTATATTATCACCGAGTAGAATTGGCTATATTTCCTTTAGCCACCTAACCTAACCTACTTTTTAGCAATCGAAGCCGCGGGGAATAGCTAGTTAATACATAATATAAAAACGAAGTTTACTCAATCTATTTATCTGTCACTGAACTAGATACATGTTTATCTATTGAGAAGAGAGTGATAACATTTTTTAGCTGCAATAGTAGATATGGGTTATCAGTTGAAGAGTGTTGTGTATGTATATTGTCTGATACAGCTTCGAGTATTGTTTCTAACCGTCGAAATAATCCCCCGATGTTAATACTGTTATCTAATTCGAAGTACATTGTAAATATTTATTTAGTGAATATCTTAAGGGTCTTATGTTAAACGAGTGCAAAAGTAGGTTTTAATAATAATAATAATAAAGTATATTGACAAAAATGGGGAACAATGTGTGGAACTTATTCTATGACATAGAGTATACACAATAAATTACTAATTCTGATTCCCAAACTAGCCTATAGCCTGTATTTTGGGAGACAGTACTCAGCCAAATCAAAGCAACAATAGACACTAAAGGGCAAAATAAATTTAAAAATACATATCATAACGCTTTGTAATGAGCAAATATTGTTTTATTTATTAGAATTGTCTTCTTATAATAATATGAATATGTTATTAATGTTATAAATTCGTATAGGTATCTATCTATTTTTAAAATAGCTGTGTCTATGATATACAACATTTTTCAGAGTATCTTCACATAATTTTACCACTCCGATTTTATCGAAATCTGTTCAATGGTTTAGCCGTAAAAACGTAACAAACGGATAGAGTTACTTTTGAATTTATAATATTAGAGCACATGAAAACTAATAGTGTACTATTTTTTCGTTAGAGGCGCTAGTAGCGCAATCCGCAAACATTATACAGATAATCTTAAATTTAATATTTAATTATAATTACATTTTACGACGCATGTGAAGTTTGCTGCAGGCCACTAATAATAAAAAAATATGATGACACGTTTTGTTTATTAAAAAGCGATCACTTTCTCTTTTAATGAGTTCGATAACCCCGTCATTATCTGCATGTAATGGCATTATTATTAGTCTGTGCAATATAAAAATAGCAGTGGCGATTGAAGCGAGGTGCGTTAGATCATACTGTCAGTCTATTAATGGTGCGATCACCTCATTAATGGGTGATTATGTCAACAGCTGTGCTTTATTTGCGTCACAGAAGAGCCATATTCTTAGGGTTCATAAATTAAGAATGTTGTAGAAATATTATAATAATGCATATAATATTAATAATATATCGAAAAATAGCCAAGCGCAAAGTGCAATTTTGCAATCTTATTATTTTCACTATTAGGTATTGCTAGCGCGTTTGCTCGCTTAAATCAAATGGGACTGCAAATAGGGTTGCCAGGTCTTAGACCTGAAAAGCCGGAAAGACCAACCAACTTAGCCGGACATTTGGTTAAAAAGGCCGGCCACCCTTAATGTTTTATTCTTAGTATAACCCGATTTTTTTTTAGGGTAGGACAGTTCTTGTCCATTCGCTTGCGGTAGCGATACAAGGTGAGGCGGACGGAGCGAAAGCCAAGACATGACAAATGTAAATAGAAACGGTCAATCTTAAAAAGCCTAATAAAAGCCGGACAGGTCTGACACCGTCTAATTTGTCCGGACACGCAACCAAAAAGCCGGACTGTGTCCGACTTTATCCGGATGCCTGGCAACACTAACTGCAAACCTGGATACAAAGTAAAAAGTATCCTTTGTATGAATTCGGGCTATAGTCTATATCTGTGTCCAAAGCTTTATCCTAATCTGTTCATCGTTTCAAAACTCTATATACGTTTACAACGTGTGTATACGTGTATTTATAATACTTACTGGTAGGATTATGCCTAGGCTTGAATATAAATAGGTTCAAAAATTATCAGAAATGTTCATTTACGTAGAATAGTCCATTATCGCCGACTCAATTAGACCTCCTAGGGGATGCCTGAGGTCGCCCAATGGTACTATCGATATGTCTGAGCTACCCCCAAGTATATGGCCCTGGCTAATTGTAAATTACTCTATAAACATTGGCGAAAGGAAATATTTGTTAATTTTCGTTTACTTACAAATTGATAATTATCCAACTTATATTTTATATTAAATACCCTAATATTTTATCTAGCCCCTTGAGTAGTCTTGAATAGTCTGTTTCCTTTCCTTTATTGCTATTTTATTTGATAGTTATTTCCATGCTGGATTGCAACTAACCATTGTAGAAGAAATTCGTTTGGTTGCATGTGATATTTCATTCAAGCATGTCGGATACAGGAGGGTCATGATTATCGCCTTGCAAATGTAAAGGTTATATGAGAAGACAGCTCTAAACTTTAAAAAGTGAGGGCGTTTGTCTATGTTCGTCAAAGGTCAAGTTAGAGTGAGGCTTTTTAAAGGCTCAATACTATTTAATATTAGATAACCTGAGTTAACATAACTGAACACATGGCGATGGAATAAAAATTTTAAAGATATAAAGATATATTTTTAATGCCTCGTTCGATCTGCTTTCATTTATCTTAGTGGATGTTGTTGTGTTTTGTCTTAGGTTCGACTTTCAGTTTATTTTTATCTTTATAGCTAAACGTGAGGTCTTGGATTCGATTTTAGGGTCGTATAAAGTATTATAAGGTATTCTTTTCGTAGTCAATTCTAAGTAGCAGCATGGAGTTTGGCCATATAGCCACTTAGTATAGTTACCATATATAACTAGTAGACAGGAGCACGTATTACGTGTGTCTTAAAAAAAAGCTTTTCTTTTTTAACACGCTTTTATTAGCTTGGTGTGTATGTTTCTATGTAACGGAACCTTTGAACGTGATTTTCACCTCTTTCAAATAGACGGATTGATTTGAAACTTTTCAAACTTATCGAGGACCGATAATACAATAATTCAGAAAAAGCATATATTAAAAATATAAATAAATAATAGTTTTAAATAACTAAAAAACACGCTTTAAAAAGTAGAAAATAATTTAATAATTTTAATGTAAAAAAGCGTGGGCTGGTTATCAAAATATAAAAGCACCCCACATTTTTTTATATTAAAATTATTGATTTATTTTCTATACCTACTTATATTATACCTAATATATCTCTGCCTACCCTTTCGAGGATATAAAAGTGAATGTTACGATGTTACGTCTTATTTGTGGAAAGGTCTCTTTGAAAATAAAAAGCGATAATAAAAGTCTGGCTACACCAATAGGGTATTTGTTTCACATTTTTTTTTATTATTTAATTCACATATTTATATTACCCAAACTTAAAAATAAAAAGATTTTTTTAATATCTGCTGGTAAATAAATAACTTGCGCGCGTTTTAAATCTGGTAGTAGAGGCCATTATCAAATGACAGGAAAAGGATGCACGATACAAACTGTGATGTAACCGCGCTATTTAAACGCAGCTGTCTGACGAAGAAAGCGAGATAAAGTTATTACATTAGTAAAATAATAATAGATGCCTATACTCGCATGCAATATGTTATTAATATGGCCGTATTCCCACTACTACTCCACTTTTTCTTACATCCAAATTTAAAATATTAATTCCGCTCTTATATTGCAACTAATTTTGATACTGTATGCTCTCAAAAAGATTTTTATTGATTACTATTTGCTCATGACTAAAATAATGTTCAAAATCAAACATGGGCAACTATCCTATTAGTTGATACAAATTGACTCTTTAAAGCTATACTCACTCCAAATGGATCTTCAGGGTCCACTTGAGCATATGGTATTCCTAAGAACAGAGAGTAGTCTCCATCAGTCGCCTTATGACCCCTCACCAGTCCTTGACTGCTGACCAGCACAAGGGGATCCACCCTCACTTCACATAACACACTTGATACCAAAACGAACAAACACAGAAATGTCCCTTTCATTTTATTTAACATCTTTTTCGAAGGAGTTTTCTACAAACTGAAGATGTGTTCTGTGTCGATATGTTATTATATACTATGGTATTTTATCTGGACGTTTTCAATAGGATCTCTTCGGATAAATGTTATCAGAACTGAAGTGCTTACGTCACGATAATTTGTCTTTCAGTTAAAAAATATTGATACCTATGATAAGTACGTTTTGTAGGTTTATATTTGTTAATACATATGTACAGTCACCTGTTTTAGTGCATGTATACCTTAAGGTCCAAAATCCTGTGTACACTCGAATGAGAATGATTATGAATGAACTAGATGGCGTTGTTTTATAAATATTGCAACGCGTACTCATTTTAGCAAATGGGTGATATTTATAAGAAATTATAATCTCAATCGAAACGACACTCGAACACAGGGGCGGAATAATGTTTGCGTACGAACAGAATAGTCATCGAGAGTATCTATAAAATAAATTACCCAGTATAAATTTATAAATAGATTTGTAATTCTTTGCTTCTTGTTATACCCTGAAATGTGTTTTTTAAATAATTAAGATTGAGTTATTAGGAAATCTACGTCTTTTTATTTTATAGTATTATAGTAGTGCACCGCCATATATTACGATATAAATAAACTACTTAATAGTTCTTGTAACGATTTCCGTTAGATGGCGTCAATGCCGGCTCATACCATTTTAGTTTTGACATGGGTATGCATTTTTGCAACTCGCTGTACAAGCAAGGGAAAGACAGATGTATTTTATATCCACTTTTCACCAATTTTGGTTTGATGTCCCACTTAATAGAGCCTATTGGCTTCTACCAGGCACTGACTTCGTAGATTTAATAACACTTTTGCTCGACCCGGACATCAAACAAGTGACCTCACAATACACGGGGTTGTAATTTATGTATGAGGGTACTCTAAAAACTGACTTAACGTAACTGTTACAAAAAATAGTCTAACACAACATTAGACTCTATTTACCGAATGCCATAAACAACAAAATAAATACCGCATTCAGGGTTCGTATTCGGATGCAAATAGAGTAGGTATAGGGCTACAATTTTATCACTCTTATGCAACGTCATGACGATAACAAGAATCTCAGGTCTATGTATGAGGCATAGAAAGAGGTGTATTACTCCCACTTTTCGCCATTTTTATTTTATAAGTCACTCGTAATAAAGAAGAAGATTTCTGCCATTCACAGGTTATATTACTAGACTCCAAGCTGCTACGAAGAATTTAAACTGCTAGGCACGGGCCTCTTCTCAGTGTGAGAAGGGTTAGGCCATAGTCCACCACGCTGGGCCAGTGCGGCTTATCAGACATACACGCACATATCTTTGAGAACATTATGGAGAATTCTCACACATGCAGGTTTCCTCACCATGCTTTCCTTCACCGTTAAAACAAGCGATAATTAACTATTTAATATGCATGTTACTTCAAAAAGTCAGTGATGTGTGCCTTGGGATCGAGCGCGAGACTTCTTGCTGGAACGGGATTCGAACCCTAATATCACAGCAGTCGCATTACACCGCTGCGTCACACAGGCATTTCAGATAGTGAATTTGGGTATTTCACTGACACTACATAATCTACTGTATATTCTTATCCGTGTTATCGTCACGACGTTGCATAAGAGCGATAAAATTGTAGCTCCATCTTCTATCTGCATACAGAAACGCTCAACCGGCCTCAATAACGAATCTTTTTTATTGTTACATTTAAATTTTATATGCAGATTTAATTCATAATTCGCTGTTTAGCCGTGACACAGTAACGAACCGGTCGGAAATGGTCATATACCATCTATGGCAAAGAATCATGATACAGTATGAAACAGTATGTTGTGGTTTAATACCAGGACAGTCACGGTAAAATTGTATTGATCGTGGTCATTTGTGACCGCAATGGGGTAATGGTTAGTCGGAATGTGCATATATGATAGTAATAATAATGTCCTCCAGACCGAATTTCGGTCACGGCGACCAATTTTAACGGAGACTGGCCATCTGCACGGGTGATATTACATTGCATATGTGTGTGCGCAAACACAAGTGCACTTTCTATTTCCTTGTGCCTCACTCTCATTTTCCGATGAGATGGCAATCTGACACAACCGGAGAGAGACGCAGGACAGGCGCAGGACTTCACGTGATTTCCGAGGCACGTAAGATCGTAAGGTATCCTACGTGCTTTTTGTTTACCTAACATGTGCGAATTTTATATTGATCGGTCGGTCGGTTAAGGAGTGAAAGTGTAACAAACAAATAAACAAACTCATGCGCATTTATGATATTACTAAGACATTATTACTTAGGATTATATTGATGATTATATAAATAGGACTAATAAATTAATACATAAAAACAATAAATTAAAAATTTAAAAAAACCTCCGACACAAAATTCATTTGAAACCCATAAAGAGGGAGTTGTGGAAAAACAATCTAACTTGCCATATTGTGGTGGCGGCCATCTTGGATTTGAAATTTATCATAGTGTATAGTATTCTACTAGTCAAGCCCTTTCATTTGATACCCATATTGAGGGAGTTGTGAAAAAATATGTAATCCGCCATTTTGTGGCGGCGCCATCTTGGACCGATTTTTATCAAACATAACTAAGAACACTCCCGACTATTTTACCATTCAAACAAAAAAAAAACATAATTAAAATCGGTTTATCCGTTCGGGAGCTACGATGCCACAGACAGACACACACACACACATACACCCCGTCGTTTTTGCGTCAGGGGTTAAAAACATACGGTCATCTATATCTTTTAGTGACACACTGTAAACATCCTAAGAATAAAAGGAAAACGGAGGCCATTTTTAATGACGATTTTGTTCGTTACAATCGTCTATAGTTCAATGACAAGGGCGTGGACGACCAAGGTTGGTCAACTGTATTTTGGCAGTGTGATCATGTAAATCAATGACTTTACAATGCTTTATAAGAGCACAAATGCGACTATCTGAATAAGCCGAGGTACGAATGTTTATCATTGAAATTTCGTACGTTCAGTGGTATATGTTCTCGCTTATGTTTGTGGCCGGTCCCGGTTATATGCCAGTCTCGGGTTCGAACTCGGTCTTTCATATTAGGGAAAGTGCTATTAGTTTTCGAAATACATATATACATACATAGTTTTACGAAAGAGTAGGCAAAGATGTTATAATTATATCTACATGTTGTCACCGTTGGTTTTTAGGTTTATCATCTTATCCTGATTTACGTAGACTAGTGGCAAATAAAAATAGGTTTCTGTAGTCGATTGACGCTTTCAATATATAATTTTCGCGTTGCCGACCCTGTAAAATAACTGCTATCTGCACAAATCAAAGACAGTCTTACACATCCATAAAATCCTCTGGAAATATTTATCAACGGTTATGGAGAAGGAGGTATCACTTCAGTTGGGTTGTTTAAGGCTTAAGAAGGGTTTTTAGTGTGTCCTATTGCTCTGCTAACTACCAAGCAGATCACATGCATATTGAATAACTTAGAAGTAAATGTTGTTTTTTTTTTCACCTAACGACAGCGTGACAGGTGATAAGAAGCGAGACAGTCACGTGACTACATTCTTCCAATAGCGATGACGTTTATCTTGTGATTTGACATATCATCTGTCAAAATGGATTATAACGACAAGTCTTCGCCTTAACTTATTTTATATGATAGATAGTATAGAAAGTAACGATTGGGACGTACCGGATTCGATCCTCGGTAGTGTAACGGGTCTTGCTTAAGTAGGGGGCAAGCATATTGCAGTTTACTTCGCACAGTTTCAGTCTTAATGATACTGCTGAGAATTACTTGTCCGGAAAAACTCAATGAAATTTTGCCCGACTCGGGTATCGAACTCGAGGCTTTATGCACAGCAGTCGCTTAAGCTACCGCTGCGCCACCGAGGCAGTTGGTATTGCATCCGAAAGGTCACTAAACAGGCGTGAAAGGAAGGGGTTTCCTCTCAAATAATTAATAATTAAACAAGTACAGGAAGGAAGAAAATTAACAATGGTAATTTATTAACAAGTATGACTGCTCGTTTGCTGTTGTTGGCTTAAATGTTACCTTGCCAATGCTAATGCGCTAAGAGATGCGGGTTCGATCTCATATGAGGTAGACAATTGTATGATCCACAGATAGTTATTCTGAGTGCAAGCGTGCTCTTCGTTTCCGTTGTTTCAATATTTGTAAAGTCCTTGAAGACACATGATTTATTCCTAGTGCAGAAATTGTCTTAAAAAGCAATTTCTGATAGCACAAGTAAAAACACAACCTGGGATTTGAACCCATAACCTCACGATCGACCACACCATAAGCTCACATTCATGCCACATCACCAATAAGGCAGTAAGTACGTTTCCTAACAGCACTTACGCATTTCAGTCACATTCCGCCATATCTTGGTACATTTGACTGCACAGATGGCGAAGTGCTTAGAGTAGTCACCTTTCTACTACTGCCGCGTTTAGTATTGTGGGTTCGATCCCACACCGGACAAAAAATGGTGTGTTCCTAAGGCTTGTTGAGAGTCTGAACGTTCTTTATGTTAGTCGCTTGAATTATTGTAAAGTCTTTCGCGGCACGTCATTTATTTCTAGCGCAGAAAGTGCCTTAAAAAAGTCTGAATATATGACTAATTTATAAGTTTTAGTTACACATTGTTATTAATTATAGGTGTTTGTATTAGTGTCTGCTTGTAATTGGGTGTAACTTTTTGTCTAAAACCTAATGTGCTTGTATATAATTGTGCATATATATTATTGTTGCATTTGTAAGCAAATTAAAATAAATAAATCAGTTAAAAATAAAATAACACAACCTGGGATTCAAACCTGTAACTTCATCATCGACACCATAAGCACACATTTATGCCACGGCTCCAATAAGGCAATACGCTTTGAAATAGTAGTTACACATTTCAGTCACAATCTTCCACATCTTGATACATTTAACTGCGCGGATGTCGCAGTGCTTAGAGTGGTTGCTGTTGACGAACGAGTGTTGTGGGTTCGATCCCCATATGGGACAAAAATTGTGTCATCCATAAGTTGTTGTTCCGAGTCTGGGTGTTCTTGTGTCAGTTGTTTGAATGTTTGTAAAGTCTTCCGCGACACATTAATTATGCCAAGTGCAGGAAATCTATTTAAGAATAAAATGTGTCACAATCAATGTAGAAATCCAATAACAAATCGTTTGACCTGGGATTTGAACCCGTAACCTCACGTTCAACCACACCATTCACTCACATTCATGCCACATCAAATAAGGCAGTAAGTACGGTTGCTAACAGCACTTACGCATTTCAGGCACATTCTTCTACATCTTAGTACATTTGATTGCATTGATGGCGAAGTGGTTTTAGTCGTCGTTTCGACACAGCCGCCGCGACTAGTATCGTGGGTTTGAACCCCATACAGGATAAAAACTTGTGTGATCCACATATGCTTGTGCCAAGTCTGTGTGTTCTTTGTGTCAGTCGTTTGAATGTTTGTAAATTGTTGTGCGAAACAAATTATTCCTAGTGCAGGAGATATCTATTAGAATAAAATGTGTCACCATCCATGTAGAAATCCAATAACACAATGTTGGATTTTATTTTTTTAATTTTACTCCTCTAAATTACCACACTCCGCCTGATGGTCCAAGAGCAGTGGCCTCCACACCACACCTTGACACATACTTGACTCGGGATTCGAATCTATAACCATAAGCACACATGATTAACCAAACCATAAGCACATATTTATACCACAGCACCAATAAGTCAATGCAAGTACGCTTCGTAACAGCTCTTACACATTTCAGCTACATTCTCCCACAAGTTAACATGTACTTGTATAAAAAGTTTGTAGCTAATGAGGTTGACATGCCATGAAAGGTGCTTATTATCTAACGCCAGTTACGATAGAAGAGACAAAAACTAGTTACGGTGGCGGCAAAGCGTCTATTAAAGCTATATTGCTCTAACTAGCTGTATTGCTATCTTTTAAAGTAGAGAAACATTATTTTTTGCTATACCATCAACACATCGTAAAGAGGTTGTGATTGATATTCATGTGTATACGGTTTCAGGTGCGATTCCCGGGTAGGGCCAATTCAGTTAACTAATTTCCAAAAAAAAAAGAACTAAAATTCAGTGTTGTTGGATTTTTATGTTAAGTAATTATCAACATATCTGCACGGATATACGCAGACGGCACCAAACTCACCCCTTATTAAGCAGGTGTTATAACCATAGCTGACAAACCAAATATATTACATATTTGATTTGTCTGTTTTAAAAAGAAAAGACCACTCTCGCACTAGTAATAATTCCTGCGTCGCGCGGGACTTTACAAACATTCATATAAAGGACATAAAGTACACCCAGACTAGGAATAAATATTTGAGGATCACACAATTTTACTCCCGTGTGGTTGAACCCACAACACTTGGCGCAGACGCAGTGGCGAGTCGAACACTACGCCGTCCGCCATTTGTGACATCTCTGCACCTTCGTTACTACAAATATAATTTTGTTGACAGAAAATCTTAATAACTATAACTCATTTGTAGTAATCGCATTTACTACCGTTGTGCTGCCAAGACAGACAATAATAAATAGTATAAATACTATTATTAAATAAAAAATTGTTTGTTTTGCTTAATTAAGCTACTGCTCTTTAAAAATTTCGATGTCACAGGTGTACAGAAAATGAAATGCGTACCTTTTATCGCGAAAAAGGTAATTAATTTTCCCTTGTATAGATGAACCTATTTGTTTAAAAGTTATAAACAAAATAAACCGCAACACCCTTAAATCTTTTTTACCGCAACACACTTTAACCTTTTCAGCGGCAGTGGCACACCGGTGGCCAGACATAATAGGTTATCATTATATCTGCCATTCTAACAATTGACAAGTTAAACACCATAAGAACGGACAATAGAAATTCTTTTGTCATCGTACACCTGACAAGCGTAACAGTGCTAAACGTCCTCATAGCAATCTTGTCGCGTAACTTTCTAACAATACTTTATATTTATTAAGGACTATTTTGCCTTAGCTCTTCTGCTTCTCCTGGGCTTCTTGCTGGCGTTATGGGTGCTGTACGGCATCGGCAGGCTGATCATGTCCCGGGTGCGGCGGACTGGCAAGCTACGGTATGGAGATAAAGAGTTGGCAATACAGCAGAGGTTACGCGCGCTGGATACGTTTAGAGGGTAAGTCATGTTGAAGCCTTATTGGCCTAATGCGATAAGTTTATGTTAAGGGCTAATTATGGAATAGTTCTCAGCATATGTATGTATTTTATATACTGATTGTTGAAGACAAATGTATATTACACCTGTAATATCAATCATAGTTTACGCCTTGAAGAGAGTTTCAATATTGACAAAACCCTGTATTAGATACGATTTCTTACTTAATGCTGCCGCCGAGCGAGTTACGACAATTCTACCTATTTTAGTCCTGTAGAACACAAATATGTTAGGCTACTGAAATAGATAGAATGATGGTACACGTTCAGGGCTGGCATTAAATGAAAAAACCCGATAAATACAGGAGCCTGCTATCTATCATAGGTGATAGAATCATAGCAGAAGTATTTAACCCCCAATACAGCGGATAGATAAAACGGAAAATGTGGTGGCGGTATCATTAGCAGACCGCAGCCTGAAGATAAATATTGGAAAATTGTTTATATAGTAAGTCGTAGTGTAAACTTCGCTAGCGCGATGCAGAATCTAGTAAAAATTGTATAGATAAGTCCAAAATTGACTACAACGCCATCTCTTGTCGTTAAGCTTAACTTTTTCATATGTGGCACAGACATATTCAAATATTAATCTTTATTACAGCATGGCGATAGTGTTTATGATCTTCGTGAACGATGGAGCTGGAGGATACTGGTGGATGGAGCACGCCACGTGGAACGGTCTGGTGGCCGGCGACCTTGTGTTCCCCGCCTTCCTGTGGATCATGGGCGTCTGTATACCACTGTCAGTCAAGAGTGCTTTCGCGAAGGGCGTGCCGAGATGGAAGATTGTTATGCATATTGTTAGGGTGAGTGTTTTAATTTTATATTTATGTTTCGTAAGTAGCGGTAGGAACTTTTATCTGGATAAATGGTACTCTACGGCCTTTCCTGTTCCCTTGACAACATGTATGCGAAATTTTATAATGATCGGTTGAGTAGTTAAGGCGTTAAAGCGTAACAAACAAACAAACTCACATTCGCATTTATAATATTAGTTAGGATAAGTTAGGATCTCAAAGGAACAAATTATCTGCGATTTAATTCAAAGACTTTTAACAGCATGCATTGATTGAGAAACAAACACAACAAATTTATAACTTTTACATTTATAATATTAGCAGGGCTACGTGAATACTTGACATTGAAGTCTTAATGCGAATGCTTAATTCGTATGATGCTTTAGTAATGTTACGTTACCTGAATGTTATTTTCAACTTTTTAATATAGCCTGATTGGCTAGACGGATTATGACTGAATATGGAGCAATGGTTTAAGTGCTCGCTTTACTATGTCCATCGCATCGAGTGTTGTGTGTACGCTTCTTACAGGAGACTACTTATGAGGTCTATAAATGTTCGGAGTCTAGGCGTTCTTTGTACTTCGCGACAGTTTTTTTTTCTTATTAGTAGAGTTTAGCTATAAAAAGCTTTATGCAAAAGAGTATTTGCTTTTTGCAATATTATTACATAAATTATTACGGTTAGCGCAATCCCGTCTCGCACCAAAAGGTTTTCTTTGGTTTGTTTTAATTTCTTTTTATGCCGTACCATACAACATTGGAACAGTCTTCCAGCACATGTGTTCCCTCCCTCCTATGACATTGGGTCCTTCAAACGTAGTGTGAAGAAGCATCTGGTTAGACCGGCTTGACACTGACGATGACTAGATGACACCTTCTCCTCGTCGTCACTGTGTCTGGACTGTAATTGGGCTTTCCATCAGGTCCGTTACAATAACTTTGCCACGTCACGATAAAAAATAATAATTATGTATTAGGTAACGTGAATGAACATAATTAACTCGATAATGCTCGGTGTTTACGTGCATTTTTAGAATGCTTTTTGGCCAGGTTACACTAGCCGTGGTCGCAAGCAGACTGAATTTCATGAAGTAAGATTTTGTAATAACACAGTTTAACTACCTATTTCAACTATTTATTGCACATCAAATAAATAATTAACATAATATATACACAAATTATTTACAAGAAATATTAACTAAAGAGAAAAATATTGTAACAACAAAATTAAAAAGCATCATAATATTCCTCCGCTTCGTCGTCAATTGGCAACGTGCCCAGAAGACTGGCAGCATTGCTACGTTGAAAGGCAATACTTATTCTTGGTGCAAAGAAAATATCAGCCCTCTGGTCACGTGAAACGTTGATCAGCCGCTTAGCTGGGTCTCTATAAATAGACTAGCACTTGGACCCCATGACCCCAGCGTTTCGACTTAAATATGTACTAACCAATAAGGTTTTGATATTTGCGCTATTTGACCGTCTCCGCTGATACAGCAGCAGCACCAGCACAAACCGCTGTGCTAGAAATATGTGAGTGCGCAAGGGTGTCGAATTAAGTTGCGCCCCACACCAAAGGCTTACCCATATTCCATGGCAGTAATGACATACCATCTGGTCTCTTGCCATCGTCGCGTACCAAGCCTTGTGGGTCAAGAGCCCGACGGAGTATGTTATTCAGATTGGCGTGTCGTGATTTACGACCAGCACTTTTGCTGCATGACAGGTCATTGTGACCAAGACTTTCGACGGCTTCTCCACAAAGACATCGATGCGGAGAAACATAAGCAGTACCTAAGCGCCAACAGGAAGTAATGCGGCAGATCTTATCGTCCAACATGATACCTATGTTGGACGATGGAAGTGCGTGAAGCCAAAGGCCCGAATCCCACTCCCCCACAGCCAGCAAGCGGGCACATTCAGCAGCACAGGACGATGTATTTATGAGATTTTCTCGAACTATGCTGCATAATGGCCCATCCCACTATCTCTGAGAGAGTCGGATTTCGGGTAAAACAGTGCTTGGGCAAACAAGTCTCCAAGCATTCACGGCGTCGGTCATGCACAGCACTTCAGAATTGACCAATGTAGGTGCCAAGATTTGCCTGGTTAATTCCTCCGTGCTTTAGACCGAAGACAGGAACGCTGGTAGACTTACATAAGTAAATTTTCGGATGCTGAGGCCGCCCAAGCGAACTAGCTTGTAGCCACGCCCGGTCGTTGATAGCCACATTTAAAACTTTAGTGAGGGTGTTCTGTATAATTTTATAAATTTTCTAAAAGTGTCAAACGTTTCCAAAAGTGTAAAGATCGAAAGGCATACGTAAATGTAGGGACGAAAAGACAGTATCGGAGAATTGTAAAAGCCGAATGTATATTTATTTTGAATAACCTGTCTGACGTTTCACAAAACTTATGAATTCATATATATTTTATATATGAATATATTTTTAAATATGGATGGCATACGATTACATCGTCTATGTAATTATGATATTTGGTTAAACAACCTGTCTTAAAAACAGTCCCTGCACTAGGTATAATTCCTGCTCCGCGGCGGACTACATAAAAACTTAAACAACAGACCCAACGATCACCCACATTCGAAACAACCAACAAACAGTATCTCGGTGTAATTGCGAGTTGACCACTTAGGTAAACACCGCCGTCCGTGCAGTCAATGTTTTCAAATAAATTTCGCACCTATCGGCACAATAATATTATTGTACGGACAACGTAAGATACAGGTCCGGCATCACAAACAGATCTCTCTAACAATCATGTCAAAGTCATGTTAGTATCACCGCGCTCCAATAACTTCATGGTATCGTAATAATACGCGGCACGCGCATTCAGTCGCTACCTTCTACGCAATTAACTGTTATTAAATAGTTACTTTAAAGCGTAATACAGCGTCACATCTATGTATCGCCAAAGAATTATGTAGAGTATTACTATGTTATATACTAACTTTTGCCCGCGGCTTTGCTCTTTTGAAAACAGTTGAACAATACTTTTTTCTGGATGAAATGTAACCTACGCCATTTTATGAACCACTGACTACGTGTAAAATCAAATAAAAAAACTCACATTCGTATTTATAATATTATTTAGGATGATTTGACTTTGCACATTGCTAGTTGAAACACATTCTGTTTTGCAGAACTATCTTTAATTAAACTTAGATAAACATTAAATCAAACGTTACTTTTATATTCACTATTGCGACGATACAAATTAATTTCATTCAAAAGTATGTACGCTTTTATTAAAACGTGGTTATGTATAGTACAAAAGTGCACTTACGCAAGCTGCATGTGGTCTGTGAAAGGGGCGCATAAGGTCAACCTTTGGAACCTGTTGTTATGTAAACGTTACGAGACACGGCTGATGTAAGCTCAGCACTAGGTGCAAACCTGTATCTGTTTATTCCTTAGCATTTCGTTAAGTTATGGACTCTTCGTTGTTTGCATAAATCACTGACAAGTTAAATCTTACGTTTGTATAATACAGGTTGTAATATTTCTATTACTTTACTCTTAAATATATCTTGCGCGCTATGGTAGGCATATGTAGGGTTATTTCCCGTGGGGGACGCGGTCGTTTAATAGCGGAGTACATACAACCCTACAATTTTGAATTTTAATATAACATTCCGGCCTACGAACCATGGCACCAGGTAGGCACGGTTTACCTGAGCTTCTTCTATATAAGGTAATGCCTAGGAAACTTACTTTACTTAATCTTAAAACATGAGTACCTATCATACCTCGACTCCAAAAAACTACTTGCATAAATCACCACATTTCGCCCCTTATCAGCAGAAGAAAGAGAAGAGAAGAGCGAATGAGGACTTCAGCTGCGCAATTCGTGCATTGAAAAAGCTTTTGTATTTATCAAAATGAAATGTTTTAGTAATTGATCATATTTTCTTTTATGAATTGATTATATTGATTTTAAATTTGTTAGTTTGGCAAGTATTGTTTTAGGGAACTGACGTAGCACTTCCCCCTTTCTTATTACCTATTTTTTAATCCCCTTAATCTTGCGTTGCCTTAATTTAAACTATTTGACTTCTGTATGTCAGTTAGTACTATGTTTAAAATTAAAATGATTTTAATTGAGGTACTCGGTATATTATCGCCGGGATAAGATTGATGGTGCGTGATTTATGCACGTCCTCGTACCATTTGGTGCATTTCATTCCAATGTGTGAAAGTTTTAACCAGCGCAGCGTACTGCGGTTTTACATTATACATAGGTACATGTATGTCAGACAAGTCGAGGACATAATATGCGGGATCTGCCAGTGCATATAGCGGGCCAGCACCTACTTGCTGGGTGAACAGACCATTCCGAGACGCATCCTGTAGGTCCCACTGAATGCGTAATGTAAAAGACAAGAGAAGTTGTTTTAGTCAGTAGTCACACGTCCAACGAACTCCTTCGATTCACCCATACCGGGGATAATCATTTGATAATTTCTCACCCCGGAAAAAGGTTTGCCATGGGCACAGTGAGTGTTCACAGCTCTTAAATTGTACTGACGCTCTTTTTAACAATGTCATCTTGATCTTGATGATGTATGGATTTTTGCTGTCTCTATTTGCTCTTTTCATCAGTCAACATGGGTGCATTTAATAATCTTTCTAGAATATTCTCACCTTGTTCTGAACGATTACGTATTCAACGGCAGCGGCCTGTCTGTGGCTAGACACGATTGTTATTCAATTATCTCAGGCATTCCAACAATTGACAGATTATTGGAATAAATTCGACTCATTATGAAACGGATATGGTAACGGACAAATGTGTAATAGCATCTTGTCCATTTCTGATTCACCAAATCCACTGCAATATTAATATTGATAATGCAACACGTTTTGCATCCGTCAATATTACAAATATTTATATCCGGAAAAAGTTAAACTAATCGCTGACCGACAAAACAGAACGTGCATTTTTTGAATACTTGGAATAATTGAAGGCGAAGTCCCTAAAACTATTTTACTCAGGCAAGATATTACAATGAAAATTCAAATAAAATTAATGGTGGTGCCTTATTTTATGTATAATATTATATTTTATGTTAAATTATGTTTAATCTCAATATAATTGATTATTTCATTTTCTATATTGGTTTACAAGTTACAAGCTTGCTTATTTAAGATCAATGTTACACTGTATTTTACATTTTCTTTGCAAATAAACCAACAAACTTTTTCGATAAACATCATTCACTTAGGTATGTAAAAATACACAAACGAAATAGCCTATTAATAAACCATAATAGTTATCAGCTACGTTAATTTATTACAAAATCATGCAATCTGCGTTGCAATTTCACTGTCGTAGGTTAACAATAACGCTTGTTTAATAAGAAACTTAAAAATTATCTCACACTGATCCGCAATAACTGATTAATGTACTCTTCAATAGAGATATAAATATTTTACATGCAGTGCACGCGATCCATTCACTTTTATTACCTCACCTAGACTTCCGTATTCTCTATTATTGTTGCTTAGAACTGTTTTCGAATTCGTATCACTTGATCTCTCACTTGCGCGATTTTTTGCTACATATTTCATTGGAAATTCAGCTTGCGTGATACCATCCACATAGCTCTCTCCTTCATATTAAACAACAGCGTCGCTATAGATTATATCCAAGACTATATATGTACTGTTAGTTGGAGTATAACTCAATCAATGCCGTCAATGTACATCGTGGTGCGTGTGGATAATCATTTCATGTGTTGTTGAGTTGTTTGATGTACTAACCCAGTGGCGGACTTGGCCCGGTTTAGATCGCCACGGAGCTACAGTGTAGATCTATCGACAATTAGTTAGTGACACGAAATAATAGGATTTTACCGTTATTCGGTAGATGATGACAATAATCGTTTATGCTTATTCTTTTCGGGTAATTGGTCTTGCACTATGTTACTGGGTCAATCTACTCTAGACGGAACAATGGGTTTTCAGTTTCTCGTGTGCATTTGAAAGTTTTGATTTGCGTGTACATTTTGAGGGCTTCGATTTTGTTTTATGTACTTTATGAACCCTACTTATGTTTAATATGAAAGTTTGGAAAGATTTTGGAAAATTTGCTACTTAATCACGTGAAAACCGTAACTTAGGTTTGAAAGAAACTTGGCAAGCAAATATACCATAACTTGGATTAGCACATGGATTAGTGTTATGTCGTTTTGCGTTTCTATGGGATTTATGCGAGTTAAGCCACGGGCAGAAACAAGTTTATATATAACTTGACCCAGTGTTTGTACCACTATATTAACCACAGCTTAATGACAGTGTTGTCGATAGCGAGAACTTAATTCGATTCTGGTATTGTCATTGAAGTTTTCTGTATGGAAAATCACAGGATCTATGTATATTAAGATTTTTTCATTGAACAAAAGCAATCTCACCTACTAATCTGAGAGGCGAGTTTGCTTTTATTTTGGGACATCAATAAAATTTTTGCCTCTAGTTATTCTGATAGTTTATGTGCACAGTCAGTGCGGCCAAAAGAGTCTGAGGACTGGTCAAACCTTTAAGCTAAGAGTTAATTAAGACTATTCTAGAATTAAGAATCATAACACAAAGTTAGCTACCAAGAAGGTCGACTCTGTTTCGGTATTGTTTGTAAATGAATTGCAGAACAATAGTTGATGACATTTTCTTTAGCAAGACTTAGTATTTTCCTTCGAATCGTACAAATATTGCGGTTTTGAGAATCGTCAATATTCCATGGAATTTATTTAGTGAGCGTTTTCTCATGTATCAGGGCTTTATCACCATCACTTAACGTATTAAGTCGGCGCTCCGGCTGCTCCAGCCATAATAGGTTTTTAATGATGTCTGGTATTCCAAGACTTGACAGATAAGAACATTATCATTGTATGCGCGAGAAAAAGATAGCGCGTTACAGTTTGTATAGCGTTGTACTGTTCTTGCGTATGCAATGTCAATGCTGTGTAGTACATTGAGGTTGACTTTGTAAGTTTGTAGTCTCACCACTCGGGCTGAGTAAAAAAACTCATCAGAACAATTCCGCCAAACAGAAGATTACAAAAGACTAGATAATAAAACATTAGAAGAAATGCCAGCTTATATTTTCAAGAAGGAAAGCCATTCCTTTTATTATGAACGGTGAATTTAGTTTTTGGTTGAACTTTTTCTTTAGATAATCCTACCTTATAACCTCTTCTGCACCCCTCAGAAAGTGTATACGAAATTTCGTTATGATCGGTTGAGTAGTTAAGGCGTGAAGCGTAACAAACAAGAGACATTCGTATTCATAATATTAGTGTTTTACGTTCACGCGAATGTTATACATTGAAATTTAACAACTTTATACGGATTTTGTCGCGTTGTTTATTTAAAAACACTTTTATTACATAATTTTGAACTCTAACCCTACTATTATTGAATTTTGACTATAATTTGAGCTATTTCAATTAAATCAAACTATTTATATTTAAGTTTACACTTTGCCCCGAAGTTTCGGTTGCAGCCATGTTCAAGGGGAGACTAAGATGGTAGTTGTCTCTATGTTCTGCAGTGTAGTTATTTTCAAGTACCCGAACATAATTTAATTTTTGGAGTAACTCTTCACGCAGAATGAGCTCAAAGTATCATGATACTTTGAGCAAGAAGAATCAAATCACAGCTAGACATCATGATGTCTAGGTGTGTTTTGCTTCTTCTTGTTTATTTAGAAATAGTCAAACCTAAGAAGAAACGATTCTTAATTTGAATCTAAATATCAGGTTATCCAAAGACATCGTCACACGTATCATCCAAAAGGAATGTGATTAGGCAGCGCCTATCTATTACACACAATAGTCCTCAAGTGTGGGTTTAATTTCTCAAGAGTTTTAAGCAATTCTTACACGAGATAGTAAAACACCTTTGTTTTCGATCTTAACGTCTTTATATGACGCTATTAGACGTAAATGATGCTTATATTATTACTGGACACGTTCGAGTCTAGAGTGTGATTATATTATGTTTGAAATCACTTCGTGTGGTAAGCAGAATAGTAAAGACGAAGGAAAAAATCTTTTACCGAGGGCCTCTCCCTTGGTCTTGTCTTGTCTTTCGAGCAGAGTCCTCAACATCACGTCCTCATAAAGGTGCCAAAGATTTAGGATTCATTGTCAATTATTTGAAAGAGATAGAAATACCTTTAAATATACCGCCGTAAGAGTAATACTTAGCACAATATTAGACAACAGGTCCTAATCGTGTTGTATTATTATAATATTATTTAATGAAATATAGGTATACCTACTTTATTAGGTACTGACGTATCGTATTGTCAACCCGTAATTACCACCGATGCAGCTCGGTACATACTTATATGCAATTAACAGCACGAATGGCGTAATTGTTTAAGTGATCGCCTCGTCAGGTCAAAATGAGGCTAAAACGGTAGGTGGACAAAAAATTGGGTGATGTTGTGTGTGGTGTGTCCGTTGTTTAAATGTTTATAAAGTCTCCTGCAACACATGAATTATTCCTAGTACAGAGTTTATAGAAACTTGAAATACTAATAATAAAAACTTATAATAATAATATGCATTGATAATAATAACCAACAAAACGGCATGTTTTGTTACATAATACATTACTAGTAAAAAGTTATTGCACACAATTCTGCCTTACCCATAGCTTAACAAGCGTGATGATTTATTAGCAGATGCATTTTATTATACATTCTTCGTCTATTCATCTCTCACCGATTCGTGAGCTATGATTTGAATCGGTCCATCTACAACCGAATGAGACCGTGCGATCTCCACACTTTCATATTTATTCATTCGATATCCTCATTTTACGCGTGCGTATTGCGTGCTTATTCGATGTTTTATAGGCATTTATTAAGTATAAATAATTATTATACTATTGTGGTTAATAACGCCACCTAGTATAGAGGGACATAGGTTAAGTATTATTTTGACCCATATGACAGGAATGTATAGGCCATTTTTCTAAAGAATCATATTTTGTAAGCTTATACACCTTATAGCGTATTGGTAGTAATTGTAGTAATTGATAATATATAGAGACCAATCTATATGTAGGTACGAACCTTCTTTTAATATTTGACATCTTCATTTATTAGGGAACGAATATAGCCTGAAAGCAATTTGGACGATTTTATTGACTTATGCAAGTTGTTTATTTGCCAAATCAAAGAAGTAAGAGAATTGGGTTTAGTCTTATTATCTATCACCACCAATGCTATGGCTTAAAACGTATTATACGGAGAGCTTATTGTCGTTTGTCTTCCTACATTGTGCTGCTACTGAAAATCTTGACTAAAAACCCAATAACGCTTTGCCCGACCGGGCATCAACCGTACGCAATCATAAGCGCAGGATTATGTCATGGGATAGGACCAAGGGTGCAGGTCCGCAACCTTTAGAGGGATATGCTTCCGTGGTCAGATCGCCGCTACTTTTTCCTTACATATAATAATATATTATCTTTCCAGCGTGCGGTAATGATGTTTCTTCTGGGCATGTCGCTGAACACGATCTACGGGTCGAATATGCTGTATGAGCTGCGTATCTTCGGGGTGCTGCAGCGTTTAGCGGTCGCGTACCTGATCGCTGCGGGCTTCTATGCGCTCACAGCCCCCAAGTACTACACGCCGCCACGGGTGAGACTTGGTTTTAATATCATATGACCAATATAGTGTCCGTCATAATGAAGGGATCAAGGAATTCCAACCTTATTGTATAGCATACACACAGGTGCCATAAATAAAATCCCAAAAATCGTAATTACAAATTTAATACGTTAGATCATTACAATTACTAGGCAATTTGAAATAATTAGCAAAACGCCTATGGAATGCATCATAGCAATGTCTCGTACAATTAGTTGCTTGAAGAGTGGCGCAGGCGCTTGCAGTTGCACCAGAACGGCTATTATAATATATAGTATAGGTAGCAGTAGCGCTAATATTATAGGCAGCAAATAATATTGCATTGGAATGCCAATGTAATTGGTAGACTTCACATATCTTCGACAACGATATGAGGAGCTCTCAGACATGCAATTTTTCTTATGACGTTTTTCGTCAATGTTAAAGGTAGCAATAATTAACTGATTAATACGCACATACTGCTAATTATTATTGCTACCGATTCATTAATTTTATATAAGTTTTTGTATACTGTAGATTTATATTCTTTGAATGACAAGTTTGTGTTAGCTACTGTAGCCAAACTGGTAAGAAGTAGATATGGCTGATCGCGAAAGCAATAATTCATTCCTGCTTTAATTTATACATATAATAGAATTATAACTAGTCGATGCCTGTACCTTGATGTTAATATACAAGCCAATTTTTTTTTATATTGCCGTCTACGCGTCTGTATATTTGTAGACACATCGCGCAAAAAAAGTTATGTGCGTATTAAAAAATTTAAAATTATTAGGTATTATCGCTTGCTTTAACGGTGAAGAAAATCATCGTGAGAAAACCTGCATGTTTGAGAGTTCGCCATAATGTTCTTGAAGATATATGAAGTTTGTTAACCCACACTGGGCCAGCCTGGAAGACTATGGCCTATCCCTTCTCACGCCGAGAAGACGCCTGTGCCCAGCAGTGGGACAGTTTAATACAGGGCTGATTTTAATATATTATTTATATATACAGGCCTATACGACTATTACAAACGATTCATGGCGTGTGATGATCCGTGAAACAGCTCTTTTCGTGGCTGTACAAATCGAATATTATTTATATATACACTGGTATTAGTTACAAATTTAAGTTTTTGGAATCCGGATTAGCGATATTTAAAATTAACACAATATTCATACGGTCTTATACTAGTTTTTACTAATAATTCAATTAATTAATTACACAGTTATCACATCAGCAGACAGTAATTTATTCAAAAAATCAAATAATAACAAAGAATAAATAAATAACATCGATCACGTGAATTACTCACAGTAAGCTCTTTTTATAGTGATTGCGGCTGTAGCTGTCAAATGACGTCATGTTACAAGTACCCTCATTAGTTTTTTTCCATATTACTAGTACAGTCAGCGATATAAGTTGATAAACAGTCGTTAGATTGTGAATTGTTTTAAAAAAAGATAAGGTATTAATCGTGTATCGTACACCTCAATTACTCGAGGACAATAATAAGTAATACTCCTTTCATAAAATACTGTTTATAACATTTTGTTTAATATTAGCCAGTCAGTCACAGTCAGCGAAAAAGGAAGGTATCCTTTTTCGCACTACCTAACCGATTGATTGCGGAGATGACGAATGCCGCGCGGCGCTTACGCATACCTGTAACAGACTATACAAAATAAAGCGACAGCAGTAAACATTAATTTGAAAAAAAAAACAATCTTTTAAATAATCTACAAACAAACAAGGCATCTCATCCGAAACAGTTACTCATACAGCCATTTACTTTCAATAAAAGCTTACGGTATACATTATTGTGTCTAACATTTATTCAACAAAAACTTGACGCGGTATGACAGTACTGTACGTTCATTGTATGGTTGTTAGAAGTCAAGGTACCATTCACTTTCGATAGTGTCCGCATACATTATCTCGTAATAGGATGTATTATTAGATTTTAATAACCGGTATCATCTATATCACATTAAGCCTTTTCAGAATGCTAGTAGGGCTTATTCGTCGTTTCGAGGTAGACAAATGTTAACTTTTGTCTACCTTCCTAGGAAATAGCCTATGTGTAACAAATTTGATGTAAATTAAGCGACTTATTTACGAACTAAATATCTACTAGCGGCTTATTGGTCTTTACGCACGAATCTGTTCGAACGAATAGGGAGACATGAAATGTTCAAAAAATTTTTTTTTTATTTGTCTATTCGCTCACATCTTTATTATAATTTGAGTGCAAAACGAACTGATCTGATAAAGAAAGTGTGAAAGTGTCTTTTCGAACAGATTAGTGTGAAACGATCGAGTAGATATTTAGTTCCTAATTTACAATAAATTTGTACATACATACAGACTAATATCCCTTCAGAGGTAGACAAATGTGTACAGATTTGTGTAGATCACACATTAATAATAGTAATTAAATAATTTATATATAATTTATATTCGTGATTGTTTAAACAAGTGTTCGGCATGATTGTTATTAACCGTTCAAGTTCGGTGTGTGTTCCCAGGGTGCGTGTGGCCAGGCGCTGAAGGATGTGCTGTCTTGTATGTGGTGCTGGGTACTGGCTGGCGTGCTGGTTGCGGCTCACAGCGTCATCACATTCACCATCCACCATCCTGACTGTCCTGCGTAAGTTTTAGTTATAATTTAGTTTATGGCGTAACTAAGGGTGTGTCCAGATCTGGCGAATGCACCACGGATGCGTCGCTCGCGAGCTGCGTATGTGCAGTACGCGTGCAGTTACTGCCTTTTTGCGCAACTCACGCAAGGCCTGCACAGTGGGCCCGCGCGCGGCTAGTTTACAATTGCGATCGGAACTGCATGCGCTCGCGCGCAGTAGTTCCGATCACGATTGTACGCTCATGATTGACACACTGAGCGGGTGAGCGCACGCGCGCGGCTCGTGCGCCGCTCACACGCGGCAAGTTGCTGGCGCGCGACCAACGCACTGGCGGCGCAGAAACGGCGCGTAAACTTGAAATGCACGCATGCAGCTTGCGAGCAGGACGCCACCGGCGCATTCGTGGTGCTTTCGCCAGATCTGGCCACACCCTAATGTAAAAGAGAGACTTGTGAGAGACTGGTGCCCGAAATAGGTATAGGATACCTGTGCTACGGGTTACCAGACCAAGACGTCATAATAGATATTATTAGATCAGAGTATAAACCTGATGTACGATAAGGAATAATACTAAAATCCTAAATATCTATTATTCCATTAATTCTATAGGAGTGTACATTGGGTTATACATTATGCGTGAATGTGCGCGTGTGAACGGGTGCGCGTGTGAACGTGTGCGCGTGTGAACGTGTGCGCGTGTGAACGTGTGCGCCTGTGAACGTGTGTGCGTGTGAACGTGCGCGCGTGTGAACGTGTGCGCGTGTGAATTTGTGCGCGTGTGAACGAGTACGCGTGTGAACGAGTGCGCGTGTGAACGAGTACGCGTGTGAACGAGTGCGCGTGTGAACGTGCGTGCGTGTGAGCATGTGAACGGGTGTGCGTGTGAACGTGTGCGCGTGTGAACGTATGCGTGTGTGAACATGTGCGCGTGTGAACGTGTGAGCGTGTGAACGTGTGCGCGTGTGAACGTGTGCGCGTGTGAACGTGTACGCGTGTGAACGAGTGTGCGCGTGAACGTGTGCGTGTGTGAGCGTGTGAACGTATGCGCGTGTAAACGTGTGCGCGTGTTAACGTGTGCGCGTGTGAACGTGTGCGCGTGTGAACATGTGAGCGTGTGAACGTGTGTGCGTGTGAACGTATGCGCGTGTGAACGTGTGCGCGTGTAAACGTGTGCGCGTGTGAACGAGTGCGCGTGTAAACGTGCGTGCCTGTGAGTGTGTGAACAGGTGCGCGTGTAAACGTGTGCGCGTGTTAACGTGTGCGCGTGTGAACGTATGCGCGTGTAAACGTGTGAGCGTGTGAACGTGTAAACGTGTAAGCTTGTGAACGTGAGCGCGTGTGAACGTGTGCGCGTGTGAATTAGTGCGCGTGTGAACGTGTGCGCGTGTAAACGTGTGCGCGTGTAAACGTGTGTGCGTGTGCGCCTGTGCGCCTGTGCGCGTGTGCGCGTGTAGGCGTGTGAACGTGTAAGCGTGTGAACGTGTGCGCGTGCGAGCGTGTGAACGTGTAAGCGTGTGAACGTGTGCGCCTGTAAACGTGTAAGCTTGTGAACGTGAGCGCGTGTGAACGTGTGCGCGTGTGAATTAGTGCGCGTGTGAACGTGTGCGCGTGTAAACGTGTGCGCGTGTAAACGTGTGCGCGTGTGCGCCTGTGCGCCTGTGCGCGTGTGCGCGTGTAGGCGTGTGAACGTGTGCGCGTGTGTGCGTGTGAACGTGTGCGCGTGTGAACATGTAAGCGTGTGAACGTGTGTGCGCGTGCGTACGTGTGCGCGTGCGAGCGTGTGAACGTGTAGGCGTGTGAACGTGTGCGCGTGCGAGCGTGTGAACGTGTGTGCGTGTGAAAGTGTGCGCGTGTGTGCGTGTGAACGTGTGAACGAGTGCGCGTGTGAACGTGTGCGTGTGTGAACGTGTGCGCGTGTGAATTAGTGCGCTGTGAACGTGTGTGCGTGTGAACCTGGGCTCGTGTGTGCGTGTGAACGTGTGAACGAGTACGCGTGTGAACGTGCGTGCCTGTGAGCGTGTGAACGGGTGCGCGTGTGAACGTGTACGCGTGTGAACGTGTGCGCGTGTGAACATGTGCGCGTGTGAACGTGTGCGCGTGCGAGCGTGTGAACGTGTACGCGTGTGTGCGTGTGAACGTGTGAACGAGTGTGCGTGTGTACGTGCGTGCCTGTGAGCGTGTGAACGAGTGCGCGTGTAAACGTGTGCGCGTGTAAACGTGTGTGCGTGTGCGCCTGTGCGCCTGTGCGCCTGTGCGCCTGTGCGCGTGTGCGCGTGTAGGCGTGTGAACGTGTAAGCGTGTGAACGTGTGCGCGTGCGAGCGTGTGAACGTGTAAGCGTGTGAACGTGTGCGCCTGTAAACGTGTAAGCTTGTGAACGTGAGCGCGTGTGAACGTGTGCGCGTGTGAATTAGTGCGCGTGTGAACGTGTGCGCGTGTAAACGTGTGCGCGTGTAAACGTGTGCGCGTGTGCGCCTGTGCGCCTGTGCGCGTGTGCGCGTGTAGGCGTGTGAACGTGTGCGCGTGCGAGCGTGTGAACGTGTACGCGTGTGTGCGTGTGAACGTGTGAACGAGTGTGCGTGTGTACGTGCGTGCCTGTGAGCGTGTGAACGAGTGCGCGTGTAAACGTGTGCGCGTGTAAACGTGTGTGCGTGTGCGCCTGTGCGCCTGTGCGCCTGTGCGCCTGTGCGCGTGTGCGCGTGTAGGCGTGTGAACGTGTAAGCGTGTGAACGTGTGCGCGTGCGAGCGTGTGAACGTGTAAGCGTGTGAACGTGTGCGCCTGTAAACGTGTAAGCTTGTGAACGTGAGCGCGTGTGAACGTGTGCGCGTGTGAATTAGTGCGCGTGTGAACGTGTGCGCGTGTAAACGTGTGCGCGTGTAAACGTGTGCGCGTGTGCGCCTGTGCGCCTGTGCGCGTGTGCGCGTGTAGGCGTGTGAACGTGTGCGCGTGTGTGCGTGTGAACGTGTGCGCGTGTGAACATGTAAGCGTGTGAACGTGTGTGCGCGTGCGTACGTGTGCGCGTGCGAGCGTGTGAACGTGTAGGCGTGTGAACGTGTGCGCGTGCGAGCGTGTGAACGTGTGTGCGTGTGAAAGTGTGCGCGTGTGTGCGTGTGAACGTGTGAACGAGTGCGCGTGTGAACGTGTGCGTGTGTGAACGTGTGCGCGTGTGAATTAGTGCGCTGTGAACGTGTGTGCGTGTGAACCTGGGCTCGTGTGTGCGTGTGAACGTGTGAACGAGTACGCGTGTGAACGTGCGTGCCTGTGAGCGTGTGAACGGGTGCGCGTGTGAACGTGTACGCGTGTGAACGTGTGCGCGTGTGAACATGTGCGCGTGTGAACGTGTGCGCGTGCGAGCGTGTGAACGTGTACGCGTGTGTGCGTGTGAACGTGTGAACGAGTGTGCGTGTGTACGTGCGTGCCTGTGAGCGTGTGAACGAGTGCGCGTGTGAACGTGTGCGTGTGTGAGCGTGTGAACGTATGCGCGTGTAAACGTGTGCGCGTGTTAACGTGTGCGCGTGTGAACGTGTGCGCGTGTGAACGAGTGCGCGTGTAAACGTGTGCGCGTGTAAAAGTGTGCGCGTGTAAACGTGTGCGCGTGTGCGCCTGTGCGCCTGTGCGCCTGTGCGCGTGTGCGCGTGTGCGCATGTGAACGAGTGCGAGTGTGAACGTGCGTGCCTGTGAGTGTGTGTAAAAGGTGCGCGTGTAAACGTGTGCGTGTGTGAGCGTGTGAACGTATGCGCGTGTAAACGTGTGCGCGTGTTAACGTGTGCGCGTGTGAACGTGTGCGCGTGTGAACGAGTGCGCGTGTAAACGTGTGCGCGTGTAAAAGTGTGAGCGTGTGAACGAGTGTGCGCGTGAACGTGTGCGTGTGTGAGCGTGTGAACGTGTGTGCGTGTGAATGTATGCACGTGTGAACGTGTGCGCGTGTAAACGTGTGCGCGTGTGCGCCGTTTAGGTCCAAAATGTCCAATTCATGAAATGTCCAACGGTTCCAAAATGTCCAATTCCTAGAATGTCCAATTCCCTAAATGTCCATTTCCCAAAACGTCCAATTCCTTAAATGTCCAATTCTCACAATGTCCAATTCCCTAAATGCCCATTTACCAAAATGTCCAATCTTTGATAATGTCTGCAATGTAGCCTCTACGGAATAGATGTAAAATTTTCACGAGTGTAAATTCATCAAGAGGTAAAAACACATAGAATATTTTCACGTAATATTTAGATTTATTGTTTAATTTTTTCCTGACTGTACATTATCGTCTAATATCCCTATATATAATGTAGAGAAATACAATAATCAACTTAATTATAAATATATGCATTGTAACATAAAAAAAGGCTTTTACAACATTTGCTGCAAAAAAGTAAACAAAATATTATTATTATATAATATTTTTTTTAATTATATAAAAAAATATATAATCAACCTCATTATTAGGCTTACAGAATTATCATTTTAAATTATAATCTTAACTAGATTTTCTAATACACAATGACACTACTATTTTTTTATATAATCACAAATTATTTATTGAATTTTCATTTTTGCAGCAAATGTTGTAAAAGCCTTTTTTTATGTTACAATGCATATATTTATAATTAAGTTGATTATTGTATTTCTCTACATTATATTTAGGGATATTAGACGATAATGTACAGTCAGGAAAAATGAAACAATAAATCTAAATATTACGTGAAAATATTCTATGTGTTTTTACCTCTTGATGAATTTACACTCGTGAAAATTTTACATCTATTCCGTAGAGGCTACATTGCAGACATTATCAAAGATTGGACATTTTGGTAAATGGGCATTTAGGGAATTGGACATTGTGAGAATTGGACATTTAAGGAATTGGACGTTTTGGGAAATGGACATTTAGGGAATTGGACATTCTAGGAATTGCACATTTTGGAACCGTTGGACATTTCAGGAATTGGACATTTTGGACCTAAACGCTGTGCGCCTGTGCGCCTGTGCGCGTGTGCGCGTGTGCGCATGTGAACGAGTGCGAGTGTGAACGTGCGTGCCTGTGAGTGTGTGTAAAAGGTGCGCGTGTAAACGTGTGCGTGTGTGAGCGTGTGAACGTATGCGCGTGTAAACGTGTGCGCGTGTTAACGTGTGCGCGTGTGAACGTGTGCGCGTGTGAACGAGTGCGCGTGTAAACGTGTGCGCGTGTAAAAGTGTCCGCGTGTTAACGTGTGCGCGTGTGAACGTGTGCGCGTGTGAACGAGTGCGCGTGTAAACGTGTGCGCGTGTAAAAGTGTGAGCGTGTGAACGAGTGTGCGCGTGAACGTGTGCGTGTGTGAGCGTGTGAACGTGTGTGCGTGTGAACGTATGCACGTGTGAACGTGTGCGCGTGTAAACGTGTGCGCGTGTGCGCCGTTTAGGTCCAAAATGTCCAATTCCTGAAATGTCCAACGGTTCCAAAATGTCCAATTCCTAGAATGTCCAATTCCCTAAATGTCCATTTCCCAAAACGTCCAATTCCTTAAATATCCAATTCTCACAATGTCCAATTCCCTAAATGCCCATTTACCAAAATGTCCAATCTTTGATAATGTCTGCAATGTAGCCTCTACGGAATAGATGTAAAATTTTCACGAGTGTAAATTCATCAAGAGGTAAAAACACAGAATATTTTCACGTAATATTTAGATTTATTGTTTCATTTTTTCCTGACTGTACATTATCGTCTAATATCCCTATATATAATGTAGAGAAATACAATAATCAACTTAATTATAAATATATGCATTGTAACATAAAAAAAGGCTTTTACAACATTTGCTGCAAAAAAGTAAACAAAATATTATTATTATATAATATTTTTTTTAATTATATAAAAAAATATATAATCAACCTCATTATTAGGCTTACAGAATTATCATTTTAAATTATAATCTTAACTAGATTTTCTAATACACAATGATACTACTATTTTTTTATATAATCACAAATTATTTATTGAATTTTCATTTTTGCAGCAAATGTTGTAAAAGCCTTTTTTTATGTTACAATGCATATATTTATAATTAAGTTGATTATTGTATTTCTCTACATTATATATAGGGATATTAGACGATAATGTACAGTCAGGAAAAATGAAACAATAAATCTAAATATTACGTGAAAATATTCTATGTGTTTTTACCTCTTGATGAATTTACACTCGTGAAAATTTTACATCTATTCCGTAGAGGCTACATTGCAGACATTATCAAAGATTGGACATTTTGGTAAATGGGCATTTAGGGAATTGGACATTTAAGGAATTGGACGTTTTGGGAAATGGACATTTAGGGAATTGGACATTCTAGGAATTGCACATTTTGGAACCGTTGGACATTTCAGGAATTGGACATTTTGGACCTAAACGGTGTGCGCCTGTGCGCCTGTGCGCGTGTGCGCGTGTGCGCATGTGAACGAGTGCGAGTGTGAACGTGCGTGCCTATGAGTGTGTGAACAGGTGCGCGTGTAAACGTGTGCGCGTGTTAACGTGTGCGCGTGTGAACGTATGTGCGTGTGAACATGTGAGCGTGTGAACGTGTGTGCGTGTGAACGTATGCGCGTGTGAACGTGTGCGCGTGTAAACGTGTGCGCGTGTAAACGTGTGCGCGTGTGCGCCTGTGCGCTTGTGCGCCTGTGCGCGTGTGCGCGTGTAGGCGTGTGAACGTGTGCGCGTGTGTGCGTGTGAACGTGTGCGCGTGTGAACATGTAAGCGTGTGAACGTGTGTGCGCGTGCGTACGTGTGCGCGTGCGAGCGTGTGAACGTGTAGGCGTGTGAACGTGTGCGCGTGTGAATTTGTGCGCTGTGAACGTGTAAGCGTGTGAACGTGTGCGCGTGCGAGCGTGTGAACGTGTACGCGTGTGAACGAGTGTGCGCGTGAACGTGTGCGTGTGTGAGCGTGTGAACGTATGCGCGTGTAAACCTGTGCGCGTGTCAACGTGTGCGCGTGTGAACGTGTGCGCGTGTGAAAGAGTGCGCGTGTGTGCGTGTGAACGTGTGAACGAGTGCGCGTGTGAACGTGCGTGCCTGTGAGTGTGTGAACGAGTGCGCGTGTGAACGTGCGTGCCTGTGAGTGTGTGAACGGGTGCGCGTGTGAACGTGTACGCGTGTGAACATGTGCGCGTGCGAGCGTGTGAACGTGTGAGCGTGTGAACGTGTACGCGTGTGTGCGTGTGAACGTGTGAACGAGTACGCGTGTGAACGAGTGTGCGTGTGTACGTGCGTGCCTGTGAGCGTGTGAACGAGTGCGCGTGTGAACGTGCGTGCCTGTGAGCGTGTGAACGGGTGCGCATGTGAACGTGTACGCGTGTAAGCGTGTGAACGTGTGCGCGTGTTAACGTGTGCGCGTGTGAAAGTGTGCGTGTGTGAACGTGTGCGCGTGTGAATTAGTGCGCTGTGAACGTGTGTGCGTGTGAACCTGGGCTCGTGTGTGCGTGTGAACGTGTGAACGAGTACGCGTGTGAACGAGTGCGCGTGTGAACGTGTGAACGTGTGAACGAGTGCGCGTGTGAACGTGCGTGCCTGTGAGCGTGTGAACGGGTGCGCGTGTGAACGTGTACGCGTGTGAACGAGTGTGCGCGTGAACGTGTGCGTGTGTGAGCGTGTGAACGAGTGCACGTGTGAACGTGTGCGCGTGTGAACATGTGCGCGTGTGAACGTGTGAGCGTGTGAACGAGTACGCGTGTGAACGAGTGTGCGTGTGTACGTGCGTGCCTGTGAGCGTGTGAACGAGTGCGCGTGTGAACGTGCGTGCCTGTGAGCGTGTGAACGGGTGCGCGTGTGAACGTGTACTAGTGTCAACGTGTGCGCGTGTGAACGTGTGCGCGTGTGAACATGTGAGCGTGTGAACGTGTGTGCGTGTGTGAGCGTGTGAACGAGTGCACGTGTGAACGTGTGCGCGTGTGAACATGTGCGCGTGTGAACGTGTGCGCGTGCGAGCGTGTGAACGTGTGCGCGTGTGAACATGTGAGCGTGTGAACGTGTGTGCGTGTGAACGTATGCGCGTGTGAACGTGTGCGCGTGTAAACGTGTGCGCGTGTGAACGAGTGCGCGTGTAAACGTGTGTGCGTGTAAAAGTGTGCGCGTGTAAACGTGTGCGCGTGTAAACGTGTGCGCGTGTGCGCCTGTGCGCCTGTGCGCGTGTGCGCGTGTGCGCATGTTAACATGTGAGCGTGTGAACGTGTGTGCGAGTGAACGTGTGTGCGTGTGAACGTGTGCGCATGTAAACGTGTGCGCGTGTAAACGTGTGCGCGTGTGCGCCTGTGCGCCTGTGCGCGTGTGCGCGTGTAGGCGTGTGAACGTGTGCGCGTGTGTGCGTGTGAACGTGTGCGCGTGTGAACATGTAAGCGTGTGAACGTGTGTGCGCGTGCGTACGTGTGCGCGTGCGAGCGTGTGAACGTGTAGGCGTGTGAACGTGTGCGCGTGTGAATTTGTGCGCTGTGAACGTGTAAGCGTGTGAACGTGTGCGCGTGCGAGCGTGTGAACGTGTAAGCGTGTGAACGTGTGCGCGTGTAAACGTGTAAGCTTGTGAACGTGAGCGCGTGTGAACGTGTGCGCGTGTGAATTAGTGCGCGTGTGAACGTGTACGCGTGTAAACGAGTGTGCGCGTGAACGTGTGCGTGTGTGAGCGTGTGAACGTATGCGCGTGTAAACCTGTGCGCGTGTGAAAGTGTGCGCGTGTGTGCGTGTGAACGTGTGAACGAGTGCGCGTGTGAACGTGTGAACAAGTGCGCGTGTGAACGTGCGTGCCTGTGAGCGTGTGAACGTGTACGCGTGTGAACGAGTGTGCGCGTGAACGTGTGCGTGTGTGAACGTGTGCGCGTGTGAATTAGTGTGCTGTGAACGTGTGTGCGTGTGAACCTGGGCTCGTGTGTGCGTGTGAACGTGTGAACGAGTACGCGTGTGAACGAGTGCGCGTGTGAACGTGTGAACGTGTGAACGAGTGCGCGTGTGAACGTGCGTGCCTGTGAGCGTGTGAACGGGTGCGCGTGTGAACGTGTACGCGTGTGAACGAGTGTGCGCGTGAACGTGTGCGTGTGTGAGCGTGTGAACGAGTGCACGTGTGAACGTGTGCGCGTGTGAACATGTGCGCGTGTGAACGTGTGCGCGTGCGAGCGTGTGAACGTGTGAACGAGTACGCGTGTGAACGAGTGTGCGTGTGTACGTGCATGCCTGTGAGCGTGTGAACGAGTGCGCGTGTGAACGTGCGTGCCTGTGAGCGTGTGAACGGGTGCGCGTGTGAACGTGTACGCGTGTGAACGAGTGTGCGCGTGAACGTGTGTGTGTGTGAGCGTATGAACGTATGCGCGTGTAAACGTGTGCGCGTGTGCGCCTGTGCGCCTGTGCGCGTGTGCGCGTGTAGGCGTGTGAACGTGTGCGCGTGTGTGCGTGTGAACGTGTGCGCGTGTGAGTGCGCGTGCGTACGTGTGCGCGTGCGAGCGTGTGAACGTGTAGGCGTGTGAACGTGTGCGCGTGTGAATTTGTGCGCTGTGAACGTGTAAGCGTGTGAACGTGTGCGCGTGCGAGCATGTGAACGTGTAAGCGTGTGAACGTGTGCGCGTGTAAATGTGTAAGCTTGTGAACGTGAGCGCGTGTGAACGTGTGCGCGTGTGAATTAGTGCGCGTGTGAACGTGTACGCGTGTGAACGAGTGTGCGCGTGAACGTGTGCGTGTGTGAGCGTGTGAACGTATGCGCGTGTAAACCTGTGCGCGTGTCAACGTGTGCGCGTGTGAACGTGTGCGCGTGTGAAAGTGTGCGCGTGTGTGCGTGTGAACGTGTGAACGAGTGCGCGTGTGAACGTGCGTGCCTGTGAGCGTGTGAACGTGTACGCGTGTGAACGAGTGTGCCTGTGAACGTGTGCGTGTGTGAACGTGTGCGCGTGTGAATTAGTGCGCTGTTAACGTGTGTGCGTGTGAACCTGGGCTCGTGTGTGCGTGTGAACGTGTGAACGAGTACGCGTGGGAACGAGTGCGCGTGTGAACGTGTGAACGTGTGAACGAGTGCGCGTGTGAACGTGCGTGCCTGTGAGCGTGTGAACGGGTGCGCGTGTGAACGTGTACGCGTGTGAACGAGTGTGCGCGTGAACGTGTGCGTGTGTGAGCGTGTGAACGAGTGCACGTGTGAACGTGTGCGCGTGTGAACATGTGCGCGTGTGAACGTGTGCGCGTGCGAGCGTGTGAACGTGTGAGCGTGTGAACGTGTGAGCGTGTGAACGTGTGAACGAGTACGCGTGTGAACGAGTGTGCGTGTGTACGTGCGTGCCTGTGAGCGTGTGAACGAGTGCGCGTGTGAACGTGCGTGCCTGTGAGCGTGTGAACGGGTGCGCGTGTGAACGTGTACGCGTGTGAACGAGTGTGCGCGTGAACGTGTGCGCGTGTGAGCGCGTGAACGTATGCGCGTGTAAACGTGTGCGCGTGTTAACGTGTGCGCGTCTGAAAGTGTGCGTGTGTGAACGTGTGCGCGTGTGAATTAGTGCGCTGTGAACGTGTGTGCGTGTGAACCTGGGCTCTTGTGTGCGTGTGAACGTGTGAACGAGTACGCGTGTGAACGAGTGCGCGTGTGAACGTGTGAACGAGTGCGCGTGTGAACGTGCGTGCCTGTGAGCGTGTGAACGGGTGCGCGTGTGAACGTGTACGCGTGTGAACGAGTGTGCGCGTGAACGTGTGCGTGTGTGAGCGTGTGAACAAGTGCACGTGTGAACGTGTGCGCGTGTGAACATGTGCGCGTGTGAACGTGTGCGCGTGCGAGCGTGTGAACGTGTGAGCGTGTGAACGAGTACGCGTGTGAACGAGTGTGCGTGTGTACGTGCGTGCCTGTGAGCGTGTGAACGAGTGCGCGTGTGAACGTGCGTGCCTGTGAGCGTGTGAACGGGTGCGCGTGTTAACGTGTACTAGTGTGAACGAGTGTGCGCGTGAACGTGTGTGTGTGTGAGCGTGTGAACGTATGCGCGTGTAAACGTGTGCGCGTGTCAACGTGCGCGCGTCTGAGCGTGTGAACGAGTGCACGTGTGAACGTGTGCGCGTGTGAACATGTGCGCGTGTGAACGTGTGGGCGTGCGAGCGTGTGATCGTGTGAGCGTGTGGGCGTGTGAACGTTTGTGCGTGTAAACGTGTGCGCGTGTTAACGTGTGCGCGTGTGAACGTGTGCGTGTGTGAACATGTGCGCGTGTGAACGTATGCGCGTGTAAACGTGTGCGCGTAAACGAGTGCGCGTGTCAGCGTGCGCGCGTCTGAGCGTGTGAACGAGTGCACGCGTAAACGAGTGCACGTGTTAACGTGCGCGCGTCTGAGCGCGTGAACGAGTGCGCGTGTTAACGTGTGCGCGTGTGAACGAGTGCGAGTGTGAACGTGCGTGCCTGTGAGCGTGTGAACGTGTGCGCGTGTGAACGTGTGCGCGTGTGAACATGTGAGCGTGTGAACGTGTGTGCGTGTGAACGTATGCGCGTGTGAACGTGTGCGTGTGTGCGCCTTTGCGCCTGTGCACGTGTGCGCGTGTGCGCATGTGAACGAGTGTGCGCGTGAACGTGTGCGTGTGTGAGCGTGTGAACGTATGCGCGTGTAAACGTGTGCGCGTGTTAACGTGTGCGCGTGTGAACGTGTGCGCGTGTGAACATGTGAGCGTGTGAACGTGTGTGCGTGTGAACGTATGCGCGTGTGAACGTGTGCGCGTATGTGCGTGTAAGATGTGTTAACCAAACATTTAAGAATAATTGTCAAAGGGATGTCAATGAATGCTCAACGGATTCGAATCTAAATAAAAATGCAAGGATGTTCGATTCAAACCACGTCTAATTGAACACTAATTAAATAATGTTATAATAATATGTATTGCGGCATTACATCGCTGCCTGTCAATGCACTCGCGACCTACATTCACGCCGAGGTCAATGTGCAAATACGCTAACCCTTTAATTTAACTAAAATTAGGAATTTAAACCCATGTACGTACACCGTACATATTGCGGGCACAAACAAAAATGCACAATAAATAAAATTGTAAAAATAAGGTAAATATGTATAAAGAAAAAGATTGAAAATAGCTTAAAATCCATAAATAGAATGTCTTATTCTCATAATTAACACACATCGTCATGTTTCGCAGTATCGAACTTCACTTCACTTAACGAGATGTTACCATTTCTCACTTTATTCACTTCACTTTGCACTTTTGTGTCCCGTTTTTTAATCTTACTGTATCCGTCTTCAATCTCATCTTCTTCTGACCTGACTGGCGCTTCTCCAGAACCCGTTTTCTGTCTTTGTTGTCTTATTATCTTTCGCCAGCAGCATACCGAAATTATAAATAAAGAGCTGGTAATAGTAATAACCACATAGATCATAATGTAGTGGTGATAGTCATGAGATGATAAGGTGGCTAGTTTAGATTGTTCTTTAATCGACTGCAGTTCTGTATTGATCTTCTTAAAAGTTTCATTATGAAATTCAACCAGCAATGACGAGTTACGAATAGAAGTGTTAATGATGTTGTTAATGGGAGAGATCGTGGGCATAATTAGGGCATTGGGCGTATCAACTAATACGTTACTGCTATAATCTGTATGTGCATACAACATAAATGTATCGCCTTGTAATTCACAACCTCGTTCGAGTGTAATCAGACCCGTATGCCGTAGTTCCTTTGTCGACATTTGAGACCCGCACGTTATTTGCACCTCGCACGTGCCACAACAATAATAAAACCATGTATTTTGTTTATGTAATTTTACCCATCTGTCGGCGCATGCTTTTATTACTGTATGACAATATAAATTGTGTTGCTCATTATTTCTAATCAACTGCATATCACATATGGACTTTCTCCGGTCACCAATCATGTATACGGGGTGATTAAGCTTGCACATTAAGAATGTATCATGGGTCTTTTGGCATTCTTGGATGTCAGATGATTCTAGGGGTATAAACGAATATCGATTAGGGTTAAATGCAATTAAATCAGAACTTGGAATAACATACATCACCCGATTATTGTCAATACGTTGGGGTATGCTGATTAATTTACTTAACTCAAATAGTGCATAATTTAATATCGGAATTTTTATCTCCATCAAAAGGTATTGTTGGGTAATGCGTGCATGGATTCTGAACAGCTTATAAATGTCCCTTACGTCGTTCTGGACTGCAGGTAATATATAATCACGAGGCAATAGTCGAGCTATTTTATCTAATTCAGTTCGCATTTGACTTGGGGATACTAGATGTACATCCAGGTGTCCTCGGTTCATATTCGTTAATGTGTTGATTATAGTTTGTTGAATGTCTTTCAGATTTTGAACCACTGTTTCTGCAGCCAATATCGAGGTGAATATGTAGAACGCCTTTTCAGAGTTAACTTGATCCTTTAAGGTATTCAATTCGAGATTATTGAGGTGTTCATTTATTAAGTTTAAGTGTTTTATCATGGTTGCTTCGTTGCGCTGTATAATATTGTGCTCGGTTTCCAAAATACTGGTTTGATTCTTTAACAATTGTAACAGATGGTTCTCATTGTGCTGGATTGTGCCAATGTCTTGTTCATATTTATCTGCAAAACGTTGGTCTAAAACTCCGAATAACGAATTTGCAACATATCCGACTCCGTCAATCAATCCACGTTTAAACCTATGCTGAATTATATGTTGAGATTTCAAAAGGTCGTTGTAGTAACTTAATTCATTTGTGTTTTGTTCAAGTTGGTTAATAAGTATCTGGAACTGCATTAACCAATCATCCTGTCGGAACTGTTTTAAGTGAGTTACAAATTGTTTTAACGATTCAACATTTTGCCAATAATGTGTCATGTTATAATAAAATACCAATTTCCATTCGTCTCTAATTTCTTGTAGCTCTGCAATCTTGTCAAAGTAAATAGTTTGATTTTTTGTCAGTGGGGTAAGTTTAATATCTTGTTGCATAGTGGGTGTAATTAATGTCGTAATAAGAAGCAGAGTGTAACAGATCAAACTGTTCCAGGTAAATTTTTTAGATCGATTTCGTTTGTCTTTCAGTGTGTTGTTGTCAGTGTCAGCACATTTTTCTTCTACAACCTCTACCAGCGGAACCAATTTTGTTGCTGGCCGTTTGGTTATACCCTTAGCAGTTTTTAGTGTAACTACTCTAGTATGACCATCTTTGCCGGGATGTAACTTAATGACCCGTCCCAGTGCCCATTTTCCTGCAGGTAAATTTTCGTCCTTAATGCATACTATGTCATTTTCAAGTGGGTCGGTATCCTGTCGTTTCCACTTCAGTCTTGCTTGCAGTTGTTGCAAGTATTCTTGCGACCACTTTTTCCAGAAGTCCTGGCTAAGTTTTTGGACAACCTGCCATCTCCTGCTTAAATGGTAGGTATTATCATTGTCAGGTTCTGCAACTGTCATGAGTGATGTGCCAGTTAGAAAATGTCCAGGTGTTAAACAATCTATTTCTTCAGTGTTTTCTGTTACAGTGCAAAGTGGTCGCGAGTTTAAACAAGCTTCGATCTGACATAACAGAGTACTAAATTCCTCGTAAGTCAAGCGCTGATCTCCGATAATACGTTTTAAGTGATATTTCATGCTCTTCACGGCGGCTTCCCAGAGACCGCCTGCGCTTGGCCATGAGGGTGCATTAAAATGCCACTTGACGCCCATTTCTGATATTTTATTTAAGAAGCAGTTGTCAATGGTTTCAATAACGCTATTATATTGTTGTAATAGAATTCGTTTTGCACCTACAAAATTTGTGCCGTTGTCGCTATACATGTCACGTGGTGTGCCTCGGCGAGCACAGAAGCGCTTAAAGGCAGACAGAAAGGCTGTACTGGTCAGTTCTGTGACAAGTTCTAGATGTATAGCTTTCGTTGTCAAACAGACGAATACTGCAACGTACGCCAGTAACATTTTGACACTTCGACCTTTATTTGCCTTGATTTCAATATGACCAGTAAAATCGACCCCTGTGTGTGTAAACGGACGCGATATTGTCACTCGAGTTGATGGTAAATCTGCCATAATTTGGCTATATTGTTGCGCCTTAAATCGACGACATGTTACGCATTTACGTAAAATCTTCTTTACAGCACGGAGTCCACCTACAACCCACCATTTTTGTCGTAAATGTGTCAACGCTAGCTTGGGACCTCCATGCAATGTTCTTGTATGGGCTTGCCAAATCAATAGTTCTGTCAATATGTGATCGTGTGGTAATATTATTGGATGTTTTGTGTCGTTCATCAAATTGGAATTACGTAACCTTCCTCCCACTCGTAAAATTCCATCTTTGCAAAGAAATGGATTTAAGCTCAAGATGCTACTTCTCGTACTCACACCTCTATTCTCCTTCAATCTTACAATCTCGTCTTTAAAGATATGGCCCTGAATTTGTTTCACTATAAACTTTTCAGCACTGTCTAATTCTGTTGATGTCAAATAGGTAGTCGTATTTATTTCTGCATTCACGACATTTTTAATAAAACGTTTAATCCATGCCAAGCACCTTGTAATCCGAGTCATATCACTGTATTTGTATAACAACTCAAGAACTATTGAGGAAGGTTCGGATTGCACCACACACGATATTATTTGTTTATGTTTAGCTTCACATATTGTAGGTATGATTTCTATCTTATCCGCTGTAGTTTCGTTGTAGTTTTTTAACCATTCCGGTCCTTGCCACCACAAAGTATGCTGTAATAACTGAGAACATGAGATGCCGCGAGATGCACAGTCCGCAGCATTATCCTCCGATTTGACATAATTCCAATGTTGTTTTGGTATAACGTTACACACTTGCTGTACTCTGTTGCTTACGAACGATTTCCATTTGTTGACGTCACCATGTAGCCAGCTTAATACAATCATGGAATCGGTCCAAGCGTAAGTATGTTGATGAATAGTATCCCATTTAAAAGCTTTCAAAACCTTGTTCATCAGGCGGGCAAGTAATAAAGCTCCACATAATTCAAGCCGTGGGAGTGTCAGTTTTTTATTGTTTGGCGATAACCTAGACTTTGCAGCTATGAGTCGGATCACGCGTTCTTTTTTGTCATTTAGTGTCAATAGGTAGATAGCGCACGCGTAGGCCTTTTCTGATGCATCACAAAAGCCATGAACTTGGAACGCGTTTGTAGTATCCCCTAACCATCTTGGTATCTCAAATTGAGTGATGTTATGCAAATCATGTGTGAACTGCTTCCATTGTTCTTGAACGCTGATGGGCAGAATATCATCCCAATCACAACCTAATAACCATACGCTCTGAAACATCAGTTTTGCTTTTAAAGTCAATGGTGTAAGCCATCCAAGTGGGTCAAAGATCTTTGAAATTTCGGACAGAAGCCTTCTCTTTGTCAATTGGTTAGTATCAGAATTTATTGTGTTTGTAAATGCAAATGTATCCATCGTAGGATTCCATAGTAAACCTAAAGCTTTCGTGGTACCGTCGTTTGTAAAGTGCATTGTAGTTTGATTAAGTTCTGACGATACTAAACTGTTTATTAAGGCCGGATTGTTGCTTGACCATTTCCGAAGTGTAAAGCCTGCGCCTCTCAACATGTTGATAAGTTGTTCTTGCATCTCTTGCGCTTGTTCGATCGAGTTGCTCCCGCTACACACGTCATCTACGTACATCTCGTTACTAATGATGTTAGCTGCTAAGGGATATTTCGCTGCATCATCCTGTGCTAGCTGTTGTAACGTCCGAAGCGCTAAATAGGGTGCAGCTTTAGTACCATAGGTAATTGTGCATAATCGGTACTCCTTAAGAGGCTCTTGTCTTCCTTCTCTCCACATTATCTTTTGCAAATGTTGATCTTCATGGGTTACCAATATCATGCGGTACATTTTTTCACAATCGGCTGTAAAGACATACTTATATAATCTCCATCCCATCAATAATGTTAATAGATCTTGATGCAGCTTAGGTCCACACTCCATCAGATCATTTAAGCTATAACCACTGTCAGTCTTTTGCGAGGCGTTGAAAACGACTCTCAGTTTGGTCGTAAGTGAACTTTGTTTAAGGACTCCGTGGTGAGGTAAATAGCATGACGGTTTATTATCTGGCTTACTTTCGATCATATGTCCCATTTCTTCATACTCCTGCATAAATTTAATGTAACTTGCCGATAAAGTGTCATCTCTGGATAATTTTCTCTCTAACTGCATAAACTGGGCTACTGCAAGTGGTTTTGATTTGCCTAACAGCTGTTCATAGTTTGGTTTCATTGGCAGACGAACTTCATATCTACCGTTTTGCAATCTCTTTGTTGTTGCACTGTAAAATTCCTCGCAATATCTTTCCTCTGACGTCATTGAATTGCATGTATCCCCAGGGATATCTTCTACGTCCCAATATTTTGTCAATTCCTCTATCTGATTGATAACGACGTTGCAATTATATGTCTTAGTGACATTGCCAGAAAGAATCCACCCTAACTGCGTCTGTTGCGCCATGGGTTCATTCTCGCCTCCCTTAATTAATCCATTCTGTAAAATTTTCGAATATACGTGTGCATCTAAAAGTATGTCAATGGGTCTTGAAACGTTATAATCTGGATCGGCTAGCGTAATGTTTGTCACGTGAGTCCAAGGTTTCTTGGTAAACGCTACGTTAGGTAGGTTATTCACCACGCGTGTCATGACTAATGCTTCCGTTGCAAACTCGAAGTCATTATGTAACGATTTGCAATATAACGTGACCTTTCCTTTACTTTTGTTAGATAAAGTGCCAATCCCACTGATACTTGCGCTAAGTCGTTCACGATGTATACCCAATCTTTGAGCTGCACCTTCCGTGATCAGTGTTATTTGCGATCCTTGATCAATTAACGCCCGAAGTGTCATATATTCGCCACTGGCTGTTGCTACTTGCATTAAGGCAGTTGCCAATAAAATCTCATCATCATCACTCGAGACGAAGTTGTTTTGCATATTCCTTATTGACCTACTTGATGTTGCAGATGACGGTTTAGGTACTGTAACTATTGCTGAGTGCGTTTGAGCTGTATTGATAATATCGTTGTGCAATAACGTGTTATGATCTTCATTGCATTCTTTGCATCTTTTCTGGGACGCACAGAAATTCTTAGTATGCACATATAAACAGTTTTTGCATATCTTATTTTTCGCAATAAATTCCAATTTTTCTGAACTTGCCATGTCAGTAAATTTCGAACATTGAAATAATGCGTGATTATTGTTGCACAATGAACAAACAGTTTTATTCTGACCTACATTATATGCATGGAAATTCCGATTGATTTGCGAGTTACTTTTCTTAAACTGTGGATATGTTTGTTTAGAATTGATATTATTTATGGTGTAAGGTTTATTATTGAATTGCGTCTTGGGTGCAAGCTTATTATTATTTTCAGGTTTTTTCCTATGTAAGGGTTCTAATGCCATAAATTTGTTTTCAATGAAATCCATAAAATGATTGAATGTAGGAATTTCTCGTGGATCTGACCTTGATTGCATGTATTCAGAATATGTTTCAGAATCAAGTTTTTCGCACAAAACATATACTAACATAGGATCCCAGGAACTCGTGTCTACGCCCAAGTTATGTATAGCATTTATCGTTTCATTGCTCGTATCATATAACCGCTTGATGTCAAATGCCGATTGTTTTTGTATATTGGGTTGACGCATAAATACCTGAAAATTCTTTGTGAATAATAGAAACTTATTATTATATCTATGTGTCAAAATTTCCCAGCATGTGTCATAATTTTCAGGTGCTATATGTAAATGTTGGACGAGCTTCTCCGCCTCGCCGCGCAATCGTCCCTTCAAATGTTGCATCTTCTGGGTTTTTGCGATAGCGGGATTATTATGAATTGCCTCTAAGTATAGATCCATAAAGGTAGGCCAAGAGTGTAGTTTCCATTAAAAATGGGTATGTCAATTTTAGGTACAGTTTGTTGTTGATGCACAGAAGCGTTTAGTTTTACGTTCAATGCACGTTTTGTTTTTGCGAGAGCCCTTTCATGGTGCAAAAACTCCTCATAATAATCATGATCAGATACCCCTTCCAATATGCCATCAATATGTAAGTGCAATTTTTCAATTGCAGTCCATCGCTTTTCTAACGATTTTAATATATCCTCGATCTCCCATTTTTCCTCAATGACATCAATGCTACAGCTAACTACTATCTTCGTAAAGGCCCGGAAGTTAGCTCGTTGCAACTGCAGTAAATCGGTTATTTTGCCCTCTCCGCTCGGGATTGGTTCAAAAAGAGTGCTATCAAACATAATATTTGTCTTACTCTGGCTGTCCTTGCTAGACCCAGCTTGAGGCTTGATTTCGCAGACTGCAATCTCCTGTCGCGCTCCTTGGTACCAGCTCTTGATCACCTCATAGATATTGTCGGTGAAATATTGATGTCCTTTATCCCCTACTGCGTTCAGTTCCTGATGCTTTTCTTCACATTCTATCCATAAAGAATCTAATCGCTCAAGTCGTTGACGAACATAATCGGAGGTTTTCCTGCTCACGGAATCCTTCTTAAAATTAGTATGTATTCTCTTCATCTCCGCGAGGATCTCAGCTTGACGTGCGATCAAACCTTCCATTGTCACAACGGAACGGAACGGTAGGTATTAAAAAAGAACGATCTTACTTGAGATTCAGGAACTCTCCCTCCTTTCAACTGAAACGTGGCGCTCTGGATCCTGACTCGCTGCTGCTACCCGGAGTTCTCGTGCATTCACTCGCGATTATCTAACACGATACCGGCTCGCGACGTTTAACTGATCGATGTAACGGACTGCACATGCAAAATTACGAAGGACCAAAAAAAATGTAAGATGTGTTAACCAAACATTTAAGAATAATTGTCAAAGGGATGTCAATGAATGCTCAACGGATTCGAATCTAAATAAAAATGCAAGGATGTTCGATTCAAACCACGTCTAATTGAACACTAATTAAATAATGTTATAATAATATGTATTGCGGCATTACATCGCTGCCTGTCAATGCACTCGCGACCTACATTCACGCCGAGGTCAATGTGCATATACGCTAACCCTTTAATTTAACTAAAATTAGGAATTTAAACCCATGTACGTACACCGTACAGTGCGTCTGAGCGTGTGAACGAGTGCACGTGTGAACGTGTGCGCGTGTGAACATGTGCGCGTGTCAACGTGCGCGCGTCTGAGCATGTGAACGAGTGCACGTGTGAACGTGTGCGCGTGTGAACATGTGCGCGTGTGAACGTGTGCGCGTGCGAGCGTGTAAACGTGTAAGCTTGTGAACGGGAGCGCGTGTGAACGTGTGCGCGTGTGAATTAGTGCGCTATGAACGTGTGTGCGTGTGAACGTGGGCTCGTGTGTGCGTGTGAACGTGTGAACGAGTGCCTGCGTAAAGGAGTGCGCGTGTCAACGTGCACGCGTCTGAGCGTGTGAACGAGTGCACGTGTGAACGTGTGCGCCTGTGAACATGTGCGCGTGTGAACGTGTGAACGTTTTGCGTGTAAACGTGTGCGCGTGTGCGCCTGTGCGCCTGTGCGCGTGTGCGCGTGTGCGCATGTGAACGAGTGCGAGTGTGAACGTGCGTGCGTGTGAGCGTGTGAACGGGTGTGCGTGAGAACGTGTGCGCGTGTAAACGTGTGCGCGTGTGCGCGTGTATACGTGTGCGCGTGTGCGCCTGTGCGCCTGTGCGCCTGTGACCGAATGCGAGTGTGAATGTGCGTGCCTGTGAGCGTGTGAACGTGCGTGCGTGCGAGCGTCTGAACGAGGGCGCGTGTGAACGTGTGAGCGTGTGAACGTTTGCGCTGTGAACGTGTTCGCGTGTGAACGTGGGCTCGTGTGAACGAGTGCACGTGTGAACGTGTGCGCATGTTAACGTGTGCGCGTGTGAGCGTGTTTGCGTCTGAACGTATGCGCGTGTGAACGTGTGCGCGTGTAAACGAGTGCGCGTGTGCGCCTGTGCGCGCGTGCGCGTGTACGCATGTGAGCGAGTGAACGTGTGAGCGTGTGAACGTGTGCGCTTGTGAACGTGTGCGCGTGTGAACGTGTGCGCGTGTGAACGTGTGTGCGTGTGAACGTGTGCGTGTGTGAGCGTATTTGCGTGTGCGCGTGTGCGCGTGTGCGAACGTGAACGTGTGCGTGTGTGAACGTGTACGTTCGCGAACGTGTGCGTGTGCGATCGTGTACGTGTGCGAACGTGTGCGTGTGCGTGAGTGCGCGTGCGCAAACGTCTTTGTGTGCCAGATGACAAGTGCACGGCATAGTGTTTTAGTGGTCGTTTTTTCACTGCCACTATGCTGTGTGTTGTAGGTTCGAATCCCACAATGGATAAAAAGATTGTGTGATTCACAAATGGTTGTTCTGTTGTTTGTTAAGTCCCCGCGACAAACGTCGTTCAGAAAAGTGACCATATTTGAATGTAGAGTAGAGTGCAGATTTTTTGTTTAGTCAACTAACGCACTATGAATAATTCCTGGATCGCGGGGGACTTTACAAACATTCAAACTACGGCCACAAAGAACGCCCAGACTTTGAACAATATTTGTATAGCACATCATTTTTTTGACTTGTATGTGGATCGAACGCATAACTCGCCGCAATAAGTCAAATAAGTTAACAACATATTATGCCGGCTTAAACTACATTTCCTTTAAACATTACATGTATATTCTTACCAGTGGGTACTTGGGACCTGGTGGCAAGCACGATGACTGGATTGCGCCGGAGTGCAGTGGAGGTGCTGCCGGCTACATCGACAGACTGCTGCTGGGAAACTCGCATCTGTTCCAGCACAGCGACGCAAGACGAGTCTACGGCGGACCTCCTACTGACCCTGAGGGATTGCTAGGTGATTAGTCAAAGTTCTTTCAAAATATGTTTAATAAATGTTTAGTGCTTCAAGATGTTCAGGACAACCTATTTTTAGAAATTACATGGTCACATGTAATTTCGTTGTAGACCATGGAATGGGCAGAACTGTATTATAGTTATAGGTCCTATGCGAGGCTCTAGCTAAAATAACAGGTTGATACCATTCGCATTTTATCCATACACTCTCTAAGCAACATTTTTAATATTACTTGTTTCGAATGTTATTGAATCGGATTTGGAATACTGGAGTAACACATACCTGTTCTTTACACCAGCCTGGACTAGGCAATCAGCTGCAGTATCATCTAAACAATGTTGTTTTCTTCCAGGCTGTCTAACATCAGCGGTACAAGCTCTGCTGGGCGTGCAAGCGGGTGCCACGGTGCTGCTGCAGCGCTCCCACAAGTCGCGCATCTCGCGCTGGCTGGCGTGGGCGCTGGTCTTTGCACTGGCTGGAGCATTACTCGCCGGCTTCTCTAGGGAACATGGTGTAGTGCCCATCAATAAAAACCTGTGGTATGTAGACGTGTGTATTAGTAGACTATTTCTGTTGGCTAATGATTAATAAGTTTAATAGCTGTTAAATTAAAAATTAACAAATCTTTATAAGTTAAACGGCCGAAGTTATTTCGTATTTTATTATGTTGTAAAAAACTAAGTAAAATAAATTTGAAGAAGAAAATTCAATGAATATTAATATTATATCAATATTTATTTTATCCGTAAGATAAATAAGTTCGTAAGAATCGGTTAGATAATAAATACAAATCTCAATTTTCTTGTGCCTATTTATATTGTGGTTTACAACCATTGAATCACCCCATACCTAATACAAACTATATAAATCAACGGTATTAAATAGGGACTTACATGTTCATTTTCAGGTCGATGTCCTTCGTGTTGGTGACATCAGCGTGCTGTTTGATCCTGCTATGCTTCTGCTACACCCTCACCGACGCGTGGCGGCTGTGGGGCGGCGGGCCATTCAGAGCTCCAGGGTTGAACGCCATCGCTCTCTACATAGGACACTCGCTCTGCGCACATCTCTTCCCCTTCCACTGGAAAGTTCCCTTCATGAGAACACATACCCTACGTTTAGTTGAGGCAGTCTGGGGTACCGCTTTATGGGTCATCATTGCGCATGTCATGGCAAAGAAAAAGGTTTTCATCACGCTTTGAAAGGATATGTCCTGCACTCTTAAAGAGAGGGATCTGTAAATATTTTGATGGAAATGTTAACAATCTTGATTGTTAGTTCAGAAGACAATATTTTTAGAAGCTACTTGTATACTTAGATTTAAGTAATAATTTTATATGCATTTTTGATGTAAGAATTTGTCTAATTTATATTAGGCAACAACTCAGAGATTAGGAATTAACCCAGTAGACGGCAAACTTCTACATTCAGTTTATAAACAACTGTATAACCTTCGAGTAAGTTTATATGGTAATCTTTCCTTTTAAATGGTTGCAAATTATTATTGTATATATTCAATAAGAATAGCTGATCTTGATTCACATCAACACCAGTCAGAAAGCTTTCTCCTAACTGCAATGATTAAAACACCGGTGGCTGTAGTGTAAAAGCTACCTATCACATTATGGCGCCAGTGGTTTGCCGAGATGTGTTCAGAAATTATATAAAAAAAATTATATAAAACATCTTTATAAATTGTTTGAGTCTTAAATTTTTATTGGCATTGGGTCCCCAATTTTATGATTAAAGGTAAAAATTGTACATTGTGTGCCAGTTGGATTAGTGTCCAAAAAGCTATGGGTGATTATCCTTACTGATAGTTTCTAACAAAATCAAACTGCCGAACTGCTTCTATAAAAAATTATTATGTATTTTTTACTACACAAACCGCTTGTTAACCCTTTAAAGAAATAATTTTTCTGTTATAAATTTCATATCTTCTTAAGTTGCCATACTTGTTAACTTAACTGCAGTCTATTTAAAAATGTATTTAGTTTATTTGAACAAATGCTATACCGGTTTTGTGGCAATTATAGTTTGTTAATTATATTACCGACTTTTTTATTACTTCAATAAATAAATAGGATAATAATGTATAATTTTGATGTATGAAATATATGTATTTGGTTGTAAAATAGCGTAGTATAGATATCAGGTTCAAAGAAGAAAATGTACACTGAGCAAAAAAAGGTTTTCGAATACCAGTTAATACAAAATATTTTATGGACGATGTTTACATACATGCATACATGCGAATAATCGAATGTACTACAAAACTATCGCGCAGATAATTGTTTTGTCTTTACTCTTACAATCTTTGATTACTATAGGTTTGTAGTTATGCACTGCAAGGCACAAACATTTAAGATATTATCATGCCATCTTTGTAAGAAAAAAAATGCGTTTTGCCCGGACAATATACTGCACAACAGAAAAATATTTTACGAATCTACAGATAGTTGAACCGAATCTGGGTAATCTTAGCATCTCTCATTTGAGGCGACTTAAGGGACTTCAACCAGGTTGTCAATGCTTTTAGTTCGCGTCTCTAGAAATCGAGGTGCGATGGATTTATATACAAAAATGATATTAAAAGTTTTAGACTATCGCGATTTGTACCTATACTTAATATAATGTTAGACAACGGGTCTTAATCAATCAATAGGTATTTATTACCTTTTAAATACTTTGTCGCGAGTAAGACCCGTTGTCTAACCATAATTATATTACTCAGTGAACATTTTCATCGAACCTTCTAGATATTAAAACGAAGACTGAGTGTTAGTAAAACTCATAAGTGCTCCAACAGTTCTCATATCTTTTGGTTTTCACACATAGTATTGTACTAATTGTATAAAATTCTAGTCTTAGTGCATGTTTTGAAGTTGTCTGTAAAATTGTATATGAAATAGTTATTAAGTAAGCTTAACAAGTGAATATAAATATAAATAATAATGGTGTCTTTTATTTATAGCTTTGTGAATGTTATTGAAATAGATTAATACATTGAACGATATACCGATCATGAACAATGAATAACACATTTTCCACTGTTTTCTGCTGCATTAAATGTGTTTTAAAATATATTACTTAAGAATAGACCTTATTAGTCCTGTGGTTATGAGAACGCGTTTAGTCTGCGGCCGGTCACGATTTCGATGTCGGGGTCAGGCACTGCTATGCGGTCTTTCTTATAGATTATTCTCAGGCGTAGATCGGTCTTCGGCCTTGCAACGGCTGTGTTTGATGAATTGGGACCTAAAACATAATATGCCATACTTTGGGTGTGTTTGATAAATATCAACCCTACCCTTGCAAGAAATACCAGCTTAATTCTTTCGGCAATTACAATCAAACAGCTTATTGTAGTCAAATGTTGGTTAGTAAAATAACTCTCGCCATAGAAATAATTCCTGTGTAGCGGAGGACTTTTTTAACAATCCAATAGAACGAAGAAAATCCAGCCACGAAGCAACTATTTCTGGTTCACAAATTTTTGTCCCGTGTGAGTATCGAATTAAACACTATGCGATTTCTAATTTCCTAATTTTTCTTTTACGGCTGCTTTAGAAGAAATACGTGGCGTTAAGAAAGCGTTCTTACCACCTAAAGCTAGTAGCGAGCCCTTGGCACCTCAGGTTGGTGCTAGTAAAGCTGTATCTAACAACCGCCCTCGGCAGCGGGCGGTCTGTTACAATAAGCCTTCACAAGGTTTTATACCTGGATGCTGCCCTGCTCATGCTACACATCCAACGAGTAATGCTCCTCCGCAGGGGAGCTATCATTCTCAATGGCCTCAGGGATATTACGACAACTCTAATCGTAGAGGGGCCTGCATCCATAGGGGTTCCTTTCGATCATGAGCCTATCGACATAATCGGCCCGGCAACGGCCAATTCAAAAAGGCTAGAATTCAAAGCACATCTGCAGATGCCTCTAGAAACGAACAGACTAAAAAGCGAAGAAACCGACTGGCGCTGTCCGAGCACCAAGTTCAAGGCTGGCCAGTTGGCCCGCTTTGCCAATTGCTGGGAACACTTGGGAATACCATTCCTGCAAAGACCTCCACTGATTGTGCCAAATATAAAAAACAGTACCTTCAATATTCCAAAATCTCCAGAAATGTCGAGCCTTATAAATCAAATGAAAGCGCAAGGGGGTCCTCGAGACTGCAGATCTGTCACCGAGCTTATGTCGACGATATTTTTAGTGCCAAAAAGCGACAGCTCTTTTCGTCCAATTTTCAATCTGAAAGCTCTAAACGAGTTGTTCTCACAGAACGATTTAGACTGATAAACGTATACCGGGTACCAGACTTTCTGCAGCCTCGGGATTGGCTATGCAAAATAAACCTCTTTCAGACCTATTTTCACTTAACCATTTCGCAGTCCCAACTGTTAAATCTTCCGGGGTTTTGAAGTATTAAAACAAACCGTTATGTTCCACGATAACTTTTATTTTATGGCACAATCACTATTAAATACTATAAACCAACTCGATTCGTAGCTCAACAGCGACTGACTGTTCTTACTTATCGAAAACGGAAAGTAAAATAAAATAACAAGCACTCAACTGACTAACACACGCTATTTTTAACAACTGTCAGCTATGTCAATTGAGTGACCGATAAATATAAAATATTCTTAAAACACAAGTTTGAATCAACACATATATACCTATATATAAATAACTAGATATATTCTAAAAATACATGTTAAAATCAAGACATTATAGTATCTACATTATATTATTTTATTCGAACTTCCGTTATATTTAATTGAATCATTGACAATGTTTTCGAATTCACAACTTATTAATTTTCAAATGCGCAATATTAATATAAAATTAAAGCATTAATTTCAATAAGCTAACAATTCGTCCATCCTGATAATTTCTCGCGTCCTCGCGAATCACAACTAAATACAAAATCCCATAGGACTTACATATGAATTCATTCGCTAAATAAAATTTTATTAACACAAAATTTTCACTATTCCATCAAAACAATGACATCATGACAACGGTTCCCTATCCATTAGCATAAAATTTTAAGACCTAATATAACTTAGCATAATGTTGTTTGGCATAATTATATTTTCGCATAATATAATTACGCATAACAGCTTACGCATAATTTTTTAAGCATAATTTCTCTAACCATAATAATGATTAAGCATAATATTGTAAAGCATAAATTTATTAAGCATAAAGTTCTAAACCATAACTTTTTTAAGCATAATATCCTAAAGCATAAATTGATGATGTGTTGAATGAGTTTCTGTCACGGCTCCGGCGCTGCGGGCCTCCGGCGGCCCCATGCCTACGCGATTTTAAATAACACTCTAGGGGTAGGACAAACAAGACTACGTGAAGTCGGTTTTGCAGCAATTCGGTTCTGTGACTAACTTTTGTTGCACAGCATATTACAAGCAATTGCTAAAAATATACACCTAAAATAAATAATTAAGGACTACTATTTCAATCAGTTAACTTCTATCTGAGTTAACTTCTATTATGCTAAAAGTCTTTAGGCCTACTAACGTTATGCTAATACTCATTAGGCCTACTAACGTTATGGGAATCAAATTTATGCCAAAACAAATTAGTCTTTAACATGATTATGCCAACATAAAATGTATGCCTAAAAAAAGTATGCCAAAGTATTATTATGCCAAAACAAATTGTGCCAAAATCGTTATGCCGAAGTATATTAGGACAAAAAACATTATGCGAAAAGAAGGGATCCCCATGACAACATACAGTCATAATTATAGAACAAATACATATGTGCACATTGCACTTCAAATTAATGTCTGTTCATTACAGTAACACAGCACTCATAGCAGGTTAACAGCAACACGTGCACATTGCACTTCAAGTATTTCTATCTTCACGCTTATAACAGATAAATAACAGGTGCACATTGCACTTTGACTAGTTTTACCTTCACGCTCATAGCAGGTAAATAACAGGTGCACATTGCACTTTGACTAGTTTTACCTTCACGCTCATAGCAGGTAAATAACAGGTGCACATTGAACTTCAACTGGTTTTACCTTCACGCTCATAGCAGGTAAATAGCAACACGTGCACATTGCACTTCAAGTAGTTACCTTTACGCTCATAGCAGGTAAACATCAACACGTGCACATTGCACTTGAAGTAGTTACCTTTACGCTCATAGCAGGTAAACATCAACATGTGCACATTGCACTTCAAGTATCTGTAGCTTTACCTTTACGCTCATAGCAGGTAAACAACACGTGCACATTGCACTTCAAGTATTTATCTACATTTACGCTTTACATTTAGTGTAGATTTTTAACATAAATGTATACAATAATAAGTTTTAAATGCTTGAATCGCTGTTTATTAATCATACTTTTTTTTATCAAATGTAAATCATGACAAAGTAAATAATTAAGTTTCTTTTCTTACACGCAAATACACATACCCACACATAGAAGGTTAATATATAATAAAATTACATAGTAAATCATAGCAAATATATTATTTTAGTCATTTTAATCATCATTCTCGCTCTCGCTTGTATACGATGCACTACCTTGATTATCAAAACAAAGCCAAGGGTGTATTTTATCGACAGAGAATACACCCTTGTATTTAGAAGTTCTTTTTTTAGTAATAGGAGTATCTATTACCTCATATCTATCATGTTCTAAGACTTTAGTAACTCTATAAGGCCCAGAACACTTCGGTAATAACTTTCTACTTTGACCTACAGTATGCGTTGCTCTTTCAACTCTCACTAAATCTCCAACTTTAAATTCTAATGGTTTCTTTCTTTTCTTATCATATTTATCTTTTTGTTTTTCTTGTGACTTTGTAATGTATTCATTTACTTCCTCCCTAATCTTAAGTAATCTGTCATCGGTGCTTACTGTATTTTCCTCAAGACTACTTTCAACTATATCCTCCTCTATTTCTGTAACTAAATTGCCGTCATTGATCCCGGTGAGTCTTAGCCCAAACAAAACCTCCGAGGGAGTTTTACCTGTACCTTTGTTAACAGTGTTGTTTATTCCCCATTGTACTTGTAATTATCGATCATCCCAAAGTTTTTCATCTTTACCGTGGTTTTGTGAAGCCAAAGAGTCCAAAATGGTTCGATTATATCGTTTGACCTGACCATTTGCCCTAGGCGAAGCGACTGCATTTTTTTATATGATGTACTTCTAGTCATAAAACTTTAGAATTTTGAACTTGTAAACGATGTTCCTCGGTCACTAATAAGTAACTTTGGTAATCCAAACGTCCCAAAATAATCCCTAAGAACTGCGATAGTGGTAGCTGATTTAGTATTTTTTTTTTACCGCCTTTAAAACTACAAACTTTGTGAACGACTCTACAATCACTAAAATATAGCAATTCTTTCTTTTCGACTTTACAAATGGACCAACATGATCGATATGTATGGTGTGAAAGGGTGTAGCTTCCTTAGGTATGGGTGCAAAGAGCCTTGTTTTTTTCCTGCTGGTAATTTATTATGTGCACATTCTAAACAAGAATTTATATATCTTTTTTATAAATTTTCGCATGCGAGGAAACCAATAGTGTTGTTTTATTTTATCCAATATTTTATCAAACGCAAAATGACCTATTTCATCATGATTTTTGCGCAGTATCTGCCACCTACAACACACCTACCCTTTGGCACCACCCACCTCAATCCATCCGCCTATCGCGTTTGACAGCAAAATTCTTTCGTATCTCTACCAAACTATCAAATTCCTGAAAGAAAGGATTTTCTTAATGCGTTGTATTTCAGAGTCCTGATATTGTACCACTGACAACCAATCATCTGTGACAGTCATAACGTCAAAATTATCGTTAGCCTGAATTATTCCCGCATTTTCTACGGCTTCATTTCTACTCAACGCGTCAACGTGAATCATACTTCTGCCAGTTTTATAAACGATGTTACAGTCATACTCCTGACTTTGTGACCAAATCCAAGCAGAATTCTTCTTTAATAACTTCGTTAGGGGACGAGCTATTTCGCCAAAACCTCGAATAAAACGTCGAAATAAGCTAGCTAGTCCAATAAACCGTATAACATTATGTACATCTTTGGGCTTAGGAAAGATTTTGACAGCTGCAATTTTAGCCATACCCGGTCTTACGCCTTCGCTAGTAATCTTAAATCCTAAGTAGTCAACGCGATTTGGGAAAAAGTAACATTTTTGTGGTTCTAAAGTCAATCCTGCCTCTCTAAACTTTTGAAGTACGATTCGTAACCTATTGATGCCTTGTTCAAATGTCCTACTTGGTACTAAGACGTCATCCATATAGGCCAATGCAATATTGTAACGTAAATTACCCAAAACCAAATTGAGAAAAGCCAGCCACAGTCGAGCGCCAGCCTGCTATACTGCCTTATGTAAGGGGTGTCACTGACAAGATTGGCTACATCTTGAAGCGAGCTTCAATCAATTTTTACCATCCGTCAAGTGCCAATTAATTACCTTTACAAGATGCAGGGGTCTATAAAATAGATTGTGACTGCGAACTCTCATACATTGGTCAAACCAAGAGAAGCATAGGCACCCGCATAAAAGAACACATAGCTGACGTAAAACACAAACGCTCGTTGAAGTTTGCTGTGTGTGAACATGTACAACAGGGGACCAACCACTACCTGAGATTTGACAAACCACAGATTCTCGCTAAAGAACACCGATTCCTACCAAGGATGCTTCGCGAGGCTATTGAAATCAAAAAACATCCCTATTTCAATAGAGAAGATGGTTGGAATGTACCACCAGCTTGGGATCCAGTACTTCAAATAGTCAAACCCAAGAAGAAACAAACCACAGCTAGACTTCATGATACTTTGAGCTCATTCTGCGTAAATAGAAACACCCATGATTAAATTATGTTCGGGTACTTTGAAATAACTACACTGGAACATTGAGACAACTACCATCTTAGTCTCCCCGTGACCATGGCTGCTGAAAAGCAACCGAAACGTCGGGGAAAGTGTAAACCAAAAATAAATAGATTTAATAGTTTAAATAATTTTGTTAACTTATAAATTAGTAAAATAAAATCAATAGTAGTAGTAGTGTAATATTTTCAAAATTTTGTAATACAGTGATAAATAAACAACGCGATAAAATCCGTATATAGTAGTTTAATTTCAATGAACGGATAATGTTGTTTAATCGTTTTCTTATTCAAAGCACGATAATCTACGCAAAGCCGTTTATCCCCAGTCTTCTTTTTAACTAACAGAACAGGATTTGCATATGGAGATTGAGACTAATTATACCATATTTTAAGAGTTCTTCAACCATAGTCCTGACCTCTTCCTTTTCAGAATGACTTAATTTATATGGTCGATAAACGACTGGTTCTGTATCTACTAGCTGAATATTCATTTCGGAAATGGTTGTTCGACCTAATTCAGACAAATCTTTAGCAAAACAATCGCGGTACTCGTTCAATGTATTAAATAATTGAAGTTTCTGGTTGTTATCTAAACTTAAGTCGATATTAAGGTCATCCAACGTAAGTGGAGATCTACTCCGAGTTGTATTCTCTTATATCGTATTTACGTTATTAATAATATGAAAAATATAAGCACGAGCCAAGACTTGGCTCTCTTTAAATTGAATTGATCTGTTATTATAATTTAGAATTATTAGATAACCAATACCGTTCTTAATATTATAAGTACCGATCTTTACATCGTAATTTAAACGTTGACCATTTTCGACGGACAATACCATCATAATGAGTATCAGTAAATACCTTAATAGAAATACACCCTTCAGTATTAACAGTTTTAAAAGACTTAAAAACCAGTCGTGTATCGTCCCCAAGCTGTCTATCGGTGATCATTAAATATTTATCAGATTTAAACACCCAAATGTTAGGTTGCTCTGTAGCAGTCTGTCCAATCAGTAAATCATAGTTTAAGTAATTATCAGGTACAACCACTACCTCAACATGAATTTTAGCGTCATCAATAATCAGTGAAATTTTAGTTTTACCTAAAGCAGTCACGTACGTATTAACAAAACCTTTAAGTGATGGAAAATCATTAATTTGCCATTTTTCACGCGGTACTATGTCCTTCATAACGGTTTCTTTTATGAAAGAACATGGACTGCCAAAATCTACGTAACCTGTTAACTGCACATTATTAACGTTTACGTGTTTAATGTATTTATTATCTGCTAATTTACCATCATCATTTAGTCATAATGATTTAACTTCGACTTTATCTACCCAAATGCTTCTAACGCAGGATTGTCATGGATTGTCTTGACCGATGCGTTTACACTTTCTGCACTTAATGATTGGTTTCTTACATTCCGACACTACATGACCCGTTTCATGACAATTAAAACACCTCAAGATTCTACTAGGATCATTTTTTAATGATCTACGTAGTAAGTATCAGTTGCGGAACGTACTGGTTGTTTTATGAATTTATCTGGTCGTTCATGTTTCACACCCCTCAGATAATCCAATAGTTTGTCAGCATCCTCGAAACCTACTGGCTCTGCTCCATACCTCTATCATCTATTCCATACACAATACAATCGATAGCATTCCTACCTACTATGCCGCACCGATTCAAAGCAATTAATTTTTCGTAATAATATTCTTCTAAATCATCGCCAAATTTTGCCCTTATAGCTAGCATTTCTGTGAGCAAATGACCATAGTTTTCGTATGTCGGAAAAGCAGATTTAAGTTTTTCAACCCATTCATCCCATGTGAGCAATACTGACGGTTGTACCTCGTACCATTTATTTTTGCAGTGCCGACTAACTTTGGGAGAGCGTAATGAGCGGTCTGCTTACTATCCCAAGCATAGATCTCAGAACATTCTTTCACTTTGTTTAACCACGTGAGAATAGTTTGGTTTTTCGATTTAGGGTCAAATTCTGGTACTACATTATTGTAAGTAAACTTTTCTTTATATGGTGGATTTATGGCTGAGATAGATTGCAAAGAATTTTTGATGCATTTTAGTATTTCATAATTAACAGCATTAGTAGACGGAGAGTGTGATGTAACAGACGCAAATCTTTCTCTAGAACAATGGCGTACTAGACTACGTGACCTACTAGGACTTTCTTTACGAGGAGTCTGCAATCTGTGACGCCTTTGCTTAAAACGATTATGAGTTACAGGTCTATTTATCGGTTCATGTCTGTGTGCGTCGGCTGACGACACACGTGACGTGCAGTACCGCAACGGAGGTGTTACGACTGACCTGCTACGACTTCTTGCCTGCGATTGAACTCCTCCAGGTGATCTACTAGATCTGAGCCGCTCGGAGTCACGCCTGTCGGTGTGGAGCACGGTGACGAGCGACGACTTTGACTGAACCCTCCAGCGCGTGTACGTGATCGGCTGCGTCTAGTAGGCCCCTGTAGTACAATGCTGCGGTGACTCTCCTTGGACCTTGGTCTACTCTTGGACCCGTTGCTGGGCATCTTTAGGACTATATCCAATGATCTGAAATATTTAGAACAACGAGTACCTAATTCATAAAAAAAAGTCGTAAAGACATTAACTAAGTAATTTACTTAATAGGAATAATAAACATGGGTATAAATTTCAACTATGTCTTATTACAAATCTTCTAAGCACATACATATCTGCTACCTACTTATTGAATACCTAATATTTTATTACTATTAACCCTAATTGTGTTGAAAATTAAGTCTATGTAACATTTTAATAACTGCCATTAGACAATTTAATGTACAAGACTAGTATTGCGATATTTAGCTTAGTATCAGAATAAAGTGATTCGTATATTTAATAAGCACAAAGAAATATTGCAAGGATTTCAAGGGTAAATTGGTTTCTGTTTTACCACAAGTACTACACTAATAAAACCATACACATAAGAACTTACATTTGAATCAATGATATTTACGATTTGTTTTAACAAATTAGTAAAATATTAGTAACCCGAACTGCATTTCATATTGTAATATTTATAGGTCAATGCATTCTCGAAAAATCTCTTTAACAACAAAGGGCTAAGCGCAATAGGTTACTATCGAATCAGTATTAACCTCTAATTTGTACTTAACAAGAATATATTAGAGACTCGAATAAAAAGTAATGTACTTGTATGCCTCTTTAAGCAAAAAATTCACGTCATTTTTTTTATTTTTTTTATTCAATTGTAAGAAGGTAATTCAAACTAAAATTCAATACAAATAATCGAAATCAGTTATTAGGTACTATACCTTATTATATGGGCGTACGATCACACCAGGGTGGTAGCAATGCCTCAGTATTCCTTGGTGTAATCCCACTTATAAATTGTTAAATCTTCCGGGGTTTTGAAGTATTAAAACAAACCGTTATGTTCCACGACAACTTTTATTTTATGGCACAATCACTATTAAATACTATAAACCAACTCGATTCGTAGCTCAACAGCGACTGACTGTTCTTATTTATCGAAAACGGAAAGTAAAATAAAATAACAAGCACTCAACTGACTAACACACGCTATTTTTAACAACTGTCAGCTATGTCAATTGAGTGACCGATAAATATAAAATATTCTTAAAACACAAGTTTAAATCAACACATATATATATAAATAACTAGATATATTCTAAAAATACATGTTAAAATCAAGACATATTATAGTATCTACATTATATTATTTTATACGAACTTCCGTTATATTTAATTGAATCGTTGACAATGTTTTCGAATTCACAACTTATTAATTTTCAAATGCGCAATATTAATATAAAATTAAAGCATTAATTTCAATAAGCACAACGAAGGTTTCTCAGACTGATTTACAATGCAGAATTACTCCAAATGATGTGTCTACCTTTCAGACTGAGTTCGGCTCCAAAGGTCTTTGTATGCTTGACTAACTGGATTGCCCAAACATTGCGAGAAGAAGGCATTCGCGTAATTGTCTATTTAGACGTTTTTTAATAGCCCATCAAGACATAGACGTTGTGCGATCGCAGATTCAGTCGGTGCTACAAAGACTACAGTACCTAGGTTGGCAGGTCAATTTCCACAAGTCAGTGCTCACACCCAAAAATAATTTGGAGTACTCAGGCAGTCTTTAGGACCCTTGGCTCAATCAGAAACGACTTCCACCGCAGAAGTATCCCAATCTGCTCTCCAAATTATCACACGTTCTGAACGACAAGAGAGTAGAGTTAAAAAATCTGCAAAGCCTTGTGCGTCTTCTGAATTTCGGCAGTTTTGCAGTTCCAAATGGGAGACTCAATCATAGGAGTTTGCTGGAGTTCCTAAACTCTGTTCCAAAATCCTTAAACCATCTGCATGCTCTACCAACAGGCCTCGACACTGCAGGCAGACCTGCTACACGCGTTGTGATAGCAGGTTGGATTAGATCCCTTCTATTAGAGGCGAACATTATAGCGACCACTGGTAGCTTTTGGTCTGCGGTTGTCTGTCTAAAAACTGGTCGGAAATTCTTCCAGTTGATAAGATTTTTGCTAGATGCAACTGGAGAGCTGAAAATACTTTAAGAAATTTTACAAATGTCAGGTTGTCCCAGCCGCCTCATGCTCAGGTAGTATTGTCACTAATTTGTTTGATCCTTTAAGATGACTTGCTTAGGATTGGATTTGTGTAATCACTATGTAACTTTAAGGTTAAATCATCCTAGAGAAATACAAACTACCTTTGTCAATTTAGTTGATTTCTTAAAATTAGTTTTTCCTAATTGCTTATATCTTGATTTTGTTCTCGTACCTATCTACCTAAATAGGCAATGATTGACAACCTTTTATTTTAAAGTAAAGTTTACCTGTTTACAACTAATTTGTTTTATATTTATGAGGAATAAGTATGACGGGTAAAGCTAATAGGTATATCCCCTGATTCTCGTTACATGTTTCATTAGCATGCATTTATATGGTCATCCTCACATTGGCGTTTCTCCACCACCAGGCGATAACAAACACGTCTCAATCCATTAAGCTTCGAATTTACGGTTAAGTGATTTAATAGATGCGTTTTTCCTAAAATAAAACGCTTATTAAATTAGTTACCTATATTTGAAGCTTAAATAATGCCTGCCTGTTGATTTTCTACGCAATGAACAAGAGGCTAAAGCGCATAACACGACGAGCCCTCCAGGTGGTGGGGGAAGGGAGGTATCAGGGGAGGGAGGTACGAAAGAGATGGGTATACATGGGTAGAAGGAAAAGGGGGAAATGGGCGGAAACGGAAGTGTCTCTCAATCAATTAAGCTTCGAATTTAGGTAAGTAATTTAATAAGCGTTTTTTTTTCAGGAAAAGCGCTTCTTTTATTGGAAGAAGTAAGTAACGATAGTTTGCAAGCTAATTATTAGATAAAATAAATAATCTACACATTTTATCACGTATAATAAAGTTTAAAAATTTAGGTAGTTATACCTTTCGCGAAATGCTGCCAACCGAACGTCGCAAAAGACGACACTATAATCATACTATAATGATATAAAATCGAGCCATCATCTGGCACGTGAGCAATGTCAAAACGAAACGGAAGTATAAAGCGCATCTAGCATAGAGGAAGTAGTAATCGGTAACCAAAGGCAAAAAGGACGGTCGCTCGACTCAATATGTAGGTATTCAAGATGGATGCCGGACAATGGTACAGAACAAATAATAAGTACTAGTAATATACTAGCCAATTTACTAGATATTTATATTAATAAAAAGGTTAGTTACTGCATTTATTATGGACTAGACTTTGACCGAAAATGTGTGACGCTTTTCTATGGCATGCATACTTATAATTTCTAAAGTAGTATTACCTACTCCAACATTTTAAATTGGTATAATATTTTGGCAGGCTAATCTTTTTAGGACGAATGAGCAAATGAAGCATGAAGGAAATAACGGTAAAGTGGTGCAGCGGTAGGAAATACGACTGCTGTGCATGCGTCATATTTGATTCTCGAACCAGACGTAGGATATTAGATTTTTGATTGAGAAATTCTCAGAAGCTTCAAGTACTGTGCCCGTTTGGCGGTAATAGGCTCGCTCTCCATAACTTAGGAACTAAAATTATACTTAGTGAAATGTAGGTGTACATCTTTGCTTATCTCTGTATAGGCATAAAATATATATATTAAATCGTGGTACAGCAGTCTACTGTCTTAAATACACAGTCTTAACCTGTCTGGATTAGACTGGGTGCCAAAGAAGTGCATTTTTAAAATGATGTGTTTAGGAAATAAAGGTAAGGCAAAAAAACAATCGATATTACAATATTTGACGTTTTATTAGAAGGGTGACAGTAAATCCGCTATGTCATTGAAAAATAATAATAAAACAAACGATTCAACAAATCATGACTCAAGGTAACGCATAGTTTTAACAAATAAAACTATCAATAAAATTACACTTTAATGAATAACAAGTGTAGACGGCCCACGTGAGACCGACCACGTACGTACGCGGTACGATCCATTCGAGACTGGGACGTCGTCTAAATAAACAAGCATTTGACGGTAACCGCAGGCCCCAATGAATCGTAGCTTGTCACCCAAACATGTATGGTGCATACCAACGTATAAAAGTAAGTATGTTTGGCATTTCTTTTACATAACAAGTTATTATGTCGTTACAAGCCGGCGCACTCGCACCTCTCATATATATTAAAATTTCTTCATTATAAGTTAAATATAATCTAACATCAGTTAATTCATTATAATTCCTATAAAATCACTTTTGCAGACGGTAAATGCCATATTAGGAATTGAATATTTCATATATTTAAATAATTATATTTTCTATAAAGGATACTTTTCGATATCGTTTCTTTCTATCCTATCGGTAGTTACACCGTTACAATCGATAGCTGATAGGCAGGCACACATTGCAGTTTCAATAATAAACTTGTATGTAGGTACTAACGATACTTTAACTAGAGACCTAACTTGTATAGTGATAAAGACATGTAAACAGTGTTTATATATATCTAAAATTTCCTTAGAAAAAATCTCTTAAAATATATCTCAATTCTTTAAAAGTTTCCCCGATGAGACGGGGCAATATTAATGTCGATATATTAATTCAGCGCTATATAAATAGAACATTTTCTTATATTACTAAATAGGAAGAACATTTACGAGTGTATAAAGAGAACAAATTAATTGCACAAACAGTGAAATATTAATACGAAACAATGATAATAAACACCTCTATACAGGCATTCAGATATATGAATATTTTTTACACATGTGTGAGATATTTACAGCGCGACTATTTTAAGTCAGTATATGGAAAACAACGGTTGGTTAAATATCAAATGTCACATTTAAATACAGAATAATATGACGTCATTGCCTTGGGTAAAAGGTAAAGTGCGTAAGCGCCATTTGTGGCATTTCTTCTTATATTTGCTTAAATACTGATTGCAAATGTATTTAAGTTGAAATAGCAAAAATGGCGCTTATGTCGCTTTGACTTTTACACGTCGTTACGACTTAGGCTAAGTTCCTATCAAAAAACGAGTCTTACCAGCTACGGACAATAAAATTTTGACATATTTTTCATAGTGTGGCAAAAATTTACTGTCCGTAGGTAAAACTTCTCCTTTCTTGATATTTTAGGAATTGGGCCGTAGGATATTAAACACTAATTATCGTTTTCTATTTGACGTTAAAACAACGCTAAAGGTTAACTGGGGGTAAGATGAGCTTTATTTTTACCCCAAGGTAAGCATACCTTATATTTGTTAGATTATTAATTCTAGTATACATGTCAGAAGCTTAGTAATTATCACTCTGAGCATCTTACCCCAATCAACCGCATACAGCAATATTGGCTAGTCATATAAATTATTCTAGCGAAAATTTATAACAGCACACATTTACATATTTCTCCGATGTATATAGTTAGGTGTAAGTTAAATATAGTCTACAATTAGTGTAATAAGTACTTGAGCTCACTTTAAGTCACTCATATTACTAGAAATGGAATGTTTAGTGGGTAAAGAATGTTAGAAAGATCACTAGCGAAATTTACTCTTTGTATACGTCATGCACCAAATTATTATGATTTAAGTATATTATATTGGATACTACACTCGGTTACAGCACTTTTTCCTGACAACCATGATCCATGCAAAATTGTATGATAATCGGTCGAGTAATTAAGGCTTGCAAGCGTAACAAACAAAGTCATTAGTTAAGAAGTTAGGATGTAATTATTTAACATTGTTCCTGAATGTCCTGTAGGATTATACAGAAGTATTATATATATATTTATATTTATATATCGCCAGTTATGTTCAGGGAATGACGGGCATATTAACAGAGTGTGATACCGGGTTTAGACAATTACAAACATTACTACATAATAGCATTAACCTCATTTCGGTTGCCTCAAATTTTCATTACCTACGATTAGTATCAAAAATACCAATCTATGTAATCTTGAAGTAATATTACTTTATGACGTATACAAAGCTATTTAACACGCGGCTATCACGCTGCGTTCATGAGATAACGGCAGAGTTGGCAAGACCATCACGAATACATATGCACTGTATGATTACTCTTAGATTCCACAGAAGTTATTGTTGCAAATGGATTTACAATTAAGCTTTAGGTGTCTGACTACAAAAATGGAGATTTGATATTTTATTTATGCAACCATTTGTTTGAGAGTTTTCGAATAGAAAATACCTACCTTAAGAATATGGATAAGCGGCTATCATTTGCTGTATTGGATACAGCTTAAAGTTATTCATTTAAAAAATGAAAAATAATGGCGTTGTGATATTTTACCAAAAAGGTTTTAGTCAAAATATTATAGAGTAAAAGTTTTGAGGAGTTTGAAATTGGAACAAGGAAACGTTTAAAACCAAAAAGCAATGGGATATTAAAATATTGCCAACATACCGTTTAGGATATAAATTAACGGCTACTTCCCATTTGGTAAACTTCCCATTTCGTAAACCTCAAACTGTACCTACTAAAAAGTTGCGTTTGGTAAACATTTCGTTACTTCATACATTTAATCCCATTTGGTAAACTTTGTTAGTATTGTTATTTTTGTACGGTACAGTCAGTGTCAAATTAGTATTAAATTAGAGATGTATATATTTTTAAATGCTTCAGTCTTGAGATAGTATCTCGACCATCAAAAAGAATGGCTGATCAAGAAGAAGTAAAAAAAACGTATTAAAGTCTGTAAAAATACCACGATGCTACTAAAAATACCACGTGCTTTTCCCGCAAAAGAAGCACCGAGCGGGTTCTCAGGTAGGGATTTATTGTCCTTACCATCGTTTTAAACAAAAGGTGTGAATGAGATAGACATAAGTAAGTATACGTAAATTATATCTATTACCGGGTTTAACTTATCAGTTCACTCGTTTTATGCATAGTGCAAGGTCGTTGCAATGTCGGGTGAGGGATCTTCTAGTGGTGCAGTGAATTTAAAAATTATTAATAGTACACGAGGCGGTGAAATTTTATTACGCGCTGGGCATCAATATTATAAACAGAAAAATAATAAGGACTCAAGTTGGTGGCGCTGTGTTAATAGAAAAGATGGATGTTCAGCAAGTGTAACTTTGAATTCAAATCGAAGCCATGTATTAAGAGAAAATGCTCACTGCAGTTCTTGTATTCCGAATTTTGAAAAAAATGAAGTGAAAGTAGCCATCGAAAAATGTAAACAAACTATATGTGAAGATCTGAAGCCGATTCCAGCTACATACAGGAAATGTACTAAAAAGCTGAAAGATAATGGTTATGAAATTATTAAAGAATTACCAAATTTTGACAAAGTTAAAAGCAGATTGTATAGACACAGAAATAGACAACTAGGAATCACAAAATCTCAGCACTCTAACTCTACAGAAATCGTGATTCCTGACCGTTTTAAAGACAATTTATTGTTTGATGAGATTGACGGTGAAAATAGAATGATTGTGTTTGGTTCAAAGAGTGCAATTGCACATTTAAATGACGTCCGTCACTACTTTGCGGACGGAACGTTCAAATGTTGTGCAAAGCCGTTTCTTCAACTATACGTTGTACACGGAGACATAGGAAGTACAGAAACTGGGACAAATATTGTACCATTTTTTTATGCAGTGTTGACAAACAAAGAAGAAACTACATATGAAAGACTGTTTTACAAACTAAAATTTCATTTACCAGAGTGGACAGCCGATATTATTACCTTGGATTTCGAAAAAGCTCCAATAAATGCAATTAAAAAGACATTTCCAAACATAATTGTTAAGGGGTGTTTTGTTCACTTTGGCAGAGCGCTATTAAGAAAGGCAAAATCTCTTGGCTTATTACAACATGAAGAATCTCACTATCACGTCAAACTATGTATGGCTCTGGCACATTTACCAAAAGAAGACATAAACGATGGATGGCTATACGTTATGAGTCAAAGGTAAATTAATTTTGCAGTATTGAAATGAACGCGTTTAGTTCTGGATATTTCTTCTACCGCCATTTTCTACAGTCATTTTTATGCGTTAGAAACTAGGTAATATATGGTTTTTCGTATCATAATCTTCAACGAATTAATTCTGTTACAGTTTTGAAGAAAAAGCTATAACTGAATTCAATGATTACTTTGTGGATCAGTGGTTGGAAAATGAAGATATGATGAATATTTGGTGCTGCTACGCACAAAGACACCGCACTACAAACCTCATGGAATCTTGGAATTGGAGTTTCAATAGTGAAATTGGAAAAAGGCCATCAATTCTTTTATTTTTCGAAACGATATCAGGCAATATTAAACATTATGAAAATCTTCTGAAAAGGTACATATTTTTGTTTCAATGACCTGTATTTTTAGGCGACACATATGATAAAAATTATACATTATTACTTTAATTAATCATAACAATTTTGTACAGCTTTTATAATAATGGAGAAAGTATATCAAAACGAAGAAAAAAATTTATCCAAAATGATATACGAATTAACAATATTCTCGGCGATTACAAAAGTGGAAAAATATCATTGGAAAATTGTTTGAACGAATTATCAAGAATTGCTTGTATCACTTTATAATTTATTTATTGATTTTTAACTTTGTAGTGTAGGTAGTAAATTTTTTATGTTAATATTCCAAATCTGTGATTATATTTTATAGTTGATTTTGTGTGTAATTTTTAATGTTAATGTACCAAATCTGTGATTATTATTTGTTTTTATATTTAAAAGTTGATTTTGCATGTATTTTTTATGTTATTGTACCAAATCTGTGATTATTATTTGTTTTTATATTTAAAAGTTGATTTTGCATGTATTTTTTATGTTATTGTACCAAATCTGTGATTATTATTGTTTTTATATTTTATAGTTGATTTAGTATGTATTTTTTTACGTTAACGTACCAAATCAGTGACTGTTTATTTTTATATTTTATAAGTAGTTGATTTCGTATGTATTTTTTTATGTTAATGTACATTAACATAAAAAGATAGTACCAAATCTGTGATTATTGTTTTTTTATATAAGTTGATTTCGCATCTAGATTGACTTATGTTATTAAAAAAATAAAACTTGTCATCGAAATAGTCAAATCGAACTGTGATTTTTCTTAAATTTTTTGAAAGTTATTTGTACACCCCACTTTTTATTTCTGTTTTTAAATATCAATATGTGTAAATGGCATACGTACACATAATCCGACTATTGTACCTGTGATTAAAAATATTTAACAAAATAAATGACAATGTTATCATTAGTTTCGTTTTTCTTTTTTTACTTGACTGTACCCATTTCATCTGAAAGTTTACCAAATGGGATATAACACAAAAAATTATTGAAATGTTTTCGAAATGGGACTAAATGTATGAAATGTATAATGTTTACCAAACGCAACTTTTTAGTAGGTACAGTTTGAGGTTTACGAAATGGGAAGTTTACCAAATGGGAAGTAGCCAAATTAACTCATAGTTTGTATATTTTAAAGATTTCTGCGTGTATTATGAAGATAAGTGTCACTTTGTAGGGCACATATTGTCAAAGCAATAACGCTAGCTATTATTCAGCAAATACAGTTCTACCGCACTAAGAACTAAATATAGTTCTCAGAGGATTTAAAGAAGTTTTATACTATTTTTATTTATTTTGTCACCAGCCAGAAATAAGATGAATGTGAAAAAAAAGGTTACAAACTGAACACAAACTACATATTTGCGGAAAATAAAGTTATTTTCAAAGAGGTCGGTTTTATGATTCGTTATATAAACTGTTTGTTAGGTTTTCTCCTTATTTGAAGGCAGACATCCCCTATAGTTAAAATACTGCATGTAAAAGAGAGTTAGGTTTAATGTTAGTTACGTTGTTTCCGTTGAAGGCATGCCATTATTTGTACTTGTCGATCTATAGAGCGCAGTATGAACTGAGATGTATACAGCTAATGTATCTACAGGCCTCCTTAATGAGGCCCACGGTTCCAGAGACTAGACATAACCGAAAATACTTAACATACAAATCGGTTTTAAATAGGTCCTTTGTAAAGGTGCTTCCAAACTACGTACATTGTGCTTATCTGCTTATCCCTTAAAAGGGAATGTGGTGTATAATACCTCCATTTTGTCAACTATCTTTAGGCATCTTTTTTTTACGAATGTACGAATTATTTTCTATGAAAAATGGATTAAAGCAAATTATTTTACATCAGCGCTATTAAACTAATTGGCAAATAGAAATTGGCATAATGTCTTGTTACTTTAGAATTAAAATCCAAAGGACGTAAGCGATACATATCAGACTGATATTAGTCGTTATTAAACTGCAGAACTATGCTAAGTAAAAAAGCTTTGCATAATAAATGTTAGTAGTCAATAGAACTCAATAAACTGATTCAAGGCGTGGTGTTATCTAAATTGTGATCTTATTAGTTTAGCGGTGATACGTTGACGGTACAAAAACCAAAGGTACGTAAGCGCCATGTTTTGCAATACAACCTGTATTCGGTATGTTTATATCGATTTAATTCGATAATATAACATCGCTTTTATTTGAAATTAGAACATTTTATGATTTCAAATATCGCATCATGATGTTACAAACTGGCGGTTAGGTCACTTTTACGGTATTATAACTTATGAAGTAACACATTGTATAATAACTTAGTCTGAAAGCACCTCTAGATACATAAAATCTAACTTTATCTTAAATACAAGGTAAAATCTCTAGGACAATACACATTTCGCTATAAATGCAAATTCATGGAATTCAATATTATCGGTAAGACGCGCGTTGGTATATTGTGCGTCTTACATTATTATGCTACTAAGGTTCCGTTAACAAAATGCCGACATTCGTGTGCACGGCATATGTTCAGAAACTTATTAAGTAGTTTAGTAGTCTCTATTGTATAATCTAATGTCAAATACCATTAAAATTATTAGGCCACATACAGATAGACGTTCTGTTCTCATAGGCGATGTTCCAACGACGGAAAGCGGGCCGCACCGCGCGGCGACACAAATACAATGTATGCTTTGGGTAACAATAAACTTTCTTAACCTAATTGCTCATATTTTCAATGAAAACACGCATAAAATAAAACTTACAAACTAACCGCCGGTATGGCGCTTTATATATATTACGAGATTTCAAACAACACGCGTTACAGCTATCGATACTTAACTAAGACCCCAGTACTATAATTCCCTGTTTAGTCAACGCTCCTCGTACGTTCGCTGAACGAAAACTGTTTTTTTAGAGTTGTATAAAATAAATTACTATTGTGGCACTTGACAGTTTGCATACCGACGCAGCGGACATTGAATCCAGCACCACAGAGTACCTATTTACTAACAAATACAATGAGCAACCATTCAAACGCTGATAGTACATCCCTTGGACGCATGCTTAAATGTAAAAACATCCAAAATATACATTCAATCCGTTTTGGGACAGCGTTATATTTTCGACAGACGATATCTGGCTTTGAGAGTTCGTCTCACAGCTTGATCGAGACGCGGTCAGTTGGAACACAGGTCGTAGGCTTCTAAAACATGTGCTCGAACTACACGGCGAACAACTGAATCTAGATATCTGGTGACGTCGATTGGGCTACGCGCCTGGGAGACCCGGCGCAGTACATCGGAGTGTGACGTCACGCGAGCTGTTTCGCTGGTGACGTCACTTCCTGGCACCGCGCGCCACTATGGCCTGCAGGGACGCGACCTGGCTCAGCAGACTCGCGTTCTTCTGCTCGAGGGTTTCCACCCTCTTTCTGTAGTCTGTGTTCTCGGAAATAAGGACCTCGACCTTCCGTTCGAGCTGGTCCATGTATTCTTTCTTTTTGCGTCTGCTTTCTTGCGCTGATATCTGGAATAATAGAAGTACTACGTTACATTATGTTCAATTGAAACGAAGACTGTTATTCGTTTGAATAACGTAGAACTTAAAAGAAAGCTGCCGAAATATGCACATTCGTCTTCTTTACCATTCTTGTTAAAGATTTTCAAATAATTTACCTTATTCTTTATTTTCCTCCTTATCTTCTTGAGGGATTTCTCTTCGGCCTTGGTGAGGGGTAGGCGTGTGGGAACGGGATACCCTTCAGCGAGGAGTGTGCGTTTTTCTTCCTCTGTCAGGACCAATGTGCCAGTGGAACCCTTCTGTGAATTCAGAAGAGCAAGACTTTAACAAAAATTGGACAAAAGATACAGAATGTTGTTTAATTCTAAACTGTCGATTGTAATGTACCCGGACCAACAGTTGCCAAGATTTGGGCCCAACATAGGCTTCTGCTTCTGAATTGCCTAAGTTACTGGCAAATTACTTATACCTCATCGACAAAACATGACAATACACATTTGTCTCACAAGCTGGGGAGATATTATGCAAATAACATAAAAGTGTGCATATTCAAGTCATCAATCAATTTGTGATTAAACTAAGCCAGGGAAACTTTAAACTTCTGAAGTCAATCTAGACAATTTAAGCGTTCTTCTGTGGTGATATCTGTAATTGGTAAATAGATTTGGTTAAATCTGCAAATTCTTCTTTTCAACATTTTGACCGATATACGATTGATTGATCAATAATTTAAACTACATTACACAATGCGATATTTCCAGCCACAGCAAGTTTTGACATCCAAAAATAGAAAGCCCAAAAGTAACTGTCCTTAACGATAATTATAATTAATGAATATTTCATTACATGCCCAGGACTTCCCAAAATGGTGTCTGCACCTTTTGTATTCAACGGCCATAAATATTTGAGGCACTTTTATTGCTTTCGTATAATCACGAGACTATTAATGTTCTGTGCTTCATTCATTTCGCCGAACACGATATTTGTTTGACGAAATCAAAAACAAGGCATGCAAGTGCAATGATTTTTATTGCTGTAAATATTTCAAGGGGTCATGAATATTTTATGTGTCCTTGTCTCTTCTTTGACATATTATAGATATAACGTATCTATAATAATATATATATATAAACAACCAAGAAAAATCGCTAGATTTCGTTTGGGCAACCAACCACTTAATTTCCGTTACCAAAAAGGAAATACTAATAAATGTTTATTTGTTTGGTACGCTTTAACTACTCGACCGATCATCATGAAATTTTGCATACACGTTCTCAGGGTACAGAAAAGGACAGGATACCATTTCATTCCGGAAAAAGAACTGTTCCCAAGCAAAGCCGCAGGAAAAAAAGCTAGTATAGGATATGACATGTCTTTCAAAACATAGGTATTTATTTTTCTAGTAAACTAGCAGCAATAGAGCAGTTTTGCTTTAGTCAAATACAAGTTAAAAAAAATTTGGATGTTGCAGAAGAAATATGTCTATATTCTTACCGGTTGACTGCTAATAAGCGGTGTGTTGATGGGCTGCCTCGTGTGGTGTGACACGTAGAGATGTGAGCGACGCGCGGGGGCGGCGGGCGGCGCGAGAGGGGCGGCCGACGCCTCGTGCGCGGGGGACAGCGCGCCCTCACTGTCTGATGATGACAGGGACGAAGGAGGCGTGGGCGGTAGGTTGAAGCCTGGAAAATATAATGATAGTTTACTTACAAATATCTTTTGAGCTTTAACTTTATTTACTCCGTTCTGCTAAGATTTATATGGATCGTCCAACGACCCAGTGTGAATGCCTAGTCATCTTACGACTTAGTTCGTAACCAAACGGCTAAGTTCAAAGCAAGCCGAAGCCGACCGTCGCCACTGTGTAAGTAACACTTCGTCCGAGTCGGCATACAAGCATATGCATTCCGAAATCGGCATATCTCCCTTAGTTATGACCATGTAAGCGAGTTATAACTCTTGTGTGTTAGAAAAAGGATATCGACTTTGGTTAGGTACTTCAAAAGTCACTTATAATTTATTTTTAATTAACTTTAAACATTTAGCATCGTGCTTAAAACTTCTTATTATAATCGAATACTACTTTTATATGTGGCAATCATATTAGTAGTTGATTGTTCCTAAATGTGCCGAAGATATGGTAGCTTACCCGAAGCTCCTGAGCTGGAGGTGACCTTGATGGACAGTTTGTTGGAGTTGAGCGATGTGGCAAGCCGCGGTGCGGCGCTGAGTAGCAACTGTGGCATACCCGCCGCACCTACTTTCTGTAGCACTGCTTGTGGCATGTGGATTGTTCCAGTCTGCAAGTAATGTTTCACAGTTAGTACATATTTAGATAAACAGAATGTTCTATGGATATTTGAAACAAGGTTCAAGCTATCTGAAATTTGTCGTCAAAATTCATCTTTGGATAATTATGGTTTCAAAGATATACTAACTCGTTTATTACATAAAACATGTACTTTATATTGCCGTTGGTAGCAGGTCGTGATGACAAGCGGTAATCGTTGCTTATGGACACGGCTATGTACTTTTGAAATACAAGCAAGACGCTGCCTAGTGCAACGGTAAGAAGAATTACCCTACAGTTTTCGCCAAGTATCAAAATGACCACGTGGTCCATTTTGGTACTCCAGTTGACTTTGAATAGGTTCTGAACACAATCAAGTGTAAAATTAATCTTATCAGAAGAAGATTGTATAAATAGGGCTATTTGAACAAAAAACTTCTAGCTATAGGATTTTGAAAAGGCTATTTGATATAGGCTTCCGCCATCCGGATGCCACCTTCGTGCTATTCATAACTTACAAGCGAGCTAGAAAAAAGGTCGATCAATAAACCGTGACACGTTTCTAGATTTTATCGGCTTGGCTTCAAGTAAATTCCACTAGGAAACATTGCAAACGATGTCTCAAATTATCGAACGTTACAAAGTGGTACAAGTCGATACACTTACGGCATTCCTCAGCAACAACGCTGCTTACCGTTTCATACAATAATCGTTAAAGATTCCAACCGCCGATATTCGTTGAAACCTCAATTACAAGATTAAAGTTAATAATTATCCGAATAATTACTGGAGATCTCACGCACGCCTTTGAAAAGTCGCATAAAGCGGTGAAGTGCGTGCTGTACTCATAGAAACGTATTCCGTAATGGATATCGACATTTGCTGGTATGCTTACGGCTCGTGTTTCAATTTGACCCTAATATTGAAAGAATATTTGTATTTTAATTCTTCACTTTCACAATTTGTATTTGGGTTATCTAATTTAAGTGTTGTATTTGGAATTTCATTGACAAGATTAACGGTATGAAATGGCTTAGGCATGTGGAATGGATGAAAAGATTCACTAGGTACTTATGAAATGATGTGTGAAAGGGAACCTCTGTAAAAATTTTCTACCCAGAGGCGAAAAGAATATTGAAAGTTAATACGAATGGAACAATCTTCATGAAAACGAAGATGACGATAATGAAATAGAAAGAGGAAAAAGGTGAATGGGGAAATACCAACGTCAGGTGTCTGACTAAATGAAGGTCTTCTAGAGAAAGCCCGATTGACATATGATGTATGTATATTGCGTTGTTATTTTGATCTTACCTTACTATAGAAACAAACTTAAGCTGAAGCTACACACACATACACATTCTATAGAATCGTATCAATCTCCTGTAAAATGACATTATAATAAGCCTATTACAAGAGAGACAATTCAAGATACACAAAATCAGCGTTCATGTGAAAATGTAATGATAATGAATGAAGTAGATGTTTTTGCATGTATATGTGACAGTACTATAATATGAAAATGACAGGTTTATATCATCTTATGAAACGAGTAACGAGCATCGTCATAAAACTGCATAGATAAAGGTTGAATATAGTGGAGAACACGTAACAACTATTCGCTAAATATATACACGTACTTTGCTTGACAACTAACAGGAATTTTAATTAACCAGTTGAGTCTGGAATATACATTTTTATTTCGTAAAGGCGATTCATTAATGTCCAGTACTTATATTAAAATTTAAAATGCCTATGCCTATGACTTCTTTAAAAATATCTGTAAGGTAAACTGTTTAGTTTATCTAGTGTAGGTCAGATAAAGCAAGCTCGACAATAATCGTTGCGAAATCCAAGTTAAAACCTTATTAACTGTGTGTCACAAATCAACAATTTGAATTTGAGTTTGTTCTTAAACTGAAATTCCATTCTCACTATAGTACAAGCATGCCAGTATTGAAAAGAACTACTAAATATTTCGAATGAAATAGGATTGTATAGGATGAACTACGTTGTTTCTAAAATGATCTCAGTTAGTTACGTCTTAGCTTAATGATGTTCATCGGTTAGCAATAATCTATTAAATAGAAACTGCAGTGACTCAATTCTTTTAGTATATCTACCTAATTTAAATAATTCCGTATTGGCATTTAGAAATCGAGCATTTATTATGCAAATCAAAATTTTATCATCGCGTTGCTAAGGAATCCTAAAACACCGACGATTTTAAAAGATCGGTACAGGTGAAAGCTGCAAAGCAAGATATACGGAATGCTTGAACTCGAACGACCTCTAGTTTTTGTCGTGTTATCACGCCGGATAGACACGACGGTGCCGCGGTGAGCTCGCGACCTCTGCGATCACGAATATGTCCATTTTAATAAGTACCTCTTAATTAACATGTATGAGAAATAATCGTGATTGTGATTTGATATATCGAATGTAACCAGTTTCTTTTAACACATTGTAAATTGATAGGTTTAGTATTTGAGGTCTATTTACAAGTAAAATTTGGAAATGCACAAAAGTCATTGGCAAAAACTGCGTTTAGAAAGTGCCTGAATCTGAATTGAACATAAAAACCGTAAATGAGAGGCAATTTCGGTTTAAAAGTGTTAATTTGCCTTTAATAAAGATAGATAAGTTGTTAAATAGTAAGCAATAGCCCAGCTCTTAGATTGTTTTACATTAATAAACAAATGATGTATAAGCGAAAGTTTGGGTAAAAAGAGCGTTGTAAAAATATTGCAGAAATGTTACTACGTCTTCTTTCGATAGTTGACATAGATAGTTGATATTATGGGCATATTTTAAACGGTTCGACAGCCACGCTTTACACATTTCTAATGTGTAAAGAGCAGATAAAAGCGGATAAACGAAAAAGTATAAGAGAAGAGGTAGTATGAACAAATGAAAGAGCTTAGTAATGTTTTATGAATAAATCAAAGATATTCGGAAAAAGGCCAGGGTAAGAATTACACCACAGAGCATCGTAAACTTACATGTCAAGACCAATAACCATATAAACCAAGCATTGCTATGCTTACCGCAGATATTTGTCACTCCCTACTTGGGAGTGAGTTTTGTAGTGAGATTTCACAGAATTACACGGCTGCCGTAGTAAAAAGAACTGTCTTACCGTGTGGTCAATAACATAATCGAGGTGTGCGACGGGTGTGCCAGGGGTAGGTGAGGGAGGGCAGGAGGAGGCGGGCGACTCTGGCTCCGACTTGGGCTCAGCCTTCACCTCTCGAGGGGGCGAGTCACTGGACCTTCGCCGACTGCCCCATGCGCTCGCTGGCATTGCGGGGTAGCACTCATCCTCCATGTCTGAAATAGAATAAAACACATTGTATTTAGTGTACCCTTTTTTTCTAAAGCTAAGTCCCGCTCTAGGAATAATCCAGTGTCACTAGGGGCATTACAAACATTAAAACCAGACCAGACTCGGAACAACCATTTTCAGTTTTGTCCCGTGTAGGATTCGAACCTACAACACTCGACACAATAGCACTGGCGAGGCGACCACTTACACCACTACCCCATTGGTGCAGTCAAGTTGTATTTAACTCTGAAGTTTTGGCTTGGTGGGATCTTGGACTGTGAATACGCACAGGGAATCGCAAACAACCTTGTTTGATGTCCCTGAGGTTAGTAGGATTGCCAGGCCTCTTTGAGAAGGTGGTGTACTATCAGCCAGAGGCTAGTGTGATCTTTGCAACTTACACTAGCAGCAGAGCGACTCCTTTTTTTGGTGATTGTCATCTGTATAAAACGAGGAGACTTATTTTACCCACATTTCGTCAGATATGGTTGAGATCCCTCCTACCAAGGTGCACATTTCCAGACTTGTTTGCTGATATTAAGATGTTCCCAATAGTTCAATCCAATTACTGTTTGCATAACCGTGGATCATGTCTGCAACTCCTCGATCGCCAATCTAATTGAACGGCCACAGTACTAATTAGACAATTAAGTTTTTGTACTAACTCGACAGTAGTTCAAAAAAATAAACTTTTTTTCAATAGCCAGTAATGTTTTATTTATGAAATTCGTATATTTCTGCGAACAAGTACCTACATGTTTTTTATTGCTTTCATAAACAGCTTCCTATTATCCAGTTCATTACTGAAGAATATCGCAATAATAATTAAATATTGATTATAATTACACCTATATTATGTATCTAGGTAACAGCGTGGAACATATGGTTAGGAAGCGCATGCGCTCTTGCGTGATATTTACACCTTTAAATGTTCGTGTACATGATTAATGTTTCTACTTGGTTAGGCACATCAAGTGCTGAGTTTCGACTGCATGTACACCGGTTATTGCGGTGTAATCGATTTGAGTTGAAGGATAATCGATATCCAGTTTGGTAGCACTTATGTTTTGATCGAGATGACAATCGATGGGTCAGACAGGCCTTGAGTGTCCACCGCGTATTGGATCATGTAAGGAGATTTGTTAAATATAGTACGTTCGTATATTCTAATCTGCACTTCCGAAAGCTTTGCTTGATCACTCTGCGGTTGTATCCGATCACGGTTTTACATATGCATCCAATTGCCGTCACATTGGACTATAATAGCGAAAGAAAACAGTGTGGTTTTGCTCAGTTAGCTGTGTTTCTCCTCTTAATTCTCAGTTATTATTATGTATTTATCCCGAAACATTGGAGGTGCTTTACAACACTTAATCAGTTATGCTTCAGTTGTACGAGGCATTTTGTAGTTTACTGGACACATTTCACGACTCCGTACTGGCACTGAGAGTAAACTAACAAAAAACCACAACATTATTTTGCTTGATACGACATACTAATAAGGGAGCAAGGGCGGCAGTGATTCAAAAGCATTACATAAAAACATTACCCTTGGGTACTATTATGAAACTTCAAGTGTTGTTTATTCGAGATTCGCTTAAAGAAGGCGGCACAGATTTTGATGCCTTTTAGAGTTTGATAACTTGTGGTTCAACTTCAATACTAAGCCACTTGCCGCTAAATCTATTGAAATGAAGTTATGATGGAATAGTAGTAGTACTAGTAATAATGGAATAAACATCGTAATAAATACACGTTTTATTCGATTATTCATCCGGGTAAAGTGTGGTCAAATAATCTATAAATTGTTTTACGCCGGAACTTGAATGACAAAGAACCAATAATAACAATAAAATAATATAGAAACGCAATATTAACTTGTTTCCTGAATCTATCGACATTTTGACGTATCTTTCTAGATTTCTAGACTAATGCACTGTTCCTATTTAAAAAACAGCCATATTTGATTAGCATAAGTCGTAAAATTTTAAATGCTAATTTATTTTTTTAGTGTTTGCTTTTATATTATAGTTATTTGCACATCATTGCCAGGACACCTGTGATAATACAACGTTGTCATTAAATATGTTATCACATACATAGTCTCATTCCTGTATATTCCCGAAAGTGGAGCAGCCTACCTACAATTCGCCAGCTGCTTTAGGTATCACGTTATAAGGGGCGAGTCTTTTGCCGTCAACTGCGCTTAATTTCAGCGGTCTTGTCTTTGGAATTGCAACAGTAGACGCCAATAGCACTTTACTAGACCCAGCCATCGAAAGTGAGATCGACTGCACAGCTGACTGCAAACGTACATATGCCACTAGACCGTCAAGTTTTAATGTATAAAATATGTAGGTAAACTTAAATTGCAGCGACATACTAGAAAAGTTGAAAGTTTTTTACCTATTTATTCTTTGCTTAGTTTTTAAACACGTCACACAAGGAATAATTCCTGTGTCACATTGGTCTTTGCAAACATTAAAATGGACACAGAGAACATCTAGACTCGGTACAACTATTTGCAGATCTTGCAAAAATTTGTTCCCTTTGGAAATCAAACCCACAACACTCCATCCAGCGAAGCCACTTAAACCAGTACGCCATCATCCGTGCAGTCGTATTCTAATGAATGTCAAGGTTCCACTCGATGACTAAATATAAATTTACATTTAGAATTGGCCAGTTCAAGGAAAACAAAGCCAACAAGAAGAATGCTAATAAGAAACTGGACAATTCTTTATAAAATTATAGCTATATAATAACGTTGTATTTACAAAAACCATTTCTCTTATAGTCCTTCTTGTATTATTGTGAGATCTGAGGTTCGATTCCCAATTCAAATAAATACTGTTTATAAATCTTTAAATGCATAGTAATTTCAATTTCGGAATTATGGAAGATATTTCACTGCTACCTAAGACTATTTCATAAAAAAATAACTAGTACCTACATAAAAACGTAATAACTCTTATTCATCCTCAGAATGCAACCATAAATCATCGACTGCAAAAAATAAACATATTTAAAAAAATTGCTTCTTTTTGTCCTCCATATAAACTTTAGCTATGCCAAATGTCACACTCCTCTAACGCTCAATATGCTTAAAAATGGGTACAGAGTTATCTTTACGCGTATTTAACATACACATCTTGTAAGCCATATAGTATATAATCGAGAAGATTAAACTTTCACCAGACGCGGGTGATCATATAGCTACAGTAATGGCAGCAAACAAGCATACGGTCCGGCTGATGGTTAGCTGTTAATGTTGCCCATGATTGCTTGCGAGAGTAATAGGCCTACTATGAAATGTAAATGCCGTAGATTCGGGCCCATTGTTGGTACAGTTAATAACATAAAACAGTTATTTTTTTTTTATACAACTAAGGGGGCAAACAAGCTTACGGTAATACCGGCTTGATGGTAAGTGGTCACCGTAGCCTATGGACGCCTGCAATACCAGAGGCATCACTTGCGCGTTACCGATCCTTTAGGAAAGGAAGAAGAGGAAAAGGAAATGAGAAGAAGGAGCGGGAAGGGGGAAAGAGGGTGATGGAGCCTCCGACATTCTCACTCACCGAACGAAACACAACAGTAGGAATACTGCTGTTTGACGTCGATATTCTGTCGATAGTCCTTCCCCGTTCGAGCCGGCCCATTCATGCTGAAATCAGCGAGGCTCTATTACTTTTAAATTAGTACCCTATGCCTATAGTAGATCTAACAGAGCAGTTTCAAGTCATTGTTGAGCAGTCAAGTGTTATCTCCATTTCGATGAAATACTTCTAGTAGAACTTTATGTATAAAACAGCTATAGCATTATATTTGTTTTTTTTATATATCAAAGATGGCAATTAATCATACAATCCGCCAAATGGTAAGCGGGTATCGTAGCCTAGATCGCTTACAATATCAAGTGTTTCTCTTCCTTATGGAAAATTAATTAAAGTTGGTATAAAAGCAAAGGACTGGGACAGTAAATATAAGAGCCTTCAGGGCTTTTAATCATCCGGCGAAACGCAGTAACAGTATTACTACTCTAACGCAGGCTGCTTGTCAATGAATTGCTGACTCCTCTTCTTCTCTCTAGCCTTTATTATGCCCAAGTCACTTGGGGTCGGCTTTTCTAGTCTAACCGGATTTGACTGGATATCAGTTTTTACACGGAGCGGCTGCCACCTGACCACCGCAACCCAAAGGCTAACAATACCCTAAGGTTAGACCAGTGTCTGGATATTATAGGGCACTGACTTCTCAATAACGACTGCCATAGATGTTCATGGCAGCCGGAACCGACGGCTTAACGTGCCCTACGAGACACGGAGCAGGCGATAATTGTCAATAAATACGCACATAATTTCGAAAAGTCAGATATCTTCCGAAAACCAGAGGTGCGCGACGTTGGTTTGAATCCGAGACCCTCTGCATTGCAGTCTGTTGGTCTCCCCACTGAGCTTTCGCTGCTCTATAATTGCTAACTCCTATACTATTAAATTAACACAACCATGTGTGAAATACCAAATATCAATATTGCAGACAAACAAATATAGCAAACTAAATAATGACTGGATACACTATTAGCTTACGTAAAGTAACACGGCACGTGTGCACGAGACACAAGGGAGTACACACATAAACACACGTTGCAAAGCTCCTAACAGCTTTAACAAAGCTGCATATACGTATATAAACACATAGACCGACTAACCACAATACCTCAAGGACTTTGAATACTGTTTTCACATGTCATATTTCGGATAATACTAGAGATAGTACACACGGCTACACATCAAGTTAGACACCCTATATAAGGATAATTACGCTACATACAAATAAGAAAATTGTCAGAAAGGGGCCGTGCATAGTGGTGTCGATGTAATGGTAAGGATAGAGCGTAACAAAAATATAACGCACCCTCTCGCACGATTCGCAGCGTTCAACTTCTAATAGTTCAAAGACAAAACAGTCTAGGTTGATGCGTCGCTGTGTGTACCATCCAAAATATCATATTCAAAGATGAGACCTATATACTAACTAATATTATAAATGCGAATGTGAGTTTGTTTATTTGTTACGCTTACATGCCTTAACTACTCCACCGATCATTATAAAATTTCGCATATATGTTGTCAGGGGAACAGAAAAGGACATAGGGTACCTTTCATCCAAAATAATCTAACCTAACCTACATTTACGCGAGCGAAGCCGCGGGCTTAATCTAGTATAGTATAGTTTTTTTACGAGGGGTTGGCATCTTGCGTGGTTTGTTTCTGGTAAACGCAATCAAGGCCGATAACCGCTTACCAAACAGGCTAGTCGTATTATACGCGATCAGCACAAATACTACTCATCTTAAATAAATAAAATACCTTCTTCAAACCGCAATCCTCATGTTATAGATTCAAAATTGGACCACTCCAGGCAAGCGACCGTAAGGGCAGGACAACGTCTCGAGTCCGCATATAGTAGCTAAGTTCCATCAACCATGAAGGCAGAACGCATGCGTTTACGCTTACGCCACCCGACCAACTGGGTAGGCAACCAAGTAATAATACCTTAATCAATTCGTTTACGTACATACCCAAACGGTTTTTACTAAGTTTTTTACAGTTACGTCATTGAATATTGAACGCACACGCGTGATCGGCTCGGTAAGCAGTTCCAGTTAATTTCTAGAACGGAATATATGCAGGTACCAACTACCGTTTGTTTTATAATACGATAATTATATTTAAATTGCCCTTTGGCTGTTGTTTTAAGCAGTGCGTTGTTTTTTTAAAGGGCATTCATGATTCATTCAGTATGATTGACGTTTAAAGTTTCTGTTCAGCTTCGTTACTTCGTAGCGTGATACTACGATGGATCTGCAGTAAAATGAATTTACAATGCACTGGAAAACTTAACATCAGCGCATTGATACATATAAATTCTTTATATGAATGACTATAGATTAATGATATCCGTGATTTTGTTGGCACTCTTCCTTTGAATTCTTCAAAGTGTATTCTATGCTTGCTCTAAAATACTTCAAGAATCGGTCAGAGGTTTCGTCTTGCAATTAATACAAATATACAGTTACTTATGCATATATTTTATTATAAAATTGACCAAGAAAGTACATAAGACAAATGGTGGGACGATCGACAGGGATAGGAAGACCTCAGGCGAAATTGGAGATAATCTGGAGAAACGCCAGGTTAAGAAAACCGGAAACGAAGGACCATGCAAAAAGAACGAGATATATACCAGAATCTTAGCTGACGGAAATCCGTATACTCTGACTACCTATCCAGAACACAGGCTTGTGTCTATGTATGTAATAGCTTATGTACTTCTTCAGGACCCACAAATAATCTGGATCAACTCGCATCAAAATCGGTCAAGGAGTTTCGTCTAACAAACAGTACAGTACATTAATTACGACAGCACTGTGACATAATTATATTATTTAACTTACACGCTAAAGGCGTAGGATCTCCAAACACTGTCCATTGTGTAAGAGTATTCGTTCGATAATAAATCAGTCGATTGTCTTCAGCATGCATCATCATGACATCATCTATTATGACCGATATCATCTGCCATCTAACTCACTTGCCTCTATTTTGATAGAACATTAAGGCCTATTACGTATTCATGTTGAACGACTTGTGACTATGATTTAGGAAGACAATATGGGGTTATCTTTACTGCAATCTGATGGCCTATTATGAAATTGCCTAGCTGAAACTTCGGATCGAACGAAATATTAAGAATATATAATCCGTAAAAGATATTCGGCATTTTACTCCGCTTTTCAAAACACACATGACCAATCGAATTACTTGATATGGGTTTGATTTTACTTTGATTGGCTTTAGCTAATGTCAGAAACCGGGTGTGAGTGTTTGTTTACATTATGGGTATGTAATGTAATTCTTAATTACACAACATTTGCCTACCTATATAGCAAAACTACTTTTTGGATAGATCTAGTTGAATTTTTCGTCAGTAGCTTCGCCCGCCTCAAGTCATGGAAGCCAGGGTTAAAAGATCTATGTATACATAGTTGTTTTATTTGTGGGCCAAGTTCCACCGTAATCCGTTCATGGGTTAACGCGTATTAACAAACATTCAAACATATTTACTAAGTTTCACATTTATAGTATTAGTAGGATAGATTCATTATGGAATGGGAGTTAATATAGATAATTCAATTAGATAGAAACAGATCATTTGGTTTTTAGAGGTCATTCTGCACATGCACGTCTTTAGGAAGCGTTTTGGTTTTGCGAATTTTCATATAAGTCTACATTCATCAGCATCATAACCACAGCAATAAACCTTTTCAATTAATATGATAGCAAATTAATCAATAAACCAATCGTTCCATGTTTTATAGAGCGTATGCAGTCCCGTATTGATATAATTTAATAGCAGCGTTTATGGTTTAACAGTGCCGTGATGGCTGCGTAAACCAATTCAATTTAAAATATCATAAGCTATATATCTTTACTCACACCCAAAAGCGTGAGTTCATTCACGCCTTTTTATTCCCAAAAGGGTAGGCAGCAGTGTATTAGGTACACCCATATTTTAACAAACATTTTGCAGTCCCCGAGCATATGGCTAAATTCCGTACTGTTACTGGAAACTTCCAGTCCCTTGTTATAGAAGGCAAACATTTTACATTCAATCAAGCATATGGCCAAATTCCGTGCTGAGAACTTCCTAACAGAAAAATCCAACAGCTCTTAAAGCAGTATGAGGCTCTGACCAAAGACCAAACAATCAGCAACAATGTGCGCTAACTGTTGTCAAGAGACCATCAAAACAGACATTAGATATATCACCAAACTTATTTTCATTACCAAGAACTAGTAGCAAAGAACAGTTTGTGTTCTGTAATCAAAATTCATACGCGGTTTACCATAACTTTTCAAATATACATTATAACGCTACCCATTCACAAAAGGTACCGATACGGCACGGTGTAGATGCATTTATTTTGATAAGGCCGATGAATGAATTTAATAAAACCTTATTACATGCCCAATATACTTTTTGGAACGGTTTTAAACTTTCTGATGGGCAAACGGTAAAGTGTCTTATGTGCCAGTTTTTGTGATGTTCACTTTTCTTTTTTGTACTACTAAACCTATATATGTTCTGGCCGAATGACAAGTGGTAAGCGTAGCCACAAGGTTCTTCCACCACCAGGATATAGCTAAACCTTCAAATAAGCAGCCATCTTTATTCCTTACGCAGAAGACATAGCATCTTCAGCATCAGAATAAAGATCACTGTCCTCTGTTCACAGCCCAGTTTTCCGTAGTGATATTGTAAATTCTATCATGTAAACTGTAAAGCTATCAATCAAATAAATATCTTTGACATCTATATGAATTCATTTTCTGATTAGATTTGTGCATAAGTGGACGTTTCAATAAATGGCACTTAAGTTACCATTTACACGTCAAACTCAAATAAGGAAATCACCATAAATTTTCGAGCGTGCTATCGCAGTTGACCATGACTTCATAGCTTATAAGATACTTGACATTTTAAGATAAATCTTTGAGACGAAGTTGCCCATCGCGGTACGTTAACCCGTAATTCCTTTCACCAAAATCAGTTGCAAATTGAAGAGTCCGACTGGCCATGATTAAATTTAATGATTGACTCGCATAACGGTAAACGGTTTGTCGATAGTTATAAAAAGTTGGAAAATGAATAAGTACTTTGAGCTTTGTAAGAGATTTGTTTGGGGTTACTTCTTTTTAAAAGAGGTAGATTACAGTATACCATATCCTAATGGTTATTTGTTGTGTTTCTTTAAAGAACAGTACGGTTCTGACGCATCTTTGGATCAGCGCCATCTATCGGTATAGTAATAATTTATTAGAAAATGTATTTTTGTAGTAAATTATGAATCAGCTTCACTGTGTTTAAGTTTACTATTTACTAAATCAACATCTATGTTAGTTGCTAGGTTCAGGCAAATGGTTTAATTACCATACTTTATCAATGTATATTATTGACACGATATAATGTACTGATTATACTTGACGATGACGATACCATTATTTTCTTTAGATGGGTAACGAATTGTCTGTATTTTCTGCCAATATCTTATCAAATATCTTGTTCGTTATTATACATTATTATGCACAAGTAAGATATACGTCAAAGGGATCAGTTCAGGAAATATATAATACTTCACGTTTTAGTTACTAGATAGCGGATACTACTTCACCCAGTTTGTAAATATCATTCACATGCTAGTAACTTAAAGAAGAATAATTTATAGTAGACATAATAGTTTGGTAAAATATGATCTTGGTAACTTTTTATATTTATTTATAAATACACACATTACTATAAATATATAAACCTAATTACAATCAGATTATTGGATCGTAAATAGAATGTGAATAGGTGTTTTATTAATGTTGTATATTTTTATTAAATACAGATTATTAATATTTACTTACGTTTATGCGCATGTTTAACATATAGGTACCTAAAATACACTAGGTATATATTAAAGTAGGTTTAATCGGATTTTATTGCTCTTTGTTGAAAACGAAGACTACTTTTATATTATTTAAAACTATATAAAATTCTTGGATTTTAGCACTTTTTAAAATAGTATAAAAGTAATATTCCTTTTTTAAATATCAGTGCCAAAATCCGTATCCTATAATTATTAAGATTTTGTCGTCAGATAATAAAGGTACCTACTTACTTCATTTAATATTCTAATCTCTATAACCCAATACGGCCTTGAGTCACATTGATTCGTTTTTAAAGTTCAAACGATTGTTAATGACGAGTAGATTGGCAACCCGGTCCTACCTTATCAAGACAAGACTAATAATATACCTACTGTCTTAGTAACAGTAAATTTTCAAGGTTTAATCAGTTAATGGTCGAGATTTGTACGGAAATGCATTCAACAATTTATGTTCTGAATACCATTTTGTAGGTAAATGTCAGACACATTCTTCTATTATTATTTAATTCTGCGCCCACGCATACTAGGGTAAAAAATCGTGTGTTAATCCAGGAGTCGGACTATCTGAGTTAGAGTTTCCAATTTTTTGTACGAGAAATAAGGTATATTAAGATATGTAATAAGAATGTAAAACACTATTTTAAACATATTTTTGGAACTTCTTGCACAATTTAACAATTTATTATCATTTTTAGAATATTCATATGCCTTTCAACAATTTCAAGTGCCATCATTATACCTATGTATATATAATTATTGTATACTTATTTTTGATAGGATAGGAAACGTATTAACGCGCGAAAAAAATCACACTGCTTTTAACGGTATGGTTGGGAACCCTAATCTGGGCGCCTAGTTTCATTTAAATCTGTTCAATAGTATATCTTATACTCGTGATTGAGTAACAAATGTCCAAAATCTTTACCAAGTTTAACATTAATAATGTTAGTAGATTTACGTTATAATATTGTCTGATAGAACTACTGTTCGCCTGCAAGGTCATTTAAGCGGATATCATTATGCACCATAGCTCCAATATAACTCCAATTCTATGAACTTGGCTAATACTATACTGCGAACTTTATCAAAATCTATTCAGTGATTTTTGCATTGAACTTGAACAAACGAATAGATATGAGGAACAATGAAACGATATGAATAATGTTTCTCGTATAGAAACCTTTAATAAATATTGTCTTAGTTTACGCGAACTATTTTTTATGCATTTCATATAAAAACACAAGTTTAAGAATTTTATTGAACTAATTAAATTTTACACTTTTCTGGACGTTTAAGTAATTAAAATGAACCGCGATAAAATCGGCTAAAAGTAGTGTGATTACAATCACACAATTTTGTTCCAATTTTATAATAGTAAAGACTAGATCGTAAATTAATTCGCATTAATCAAATAGTGATTGCAATCATCGTTTATGGCCAAATCAATCAAATTGGCGATATTCGATAAAAAGCTCACTCTTAAAGTTAGTTTAAGTGTTTTCAAATCCTTTTATCCTTTATTAATAATAACTACCTATATTAAGAGAACACCATTATAAAGATTATCATATTAAATAAAAGCGTTAAATACATATATACTAATATTATAAAGAGGAAAGATTAGATTTTTTGTGTTTGGTTATTTATAAGGATTGACATCAAAAACCACTCAACCAATTTTAAAAATTCTTTTACCATTACAAAGCTGTATTATCACCGAGTGATATAAACTATATTACATAAAGAAGCAGTTGTTACTAACATAACCTAACCTAATCTACTTTTAATGCGGCAGAAGCTAATAACTATACAACGTGTCCCACAATTCAATGATAAGCGTGCACCAAAAGATGGACACTTATCATCATCACGGTGGCATTCTGGAATTTTTAATGATTGTGATAGATAGTAGTGCTACTTATGTTGCCAATACAAAAAAACACAGAAGTATTTGTAAAATTGTAGCAATGGTACTTAAAAATATAATAAAGGTGTTCATTTTTTAAGAATTTCGCATTTTTTATCGTAATGGAAAAAAAATCAAGATAGAATTATTTTCTTTTTTTTTTCTCGTGTGGTCATAAGTAGGTCGACCTTTTTGTGCCCGCTTATCGTCGAATTTTGGGACACGTTGTATAAAGAAAATGTCTCTACTAAGATGATGCTTTGTAAAAGCGTTAAATAAAAGTCAATAAACGTAAACTTACGCATGCCGGTCATTAACTAGTAAATAAATAAAAGCAACATTGTAAAGGCAAGTGTTTAGTGTCAAATGTTATCATGAACATGTGTAGTTGTTTGTGTAACATCTGATTCATAGGATAAACATTGTTATCAGTGTGTAAAGTATTAGAGAAATTGATAAGAGCCGTTTAAAGCGTAGTGACTAATAATGATAATAGTTTCTATTGACCTGTTTTGGTACATCTTTTAATAGATACTTAACACATAAGTGATTTGCTATGATAGTGCTTTTCGATTACATATTAACATTACACTGCACATAATTATTGATTACTTAATTATGCCCACGGCTTCAAGTGTAAGTTGGGTTAGTAACAGTAATTCTTCGTGGATAAAATGTACCTCATGTCCTATTCTGTACCCCTGACAACGTGTATGCGAAATTTCATGATATTATGTCGAGTAATTAAGGCGTAAAAGGGTAACAAAGAGACAAACTCGCCTTCGCATTTTTAATATTAGTTAGGTGTTAGGATTTAGTGATACATTTTTAGGTAGTATTCGTGCAGTTTCATCAATAAAGTATGATATTATTGTGCGTGCATTTAAACATCATGCTATATGAAACTTGTTGGGCATGATATTGATGATATACATACATATGTTACAGAGCTCATGCTATTTTACGAACTACTATCTACATAAAATGAAATTTTCTAATGTTTATCTTCTATTCAAATGATTTTTGTAATAATTACAATTTAATTTTCTCTTACGTTTATGCGAATGTTATACATTAAAATTAAACTACTTTACACGGATTTTACGACGATGTTTATTTAAAAAAATACAATTATTACTTCATTTTAAAATCTTAAACTACTACTGTTAGACACTGTTACTAGTTACTATTTATATCTATTATTAAAACTATTTAGATTAAATTTTACACTTTTGAATTTTACCTCGACGTTTCGGTTGCTTTTCAGCAGCCATGTTCACAAGGAGTCTCCCCGTTAACGTCTGGAATAATGACTGGTAGACCACAATAAGTTTGATACTTACCACGTGGGACTTAAAACTATTTCTGGCGAAATAAGGTTATAATAACTTCTGCCTACGTCTTTGGGAATAAAGACAGGAATATGTATACCTATACCTAAATATAAAGACAATCTTACTACATAACAATTATCGCAAATTAAGGTCACATGACTTTAAATATAATATGAAAACGTGAGTACTAACATCACAATGTCGCCATGTTTGTTCATTAATGGCGCGAAAACAGCTGTTAAAACTATCCACAGACAACAGCGACTCACTAGCTCTTTATATATCGCCTTTATAGTTACCATGTGGGTTATGGGCTTCGAAGGTGATTCTCGAAGGGCATAGACAAACAAGTGCAGTATATTCCTAATTAGATGGGAATAGTACATTTCTGTCTGATGATAGGAATAGGCAGAAATATAGTTTGTAGCGTTATTTGTTTATTTTTAAAAAGAGAACTCCCGCTTTTCGCTTCTAGCCATGTGTAACAGCCACAAATATTCTACGGTTACAAAGTAGGTACGCTTAAACGCGAAACTATTTTTATTTGTGTGATATACTTACACAAATAATTATACCGTGTGGGATTCCAGCTTATAACACTTAGCGCCCAATTAACGACAATAAGCGAGCCTCGAATTACATCAGTCCTAAAACCATTGCTAGCGAAATGTATACCACAGCCTCCCCTTCGAGGGTATAAAAGGCATTCCAGGAGTTGCCTATTTCTCTATTTCTCGTCACTTTCATCAAAGGTTTCAACCGTTTTCCACGAAATTCCCGAGTGTAGTACCTCGATATTTATTTAACGCGTGCTTCGATGAACTTTCCACGTAACTTTGTTAGGTTTCAACAAGTAACTTAATTTACTCTTCGATCGCCTGAAACGCAATTCCCGCATGCTTGGAATATACTATACCCCATTGGAGTAAGGTAGCTTTAAATTATGTCATGGAAACTTTTAACGAGGTTAAGATTACATTGTATACAGAAGTATTATGTTTAGGTAAGCTGCACAAGCGGTTACAGGTTACGGTGATCATTTATATACATACATATACAGGTTGTCCCAGAAGTCAACGTCAAGTCGGAATCAGGTAACAGGTTAAGTTATAATAGCTAACAGGAAAAAAATAAGTAACGTATTTTAAAAATTATTGGCATTTAAAGGCATACAATTTTTAAAATACGTATCTTATATTTTCATTTATATTTTTCTTATAGCTATTATAACGTAGCCTGCTACCTGATTCCGGCTTGACGTCGACTTCTGGGACATCCTGTATGCACATATTTGCCATCGGAGTAGTAAAAAAACAAGGCGGCGTAGAACTACCGGATTTGATGACCGGATTGCGACATCAAAATAATTTGTGCGTTCTTGTCAGTTAATTGTTAATAGTAGTTTGGAATTAGGAAGTTGATGGTGTTGTACATCCCCATGACTGGTCAAGCACGTAAAGCCGTTGGTCCGGCACCTGATCTCTCTAAGGCCATGTCAGATTGCGGTACCATTGGTCTATAAGAGTGAGGTAAAATAGAGTAAACTAAATATGTTTGTGCACACACTTGTGAACTATATATATACTATGATATAATTTACAGATACAGTTTCTGTTGACATTTGCCGCGGTAACCGAAATTAAGTCTAGAGGAATTAGTATAAATTGCTTCGTTTCATTTTATCTCGCGCGTTGCGTTTTTACATGGGTTTTCAATGTGAACCTGAGTTTGTTACGCTGTCGTCTTTGCTACTTGACCAATAATTATGATTAATCACCACGCTATTTCGCATACACGTTGTCAGGTGTACAGAAAAGAACAGAGAGAGGATCGTCCTGAAAAAAAAAATACTGTTCTTAAGAGGTAGCTAGACTTTAAATAATTTTAAAAGCCATATTGTATAACCATCCATGTCAAGCAGGTACGCAAAGATTTCTGGTAGGTTATGCACGCCCTATCCGAAACCTCTGCGAGGGCACTACACTCATTTATAAATGTTTTTGTGTGTATATATATCTGTATATTATATTGTAGTATTTAATAAATAGATTTCGATTATATAGATTTACATAAGCCAGCGGACTAGGGTATGCAGTGCTTATCTGCTTGTATGAAGCGCACGCGCCTGATGTCAAGTACCAGTCACAAAATCTTCACTACAATACATTTGTTCACCGAAATAGCAATGACTGCATCCAAACGAGATATTTAAACTAATAACCAGATATGAACTAGACTATATTAATGAAGCAATACAGCTATTATAACACTTGCGTGCCAAATTGAATCATGTTGAGTAATCAGTTTGATAAAATATTTACATCTATGAGTCACGGTATTCGAATACGTGCTTTTTATTTTGCTTGCAAGCAGATATTTGTTTAACTGGGGTAATAATCATTGAAACTGCAATGTCATGTGTATTGTCTTAGTTTTGTTAGGGTTCCGTGAGCTAAGAGCGCGTATGGGATACTTCCTTTAATGTTCTAAGTACTAGGTCTTGCTCACGTAAATCTCACAGGATCGCATATCGGGATAAAGTGGCTTTAACGGAGAAGATTTATCCATGTGCCGAGTTCCTTTAAAATCTGTTCAAAGATTTATGCTTGATAGAATGAGAGCTTTTACATTTACAACACTAGGACTAAGTTACTCCGTATGTTAGTTAAACCTTTACAGCGGTTTCTTAAGTGTGTTGAATTTGTAAATTACTGAAATTTACTTTATCTATTGCCACGTTCAAAAAAGCATTGGTAGTTAAAGAATATAAAGAATTAACAAGCAACTCATAGTCGCTCTTTTCAATCACCAGTTATACAATACTGCATGCATGGTAAAATAGAAGCATAAATTGTCACACTAATACAAAATCTGATCAATAATGGCTAACTTTTTACGTAAAACGTACCCACATTCTCACGCTTCTACACAAAAAGTTTGTAAAACTATTGAATATGCATAAAACATTTTAGTACAGTACAATAGCGCCGTAGGCTTTCATTGGAGGCAAGGTCGCACCTGTTGACAATGGCGGAGGTCATCACACATCATTGTTTTATTCACTAACACTTCTTTTCATTTTGTAATATCTATATTTAGTATTAGGAATGTTACAATATTTCTCACGCAAAGATGTGTCTCGAAAACCGGCATAATTTATAAAATGTTACTTCGAATGCACTGTTTGCGAATTGGTTTAAATCCTTAGTTCCCAAAGTGGTTCAGGTGGACTCCAGGGGTCGGGAGACTCGACGGGAGTCTACGTTGGCGTGACAACAAAATGGGGGTTCACAATTCGTAAGCGGGAGTCCACGAAAATTTATTTGCTTTCGATAGTGAAGAACTAAAATGTTGGATTGACTTCACCTATCAATGTAGGCAGATAATATTTTAAGAAGCTCAGCGACTGTTACTTGTTTAAACGTCGGTCGACGGATATTTTGACGAATATCACTCGCTGAAGACCAGAGAATTACTAAAAAAAAGGTCACCCGTAGAGATTTCTCAATTTACCTTTTTGGTTCGAATATACCGATTTTACTTGGCGGATTAAATTTCTAGCTGCACGGGGTCCACCACTAAATTTTAAAAGTGGTCTCTGGCAAAAATGTCTGGGAACCTCTGGTGTAAGTTGTCGCCTCATCTGTGGCGCCGCCCCGAGTGTCGTGGGTTCGGTCAAAACACGTGACAAAAATTCGTGGCATCCACAGATAGTTGCTTCGAGCCTGGATGTTCTTTGTGTCCGTTGTTTCAATGTTTGTAACGTCACCGCGACATATTCGATATTCCTTACGGGAGAGCTGTTATTTAAAATTTAAAATACCACCTTGTTTATAGAGCGCCCAGTCTAGGTAGCCTTGTGCATTCGTTTCCGTGTTTCTTCAACCCTGAGATTTTTGCAGTGGATCGAACCCATGGTGAGGCCTCCATACATAATCATTATAAATTAAAAATGTAGAAAACCTCCGACATAAAATTCATTTAATACCCATATTGAGGGAGTTGTGAAAAAAAATGTTAATCGCCATTTTGTGGTGGCGGCTATCTTGGATTTGAAATTTATCATAGTGTATAGTATTTTACTAGTCAAGCCCTTTCATTGCATAAGTTGTGTAAAAATATGTAATCAGCCTTTTTGTGGCGGTGGCCATCTTGGGCCGATTTTTATCATACATAACTAAGGACACTCCCGACTTATTCACCTTTTAAACAAAAGATACAAAATTAAAATCGGTTTATTCGTTCGGGAGCTACGATGCCACAGACAGACACACACACACACAGACACGTCAAACTTATAACACCCCGTCGTTTTTGCGTCGGGGGTTAATTCAACAGTCACAAAGAACACTCAGACTTGAAACACCTCTTTGTTCACACAAATTTTAGTTCTTACAATCCTCATCGCAGCTACAACAGCGAGATGTCCACTTAAACCGTCTGTCGCGCTATAAACTACACCATAATTTTAATTGTAATAAGTTAAAAGAGTTATGATCTTATTACCTTAATAAATACTCTCATTATTGTAATATACACGATATTATCTGAATTGTTTAAACACTTATAAAAATAGGTTAATTGGTGCATAAAATAACTGCATACAGGATAAAGATATGTCACAGTTTTATAAACTACCTACATATGGGTGAGAGGTTATCATCTTATATGTAAAAGTAAACATTGCATTGGTGAGTGCATTTTATTTAATAGTAAAAATATTGTACACTCTTTGGTCTCGTGGTAATCATGCGCTTAGCTTGTAACTAATCGTGAGGTTTTAGTTTCGATTCCCAGCCCGAAATAAAGAATATAATAAGAATAATTTTTATTTATTTAGAAATAACATAATGTTATTAGGTTCTCCCAATAGAAAAAGCAATAAAAGCGTCAAACCGTCGAAAAACGCTTAATGTGCGCGTTATTTCTGGTATTCCAACAAGTAGCAGGTTAATGATTTTATTTTTTTGATTGGACCAAGGATTGCCAGAAAGACAATACACATCATACTTAATCAGTGACAAGGTTCATGATTTTATTTTATTTTATTGGTTTAAGGATCGCCAATAAGACAATAAGCATAATAATCATAATAAAAATATATAATAAAAGTAAAAATAATCTTAAAATTGGCCGCAATAACGTCACTTATCGCAATCAGCACATCTCATAAAAACAGGAATTAACATATCTCTCCTAATTTCACCGGGATTTGCGAGGTATTACCCGCCGGCTAATTTACATCCCGAATATATTTTATTACCCTTTAAATTGTACCCTATTAGGACCCCGGGGGTATCCCCGGGGTCCTAATACCGTATTACACAAATTACTTAAACCTCACATTGTAATGTAAATCCTAATAAAATGTAGCACGAGCTTTTTAAACAGATTTTTTTATCAAATCCTTCAACGACTTTTGGTCCTAAACTTATAAGTTCTGTTAAATAAATATTATGTCATTTGCCGTTAACCTATTGAGAGGCAGCACACCGGCGGCCAGAATCAATACGTTTTTGATTACGTCTGGCATTTAAACTAATGACAGGTTAATCCGATAAGTAGGTATTAAGTACCTGTGTGTAATAGATGGTATGTTTTAATGTAACCGCAACGTTAGAATGTGTGTAGCAGTGTTTAATTAAGGATGTTTATTTAATTGAAGTTTGACGTATGAGTTATAATTGGATACCTACTTAGCTCAGCCGTATTCAGTGTTAAGTTTATAAATCTTGTTTATTTAGGAGATATTACTACTACTACTTACTACTTAACTAGCTGGGAGTCACAGCTAGTTAATTATACCACCAGAATAGTAAGCTGCAACTTAGTTAGATTTATAACTAAAGTAACTTTTGATTTAATATTACAGATTACAAAATAATTACATAATATAAACTCTGATTGTTTGGCGTGCGGAAGGTAGTATATGTAATGTAACCGCTGTTGGCGTCTATGTACATCTCGCTCTAAGGCATTGTCGTTTGTCTCATTTCAACATTGTTAAGTATTGCTTTTCACAATTATTAACCACGGTGAAATTTATTTGGAGCGGGACTCTTACTTATTGTTATGAGCCGGACCCGAATACAGTGTCCCCACTTACCAGTATGCTTAATTGGTTGAAACATTTCTTCTTTGTGTTTATTATCCTAGATTGTTTACGATTATGCAACTTTATCATATATCGATTATGTAACGTGATCGTGCATCTGTCATTTTATGTAGCGTAAGTGTCATGTCATTAGTGTCAATGTCAGAAAGAAGGTGCGTTCATAAATGTAGCTTTGATATAAAAAGAAAAAATATATCTTTGGATATTCGGTTACTGTAATGTCTGTGTGTGAATGTTCAATGTTATAATGGTATAAGTATTGCTCTCAGGGTCTTGACGTCCGTGTCTATTAAGGAGCCAGTTGAAAACCAGCGTCGGGCACATATGCCCGGCAATATTGCTGAACTGGTCTCCTATTTTTGTACGGACGACGGGCGTGTACATTTATTATTAAGTAGTATAGTTTAATTATTTTTTTTTTTACCTACATTGTTTATATCATGTCCTTCGTCTGTTATGAAATAAACGTCTTTATTATTATTATTATTATTATTATTATATTTTATGAAACTGCCTCTGTATGATTATAGAGGTAGTTTCATAAGCCTGTCAAATCTAACAATGCCAGACAAAACTTAGAACCTTTTCAATCTGACCGCTTTGTACCGCAATTGCCTCCGTGGCGCACCGGTAGTGAATGCGACTGCCGGTCAGGCCAACAAAAAGATATTGTGTTTTTCTGTTTGGAAATCTTAATACGAGCCCGGAGTTAGGAAGTTGGCGGTGTTAGACACTCCCGTGCCTCGGAAAGCACGTAAAGCCGTTGGTCCTGCGCCTGATCTCTCTCCGGTCGTGTCGGATTACCTTCCTATCGGATCACGAAGGTTAGGGAACAGAGAGTGCACTTGTGTTTGCGCACTTACTTGTGCACTATAATATTTCCTGCGTAGATGACCAGTCTCCGTTAAGATTGGCCGCCGTGGCAGAAATTCGGTCAGGAGTACGTTATTATCGCAACGATACAAAAGGTTAACCAAGATCTGCTTGCTTTCCAAGTAACGAGAATACAATATCACTGTCATTCCAATACCGGATTGCTACTAAAAATTTCTTAAAAGAAAAGTCGGATATATTTTTGTTGGCTCGCTCGTGATGTCACCTGCTGTATACACTATCCACTCGCTCAAAGTGTCAAGCGCAACAATCAATCAAATCTGAGAATAAATAATAATATTCTGTATACCTGCCTCGATGGCAAAGCATTAGTGTATGAGGATCTCATCTGTGGATGAGGTCTTGCGGTCATTTCCCATGTTTTTAGGTCCTAAACTAAAAACATATCCGGCGATATGATGATGTAATACATCTCTTCCTACCCCTTATATATATTTTATGTACTCACCATCTACTTTGGTATGGTGTGGTGAAGAGGGAGCTGACTCGACGTCCGAGTGCAGACTGTAAGAGTGTTCTGTCTTGATGGGCGCAGCGCCAAGCGCGGCATCTGTCATGAGCCTATCGTGGAGTACCACGCCAGATTTGGAGTCCCGCTCGATCAGCCAGTCTGTCATCTCTGAGTCCTCGTCCAGAACATCGCCGTGCATCTCCTGGAACAAACGATATTTGAACGTTAGATTTCGAACGTAGGAATATTTTAGGAATGTTTAGATGACGGCCACCTCATCTAGTGTGTAGCAAATTTAGCTGCTCAAACTGACGATTAATAGCAGTATCTTTACGATAATCTAGACGACATATGTCGACGATCAAAACTTGAGGTACGAGGTTGAGAGGTATAAAAACTCATCGTACCCCTAACCCAACATCCACTTCACTTTCTACCGTAAACCGTGAATCCTCCTATGTAAAGAAAAAATGGTAGAAGAACATCCACTTAATCAACCATTCGACAACTGCACTCCAGTATCTACTAAAGCGTGCTATTCTTAACCTGATATTTTCTGACAAATGCAACACATATTTGGGTGGAAGAGGCAGATGTTCCCAACCATCTAGTAACGTTATAAGAAAATTACATCTATCTCTATTTTAGTGCAAACAGGTCATGGTCCAAGACACCATAGTTCGCTTTAATTACAACTCACTCTAACGCAGTACTGTTGTTTATCAAAAAGTTCTCCAATATATCATTAATTAATTGATAGTGGTCATTAAATTTACAGGAAAATAGCTCAGTCTGTTAGTCGAATGGTAAAATTTATAGCGTTTTTTGTGACCACACCATAATTTACTACGCTCGGCATGTGGTTGGATTGGTGCTTAGAAGGTGATTGTTAAAATCTTTTTAGTTTTGAGTTTGCCAGACGTGGTTTATGGATGGCAAGATTTGATAGCCAAGTATTATAAAAAAATATATAAATGTTATGTTATTGCTTTGTTAGTCCCGTAGCATAAGTTTGCGGCTTTCAAAAAGTTTGCCAATCCCATGTTTTTGAATATGTGCCTTTAGTACAGCCATTTGGTATTTTTACCTGGAAAGTTTACCGGGAGTTTAGAAAATTAGTAGTGTTATAGATTTCGATGTGCTTTTTCCGAATATAAATTTTGCCACCTCGTACCTTTGCCGTAAATATAGATTTAATAGTTAAAAACAATTTAATTAGCTTAATATTTTGTAAAGTTTAATAGTAGTAGTAGTGTAACAGTTTCTAAATTATGTAATAAAGTATCAAATAAAGAACGCGATAAAATCCGTATATAGTAGTTTAATTTCAATGAATAACATTCGCGTAAACAGAAGACAATATTATAACTAGATATTTTTTTTACAATTTATGTTATAATATATTTTTTTGTAAAGTCTATCGTTTTGGCGAAAGAACGCCGTAAACGTCTATTGATCTACACCAACAGGTGATTTTCGTATATTTACGTAAAATAACTACTTATACTATGTCCAGTGCCACCAGATTTGAGTACAAATTTATGATTTTGATATGGTGAGTGCATAATAGCTGAACAACATTGCTTCTGTGCATGAAGAGCAAAATCCGAAACATTATAATGTATATTTAATCGTCAAGATCCATACTTTTGAGACAAAAACACGGCTACTTCGACCTGTAGCGAAGATACGAAAGATTTCGGCCTTGCAGCGGCAATTATAGAATGTGCGGGAACAATGCTATTCCTTCAATTTCTCAAGAGACGCACGCAGATTTCGATGACGGCGACCTCAGAAATTATGGATCTTTTGCTTTATGAGCCCTAATATGGTTTGTTAGACCAAACTTGGTCTTAAATGTCTTGCTACAAGTATGTCAGGAGAGTTAGCCTGCGGAGATGTATGTATAGGAGGGTTTACGTCTTTCTTTACGATTGCACAAACGCGTCTATTTTGTTTTGCTATAAACTCTGCTGTTATCTGAGCAGCGCACAAAAAAAAGGTCTTTAATGGAGAATGTTGGGTACCTGGGTCGCCATTGTGGTTAAGGGATCATGATATCGCTTCCTCTACGCAATGATGCAGTGTTTAACAACTCATTATTATATTGTTTTAGACATACATTGTGAACTACTATCGAATTTATTCCCCCCAAAAGTTTACCCCTCTCTTTTAATACTTGACTTACGAAAAGTCTGCAATCCTTTTCCTTCACTTTCTTATAATGGATTCTCACAAATAAAACAATTTAATGCATTAAAAGCCATGACTCTAGAATCGCTAACACCACTGTAAAACGATAAACGTATACAGATAACTAATACAAAATTCTTCCATTGAGTGCTACAGGCAGATTTTTCTATCGTATTCATTATTCTTTTATAACAGACAACTCCTATACGAGGAACAATTCCTGTGTCGCGGGGGACTTTACAAACATTCATACAACGGACACAAAATATACTCAGACTCGGAACAACTATTTGTGGATTACACATATTTTTGTCCCGTGTGGGGATCAAACCCACAACACTCGGCGCAGTGGCAGTACGAGGCGACCACTTTAACCACTACGCCATCCGTCCGTCAGATGGTCAGATGTTTCGTAGAAGGGAGAGAGTGGCTCGACACAAAGGCATTCCTATATACCTGCGATAGGTACCTACACAGTCAGTGCGGCCAGATCATGGTTAAAATTTCTCCTTGCAAAGGCGAAATAGCTCGATGCGTAATACTGGAGGAGAAAAATTTGTACCTACTCACAATCTGGCGGCTTTGGGCATGGTATAGTTATTTTACGTAAATATACGAAAAACCTTGTTGGTGTAGATGAATAAAAGTTTACGGCGCTCGTACACCCAAACAACAGATTTTACAAAAAATGTCATAAAATAAATTGTAGAAATGTTCTCTAGTTTAATTTTGTATAAAATGTTTAGATCGTAAAATGAGTTGGAAAGGAGATATTGCCAAAATACTGATATCAAGTGGCATTTTTTCAAAATGGCGGCGCGAGCGCCAAAGTTACGAGGTGGCAAAATTGACATTCGGAAAGAGCACATCGAAATCTATAAAACTACCAATTTTTAAAACTCCCGGAAGTCTTTCCATTTTACACCTTTATTTCGGACCAAATGACTGTACTAGGTAGTAGTTGACAGCAAATGGCGTGTTTTATATTATGGAATACCGAAATTGGTGGCAAACCGACCAAGGCTGACCAATCGGAGGTAAAAAAAGTTCACCTCCATACAACAGAAATCATTGCTACCAGCGCAATGGCAAAGATTACACTGAATCTCGGTCAGACACGATCTTTTAAATTTATTTGGAAAGCAAATTCATTACATAGAAAAAGCTCAAGATTATCTGGTTACGACGTTCTGTAGGGCAGAAATACTTCTCCAATAGGGCTGTCCAGCAATGTCTGACCTTTCTAAACATCCTTTTAAAGATATCTTTCAAAAGAGAATGGCAATTTCCAAGAAGAGAAAAGCATCTAATCAACTGTTCACTTGTGAGAGAAATTCATTCACAATATTGAATCGTATAAGGCTACCGTTTTGCAACAAAAGCGGTATTATTTCGAAGTTATTGCCGAAAACGTTTTTGTTCGTGCAAACATTTTGTTTACCTACATATATCGTCATTGCAACATAAGCGTTGTAGGCAGTGAACCAGCCGCGGTCAATGAACTCGAGCCGTTACGCCAACATAGATTCTATAAAAAATATATTACATCTGTGTGAGTGTTGTTCGCAACACCTTAAAGTTCACTATCGCTTAGTTTTTTCTTTTTAGGCGATTAACATAATATGTTGTGTGATTCGAGTCGGAATAGTCATGTCCGAAATCTAATTAAAATAAATGGTTATGTTATTTATTTTGCTTTTTAGATTGAGGAAACGCCCTTTGAAGATGTTTGTAAGAAATATTTTACATAATATTTCGATTGTATCTCTTATAGAATAAGGTAAGTGGAGATTTTGTATTACCTGTTTACATCCTTGAATATAAAAAAGGTTTAATATGATTATTTTTTATAATTTACTGCCAAGTTGTACTAGTCTTAATAATGCTCTGCACACGCGGGCAAGTGAAGCAAGATGGGTTGATAGAAGACTCAGTAAAAGGATAAGAAAATAAATAGGTAATAGATACATTCTATTCCACTACAAACTAATCCAATTGTTTTTCGTTTCAACACAATGACTCGACAAATCTAGTTTATACCGCCTTGGTTGTTATATATTAGGTATAACGGACTGTTATAAATAGAAAATAAAATAAATATACTGATTGCTCTGATAGAATCAGCAGCACTTAAAATTGAGAAGCTTACTCATCAGTTCAACAGCTATTAAATTGCTTTTTATCAAATAGTATTTCGTAAAGGTCTTTACACACCAAACAAGAACTTTACAAACCGTTTCAAACAAATTTTATTGCGATTTGTTTATATTACAATCTTTATAACTTTACACTTTACCCGAAGTTTTCTTTGCTTTCCAGCAACCATGGTCATGATATCGCACGATGTGTTCTCAAAAAAGGAATTTGCAAGATTGATAAGTAGTTTTAAAAAGTTGTAAGCCCAATAAATTGCGATAACATTCATTTAATACACCAATTTATAATATTCAAAGATTTTTTGTTTCTATAAGAGAATATAGCTGTGAGATTTCCGCAATAATTCAGTGATATATTTAAGGTTGTCTAATAAAAAAATATAATATTCATGTTATTCACCAAATAATGGTGCCATTTTATGGGTATCAGCAGATTCTTTGGCGATAATTTGAATTAGGAATGTTGACATCGATTACCTAGTAGAAATATGGGGTACTGCGGCTAAATCCAACATCGAACCGATACAAAAAAGTCAAAATAAATTAATTAAAGTATTATTCAACTATAAATTTCGGTCACCGACAAAAAAAATATATGAAGATACTAAACTAATGACAATAATGCAAACATATATATATTATACATGTATATTGGTACGTAAAATAGTTAACAAGGATATCCATACTAGTATATCTTTTTTGAAAAAACATAATAGACAGGAAATGAAATTACGTAGTGCTAATTACCTGATAACAAAAATACCTAGAACTAATTATGGTAAAAAAAACATAGAGTTCGAAGGTGTAAAACTATATAATAAACTTCCAACTAACATCAAAGAAGCTAAAAATATGATAGCATTTAAAAAAATGGTTAAAGAATACATAACCGCAAACACCTAAGGAAAAAAACATCCAACACATATATCCAAATAAAACTTGTTACTGATATTTATTGCCATGAATGCCACAGCCACATCCATGTGTTTCTATTAATTTCTTACATCCGTGTTTTGTCTACTCCGCAACAAACTGTTTTGTCACATACCCGTCTTTATAAAGTATTATATTAAGTTACTCACTAATAATATAAGTAAATTGTTAATTTAACTTACAGCTTGTACTAAGGTATACTTTACTCTGTATGCTTAGTTTTTAGTTTTATTCTTTTATAAGTGAATGATTTCTCTGTAAGTGAATTTTGTATAAATTCTTTTGAGAAATAAACGATCTTTAACCGTATGTTAAATCTAGTAATTTGTTTTACTGTTAGATTGCTCTTCTATTCGGTGTTCTAAATATGAATATAAATTTTAAATGGAAATAGTGTGGGCTGCCTGTACTAATAGCTTATTGACGGTACGAATGAATTGATTTAGGGAAGTACAACCTTTTTACAGGAAACTGGCGTTAGAGTAGTAAAGGCTTAATACAGTGCGATAGAAATGTTAATTATGGCGTTCATCCGACTGATCCTCGTTAGTTGAAGTATGGCTAAGTGTAACAGCTATTCATTATGGCCATCCGTATCTAAATAATTTGTGCCTAAATTCCTAATCCGTTAATTCTAAATTTCTATGCGGGTATGAATTTGAACTACAACGTAAACGTTTTGTATAATTTCACACTCTTTTTTATACAAATTTTTTACTACTACTACAATGTTTGTGAAGATGTTTGAATGTTTATTAGTTACGTGTAAACTGCTGAACCGATTTGGTTACAACTTGGCTCGTAGGCATACCCTAAATTTATATGAAGAATACTTTGTACTCCGGCATGCGTTCTTGCGGGATATACGCGGGCGAAATCATGGAAGCTTGTTCAGAATAACTTTTGTCGGGACTTTCACTACTGTCACTAGGAAAGACAGTTAAACGTGACATGTCACGAAGCAGATGTTAATCTTGATGGCTTTAAAGTTTAAACAATACATTAAAAAAGCCGACACATTCCTATGAACTAGTTACATACGCATAACATAAACCAGTTCGCACTTTCAGTAGCTTATTCTTTGAGAGAAACATGCTAGGGATTTTTTCGAGGTAGCAAACAGGTCTAGAGTCTATGCACGCTTGCAATATAAGGTGTAACACAAACGCATTGTCGAAGAAAAATAAATTAAAGATGGAAAAGAAATGGAATGAGGCAGGCAAATATCTGAGCCACCCAAACTCTTAATTAAAGGTATTCGCCTCTAATACGTGGGGCTCAAAAACGTAGCTGATGACGCTGGCCTATTCCTATTACGAGAGCATTCAGCAATCGTTAGTTAAAGTGAGAAACAGAGTTAATATTTACTATTTAAAAATGCTGATTGCCTGTAATAGGGGTGTGTAAATACTTTCGCATGCCAGCCAGCTTTCGCACCTTTGACTGGAACCTAAAATCACAGCTGTTGAAATGCGGCTGTCGTATTCTTCTGCTTACTCTTTCCAAGAAACACTGGCAGATATAGTAGTATATGTTATTACTTTGATCTCCTTGCCGTAGTGCGATTTCATACCAGTTGACTACAATTAATATCGCGTATCTTTCTATACATTTTAATTAGTTCGTCAAAGTTTCCGCTACAGGAACTGTTAGAAATAATAATATATTGAAAGGTACGACGTAGGCTAAAGCTGTGATAAAAACTATGATACTCGTATAAGGAGTACTGTTATAATCGCTTTTTGTTGCTCTATTTTTGCGTCACGTAAAGACAAACGGACAAGTACACTTTTTTATTTGTAAGAGTACTTATTGTCGATGGTAACTGTTATGCCTGTCTTCAAATGTAAGGTTAAATTTTTATCGATAGCAAATATTATTTAAATCATTTTCTGGCTATCTGTTACAAGTTTGAAAGTTTGGGATACACGTAACTAAGTAACTCTGTCTATCCATGTCTACTTTAACAACATAGACGATGTTGCGAGATGTTGCCAGTTGTTTGCAATCCACACGAACCCACGACACTGTAAGTTGTCATGTATGGTACATAACAACTTACAAAAATAAATTTATACATTTATTATAAGTATAAAATATGGCATGGCATAAATGTGTATTGTCAGCACTTGTAAAGAAAGTCTGTAAAATAAATTTCTAACGATTGAAAATCGGGTTTACTCCAAAAAGCACTTTAAAAACCACGAAAGTTGTAATGAAGAATATTTTCGTAACATTGCAATCAATCTACGCCTTTAGATGGCGTCCCTCACCTTGGCAGAGAGTGTAAATAGACACTAAACGAATAGTGGAGGCGAATGAACGGCCATGGAGCCGAACTCGGTCGCCGACCCCCGGCGAACGCCTTCCGACTGCATGATGAGCTACTGACGACCAAATACCGACTTATTACAGTTGTGTAGCCAAAGAAGGGTTATTATTTTTTGTATCTACATTTTGTATATACATTTGTGTCTTCTTCTCCTCCCTAGCCTTTATTATTCCCAAGCTCCTTGGTCGGCTTTTCTAGTCTAACCGGATTTGACTGAATATCAGTTTTTACACGGAGCGGCTGCCACCTGACTTCCGCAACCCGAAGGCTAACGATACCCTAAGGCTAGTCCAGTGTCAGGATATTATAGGGCACTGACTTCCCAATAACGACTGCCATAGATGTTCATGGCACCCGGGACCGACGGCTTAACTTGCTCTCCGAGGCAGGGAGCAGGCAATCGAAAGATTTTGACAGATGCTTTGACGTTTTGAAAGTTAGGTTATTTTCCCGCCATGGGAAATAATAAATACTTCGTAAGTTCTTATGAATTCCATAGATCCAGAGATTTATTTTTGTGAAGCTGACAGAGGAGTTATTAATAATATATTATTGTTTAGCTCAACTCGCCTTTTTATATGCGCAAAATTATAAAATCTAAATATATAGACGTACATTTTAATTTTCTTTATTTACCGATTTAAATTAATCAATAGGTCTTAAGGCAAGTTTGTATCGATATACAAATATACTTTGAATGAATGAATATATAGACTCTAAACAAATGAATGGCCATACTGAAAACTACATCAAAATTGACTCAGTAATTGTAGAGATTAGCGTGCAAAACTCTGAAATAAGCAAACTATAACTGCGAATTTCATCGTACTGTCGAAAAAGTTTTTCACATCGCCATCTATGCAGCTTTATGATCTACTCTTTTAATTTTTTAGGTGTTCTAATAGAGATAGCTTGTCTATGTTACCCTGCATTTCTTTAGCAATCTATTTCACGTCGCTACTATATTCGGTACTCCTAATAGATGGACAAACAAACACATTTTCGCGTTAGTAATATTAATTACATAACATAACATCACGTATGTATCTGTTCAGAGGTGAATGACACCCAAATTTTGCTAGCCATGTTTAAGTACCACGTAATAAAAACCGCGAGTCAATTGCCGTCACTCCGTATTGCTACGAAGACCCTTTAAACATATAAAATATAGCTTTTGTCTGCGGATTCGCTCAAGTAAAAGTAGGTAAGGTTAGGTTACGTAAGTAACAATATCTACTTTCCTTTTTAAATAAAACTAGCAGACTCGACAGACTTTGTCCTGTAAACAAGAATAAAAATGTTCAAGTCTAAACCATTCTCGAATCCACTTAAACACACATAAAAAATTTCATCAAAATCAGTCCAGCCGTTTAGGAGGAGTTTAATTACAACACACGCACAGAAGATTTATATATTATATAAAGATACTAGCTGACCCGGCAAAAGAAGATTTGCCATAAAAATTTTTTTGACCAAAAGATAAAAAAATGTTAGGGGTGGACAACCCTTATCACTAAGGGGTATGAAAAATAGATGTTGGCCGATTCTCAGACCTACTCAATATGCTCACATAATTTCATGAGAATCGGTCAAGCCGTTTCGGAGGAGTACGGGAATGAACATTGTGACACGAGAATTTTATATATAAGATAGTCCATGTTACTCGGTGATAATATAGCTTACTAATGGTGAAAGAATTTTTCAAAACCGGTTGAGTAGTTTTTAATTTAAATCCTTAAAAACAAACAAAAACCGAACTTTCCTCTTTTTAATATTAGTATAGAAAAATTACCCGATCTGGAAATCGAAACCATGATCAATATTTGTAGATGTGGGCAACATTTGTGCTACGGAACAAACTTTAGGCAAATTTATTTAATAAGTACGAAAGTTATTCTAAAAGTAAATACAGTAAAGTTAAACATAATTTACTTAATTAAGTCACAAAGTAACACTAATGAATGTCAAAGTTTATTATTCAATTGGTTACTGAAATTACTAGTAGATTAGTTGCTAGGTTAGCTTACCTGACCAGTGGTAACACAGTATACTTGGATACTGTGGTAAGTCAAGTAAGATAAACCTATGAGAATAGGCTTGCAATAAACTCAGAAAAAATAGATTACAATTTACAACTCATATCTGCCATATGCTATATGAAAGCCCAAACTATAATAAAACACAATTCCTAACTAAAATTATTATAAATGCGAATGTGAGTGTGTTTACGCTTTCACGCCTTTACTACTAGACCGATCATCATGAAATTTAGCATACATATTGTCAATGGAACAGAGAAGAACATAGGGTATCTTTCATTTAGAAAATATACTATTTCCGAGTGAAGGCGCGGGCAAAAGCTAGTAATAATATAAATCTAATGAAACGATTCCTCCTTAACCTATATAGTAGCGGCACACCGGCGGCCAGACACAATACGTTTTCTATTATGACTGGCAACAATTGACAGGTTAATGATTATTTACTTATAGACGTAAATTAGAATACAATTATCACATTACATTTTTGTACAATACTTATTTGCACATTTAGATCGCTACGTTCAGACACGCGAAATGTTTACAAATATTTTAGTGTATAGGTATTGGTACTAAAATCTTCGGGGTAATGAACGCAATAAACCACGTCCACTTGTGGGAAAACCCGAATAGATTTGACGTGATAAACATTTTAATTTTGTACGGTATGCGGGCCTATAACACCTGGAATAATACATATAGAGAAATCTATTGTGGAATAGAATAATGCCGGGTTTCTGTGAATATTTTTTGTTTTATGTAATAGTTTGTGCCCGTGGGTTGGCTCACGGGAAAGCTAACTGGGATAAAAACTACCCTGTCTGTTATCTGTGTGCCCATTTTCTATTTAAATCTGTTCAATGTTTTATCCAATCTTCTTTACAAACAACATTTATTTTCTTCGTATAATTTTATTTTGTACTAGCGACCCGCTCTGGCTTCGCAAAGTTAGTACAAAACCTTGACAAATTATACACCTAAACCTTCCTCATGGATCACTCTCTCCATTGGTGATAATCACATGAAAATTCGTTCAGTCGTTTTTGAGTTTATTGCAAACAGACAAACGCAGCGCGGCGGGGAACTCTGTTTTATAATATGTAGTGCTGTAGAAAATAGATATTTTTTACCAGAATTACTTATAGATTATAACTGAAATTAAACTACTATATACGAATTTTATCGCGTTGTTTATTTGACACTCTATTACATACTTAAGAAACTGTTGTTTTTCATAATAATGTAATAGTGTCAAATAAACAACGCGATAAAATCCGTATATAGTAGTTTAATTTCAATGAATAACATTCGCGTAAACAGAAGACAATATTATATAGATTATAAGTTCGTATGTAATTTGTCATATAAATCAGAACTTATGAACTTTGTTTCATTTAATTAGACAAAACCCGCAGTATTTATATTCCTTAAATCAAGAAGAAGTCCTAGGCTTCAAACAATGATATATTTGTGGTATTTAACACAACATTCAGCATATTAACTATGTAACCAGTTAAACCTTTAACCAGTGTGTAACCAGTTAAAACTTTGTGAATCTGATTGGAAATCAGGTTCACAAAGTTGCACATATGATCATTAAAAGCGGGATCTAAGTTCAATTGTTACGTGTTTGATAAACAGATTAAGATTACAATGTAAAATTAACACATTTAAAAGGTCACGGAAAGATTAATAGCTGAATCGTAAAACAAAATTATTTACGTTCAGATTTGACGATCATAAGTGAACGATTCAGCTATGAATCTTGCCGTGACCTTTTAAATGTGTTAATTTTACATTGTAGTCTGAATCTGTTTATCAAGCACGTAATGACTGAACTTAAACCCAGAGATAGTGAAATTAATAACTACAATAAACGAAATTTATACCTATGTATACTTTATTTCGGTTATTAAGTAAATGATTCTATACTAGATTTCTCATTAATGTAGATTTAATGAATAAATCTCTCGGGAACAGTACTTTTTAACACGCTTTTATTAGCTAGGTATCTATGTTTGCCTATGTTTTGGCAATAAGTATAACGAGACTCAGATGGTGTTATAGTCTGTTTAATTTCAGTAAAAGTAAAGCTTATATACTAGGGTGGCGCGTGTATACGTTTGCATGCGTGTGCATTTTAACTTATCTTAAGATGTGCTTTATCGGAATACGTGTAATAATGTAGTCGCTACATATGTATCTATGAATCTATGTAACGGCATCTTTGCACACTTATCGAGGACCGACGACAAAACTAAATAAACACGCTTTATTAAAAAAGGTAGAAAATAATTGAATAATTTTTATGTAAAAAAGCGTGGGGTTCTTTCTAAGATATTTTGATAACCTCCACTCCACACTTTTTTACATTAAAATTAATAAATTATTTTCTACTTTTTAACTAGATTTTAAAGTCTGTTTTTTAGTTTTTAACAAATTTTTGTGTGAATGAAATGTACCCTTTTCTGTACCCAACCCCTGACAACATGTATGCAAAATTTCATAATGATCGGTCGAGTAGTTAAGGCGTGAAAGCGTAACAAACAAGCATACTCACATTTACATTTATAATATAACTAGCTTTTCCTCGCGGCTTTGCTCGCGTAAATGTAGGTTAGGTTTGATTAGTAACAGTACTTTTGCCAGGATGAAAGATGCCCTATGTCCTTTTCTGTTTGTAAAAGCATAACAAACAAACAAAGTCAGTATTGGTTATGATACATTTGTCCGCTAGGGATATATTCCATCAAACTAGTTTCAATATTTAAAGAGCCTTCTAAACAAGCAATATTTCTACTACAATATACGGCTGCAATAACGGCCTTATAGGATACACGTCAATATTTTGTTTATGGCTCTCTAAAGAATTATGTTTGGAATAGCCGATGTATTCAAATGTTTTTAGTCGATTACTCGACGTGTTGATTGTAAAAGATATGGGAGATGTATAACATTGTGATGTGTGTACTGGGCGAAAATTTTACACGTATTTTGGAGCTCACGATAAATAATACTGTAACTGTGTTGAATAGCATGTAGTAATGCTATATAAAAGTTAAAATACAAATTAAATTATCAGAACTAGGCCTAAATAAATGATAGTTAATATTTATCGTGAAGTAAATGACGGAATTCTGTGAATCTCATGGGAACATATATGGGAATAAAAGCCTATGTTCTTACCCAGGATACAATCTATCTCCATGCCAAATTTAATCAAAATTGTTTCAGTGGTTCAGCCGTGAAAACGTATCGTTTCACAAAAGTTATGATAAATGTTACATTCTACTGCATAAAAACCTTATATGTAATTATAATAACAAAAGTTGAATATGAAACACGAGAGAAGAGACCTAAAATCGATGGTCACTAAAATTTTATTTTACCATGACACCATTTCATATATGTAATTTAACTTATGGACGAATATAATTAAAGTTATTTGTTTATGCTAATATTAATTGCACAGTCGACAATTATACTGTTTTGAAAGGAAGAATCTTTTCGTCTGGACCTACCCTTCTGGGGGATATTAGGTAATCTATGAAATCGACATATCAAGTGTTTTAAGACGACAACGACCGCACTAAGAATTATTCCTGTGTACCAGGGGACTGAACAAACATTAAAACGCTGAACACAAAGAAAACCCAGAATCGGACGAACTATGTATGGATCACACAAATTTTCGTCCCGTGTAGGGTCCGAACCCACAACACTCGGTGCCATGGCAGTGGCGAAGCGACCTTTTACACCACCACGCCATACGTGCACCACCTTATAGCAGTGTATTTTAAGCGAATGAAGTAAAATTCACTTTATATTTTCAGAAGCCCACAGAAGTGCAATGAAGGCATGGTATTGAAAGACTGAATAAAACTTGAAAAGTGATGTCACTAAGATAAGTCGAGCTTTTGGAGGTTCCGCCATTGTTATCAGGTAGCTTATCCTTGTTATAAATAACCAAAAGCGGAAACATAAATCGAGGTGCTATTTTTAGATTGATTGGAGTCTCAATTCTCGTAGAAGCGATCTCATTAGATCGCCGCTAATTAACTTTGCACTCCAGTGAGGCCTGATACGGCTTTATCATTAATTTTTGAGGCCTTATATAAAGCGAACAAGGCGTAATATATTTAACATAATCATTTATAATGTATTCTACGATGTTTTTTACGGATGTCTTTCTTTTTTATCATTATCAATATGGTATAAAAACTACAATATGGTATTTATGTGTCGATAAGCCCACCTGAATATATATTAAAATATGTATGGATGAAACGATTGTGAATATTATTAAGTTCCTAATAGTTAATTTCAGTGACCTATTAAGATTAATATTGCTAAAGAGTAGAGATTATGATGCGATAATATCCGTTTTCAGTTATATCAACAATGGATAAATTTATTTCCTACCCTATAGAACATATTTACCCTTTATGTAAACGTAAAGACAAGCTAAGTCAAACTTCTCTAGGGAAATAAAGAATACAGCAGAGCCAACCGCGGTATCTTACCCGCTCCCTTCTGAAGATGTTATAGAATACACATATACAGTAGGGTATCTTAAAAATGTTATAGAATTAACTGATACGACTCGAGTCCAATTTAACCACTAGAGTTACTCAAATCATTTTACGGTTTCACTCGAATATCACTCGAGTGACGAGTCAATCGAATAGTTCTCGCGTCACTCGCACACACAGTTATCTCGAGTCGCCTTCTGTCATGTCAAACTTTTAGATAATGATACCACAGAGAGGCTTACTACATACACAAACACGAACACTGTTTAATGCTCTAAGACGAACTCACACCGAGTGAGCTCGAGTCCGACTTAATTCAACTCGATATTTTTTTAACTCGAATAGAATAGTAACAATACTCGAATATTTGGAATCGAGTCGCTAATAGAATACATATATACAGAAGTGAACTGCAAACTTGCCGACGTCTAATAAATATTTAATTAGGAAACTCTTTAACAACTTTGAAGAGGTTATTTTTAATACCAATTTTGTGTTCTGGTAACTCTCTGAATAGATGTTCATGTTTATTAATAACTGGCTGTCTCCCGCTCCGGAGGCTCGTAGCTACATGTTGTATAGCCTTTATTTTTCTGTATAAAGTAGCTTTCTAATGGTAAAATAATTATTAAAATCGGTTCAGTAGTTTTTAAGTTTGCTCATCCTAACTAATATTATAACTGCAAATTTGAGTTTGTTTGTTTGTTTGTCGATTTGACGCCTTAAATACGTACTACCAAATTCCGCATACACGTTGTCAGGAGTACAGAAAAGGACCTTCTGTCCAGAAAATAGTTCCTACTGTTACCTCTCTAACCTAATCTAAGCTATTTCGAGAGCTAAGATGCGGGCAAAACCTAATTACAAATTAAAATATTTTATTTTACTATTATTAGTGTAGATAGTTCGTTTATATATTTTTCGACATTTTGGGCTACACGAATAAACATACGATTTATTAGACATCTTAGCAACATATACCTACACGTATTTACCTATATTAGTTGTTAAGAGGTAGGCAGAAGGACCAGTATCTCAATACCCTATTGGATTCTAAGTAATAGCAGGTGAACCTACTGCCGTTCAACTCAACACATATAATTTTATGTTTGAAGACAACCAACATCTGAAAGCTTTAATTATATCTAGACTTCGTAGTAGAATCGTAAAATTCCATAGAATTAATTAGGTGCTATATTTTTTACATTTCACAGAAAAGTTCTTTACAGCTGCTGCTAGATGGCGTTAAGTATAATTAGAAGCCATACGACTAGCAAAATTCTTTGAAAATGATTCACCGCTGCAACTTTACTGAAGTAGAATATTTTCGCAGAATTTGTGTGTACCAGGGCTATAACTATACAGAATGAGTTGGTCTTTATTTACATAATATAAAGTCGGCCATATTGTCTTAAGTTAGGTGAAGGTAAAGACATCCACATTATAATATGCTAAAGAACAAAACGCTTATAGGTCTACATTGTCATCGCATGTGCGAGAACGAAACACTGCTACACACCTTGTATAGCACTTTCTTATTCTTGCACATAATAATGCTTTATTAGATAGTGGTAATGTTTTAGACATAATAAAGATTCTACCGTACATTTTTGTCAGCGCAGTACTAAAATTTCTAAGGACTTGTCCTACCACCTCCAAATAGTATTTATCTATAAGATAAAAGTCTCGCCATTACTCTTCTTTAACTTAACAAGAGTGAGACAGCATACGATTTATCTTTCGGATAACTTTTACTTGTTAGTTGTGGGAATGGCTATAAGAGTGTTGTGTTAGTTTGTTTGCCATGGAATCACCCCTAAATTACTAAACGGATTTAAATGAAACTTAACACACAGATAGACCATGTCCTAGAATCCTAGATTAATAAATACATATAATACTTTTTATCCCGGTATTACCTTATGGTATAAAAAATTGAATTGATTCAACCGGACCAAGGCGAAGACAGCAATTTGTTTAAAATATACTTGAATGTCTAAAATTAGAAGTAAATAAAATTATAATGAGAGAATCAAGGATGATCCATCCTTATCTACACAGATACATCTTAAAACCAGTTATTTATTGTATATAATTACTTCAAAAACAGTTTTTGCTATACAAACTATATTTACATCCTCAGTAAACAAAGGTTATTTCATAAGAGGCAACCATAACAATGATTACATCAAGATATACTAATAACAGCGCACTAAACAGACGTCCTGCCGAAACGTTCGCTTGCAACCCTATTGCAGCGCCACCTAGTAAGTCCAATTGTCAATTTAAACCATCCAGGGTTATTGATGGGTGTAAGACTATGTTTGTATTGTGGCATTATAAAAGCCGAAAAATGCCGAGTCGGCAACTTAGAATATATTATATATATCACTATTCGTCACCTAAAATTTCCCTGCCGTGCCGTCCCGGCAATGCGCGCTATACCTTACCAGTCTATACATTCTCATGACATGAATCGTCTGCGAAACTCTCATTGTCTCGACAAAGGTTAAAGTAAATAAAAAATATAATTACACATCAAGTCGTGTGCATTGGCATCAGTATTGGGTAAGACTCGTGACTAAGTCATTCGGCTGTTTGGCAATAAACATCGATAATTGTACACTGTTATAAAATTGCACAGCGAAAGGTTTTGTTAAGTAGACGTCTATGGATGTGGCGTGCGAAACTATCTTTTTTATAACACAACAGCGGTGGCAAACTATTTTGCGACCTGCCTGATGGTAAGTGGTATATGTAACCTGGGATTGATTGCAATACTATAGGTATCACTAGCACGTTACTGAGCTGAGCAAAAGGAAAAAAGAAGAAATAAGAATTGGAAATGTAGGTATTGTTATCCCGAAACTGCTACTCTTTGGCAGAATACCACTAATAATATAAGAATAGGTAATATTGCCCTAAACTCGAATATTTGTGCCGTTGCTATATCATTCCCACAAATGCAGCCTTTCAATCTGTCTGTTACTTCTGTAAAGTACTTTCTTAGCAAGATCCCGCCTGGTTTGAGAGGTGAATGTGTTGGGTCCTCCACATCCACATGTTAAATTCATCCATTCTAACGCCAAAAATTTTACGTATTTCGAGAAGTGACTTTATCCTATTGGAATTTCTAGTTTCTTAGCAAGGCCGCTCCCGGTTTAAGAGGAGACTGAGTTGTGTCCTTCTCCTATAAAATCGACATTCACCTCGATATGTCGAATTGATCCTTTCTAATAACGCGAAGGATTTTGTTTACCTCAGTAAGTGACGTTAGCCAATTGGTATGTTAATTGTAGTGGTTACGAAAATATTCTTTATAACATATTTGTTTAGTAAGGCCACAATTAGATGCTGTTGGATTACAATGTAGTTAAACAGATACCTACTTTCATAAAAACGTTTTGTCGGGTTCATTCTAACAAAAAATTATATTTAAATTTTCTAATATATTATGAATAAGAACATTCATTTTTAGTTTAGTATCCATTTATCAATCCACATAGTTTAGTATCCTTTCTTGCATTTATAGCAGATGCAAGAATAAATGCAAGAAATATTTCGATAGTCTTATGTAATTGATATCACAATATTTTTTCAATTTTAGTGTCCATTAAATAATCGTTCTTGCATTTATACCAATAATGCAAGTGACCTACTTATAATTTTGTCTTGTTGTTTTAAACAGTCGCCAGTCTCGTCCCACCGAAAAAGCATTTCTGTAACACAGGCATGGCCACAAACATTGCAATGCAAGAGAGCCACATACTAAAAAGCCTACAATCTATACAATAAAAGATAATACTGGCGCCAAGCGAAACTCAGTATTATCGGTATCTCATCGACAATATTATGTGACTTAGTCACACACAATAATGTATGTTATCTTTATAAAATGCACTCTTGTCTTAAATTCCTTAATCTTTATCTAGCAAGCGTTAAGCTGTAAAGGGGAAATACATACAGTTGTTACTTAGTAACAACATTCCTAACAATCTCTTTGTATGGGCCGACAATTACTTTGTTGATTAACGCCTTTATAATGCCTTTTATATACTAATTATTATTGCAGATAATAGTTTGTCAAACTCTAGAAACTGTCGCGGCGATTAGAGAACATTGAAACATATTATACAAAGAGTCATCCGTGTACTTAAAGATATCGAAAAAAATTGTATTTACACTAAATGTTGTAGATTTGCTTACACGCAAGATATATTTGAATGTAATATGTATAGTTAGGTGTACCTACCGAGTCTGAGTATTCCTTGTATTCGTTGTTTAAATGATTGTAAAGTACTTCGCGGTATATGACAGTTGCCTCAAGTTCGTTGTTATAATTTTGTTTAGTCCCTCGCATCACAAGGGGTTTTTAGTGTGGCAATTGTTTTAATTACTGTGTTTAAAATTTGATAAGGCTCTAGCAACACGCAGGCAGTTTTTGGTTAGACAATTGTTTTTTATTCCGTGTTCAAAATGTTTAAAGGTTCTATGACACGAGTGCGGTTTTTAGTGTGATAATTGTTTTGAATTCGTTGTTTAAAAAATTGCATGTGGCAATTATAAAAATGCGTTGTTTAAAATTTGTAATGTCACTCGCGACGTTAGCGCTTTTGAGTAAGGCAGTTGTTTCGAATTAGTTGTTTAAAAATTTTAATGTCTCTCACAATACTATTCTATTAGTGCGGGAGTTATATTACTTTCAATAGTTATCAAACAAAATAAACACATTCATTCCATAATGTCCGTTACATTAACATGTATGTTATGTAGGTGAGAATCACGCGCATTCCATAGATCATAAGTGGAACTCGCAGCGGTACCGCGAGCTATTCCATCGGCGATACACGATGCTATAACGATACCGAATATTAATTGTTCATGAAGTAATGAAATGCGGGCCATTAACAAACAGATGCGCTTCTTAAGAGAGCTTGCTTGTACACATAACGTTAGAATATTTTAGCAGATACTGTATAGATAAATAAATACACTTGTATACTCAAACTTAAAATAATGAATTAATTTAGGTCACAATGTAAAACTTATGAACGTTACAACTTGATCTTTTATTATATTTGTTATATTTAAGGTTCAGATAAATAAACATTAGCGTATATGTCAATAAACCTATAGGTTATTAAAACCGATTGGGCATCAAAACAGTATTTTAGCTGTAGCATAAATTAATGCATGTACCGCAAGACGGTGAACTAATTTCCTCTTAGTTATCTCCTGAAACTTCTATACCGTAGTAGTGCTTTATATCGAAAAAGTTCGTACAATGCCGTGGTGAAGCGCGTATCCCACAATGCGATAGCAGTAATGATGTACATATGTAAATGCTTACACCTTGTGGAGATAAAGATAGGTTCAAAACCTATTGATATGTAGTAATATTATAGTAACTTAAAAATGATTCGTTTTTACCTTGGCGGTAATCTTGAGAACCGCCAAACCCATCTTAAAAAAATAGGTAATAGTAAAAAATAATAAAGCTAGGCTAACCGTTTTGCCTTTAGTAACATAACACTGTTTTAATGGCATACTACGCAAGCAAATCTGCATAAATAGCCTATTCAAAGTTATTTATCACATGCTATTTAAGTATTAACTAAACTGAGAAGAAAATATGAAGATCGAACAATATGACAAAAACCATATGGGATTTCCCGAAGTTATAAACAATAATCTTATAATATCAGATAACAAAATTATTATATTATTAGCCATGACGTAGAACCATAATTTGCCAGACACTCGAACTGTAACATACTTTTTCTAACGAATGTTGTTATCCTTCAGGAATAGTAAATTTTCTCTGGATAAAATGTTTGACTATGTCCTTTTCTGTACACCTGATAACGTGCATGGAAAATTTTATGATGATCGGTCAAGTAGTTAAGGCGTAAATGCATAGCATACAAACTCACATTCACATTTAGGTATAACATTAAGTTAGGATTTCTATAAAGCATTTCATTGGTGCAATAGAAACAATAAGCAAAGTTTAGTTTACATCAATCTGTTTAAGATTAAAGCACCTATAGTTAAAGTGTCAAAGGCCTTATTCAAATCTATGAAATATAACAATAAGCGTACTACGGCTTATGTTAGCGTCGTTTAGCATAGAACTGTTAATAGTAGGTGCAAATTTTTAGGCATCTGATTATAATCTAATTACCATGGAATTCATGGAAAGGAAACGGTTGAAACGTGAAAATTACCTATGATATTTTTCTGATAGCTATTATAACTTAGCCTGTTATCTGATTCTGGCATAACGTCTACTTCGGGGACATCCTGTATATGAAAATATAACAAAAGTGAAACTTTGTGTAAAAATATTTGAATATATGTTTTCAATTCCACAAACGGCTTTTGATGAAGCCTTACGAACATATAGTATATGAGCTACAGGATACTTATCGCGATATGCGTTTCTCTATGATTCACCCAAGCGAAACCGCGAGTAGTGCTAGTATCCTAATACTAACTAATATTGAAATCAAACACTTTATACGGATTTTGTCGCGTTGTTTATTTTACTTTAAACATTTTTATTACATAATTTTGAAAACTCTAACACTACTAATATTGTAATAAAAGTGTTTAAAGTAAAATAAACAACGCGACAAAATCCGTATAAAGTGTTTAATTTCAATGTATAACATTCGCGTAAAGTTAAGACAATATTAACTAACTAATATTATAAATGCGAATGTGTGTTTGTTTTTTTACGCTTTCAGGTCTTAACTACTCGATTGATCATCAAGAAATTTTGCGTACACCTTGTCTAGGTACAGAAAAGGACATACGGTACCTTTATCCAGAAAAAGAATACTGCTCCCGAGGGAAAAAATCTGAAAATTCTACAATGACATCAGCGAAGTTGCAGGCAAAATCTACATGTATATAACAGCAAAAAATAATATATCGTAGTTATGTATACCTAGTCTTGAAATTAAATCTATATGCAATCTAAACCCGTACAGATTTTAAAGAAACTAGGCCCACTAATTAAGCCTTGACTTAAAATCATCTACTCAAACATAAATTTATACACATTTGAGCAAATCGTCAACTAATCGAAGCTATTAATAAAGCCACGCCTTCACACACACATATGCACATACACACACCGCCACACACATATGAATAAGCCTCATAACGTATGTATAAGTTCACAAATGTGCAATGATGCAACTGGATCACGGAACCGGTCCGCGGACCAATTCTTAATGTCGGCTTGCGTAACAGAATTTAATGGAAATATCGCACAACGCACTGCGCACACGCTACAATACACGTTAGCCTTTATATTGCACTTAATTAATCTAGTATGCACTAATTGAGAATAATAAAGGCCATCGGTTATGAAAATAATCTTATGTAATAATTAATATTATGTTTTGAACTTTAGATCACAATAATGACGTTGATTAAAACAAATTAGAGCCTAGTTAGTAAACGTAAAAATCCTGACTTATGTTATAAACTAACTGATCCATGCAACTTCGCCTGCGTCACAGAGAATTTTCTCTGTATTTGCAACATTTTTCGTTGATGCGCTGCTCCTATTGATTGTAGCGTCATTTTATATAGCCTTCCTCGATAAATGGGTTATCCAACACTAAGATATAATTAAGATTTTTTTTTTATTTGAACCGTTTGTTTAATAAACAGACAAATAAACTCTTCAGTTTTCTAATATTAGTATAGATTGCAAATGTGAGTTTATTTGTTACGCTTTCACGCCTTAACTACTCGACCGATCATCATGCAATTTCGCATACACGTTGTCAAGGGAACAGAAAAGGACATAGGGTACCTATCATCCAGAAAACGTACTAACCTATATTTAGGCGAGCAAAGCCGGTAGCAAAATCTAGTTAACTGTTTGCTCTTTGAATCCGTTGGTAATATTTTTTTTTAAAATATATATTATCCATGGGGCAATTTATAAATTTAAAAACGACTCCTGGTCTCTTAAACGGGAGTGGTTTATGAAAATTAAAAATATTACTTTGCGAAAGAATGAGATGACGTAATACACAATACCTCAATCTCGTCTCAAGTTAAGATTACACTTTAGGAGATGGTACGGCCACTGATATCTTCTTTGTTGTTGTTTCAAATACACAAGATCTATAACTTTATTGTGCGGACATCTTGGCCGTACAGTAAGCTCGTTACAGTTTGTATTATAGGTACTTCTATTATCGCAAACTAGCTGTCCCCAGCGGTTTCACCCGCGATTTTGAATACTGCTGCGCGCTTGTGGCTCCTAAAATAATGTTATACAGCCTATGTGACTTCTGGATAAAGTAGCTTTCTGATGGTGAAGGAATTATTAAAATCGGTTGATTAGTTTCAGAGTTTCTCGAATACAAACAAACAGACAAATCTATATAATACATTTTTATAATATATGTATTAGATGTTGGCTTCACTAGCTAGAGAACAGTACTTTTTCTGAATGAATGGAATTTGCCTGTCTTCAGGTCAACATTTGGCAATGCTACCTACCAATGACCTAATAAAACTGCATGTTCCGTGTCCTGGTTTATCATTTACGCTACAATATATGTGAGATAAGATTATTGAGAGTAGGTTTCTTAGCAACCAACGTCGCCGGCATGACTGCGAGTAACTACCTACATATTGATCGATGCCGCCCACTTCAACAAGCAAGCATGTTCGTAATTTAATATCTGGAATAAATACTACACCTTCTTTAAGAACATATTTACTACATAATATTGAGCTCGATTTCTTCAAAAAGTTAATTTATGTGAAACTTAGCCATGGCTATTCATGGCAAAAACTATGGTAGGTATATGGTAAATCTAGACTTAACTGTGTGCCAAGTCTTATCCAAATCTGTTCTACAGTTAAGGCGTAATTGAGTAACAAACGATTACGCCTTAACTGTTGAACAGTAATTGAGTACACTCAGTCGTATTTTAATCAAGAAGAATGTGCAATGTCTTCTCGTAATCATGGACAGTTCCGTAAAGTTTTCTTTTTGAGTCTTATTCCGAGTTCGCATACCAAGGACCGTCATGCTCACTCAAATGTCATTGCTTGTGGTGGCGTCATGGACCGGGTCGTTCCCTTCCCTACAATATGGCGAGGGGAGCGATTGCTGGCCCATGCGTTGTACTCGTAAACGGGTGCTACTTGTGGTGACTGGTCGACCTTGGTTTCGTGGAATTCGATAATTTACTTACATTTTTTAAATAAAAACAGTAAGATTAAACTACGGACTACAATCATGCCTTGTCTTGATTATTTATGTACATGTAAGTGGATGCTCCTATTTACCATACTGCTGCTTTAGAGGCTATCATAAAATTGTATTAAATCTTTGAGTATGTTCAGTAATACTTCATGGAGAAATGGTTGCAGCACCTTACACTTATGATTTGTAAACGAAATATTATTGTAAACTTGACGATTAAAAAAAATGGCCATGAGTTTCTTGCCCGTTCTTCTCATGAGCCCTACACCCTTGTTTTGCTGAACGTGGCATTAAATGTAAATTCACAGAAATTCTTTTGTGTAACTTTGACATTCATAAGTGTTACCTTGTAACCTAACTTGAATAAATTTATTTTTGATTTTGATAACATTTAAACATATATGCAAACTTTCTCATTTATAATATCAATATTTCTACTAAATGTGACTGTTCTAATTTTAGGATGTTTGTGACTTAAATAAGTTGGCGCTACTTTCAGATTTGGATAAAATAAAGCACATGGATAGACCATGACCTAGATGACCATATAAGGATCTTTTCATCTCGAAAATAATATAGTTGACATTTTTTTGGCGCTTTAGCCGTCATCTGTAAATAAAATGCCCGGAGCGAGAGCTAATATCAATCCTATATAATATTATAAATGCAAATGTAATTTTTTTTATTACGCTTCCACGCCTTATCTGTTCGACCATCATCATGGAATTTCGCATGTAACACCTTATCAGGGGAACGGAAAAGGACATAGGGTATCTTTCATCCAGAAAAAAATACTAATCTAACTTACATTTACACATGCGAAGCCGCGGGCAGAATCTAATATCAACTAAACAGAAATCCAAGTGAAGACTTAAATAAAACAAAAAGGTTTATTGAAGCTGGTGACAAGATTAAAGCAACAAATAGCTATCAACTACACGTTAACGCCTCAGTACCAGACAAACACATGTACTGTTATAAGAAAGCCGTAACGTTATCAAAACAATTTATCATCTCATTCATTGTGAGCGGTCGTGTGAGAGCTTCAACGAAAACAATCGTTACACGCTGTCCCATCTCACTCTAACGTTACACATAATTTATATGTGGAAAAGAAACAACCATTTATGATAGTAAAACGCTAGCTTCAAATTAAACACATTAATCAATTAGCGTCAGTCTCAACTACATTTCTTTTATTTTTTATTGTATTGTTCTTCTACGAGTAATTAAATTTGATTTTTTTCGGTTGGATGTCTGAGAATTGTTTGCTGGCCATCAATTTGACAATACCGTGCTAAAAGAGGAGCAATTAAATTAAAAAAATTGTATAGGTTGAAGTACGTGAATTATTTGCACAACATAAACACAATTTACACAACTAAACGAAATTCTTGAACGTAATAAGCACCTACTCAACAGAATATTGTAAATTGCAACTGAACCGATTTTATCACTCAAACCAAGAGAGTTTACTTTTGAATCAACAAATTGAGTGAACAAGCCATATCAGCAGAATGGCGTACTATTCAAGAAAATTATGTCTCCAGTTGATATACATTGTTCAATGTGAATATTGAAAGCGTTTCGACCTCATTATAGTATTACCGTTTATGTTGCTTGTATCTGAGCAAACTTAAGGCCGCCAAGTATTTTACATACTCGGTATAAATTGGGTGAATTTCCTCTAGGTATTAATTATGAATTTACAAGCCCTCAGCATTCGGCAAGGACGGTTTGAATAAATTTTAATTTAGGTACTGTACCGAGCCTTAAAATGAATATATTAAGCTTTTACATAATCCTACTTTATTCGATAAAGTGGATTTATACATAAAATACTCCTAGTACGGTCACGGTACCATTTTACATAGTTTTTAATGAAGGAACTAAGTTAAAAGTAGACGAAACTAAAACACAGAACTTTACAGCTTCCCAAACGACAGCTAAAAGTTTATTTTAGACAGTATTTAAGTCTCAGTACAACAGGATATGAACCAACTTTATAGGTAAGACAAAATACTCTAGAATTTGGAGCATGTATTGCAGCCGCTCGTAAACCAAGCCGCGTGCATGTTGATGTCACCATCCTGATAGTAAAGGACGGGCTTGCTTTCAAACGAACTGAGAAATACTTAAATATTACCATTCTCTGGAAAGTATTACCACAGTTTAACTATATAAATTCTGACAATTCAATTTTAGAAACGAAAGCTATGCCTTTAGCCTCATTTGATATTTCACTAGTCCTACGACGAAAACTTGATTAAGCACGCGGTGTCAAGACCGGTACACATGCACATTTCGTATCAAGTGAATGTCTCATGAAATATCAACCGGCGCAAGGAATGGGAGCATTTTTTGTAACATCTACTTTCACCGGCCGATAGTGGATTCGCATCCGGTTCATTCTGTACCGTTGTCGGATCGGCCATTATCGCGATAGTGCCAGTGCATTTCGATTTGCTCTTGTTAAACTCACCGACATCGTTAACCGGTGTCGTCTAATGATATATATGTATATATAAATCTTTGTTTGTTAACGATGACGTTTTGAAATTAACAGAGATTTGATCTCTAATGTTGAACCGTTTTAAAAAAGCTAGCTATGTCCTAACCATAAGGTCAAATTATGCCATCATAACTCGACTGTTGACGTATAAACTACCTATAAAACCTGAACAAAATATGGAAATGCAGAAAGATATAACACACTAATAATACATCAATTATAGAGAATGGCTAAAGATTGAAAGGCGCTAAAGAATTTTTAAAGCATATCTCTCTAATCTAAGTATATTCTTAATTCACCTATGAATTCTTTATAGAAAAATTATTAAAGAGTCAATAATAATATAAACAAAACTAGTTATAGATACTGCAGCATCACAGACACGCGCGGAGTAATTTATTCTCCAAAATCATAATGTCGAAACCAACAACGTTTTTATAGCCATCGCTGCGCTTACAGTTCTAGGTAACTTTAACATCTGTTATTGCAATATGCGGGACATTCAGCTTGGTGCGAAATAGGACACTCGAAATCTTAGTATGAGAATTTCGGAACAATATACAGAACGATGCGGTTGGTAGCCTAAGCACGTCATTAAAGTATTAGATTGTATGTTATTATGTTCTTGCTTGGATGAGTAGAAACAGTGGCATTAAAAAAGATAGCATGTTTTTTTCAGCTTGCGTAATATCAGGGTTAGACCTTCCTTTATGAAGTTGTCGTAACAATGAAGTGTTTTCTGCGAACGAGTTTATTGAGTTACAGTCAACCAAGCGTCGCGAATATTCCAATAATGTTATTACTGTAGTCATCATGTGTTGTGTCGATTTAAGAGACAACTCTTTTATCTATTCTGACTGATCGATTGATAGTATTATTAATGCTCATCATAATCATCGTGTCAACCTTTATCCATTCTTGCGTTATGAACTTATGACTTTTATAATAATCATTTTTAGTCTTTGTATAGGTTTTATGCGATGCAGTAGAATTGCAACTCAGTAAGGTATTTCCAAGGATATATGCGTATCAAAACGTATTACTTTTGTTTCAGTTGGTAGTAGCAAAGAAATTTGGTATTACTAACCTTATAGTTACTTATATTGTAACTAACGTCTAAAATACTCCTGTGATGAGCCCTATGGTCAATCACATTTTTAACACACCCATTAAACTCTCACATATCAACTCTTCTATTCACATACAAAACAAAAAGCTAAGCAACACTTTAGTTATCGTTAAGTTATTTTTATATGTGACACCCGTAATTTATGAGGTCATTTTTTGCGAATGACTATAATGTCCACGTCAACAATGAGGCAGTACCTATTTAATAAATAGAAATACAATCCCAGATGAACGATAATGAGAAATAGCTTCTACATATAAGCTTAAATTCTATAAACATGATTAAGTCAAATAAGCAAATGCCAAGTTATCAAAGCCTACTCGATACAGTGTCGTTTACCCGTGCTCCTGTAGGTATCAGGAACTTTTCCAGCCCGATCGTAAATGGGACAAAAAGATAACGTACTAACAACATAATATGATACTTACATTACAGCTACATATACCATCCATAACCCTGTCTAGACAATAGACGAACGATAATTGCTTTAACCACCGCACAATTTCATCGACGTCTCATCTTCGTGTTACTAACGCGATTTCATCCATCGATCCCCCTCCATCGCTTTCCTTATAATAACTACTATCATAATCTAATCAACAAACCCAGCAATGGTTTACATCTTCCATAAATCTATTCTTATTTTATCCGATATTTATATATGTTGACGCCACTCCGTTAATGTTTTCGTCGAAAAGACGAAAATGCCTAAATAACATGTTTGATGCGGCGTCTCATGAATTTTAATGTTGGAAAAATTTGGTTTAACATGTTTTACTGGAGAGTACTTAAGGAGCATTAAAAGGTTATTAGCTGACAGATTTTTGATATAAGCTGTAATATACGAGTACGAGCTAGAAAAATATATGAGTGTTTTTGAGATGAGATCATCAAGTGTATGTTTAATGAAATCCACAAAAAGGTCATAGATGAAACTTTATAACTTAGCTAATGTAGCAGTGTAGTGTACGCTTTGTATTTACTCGACTTTCCTAATGGTTTGATTGCACGTCAGGTATTTGAAAGGACTTCGTACGTTTTCTTACTCAATTAGTTTTTAAATACGAACATTTTGGCACGTTTGCAGGTCGGAAATAAGTGCCTTAGATTTCAAGAAAGAGTTAAATGTACTTTCTATTTTATTTTATTATATTTGTCTTGTAAAGTATATAGATTTACAGGCATCATACACATACAAATCCCAAACATGATGATGGCACTAAGACTTTCGTTTCAGAAAATACAATAATATTTTTAGCCGCCGAACTGCGTTTACTACGTTCATATGGTATCAACTCTTACGCCTTAATCTCTATATTATAACAATTAACTCGGCATTTGGTTAATTAATACCATTATACCGGCTAGCAGATGTTATTATGTGCATATCAGACGATGTAATGGCTCCGAGCATATTACTTACACTGAAATTATATCAGTGGAAGCTACTAGCGCTGTAATAATTGAGTTCGCCTACATTCGCGAGGCTTCTACGCTTTTTAATTTTCAATATCGGACTTTTATAGTGTGATTTTCATGAAATGGCGCGCGTAGCCTTTCGTTGCATAGCATTTTAAATCAAGGTTTAAAAACTATAAACCGACTACGTAAAAAAGGGGTCTAAAAAGGACAAATAAAAAATTTATATAGCCTATATCACCCGGGCCATTATTACGAATCTATTGACACCTCATTAATTAAAATCGGTTCAGTAGTTTAGGCGCTACGGTGGAACATACAAACATACATACCCAGACTGCCAAAATCATTATCCTACACTCACTGAAACTTGGAGCAGACCGCTAAGAAAAATACAACTACTCGATCGAAGATACCAAGAAACCTTATGTTGTGTTTCTGCGGTAAGTTTTTAGAGGTATTTAAGCAGGTGTTGTGCTGTATTGGTTATTTGGTTCTGGCGATTTCTGTATTAAATGGTTGACAGCGTGTGAATGAATGTACCCAAAGTCACTAACGTCCACAAAATACAGTAGACGTCTGATGTTAACAATAAGGATTCCTATGCTTGTTTACTACTTATATAAATAGGCTATTTTATATCGTGTCGAGTATGCCTAGGCTCGAAATGCTGAAGAAACTTACGTGCGCCTTCGAGAATGCAGAAAGCATTGCAGCTAGGCAAATTTGAACTAATATTATAAATGCGAATGTGAGTTTATTTCTTGCGCCTTAACTACTAAACCGAGCAGGATAAAATTTCGCATACATAAATTTCAGAGCTATGGAAAAGGCATAGGATAACGTCCATCCATGTTTCCGAGCGAAGCCGCGGTCAAAAGCTAGGCCTAACTAATATTATAAAAGTCAATGTGAGTTTGTTTATTTGTTACGCTTTCACGCCTTAACTACTCGACCGATCATCATGAAACTTCGCATACATAATGTCAGAGGTATAGATAGGACATAGGCGAACGTTTATTCAGGAGAAAAATACTGTTCTCGATTAAAGCTGCAGGCAAAAACTAGTACAATATATTTCAATGAAGAAACATTAACACAAATTAAAAAAAGCAAACAATTCTAATCATAAACCTTGCCTCTACCTGTCTACTCAGTATTCTTTATTCCTCATTTCTTTTTATATTTGCGCAAAGAAAGGCTATTTTTATTTCCATTAGACAGTTCAAGGTGTAATATGATATAAAATAACTTTTCAACGAGATATTAAAGGTTGGTTTGTTATTGGTTTCGTTAAAATATAACATTTTCTCGTTGCTTTCCTAACAAGATTTCTTACTACCCACGTAAATAAATTTTCCTTAAGTTGTTGTTCTTCATAAACAGAGCTTGGGTAAGACAAGTCTTGTGGCGTATTTTAGTCTATGAGAAGAAGACTACTAAGACTAGTCTAAGTTCGTCCCTAAGAAATGAGATAAAAATGAAGCATCGGACTTGCGATTTTGAGTTCGCGGGTTCGAATCTCACCCGTAGCATTGCCGCCGTGAGCCCACTCCTAATACAAGCATATAAGTTTAACAAGAATATTGGTATTTCGCAAACAAAATTAGAAGGAATCTAAAAAAATATGTACCCGAATATTTAAATTATTTTTCGAGTTGCATGTAAAGTTAAAGCTGGTCACATAACCAGCTCCATGGTACGCGCATAGCTAGTCTATGACACTTCCATCGTCAACATACTCCATGTATATTACAGATGTCAATTTCATCCCACGGTTTTAAGCAAAGCATACAATGTTCCTACTGAACTTTCCGGGAAGCGAGTAGGTGTTTATGACGTCATGAACGTCGCATAAAACGAGTCTAGACAGCCTATGACGTCATGACACGGTGCCTGTTTTTAAAGCTGTATGTTTATCTTATCAGCCGTGTATTATATGATCCGGCGTTTGAAAAATACACGGACACGAGGCAACGTGGGGTAGCCATAATTTTTAAAGTAACATTCTGTTTCATTTATTTTATATTTCAAGTAAAAGCATCGTGCTGAATATCACTTATCTTAATGTTTTTATAATTAGCTATTAGTAAAGACAATGTTATAAAAATGTATGTAACTCCAAAAAATATCTCTCGTCTTTTCACTTACATTAAAATTTCATATTGTCATCGGTTTTAAACAAGTGTAAATCCGAAATATTCCATTACATTCTTATACACTAACATAAAAACAGATTTATTTATATATTTAGGCATATTTACATGGTAAACACAGACATTCACATAAAATTAACAGTCATCAAAGTGCATATGCTACCCTAATTACAAATATTAAAAGCCTAAAATCAACAATAGTGTGCTAAAATTAGACTGATCTTTACACAAAACTTATTCATTCAACATACGACACAAGAAAAGGTTTTAAATCATACAGATAAAAAAGTACTAACTTTTTCAATTCCACGTTTCATTGAAAAATAACCACGTTTTTGTCCTCGGTCCAATTTTCCACTCGTGTAGCCATAGTTACCCGATACGGGCAAACTAACAGCCACAGGATGCGAACGCACGGGCTCGAACTAACTTTGAAATTGTTATTACAAGGAGGTTTTATACAAGGTGTTACAACTGTGTTGTGTTAACAATTGTATTAATATGAGAAGTAGAGGTCAATAGATTAGGTACTGGACTTGCGATGGAGACGTAGATTCGAACTTTTCGATTCATTACACTACTAAAGTCTACATGCGTAAGTACAAAGCTTCGGAAAGTAAGAATGGGCTTCTTACTTTCAGCTTCGGTATTGAACTTTAGATCTCCACGTGGAAGTCTAACGCTCTCCTTAACTTGCTAATTATGCTCCACCACCGCAGCTCTAAGCTTAAAATATACATTGCCGTCATGATATTTTTCAAAAGCATTCCAATAACTCATCAATATTGATAGCATGATTAATACTTTTTATAATAACAGTGTTCGGTGCGTCGGAGGCGCGTCGATGACGTCACGGGGCGCCATGTCGTCACGACCTCTCTCCCCTTACACCCCCGCCAGTCCCCACGCACCCCCGAGGCTCCCACGCTATGTCGATCCATTTTTCTCAATTTTCCGCGTCTCAAACGCCGCCTGCGCCCCCTCAGATAACGCGTGCGTGACGCAAATTGAATTTTCTTCTATTTATAGACATTTGTCGCCATACGGTTAAAGGATTATATCTATTATGTACTTGCATTGGTCGTGTCATATCCAGCTATAGACAAATTATTTTGCCTGCGGCTTCGCTCGCGTTAATCTACATGTTGTCAATTAATCTTTAGGGAACAGTACATTTTTGTGGATGCAAGGTATATCCGTTTCCGTATCCCTGACAACATGTATGCGAAATTTCATAATGACCAGTCGAGTAGTTAAGGTGTGGAAGCGAAACAAATAAACTCACAGTCGCATTTATAATATTAGTTAGGATACTATAGACACTTAAAGAGCTGCTGAAAAATATTTGATTTTTATACTAATATGTATAAACTCGGTCTATGAGTTATGAATGACTTATTATGAGTCAATGCAAAGCACAAATCATGAAATGCCTACTGTCAGAACAAATATTCGTGTGATTAACAAATTATTGCTCCCAGTCCATCCAGACTACTATAATTATATACAGTAACAGTAAGTTTGTAAAGTGCTTTACGATAAAGGGGTTAGTTATACTCTAGTGCGGGAATTGTAGTTTGGAGTTAAATAATTGAAAAAGAGAGAGTTACCTATCGTAGGATCACAGCAAAGGGTTATTCGATTGTATGTTTCATATGCGGAGACCTAACCTAAGCCTTAGAAGCCTTCGTCAATCTCTCGTGTGTCCTGTGAACACCAGGTGTTCATAACCGCCAAGGACTTCCTTTCACTTTTTTAATTAGACGCTCAACAGGTTAAAAAAGATAGTAGATCCAGATCAAGCGGCCACAGTTCGAGACTCCATACTGCAATTGAACATTTCTTAACGCATATACTCTATAACACTTCACTTGATCAAGGTATCAAAACCCAGACGTGATGCAGTTGCATTTACTACCGAGGCAATTTAAAAATAATGATACATAACCGGTCACCAAGATATTTTGCTCAGAAAGTGGCCAAAAAAAACATTACAGAAGCCATTTTAAAAAATACTTTTTCTTTCACCGTGCAACAATTAACGTACAATAATGTACAAATGCAAGATTTACATAAAAACAAGCGAAATAATATAAGAAAATTTCTCTGAATTATTACTATTACGTAGACATTCAATGTTACATAAATTCGAATGCAACTCAAAGTTTAACTTTCAATTTACTTGGAAGAACGGTTACTTTCACGGTATATAAGTAATAATGGAATATCGATATATACATATATTTGCATGCATCTATCACCGGACTTGTAGTATATATTTTTTTATTAATTATATGTGATCGTTGTCGATCGCATGGCTCCGCGTTCAGTTTTTGAGTCGGTTAGTGTTACTGAGGTTTATTATTTCAGCACGGACTGTGCTGTAATATGCCTGCCTGGATGGCAATTAATTCGCTCCGTGTTACGTTGTTGTATTAACGCGAAAGTGGGTGCAATAACCTATGTCTATTCATCTTTCGAGAAAGCCGTAAAACATAAGAAAATAAATTTCAAAACAAAATAGGTATAAAATGTTTTTTTTTATTTGATCGCACTCATATTTTGGTCACCAGTCGGATCTAAAAACATATTTTGACTTTTGATAGCTAAACTCTTGAAGAAGGAAGGATATAGGCTTATAATTATAACATCACGCTACCCCTACACTAGCTACCGTAGCATAGCAGTAATCTTAAACGTGGGTGAATCCGCAAGAGGCAGCTAGTTTTGTAATATACATCTACATCTAAACTAATATAATACAGATTATTAATTACAAACAAAGATTTGTATTTTTGTTTGAAACGAATGAACTCAAGAACTACTAAACTGATTTTAATCATTCTTTCACCATTAGAAAGCTACTTTATCCAGGATCACCATAGGCAATATATCATCACGCTTCCAACTATAAGAGCGGTGCAGCAATCATAATCGTACATAAAACCAAGGCGGACAGCCAGTGAAAACATGTAAACAAACAAATTAAGAGCGACCTTACTCCATATTTTCGTAACTAACTTATAAGTTACGATGTCCGGCCGAGGCGTGACATTTAAGTACATATCGTGTTACATAAATGTACCGGCTCACCCAATTATTGACACATATGTTAATAGGATTGTTGTGATAATATCATTAACGGATCTCGGCGACATTAGTTGAAAACTTACAAAGTAACTTTCTTATGAGTGCAAGGATGGTATAGTGATTTGAGTGGACGTTTCGTCGTTGTTACTGTGTATGTAAAACCATGCGTACGACCACGGATCTACGTTGACCATTTTTGTACCTAAGCATTTCTGGATTTCAGTCTGAATTATTTTCTTGTTTCGTCCTTTTAAGACCCCTTTTTTACATAGTCGGGTTAAAGTATTTAAACTTTATTTTTTTAATTTAATACCTATAAAATTTTGATTATATTTTTATGATTAAATAGTTACTCACAAACACTTTATTTTTACCGAGTAGTTGTTCCTTGAACCGAGTTATTCGGCCGAATACGAGTAATAAACGAGTACTCGGCGCATCTCTAGTTTAAACACATATCTGCTTATACCTTGTGCCATAAAGCTGCGAGACTATATTCGTAAAATAGGGTCCTATTTATTCAAATTGTCGCAGTATTTAGTCAACTATTCGTACCAAAGGCGTGGCTTACGAACTTCGAGCATGCGATACGTCGTATAACAATTCCATAACTATGGAACCAATTCTAGATATTGCCCTAGTTACGAAACTGTTTTGATCGACACAAACGCTTAGTAACAGACTAGTTTTAGCACGTTGCTTCGTTCGGCTTATTCCTAAGAATAGGGATAAAATGAGCATCTTTACCAAATTTACTATTTCTATTAGTTGGAGTAGATAAATAACTTTTGGTAGGTAATTATTATAACACACACTAATTCCAACGCTTACAACCCCTAAAAGTTAGGCAAAATGGAAGAAAAGTGAGTTATACACCCCACGCCTTCAGACATAGACCTCAACAATATTGCTGTTACTGCACAAGCCAGGAATCGACCCGAAAAAGGCTAGTGCACTATTGTTCTAGTCATCTGTGTAACTAGTGATAATATTGATCTACCGCAAACATATATCGCGGCACCAACAAGTCATATTTATTCTGTCTGTTTGTTTGTAATCGATAAACTCTAAAACTACCGAATCGTTTTTATTCTTTATTTCACAATTAGAAACCTATAAACTCTAATAGTACTAAACCGATTTTGATAATTCTTATCTAATAGAAAACCATTGTATCCAAAAGTAAGATAAACTAAAAAACATCACGCTACGACCCACAGGAGTGGAACAGTAATCATTAACGTGGTTGAAACCGCGGTCAACAGTTACTATTATAATATAATCTAAGCATACAATTAAAGCATCAAGTAAACAGATGCTTATAATAAAGCAGATAAGCAAATTAATCGTGAAACACGTTTTGTTTTATAACTATTTACAGTATAATTAGAGCGAGATACATGAATGATGATATCAAAGGAAGGAAGCTGACTTATCAACGGAAACACATCTCAACAATTTGAACAACTAAACCGATATAATTAAGCTAGTTTATATAATCAAATTAATTATCAGTTTTATAGCTTAAAAAGTTCTTTTTTTTTATTCAACTAAGGTGGCAAGCAAGCATACGGCCCACCTGATGGTAAGTGGTCACCGTGGCCTATGGACGCCTGCAACACCATAGGCATCACTTGCGCATTGCCAACCTTTTTGGAAAGGAGGAAGACAAAAAGAAAGTGGCAAAGAGAAGAAACGGGAAGGGGGAAAGAGTGTGATTGGGCCTCCGGCACTCTCACTCTCCGAACGAAACACAACAGTAGGATACTGGATATTGGATGCTGCTATTTCACGTCGATATTCTGTGAGAATGGGGGGTAGTCCTTCCCTGGTTGAGCCGACCCATTCATGCTGAAACCAGCGAGGCTCTAGTACCTACGATTATTATTACTCATCTTACTTCTTACACTCCCACTTCTACTCCGAAGGGGTGGGCAGAACTGTATAGCTCCCACATTTCGTCATTTATTTTCGGGCGAGCCTATTGCTATAGTTCCAGACTCTGTTGATATTGAAAATTTTTTGACAAAAGATCCTATGAGACTTTGTCTGGCAATCGAACCTACCGTTGCCCTATCGAGGCAGTCTCCTGTTTGACTGCTAATTTTGATTTACGAGATCATAATATAGATATCTATTATGTTCTCGAAGGCCGGTGAAGTTTGTTTACACGCAGAGTTAGTAAGTTAACTATTTCCTGGCCCTAGAAGCCCGTGCTTAGCAGTGAACACTTTTTATATACGGTTGGTATCCAACCTGTGAATTCGCGTCACCTTTTAAGATCCATAATTATGTTGTTTTGTCCCAGGGTACAGGGCATATCGATACCGAATTGCATGAAAATCGATTCAGTAGTAACCAAGTTACTATGCATAAGCTACTTTTAAACGAAAATAAACGAAAAAGATTGTATCGTAATCGTATGACATCTAACCGGTTAAGACCTCATTCCTATATTCAAGAAACGAGTCGTATTAGCTACGGACAGTTTATTTTTGACACATATTCTATGAAAAGTACCTATGTAAAAATTTCTGTCCATAGCTAAAACGTCTCGTTTCTTGAGTATACGAACCGTGATTAAGCGCGATATCCGAGTTATGTTGTTTAAGTCTCGACTTTGCTTAATAACTTACAAGTTCACACTGTGTCAATCGCGTGCTATACTCCAGTATGTGGGGTAAGTACAGGTGTGGAATGTCACCGGCAGAACAGCATCGGTAACGGTGAATACATTGCGTAACCGACATTCTTTTACTGGAGGCTCGCAACGTGCGCCAGCGCCGAACGTATACAATGATTCGATGCGCGTTCTACATTTGAATTACGCGCATTTTCTTCTTCTTTTTCCTACCTGTATAGACCAAAGATTGACTACATAGATGACATAGTGGCTACCTCGCAAATACTACTGTGTTCGATCCTCACCGGAATAAAGTTTGTGTGATCCAAAAATGGTTGTTTCGAGTCTTTTAGACCAAAGACTGACTGAAAATTGAAGTTGCCTCGCTACTGCTACTGTGTTGTGTGCTATAATATTAATAATATGCTATCACATACACATAACACCATCTAGCTTGTACTATGGGTACTAGACAATGGATAAACATACATACTTACTTTTTAATACAGACATATTATACATAGAAACACCCAGACCAAAACAAACATCCATGTCCATGCTCACAAATGTTTGACTTGTGCGGGAATCGGACCCGCGACTTCAGGCGTGGCAGTCGGTTACACTCATCACTACGCCATCGAGGTCGTCAATCCACACAGGACAAAAATTTGTGTGATCCACATATAGTTGTTTCAAGTCTGTCGTATCTTTGTGCCCGTAGTTTTAATGCTTGAAAAGTCCCTTACGACACAGAGGTCAACGCTAGTGAGGTACCTATACTAAAACAAAAATTAACGTAGATGTGCCCATATAGTACTTAGGTCACATGAACTAGTGTCCGTGCTAAAAAAAGTGTGCCCATCGCATTTACACGAAAGAGAACGGCAGTGTAACATTTTCAATATGAATGAGCGTGATTCAACATAGTATATTTTTGTAATTCAGATGTCATGTTGACATTGCATGTCAAATGACAAATTACAATCCAGAAAGATGACAATATTTAAACCATAAACGTGGCAGCGCCGTCTATGGCATAGACTCACGCCTTTATTCCAAAAAAGAGGTATATAATACTCATTTTGTGCAAGCTATGCATTTAAATTAAACGCAATAGCAGGCGAGCCTACTGCCTTTGAAGACATTTCCGGACTCTGTGCTGTTATTGATGGATTTCTGCACGGCTAATAATAATTACCTTATTTTTGCCGCAAAACTTTAATATTTGACAAATAAAGCCCTATTAATATAGTAACTGACAGAATCCTAACTAATTTTATATATGCGAATGTGAGTTTGTTTGTTACGGTTTCACGCCTTAACTACTCGACTGATTATCATGAAATTTCGCATACACGTTGTCAAGGGAACAGAAAAGGACATTGGGTACCTTTCATCCAGAAAAAGTACTGTTACTAACGTACCCTACATTTAAGCAAGCAAAGCCGCGGGGAAAAACTAGTGTTTTAATAGTTCTCTAAAAACATATTTACGAGACAACTCATTTATGCATTATTAATGAGATGATTTTATAATTATGAAGAAGTTTTCACGCTGTTATTAATATATTTAGTCTGTCAATTAAATAAATATTATTTATTAAACATTAAATAAATAAAGTTTTTAAACTTTCGCGATTTGTACACATACTTAATATAATGTTAGACAACGGGTCTTACTCGCGATAAAGTATTTAATCAATAGGTATTTATTACCTTTTAAATACTTTATCGCGAGTAAGACCCGTTGTCTAACATTATATTAAGTATTAAATAAATATTATTTAATATTTAGGGAATTTAAAACAGCTAAAAATGTCAACTATTATGTAATCGGCGTATCATTTTAGATTTAAATGTCAGCTATTTGTCAATAGAACTTTTGTTAGGCATAAAGAATAATTAAAATCAGTGATGATATATTTTTTTAAATGGCGACTGCTAAACTGGTTTATTTGTTATTTAAAATCTAATATGCTAATAAAAGAATACATGATTTATATCACCTACAATAGTAAAACATTTTTCACAATATAAATTAGTCTTTTTCATAGACAAAACCCACTCCCATGCTATAAATAATACGTGCATTATAGAAGATTTTTCGTACATTAAATTAAAAACCAAACGGACACATTTGGATTAATGTTTGCACGAATGACGAAGTGGTTTAAGTGGTCTAGATCGCCACAGTCTTCCACTAGGTTCGATCCTACAAGGAACCATTTTTTATGTCTATATTTGAATGTTTTAAAGTCCCTCACGATCAGAACTAAACCTAATGCAGGCGATGTCTCCTAAAAAACTATCACACAAATTATTTTCTCCAATCAGGATCAAAACCCAACACAACGCAATAGCAATGAATACTTAAACTATTATACCATCCGTGCTTTCTATATAATACTTATATATCTGTCACAGCTAAGAATAAAGGAAAATAAATTAGTTTTCCTGAAAGCACATGTGCGACTCCCAAAGGGTATTACCGCCGGAGTTACATCGCAGATATAACTAAAAATATAATACAAATATTTGTTATTTTTTTGCCGAATGTTTATTGAATAAAGTTGGAATAGAAATCTATTTTATGGTGCTATATATTATTTAATATATATTAAGTGACAGCGATAGTAGTAGGAGACCGTTGAACTGCCATGCAGAAGTGTCGAGTGCGATCACAAAACAACACTGACTTTTCGAAGTTACCTGCGTATTAAATAGTTAATTTTAACGGTATAAGAATGCGTCATAAGGTAACCTGCATGTGTAAAAGGTCACGATAATGTTCTCAAAGATTTGAAAATTCTGCCCACGTAGACTATGATCTTACCCTTCTCTCACTAAGAAGAGGCCCACACCCAGCAGTAGGACAGTTTAATACAGGGCTGATATTTTTTTATAGATATTAAGTACCTACATATGGATGGCATTATGATATCAATACAAAGAACTAGTTGTGCCCTTCAATAACATTCGATCAAAGCGATCAAACACAAAAAATATTTAAAAATCGAACTGATAATGCCTAAGACCAGAACGTTAAAAATAATGGTATAGCTTTTTAAATATGTCTTGTGTTACCAGTAATAATCAGTTCATATTCAAAGTTGCCTGAGTTAAAAATCTTCCTACAATAAGTCACTTGCAATAAAACTGTGTTCTAAAAAGCTATGTTGCAAGGAATGTAATTGCTCAATTATTGGCCTAACCGTATCTCGAAGCGATAACGTAAGGCTGAGGGCATACATACGAATATGAATTTCAATCGAATAATTGTTAGAGTACCAGATCTCATAGGCGATTACTAAAAAATTGCTTGTTGTAGATGATCGAAGATGAATTTGTCTGAATTAAATAGTTAATTTAAGTTTCATATGTTTTAACTACAAAGAAAAACATTGTAAGGATATTTACTTGACAAGTTATTTATAATATCACTCAGGATATACCTATAATCAATTAGCTGTAATCTGTAAACGCGCGCTGTAGAATAAGGTCTTTTTTTTAGAGAAAGCATTATCATGACCTCAAATACCTTATAAATAATTCAGTACAGTTTTCTTACAATGTTTCCCATCACATTTACAACATAACTTGATGTTTCAGAGACACGGTTTGTGGTTTCAAAGCTGTCTTAACAATTCATCGGTCTTTCTTTTACTGAGTTATCGTCATTCGTCAAACTCACTCAATCTCAATCAAGCACTTTACTTGTAATAAAATTGCGGAAGTTACAACTTGAATCGATTCAAAATTGAAACATTTTAATCAATATAAAAATTGTAAGTATGTACTAGGCCTAATGTACCAGTGTATGCTCGCCGGGGCATAGTGGCACAGATACTGTTGACATTGTGCCAAATACTGTCATTCATTGTGACGTTTGCTTCTCGTACTTTGCCTATAAGGATTAAATGAGATTCTTAAGCTGTTGGCTATTCAGTAATCATCGTTGCCTGTTTGTTGTGGAGTTAAAAATAGAGAATTTCTAGTTTGAATGTGACATTAATACTTTATTGTTTTAAATATTGTTTTGTTCCATTGTTATTAGTACTATATACAAAGTATATTTAGACAGGGCAAATATGAATTCCTTTGAGGGCGTTCCACATTGGGATGTGCCCTACATCTTTTATTAAAAAACTGTTTTAAACTGCAGTAAACAAATGAGAATGTAGTAGGCATGCTTCATATTCGTATTCATGAGGTAATGCCAAATACATATATTGTTAAGTATACAAGTTATAACAAATCCGGATCAATAAAAATGTCACCACTTTCTATACTATAATCCACGTTACGACATTGATTTCTTAATTAGTTTCGCCGCGTTTTTTAAGTTAACTAACTCACTTCCGTTTAAATGTACAAAATTAAATAGGTTAATGCATAGGCATATATAGATATTCCCGAAGGGATGGGCAGAACTCGCATCAAGATTTCGCCAGTTATAAAATTTTAAGCCCAGCACTGCAAAGGTGCCAAAACAGCGTGCTTATCAACAGTGCGTTGTCAGTTATTATTTGCAATTCCAAGGATATTAATTTTTTTTTTAATATTTGGGAAACGGAATTAAATATGGGATATGAAAGATGGGATGGAAAGAAATAGTTAAGATAGGTATAATATATATGTATATGGGACCGTTACGGCCGCGGGCGGAGAACGGGGATCTTTAGGCCATAGAGTCGGAACGACGCCCTTTGTCGTGCCAGAACGTCACCCAAGAGTCATCACCCGCATCCATAAAGGCAGTTCCAGTTCCAGCGACCCAACCACCATTCAAGCCAGCGTGTTGGCATACCGTAATAATAGATTTAGTTGGTAGGACGCGGGCTTTTGCATCTTTTCCCGAATAAGCTCAACATACCCTATCCGCTCCAATTTTCCCGCAGAAAGAGAAGCGTTAAGGGACTTCCTTCCAAAAACAAAATTTATGTGAGCCCTCGGCACTCTTAACACTAAGTTTTATTACTCTAAAGCCGGTTTCCTATAAGAGGGCGGTACTTCGCCGATCAAACCGGCTTTTCCGTAAGAAATATGACAATGGCGTCTTCTAACTACGTTGTTTCTATGAATCTCCACATTTTGTAAAGATTCAAAGTGACAGGGAAGTGAAAAATTTCACGTATTTAGCTAAATACATGTCGGCACGCGGTTTTCTCACGGCCCTACACCAGTGGGCCGATCACGTACCTACTGACATTGCTTTGCTGTGAATGTGAAATTATGCCAATACTCGGACATCGGCATACAACAACGTCTAGCGCCAAGCGATCTTCGACTTTAATACAACGGAATAAGGTTGATGGTTTTTGTGTTAGTTGCAAGTGCATGTTTTTTTTTCTGTGACACGAATGCTTATTACTACAAGCGGATTATGTTGCGTCATTTCCCTGTAGACATTTTATTATCATTGTCTCTGTCTGTCATTAAAAGAAATATACTTGTTACAGTTTTAAGGGGATTGTGACGTATAAGTTATCTTCGTTATTTGGGGTAGGTATATATTTTGTACTGATTCTTTGGCATGACTATGTGCGTGATCATGAGGTCTTCGGATTAATTTCCGGGTCGCATAAAATGTTGTGGCGGAGGTTTTCAGATTGCTTATGTGTCTTGTAGAGGATAAGGAGGCAGCCGACGGCCTCCTTATTTCTTGGGACCTAAATAAATAGCTTGCGAATTGTAGGTGTAATGAACCTATCTATTTGGGCGTACATAGACATAAATCTATCTATGATTAACATATGTAATGCAATTTGAATTCAATTCTTATTTGAAACACATTGGCCTTATCTGCTGTGGTTATCTAAATGGGCCAGGAATGTTATAGGCATGGGAATGGAGCAATGCTAGCTGTCATAAAGAAGGCATAGATAAAAATTCATTTAGGACATAAGAATATTTAAATTTGGAATGAATATGACGTAACCTGCGAATATTACACACTGGAATTATGCTACTTTAAATATACGATTTCATCTCGGTTTTAGATACGTAAAGTTACCACCACGGGCAAATCGCAAAAAGTATAAACATCATTCGTAAGTAGGTACATAAAATGAAAAGTGACAATGTAAAAAGTCCTTTTTAAAAAAATCCATTATATGTGACGTAATTTTAAACAGTTACTTACATGTATTGCAATTCAAAATTGGAATTCCTTAAGAGCTTAATTATAGATTCAGGATCTTGGAAAAACCGTGGTCGTCTACACCGTAATTGTGGAATGATTACTTCCTTGAATAACAAGAGGGAACGCTTTAGGGAATCCCGCACATTAAAACTACAATATAAAGAAATATACTATGAGTTGTAGACATTAGACATGCTGAATTAAAAATGTAGTACATACTTTATATTGCTGCAAAGAAACATTAGTTCTAATTTTAAAACCTCGCCAATACTCCTTACATTAATAATATTGCAAAAAGAACTTGAATTAATATACTTTTATAACTGGCCGAATAAAAAAGGTCTCTGCGACTTTCGTTAAGAAAAATAATGCCCTGAATTTAAATCGGTAACAAGGCGTGCGTTTTCTATTGGTCACGTATTTAGAATTAAAGAAATTTTCCTTTTAAATAAATTTTCTAATTATAAAACAGGTTTCTCCTTATTTTTAATGAATATTGTTTACTGATCAAAAAAGATCTAGTTAATAGTTGCATACGACACCTAAAAAAGCGCCTAAATCTGCGATAATAGCGAAAACGAAATTATTCGTGTCTTGTGTGTGTAATTAGAAACGAAAGAGAAGCTTTCGTTTCTAATTAAAATTTAGAATACTTTTAAATCATTTTAACAACTTAGAAAATATAATGGAGAATTCTGTAGTATTAACAAAAGAATAACGTTTGCTAAATTAAAAAGATATTGTCATAGATTGGAATTTGGAACAACCTTTTGAAATCATAAAATACTTCCTCGTTTTATTACAGGCTACCAACCGTTGGGTTAGCCTAAGGAGACTAACCCCCAACCATTCCAACAATAAATTTTATAGCTGCAATATACTTATGAACAAGTATTTAAAATACTGGCCGGAAAACGATAACGGTTCAATGTATCGCTAAAAAGACAGTTCTATATTTAAATCGGCTACAATAGAGAAGGTACGGTCTTAGTGTTTACTATACGCAAGAACACAAAAGGGTTCAACGTTTGTTTAATTATACGCATAATCTGATTGTTATTCCAGTCACAGTGTATTTAATTGGTCCTCATTACGAACAATGAGGACATGATGTGAACAATAAGTCATTCGCATTATACACACGTCTAGCTCTAAAGAAAGGATGGAGTTGACAAAGCTCGCCATTCATGAGTGTGTATTTTGGCTAATGCTAGGTATTCAAAGTCCAGCAAATCGGATGGCTTACGGTAAATCTAGGCAAATATTCACGCGAAAATATTGATGTATATTTTTCTGTATAGTATGGTTAGTTCTGCTTGTCATTAATGTTGCTAAGTATCAAGTGACGGCGCTAGTTTCTCGATTCTAATCCAATTCCGAATCACGCATATCTTTTTTGTATAAGGCAATTCTCAGTAGTACCATAAAGTCTCACGGTCGAATTAAGACTGTTTCACTACAGCTAGATTTTTAAATAGGATTGCAGCATGACTGACGTGTGTGACAAACAGAAAAAATAAATTAAATAGATACTAAATTTAAAAAAGTAAACATTGTTTTAAATAGTTTTCGAACACACGAAAATAAAAAAATAAAATGGAATACAATTCAATAAGACGATATTCAATTGTTTCCATAAACGCTACTTTCACACGTAGAGTTTACATGAGACGATTTCATAGTTAACAGTTCTATTTAATCCTTCTAACATAAACTTAATGCGATGTATACAATTATTATGTTATCAACAACAATTTGCACTTTATCAACTAGCTCTTGATTTAGATTATGCATTTGGCCTTCACATACGCACGGAAGTAATATCCGCCCACTATTGCACTTAAGAGGGATAATTTTCTATCAAATTGAATTACTTACTTCTGTATTCTTACTTAAGTATACCTTCTAAAGGTCAGGTAGAGATCACATCTACATATATGCTAGCTGTTTAGGATCCATATAAGGGTGTGAGCCTAATAAGAATAATACCTACCTGATTCCGTGCTTGTACTAAAAGTGTTCTGGTAGAAAAACCGAAGCTATGAATTTCCCGCATAAGAAAAAATTGAAATACAAAATGATAATCTGTTGTCGTTGAAAACAATTGGTGATGTCGAAATCTTGTCATTGGATTGGACGGCCATGGACCCTGTTTGGGTTTGGTTTTATTGAAGGCACTATTTAACATCGTAAAACAGCCATCACGAAGTTTGTACAGGCGTGTTATCCTATACAGGGTGTCCGGTAATTAATGGATAACCTTGAAATGTCTTATAGTAGAACGGAAGGCCGTTTAGAAAAATGAAAAAAGAAATAAAAAAAAATAAAAATATATATTAAAATGTGCAAGATATATTAGCATAGCATACTTTGACTGTCTATCTATTAGCATAATTAGTGTTTAATAATAAAACAACAAAAAACCGATGGATTTCATTAATTTATGGTCGTAGTATACAAGAAAGTTATACATCGTAATTAAAAATAAAACACATATCTCAGGTAGTAGTTAGGATAGATTTTTTCTAAACGGCCATCAGTTCCACTATAAGACATTTCCAGGTTATCCATTAATTATCGGACACCCTGTATAAACTATTTGGCAGCCATGTTGCAGTGTTTAAATAGCTTTCAGACGTCTTTTTGAATATGTACATTATTGACCTACGATTACGCGAATCTGACACAATCAAATTAAACTATTTGAATATTTACGTATACATTGCCTGATATTGCTGTTGCTTTTTAGCAATTATAGACGCCAAAAGACTGAGATTGTGTTTATCAAGTCGTCATTTAAACTTCAAGATAGTGACACCAATACTAAGTTGGTATTGGTTGGTCTTAGTCATTTGCTGTTTATTATATTTACGGCCGTTATTCGACGGCCGCTACAGTAAACCGAACTTAGCCAAACATACGGCGAGGCGCTTCGAAAACAATTAATCCATGGTAATATTATAAAGAGGACGGTTTTGATTTTTGTTTGTTTATTTATATGTTTGTTTGTAAGAATTTGAATCAAAATCTAATCAACCAATTTTAAAATTCTTCCACGATTAGGAAGCTATGTTATTATCGAGTAGGTAACATGGATATGTTTTTTTAAAGTACTGTTAATTACATAATCTAATCTACTTATTTGCAAGCGAAGCCGCGGTAAAAAGCTAATACAATAAAACATACTAACTTTCATTACAAATACATCTGTATATTTTATTTACTTTACCTACATAATCGTATCTTATCTTAATTTACCTTCAAACAAGTCAATTAATTTAATTTTAATGTAAAACCGTTAATATAAAAAGGTGAACGAGGAAATAAAACTTTTAATATCAACATTTTTATCAAAAACGTCGGCTCGTAAAATTTTGAGGCCTATCTTATCTTATAACTTAATCTTATAATCTAGACAAACAGACATTATTACACACTCTGTTATTGTGAAATAAACAGATTATCGATACAAGGATAATTACTTTTTTTAATATATTTGTTTATGTAATTTTAATAATTTTTGTAGCTGTAAATATAATTGAAATAAACTGTCCTTGGCTTCATAATAATATGAATGAGAAATGTATGCGGAATTGTTTATTGCAACAAGTATATATGTACTTACTAATTTATTGCAATATGACTACCATAAACAAGCAATATTATTTATGGTTTCTTGCATCTTGAACCGCTTCTTTCAATATGCATGTTTAGATCTGATATCCTTATATGAAGGCCGATAGATGGCAGTTGTGTCGTATATTTAAACGTATGTGCCCAAAAATAAAAATCCAATTCGTTCTGGTTATGCACTTACGTACCGATAATGAATCAAACAACACGATAAAACAATTACCATTCTCCTATTTAAAATGGTTATAAAAACTATAGAAACACACATAATTATTTTCTTTATTCTCTATATTTATAGTCATTTATTAGAAATTCAATATAGTCATAAAACAGTAACTGATCGATTTTATAGTAGGTTACTTACGTGAGCTCAAAATAGGAGAAAAAGTGAAAGTCCAGTAAAATCTCATCAAATCTTATTTAAACTGGAGGGGACGGGGTGGGAGATGGCATAATTGAAAATCTAACGTCAACTTTTGAAAAACATACATTATTATACGTATTAAAAAACAATTCTTCTACCTTTCTTAGAATATCCCAACGTGTACGTTAAAAAAATCTCATGGCTGTTAAAAACATTTACTTCGAGAATAAGAAAAAAGTTAAACAAAAATGTTCAGGATTTTAAAAGACAGAAAAAATTGCATACCCTTTCGATTATTTTCTATACTCTATTTAGTCTTCTAGAAATTTGAGCGTAAATCTCACGTAGGAGGGACGGGGGCATCCCACCAAAATCTCACTTAATATCACCAAAGGGAAGAAAGGAGTCCAAATTAAAAGAAAATAGCTCACGTAATTAATGGATGCCCCCTTAATATTAGTTTACCAAAATAAGTAACAAAAAATTATCTATAGTGATGTGCGAATATCATTCGAATGTATATTCGAAAACAATCGAGTTGAACAGGACACCTAATTCACATAGTAAAAACGCAGTGCGCGTACTTACTTGTACGTATAGTGCTGTCAACACAATCAAATATAATCAAAACTGACATATTAAGTTCTTATAGCGAATTCCGTTTACAACTAAACGGTTTCACACGGTTTTTGCGAACAGGTCTGAAATGAATGGAGTATTCATCTCAGTACGGTGATAGTACAACGGGACTCGTGAGGCTGATTCAAGAGCCGACCGCCTTACCTCTTGTGATTTAGTCCACGATACCGCGCCCACCGAGCTTTCATTTCAAACTGTGTTCTAGGAATCTCGCAGTCTATTAAACAACTAGATGTACCCGCGGTTTCACTCGCATTTATTGTTACTGCGCCGCCCCCGTGGGTCGTAGCGAGATGATATATAGCCTATAGCCTCCGATAAATAGGCTATCCAACACTAAAAGAATTTTTAAATTCGTACCAGTAGTTCCTGATATTTGCGCGTTCAACCAAACAAACAAACTCTTCAGCTTTATAATATTAGTATAGATACACACCTACTAATAAATACGAATGAAATTCTCTTTGTTACCTTTTCATGGGTAAACCATTCATACACGCCTTAATAACCTCCTCTATCAAAATCGCTAGGCATTTTTTAGATCCCACGTATGAGCCTAACCTATCAATTTTTGGAATGCCAGATGTAATTGGAAATCTATTGTTTCCAGCTGCCCGTGTGCCGCTACAACTCAATAGGTAAATGCGGACACAATTCGTTTCGACTACGAATTGTTTACTTTATGTTTTTTTAAGATACAGTTCTTAAGTTGCGGTAGACTTTAAGTCGCGGAAGACTTTACCAAGATTCAAACAGCGGACTCAAAGAACACCCAGACTTGAAACAGCTATATATGTGATACACTAATCCTTATGCATAGTTGTCGCATTCATTTCTGTTGCGTTTCCGAGGCAATTAATCTAATGAATTATGTAGTTACGTTGGATTGACTAACTAAAAATATCTATCATTAGATAGATATTTGTACTAACTACTATGAACCTTTTGTCAAATAACGATATCTAGGGCATACAATCGGAAGATGAATAAATAATAATTTTAATATAACCAGCGACCGGCCCCGGCTTCGCAGGGTAGTACAAAACCTTAACAAATTATACACCTAAACCTTCCTGATAAATCATTCCGTCTATTGGTAAAACAGCAAGAAATTCTGTTCAGTAGTTTTTGAGTTTATCACGAACAGACAGACTCGGCGGGGTCCTTTTATAATATATAGTGATAATAAAAAAAAATGTTTTATAAAGATTACGAAGGTTTTTGAGTTTTAAAATACTCCATTCTTAATATATTTTTGCCTTAAGCCTATTAAAACCATAGCCGGATACACCGAAATCAAATGCACAATGAATTCATTTAAGTTAAATACAATATAAAAATACAACTTATTAGTATTCACTTGTGCTTATTGCGAAGTACCAGGACTGCATAATGTATGTACATGTGGTATAAAACTTTTCTTCCCAGGGACAGCTCTGATATAAATCACGAACATTTACAAGGACTTGTTCAAGATAAGGAGACTTTGTAGACTTCTGAGTAGAAGAAATAAAAGTTTGAATTATTTGTCATAGGATTTACTATAACGACAATTCGAATCGAAAGATAAGTCTGAGATTCTACTTTCTTGAATGGTTCATCAGCTAAGTATTATTATAATTATAGGACCCAAAAAAACAAGTAACGCTTTGTCTGACTTGATTTGAAGCAGGTTCTTACAATTAGTAGTTACTATATCGTTCACTGATGACTTTGGACAATCTAGTCATATTACTAACGTTTGTATACTCCTAAAGAAATAGACAGGAGTGTATCCTACCTACATTTCGCCAGCTATTAATCAATAGAACTAGTATCAAGAATTCGGATATTCAAACCTAACGATCAGCCACAAACATAAGCGCCAATTTACAACTTACACCTAACCAACAAAGCAGTCATAATTTACCAAAGGTAAATTAGGGTCGGGCTACTAAAATGTCGTCGTGCCCATAATAGTACAAAGACGATTAACTACCGTTAACCTATAACGTGCCTAAAGGCTATCGACGTGATAATCGATTATTTACATTGTAATCGATCATAACTCTGAGCGGTTTGATTGATTACCCGTTAAATTGTCATTCATAATTCTTATGAAAACCTTTCTTGACTGCTTAACACTTTTATTCGTGTTTTATGACCAAGGGACGTAAACAAACAGCCAACAAAAATTTCAAGTAGGAACTATTTTTTTTCTTGTGTAACAGCAAAGGAGAATGCTAAGTGTATATCACGCGCTTTCATAATTATTGCCTTGAATTGTCAAAAAATGAACTTTTAAGAAATCTATGTAGAGACGTGCTGTAAATTAAATTTGACTAACTCCATTTGGTTAGGAACTTAACTAAAGGTAAACAATCTTGATGTGACTTTTTACACTAACACATATTAAACAAATAAATAAACTACTGCTTAAACTAACGGTTCAATTGATTTAGTAATCTTTGTTGTTGTATTTACATTGATCTTTAGCAGCATTTTATTTTTAAAGTGAGTTTTCAGATAAAAATACACATCAAGATTGTTTACCTTTAGTTAAATACCTTAACAAATAAAGTATATATATAACAAATAAACAAATGTAATGAAATGACTCACCTAATAAAATGTTTGTAATTGTTGGCGATATTTTGAACCGATGAGGTTCTCGATGCATTTTGAAGTTTAAATATTTATTATTAACTTTTCTAATAGAACATTACAGATTATTATTAGATTAGATAACATAACAAAATTTATGACTGAAACTATACCATAGATAAAAATAAAAACACAGAGATGCAATGGCATAGATCCAATGCTATTGGCTCTCCGCTTTTTATAAATCTGAGTTTTTGAATTTCTAATACTATAATTTAAATAGATTTCCACAAAAATGGTTTTAAAAGTAACAAGAACTTAGATCAGCAAAAAGTCTTAAACTCGAACTGACACAAATCGAGAACTGTCTATTCGAGTCGTGATAACGATAACAGTAAACTATCGATTCGAATAGGTAACGGTATCGAATAGCTGGCGGACCATTGTGACAAACTCGATACTATTAAAGCCACGGAACAATTCTGAATACAATCGTTTGTGGTTTTAGCATGTAAATGATTCATGTGAATGGTAACATTTAATAAATTAAACCTTACATAGTTACTTGGTATTGTGGTCGCTTATTATTTTATAATTAGTTTGGTTTGTTGCCATGGTATCAATAAGTCTAATTAAAAACAATACTAACGCATAATGTACTTTTATCAAAACGACGTTTAAATAAAATGCTGAAAACACTATAAAAGATACTTAACCGTGTTTAAAGATGAGGATAATCAACTATCTCGAGCGTTGATTATCTCAAAACTGTTTACTTTGACTTAGTAACGATATCATGAGAAGAATTCGCAATTACCCATTGTAGAAAGAAGTATTCACATTGAAAACAAGCTGTGAATATTTAAACGTACATTCAATCTGTCAAATGCAAGTGTAAGATGGACTACTGTTCATTCAAAAATACTTATATTGTCTGTAGCACGTTTTCGAACGTGTATTTTAAAAAAGCTTGACACAAGTTACTATGTTGGCAGCGTTTCCAGCACGTAAGCACGTTCGGTATTTAAATTATTCGATAATGGCGCACCCAATGGCGGATTGATGTTCCGATTAGATTTGTAGCTAGTGAAATGATTTGTTCCACTATTATATTTATAGAAAATAATAGTCTATTACTATTTATTTGCTTGTTTCTACTGTATTATGATTTATAACAAATATATAAAGATGTGAAATATTTAAATGACGCATGTTTTTTTTGGGAAATTATAATTGATATTTATACAAGTATACAAGTTTTGTATAGGAAAAAATATTTCTCTTCGTCAAAGAGTCTTCGTAACGATGGGAACACTAACACATTAAATGGCAATGTTATAATTATTATATAAAGTATCTACATGTTACATACATCATATCATACATCTAGTAGGAGGTACTCCAATTAATTCTTAGGCCGAATCCTTGGTCAAACTATTCGTTTAAAGATCTTATTTAATAAAATTACAAACACGTGAAACGTTTTCCAAAATGCCAAATATAAAATACCTGTGACAGTTAGTGACGCAACCCACGAAAATGTCAAAGAGCCGGTTTTACGTCGCAGATTAGCTCATCCAAATCTATGAATGTTTACGGTACCTTTTTATCTCCATATTTATAAGCAGTATAAATGGCAGAAATGTAAAGCGACTTCTGTTCTTGCCTGTAGTTACAAATTCTTACTATACCGCAGTATGCCTTGGATCTCTGACTCACTCCACTTGACTTACCTGTAAAGGAAAAAAGAATTTATATAAAAGGATTGTTGATAAACATGTACCTCGAGTAATTTGTGAATGCTCAAGTGAAACGTATTAACTGGTTGAATTATTGAATGGAGGCGCGTTCTAAATTTAAATTCGGCAGTTGTGTTGTGATAACTGTATTACGTAATAAGTCAGTGATAGCAATGCTCAATACACGGTTGTAATTAATTCCAATGATAGCATTCCGAGGAGTAAAGCAATGTGTAACAAAAACTAATTTTTAAATACCTTGAATATTTTTTTAAAATCCTATAGGGTATTTTATAAATAAATGAGTGAATATTGCTTAATTGACGCTGTTTTTCCTTCTTTTTCACTACTATATGCGCGAGCGCGGGGCTCTGTCACAAAACTGTAGTTAAACTACTATATACGGATTTTATCGCGTTGTTTATTTATCACTGTATTACAAAATTTTGAAAATATTACTCTACTACTACTATTGATTTTATTTGACTAATTTATAAGCTAATAAAATTATTTAAACTATTAAATCTATTTATTTTTGGTTTACACTTTCCCCGACGTTTCGGGTGCTTTTCAGCAGCCATGGTCACGGGGAGACTAAGATGGTAGTTGTCTCAATGTTCCAGTGTAGTTATTTCAAAGTACCTGAACATAATTTAATTATTGGTGTTTCTATTTACGCAGAATGAGCTCAAAGTATCATGAAGTCTAGCTGTGGTTTGTTTCTTCTTGGGTTTGACTATTTGAAGTACTGGATCCCAAGCTGGTGGTACATTCCAACCATCTTCTCTATTGAAATTGGGATGTTTTTTAATTTCAATAGCCTCGCGAAGCATCCTTGGCAGGAATCGGTGTTCTTTAGCGAGAATCTGTGGTTTGTCAAATCTCAGGTAGTGATTGGTCCCCTGTTGTACGTGTTCACACACAGCAGACTTCAACGAGCGTTTGTGTTTCACGTCAGCTATGTGTTCTTTTATGCGGGTGCCTATGCTTCTCTTGGTTTGACCAATGTATGAGAGTCCGCAGTCACAATCTATTTTATAGACCCCTGCATCTTGTAAAGGTAATTGGCACTTGACGGATGGTAAAAATTGACTTATCTTCGTTGGCGGCTTGAAGTATGTGTTGATTGAAGCTCGCTTCAAGATGTAGCCAATCTTGTCAGTGACACCCTTTACATAAGGCAGTATAGCAGGTTGGCGCTCGACTGTGGCTGGCTTCTCTCGGGATCTGTGACAGCGGCGCGGCTGTTGGAGCTTGTTGTCTTGCAGTACTTGCTTGACATGTTGAAGCTCGGCGTCCAGGTGTTTCTTGTCACAGATCCCGTGGGCTCTCTGAAACAAAGACATTCCCACGGTAGCTAACTATTTAGGATGGTGGTGAGATTCACCGTTCAAGTACCTATTTGTATGGGTCTTTTTCCTATACACGGTGTGGCTCAAAGTATGATCAGGATTCCTGATGACAAGTACGTCTAAGAATGCTAATGAATTATTTGCCTCTAATTCCATAGTAAATTGGATGTTGTTATTAATGGAATTAAGATGTTCTAGGAATACACTAACACTATCTGTTGGTAATATTGTAAAAGTATCATCTACAAACCTCTTATAAATCCTGGGTGTGATGGGGGCAGTCTGTAAAGCTCGAGCCTCGAAGTCCTCCATATATATATCGGCAACAACAGGCGATACTGGGGAGCCCATTGCCACACCATCGACTTGTATGTAGAATTTATTGTCCCACAACAGATAGCCAGTTGTTAAGCAATGCTTAAGTAGTTCTGCATATTCCTCAGGCATATTGTACTCTATTAGCTTCCTTTTAGTTATTTCAATACAGTCATGTACAGGTATGCATGTAAATAATGACTGTACATCAAAACTAACCATTGTTTCATTGTTAGTGAGACATAGGTGTTTAATCTCACTCACAAAATTGTATGAATCCTTTACATGTGCTCTCGAGTTGCCTCTGAGTGGTGAGAGTATCTTCGCTACGTGCTGAGCCAATCTGTAAGTTGGTGTGTCGATCTGACTCACAATAGGACGTAGAGGAGCGTTTTCCTTGTGTATTTTTGGTAACCCATACAGCTTTGGAGGTTTTACGCAAGCTGGTATTAATTGTTTAACGTCTAGATCTAGTCTTTCGGAGTATTTATATATGATGTCTTTGGTTTTGTTCAATATTTTGTTTGTAGGGTCTGTTTTAACCTGTTTATATGTTGTTTCATCCGAAAGTAAATTTTCAATTTTATGTTTATAATCTGACGTATCCATTATTACCGTAGCGTTTCCTTTATCTGCACGGAGTACTGTAATATCTGGCCTAGCCCGCAAGTTCTTCAATGCGACGAATTCATCTTTGGGAAGATTCGGTCTGGGCACTTTACTTCGACGCAAGACCGATGAAATGTCCTGACGTATAGCCTCCAAATCTTCCTTTCTTATGTTATTCTTGACTAGGCAGTCCTCGACGTTGCAAATAATGGCCTCATACGGTATCCTAGCCGGTGTTATTGCATAATTTAAAACGCCGAAACGTCGGGGAAAGTGTAAACCAAAAATAAATAGATTTAATAGTTTAAATAATTTTATTAGCTTATAAATTAGTCAAATAAAATCAATAGTAGTAGTAGAGTAATATTTTCAAAATTTTGTAATACAGTGATAAATAAACAACGCGATAAAATCCGTATATAGTAGTTTAATTTCAATGAATAACATTCGCGTAAACAGAAGACAATATTATACAAAACTGTAGGCTAGAAACATAATATATAAGCTAAAAACGGATCTCATAATTCTTAAATCTAGAAAACTGCCCAGATTTGACTGATCTTTCTTTAATAGACAGTTCTATACTACTCACAGGTCTAAGTAAACTGGTTGTTGACGAACAGCTAGCTTAAATAAAAACTGTAGATATAATCGGTGCATTAATTTGAAGCGTTTGTATGCCATCTGCTTATCATATAGCAAGGAGATGTAAACGTAAACAAAGAAATAGGGCACTATGATTTTCATAGTTCATGCGTCTATCTTATCTATGTTTGTTTGTGCTATTTACTTTGTAATACCAGACAAGTTAACTATGACACAATGTTCAGTAACATACTTTGATGTATATATATCATTTTTATCCTTATTTCATGACATTTTTAATACTACTTTATTTTAAAAGTAAATTCATCAACATTTCGGCTATTGTTATTTATTTATCGTCAGTTTTATTTATATTTGGTTTTATAAAAAGTAGGTGACGCCCAGTATGCTTTATCATAAGACCTTTGCGGTTGCTCTGCAGATAATAAACTCGCATGAGAGAGAAGCCTTACAAAACAGTGACAGCTTTTTTTCCTTTCTGGTGTCCATTGGGACCAGACTGTAATCGAGCTCTACTACTATTGGCCACCTTGACTGTATAAAAATGCACAACGGGCCTTATAATGTGAGTAATTCAAAACTGTTCTAAATTCAAATAAATACCTACAAAAATGTAAGCATTCATAAAAATGGCGCGCAAATCACATACGCTAGGCGCCATTATTCATGCTTTTACTTGTCTATACACGTGCAATATATAAAGCAGTTTATGCAAGACTGCAACTAAGTATTGCATATGCAAACTATCGATATATTTAGCCGTCTTTCATTGTTGTTAAGAACCAGCAACCGTATGTTTAAGAGACCTTTCCGAAGCAACTTTCACTACGATATAGTTGCGTTCACCTATTGTACAAGGACAATGGAGGTCTTCCGCTTTCACACGCCCGCGCCCTCTGCCGGCCACCCATTCATCTGCGATGATCGATGAATAATTTATTGTTGACATAGACTAACGATCAGATTACGTTTGTTACCAGCTTATTATGGTGATCTGAATACTATAACTACATACCTACATAATATATGAAATAATTATAAATGACAAATTAACTGTGACTCTCTTGCGGCTACTTACGTTATTACTACGAAGGTATTGCACCGATTTTGATAGAGTTTGTTATGACAATGACTAATTCTTGGCTGGGAAAACATAGAGGCTGCATATGAAAATCAAATCGCTGATAACAGCTAGTAAGACACCTATAATAATCTATACTGATATTATAAAGCTGAAGAGTTTGTTTGTTTGCTTGAACGCGCTAATCTCAGGAACTACTAGTAAATATATAAAGTCGTTTATTGCTCGACATCGCACGGATAAGTCGGCATCGAATGGTAGGTCCTATGTCTGAGTTTTACCCACTAGACTGAATTATTGCTGACATTTGCTAGAAAGACTCCATATAAACACAAGGCATATATAGCTACTTCCTGCTGCAGATTTAAGCAAAGGTAGTTAAATATATACCTCAAACTAAACTTTTTAATGCAAACAGCATTGCAATTTCAGGCATTATATCAAATATCTTTAGTAAAAGAAAGATTAATACAATCAGCAGGGAAAGACCTAGACGCTCGTAATCTGACCAGATCAGAGACCTTCTATCAAAAGGGTACCCTGAGCTAAGACGAAGGCATAATAAGTCTGAAAGAGCAAAAGTGATTAGGTTTATTCCGCATTCGACCCTCATGTTTCGTCCCGAATGTAAAAATCGCCCCAAAAATTGTACCTCATATGCCCCGAAATTTAGATAAATATTAATTTCTTAACGTAATTCCTATTTCGTCCCAAATTATGTTCCTTTTCTGACCCTTTTTTTGTATAGCAGATTTTAATGTATCGTCAACCGAAAAATATTTTAAAGTACCTCCTTGATCTCTCGGCGAAACTTTGGGCTTATGATTGCATGCAAAAATGTAGGACGAAAAAGGAATAATTATAAAAGAGGGGTGAATGGGGAAAATATTGGTATGTGGGACGTAATATAGGGGCGAATGCGGAACAAATCGAAGATCATAACAAGTGGAAAACCGTAGTAACTGGCCACACCGCCGGGAAATACGCACGAATGCCAAAGGCTATGTATATACATATGTATGTTTATAGGTATAGCTCTTTACCTTGACAATCTAGAATTCTCTCCACACTTTATGGTGGCCATTTATACAATAACAATTGCGCGTGAAAAATGAAATTCGCAATACGGATCTCATTTATTTCACATTACCTTGGCATTGTTGTAAAAGTACGTTGTACGATAACATCAAATTAAACTTCATGCGTTTCATATTACTGCTGTATTTATTCGATTACTTTCGATTATATCGATTGAAAAGAATCGTTGATATTTCGTTAATGACGATATTGTATGTCAAACAAAGTAATATTTCGCAAGTTTTAAAGTTCAACTGTCATTTTAAAGAAGTTACTACATGTGCTTTATTTTGTTTATAAGAATTTCTTACATTTATTTTGACTCTTTAGTGATTTTTTTGCGTCAATGGTCATGAGGAAACTTACATTGATGAAAATATTGAAATGAATACAATAAGGCCAGGTTAAGAGCACCTTAAACCGGCGAGTGTGTATGAGGAATGTTATGAAATTGAATGAAGCCAGAGAAGTGTGTCAGGATCGTAGCAAATGGAAATCCGTAGTCTCTGCCTACCACTCTGGGAAATAGGCGTGAATCTATGTATGTGTGTATGTATAATTAATAAAGATATTACAGATCATAAGTGAGATAAGTTGTAGCTTAGTTGAGAGATATTGTATCTACCGTACACAATCAGAATGATCGCGCGTTTTAACAGTGAAGGAAAACCTGGAGACAAAATCTCCATGTATTATTGTTTTACATAATGTTCTTAAATATTCGTAAAGTTTTTAAGCCGCACAGGCCAGCAAAAACCCTCAAAGCAGCACCTCAAACCTTCCCATCATCGTACGAACAGGCCTATGCCCAACAGTGGGCTTATTTATGACCAAGATGGATAGTATTATTACTATATTAAAGCGAGTAACTTTAAGGTTTCAGGTTGCCTTATCTATAATTTTTCTTCATTACAATCCATAAATACAATCACTTTCAAATAAAATAAACTAATATAAAATCCTTGTAAAATAATATTTCTTAATAATAAACATAACAAAATTGCATGTGCATTATAATATAATGAGTGACACAGCCGCTGGGAACGGGTGCAGTTGCCGTCGACCTTGGACACTTGGTGCCACCCCAACCACATTCCATCATACATGGGCTCCATACCTCACTATGGGAACGACCCTGAATATATATGGAGTTAAGGAAACGCAATCCTTTTACTACCGACATTACTATCTTAAGAATATTGAGGGAATAAAAATGGCAGTACACATTGCTTCTTATATTTTGTTTATTATTAAACTAATACGCGGCTTTTCTCGGTGATACGTCGTTCAAATATAGCTAATGTTACATATGGATAATGTAGCTTTGTAATAATAATATCAGCCCTGTATTAACTGTCTCTCAGACACGCAGGTTTTTCACAATGTTTTCCTACACCTTCAAAGCGAGTAATAACTAATTTAATACGCACATAACTTGAAATAGTCATATGTGTGTAACTAGGGATTAAACTCGAGAACTCTGCGTGGCAATCCAACGTCTCCAATTAGGGTAAGCTGCTTGTTATTAGATAAAGAATTATAAAAATCAGTTTATTATGACAAGAGATTATGTGATGTATGTAATAAGAAGCGGTGCTGTTGCTGGCAACGTTGCCAGCAACTAGCAGCCACGCAATGCAGAAAAATACCCTTTCTAGAATTCCCTTAACGAGCGAACATAGCCAATGAGAGTACCGAGCCTCGTGCAAAAGCATTATTAACCTTTTGAACGCCACGTCATAACGCCAGCTCCATGTCCTGTACGCCAAGCCCGAAAATCGATATATTAATATATTGTTTTTGTGATCAAATATTTGAATAACTAATATGCAAATTTTGTTTGCTGTGTACAATTAAGTAATAATTGGGGATTCAATTTTTAAGTTAGATCAATAAAATACAGAAAAGTAATGATTATTTTGTAATAATATGTTTATTTTGTATATTTCTGTGCCCTGTTTTTTGTCGAGTATAGACGACGTTGGCGCACAGGGCACGCTTGCGCATGTCGAGTATAGCCGACGTTGGCGTTCAAAAGGTTAATAACAATAAATTATCTTTATCGATTACCCACAATTCCTGACGTCATCAAATAGACACAGGCTAATAGCAAATAAAATAATAGCTACGTATATCCAATAATATTTTATAACGTATAAAATGGCGAGTATAAAACACGAAGAGGCCATAAAAAACGAAAGCGATGCTTATATAAAGTTTAAGACTGGTCTAACTTACCTAATCTAGAGATATATATCATTCAACTTTGATGTATGAAGATTAATATTGTATAGCTGTTAGGTTATTGATCCTGGCGAAATAATACATTCAAAAAGATTTATTTCGGACATAAAACTGATTGTGAGTGAAGGTTGTACATGCTTATATGACTATATATGCAGACAGGCGACTTCCTGTCTAACTTAAGTAATAAGCGGGAGTACATTACATCTCACACCTATACGTAGTCAGTCAGGAATATGGGGAGAGATTATTGCCGTCTACTGGGCAGTTTTCCAGACTCCATGCTGTCACTGAAAAGTCTTAATAACAGAATGGAGTCCTAAAAAGTGATGCCTTCTTGGGAAAATTCAGGTCATTTTCAACGCATAATTCCTTCTCGGTTAACCTTTTCGGGAATATATATCTGCTAACACAACAATTTTATAACATTTGTTCGATCTAGTATTTAAACCTGAGACCTCAAGAACTAAAAGGCTTTTAAGAAAAACAAGTACTACGATAACTAAGAGTCTCACAGTGCTACAAACAGTTTTATCTATTCTAACGTTCCTCTGCATATTCACATCTCTCACCATGTTAGATATAACATTTTAAAAGAGAAATCTCAAGACTATTTGCATTTCGCATTGATACCAAATAGAACATTTATATGCTTCTGCAAATATAGATAGCATCGTTGGTTTCATAGCAAAAGTTTGCGTTGACGTTTGATTGTGAGGTACTGTGTTCAATGCTTGAGTCAAGCAACGTTATTAAAACTCTCTATTAAACAATTCTTAGTAACAGTAGAGTTCGGCAAAGCATTTTGTTTTTGTAAATTGACTTCTTCGGCTCATGGATTATTTCCTGTATCGCGGGGAACTTTACAAGCATTCAAACAACGCGAATGGCCACAAAGAACATCTAGACTCGAAACAATAATTTGTGAACCACACAAATTTTTGTCGCGTGTGGGATTCGAACCCACAACATGCGGCGCAGTGGCAGTGGGGAGGCGACCACTTAAACCATTACGCCATCCGCGAAGTCAATAGCTGGCGAAATGTAGATGGAATAACCCCTCTGCCTACACCTTCGGCATCATACAGTGCGTGAGTATATGTATGCAATAATATATTACGCAATATGTTTGTCGAACCAATTCTTTAATGTTATTATAACCCAGTTTGTATTGCGAATTAATTAAATAAATGCAATCATCATCATTCTCTCGATAATACACTTAGGTAAGTACAAATCTGTGTAATTTAATTAGGGCAATAACTTTACGTTTTGTAATTAAACAAATTTGTTTAATTGCAAAAAAATAAAATATTTTTAGACTAGAACTTCGCAGGCGAAATGTCGGCATTTTTGAACCACCTATTTTGCCACTTAATAGAAATATATGCGTGAGAAATATTTATATTGATACTTAGTATTCTCTTAGTACTATATTATTATGAGATACCGGTGAAGGAAAACATCGTGAGGAAACCTGCATGTCTCAGAGTTCTCTATAAAGTTCTCAAAGATATGTGAAGTCTGCCAACCCGCACTGGGCCAGTGGCCGTGGTGGACTATGGCCTGAGCCTTCCCACACTGAGAAGAGGCCCGTGTGAAGAAGTGGGAGTTTAATACAGGGCTGATATTATATTATATAGACGGCAATTATAGCTGACAAGTTTAGTTGGTGAAATGAGAATGTAATACATCTTAGCATACAACTTTGGGTATAAGCAGGCGAGAATCTACAAAACTACATCGCGCTATTGTATTACAAAATTCGTTTTCCAATAAATACATTCACTTTCTTAAGAAATGATGCTTTTATACGTTTATCATTTCAGTCACGACAATGCAACGCTTTCAGTTAAAATGAATGTTTTAGTTACATAAAGCAAGACAGCGGCCATTTTAAAACAGAAAATGAAATTCAAATTTACGAGAGACGTATGCAAGAACTACTTTTTATTAAAAAATAGACGGTAGGGATGGCGCATTGGTATAACTGGTCATATTCCTACTACAGGCGCTGACTGACAATCCATACAGACAAAAAAAAATTTTGTGATCCACATAGTCTTGTTGCCAGTGGAAATATTGGCCAAACGATATGCTCGGATCTTAGGAAGTGGAAATCTGTAGGCACTGTATGATTTTCAGAACCCGAGAAGTGATCCCTAGCAGTCGCATTCTCTACTGCTGCGCTGAAGCAGGCTATAAAACATTAACCTATTGAATCACAGCAGCACACCGGCGGCGAGACACAATAGATTTTAATTATGACTGGTATTTTGTCAGAGTAAGGGCTGATAAATTATTTATATCGTTCAAGGTATAAAGAAACTAGTTAAGAGTTCGTTCAACCAGCTAAACTAGATTTATTGCCAGACTTTCGACTGAACATTATACAATGGCATAAATAAATAATTTAAAATGTCAGTTATATAAGTTAAACACATATATTCAGATGCCGACCCCTCTGGGAAACAGGCGTGAATCTATGTATGTATATTCAGCTTCCCGAGGAGATGGGCGGAAGTGAAATACAGTAACATTTTGCCAGCTCTGTTTTAAGTCTCACGTTAATAGTGCAAGCCGATTGTCATTCACTGGTACGTTTATACAATAACAGAAATATAATCCAGTACGATCAGCGGAAAGCACAAATGCTAACTAGCTACAGGAACGCAGAAATATTATAAGGTTCGAGATTTTAGCGAGAAGTCACAGCGAAATCTGTCTCTTGTTTGTAGTTCTATTTTTAAAATATACTATTAGGGTTGGTGGTACCAAGAAATGAGGCCACAACCAACTTAAATAAAACCTAAAAGCCATAGCCTTAAACTGTAACGCTATAATAAAGTATTACATATTTATTAGTTTCTGTCCTTCGCCCGCGGGAATGCTACGGGAAAGTATAACGAGATAAAAAGTAACCTATTTATTAATCCTGGATATATGTATATCTATCTGTTTACCAAGTTTTATTTAATTTACTTCAACGGTTTACGCCTGATTAAGTCCCAAACATCTTCACAATGACAAGTTTATTATTACTAGGATTAGCATGTAATTACAATTTCTAACTCTTTCTTATTCAAAGTGACTGAAGTCAAAATACCTCACTGATAGTCGCGTACCGGTTTCGGTACGATCGCTCGACTCCCCAGGGTTGTCAGGCAAGTCGGCCCGGTTTTATAATTCTTTCATTTTTGTACAGAAATAGGGCCAGATGTTTTTATGCATCCGGTGCAGTATTTAAAATTCTCGTGTGCGTAATTATTATAGGATCTGTGTTTGTGTTTAAGGTACTGGTTTACTTTTTTTAAGCAAAGAGTTTACTGTAAAAGTGTTGTCTGTTACCTCTAGCGTGCGATTGATATCGGGTTCGGTTATCTGATCAAGCAAAGTGTTATTGGAATATTTTATTGGGATTTTTTAGTAGCAGAACGACACGTCTAGATATTTACCAATGGATGGCAAAGGCCTGGCGCCATCCAATGGCAATGCAACGGCAATTTTAAAAAGTATTCGATATTAAGTGGGAGCTTAAACATAGCGAGCAAAATGTGGATCTCTGCCTACCCCTTCGGGATATAGGCTTGAGATTATATATGTATGTAATAATAAAAACCTATACTACTGCCAGCCCTACACACAATATATAAAGACGATACTAATGTTGTATTTCGCCAGCGAGTGTCGACAAACTCACAGAAGTCAAGGACGGTTGAACGGCGAAATTATGTCCCAACTTGTTCGCATAATACTCTACGGCGGGCAGCCATGGCCCACGTGTGGTCAAACGTGTGCTGTGCCGTGAGGTGACAGGTACTCACCATGTAGGGACGAGAATCAAGATGTCCGCCCTTCGCGGTATTGATGAGTTCATTTGCGCGGGAAGTTTTTTGTCTTTTGTTTATGGCATTCGAACTTTATGGTTGGTAGCACAGATAAATTTCAATTATAAATTCACGTTCTGTATACGTTATGGCACAGGCTTGTATTTTTATTTTAGTTTGATAAGTGAGATATTGGTTGGATTCCTACATGGGACACATATTTGTGTGTGCAATAAATAACTATTTTGAGGTTCTTATAGTTTGTTATTAGAGGAGTTTGCAAGAACTTTTCTTAAAAGAATAACGGCGTCCCTAGCTAACATTTGTTACACAAAAAATATAGCACATGAATCAAGATAAAGTTAAATTGCAATAATGAAATCTCTCAATTGGCCATATATAATTAGAACTCACGTAAAAGGAAGCAAGCTATGCATAGTTTTAGACACATTGTTACTACTGTTAATTTCCTTAGAAAATGACTAGATATGTAAATGTCGGCCTCGTAGTGGTTAGTGTAACCGGCTGCCACGTCTGAGGTCGCGGGTTCGATCCCCGCACAAGTCAAACATTTGTGTGCATGAACATGGATGTTTGTCTTGGTCTGGGTGTTTCTATGTATAATATGTATGTATTTACAAAAGAGAAAAGTATATATGTATGTTTATCCATTATCTAGTACCCATAGTACAAGCTCTGCTTAGTTTGGTGTTGTGTGTATGTGGTAGAATATTATTATTATATTATTATATACAAATACTACCCTACAAATGTAGGGTCGTAAAGATTGGCAATACAGAAGCGTAAGCGCTATTAGACCAATGAGGTAGTCTGTCTACATAGTTGAATTTGGTTTTAATGTTAATTCGAAATTTAAATTCCTCGGTGCAAGTGACCTTACCGTACGGGAATGTGATCCGAGAATGAAGACGAATAGGTGCGGCGCTAGTTTCTACGCAGTGCATACATTTATGTCTTATAGTTTCCTAACGTAGTCGTTGCACTTTTATGCAAATTATTCTTCCTATATTTTTAATACAGATGATATTCACGAGTGTTATAACTGGGTATAACCGATATTCCTTACGGTTGAACTTAGCTACAAAGAAGTAGTAGTAGTAGTAGGGGGAATATGGATGAGATTAGTGCTATTTGCAATAGATATGCGTATTTGAATGCTTTATATAAGTAAATGGCATTTATACAGCATACAAACGGTACGCTGTATAAATGTATATATATAGTTTTTTTTTTTGTTTTCTGTGTCGTTGACTCAGCGCCCTAAGTTATCTTTATTACGTAGGACATAAAAAGTATAAAGTTTTCTTCTGCCCAGTCATTATGGGCTAACAAGGCGAGAGTGTTACTTAAATAATTTTGCAGGAATAATTTAGGCTACATTTCAATCAGTCAATTCTGTAATAACACCTAAATATATAGGTCTCTATTAATTACAAATTGAGAGCTAAATTAATAGGTATTCAACGCCAGGCAATGGTTTGGCGTCAGTGTTTTGAATAATTATTCGAATGACGTCAATCATAGTTGGTATCTCATGCCTAGCTAGACAAAACCAGTATTTGACCATCGACAAGAAAGTCTATAGAAAAATCCAGGACGAATAAAATTTCTCTGTATTTAACTTGCAGCATAAAACTAAAATGTTAGAAAGCTAACTGTTATCCGTAGGTTAGGTATCCAAAAAAAATATTGCCGTTCGGCATACACATTTCTACAGTCTGTGCTACTATTGAAAATTTTCAAACATAATTATAACATATAAGAACCTCCGTGTTTTTTTAGTCGGTTAAATGTCATTGATTTTCCCCAAACTCAGTACTCAAATTTGGAATTCGATAACTAAAACCTAAAACCCGATAATCAAAAACGGGACCTGACGAACAGGTCTAACAAGACTGTGTTTTTATGTTATTAGGATTGTTATTATCGTAGGTATTGTAATTCTATATCTACCTACTCATCGAAGAAACTAGTGTTAATATCTATATATTTATTAGTACTAAAATAAAACTGTAAGAGGCATAGTGCCTCTTACAGTTTTCTGTCTGTCCAAACCTTCATTCACTCAGAAGAGGCCCGTGCCCAACAGTAGGACAGTTTATTACAGGAAACGCTGTGTCGGATTGGACATACAAAAATAAATGGGATAGAATATAAATACTACTGAACAGACAATTTGATAACTTGGTGATCAACTTAATACCAAAGCTCACTTTCATGTAATTCCATACACTAGTACTAGAGATGTTGCATAATGTGATCTACATTAATGACGTCACAGACTAACTACCACACGAAGTCAGGAACAAGGCAAACAAGCATAATACATTCAGCGACATAGGTACCTGAACATTCAACTAACTTCTAATCTTAGTTTAAGAATTAAAACTTTGTAATTATTATAACGTATTTATTAACTATCGTTAAATTAACTATTCCTCACCGATTACTGTTGTAAAAACTTGACAACGATGGTTACATTGAATGATAGAAGAATTCAAAATCTTAAAAACGTTGACGAATTTATGTCTTTCACTGTACAATTATTATTATGACCCTAAAAAATGTTGGCAGCCGATAAAAATGTTGTTAGCATGAATCATAGCGATAGGTTAAGTTCGGTGACATCATTTATAAAGAGTGTTTGCACAATACATCAGTTTTCAATTTAGTGACAATGTGTCCGAATAACCTCTAATAATACGGACATTAAACCAGGATATTGGTACCATAAGAACAAATAGTAACGCAACTGAGAATTGACGGGATTTTTTTAAGCAAATATGTCAAATAGATTGTTTGTAACCACTTTAGAGTAATGCTCTCTAACTCACTTAGGTAATGCAACGACACGTTTAAGTGCAAAACTTTAATACTTATGGACACCAAAATAATAATAGAACAAATACAATTAAAATTACTCGTAAATTTTTTAAGAAAAATGCTATTTTGTCATTAAGTTTCATGTACAACATATTAGAGGAAACATCTTAACTTGACTGTCTGTATCACGTTAGAGTGCATGCTCTCTATCTCACAAGCGATGCAACGACACAATTAAGTGTATAATTTAATATTTATAAACACCAAAAGAATAAATAGTAATACAACTGAGACATTTCGCAAATTTTCCCGAGAAATCGCTGTTTTTTCATTCGGTTTCATGTACTACATACTAGAAAAATCATTTCAATTACATTGTTGGTAACACGCATTAGAGTGCATGCTGTCTAACTTACTTAAGCTTAGCGGTTAATGCAATGATAGGTTTGAGTGCAACATTTTGATATTTGTGGACACCAAAAGACCAAATAGTAATGACAATGAGATTAGCCGTGAATTTTTCTAAAAAGAAACGCTGTTTTCCATTCAGTTTTTACTACATTCTAGAGCAAACATCTCAACTAGAACATTAGTACATGCTCTCTTAACTTACTTAGGCGATTATTGCAACGACACGTTTGAGTGCAAAATATTATAATTAAAACATGCAATCATATCTATTACGCTACTGCTTAATTAATATTGCACTCAAACGTGTCGTTCCAGTAATTGTGTGGCAGACAAAGTGAGTTAAAGCATGCACTCTAATGTGTGTTAGAAACAATTTAATTCAAATGTCTCCTCTAGTACCTACGTAGTACAATAACTGAAAGTAAAAAAAATTATTATATGGTTACAATTTGGCCTACATATTCCTTTATAATCACTAGTTTACTTTTTAAATACAATTTCTGCATTTATTCGCCCTGTGTTCGCGAGGGACCCTACAAACATGCAATTAACGGACACAAAGTATCTATAATCAGACTCAGAACGCATAAGAATTTTCTAGAACAATCAAAGGATTTCAAGATAAAAATGCAACTCAATATTTCTCCGCGGTTATCTAGAGTCATCAGGTTCGTTATTGCAACAGCTAATAATATGAACAAAACAATCGATTTAGCTCCGATTCGATCAATCGATTCGCATCGAGATATCGGATCGATCGTAATTAGACGACAGTAAATAGGTCAGTTGTTGTTGCGTCACTAGAAAGTGCTATCGTAACAATGCAAATTCAAAGTCGATTCAGACATTAAAAGTTGACCATGTATATATTGTTTGTCGACCGGACGTGGTTCAATAAGGTCAACGTCGTACAGCGATTGCAGGTCAAGTTGGATGTCCCGCAATGATTAATAGTTACTGCAATGCAATCGGCCAACTTAATCCGAAAACGCTGTATACATGCGTGTATATGTGAATGTAATTGTTTTCGCACGTTTTATTGAGCCGAGTATTGGATTTGTGCTAACACATATGCGAAAACAAATATTGTTACGTTACCTTTAGATTAGTAGTATCTCGTTGGTCTCGTTACATACATTTTTATTGACTTTAAACGTAATAGCGTTTATATACTGTAGATAGAATTGAATGTCGCCCAATAATGGTGCCTTTGATAATTTGACTTGCAATCGACAGGTCGTGAGTCCAAATCCCACGCATTGCACTATCGACTTGCCCTATGACGTGAAGGTGTTAACAAGAATACTAGTAGTAACCTAAATCGCAAGTTAACTTTCGCAGAGAAATACATAGGTACATAATTTTGCGCCACCACAAAAATATTCTTCATAAGTAAACAATGGCACTACATTTATAAACAAGTCTTCTACATTACAGATACATGCGTAAACAATATAAACATGGTGCAACTGCACCGCCGCGCGCCGTGGCCTGTTTTGCGTAAAACTGCACGTGCCCTTGCACATTCCACAAACCATCATCAATATTTATAATTGAATGTTGAAAATTAAAGCGTTGGCGTATTTATTGGTTTAATTATCGTTCCCGTGCGGTTATTGCAGTATTAATCAAACCTGTCAATAATTTTATGTAACTGTATCAGTAACTATTTTCGCTGCAGTTGCTGGCAGTTTCGACTGCCTCTTTCGTCCTGTGAGATAACTTTACAGTTGCTCGTAAGAGTACTGAATTCAAATCAGGCAAAGAGTTTTTAAATTTCAGCAGCGAACACGAATCGTATCTATAGATGTGCCGTAATAAAGGACAATAGGCTCGCTTTCTATTACACAGGACTGGCTGGCGATACATGTGTGTGTTATATTTCTGCTTATCTCTTTGAGTACGTACAGGCAGAAGTCTATATATACAAGTATGTATGCATAGTAACAGTATTTTCAGTTTTGTTTCAAATGCTATTACCAGGCCACAGTGGGATTAGCTTTTCTGAACCGGATTCCTTAGAAGCAACATGGAGTTAAGGACACTTTCCAGGATCCGAATATAACTGTCTTCATGCAGGCACTATAATACACCTCTGCCTACCTCTTCTACAGTATACAAGCATGATACTAAGTCACAAATTGTACATTACATAATAGCCTCTTTGTCCTTTATGTGATGCAGAGCACAAATACACGCAAATAATTGGCAAAGGAATTTGGTGTAGTTCCAAGCGATGCAACAACACATTTGTATTCATTTGCCGAGATGGGAGCACGATGTTTTGTACAATTGAATGTTTTAACGGTATACGACAGTCGAGTGATGTGACAAACATGCGAAGCGCTTTATTCCAAATATAGTAACATACGAAACACTTTATTCGAAAGAAGCATATGTATGGAGATTACAAAATTAAAATGTAATTTATTTAAAGATGGAAGACCTAAATGACAAGAGATAGGAAAAGAGAGAGAGCGAGATTTGGTATTTTAAGGAAGAGGCGTTTACCCAGTAGTGGGACATACAAATTAGCCAAAAAAAAATCGACGTTTTGTCTATTGTATCAACGCTCAGTAAGTATAGTAATTCAGGATTACAATTAAAATATTATGATTAATATAGGGCGCGTCAATCCGGCATAGCAATATATGACAGCCTTTTAAAGAAATTTTATTTAAATTAGGAACATCGATTAAAAAAACTTCAATTAATAGCGGCCTACACGTTCAATATTTTTTATCAATAATCGAACGCAGCACATTATTCGAATAGCCCATTATGATAATGTGCTATAATTACATAAAATTCGCATAATAACACCAAGTTGATTAGCCGATTCCCTAATTAATTTCCTTATTATTCAAACGGTGTTTTAAATAGTAATTCGTATGGACTATGTAATCGAATATTAACTGGATTGCTTGTAGCCAGTTGTATAAGTGCAAGCAACTGTGTATCGTGCGGTATTGGTTTTATCCCGAGACGTGTACACTAGTATTGAGCGTTTCTCATAAGTAATTGAGGGTTATTTTTATTTAACTTTTTTATACAACACTAGCTTTTGCCCGCAGCTTCGCTCGCGTTAAATTAGGTTAGGTTATGTTAGTAACAGTCGGGCACGCCACGATCGTGGCGGTAAGTCCCGTGTTTGAGGAGTGGCTGGAGAGGCGCCATGGCGCCCTCACCTTCCGGCTGACACAGGTACTGACTGGCCACGGTTGTTTTGGCCAGTTCCTGTGTCGTATACGCCGGCAAGAGACGCCGTAGGTTGTCACTACTGCGGCGACTGCCGCGACGTTGTAGAGGACACGGCGCTGCACACTTTGGCGGTTTGCCCCGCTTGGGCATCGCAGCGCCGTGAGTTGATCGCGGCAGTCGGCAGTCGTAGTTCAGTCTATGGTCCGGAGTGAGAGGTCGTGGAACGCCGTCGCCTCCTTTTGCGAGGAAGTGACTTCCATCAAGGAGGCGGCGGAGCGGGAGAGGGAGCGCTTAAACCCTCTCCCCAACCGCAGAGCCGGGCGCCGGAGGGCGCGAGATGACCTCTAGCTACCCTGAGGTTTGACCTGGGGGTGGCGGGCTTTGTGGGCTTGCCCGCCATCCGTTCAGCACCAGGTCCGAGAGGCGGCGTACGTGTTCCCACGAGTGTTTCGAGTCCGTCTCTCCTCTAGGGGGGTAGGGTTTTATACTGTGAAGAAGTGCCTATTTTGGGTGGGTCTTGTTGTGTAGTGGCCTGCCGTTTCATACGGCGGGCCGAAACCTCGGCGGAGTCGCGACCGCATACGAAAGTGATTCGCGCGGCCCTGCCGATAGTGGTTTTGTCGAGGAACACCGTGGTAGGTTTAGTCGGCATACCGGGTGGTACATTATTCTTATTCCATCTTTCTTTATCCCCGGCGAGTCCGACATAATCCCTCCGCCCGCCCCCCGGAGGGGTATGTGTCAATGCATTCACCAAGTAAAAAAAATGTTAGTAACATTATTTTAATCAAATAAAATATAGCTCATGTTACTCGGTGTCATATAGCTATCAAATAGAGAAAGAATTTTTAAAATAGGTAAAAGTTTTGTGTTAAGTCCTTACAAAGAAACAAACAAAAAGGCAAGTCTTTCCTCTTTAAAATATTAGTATAGATATAGAAGTATAGATTAAACATTGAATTTTAAGTACTTTATAACTTTATTTTTTTACTTTACTAATTGAAGGGGCTGTAGCCCTATCGATAAGGCATTTGCGATAGTGTGGTGTTAGGTCGATCTGCACCCATTGAGCTACATACGTACCCGTAATCCAAGCTTTACACAGGTTTAAAAGAATACTAAAAATTACAAACCCAAACTGAAGCATTTTAAAAAAATATTACTTTTATTGAATCGCCCAGGGACCAAAGTCATCGAAAACAATCAAATCGTCGATTAATGTGAGAACTACATACATAATTTAAAAAATTTTAATGTTAATATTGCGTGACCGAATCCGTGTAAAGTAGTTTAATTTCAATGACTACAGCTCACGTGAAACAAATAATTAAGATCAGCAGTCGGTTTGCGAACTGAAAACACGTCATTGTCTAATGAAAGCAAATTTAATCAATTCTCTATTGTATACTTACGAAAACAATATACCATACGAACGTGCGTAGGTGGAAATAAAAGCCTATAAGTCTATTCATAGCTTGAACAAACGTAGATGTTATATTTCGGGACGATTTTTAGACACCTTCCAGAACATTCCTTGTCAAGTACAATATAGAAGATGTATTAAAGATTAGAAGGGAATATGTGGTAGGCTAGGCTCTCACTAGCGTTTGACGGGGGCACACGTTGCCCTAACACCTCTAACGTTTGATGAACGTAGATGCTGCGTGTACACGGCGTTTTAAGTATAATAATATAATAATATAATATTCTACCACATACACACAACACCATCTAGCCCAAACTAAGCAGAGCTTGTACTATGGGTACTAGACAATGGATAAACATACATATATACTTTTTTTTTGTAAATACACACATATTATACATAGAAACACCCAGACCAAGACAAACATCCATGTTCATGCACACAAATATTTGACTTGTGCGGGAATCGAACCCGCGACCTCAGGCGCATTGCATTTGCCGCATACTATTTTATTACGTTTATGTTTTACTTATTCAGTCACAGCGACACACAGGCGGTTAATCACAATAGGTATCAATTATGTCTGGCATTCCAGCAATTGAAGTTAAAGCAATTGCTACGCTTCGGTTTCTGCGTTGAAAGCAGCGCCAATCGCAGCGTGACATGCGTGACACCTTGAGCGAAGACCGACACCGACAAACGGTGATTTTAAGCGTTTGCTGCATGCGTCTTACGCGTCGTATGACGCTGGGCCAGAAAACAAACGACAAACGCTACTGTAAATTCAGCTTTTGATGTTATGCGTCTCGCATTTCTTTTTATTAAATAGTGTATTTGCCACACCAGCTTTCAGGCTTTATTCGTCCTTACTTTTGTCAAAATCGGTTTACGAATTCAGCCGTAGAAACTTAATAGAAAAAACGATTTTGCCTTAATTAGCATTACATCTGGCATTTAAATTAAGCTGCTTTTGAAGATGGCGTTTTTGATGACAATCAGAAATACTAATTGCACAGCATAAAGAGCACCTATACACCTCAAATCACTGCATTCCGTCTCGGAAGGGTTAGGTTACGTTAGGTTCCTTCTTAAACCCACCCAAAAATAGGCTCTGGTGACTTAGTTTGATCTCTTTAAATATATTTTGCTGCGCAATTAGTATTTTTGGTAAGTATATTTTGTTGTGCAATTCGTATGTTTTTGCTGCGCGGTTAAATACTACCCATTTTTAAATACTTGTCTTTAAGATTAGGCAATTTTTATTGCATCAATGTTTAAGAGGTCAGTTCGTTACGGGTTACATTGCGTTTTATAAGTTCTATTTCTACAAGAAATAAACATCTGTAAGTGTAATGTAAAAATATTATTCTGAGTCTAGACTCAAAATAATAATTTGTAAAGAACACCTAGGTGTTTCAAGCAACGGAGGCTTGAATTTATGTAAAGTCCTGAACGCCACACACACCTTAGTGCGAGAATTATCTTAATTCAAAGACTTAAACCATAGATAACCGTACTTTGATCACACAAAAAGTGTCTACCAAAAAAGAAAGAGAGATAGAGAGCTCACACATTACCCTTACATAATAGGGAACTATAATAAATATTTTCAATATGAGTGACCGTGATACTATTAGATTTATAATTCAGTCAACTTAAAATCGAATGGTAAAAGAAAACATCGTGAAGAAACCTGAGAGTTGTCCATAATATTCTCAAAGATAATTGTGAAGTCTACCAACTCGCACCGGGCCAGCCTGATAGCCTAACACTCCTCACACTAAGAAGAGGCCCGTGCACAACAGTAGGACCATTTAATATTGGGCTGATATTATTATATTTAACATCCAGAAATATGACTATATTTTAATGTAAAGGCGATCTATAATTTGTGATGCCTTCTTTCAATAGGAAAGAAAATACCCTTAGCATATATATATAGGCACGAATCAATGTATATATTACGTGTTCTACGAGCGTGTACAAGACTACGGGTTAATTACTCGCGTCCGAACGCGTGCGCGTGCGCTTCTCTAAATCATGACGCATGCGCGTGTTGTAGCAACTTTCTACATCATATCTAGATATCGCACGTGTCTTATATCGAGCACAGGGATTTAAATGTCGATATTTGATAAAAGAATTCGACGCCGTCTTTAAAATATCAGTCCTGTATGTAAACTGTTCTACAGTTGGGCACGAACCTCTTCGCAGTGTTAAAAATGTTAGCCATAGTCCACCATTCTGGCCCAGTGCGTTTAACAAACTTCATATATCGTTCAGAACATTATGGAATTGAAAATCTTAGACATGCAGGTTACCCCGCGATGTTTTCCTTCACCGTTACAGCGAGCGGTAATCAACTATTTCATGCGTAGCTAACTTCAAAAAGTCAGCGTTTCGTAACACTTGTTTAAGATCACACTTAATAAAGGGTAAGCTTAATAAAGTGTTATATTTCCAGTGGCAGTTCTGGATTCCATACTAAGAATTCTTCGGAAATATCAATGACTATTTTGCCCGACCCTTATATTAAACCCGGGACCTCAAGCACACCAGTCGGAGACAGGACATGAACCTACAACACACGGCGCACCATAATAGCGAGGTGACTGCTGAAACCACACCAATAGCGCTTTGCCCGACCCTGGAATCGAACCCGAGACCTCAAACACACCATTCGCATTCCCTACCAATATGGCACACCATATTGACGAAGTGACCTCTAAAACAACTGTGCCATCTGTGTAATCAATAGTAGTATAGTTACATAATATTTATACTTTAAGCGTTGTCTTTGGATTCACACGAACACACGCGACGTACATAGCCGAGGTCGTAGAGGTTATAACAACACGCCATTTTAAAAATACTCTACGGCCACTAAGTAATTGAATACGTAACTACTTTTTTAAGATCACTTTTAGAACAAGCTATCAGATAAGAATAATGCCTACGTTTTTGTTTACTCTTTACGTCTTTTGGTAACTTCTGATTGCCACGCAGAGGTCGCGAGTTTGATTTCGCAGTGAATCTCTGATTAAAATGGAATTATTCATGTTATTCGAGTAGCTGTTAGCGTTGAAGTATTTTTAGCTACGCAGAGGTTTGATTTCGCAGCGAATCACTGATTAAAACTTATAACCATTGCTGCTAAAAACCTTTTAAAACGTCGGGAAAAGTGTAAAGGCGCTTTTAAATGCAATGTATCGCCAAACATTTGAATGAATCGTTTTTATTGTAATATGGCTGATATTGCCGGCCAGTATGTATATAGTAGCCACGCCGTAAAAATAATGCCTGTTCACAAGCAACTTACGAAAATTAAATAGATTGAAAGTAGTGTTTTAAGTAAATCTTCATAATTACGCACTAAAGGAAGCAACTAAATTAAATTGTTTATAAACGTGTAAGAGTGCTTGCTCTCTCTCTCACTCTCCATCCCTTTCTTTCTCCCTCTGTCACTTAGCCATGAGCTTACTTGAACACGTGCAAAAAATTTATAATCGAATACGCCTTCATATGTATTGCGGTACTGGTTAAACGCATAACGCATTTTCACTTGACTTGCTCCAACATATCTCTCTTGCTTGATTCCTTTGCATTACAATCTTTATACACGCTCGTCGTTATCATAATAGCGTTCATTTTTTTACAAGCATTTAAAACAAAATTACGATGCCACACACAAGTAATGACAGGATAGTAGACAGCGGAACATATGTATGTATTACCCAACGATACATAAGACTGGCAGCGTCTTGAAAAAACCTGATACTCACTCAATAACTCACTACCGGGTTCTACACCGCTTTACTAACACTCAAAGATAAACATAGAACATAGATTAAACCAGGTAAGCACTGGTGTAAACTGTATGAAGTCTGATAAGAAACTGAAACTATTTACAGCGATAAACTGGTTAAAACTTATTACACTTTAACAAGCAAAGGGGGCGAACTACGCTAGCATACTCTGGCCTAATTAGAAACGCTGTAGAGGAAAAGTATGGGACGCTTAAAATACGAGCTTGCATAAAGAATGTTATGAGAGTGAATGAAACAAAAAAGATATTGTAGCAAATAAAAATTCGTTTCCTCTGTCTACTCCTAATGGTAAACAAGTGTATAGACATATGTAAACTTTATTAAAAGTTCTAAAATATATCTAATGTCTGCATAAAAACTACTTGGTAAAAGACTGCGTAAATGCCGTAGTGGTTTAAGTAGACATCTTACCAAAATGACAATCCAATGTTCTACTCTAATCTATCAATACTTATTTAACAAGAAATAAAATATATACTATTCGAATAACCTAAACTAAATCGTTCACTAGGAAAAATTACTTATTCAAAGAAATGCTAACTAGCAATTCCCTGTGAACTCACGCAGAGAACAGCCTAGTATTTTCATAAATCATAAGCAAGCCAGTTACCTACTGAGATAAATATAGACAACTACGAGGTCACGAATACATGTAGAAAATTGCAATGTCATTAAAACGAAAACATTAAATGGATGTGCGCCGCATGCGATGTGCGGATGTTGTGGGACGCTCGAGTAAGCACATCATATCAGATGGTGGTGATAAGATAGAGGTGGTGGGAAAATATGAGTATTAATTGTGAGAGTGACGCAGGTATCGAATGTACGGTATCTCGTTGGGAAGCGTTACGTGAATGAAGTACTATCCGGTCTTGAGAACGAGAACTGACTGGTTTTGTTGTGTTACGTACGGCTGGGATATTTTAAATATGGAATTTTAGAAAAAGTGGTCTTGTTATGAACGAATTTTATCTGCGCTTGAGAATGAGAATTGCCGGGATAGAAACTTTGTCGTACTATAGCTTTTTTAATTTTTGATTAATTACAACAAAGATGTTGATTTTTTTATATAACTTTTTATTTAACTTTTTTTTGGCTTTGAATAACTAAAAATAGTACCTACTATCCGATATATTATGTATGTTATAGATAGTACATATTATCCGTACTTAGAGTGAATGGATATACCATTATTCAAATCTATTATTAAGAACAACATTTGATTTGCTCGCATTTCATCTCTCAGCAATATATTTTTAAGGTAATCCTTTGGGGTGTTAAGTAAGAAGCCTGGAATTTCACCGGACAGACGGAAATGGGTGTGCCGTTGCATGGGCTTTAAACATTGTAAAGTAACACATGAAAACATGTACCTACTGTGTAGGCGTTATGTAGTGATACGAATACTTGCATTCGAATGATAATTAATCGAATAGAATAGTGCACAGAGCAATAGTAACGTCACACGCACTTATATATAGCGCTGTCACATTCAAATATAATCATCATCAAATATCGAATGCAGTGATTTTAAAAACATCTTGTACTCTAAGCAAAAACATCTTTCAGGAACTAAACAATAACAATTTTCTAACGCGTTAAGACAAATAACCGCCTCCATTGACAACTTAATCGTCATTCTCGCCGATTGTTCAGCTTATGCTAAAAAGAGTTAACTCGATTAAGTCTCGATAATTACGGCATTGTTAATTGTAGTCTTTCTGATTAGATCTGTAGGAAACTTCGTTCATACAGATAATTGCGAAAAATCTATTAGTAATGATTTTTTATACAACTACTCGTTGTTCTTCCTGAGCCATAATAGGATTGGCAAGGCCGTTGGGTCACCAAGATTACGGTCACAAACCGCTTGTAAAAATCGCTACTCAAACGTCACGCATCCCAAAGCTTTGCATGTTTTTATAATTAGGAACAGCATATCTAGCAGTTTTCAAAATCTTCTCGAAGATATATTATTTGAAAGGCACAAGCGATTCCTAATTTTTTTTTCGAATCATGAAAATGTCTGGCTTTTTATCCAATAGGCAGCTATTGGCTCGAACTTAAAAGTATAACTGCCGAAATGTGAATGTAATCTCCGACAAATCCTTCAGCAAAATATGTATAAACATACATCAGATAAATGCCAAATACATCATTCAAGGCAGATCAAAAGTGATTGAATTGATTTGTCTTTAATTATATAATTGGCCAAGCCATTTATCACGAGTGTTTATCAGTATACAAATAACACAAAATAATAACAATATCGCGCATAACTTATATAATTTAATCGGTAACTGTATCTGTTCATGCTCTGTTTATTTATTTTTCTTATAATCGTTTTGAAACGTTCACTTTTTTCCGATATCGTCGCCCGCTGTGGAAACAACGGTGATAGTTTATCGGTCATTCTAGAAACATTCTTGTTAAGGAAAATAAAAGTCTGTATACTATCGGAGAAACTCTAAAGCGAGGTGGGGAATCGCTACAAAGATCTGGAAGATCATAGTAGTACATACACAGTCTCTCATCCATATCGCCAAAAAGGTGGGTAGACATATTTTCTTTAAACTATTTAAGTATACTTTTTACTATAAGAAATATTAATGCTATCGTGTATCTACCGATTATATTTGTAATTGGTACATACACGACTGCAATTTTATTTAATAATTTTTTCTTCAGTTCCATATAACCAGTAGTTATAATATCAATAAAAAAATATATATGTATAAAGGAGCAATTTTTATTTCCTCATTTCGTCATCTATGGTTTTAGCTACCATGTAACAGGGGAGCGATTCTGACACAGTTCCAGACGCGCGTCGTTATGCTTTTGAACATTTCTTGACAGTGCCCAACCCCAGCGTCAAACCGGGTCGAGTGTTGTGGTTACGAATCCGACACGAGACACAAAAAAATATGAAATTCACGAATGGTTGTTCCGAGTCTGGCTATTCTTTGTGTTCGTTGTTTGAATGTTTGTAAAGCGACAGAGGAATTATTCATAGCGCAGAAATATTTAAATTAATAAAAATATCCGCAAATATTGTTATATGCCGTGTATAAATGCTGGGTTTATTGAAAATAAATGATATGATTACTATTTTATGACACCTAAGTACTAAAACCGTATCAACAACATACATATATTGTTCCGTTACGCATCACATATTATTACAAATCGTTATCATTATCAGGCATACTTCGCTATGTCTGTTACTTTTTATATCAGCACTTATAATTGACAATATATATTAGCAGAAAAACGATAACATCGAATAATGATAAACAAAATATATGAAGGAAAAGGAAATAAACAAAGTTCTTATGCATTATATATTATTTTCTACCACTTAATTTTACATCGCTTACTTTATATTATTTACAAAATTATATATATATAAAGCTCACATTTAGTTCGATAATAACCAAGTGCTTATTATCAAAATAAACGCGATGTTTAATAAATATTTTAGCAAAATTCTCGTCATGGGAAATTTTCCTAAGATAAGAATTCTTCTAATATATTTTATTTTAAAACGAGTCATATTGCTAAAATGACTACTTCATTGAGTCGGAATAAGTGTCTGGAATGTCATACCATCAGCTTTAATTCATAATTTTAAAAGACAGCGGTGCGTGTCTTGATATCTAATTGAAAACAGACGAGTATATGTACATACGTGACAAAGTTAGGCCCTTGCGTTGATCTAACTTTTATTAAAATTTTAGGAAACTCGTGCCTCCCTAATTCGTCCCTCTTCATTTCACCATTAACCTTTTATATCTTGACGGCACACCGGTGGCCAGACACAATACATTTTTAATTATGTCTAGTATTCTAAGAATTGACGGAATAATAATTTTTGCGTAGAGTAGGCAATGCAAAAGGTTTAAAATAACTAGTAGATAGTATTTCAGTATCGAGTACTAGTTTGTTTAGACAATACCTGTCTAATAGATGAGTATTGTCTGTGACCTACATATATGTACAATTATTGTGCACCTGAGATATTATACAATGTTTACTAGGTTTGTTCCTTTTTTCTTTTTCATTTTCCTACATTACGTCCCACATTCCAAAATATTCCCCATTCGCCCCTCTTTTTCAATTATTCCTTTTTCGCCCTACATTTTTGTACATATGGTTAACAAAACAAAACATGGTTTAAAATTATTTTAAATCTTTTGTTTTCAGGTTCGTGTTATCATGCAATCATAAGCCCAAAGTTTTACCATATGTGTAATAAATAAGTTTTACTGAGAGATCAACGAGGTATTTAAAAATATTTTTCGGTTAATGGTACAACAAAAACCCCATACAAAAAAAGAGGGACAAAAAAGGAACATAATCTGAGACGAAAGAGGAATTACTTAATTAGGAGATAGATCTTCGAGAAAGGCATTAAAAGGTTTTAGGGCTATCTTCAATCTGGGTGATTCCGGTCTATAATATAACAAATGTTAATTAACTCCAGTGACCACTTACAGTCAGCTTACTGTCCATGTTGTTAGTGAAAAAGCCCTTGTATTTCAAGCCCAAGGTTATTATTACCCCACAATTGTGATAACTGTTTAAAATCTTAATGATGAAATAAAAGAAAGAAATAACACGTTGGAATAAGCATTGTGTATTTGCGCTAGCATTCGAACATCAAATAAAAAATTCGCTTCTAATTTAAAGTTATAAATTTTAACGGACCAGGAGTATATAGCTTACACACACATATATGTATATTCAGTTCATTCATCATTTTAAGCCAACAAAATATGTGTAGTATGTGTAGTAGAGCCTCGCTGTTTTCAGCATAAATGGGCCGGCTCGACCGGGGAAGGACTACCTTCTCACAGAATATCGACGTGAAATAGCAATATTCCTGCTGTTGTGTTTCGTTCGGTGAGTGAGAGTTCCGAAGGCCCAATCAGCCCTTTTCCCCCCTTCCCGCTCCTTTTCCTTCCCACTTCCTTTCCTAAAGGGTCAGCAACGCGCAAGTGATGCCCCTGGTGTTGCATGCGTCCATAGGCTACGGTGACCACTTACCATCAGGTGGACCGTATGCTTGTTTTCCAACTTAGGTGTATAAAAAAAAGCAAGCTTATTACCGCCTACCGGCCACATTTCAAAACTCACGAGAATTGCCTACCCCGAAATCAAACTAGCGACCGTCTGTAAATATAACCGAGAGCTTTGACCACTGTACCAGCCAAGGCGTATACTTATATAGCCCTTTTTTAATAACCTTGTGTAATAATATTATTTATGGAGGAAAACAAACGGAAATGTTATTGTAATATCGATATCAAATAATCACCAGACTATTATTTCATTATCTTGCCGAAATATTATAATTATATAATACACGACTTAATATGTTTGATATGAACTAATATATTTATTATTTACTAGCTGCGTTCGTGTAGATACTATCTTTTTACTGTTTATTTTTTAGTTATATCAGCTTATGTCCGCGGCTTTGATCGCATAAAATTTGGATAGAAATGGATGGTTGCGAAACAGTGAACTGAACCGAACGGATTCGGATGAAACTCTGCACTTAGATTAACATTATCTTAGAATAATACAAGATGCACAGGTCTCAGATTCGATCACGAGGCACGACTATCACGCACTTCTGACTTTTCGAAATTATGGGGGTAATTAAAAGTTATTATTGCTCACTTTACCACCCCGCACTGAACCAGCATGGTCGACTAGGGCCCAACCTTTCTCACACTGGGAAGAGACCTATGTTCAAAAATGGGACATATACAGGGCTGAATGCTGATATTATCCTAAGTAATATCATAAATGTGAGTTGTTTGTTTATTACGCTTTCATGACTTAACTACTTAACCGATTATCATAAAATAAGGCATACTCGTTGTCAGGTGAACAGGATAGGACATACAGTACAGTACCATTCATCCCGAAAAAAAAAAATTGTTACCAACATTTTTTTTTTTGCGGTTTAAATCCTCATGGACTACCTCCGCCTGGGGAAAGGCGGAGGGGCGTGCCGGACTTTTATCTGCTAAAACTACCCCGGTGTCTCCTCGCACGTACGCGCGGGGCCGCGGGAATCCAGATTCTTCCGCAGCATTGTTACCAACCTAACCTACATTTACTCGAGCGAAGCCGCAGGAAAAT